>CM070551.1:74069669-76469669 GCA_036346405.1 Phyllostachys edulis | reverse complement strand
AGGACAGCGAGCTTATAAAGACTAATTTGATGCTTAATGGTTTCACGGGCGAGTCTACAGAGGCCAAGGGTGTCATATCCATGGAACTTACTGTTGCGAGCAAGACTCTACCTACGGCTTTCTTTGTCATCGACGTGCAAGGTAATTATAGCATCTTATTGGGTCGTGACTGGATACATGCAAATCGCTGCATACCTTCTACACTGCATCAAACTTTGATACAATGGATTGATGATGATGTAGAAGTGATTCAAGCGGATACATCGGCTTATGTTGCTTTGGCCGATGCTTCGGCTGATTGGCAGCATGGTAATATTCAATGTTTGACGAGTCTAGACCATTCTAGTTATGATTATCTTAGTGTTACTAAAGATGGTTTTGTACCTGTGTCTGTACAGCCGGCCTCTGCAGCTCGGCTTAACAATATGATGTTATAAATGAATAAAGAAAGTAGTTTACAATGGTTGCAACAACGTACAGAGCAATATCGGTCAAACAAGAATGATATTTGTGAGGCTATTGATGATTTTGATGAAGTAGAAAAGTTAGGACAAGGTTTCTCGTCGGCAGACCCACTAGAGGAGGTTGATATAGGCAATGGGACCACTCCTAGGCCGACATTATAAACAAAAATATGCCTACTGAATATAAGAGCAAAGTGATAAAGTTGCTTAAAGAGTATGGTGATTACTTTGCTTGGGAGTATCATGAGATGCCGGGACTCAGCCGAGAGCTAGTTGAGCATTAGTTACCTATTAAATCTAGTTTTAGGCCTTATAAGCAGCCACCTAGAAGATTTAATCCCGATATATATGATCGGATCAAAGAAGAAATAGACCGATTGTTGAAGGCTGGTTTTATTAGGCCATGTAGGTATGCTGAATGGATTTCTAACATTGTCCCGGTTGAGAAGAAAAGTACTGGTAAGTTGAGAGTATGCATTGATTTTAGAGATTTAAATAAAGTTACTCCTAAAGATGAATATCCTATGCCTATAGCCGACATGTTGATTAATGATGCTTGGGACATAGAATAATTAGTTTCTTAGATGGTAATCTTGGCTATAATCGATTTTTATGGTGAAGAAGATATGTCTAAAACGGCCTTCGATGTCTGGTTTTGTTGGTTTGTTTGAGTGGGTTGTTATGACTTTTGGTTTAAAGAACGCCGGTGCTACTTATCAAAGGGCCATGAATTTAATTTTTCATGATCTGCTTGGTGTTATCCTAGAGGTATACATTGATGATATAGTTGTTAAATTAGATGACACAGATCATCACTTAGCCGATTTATGTCTAGCCTTTGAACGCATGCGTCGGTATGGCTTGAAGATGAACCCACTCAAATGTGCTTTTGGTGTGTCGGCTGGTAAGTTCTTAGGATTTATAATACATGAGAGAGCCATAGAAATAGATCATACCAAAATAGAGGCTATTAAGAAAGTAAAGGCGCCACAGTGTAAAAGGGACATGCAGAAGTTCCTTGGAAAAGTGAATTATTTGAGGAGGTTCATATCCAATTTATCTGGTAAGGTCAGTGCATTCACCCCGATACTTCGGTTAAAGAAAGAAACCGAGTTTACTTGGGGGGCAGAGCAGCAACAAGCATTTAAGGATATTAAGGAGTATTTGTCTACACCTCCTGTATTGAGGGCACCCAAAGCCGGGATGCCATTTCAGCTATATATCGCTGTAGAAGAAAATATCATCGGTGCTATTTTGACACAAGTAATAGATGGCAAGGAATATGTTATCACTTACTTAAGTCGGCGTCTCTTGGGAGCTGAGACGACATATGTGTTTATTGAAAAATTATGTGTATCCTTGTATTATGCTTGTACTAAGTTGAGACATTATTTGCTGTCTAGTACTTGTGTTGTTGCATGTCAAACCGATGTTATTAAATGTATGTTGCAACAGCCGATTTTAAGTGGTAGAATCGGAAAGTGGGCTTATGCGTTAATAGAGTATGATTTGGCTTATGAATCTTTGAAATCTATGAAAGGCCAGATTGTAGCTAATTTCATTGTTGATCATAGAATTGATAATGATATAGAGCTGGTTGATTATGTGTCTATATGTCCATGGAAGTTATACTTTGATGGCTCAGCTTGTAGAGAAGGACAAGGAGTTGGTATTGTTTTAGTTTCACCTAGAAGTGTTGTTTTTGAAACATCGGTTTGTTTAGAATATTTTTGTACCAATAACCAGGCCGAGTATGAAGTCCTTCTGTTAGGATTGCAAATTTTAGAGTCCATGTGTGTAAAGAATGTAGAGGCATTTGGTGATTCATTGTTAGTTGTGCAGTAGGTGTCTAAGGTTTATTAGTGCTTTGATGGATCACTAAATAGCTATTTAGAAAAATGTTTAGAGGTCATAGCAACTCTGGATGATTTCACTATTAGTCATATATCCAGAGAAGAGAATATCAGAGCAAATGACTTGGCACAACAAGCATCTGGTTATCAAGTTAAAAGAGGTAAATTGTTCATGATAGAAAAACCGATGCTATAAGTTGCTACAATTTGTATAGCCGAACAACATAATGGCAGTTCGGATGCTTTGGAAATATCAGACTCTGCCGAATCTAATAATTGGAGAAAGCCTCTAATTGATTATTTAGAAAACCCTAGCCAATCTATTGATTGAAAGCTTCGGCGACAAGCGTTAAAATATACATTGCTCGATGGAGAGTTGTATCGCCGAACTATAGATGGATTACTTTTAAAATGTTTAGGTTCAGATCAATCTAAAGTTGCCATAGGTAAGGTGCATGAAGGCATATGTGGTACACATCAGTCGGCTCATAAAATGAAGTGGTTATTAAGAAGAGCTGGTTTTTATTGGCCGACTATGTTGGAAGATTGTTTTAGATATTACAAAGGGTGTGAGTCTTGTCAGAAGTTTGGTGATGTGCAATTGGCGCCTGCTGCTATGTTGCATCCTATAATTAAACCATGGCCGTTTCGTGGATGGGGTTTAGATTTTATCGGCCAGATATACCCTGCATCTTTTAAAGGTCATCGTTTTGTTTTGGTAGCTACAGATTATTTCACTAAGTGGACAGAGGCTATTCCTCTTAAAAACATGACACATAAGGAGATGATTAGTTTTATTTTGGAATACATCATTTATAGATTCGGCATACCACAGACTTTGACCACTGATCAAGGTTCAACTTTTATGTCTCATCAAGTACGAGAATTCGCTGAATCACATAGAATCAAGATCCTTAATTCCTCACCTTATTATGCTCAGGCCAATGGCAGGCCAAGTCAAGTAATAAGACCTTGATTAAGCTCATTAAGAAAAAGATAGATGAAAACCCTAAAAAGTGGCATAGGGTGTTGTTTGAGGCATTATGGGCTCACCATGTTTCTAAACATAGTGCTACAAAGGTAACACCGTTTGAGTTAGTGTATGGGCAAGAAGCTATTTTACCTGTTGAAGTATATCTGAACGCCCTTAGAGTGGCCAGGCAAAATGATTTGTCGACCGTAGATTACCATAACTTGATGATGGACAGGATAGATGAAATTGCAGATGAGAGGTTAAGAGCCTTGAGGGAGATTGAAAAAGATAAACTAAGGGTAGCCAAAGCCTACAATAAGAAAGTGAAGGAAAAAAATCATTTCAAATAGGAGACTTAGTTTGGAAGACGATTTTACCTATTGGATACAAGGATAATAAGTTTGGGAAGTGGTCTCCAAACTGGGAAGGCCCATATAAAGTTGTGGAGATTGTTCCTGGAAATTCTTATATAGTGCAAAGTCTACAGGGAGATAGGTTGCCTAAGGCTCTTAATGGCAAATATTTTTAAAAATATTATCCGAGTGTTTGGCAAGATACTTGAGAAGCACGCCTGGCCGATGAGTTGTTGATCATCGTCCTGAGAAATATGCATATGGCCGGTGTTTGATCAACGTCCTGAGGAATAATAGACGATATTTTTGTGGCAAACATGTTTGTTTACCAAAAAATAGGGGGGCATGTGCTGATGACAAGATTTGGCATCTATAATAGTCATTGCAGAACAAGAGGTCCTGGCTTCAAAAAACTTGACCTCCTGGGAGGTCCTGGCTTCCAAAGACCTCCCAAGAGATCTTGGACAACTTATTCAAAGATCTCCTAGAGGTCCAGACTTCAAAGACCTCCTAAGAGGTCCTAGAAGACCGCTTCAAAGACCTCCTAGGAGGTCCTGGCTTCATAACAATACTACCAGAGGCTAACTAGCGGAACTACCGTTTAAAGCGGTATGATCGTGCATCTCTTGGCGGTGGTACCGTGTGCTGTTCGGACCGTCCGAGCGTGAATGTTTCTTTTGGACGTCAACTTCCTCAAGAATGGCCACGTGGCTTAATCAGAGTCGCTCAGGACCTCCTCTTGAATGCATCAGAGCCGCTCGGGACCTCTTTGGAGGTGCTCGCGCAGTCTCCTCAGGAGTAGCCACGTGGCCTCATCATGGCCACTCAGGACCTCCTTCAAGGCGCATCAGGGCTATTCAGGGCCTCCTCAGGGGCGCTCACACGACCTCATCAAGATCTTCTCAGGAGCGGCCATGTGGCTTCATCATGGCCGCTCAGGACCTCCTTGGAGCACCTACGCGGCTTAATCAAAACCGTCCAGGATCTCCTTGGAGCTCTTACGCGGCTTAATCAGAGCCGCTCAGGATCTCCTCGGAGTGTCCATGTGGCGTCATCAGAGCGGTTCAGCACCTCCTTGGGACACTTATGCGGCCTCATCAGGAGTGTCCAGGATCTCCTCAGGAGAGTCCACGTGGCTTCATCGTGACCTTCCAGGACCTCCTTAGGAGCTGATGTGGTTTAATCAGAGCCATCTAGGATCTCCTCGGGAGTGCCACGTGGCCTCATCAGGGCTGTTTAGGACCTCCTCGGAAGCGCTCACACGGCTTCATCAAGACTTCTTCAAAAGAGCTACGTGGCTTAATCACAGCCGATCAGGACCCCCTCCGGAACATTACGTGGCTTAATCACGGCTGTTCAGGACCTCCTCGCAGTGCTACGTGGTTTAATCGTGGCCGTTCATGATCTCCTCCAAAGTACTATGTGGCTTCATCAAGACAGTTCAAGACCTCATGTGAGAACCTCCTCAGGACCTCCCGCGTGGACCTCCTATGAGGACTTCCTCAGGACCTCCTGTGAGGACTTCCTTAGGACCTCCCATGTGGACCTCCCACGAGGACCTCCTCAAGGCCTCCCGTGTGGACCTCCCGTGCGGATCTTCCGCGAGGATCTCCTCAGGACCTTCTGCAAGGAACTTTTCAAGACTTTCCATGAAGACCTCCCGCCAGAGCCTCCAGGAAGTGATAGAATAGGAAAGATTTGCTAGTTATAGAAAATATAACCGAGTCATATCTGTGTAATCTTGTTCGGTTACGAGTCCTGTGCTCCCACAGCTAAGACCTGCCGCCCTTTAAGTAGGACAGGGGCATGGCCGATTGAAAGAATCAACCAATCAATCGATACAAATCGCATCTACTTTTTATCGTAGCTTCCTGTAGTCCTGTTCTTTTCCAACCTCTCCTTGCTTGCTGCTCGGCTGGGTCTCAAGATCAGGCTAGAGCAAATCTGCACGTTGGTGCCAGGATCCGGAGCATCCAATTGCTGCCGTGATCCTTGTGTTGTGCGCAACAGTAAGCCTCAACAATGGAACCCTCAACTTGTGCCTTATTCCACACTTTCTTCCTAAGTTTTTGTATGTACCTACAATGACCAAACAACTAATTAGATGTATTGTCCGGCTAGAAAGAAAAAAAATAGTGGTAGTACTTATGTTTACCTCTCATATGGATACATCCAGCGGGCTTGAACAAGGCCTCCTAGTCGAGCCTCATAAGGAAGATGTATGATTAGATGTTGCATAGGATTAAAGAAACCGGGAGGAAATATCTTCTCTAATTTGCATAGAAGCACTGCAACATTTTGTTCTAGTGAGACTATGGCATCCTTGCTTATCTCTTTAGCACACAACCGCCTATAGAAAAAACTAAGCTCAGCCAAGCATAGCCATATATTCTTCGGAAGGAACCCACAAAATGCAATTAGGAGCAAGCATTCCATGAATATATGGAAGTCATCGCTGTTGAGGCCAAAAATCTTCCTTTACAGCATGTTAACACCTCGCCTAATATTGACTGCATATCCATCGGGAAACTTCAAGTCTTGAAACCACGTAAGGATAGTGGTCTTGTCATTCTTATTGATGTAAAATGGAGCCCTAGGATTGTATCACTTCCCATTGTCCTTCATCTCCAAATGTAGTGAAGGACGGTGATAAATCTCAGCTAAATCTTGTCTTGCCTTAGCATTATCTTTTGTCTTATCGGGTATATCGAAGCATGTGTTCCACATAGTTTCAGCTACATTTTTTTCATTGTGAATCACATCAATGTTGTGTCGGAGCTTCAATTTATTACGGTATGGAAGTTGCCAAAAGCAGCTTTTGTACGTCCAATTGTGCAATTTGCCAAAGTTTTTTGTATCAGCTACAAATTTGTCTATTTTGGCTTCGACTTCCTCTCCCGTTAAATGCTTAGGTGCCTCCTGAACCACTGTTGTGTTCTTTGCTTGGGTTTTGAATTCATGGTCCCTAAGTAGAAAACGTCTATGATAATCAAACCAACAAGCCTTGCAACCATTACGAAGTTGAAATGCTTTGCCTTCACACAAGCATTCTGGACACGCAAATGAACCATGTGTGCTCCAACCAGTAAACATACCATATGCAGAAAAATCATGGACTGACCATAGATATGCTGCCTGCATTGTAAAGTTTTGCTTGAGTGAAGCATCCCATGTTTCTACCCCATCCCATAACTTGATAAGTTCGTCAACTAAAGGTTGCGTTAGAATATTTAATTTCTTTCCTGGATGCTGAGGACTAGGGACAACAAGGTCAAGGAATATGTATTCTGGCCTCAAGAGCTTGCTTGGGGGGAGATTTAATGGAGCCACAAACACTAGCCAACATGAGTAAGGAGCAACACCCAAACTAAATGGTGTGAAGCTATCTGTTGCTATAGCAAGTCGCACATTTCTAGAATCGCTTGCGAAGCCTGGGAAGTCCTCGTTAAATTGTTGCCAAGCTTCCCCATCACATGGATGCGCCATCTTACTAGATGTGGAGCGACTATGCGATTGCATTAGCTTCGTTGTCTCCTCGTGTGCATACAACCTTTGTAGTCTATTTGTAATGAGGAGATACCGCGGTACTTTACGTGGGACTTTATTCTTGCCTACCTCGTATCGAGAGGTATTACAAAAGTTACACTTGTCTTCATGCTCATTATCTTTCCAATAAAGCAGGCAATTATTATAGTATACATCAATTTTCACATATGGCATACCGAGGCCCTCTAATAGCTTCTTCGAACGGTAGAAGTCTTCAGGCAACTTAGACTCTAGGGGCAAAAGTTCATGAATTATTTGTAATACATCATCATAGTGTGCAATTAACATATTGTACTGTGACTTCATAGCTAGCCAGCGAGCAACAGCGGATAGACAAGAATGTGTTGTGCTCTCATGGACTAGTTCATCAGCACTAGCGACCATCCTATAAAAAGCTTGGACATAGGCATTTGGCTCCTCATCAATTGCTGGTGGGTGATCACTGGCTAGGTCACCCAACATATTATCCATCTGATCAGATTCATTGAATTCATCATGCCTAACGACAAGGCTCTCACCATGTGTTGTCCATGTTTGATAATTTGCCCTAAACCCATATTTACTCAAGTGCAACTCAACAGTGCACCTGTTGTGCCTAAAATAGTTCCGACATATTGCACACGGACACTTAATGGTGTCACCTTCGATTAAACTTGGATTAGAGAATGCACGATCCAAGAATTGTGTGGTGTGATTAATCCATTCATTCGAGGGAGCTCTACCACGCTCCCAGCCAATATACATCCATTCATGGTCTGCCATTAAATAGTTCTGTGTTTAACAACTTGAATATGTTAGTTATGAATATCATATGTGGTATGCCCAAATTAGAGAATCTGCACATAATTATTAATTTAGCAATCAACACATAACGTGGTTTATGATATAACTCCTACGTAAGACAAGAACAAATTTGGTCCAACATAACATTGCATTTGCAACAAAAGGACATAATTTTGATTACTCACATTGCAATATTTATTACTTATTACGCATCATTCGAACAATAGATTTTAGTAAAATCATATAGGTTGGAGCTTACCAATACCACTCAGAGACAGTGAGACAAGCGCAAAGTGCCTGTGGGGGGATTTGATTTCATATTCTACTCAAAATCCCCAGTTCTTAGTCAAATCCCCATACTCTTCTTTCGGCCTCCTGATAAAGTTCATGGATGTTATCTGCCACAAAATGAGTGTAAAGTCAATCAATATAATTGCAATTATTGAGGGGCAAAAAGAGAAGAATAGATAACCGCCCCTAGGTTAATAGAAAACACCAAAATCAATCCTAGCTAATCTCACCTGACAATTGCAAGGTCAACATTTTGTCAATGGGTGTTTGATTAGATATAATAATACCATGGGTTAGGACTGGAGGCTGATGGTATTCTTATGATATCTTTAAGCAAATTGTGGAACGTTGCTTAGTGCTCTAACTGGTGCTAGGGGTACTAGTAGATATAAAGAAGGGTTCAGAAGAATATCATAAAGTCAAGGATTTTAACATGTAGCAAATGACAACTTGACGAATTTGTATATAGAGAGGTATAATTTTTACCAAGGAACAAATACCTCTTGTTTGCCGAAATTCGCGGGCTGTCCAGGTTCTTTTACCTCAGGGTTTCTTCAGAGGCAATTCACCCTTGATATTGAAGAAAGATCTGCATGATTAGAATGAGATAAACATATAGATCATGCCAGAAACCTAAATTATGTCCACCTTAGGACAAGTAGAACTAGTGAAGATAGATATTATCAATGAGAGCTATTGCACACCCAGAACTGCACGCTCAGTAATCAATAATCTCACCTATTAGCATAGCCCAAAATCGGAAGATTGTCACAAAGTTTGGTCTGATGTGTTGAAATGTCCAGAATTTCAATATGAGATCATTCATTCATCATATGCCCATCTCAGATTCTTCACCTGCAAAAAACTTCTGGACAATTAAATCATAGAAGTATGAACTTAGTTCAACAGAACATAATAAAAAAGGAAAATATATATTGCAAAATTGAGTAAAGGCATCCTCATTAGTAGCAAAAATATCAAGCTGCTTCTACTGTTAAAGATAAAACCAGCCCTTTCTTCCGCATATTAGCTCTTGCACTCTCGGTTTGCCTCTTCACATTTTTTGCTTTCTTGGTGTATATTTTTAGCTTGTCTTGAAAAACCATGAGATTCAGCTATCAAAAGAGGTCAAGCTTCAACGATATGTTTACCTTGGAAGCATAATTCACTCTATAGAAAACTTCATATACTTCCAAGGTCTTCCTGAAGTTGGGTGTTGAACCATCGGCGGTGGCGGCGCAAGGAACATTATGCATGTTTACAACAGTGTAACATGTTCTCAATAAGCAAAGAACAGCAGGAGAAGAAGAATCCCCACCTGAATCCGCAACCCTGCTCCGCTCCCGGGATGAACAACCATAGCTTCGAGATGCAGGCACAGCCGCCACAGCAAGAGGGCGAAGGAAGGGAAGGCCTATGGAGGCGGAGGGGGAGATGGCGTGGTGGCAGTGGGATGCCCGGAGATGGTGTGGAGGTGGCAGGGGAGATGGCGTGGAGGCGGTGGCGAATTGGGGATGGAGAGAGCTAGGGATTTTGGACCCAGAGATGCTGTGGAGGCAACAGGGGAGATGGCGTGGAGGTGGCGAGGCAACCGGAGATGGTGCGAAGGTAGCGGGGGAGATGGCATGGAGGCGGCAGGGAGACGGTGTGGAGGCGGCGGGGCAACCAGAGATGGTGCGGAGGCAGCAGGGGAGATGGCGTGGAGGCGGCGTGGCGACGCTGGTGCGGAGGCGGTGAGGGAGATGGCGTGTGATGAGGACATCAAGCCTAAGGATGCAACCACTGCTTCGACCAGCTGCACGACATCCTCTACTTCAACCACATCTTCTCCGATAGGACTTTCAGCTACTACACTGCCATATTCACCAGTTGGACCGAGCAACGTCTACTCCTACAAGCCAAGCTACGTCTACATGCCATCGTACTATGTCTACATGCCCTGGTGCTACGTCACCTCTTGTTGGTCCAAGGGCTATGTAATGAATGGGCTGACTTGGCCCATATGGGCCATATGCTGGCCGACCATCCCCTTAGCTGCCCCCTCCTCCTTGGGCCACACTATTCATGGCGGTACTGTTCACATGAACAGTACCTTGTGAATAGTACCTTAGTTTTTAGCTATGTGCGACTCCCCCTCCCCTATTTAAGGAGGCCTCACCCCTTTAGTTTTCCTTGGGTTTCTTTTTAGATTATTTTGCATAGCAGTTTCGTCGCACGTTCGATTGAGGAACCCCAACTTTGTGAGCTTAATCCTTATTCGCAATAAAATTTTAGATTGCATCTTCTACTCTCTTGCTTGTGTTCTCGATTTGCTTGTAGGAGATAGCCTTCTTGGCGAGGTCAACCATGTTCGGCACGATTGATAACCATCGGAGCAGTGGTGTAGTGCTTGCGAGGGGTTCGATCTGTTTTGGTCGGAGCCTTTGAATCATCAACGCCGTGTTCTTCACAATCGACATATCACTACCTTTCAGAAGATCGGGCTACAGTCATATTAGGTGGTATCAGAGCAAAGGTTGCCCGTTAGGTAACCACAATTCTTCCCCCTTTTAGATTAGTTGTTGTTCATCGTCCTAAAAACTCCAGAAAATTAGCCCCACAAAAATATTTTGTTCGTAGAGTTCTTCTGATGTCCCATCACCCTTTGTGCCTTTGCAATTTCCGTTCTTGGATTCGCGTTGTTGAATTGGTGTCCTTTGTCTAAGTCGTGTTGCTGGTTAAGAGTCATGTTCTTAGTCTCTAGTCACCACCCTCCGCTGCCACACCAACACTAACGCCTATCACGCCAACACCACCCAGTGTCGCAGCCCCCTTTCCTTCCTACCGCGGCCACCCACATCACCACCACCACGACCCCCTGCCGCTGCCAGCCTTCCTCCCTGCCGCGGCCACCACCATCATCCCTCCTCCTTGTTGCGGCAACCCTATCATCCTTCCACTTTGCCTTCTGCCGCATGCTACCGCGGCCATAACTCATTGACATCTTGTTGCTGTGGCCGATCAAGACCTCCATTGGCATCCTTGTTGTTCAGTTTCCATGTTGATTTCAGTTTG
The DNA here is from genome assembly GCA_036346405.1 of Phyllostachys edulis. Classification (NCBI taxonomy): domain Eukaryota; kingdom Viridiplantae; phylum Streptophyta; class Magnoliopsida; order Poales; family Poaceae; genus Phyllostachys; species Phyllostachys edulis. The sequence goes on along the minus strand of CM070551.1, from coordinate 76,458,352 downwards.
GCATAAAAGGGATGGAAATTTTGATATATGCCATTGCAGAGTTCATGGATCCAAATGTGCCACTAAAATGTTTTTAATTCTAAAAACACCACTCCCTAGTGTAAAACTTTACACTAGGGAGTGGCATTTTTAGAAGAAAAAACTTTTCAGTGGCACATTTGTGAAACATCACCTTTGCAGTGGCATATATCAATTAAATCCTAAAAGGGAAGCCCTAGATAGATTGGATTGGGTTTCCAATTTGTTTTCAAAGAAAGTTTTGGATTCGGTTTTGCCGAAGTACCAAAGAAGAAAGGATTTCGGTTTGTGAAAGAGAGAAAAAAAAAGAGAGGAAAAGAAAAGAAAAAGAGAGAGAGAGAAAAAAAAGAAAAGAGAGGTTGTTTTCATGCTGCCAGAAGGGTTCATTAACTTCAGCAACACGATAAAAAAAATCAAAGTTTAGAGAGAGAGAGAGAGTATCTTTTAATTACCTTTATACCCCTGCCTTCTACAAAAAGTTTGTGACTCATATACCTCCCTAGACCCGGAAGAGGATTTTGAAGAGTTTTGAGTCAAGGTCACATTTGCAAAGAGAGAGAGAGAGAGAGAGAGAGAGAGAGAGAGAGAGAGAGAAAGAAAGAAAGAAGCAATCGGGTTCGCTTGCATCCTTTGAATCCTTTGTGTTTGGCCCTTGGTATCAGTAGGCGTTGTGCTAGGGCTAGGGATACTTTTAGACCAGCAACCGTGACAAGTGCTTTGGACCCTTATTCAACTTTGCTAATCGGGTTATGGTTTTTGCTAATCCTTGCTACATATTTTGCCTTCGGATCTCCACCTACTCTTGATGAAGACAGGTCCCCTCTTGCAATCGTACACACGCTCGACATGGTATCACGAACCAGCCACCGGCTGTACCACCTACTGCGTTGGTAAGAACACTTGTAAGAGTGTGGTAAGACGCATGAGAGTGTGTGTTTCCACCTTCCATCACCTAGTAGTTGATAGGGATAATACCTTTGTGTTGTCTTTTATTTTCTACTAACAATGACAGGTGACTCGTCTAATGAAAAAGAGTGTGTTTTAAAGGGAGAGCTTATGATGCTTCAACGCACTACCATTAATGAGGACATCGACAGAAAGCTTCAAGCTACTATGACCACATTGCAGTGCTCAATCAACAATAGTATTGCAGCGCTCACTACACACCTTGAAAGAATGATGAATCGATCACCTAACAATGGACGCGAGTATAATCATGATGTAGCCTAAGATTTTGAGGTGGGAGATGCTAATGAGAGGAGAAACCACGATGCCGGCGCTGCTTTTGCTGACCAAGATGCACGTCAACGACACCGCCTACATCACAACCGTCACGGTATCGGAGGTAATAATTTTCGGCACCACAATGCTCGTGTTAATGATGACCCATTTGCTAAAGTTAAATTTACCATACCATCTTTTGCTGGTGTTTATGATGCTGAAATTTATCTAGATTGGGAGATGACAGTTGAACAAAAATTTAATGCCCATCTAGTTCCTAAAGTGGATAGATTCAGACAAGCTACTAGTGAATTTAAAGATTTTGTTATCATTTGGTGGAATCAAGTAGTTAATTCTGGCTTAACACTTGATACATGGGATAGATTGAAGGTAGCTATGCGTGCTAGATTTGTTCCTCCTGCTTTTAAACATGATATGTGTAAGAAATTGCGGCGCTTAGACTAAGGTAATCGATTTGTCGAGAAATATTATCAAGAACTACAAATAGGCATGCTGCGTTGTGATGTTGTTGATGATGAGGAGGATAAGATGGCTCATTTTTATGGGGGCTTAAGGCGTGAAATTCAAGACATAGTTGATTACAAAGAGTATACTGATATTAATAGGTTGTTTCAGCTTGCTTGTTTGGCAGAACAGGAATTGCAGGGTAGGCAACAAAGGACAAGGAATAACTTTGGAAGTACGCCTACATCGAGACCGATGCCGGGACAAGCCAACACAGCCCCACCTCCTATTTTTCGGTTTGCTGCCCCCTCCGTAAGTAGGGCACGTTCAATGGCCTTGCCACCACCGCCACGCAGCATCCGAGACAAGTAAATCTACTAGTGTGCGAGCACCGGTATGAGCTCTTCATCGGTTGCTTCCACGGGTCGTACGACGGGGATTGTGTGCCACCGTTGCAAAGGGATGGGCCACGCCATGAAATATTGCCCAAGTCAGCGAGCATACATTGCGATAGAAGACGGTGGTTATGCAGGTGCCAAAGGTAGCAAAGTTATTTTCTTTCCTTTGTGCATAAGGGAGTACTTAATACTTCTACCATGATGAGTTGCATCGGTATCAAATTCCCATGGATGTCCTAATAAAAGTGAGCAGGCTTGCATAGGCACTACGTCGAAATCAGCTACGTCTACATGCTATCGTACTATGTCTACATGCCCTGGTGATGCGTCACCTCTTGTTGGTTCATGGGCTATGTAATGAATGGGTTGACTTGGCCCACATGGGCCATATGCTGGCCAGCCATCCCCCCCTCCTTGGGCTGCACTATTCATAGCGGTACTGTTCACGTGAATAGTACCACCCCCTTAGTTTTTAGCTATGTGTGGCTCCCCCTCCCCTATTTAAGGAGGACTCACCCCTTTAGTTTTCCTCGGGTTTCTTTTTAGATTATTCTACATAGCAGTTTCGCTGCACGTTCGGTTGAGGAACCCCAACTTTGTGAGCTTAATCCTTATTCGCAATACAATTTCAGATTGCATCTTCTACTCTCTTGCTTGTGTTCTCGATTAAACTGCGGAGATAACCTTCTTAGCGAGGTCAACCGTTAAACACGATTGATAACCATCGAAGCGAAGGTGTAGTGATTGCGAGGGGTTCGATCTGTTTTGGTCAGAGTCTTTGGATCATCAACGTCGTGTTCTCCACAATTGATATATCACTACCTTTCGGAAAATCGGACCAAAGTCACATTAGCGTGGAGGTGGCGGGGCACCCGGAGATGGCGTGGAGGCAATGACGAATTGGGGTGGAGAGAGCTAGGGATTTGGGAGAGGAGAGAAGAAGCATAGTACGGCGAAATTTTTTTATGTGGCAAGTGCACGTGCCATTTTCGTTGGGTGCGACAGCCATTTTTTTCCCGCGAACAGAATCTTTCCCATGCAGACTGAAGCAATTAACCTGACGGTTGTAACCATTAGTAAAATACTTTGTCTTGAGAGTTGTGTTAAAACCGTCAGCAAAATTTGAATTTTGTTGAGGGGGTACTATTCCCGTAACCAAAATAGTAAACCTTGACGGCCGATGCGGGCCCGTCAGTAAAATTTGTGGCCATAAGGTTTTATCCGTTTTCTAGTAGTGATACCCTCAGGAACTGAATACCCCGGTGGTGCCTGCATATAAACCTCTTCACGCAGCTCACCATTGAGAAAGACGTTCTTGACATCAAGCTGAGAGATGGACCATGCCCGAACAGACGCCACAGCAAGAAGAGTGCGAACAATAGTCATGTGAGCCACAGGAGCAAATGTCTGATCATAATCACGACTATGCTCCTACTGAAAACCACATGCCACAAGATGATCCTTGTAGCGCTCAAGAGAACCATCAGAGCGGGTCTTAATCTTATAGACCCACTTGCACGTGATAGGAGTAACACGCACGGGAAGAGGGACAAGATCCCACGTGCCAGTACACTCAAGGGCAACAATCTCCTCTGCCATCGCATGCTGCCACTCTTGATGAACAGCAACATCACAATAAGAAGTCGGTTCGGCAAGAGTTGCTAAACAAAAGCGCGCAGGAGGTCGAATAGACTGGCGATCACGAAGAGCATATCGAGGAGAGGCCGAAGAAGATGAACCATCAGAAGAAGATGGCGCATCAGAAGAATCCTCAACTTGGGGACGACGAGTGTAGTAGAGAGGATAAGAAGGACGAAGGCCGGGTGGAGCCTATGGAGAGGGTTGCGGTGGCAAAGGAGACCGTGAAGGAAGAACCGAAGAGGCCAAAGGTTGTGGTGGAGGTGTGGTGACTATGAGGGTGGCAGGAAAAGTCAGGAAAAAAAGCGGCTTGACAAGAGATGCTGGAGTGGTGGAAGGAGAAGGACGAGGGTAGAAAGGACGAGACTCATCAAAAGTGATATCCCGAGAAACCCGCATCTGTCGGCCAACAGGATCCCAACAACGATATCCCTTATGCTCAGCGCTATAGCCCAGAAAAATGCACTCCACGGACTGAGCGGTCAACTTGGTGTGCTCACGAGGGGCAAGAAGAATATAGTACACACACCCAAAGAGGCGAAGAATAGAATAGTTAGGAGTCTTGCCACAGAGACACTCAACTAGGATCCCACCCTAAAGAGCAGAAGAAGGCTGAATATTAATCAGGAAAATGGCAGTAGAAACAACCTCAGCCCAGAGGTGTGGTGGGACAGCAAAAGCAAGCATACGAGCTCGGGCTGTCTCAAGAAGATGACGATGCTTTCGTTCAGCCACACCGTTCTGAGCATGAGCACCAGTGCAAGAAAACTGAGAGAGAGTGCCCTGCTCAGTAAGAAAACCACGAAGGACTCCTGACAAGTATTCCCCAGCAGAGTCAGCACGAAAGACACGAATAAGAGAATCAAATTGAATATGGATCATGGTGGCAAAAGTCTTGTAGATAGATAAAACCCCACTACGAGATGTCATAAAGTATATCCATGTGTGGCGAGAAAAATCATCAATAAAAATTATATAATATTGATGACCTCCATTCGAAACAAAAGGAGCTGGACCCCATACATTAGAATGAACAAAATCGAAAGGACGCTGAGACACTGATTCACTGGAAGGATAAAGAAGTTGAAACTGTTTACCAATCTTACAACCCTAACAATTTAGAGAAACATCACCAGACACAAACCCTAAAAGACCACGACAAAGTAAAGAAGATAGATGTGACCCACAAAGATGTCCCAAACGATGATGCCACTGAGCAAAAAACGCAGTGGAGGATGCAGCAGAAGCGGTGGCAACAGTGGAGGTGACAAGACTGGCAGGGACAGCGGAAGGAAGACGAAGCCAGTCAAGCTCCCAAAGACGCTGTGAGTCACGACGGCGAGGGCTAGTACCAACCAGAGTCCTCGTGCGTTGATCCTGAACACAACAAAAATCAGAATCGAGAATAACACGACAACCATGATCAGTGACCTGACTGGTAGATATGAGCTGCATGGTTAGTTTGGGAACATGAGAAACAACAGGAATATGAAAAGAGGAATTCGAAAGAGTGCCTCGTCCTACGACAGAAAGAGAGGTACCATCTGCTGTCTGAAGAGTGATAGGAGCAGCTAAAGGATGAATGGAATTGAGACTAGTGGAATCAAATGTCATATGAAAGGAAGCACTAAAGTCAAGAATCCAAGGTGATATACCTGAGGAAAAAGTAGAAGGTGGTCTCTCACTAGAAGACTATGTAGCAGAACAAACAGAATCGGACGGTGCAAGAGCAGCCATGTGACGCAGCAGTGTGAGAAACTCCTGAGAATCAGAAGCACCAGAGCACCTCTGAGAAGAGGAAACGCCAGTGCCCTTTGGAGGATGGCCTCCACGACATAAATCCTTCTTCTTGTAGCAGAACTGTGTTTGATGTCCATCCTTGTTACAATAGGTGCAGCGTACCCTACCAACAACAGCTATCACTGGTGAAGGCACCACTGATAAAGGAGGAGCTAGAGACGTAGCGTCCGTAGAAACTAGAGGAGCTGCCAGAATCGAAGGAAACGACGGTGACGACAGTAGACCCGCAACACGAAGAAGAATCTCCTCAGCACGAACAGCGGCTAGGGCCTCCAACAAGGTCACACGAGGGTGGCGTGCCAGCAACTAAGCACGAGTCTGCTCATACTCAGCCCAGAGATAGGTCAAGAAGTGGTAGATACGACAAAGCCCCAAGTGAGACTACTGACGCTGACAGCACTGACACGTGTGACAAACATTCGGTCCCAAATAGTCAATCTGACATCATACCGCAAACAATTGGGCATAGAACTCATCCACAGTTGCATCTCCCTGCTGCAACAACTACTCCTAACGCATAACAGAAAGATACAACGAATCACCAGACAGCTCGTAGCGGTTGCGCAGATGTGTCCACATCAACTGTTCTGAAGCCAAACCAACCATATCCCTAGTGAATTGCACCTCCATACTAGCAACCAGAATAGCAGAGGCACGAATATCCTCATCAATCTATATCTTGTAGGCAGCATAGAGTCTGAAAAGTCTCCATAACATCCTCAAAAGACTCAGATGCCTTTGTACGAGCGTCTTCGGAAGCATCCTTCGGGAGTACAGGTGGAGCAAGGCGAGGCGGACAAGACAACTCGCCAGTAAGAAACTCCCAAAGACGCTGACCACACATGTAGAGGTGCATATGCTAAAACCAGCCCCGATAATTGAGACCATCAAAGATCACTGGGGGAATGGAAACAGTGCCCATTGGTAGGCGGCACTGGACGGCGCGGCGACCAAGGCAACGAAGCCTAACACGCGACGCTGGATGGCGCGGCAGTTAGAACAATGTATTTTTCTTTTTTTTTTATCGGGCCAGCCCGCTCACATTAAAAGTCGTCGGCCTGCTGGCCGAATCACACCCGATGCACACAAGGGGGAACTAGGGTTCTCCCTTCTAGTGGCGGCGACGGCGACGATGGTGGGTGGCTCCGACGACGTGTGACGACCTCACGTGCGTGCGGCAAAGGAAGACTCGGAGCCGGAGAGGCGCGTGGACCGGGCTTGGGTTCGAGCGACAGAGGCGCAAGACGCGAGCGGCGGCGGAGGACGGCAGCGTCGGCGGTAGGCCCGCGGCTCTCGGCAATGACCACGAGCTACTCCCGGGCGAAGAGGTGAAGGCGAAGGCTCGCGCGACCGGGTAAAGGCGGAGGCGGCCGCTCGTGCGGCCGAGCGGAGGCGGAAGCGAAGGACCCAACTGCGGAAGACCCGGCGGCGATGGAAGACCTCAAGTTGCGGTCTGAGGGGAAGACGAGGCGACACCAGGATGAAGACTTTGCGTCGGCCAGACTGGCGACATTCCTGGGATGAAGACGAGCGCCAAGGAAGACGGAGACCGAGTGACGTCGAGAAAGACCACCCTGGATGGCACCGTGCAGAGGATGACAAGCGAAGTGGCAAAACCCAAGCAGCGGTAGGAAAAACCGACGGCTCAACAACAAACCCTATGTTTGCTCTGACACCATGTTATTAATAGCGCTTGTATTCATTATGCGGCTAATAGGCTAATATATATACAAGTATAGGTATGGCATATATACAAGAAGCCCCTTATACAATTGAAAAAATACATATACATCTAACATCATTCACTAAGTAGAAGGCTGTGTCTGAACTTGTACAGAAGTGAAGACTGCATCAGTTGACGGGCAATGCTATCTTGATTTCTTCTAGCCTCTAGGCAAAAACTTGCCATCTGACAGGAATCCCTACATTTCTTAACAAGGTGTAGATTTTGTAGTTCACCCTACTCAGCTGCATACAGCCTTCGTCGAATCTCTGCCTGGCTTAGTGCTGTATCAACGCTGAAAATGAATGACGCCACGAATTAGCATATGTCCGAGAATAGTGGAAGAGAATAGTCGTAAAGTTTGTTGGCCGTGGATATATGTTCAATATGTGTTTGCTCTCCATTTCAATACAGTAAAAACATTTATTCATCGGATAAGAATGTTTACCAGCAGAGAACATCTCCAGTTCGCGCAGTCTTCTCAGAGATCCAATCTGGAACGAACTCTTCCAACAAACTCAATTGCTCTTCAACTTCACCTACAGATGTAGTAATTCAACATCAGGAATCACATTGCAGATAGCAGTTGAAGCAACAAAGAAAGAAAGCACAGCTCACACTTACCTCTGTCCACAATCTTTGGATTACTTGCAATTATCTTGTGAATGAGCTCCTGCTTTGTCATTACACAGCGCTGCCTTGACTGATAGATAAGTAAGATAATGTCAAAGGTGCTAGGCAGAGATGCAATCAACTTCTGCCTTTTAACCTGATCAGCAAAGCCCGTTTCCTTCTTCTCCAAAGCTCTCTTTTCCTTCTCCTTTACCTGCAAGGAACAAATATGTTATCCTCTGTTCATAGAGCAAACTGAGAAAATCATTGTCACCATCAGCAAGAACTTACCGATTGCAAGAGGGACTTCGGAAGAAAACTGAGTAACTCATCATCGCCATCGATTGCAGACGTACTCGTGCTTTGGTTCTCTTCATCCATACTATCATCCTTTGTTGGTGTCATGAACAATTTAGTCCTAGCTGATCGCCTAGCCATCTTCAGAGGAGGTGTGTCGTAGCCAGTAGCAGAGATTGGCCTTTTGGGGGTGTGAAGGCCTGGTGTAGCTGCCATTAATCTCACCGGTGTAGAGGCAAACTTTGCAGGAGTCCCTTCTGAAACACCAGACTTGAATACAACATCCTTGCCACATTTATCTTGCACTTGGGCCTCATCATCTATACTAAGACTACCAGAAACTGGAGAACTGAGCAGCTGCTTCCTGCTCAATGGAGATGGAGCTGTGGACTCAACCTTTGCCAGTGGACTGGTTGTGCTGGCGGTTGCAGGGCAAACTGAAGATCTCTGTAAGAACCTTCTCTTAAAGGAATGTGACAAGTGCGACATCGCAACAGGCTGCTGTTCAGTGAGACTCGACGATGGTACTGCAGACGCAGCTTCAGGAACAGCTCGTGGTGTGATCTGAGCCACACTTGATTTTATTTGATTAAATGGATGTGGCAGCTCATGCTCTGGAATGTCATCTCCCTGAAAGATAAATAACAGAGGCACCATGAATCCTTAATTCAAACTTGAATACCCCCAAATAGCATATTATCTTAGCAAGAACTAGCACCTAATCATATAGTAACTAGTCTATTTTCATTTGACTCATAAAATGGCACAAGTACTTATGTTGAAGTAATAGCAAAGAGTGAAGAATGAAAGATTATCATACCTCAGGATGGTCCCTGAATAAATCCACAAGCCTCTGCCTAAAGATCCTTCTCAAGGCCGAGTACCCGGTTTCCCCCTTTTGCTTCGCATTGCCCTCAACAGCATCAACCAGGAGGTTCACCTGAAGATCTGGCTTCATGCAGCATGTCTTTTCGTCACGCAAAAGGGTCTTATTGATCACAATCGCCTCAGGCATTATGTACTTAAGCTGCGCAAGATGGCTGTAGGTAAACCTCCTGCACACAGAATTATAAGAATTAGAGATTAAATTATCGCAATCCAACACAACAACAATCCTATGACTGTTTATCAAGAGATATTAGTACCGTTCTGACAAATGCTGAACGCTAGCGCAGATGTTGGGGAAGGTCGCCTTGGACCCCTTCATACGGAGCAGCCGGGTGGAGCTCTCGAAGCAATTGAAGAACTCGCAGAGCATCTCATAGCTGACCACAGGCAGCAACCACATAACATCAATTAGAAATTAACATCACCACAGAAATAAAATTTGCTAGAAATTCTCAGAAAAGGTGGTTTGCATCCAAAGAAAACAACCTAATTATGGGCATAGAAACTGGCACAAGTACAGAAATTTGTATATGTAGATATTACTAGAATGATGGTCTGAAACCAAGAAAATAAATAATTTTTGGGGCGCAAAGAAGAAATCGAACACTAACTGCAGATCCTGGATCTTACCTTTCCGGCAGCTTGACCTCCGCCTTGCGCTTGACCGGACTCCGGCCGGCTCCGGCACCAACGCCGAGATCCCGCTCGACGGACGCGAGCTCATCCTCCACGGCCGCCTCAGCCGGGCCCTTCTCCGGCCGCCGCAGCCCGAGCGCCGCCCGCCGGACCTCCTTGACGGAGAACGCCACTCCGCGGTTGCGCGCCGTCCGCGGCGGCGGCGGTTGCTCCGGCTTCTCCGGCGTCCAGATCTGCTCGGCCGCCGCCACCGCCACAACCTTCTGCTTCGGCTTCTCCGGCGTCAAGATCTGGTCGGCCAACACGGCCGCTGCCGCCTTCTTCAGCTTCTGCGGCGTCGCGGCACTGGACGTCGCCGCCGCGGCCTTCTTGGAATGCATGGCCGTGTCCATCTCGGGGAGGATTTGGGCGTGGGGGAGTAGGGTTTCGGGGGGATTAGCGGAGACACTGATTTGGAAGGAGTGTAAATAGTACCGGTTACAGGGTCGGAGATGGCGCCAACATTTGGCGGGAACGGGGATGGCGCGAAGCGCTGTGGTAGGTCCACGTGGGCCGCCGCGGCGTCGTTCGCGCCAAGTTGGAGGCGCCGTTCGCGCCAACAGGTTGGCGGTTTGAGGCCCAACTACAAGAGCACGGACGGAGTCCATTATTCCAAGCCCATCTCAGCCCAACAATAGAAAATGCTAAGATTGAGGCCCAAACCCCAGATGTATATATATAAGTTTTGTGTTAGGGCCAAGAGTTGATTTCCAACTCTTTGGGATTCAGTTGTTTTTTTTGTCACTTGAGATGCCAAAACAAAAATATGTATAAGCAGCAATTTCACCTAACCGTTGTTTTTCTAAGAGATGGGCACATCAATATTTAGGTGATGAGAGAAAATGAGCTTGTTTTTAGATAAAGAAACAAGCAAGTTGTTGATATCAAGACACAAAAAAGAAGAAAATAGTTATTAGAAACTTGTTTGTTACTTAAAAACTTGTTTTGTGGGTAGTGATTAAAGTCTTAGATACAAACTCAAGAAATAACCTATTGAAAAACTTATTTCTTTTTATTAAATTACGTACTCTTTCTTCTCTTAGTACCAAGCTAAAAAACAAACTATTATAGACGCCCTTAGAAAGAGTGATAACTTTACCCTAATTCTGCGCACGCGCTCTCTCTCTCACCAATGGCACGCTCGGAGGGGGCCTTGCAGGGATATGGTATGTTCCTAATTAACCTATTGGCAACATGGCTCCGGCAATAACCGTAATCTTGTCAAACAAGGAGAGGCCATCATTGCCCTGTTGCTACTACCACTGAGCCAGCATTAGCTACTAGACGCCACACGTACAAGCCGCCCGCTTTACGATTGCTGGAAATTGGCTAGTTTACAGTCTACTTTATAATTGTTTCTTGGGAGTTTTAAGATATGCCATTTCAGATAATGCCACTCCATAGGTCTAGAAGTATGATAAATGATATTTTTCAACTTATTTAGCCCTTTCGCCCCATGGAGAAACGACCGGTTGGGCCCTTTTGTACTGTTAGGGAGACTTGACGACTCCACTCCTAGGTATAGCCGTGCAGTTCAGCCGAAAGCTACTCTCCTCCCTGACTTGCAAGTTTGGAAGTACACCATGCAGACAAATAACAAGAAGAGTTCGTAACCAAGGAAGACAAGGAGAAGGAAGACCAAGACGAGACAACATATCCTTGCAACACTCCATGCGCTCCAACCAGACCAAAATTACCAACTGCTGTAAGGAAGATGATGACCTGATTGTCTTGTGCATCAGGGTGGGAGGTAGGAGCTAGGTTGGGAAGTTATATGGTTGAATCAACTATATGGCACAATAAGTCACCTAAGACAGCCATTTCAGAAGGAGGAAATGACTAAAGAGTAAAGAGGCTCGAAATTGAAAAATAGCATTTCCTATTACTTTTGGACTTTTGGTTTTTGGAGTGAATTTCTGTACACGCTAGTATTTGGAATGGTATTTTGCTAGTAATAAAGCCCCTTCTTTCTTCATCTTCTACCATGAAAGTCATGTATTACTACGTAGTAGAAGACTAGAGGCATGCCAAACATGCAAAATTTACTTGAAGACTACATTATAAAACAAAACAGAGCTTCATTACAATTCTCAGACCCTGTTTGGCTTCGGCTTCAGCTTCTGCAAACAGAGCTTCATTACAAACAAAAAGCCGAAGCCCAAACAAATACGTGGCTTTTCCATCGAGCCTTTGGAAGAAAAAAAAAATCCTAAGTCACCCAACAAATACAAGCCTAGAGTCAAGCCCTGAGGTGCCTCTTGTGGCTTTTGCGGGTTAGAGTTATGGGTTTGCCACCGAAGTTGATATGAAATTACCCACCAATGCCTTCTTATAAAAGTCCCACAAATCGCGAAACCCTACCCCATTCGCCCCCAAGTGACTTGGGTGGGAGACGTAACCTTTAGGTACATCCACCACCCTCAAACCCCTTTAGGGCTTGTTTGGTTGGACGAAAATTCCTACTCATCGATATGGATAGACTGGGATTTTAGTTCAAATTCTTGGTCTATCCACATGGATCTCGGCCGGGAATAGTTTCCCAAACAAGCCCTTATTATTTGTTGGGTGTTTATGGAGTACAAAGTGAGGTTGGTTTTTGCCCAAATCCCTAAATCCCTCCTCGATTTGTACCATAAATCCCCAGATCCCTACTAGATTTGTACCATAGATCTCCAAATCAATGCCCAATCGGTTCGTCCATGAATGATAGTCCTTGCTGTTCATTTATCAATGAATTAATTGTATGCATATGTGCTTGCTGTACCAGATCAGTAGTACTGAATGACATTGGATATGAAGTATATCCTCTGAAAGTTTCTCAAAAGCTGCATTCCTATTCCAAACATAACGGTACTGGCAAGCCAGATGACATGCACGTGGGAATCAAAATGGTATGAAACGTAAATGGAAAGGAGACGTTTTAACCACTTTACTCTAGCAATCCTCCTGCTAAGAAAGAGATAGTCATTGTATGAATGGCAGAGGACATGACAACCAACGGTGTTTTCCTAAAAGGCATGTACAATATGAGACGCTTATGTATGAGTACTTAAAGAATATAGCTAAGTCATCAAATACCTATGTAAAAGTTGTTTTCTCTAATATAAGCATCTGTTTTGTAGGTGCTTAGATGATTGTATTATTTATTAATTATATATAGTTATATACATAAGCACCTCTTAAGCACTGGTGCCTAATCAAGCATTGATATTGCAAAATAAGCATCTTATCTGTCTTACATGGCAAGAAAAATCAGTTTTTCTTTGCTAAACACCTCTTTAAACATACATCCACTGTCGCTCTTTGACGGTTTTCTGAAACATTTATACATCAAATAAAAAAAAATACATATTAAGAAAGAATTTCCTGTTTTCATGTGTCCAACTATACACTTTTACAAATATTGATTATTGAAATTCTAAATTTATTTTTAGAATGAAAATTTTATAAGTGGCCGTACCCATGGTACCATGAAAACCTTTTTTTTTGTTTTTTTTGGAGGAACCTATATTTTAGCGACAACAGTAAAACTGACAATTTGATTGCACCAAACAAAACTTAGGCTTGCACACGAAACCAAAGCATAGCTTCAAAACTGGGCAGCGCTTTTCACTCAAGTGAGCGGGTCTAAGGGCTTGTTTGGTTGGTGCATTGGATTCTATGTCTGAAAAAAGTGACGTCTGGAGGTAGCTTGGAAAGTATATGATTTTTGACTGGTCAGGTAAACTTGAAGATGAACTGTTTGGTTGAAAGTTTGTGTCTAAAATTAGTGAATGAAAAATAGAACGTTGAATCAAATCTATCAACGGTGGATCTGCTTCCTAGCTCCCAAGCGCTGCCTACCTCCTAGGCATTGAATTTCTTTGCCTGCGCTGGCAGCTCTGCCTGGACTTGGCAGCTCACCAGAAAGCCAACCAAACAGCCCCTAAATCTAATTAGAGGCTTGCGTGCGCCTTGACGCACGAGGGGGAGTATGACAACCGACTACTATTGTTGTATGTATGGATGCAAATCTTAGCAAGATAGGTAGGTACTTCAACGATATGAAGATACACTATTGAGCAGAGCCAACGTTTTCGTATAATACAAAAGCCATAGCCATAGAAGATTGTAGAGTCGCAGACGTCTCGGAAGGACAGAAACGGCATAAAGTGCTAACAGACTGTAGGCTACACGATGAACAGAGTGCACATGTGATTGTTTAGTGGCTACTAAAGGAGGACGAAATCGGTGTAGATACATGGAGAATCATCCCAAGAACAGAACAGACAAAGGAGGGGGAGACCACACGATTCATGAACGGACGACACGACGAATGGATGGTGGCGAGATGGAGGAGGGAGAGACCACACGAACGGAGGACGCGACGGACAGATGGCGGCGAGGAATACAAAGGCGACGAGCGGGCGACGCAAGCGGGGAGGAACAAATGAAGGAGGCGATAAAGACGAGAGAAGGAGCGCGGAGGAAGAAAAGAGGTGTAATGGGGAATATGGACGATTTTTTTAATTAATTAACTTTTTTTGAATTTTATTTTAAAGTTAACTTCCGGCGCACTTTATTTCCAATTCTGACCTCTTTGATCACGCCACCATCCGTGACGTGACAAAATAACACTGTCACGTCAGCCTATTTCTGATCAAACTCTTATCATATCACTGGAAGTGACGTGACAGTGTTATTTGGTCACGCCACAACCAATGGCGTGACAAAAAGTACTATTTTAGGGACTTATCCTGTCACGTGACAGTGTTGTTTTGTCACGCCACCACCCATGGCGTGACCAAAGGGGTCAGAATTGGAAATAAAGTGCGTCGGGGATTAACTTTAAAATAAAATTCAAAAAAAGGTTAATTAATAAAAAAGTTCAATATGGACAGGCCGAGCGCACGAAAAATGAGGGACCTAAAACCCTAGCACAGGACGGACCGCACTACGCGCACGAATCCATACCAAACCTGATCAGACGGTGAGGAGAAGAACGGCACGATCGGACGGACGACGAAAAAAGCAGCGACGTGGGCAGAGAATATGGATAGACCGAGCGCACAGGAAACGAGGGGCCTAAAAGGCCAGCGCAGGCCAGACCACACTAGACGAATTTTTATTAATTAACCTTTTTTAAATGTCATTTTAAAGTAAACATCGGCGAACTTTAATTTTCAATTATGACTCCTTTGATCACGCCACAACTCATGGTGTGATAAAACAACATTGTCACGTCATAGGATAAGTCCGCTAAATAGCACTTTTGTCACGCCACTGGTTATGGTGTGACGAAACCACACTGTCACGCCACGGGTGGTGGCGTGATAAGAGTTTGTCTAGATACGGGTTGACGTAACAGTATTATTTTGTCACGTTACTGGTGATGGCGTGACTAAATAGATTAGAATTGGAAATAAAATTGGTGGAGGTTAACATTAAAATAAAATTAAAAAATGATTAATTAAAAAAATCACCGCACTACTACGCTCACGAATCCAGACCAAACCTGATCGGACGGCAAGGAAAAGAACGATACGATCGAACGACCAAAAAATAGCGACGTGGGCACCCTAGCCGCCGCCCGTTTCGGCCTCGTTCTCGTTTTGTAGACAAGGACTAGCATTTACAGGAAGGTCTTGCAATTTTGTCGAAGTAGCGGACAAAGCCATGTGGGATTCCAAATTATGTCCTTCGTACGCCGGCCTCAGGTATCTCTTTTCGTGATCCTGTTTCCTCGAGGACACCGTATTCGAGGCGCCATGAACCCACAGTGAGCTCTACACGGGGTAGACACCTTCGTCCTCTTCTTTCTACGGAAAACTCTAGATGCGGGTAACGGCCGGACGTACGGTCCGAGTGGTTAGCACCGTATACCATGCTCCAACGTCCGATTTCGTATGATATTATTCAGTCGTCCATCTCGGGTGTGAATGAAACTCCTCCCAACGGCAGCAAATGATGACTCGCGCTATGCCCGTCTTTCAGTGAATTTGGTAACTACGATTTATGGAGTCAACTTTGATAATTCAGGCTACCAACCGAATTGACTGGATTACCAAGCAATAGTTAAATCACACTTCGAGTCGTTATCAACCGTGACAAGACGCAATTGACCTAAACACAAGGTTCAATCCCTGTAAGCAATCGAAGAACAAGGATAAAAGCAATCTGAATTGCGGATATATTATGAAGATCACAAAGGTGAGGTTCTGTAAATCAACACTATTGATCTAGCCGACACAAGAGCAATTGATGAGTTTCACAAACGGTGGAAACAATATAAACAAAACATAAACCTAAAAGTGGCGCACACATGGGTATTCATGAGAGAGAGGGGCAGGGGGTGGCGGCCAGGGGATGAATGCACGCCCCTAGGAGGTACAAGGCTCATGGACCCAAGAAGAGGTGGCGCAGCACCTTTGGATTTAGATTCAGAATCAGCCCCAAATTGTTTTGACAATTGCAGCGCGCACAAAAGGAATTCGAAGGTGGGGCCGGATCCGTTGGAAAGAGGACGAGATAAACTTTCCATCATGTACTCATACACCTCAAATGGAGTCCGTATGCGACTTCTATGCACGTTTGAAGTCGATGTTGTCTTCAGAGGCCGAATTAGATTCCAGAACGTGTTCCACTGGAACTCTTGCTTAACTTAGAACCAAAGTGACGTGGGGATATTCTTTGTACCATGTTTGCACATGCTTCTCTTCATGTTGTACTTCTTCTTGTGCTTGGTCAGCTCCTAAGTTCCTGAGTAAAAAAACAACACATGTATCAGGTAACGGTCTATTCTCCATTGCACAATTATGTATTTCTAGGAAAGAGTTTACCTGATAATTTAGTTGTCATGCACGTGCCCTTTTAATTGGCTCTTGTATTACATCAAGTTGAGGAGTAGCATTTGTAGTAGTAGCAGGAGGAGTGGTGTTTGTATGTGTAGAATTGATATCCTCGTCAGCCAACATGCAACAAAATCATCAACAAACATGCCACATCACGCGCACCCTAGATAGTAGCAAAAAAAATCCCCCATAACTCTGCCCCTAGATTATTTCGTTGCTCAAGCTTCCGACATCAACAAAACCCTCCATAAATTCCTATGATCAATCTCTTCGTATGTTCCGATGCAACCAAAAAGAGGAATATGTGCAATATTTTTTTCAACGGTCGCAACAAAAAGGAAACTAACTATCAAAGAAGAGGTTGAGCATCTGGAAAAAAAGCGTGAAACATTTTTTTCAACAGTCGCAACAAAAAGAAACTACCTATCAAAGAAAAGGTGAGCATCTGGAAACACCTATTGCAAAAAAAGAAAAAGTGTGCAACTTTTTTATTCAACGGTCGCAATATTTTTTCATCGTGTGAAACATTTTTTTCAATGGTCGCAACAAAAAGGACTTGTTCGTCAAAGAAGAGGTGATGGGGAGGATACAACATATCAAAGAAACCAAATTCTACATTTCAAAAAAGATTACATATCAGAAAATCATAGATGCAGAAGAACACTTTTTAACTGTGACAATCAAAACATAAAGCTCTACAAAATCTAGTGGATAAGATGGAGTCAACAGTGGCAAGGGCCAAGATAGCAGTAGGAGGCGACAGATCGAACGCCTCGCTGCCGATGGGCCCAGATTTCCCACCATCTCGCCATGAAGCTCAGGATGCCTCGCTGAAAGCATCTAGGTCCCTAAAAATGATTTTAGTAATAAATGTCAACAATGTATTGTGGGACTAACATGTGTGCTAAGATGTTTTAAAGGTTTAGTCTTGGAGTTTGAATGATGACATAAAAATGGCAATGCAAAAGTGATAAAAGATCGATATGGCGCAAGACAAAGGTATCATACAGCTTAAGGATCCTTTATAGTTTTTACCGGTCTCAGTGTTTGAAGAAAAGACATGATTTGTAGGCTAGATGTCGTACTATAAAGAGGGATTATGGCTAGTAGCTTGAAGATATACTTTTGTGCCATCTTGATCAACTAGAGTCATGCATTGCATTCAAATTCGCTTCTGGAAATTCTTCAGTGAAAATCGGTATGACCACATTTGATGAGCGGTACTATTGCAAGTCGGTAATACCGAAATCTAGTTGGTGGTACATTTATTTCAGAGAGCATGTTTTGGGAGCTCTTGTTCTCTCTTCGAAATTAGTATGCCCGCATTTTATGAGTGGTACTACTGCAAGTCGGTAGTACCGGTTTTTACACGGCGGTATGTTTTTTTTCCAGAGAGTGTGTTTTTGGGAGTTTCTTTTTTCCCCCAAAAACGGTATGACTACATTTCTTGAGCGGTACTACCGCAAGTCGGTAGTACCCCATTTTACATGGCAATATGTTATTTCCAGAGAGGGTGTTTTCTTTAGTTTCTTGATCTTCTGGAAATTGGTAGTTCTGTTCTGGCCGAGCGGTACTACCGCTGTGAGGTAGTACCGGTTTGTAGTTGGCGCTAGTACCATAACTTTTTTTGTAATGGCTAGTTCAGAGCATTAAATACAACAGTTCCGACCGTTGATCGTGCAGAACGGTAGTATTGGGTTTGTACAACAGTACTACCGCAAATGCTGATTTTTTAGGGATTTATTCCAAATGGCTAGTTTTGTTGGTGGAGGTTATAAATATCTCCCCACCTGCCTCAATCTGAAGACCTTTGGCCATATTGAATACTCTTGAGGCTTTGTTGCTCTCTCTTCTACTCATTTGCATTCAATTCATATTTTGAGGTAGTTGAGAGCATTCAGGTGCATTGCATCATTAGTTGATCACCTTGGCACTTGACAATCTTCAAGCAATCGCCACGATTTATTACTCTTGGTGCTTGCCGGCATCTAGACGGCTTGGAGAAGTTTTGCGCGGTGATCTCTTTAAGAAGAGTGCGAAGAGGCCCGGCAATGGTTGTGATTGGTTTGGAGCTCACCTTCTCCGGAGTGGAGGAGAGCATCCATAGTGAAATCGAGGTGTTAAGGCTTAATTTGTGGAGCTAGTCCAATTCGTTTGGACTTACCTCAACGTGGACTAGTGAAGATCGTCAAGTCTTCGATACCACGTAAAAACATCGTTTGTCTCCATTTTGGTTTATCTCTTGTTTGTATTATTTTTGTATTTACATTTCTAGCAATTAATTATGTAGAATTGCTTAGCTAGAATTGTTTTTAGTATTGACTTAATATTGAATTGACTTTGAAAATATTGATCATAGCTCTTGAACTTGTGCTAGTATTTCTTCGATAAGATCAATTGTTAAAATTATCTATTAGAGCACAAGAATTTTTATAACCTCCTATTCACCCGCTCTAGTCAGTCATCCTTGATCCTACAAGTGGTATCAGAGCTTAGTCTCTCTAATTTTAGACTTAACCGTCTAGGAGAGAAAGGATGGTTAGTGAAGGAAAGTCAATAGGCAAGGCACCTTTATTTGATGGATCAAATTATACTTATTGGAAAATTAGAATGTCCATTTATTTAAAGGACATGAGTCCAAGCATATGGAGAATTGTTGGCACTTGATCCTATACATCCCACAGATCTTGAGGAATGAAACTCCCACCTCAATGCTCAAGCGATGAATGCTCTCTTTAGAGCTTTGGACGCGGATGAGTTCGATCGAGTGAGTAACCTTGAAACCGCTCATGAGATATGGACTATGCTCTCGAAAATTCATGAGGGCACATCCACGGTCAAATAAGCCAAATTGCATAGGCTTCGGATTAAATATGAGATATTTACAATATTGCCTCATGAAAACATCATTGAGATGTATTCTTGTCTTAACAACATTGTAAATGAGCTCAAAGGTCTAGGCGCTAACCTTCTTGATGTTGATATTTTGAGAAAAATGCTTAGAGCTCTACCAGATAAATACAAGATATTAGTGACTCTATTTCTCAACTCTCCCGAATTGCCAAGAATGACGTCAACCGGTCTCTTAGGAAACCTCATCACAAATGAGTTGTACAAGAAGGACAAGGAGGAGCTTTTGGAGCCATCCTCCTCCAAGAAGAAGATTACTATTTTCAAGGCGAAAGCGGAATCAAGTAATGAGGCGGAGGAAGAAGCTGACCCTGGAGAAGAATTCGCTCGCCTTGTGAGGAGAATGAAGAGATTCATGAGAATATGCCCATTCTAGAGTACTAATTTTGACAAGAGTAAGAAAAGGGCAATTCTCCAACGACAACAAGCATTATAGCAATATCTATTGCTATGAGTGCGATGAGAAGGAGCATATAGCCTCTCATTGCCCAAATAAAAAAGATGATAAGGCCAAGTCATCAAAGAAGAAGGAATATGTAACATCCCAAAATCCTAATTGTGGGATTATGTAATATAAATGCGTTAGAAAAATAACTTTGATCAATTGCATATGAATTTTTGCCGTGTTGAATTTGGTTTTTGAAATTAAAAGCAAAACTAAAACTACAACCCAAAAAGGTGCCAAAAAGGAAAGGATAAAACAAAATAAAATTTTTAGACGAGAGAATTATTTCTAGCATATTATCCTAGAAATAATTCACAAAAGAATTTATATGAAATCTTATTTAGAAAAGCAATTACAAAAGAGCAAAATAGAAATTTGTATGAATTTTGGAGAAATTCACAGAAAGAATTATCATTTTAAAAATTTACAGGAGAAACTACATTAGGTCAGAAGCCTACCCAAAATTTTTCATTAAAGTTGGACTTAATACAGCCAGCAAATAAAATCGGCAAATAAATCAGTAGATAAATCAAAAATTAAAAACCTTAAGTCCCTCTCACCCTCGCTGATCAGTGGACCCCGAGCGCAAGGATCGTCTTCCACCTCCGCTCGCACGCACCAGCGCATCGCGCGCGAGAGCACCGCTGTGCCTACCGTTTTTCCTCGACGGTCGTGGTTTTGCCGCTTCCCAACCACCCGCGTCGCTTCGCCGGTCAACACCATGCCCATTCCCGCCTGGCTAAAGCCATCCCTGCCCGTACAACGTCGAAGAACTCCACTAGTTGCCTGCTGACCTGCCTGAGCTCTTCTCGGCTATCTCCACCCTCTCTGGCTATAAATAGGACACCCCGAGTTGTGCCTCGTCCTTTCCAACTCCATGCGCTCACTCACTTTTCTTTGACCTCATTGAATTGAGCTTTAGAGCTCAAGGAGCACGAGCCCTAATTCGGCCGTACGTCGCCGCCTTAGTTCCCGACGCTGTGAAGGGTTTTGTATCACCCTTACCACGTCATTTCATGTTCCAGCATGCCCTGAATCTCCCTCATTCAATTTCATCTTTGATTCACAAAAGCCCCCGAATCACTTCTTCTTCCTCGTCTCTAACCAGAGCCGCCGTTGCAGTCGTAGCCAGAGCTCCACCATATCCCAAGCCGATTCTTTGTGCCTAGAGCATCGCAGGACCATCGCCAAGCTTCTCTGACCACTGGACAATCTTCTCCATCGCCTGAGCCTCTTCTCCATGTGCGACCAACCTCGCCGCCTCGGCTCGCCGTCGACCAGTCGTCTCCGACCACCTCCGACCCCCTTCTCGCTTCTGGTATGACCCTAGTAGCCCCTAGATCCTTATGCACGCAATAGATAGTCAAGGGCATAGCTCGTTTGCATCTTCACCCGTTGTCGTAGCAGCTCCTGCGCACGACACCAGCACACCACCACGTCAAACCATCTCCTACCTCGCCGTCAGTACCGGCAGGTGCGCATTAGCCCAAGGATGCCATTTTGATCATTCTCAGACCTCCTCGAGCACCACAACGCCAACACAATGGTGACGAGCACTGTAGCTCGTCATCAGTGTGTCTAATCATGTTCATTAAAGTCTAATCAATGTTTAGTTGTCGGTTTAGCCCTAATGTTTCACTAACATGCGGGCCCCGCAGCTTAAGTGCATAGTCAAAGCTCCTTTCGACTAGGTGGCCGAAGCTCCTCTCGACCAGATGGTCGAAGCTCATTCCGACCAAGTGGTCGAAACCTCCCTATGACCACATGTAGTCTAAACCCCTACGACCACTTGTAGTCTAAACCCCTACGACCACATGTAGTCCAAACCTCCTATGACCACATGTAGTCGAATCTCCTACGACCACATGTAGTCGAACCTTCCTACAACCACGTGTAGTCGAACCTATAAACAGTACCCGAAACGGTGAACAGTACTCGAAAATGGATTTATTAAACCGAACCAAATAGAGACCTTAATAACTTTTGCTACAAAACTCCAAATTAAACGAAATTTATCTCTAAATTTATCTAAAATCAACCAGAATATGTAAAAATATTTAATTTTGCTCTCTGTTGAATTTTTTTTATTGGATGTTATTTAATTCGTTTTCGGCTCTTTTTAGACGTCGATTATTCGGGTTATTATTGCGACGATCAATCAACCTTACCTCCAGAACAGCAAGAGCAAGGAAGCACCTCCTTTGATCATGTTGATCCCAGTATTTTGATTATTGTACTTTTTTTTTGTAAATCCTATTATGCATGCGTGTATGTCTTGTATGAAAATGCTATTTATTGGGAAACCGATAGTTGTAAATCCTACTTACTGCATATATCTCCTTGTAATATTGACCCCTTACTGTTGTAGCCATTAGAATATGGGTTAGACAATATGTAATGTCGTTTGGGGATTTTTGAGTGCGATTATCGCACAAAAGCAACTAGAGCGATAGATTTTTGGAAAAATTGATAAAAGAACAATATGGTAATTTGAGAATTTGGGATATTTTGAAAATGGTCCAGAGGAGATACCTCTATTATTTTGTATGCAAACAAAATAAAAACTTTAGGTTTTAGACGCAGGCGATTTATATCATATTTTGGAAAAGTGAGGATTGTAACTCACTAGTAGATAGGGTGGAGATATCGCCCGTAGTCGATTAAGGACTAAAGCCAGCAACTCCAAGACTAAGACCTAATTGTACAACCATATGCGCTAGTGTGGGATGGTCGTAGCTAACTAAGTTATCGAATTTTAGCCTTGCATGATAGTAGGCAGGAGCAGTGCGAGCAATTTCTATTGCCGTCACAACTGCGAATGGCTCACCCTCACGGGTTTCTATCCGGGTGAAGTGAAAGACACACCTAACGAGTTTCTATCCATCAAGTGAGGGACTCGCTCAATGGGTTCCTATCCATTTAGTGAGGATTCCTCATACTACGAGTTTCTATCTGAGTAATTGAGGATAATCATTCGCAGGGCTAGTGCAAGGTTAGAGCTAGATAATGTAAAGGCTGTGTCACGAACTCTAGGCTACTTACCTTCGGTAATGAGCAGTGATATAGAGATATTCCAAGCAATTGGAATACCGCGTACTATGGGTAAAGTTGTACACCTCTGCAGAGTGATAAACCATTCGAATAGCCGCGCTCGCGGTCATGAGCATGCTTAGTGCGGCTGGTATGGTGGTAGCTTTGTTTTCTAAAAACTGGGTTGTCACAAAACTTGGGTAATGATATGGGGTTTTTCATTTGTTGAATTAACTGCCATTTCTATGGCTGTATTGCTATGTCTATAGCAGAACTGCCATTTCTATGGTTGGATTTGCTATGTCTAGAGCAAGACTGCCATTTTTATGGTTGAACATGAATATGTCAGTGCCATTTCTATAGCTAAACATGATTATATTTTTGCTTGCAACCGATTAGGATTGCAGGTGTTGTTGTTATTTGATTCAGTACTTTACTTACTATCATGTACTTACATTTTTTTCTTAAACTGCACTTTTAAATTCCGTTGCAAATTACTACTATAATTATTGCAAATAAAAGTGGCTTTGAGCAAAAGAACTTGTAGAGTAAAGCCATTCATTTGATAGCCTTGCATCTAATATAATATTTGCGATACACTACAAGTCTTGCTGAGTACACAAGTACTCAATCTTGCTTAATATGTTGTTCAGAGATCGAAGATGCGCAGATGCCTGACGACGCGTTCTTTGCTCCCGGCACCGGAGGGTTCGGTGATGGGTTTACCTAGACCTTGTTCCTTGCCGGTTGCCTGTGGAATCAGATGGGCATGCCGTTGGACTTTTGCTACTGCTACTGTGTCTTCTGCTGCTATTTATCTTGCTTACTCTGATGACTGCTTTTATTTGGTTGGTCGGCCGTTATTGTAATAATCGTTGTATTAGCTTAGGTAGAATACCTTTTTTTTTTGCTTTACTTTAGTATAAATTTGTATAGATGTGAATGCCAAATGTTATGAATGTGTGTGCTAGCCATTAATCCTGGAACTAGCACGGTATACACATAAGATCTTCGGGTATTCCACACCCGGGGTTCTGACCGTGCTTGATATCAGAGCCATACTAACTGTAGGACAAGCCTTTAGACAAAATGGTTAATAGAATATGTTGTAGGTGTAAAAACCAAACACGAGTGAGGGGGTGGACGTCGGCCGTCTGACGGGCCATCGTCCACGAGAGTAAAAAATGACACGAGGATTTATACAGGTTCGGGGTCCGAGAGGACCGCCTACTCTGTCGGTGAGCCAACGGGGTTACCTCAGGAGAGGAGCCCCGAGGACTCACCAGTTTGAACATGTCTCTTTATTGCTCAAGAGAGCCATCCTCTTGAAAGGAGGGATACATGGGGTATTTATAGGCTCCCAAGCCTGTACAAATGACCAAAATACCCCTTGGGGGATAGCTACACTATGAGTACAAGTGAGGGGTATTATAGTCTTTCATGAGTATAACTGCATTTTTGTGATCTGTATGCGAGTCTTCCGCCAGGCGGGCCCCAGATCTAGGAGGGATGAAATATTCCTCCAACAGTAGCCCCCCTGCCCCTTGGTGTTTCAAGAAGAACGCCAAAAGGGGTAGTTTGAAATTGCGCTTTTCGTGGAGAGATCGATATTTCGAAGGAGTCCAGTCGGATTTGAACGTTGTCTGCGTCCGAAAATGTGCTCCGAAAGCGCCATGCCCAATTAGATTACCGTTCTTAGATTTCATTCAACAGTTCTGGCCATTTATCCGTCTCTTTGACTGCCTTGGATTCTCTTGGACTGGCCTTTGAATGGACTGCTCAGTTGTCCTTGTATTCGGCTGCACATGGGGTAGTTGGTTTTAAATGGCGTCATCTAGGCATACGTGTAAAGGTGGCCTACACATGAGGCATCTTCTTGCTGTGATGAAAAGAAAACAAGCTTCCTTCTGCTTTATAGCACCATGGCCGAACACCACCAGGCTTCCACTCTTTCTTGGCTCCTTCCTCCTCAATCCTTCTCTCTCTCAGATCTCTCTCCAAGCCGCCATGGGGAAGGTCCTGGCTCGCCCCGCCCTGGGGTTGCTTAGCGATCTTGTACCGCTGGGGTCTTCGCTTGGCTTGGCCGACCCGGCCGGATCATATACTAATAATGTAGTTTAGAGTTAGATCTGAGCAATGGGGAAGGAGAGGGTGGCGCCGAAGCCGGAGGACAGCACGGCGGTCGAGCTGCCGGGATTCGTGATGAGCGCAGAGGAGGCGGAGCGCCTGGCCGCGGCGGGGTGGAGACCGTGGAGGACTCTTTGCCTCTGGCTGGTGCTGCTGTCGGCGATAAGCCTTGCTTCCGATCTCGCGGTTCCCGTGGGCACCGTAGAGGGCGGGCGTGAGCGCCGCATCGTCGCCGTCAACCTCGAAGTTCCGGCCTCCCTGTCCCCATACCGCCCACGCGGAGCGATTCCTAGTCGCCAACGCTGCCGCCGCGGGAGCTCGTGATCGCTGCCGCTGCGCGTCTCTCACATGCCTGCGCCATCGCCGCCGCTTCCTCCAGAGATCCGCGCGCCCGGATCCGCATCTGGTCACCTCCGACGCCGACGACGGCCGTCGGATGGCGACGGTGGCGCTGCTCCTCCTCCGCCTTTTCGCCTCGCGACCTCCTCCCCACGCCGTCCCCTCGTCCTCGAAGCGCCCGACGACAACCTCGGCGACCGTCGCCGCCGCCGCCAATGGCTTCACCGGGCGGTGACTGGAGGCGCGCTGAGGAAGGCGGCGGAGCGGCCGCTATGGCCGCACACGCACCGTCTGTGGTGCGGCGGGGATTCGCAGTGGTGGACGGCGAAGGATGGTCTCTGGCCGGGTCGCCTTGAGTCCGCGACCTACAACCCGACACCGGGCCCCGCTCAGCGCCATCGTGGCGATGGTAGGACGGCGAGGACGTAGCGCCGAGCCCTTGTCGCGACGGCGGCGGTGAGGTCGGTCCCCTCGTCGGCGGCCGCGCGCGCGCGCAACCGCGAGAGAACGCCGAGATCTGTTGCGGTCGCGACTCCACGCTGTCGCGACGATGGCTCGCAGCTTTGCGGGCGCTAAGCGAAGGCGAGACGGTGACCGTGCTCAAAGTTGACGCTCTAGGCGCCGTTATTTAAGACGATCTATAGCACCGTGGTGGCGGCGCGAAGTCGCTTATAGACGGCCAACACAAGCATCGAATCCGTGGAGAGATTTTAATAGGAGTCTGAAAATTGTATGTTGTGTGCTGAAGTTTGATTTGTGGTACTAGCTGTTCATGTATGAATGATGTGTTTGTTTTTTGGCGGTGAAAAATAAGGCTCGGGTGCGAAGCCTCGAGGTCACGAGGGCGCACGAGGCTTCAAGGGTCCCGAGGCCCCGAGGGTACAAGGGTGCGAGGCCCCGAGGGCACGAGGGCGCACGAGAGTGCAAGGCTTCGAGGGTCCCGAGGCCCCGAGGGCACGAAGGCGCGAGGCTTCGAGAATCCCGAGGCACCGAGGCCCCAAGGCCCCGAGGGCACAAGGACGCACGAGAGTGCGAGGTTTTGAGGATCCCGAGGGCACGAAGGCGCGAGGCTTCGAGAATCCCGAGGCACCGAGGCCCCGAGGCCCCGAGGGTGTACGAGGGTGCGAGGGTTTTGCGAAGGCCTCGGGCGTGAGGGTTTCAGGCATGAGGGCATGCACGAAGGCACGTGAGGGCTTCGGGTGTTAGACTCCTGAAATTGTGTCTTGTACATTTTGCCCATAAGATCAAGTGAAGGCTCGGGCGTGAGGCCACGCACAAAGGCACGCGAGGGTGCGCGATGGCCCGATGTCGACGAAGGCGCGGCGACGTTGTCTTCGCAGGTTCTTCCCGCGGCACGCGCGAAAGCACGCGAGGGCTTCGGGTGAGAGGGCACGCGCGAAGGCACGCAAGGGCACGCGAGGGTGCGCGAGGACTTCGAACATGAGGGCATGCGCGATGTCGACGAAGGCACGGCGACGGCCCTCGGCGGTTACACAAAGTCGTCACGTGGGTGCCCCGAGGCCGGGGCTCGTGCGGAGGCGAGGTGGTAGGATTACTCAACACTACTAGCCCCCCTGCCCCTTGGGTGCTTGCGAGGACGCCCGAGGGGTAAAGAAGAGTGCTGAGGTCTTGTATCCTGTTGACGAATATGCTTGGCCAAAGACTTGGCCAAATTCCATCTTGACAGGAATGTAGACGCTCGAGATTTTGCCAAATCGACCGGTGCAAAGGCGAGGCACGAGAGCCGAGGAATATCTTAAGGGCACCCGTGACTTAGCCAATTTCGCTTGGTGGGTACGTGGGTGCCCAAAGACTTATGCTTATTTTGTACTCCATACCATGTGAGTGCTCCACGTGAGGGCAGGTACTAAATTGACGCTTCTCGTTGGCCCTTCGAGTAGGGTGGCTTTTGTTGCTTCATCCCTAAAGATGAAGTACTGAACACTGAGGCACCCCACCGAGGCACAACTTTCAGGGCAAGGGGTTTGTCTGAACGAAGCCTGTGCACGCAAAGTCATGGACGCGAGACCGCCCACCGCAAAGACAAACCTTCTAGGCGGGCGCGATCGTATGAAGTCTTGTAGGTGAAGTCATGGATGCAAGGCCACCGAGCCGAGGCATAGCCTTCGAGGCGGGTGGCGCGTCGAAGTGAAGCCTAAGTAGGCGAAGTCTTGGGCGCGAGGCCGTCGAGCTGAGGCATATCCTTCGAGGTGGGCATGCGTCACAGCGAAGCCTTTGCAGATGAAGTCGTGGACGCAGAGGCCGCCGAGCCGAGACATAGCCTTCGAGGCTAGCGGTGCGTCGAAGCGGAGCCTATGTAGACGAAGTCTTGGACGCGAGGCCACCGAGCCGAGGCATAGCCTTCGAGGCTGGCGGTGCGTCGAAGCGGAGCCTATGTAGATGAAGTCTTGGACGCGAGTCCGCCGAGCCGAGGCATAGCCTTCGAGGCCGGCGGTGCGTCGAAGTGAAGCCTATGTAGATGAAGTCTTGGACGCGAGTCCGCTGAGCTGAGGCATAGCCTTTGAAGCCGGCGGTGTGTCGAAGTGAAGCCTTTGCAGACGAAGTCGTGGACGCAGAGGCCGCCGAGCCGAGGCATAGCCTTCGAGGCCGGCGGTGCGTCGAAGTGAAGCCTATATAGGCGAAGTTGTCCTCCTCTTGCTCCGTGGCTTGATGAGAGTTGTCGAAGTAGAACTCCTCAGAATGGTCGTGGTTCGAGCTAGAAACGTTGCAGTGACGTAGATAACACGAGCGTCCCTGTGAAAAAAAGAGAATGATCAACACTTATTTCTTGTAGCGAGATAACATTCGTTTGACATGAGCATTGATCGAAGTGTTGCCGAGGGACTAGTAGAGTCCCATCACTTTCGATACTAAGATCTCCGATGTGATAGCCTTATGCGAGCATGATAGTCCTTGATCAATATTCGAGCCAAGTCGACGGTACATGATTCGAGCTGCCAATGAGACTGAGTCATGGACACATCAAAGGGGTGGCCACGAGACTAAGTTGTGGGGCACCGAATGGCCACTAGGGATGGTAGCCCCCCAGTGGACTTGGAGGTGCCCATGAGGCTTACTCATGGGTACCTTAGACGTGTGCCCCTGACAGTAAGTCACGGGCACATCCGTGCCGTCCACGAGGCTAAGTCGTGGGGCACTGAATGGCCACTAGGGGTGGTAGCCCCCAGTGGACTTGGAGGTGCCCATGAGGCTAACTCATGGGTACCTTAGACGTGTGCCCCTGACAGTAAGCCACGGGCACATCCGTGCCGTCCACGAGGCTAAGTCGTGGGGCACTGAATGGCCACTAGGGGTGGTAGCCCCTAGTGGACTTGGAGGTGCCCATGAGGCTAACTCATGGGCACCTTGACGTGTGCCCCGACGATGAAGTCACGGGCACATCATGTCGCCCACGAGGCTAAGTCGTGGGGGCCGAATGGCCACTAGGGGTAACCCCGATGGACTTGGAGGTGCCCATGAGGCTAACTCATGGGCACCTTGACGGTGCCCTGACAAGAAGTCACGGGCACATCCGCGCCGCCACGAGGCTAAATCGTGAGGCATCAATGGCCACTAGGGGTGGTAGCCCCGATGGACTTGGAGGTGCCCATGAGGCTAACTCATGGGCACCTTGGACGTGTACCCTGACAAGAAGTCACGGGCATATCCGTCTTGCCCACGAGGCTAAGTCGTGGGGCACTGAATGGCCACTAGGGGTGGTAGCCCCCCAGTGGACTAGGAGGAGCCTATGTCTGTGGGGACCCGGAGGTCGTTCAGCGCGTGGCCTGGAGTCTAAGGAGGACGAGTCCTCAGCACATCCATCAACTTGGTATTGGACCAAAGTTGTCGCTCATGCCCTGGGTCTAGTAGGACACGAGCCGCCATGGTGGGGGCGACGGACGCCCAAACCACCATGGACTTTTGTTAGGGGAGACCACGGAGGTCGTATGCCCTACGCACCACGAGGGTGGTCGCTCATGCCCTAGGGCCAGTAGGACACGAACCGCCATGGTGGAGGCGACGAACGCCCAAGCCACCATGGACTTTTGTTATGGGAGACCGCGGAGGTCGTGCGCCCTACGCACCACGAGGGTGGTCGCTCATGCCCTAGGGCCAGTAGGACACGAACCACCATGGTGGAGGCGACAAACGCCCAAGCCACCATGGACTTTTGTTAGGGGAGACCGCGGAGGTCGTGCGCCCTACGCACCACGAGGGTGGTCGCTCATGCCCTAGGGCGATGAGACCTGAACCGCCATGGTGGAGGCGACGGACGCCCAAGCCACCATGGACTTTTGCTAGGGGAGACCGCGGAGGTCGTACACCCTATGCACCACGAGGGTGGTCGCTCATGCCCTAGGGCCAGTAGGACACGAGCCGCCATGGTGGAGGCGATGGACGCCCAGGCCACCATGGACTTTTGCTAGGGGAGACCGCGGAGGTTGTACACCCTATGCACCACGGGGCTGAAATCCATCCCTTGGAGGGAAAGTGTCTTGAGAGCCCATACGAGATTTATATGTCGGGACTGTCCCCTAACAGTAGCGCGTTAGGGGGCAGGCCTCATAGCGAGCCTTCATCGCTCGTGCCACATGGACGTCATGCGTCCCGGGGGTGACGGTTGGCCCCAGAATCCTTAGCTTTCTGGCTGCGAGGGTGCCTTGAACTGCTTGCCCTTGGCTGGGCCTCGCATCGACCCGCACAAGGGAGGAGGACGCGCATGGGAACCCCAGGGCATGCAGGATGTTGCCATCCCGAGGTGGATGGCCCTGATCTCTGACAAGAGTGCTCGGCTGGGGCTCCTTCAAAGAGCGGATGGGTCATCCATAAGATCTTGCCTTCAGGAGCCGGAGGAGGTTTCGTGGACTTAGAGTATTTTTTGGTAGGAGACATAGCCTTTCATCGATTAGCTACGTCCCCACGGTTGGCGCCAATGTTGTAGGTGTAAAAACCAAACACGAGTGAGGGGGTGGACGGCGGCCGTCTGACGGGCCATCGTCCACGAGAGTAAAAATGACACGAGGATTTATACAGGTTCGGGGGTCCGAGAGGACCGCCCTACTCCTGTCGGTGAGCCAACGGGGGGTTACCTCCGGAGAGGGAGCCCCCGAGGACTCACCAGTTTGAACATGTCTCTTTATTGCTCAAGAGAGCCATCCTCTTGAAAGGAGGGATACATGGGGTATTTATAGGCTCCCAAGCCTGTACAAATGACCAAAATACCCCTTGGGGATAGCTACACTATGAGTACAAGTGAGGGGTATTATAGTCTTTCATGAGTATAACTACATTTCTGTGATCTGTATGCGAGTCTTCCGCCAGGCGGGCCCCAGATCTAGGAGGGATGAAATATTCCTCCAACAGAATAAGACTTAGAATTTTTTAAAAAATCAACCTAATTTAACCTTAGGAGTGGTTCTAAAATTTTATAAAGGATTGCTAATATTTTACCTCTTAGCATTCTTTTCTCATCTAAAGACTCTTTTTGATCATTTCCTCTCATCTGGTTCAAAATAGTTCTAGTTTTGAGAGATGGGATGCTCTCTGAAGATGAAAGTATTAAACTACTTGTAGGACTTTAAAACGAAGCCAAAATGTTTTCAAAATATCATTAAAACATCCCCCACAAGGTCCTTTTGAAGAGTCATCTTCGAACTACTAAGGATGCCACTTTAGACCTCTCTTTTCTTAAAATTTCTGAATGTAATGCTTGCTGAAATTTTGTGATGTAATATCTTTTATAACCTCTCCTACTTTCATTTGGAGTTAAATTGAGTGATATTATAAAGGTCCAATTATATGAAGGCCAAGGGGTAGTAATACCTGACTTTAAGCCTTAAGGGTTAGTTAAGTGAACTAGAGAATGGGTAAAAGTGTGTGCTGAAATTTCTCTCCTATCTACTGTCATTTCTTATCCATATCTCTTATCACTTAATCTCCTAACTCTACTTTTTCTTTATAACATGTAGATGGCCGGCCAATGGGAGCCTTAGTATCGTACGAGTGCCTTTGAGGAGGGCATCCTGCAACACACTCTGTGGGTGATGTTGCAGCAGATCGAGTGGCCGCACACCCCGCAGTACACCGTCTACAGTGCACCGCATGAGTGTAGCCTCCACCGAGTACCTCACTCAGGTGCTTGTCCAGGGGAGGAACTTCGATGACCTGACTTTCCATTGTTACAGAAGGGGCTCTACCGTCCGAATGTCTATGCTCGATGCGTCTTATGTCGCCATTATTCGTCTGCGACACGAGCTGTCGGCACTGCGAGAGTCGTTCTTTCACTTCCCAGCTAGGGCTGCGGACCAGGAGGAGCCCACCTATCAGGTGGAAGGGAGACAATTCCTTACTCCACACCTGCACTGTAACACCTTGGCTATGCAGAAGCCAAGATGTCACCTAAAAGACTCACATACAACAACATTACGGAAAGAATTTCAACCATCTTAATAAGCCGTCAACCAAGCATTGATTCATGAATGACATGATGCTAATATTCAAGAACTAGCACCATCTACAAATATTCAATTATAGGAACATCCTCTCTCAATTGAATATAAGTCAAACATGTTGCCTTCTCTTTCATTTATTGATCTAAGACAAACCAATATTTTACCCTAAAGGCGACCAATAAACAAATAGATCCATCTAAAGCATCAACGATCAGCATATCTACGAGGATGATAGAATAATCCAAACAACCATTCTAATCCATCAACTAGAACTAAATGAACTCAATCAATGAAGAATTAAAGACAT
The DNA here is from genome assembly GCA_036346405.1 of Phyllostachys edulis. Lineage (NCBI taxonomy): Eukaryota > Viridiplantae > Streptophyta > Magnoliopsida > Poales > Poaceae > Phyllostachys > Phyllostachys edulis. The sequence continues at coordinate 76,426,177 of CM070551.1, read as the reverse complement.
AAATGGATCATCGATGATCACAGCCAAAACATCCACCACGAAGGATGGTCACAGAACCAAATATAAAGTAAATATCAAGAATATGAATTGCGGATAATTGGACTAGTTTATTCGTTGTGGTTTGTGTTTATGTGACATGCACCATGTCTACCCCTTCCCATGCATGTCGTTGCCTCGAGAGGTACCTAGAAAGCACAACACAGCAAGTGTGAGTCCACGACTCAGCAAAGTGCAATAGTAATAAACAACATAGCATCATAATCAGCCAAAGGGAATAAACAATCCCATCGTGAACAACAACATTATATACCACCTATCCATCTCTTATGATAGCATCATAAGTAGTCCAAGGGAATACCATCATGCACAACAGCATTATATACCACCAAATCAATCTCTTATATAGAAATGCAATGAATGATAAATGATATTGTTCACATGTTCCTCATATTCAACAAATAAAGGAAACTCTGCCAAATTTTCTAAAAAACTCACAAATGTGCATGACAATCACTTCTTGAATTTATATGCACATCTTTAGGGGGGAGTTTTGGTTATTTGTTGCTTGACTTAGAATGCAACTAACTCTTCATCTCGTTTGAACTTATCTCTAGAATTATTTGCACAAATGTTAAAACAAGAATATACAACATGGTGTATAATCAAAATCTTTTAAATAATTCATATTGGTTAAGTTGTCATCAATTACCAAAAATGGGGAGATTGAAAGCATCTACGCCCTTAAAAATGATTTTTGTAATTAATGTCAATAATGTGTTGTGGGACTAACATGTGTGCTAAGATGTTTTAAAAGTTTAGTTCCAAAATTTGAATGATGACATGGAAATAGCAATGCAAAAGTGATAAAAGATCGACATGGTGCAAGGCAAAGTTATCATAAAGCTTAAGGATCCTTTATAGTTTTTATCAGTCATAGTGTTTGAAGAAAAGACCAGATTTATAGGCTAGATGTCGTACTATAAAGAGGGATGATGGCTAGTAGCTTGAGGATATACTTTTGTGCCATCTTGATCAACTAGGAGTCATGCATTGCATTCAAATTTGCTTTTGGAAATTCTTCAGTGAAAATCGGTACGATCTCATTTGATGAGCGATACTACCGCAGGTCGGTAGTATCGAAATCTAGTTGGCGGTACGTTTATTCCAGAGAGCATATTTTGGGAATTCTTGTTCTCTCTTGGAAATTGGTACGACCGCATTTTATGAGCGGTACTACCGCAGGTCGGTAGTACCGGTTTTTACATGGTCGTATGTTTTTTTTTCCAAAGAGTGTGTTTTTGGGAGTTTCTCTTTTTCTCAAAAACGGTATGACCACATTTTTTGAGCGGTACTACCGTAAGTCGGTAGTACCAAATTTTATATGGCGGTACGTTATTTCCAGAGAGGGTGTTTTCTTGAGTTACTTGATCCTCTATAAATCGTAGTTCCGTTCTGGCCGAGCGGTACTACCGATGTGCGGTAGTACCGATTTGTAGTTGGCGGTAGTACCATAACTTTTTCATAACGACTAGTTCAAATCATTAAATGCAACTATTCCAATCGTTGATCATACAAAATGGTAGTACCGGGTTTGTACAACGGTACTACCGCAAATGCTATTTTTTTCTAGGGATTTGTTCCAAATGGCTAGTTTTGTTGGTGGAGGTTATAAATACCTCCCCACCTGCCTCAAGTTGAAGATCTTTGGCCATATTGAATACTCTTGAGACTTTGTTGCTCTCTCTTCTACTCATTTGCATTCAATTCACATTTTGAGATTGTTGAGAGCATTAAAGTGCATTGCATCATTAGTTGATCACCTTGGCACTTGATAATCTTCAAGCAATCGCTACGATTTGTTACTCTTGGTGTTTATCGGCACCTAGATGGCTTGGAGAAGTTTTGCACGGTGATCTCTTCAAGAAGAGTGTGAAGGGGCCTAACAATGGTTGTGATTGGTTTGAAGCTCACCATCTTTGGAGTGGAGGAAGAGCATCCATAGTGAAATCGAGGTGTTAAGACTTAATTTGTGGAGCCAGTCCAATTCGTTTGGACTTACCTTAACGAGGACAAGTGAAGACCAGCAAGTCTTCGATACCACGAGAAAACATCGTTTGTCTCCATTGTGGTTTATCTCTTGTCTTTACTATTTTCGCATTTATATTTCTAGCAATTAATTGTGTAGAATTGCTTAGCTAGAATTGTTTTTAGTATTGACTTAATCTTGAGTTGCCTTAGAAAATATTGATCATAGCTCTTGAACTTGTGCTAGTATTTCTTCGATGAGATCAATTGTTAAAATTGTCTATTAGAGCACAATAATTTTTATAACCTCTTATTCACCCAACTCTAGTCGGTCATCTTTGATCCTACACTAGCTACCTCGCCATGAAGATCCACCACCACCTCGGGAGGCCTCAATGCCCCGTCGTTGCCGCACAAGGTGGAGATTCGGTCGGAGCTTCCTGGACGGTAGCAATATGCTTAGAGAGAGAGGAGCAATAGAGGCAGTTGGAGAAAAAAGAGTAGAGACTAGAAATAGGGAATTGATAAGAACAGTAGGGGGTGGAGTCAGCTTATTAGCGAGTGGTCAGGTCACATGGGGCATAGCGTCTGAAGCGTTCGAGAAAAAGTGTCCCTCGAGACGTAGGAGTTGAATCATTGCCCATAACTCTAAGTCTCTACCTACAAATCATCAACGGACCACCATTCTTCTCACTATTGGCTCTGCCGCTACACTTGACGTTGTCCATTACCACTGCCGATCTCAGGTTGTTCGTAGCTATTTGTAGCTTGCTATGTGTGCGCACTGCCTACTTATCGCGAGTCTTTAGCTCAATTGGCAAATTTTTTATTTGCAACAACATAAATAGTCCGAGCTCGTGCAAAATTATACAAAATTACAAAATTATAAAAATAGTCTGAGCTCGTACAAAATTATAAAAATAACACTGCAGCCGGTTAGAAAGACCACGTACCGCTTTTCGAGTCTATAGAACCTACACACCACAGACTGGAATCGCAGTGGTAAAACGGCTTTGATCAATAGCGCTAAACAGTCTTCACTATTCACATACCATTGCAACAGTGCCCATCCAGAAGAAGATGCGGATTGGAACCACAGCGCAGTAAAAAAAACATGTTGCTACATTGCCATCCAAATATGATGCGGGCTGGAACCACGACATGTCCTTCTACTGTGCTCCCACCTCAGCTGCCACGGTCCGAGAGCGCTGTACGTGATTTACCTAGCCTGTCATGGTGTTATTTTTATAATTACGTACGAGTGAGAGTTACTTTTGCTATTACGAATAAACAACATGCCAAATCAGCAACAAAAAAAACTCATGCATCGCTAATGCTCGCTCACTGTCTTCGAGCTGTGTCTCCTCACATTCAACATTGCCACATTTTAGTAGAGTTAATCTAAATTAACCGTTGCATGCTAACATTCCTACACAAAACAGTGCATACTGTAATATTTACTCTTATTATAGGGGAGTTGCTAGCCGGCCTCTCACAGCGTCCACATCGGCCGGAAATTGGTGGCCCTCCGATTGCGCGTGCGCGGCTTGCTGGGCGTTCGATCGCGCTCGGCGCAGTCGTCGCTGTGTAGAAGCCTCCCGAGCACTCGCGTTGTCGCCATTTCCCTTCGTCCGTGTCGGCCGTGCCGCGCCGCCCTCGCTTCTTCTCCCGTCCCTCTGCTCCCTCCACGCTGGCGCTTCCCCTTCCCCTGCACCGCCATCCCCGCGGCCGCACGCCGCCTTCACCTCCTCCGCCGCCGATGTCATCTCCTCCCTCCCCAAGTGCCCATCTCCTCCCTTCTCCTCCCGCGCCCGCGCCGTCACATCCTCCTCACGTGGCTCCCCCCACCTAGTCACCCCGCCGGCTGCTGCTCTCCCTCTCTGCCACGCCGCTGTGGCCAGATCCGGCCGGATCCAAGGCCCGTAGTGCTTGCACGACGCTTGCCTCTGGCTCCTGCGACTCTTCTTCGCTCTTATCCCCTTTTGCGCCGCTGCCGTCTCTTCTTCGCCCCCCCTGCTTTCTTGCGTGCGCCCTTTGCCGAGAATCCCATGGCATGCGCCGCCTTCCCTCCTCCGTCGACGCGTCATCTCCTCCCTCCTCCTCCGCCGCCCACGCAAGATCCTCCTCACGCAACTCCCCTCACCCAGCCACCCCGACGACTGCTGCTCTCCCTCTCTGGTCTTTGCCACGCTCCCGTGGCCAGATACTGCCTGTAATTTTAAGAATTGTGTTTTTGCTCGGTTGGTCATCTCTTCCATTCTATGCATTGGGTTATCAGTAATTTTAGCTTTATGTTGTTGCAACCAAAGCATATGATAGCAATAGTTCCTTATCTAATATCTATAGAGTATACTCTGTTTTGATTTATGTGGCAGCAGAGATGGCGATTGATTTGCGTGGTGGATGTTCGTTATTGGGTGAACCCCAACCAGGTCTACCAAAGTGGGCTAAAAAGCGACCAAATTAATCTACGATGCTAAGGCCATCTCGCACGATGGAATGCCCCTTCTGCGGAAGATGGGTTGAACTTTGTCTGTGATTATCCCGAAGGTGACATACGCCTCTCTATCAATGATTGGATTGACAGGGACTATGATTACTTCGAGTATCTAACACCAGATATGAGGAACAGTTCTCTTCAATTGCAGGGTCCATGTTACCTGTCATATTTCCAAGTGTAAATGGCAAGTCGACATGAATATCAAGCCCTCAATATTTAGCAACATCCTACCAATTTTAGAAAAAACGATCACTAACTTGCTCTCTTTCTATCCCTTGATCTCTTGGAGCTGCCATTTATTGCACGGGCATCCAATGTCTCTTTGAAGCATTGGCGGCAGATGGGTGGTGTCGGCATTGATGAAAACATGCTAATAGACAAAACAATTCATAATGCAATCAACACCGAATCTCTTGTCTTAAAGGTTTGTGATGTTCTTGGAACTACTTGCCTTTGTTTGTCCATTTCTCTGGCTCAAAGGAAAATTTAAAAAGAAATATACTCGGCTTATCCCACATGTTTGCCCATGTGTTAAATGAAAAGCATAATTTTGTTCTTTGGTGGTAAACATTTTTTACGCAAGTTAGTACACAACATTAGATGTTCCTTCGATTCTTATCATCCGGACAAGGAAATGCTATCGGCACATGAGATGAATATTCGGACAATTAAGCATTTATTTGTTAGATTGGATTTGTGAGATATTCACATGCTTCTTGTCGATATGTAGATTCTTAGAACTAAGAACTTATTGTTTTCTTTTTTTAAGAAAAAGTGATATATGCTTTTTTTTCTCACATTTTTGGAGAGGTATGTTGCAGATATTGGGAAGTCCTGGCCTGTGTTAATCGTTTGTGGAGGATTACTCCCACTTTTCCTATCGATGATCCGTTACTAATGATTCATTATTTTGTTCTTTGGGATGCCATGGATAACAATGATCCTCTTCAATGCCCTTGTAATATCTGTTACGATGTTTTTCTATATAAAAGGTAAGATGTTACGCCCTACTTCTAAGTAATAAGTACTTCTATGGACACAAAGTAACATCATATTTCTTCTATCATTCGATATACTCACCGGTTTGGATTCGCAATGATCCCTTAACTGTTGTAATCGGTGAAATTGATCCATATGTCAAGATAAGTGGGCGGGTATCTTATGTACCTCTTCTTGATATCATTTTTAGCAATATCTGCTAAGTTTCTTGTCATCTCACAATTCATATTTTCATCGAAGTAAATCACCTTCATGCCGCCGCAGATTAATGAAAATAATAATGGTCATTGCTTTTCGACTTCAATAGCTATTGTTAGGCGATATTGATAGCGACATCCGTCTTTGAAGGTATGTATGGTCTTGAATCCACTTGCTTCACACAAACCTTGTTTCCCTCGATGAGTCGTGATAGGTTACAACTTACATTTGCAATAGCATGGGGTGTTAATGCCACATCCACAATTAGCTTTTATGCCTTGCTTATTTTAGTTGTACTTTCTGAGCATTCATCGGGGTAAATTGAATGTAGGTTGCTACAAAGGTCATTGATGAAGTCCGGGCACTAATTATTTTTCCAATTGTGCCATACTTCATCCTTGCTTTCTTCTATATGTTACGGTTTTTCGCCACGCTTCATCTTTTTCACTCTGGTCAAGTTCTCTGAAATGATTGCAATGCTAATTGCTATTCGCTCGATCTCAAGTCGGGAAAAGTAAATTGTGACAAGCTGTTGTGGGTAGAGATCCATTACACCCCTCATATTGGCATTGCCATTCTTTTCCACTTATTTGGTCATTCTTGGGCAATATAATTCTTCATCACATGCTCTTCAAGCGTAATTCTTTGGATCGGTTGCTTCAGTACTCTTGGGCACGTGGTGAAATATCGGTAAGCACCTCGAAACATTACCCCGTAAATAATTATAATTGTAGAATAGATGTCAAGGTTCCAAGGACTTTCATCACCTCAGCCATTATTTTTTGTTTTGTTTTTACATTAGAAAGGCCTTTGTTTTCATTTGGTGATTTTTGGTGTAATATTGTTGTGCGACAAGATATACCATTTCTTCTTGTGGTCTCTTCCTGAAGCGCTTCTTTGCGCTATAGTCTTGGATCTGTGTCTCTGGGTTCACTGATTGTATCCATCGTAGAGTGGGTGCGATTTATACTTGAATCACTTCACGTAGGTTGAAATTAGTTGATTCAGCTCGTGAAAGCTGCTTCGGGAAGACAATGTCATCCTCATCTCAGTACTTCTTAGGCTGCATAGATTGGACAATCAAATTAGTGAACCAGAATGCTTATATCATGGTAAGTATCAACATTTCTTGTATATTTAGTGATTCACTTGCAAGCTTTTATCTATGAGGTTTGCTAACTGTTTAGAATTATGGATTTTGTAATATATCGATAATTCCTAGGAATGCTTGTGATATATCAGTATTGCATATACTTCTGATTTGATTGCTAATTTCTGAGTATTTTTTTGGGTGAAAGCATCTAGGCCCCTAAAAATTGTTTTGGTAATTAAGGACAATATGTGAATATGGTATTAACGTGTTTATTGAGTATTTACAAGGTTAAATCCCATTGGTGAATATGTTGATGCAAGGTGGCATGCAAATGGACTACATGAAGATCTTTTGGCTCAAAGACAAGGTACAAGTAGTCTAGGATCTCTTTTTCTATTTTACCGATATAGGAGTTTTGGATGGAAGACCGGATTATAGGATAAACGCCGTACTATTAAGAGGGATCATGGCTAGTAGCTTGATAGCATATTCTTGTGCCATATGGATCAATTTAGGATCATGCATGCATTTGAATTTAATCTTGAAATTAATTTGAAAAGTTCTAAGTGCTTCTGTCCAAAATCGGTAGTACCGCAGTTATACTTGCGGTCGTACCGCTTGGTGCGGTATGACCGGACTTTACTTGGCGGTAGTACCGCATTTTGAAGGGAACAGCCAATTAAGTGTTCAAGCGGAACGACCGGGTCCTTGACCGGTCGTACCGCATCGCGGTCATTCCGCATTTTAGTTGGCGGTTCAATAAAACCAGAAGCGTTGCAAATTGCCTCAGAATCTCTCATAGAAATCGGTCGTACCGCTCGTGACTAACGATCGTACCGTTGTGCGGTCGTTCCGAATTTTGTGAGGCGGTTCAATAAAAACAGAACAAGTGCAAATCTGCTCAAAAACTCAATCTGGAAATCGGACGTTCCGCGCCTGGGAACGGTCGTACCGGCCTGCAGTCATTCCGATTTTTATATGGCGGTACAAAATTTCCAGAACCATTGCAAATCTTAAGCAAATCGCGAAACCCTACGAACGGTCATACCGCTCGTATAAACAATCTGACAAGAACCGTCGGACGTATCAGCGCGTTTTCTGCAGTTGTTCCGACTGGGTGTCCAACGGCTAGTATTTCCTTTTTTTAGTAACTGTTCTAGCTGTTGTTGTGCTTTCGGTCGAAGTCTTGATCGTCTGCAAATTGTCTTCTTGATCGTTCGATTTTACCTAAGTTGCTGGGTTTCGTCTCCAACGGTCATAATTGTTGGTGGGGGCTTTAAATACCCCCCCCAACTACTCAAGTCAATGTTGCTAGTGCCCATTTGACATTCATAGAGCCTTGAGAGCCCTTGCATTCACTCAACACTCAAAAACACTCTTGTGCATTCATTGTGAGGTTGTTGAGAAACATTCAAGTGCATTCATACTCCTAGTTGATCCATTTGCACTTGAAGTGTAGTCAAGTGAAGACTTTGGTCTATTACTCTTGGAGTGTTGCCGCACTCCTAGACGGTTGGAGGTGAAGCACGGTGATCTCTTCAAAGAAGATTGTGAAGAGGCCCGGTGCAAGCTTGTGAGTGGTTCGGTGTTCACCATCTCTGGAGCGGAGAAAGAACAACCATAGTGATTTGAGGAAGGCTTAATTCATGGAGCCGGCTTGAGGCGTCAAGCTTCCTCAACGTGGACTAGTGAAGACCAAGAAGTCTTGATACCACAGGAAAAACATCGTCGTGTCTTTGTGGTTATCTCTAGTCTTTACTTTCTGCATTTATATTTCTAGCTTGTTTATTGTGATTAATTTGCTTAGCTAGAAGTATAACTTGTTTAGGCTAAGTTATTAATTTGCCAAATTGTTAAATTGTTAAAAAGTTTAAAAACCCCCTATTCACCCCCTCTAGTCGGTTATCCTTGATCCTACAAGTGGTATCAGAGCTTGGTCTCTCATTGATTTAGATTTAACCGTCTAAGAGAGAAAATGATGGCTAGCGAGGGAATTGCTATAGGAAAGGCTCCTTTATTTGATGGCTCAAATTATGCTTATTGGAAAATTAGAATGTCAATTTATTTAAAGGCCATGAGTTCAAGCGTATGGAAAATCGTAAATGAGGGTTACGTTATGCCTCTTAATCCACTAGCTCCCACGGATCAAGAGACGCGTAATGCTCATTTAGATGCCCAAGCTATGAATGCTCTCTTTGGTGCTTTGAACGCGGATGAGTTCAATAGAGTGAGCAATTTGGAAACCGCTCATGATATTTGGACCACTCTCTCGGAAATCCATGAGGGTACATCCACGGTCAAAGAAGCCAAATTGCATAGGCTTCGGATCAAATATGAGACATTCATGATGTTGCCTCATGAAAACATCAATGGGATGTATTCACGACTCAACAACATTGTGAATGAGCTCAAAGGCCTTGGGACTAACCTTCTTGATGTTGATATTGTGCGCAAGATGCTTAGGGCTCTCCCAGACAAATATGAGACGTTGGTGACTCTATTTCTCAACTCGCCCGAGTTGCCAAGGATGACACCAACGGGGCTCTTGGGCAACCTCATCACAAATGAGTTGTTCAAGAAGGACAAGGAAGAGCACTTAGAGACATCCTCCTCAAAGAAGAAGATCACCGCTTTCAAGGCCAAGGCGGAATCAAGTGATGATGAAGATGAAGAAGAAGATTCCGATGAGGAGTATGCACTCCTTGTGAGAAGGATGAAGAGGGTTATGAAGAGACGCCCCAATAGAAGCTATAACTTCGACAAGTACAAGAAAGGGCAATCCTCAAGTGACAAGAAGCTTTATAGCAACATTCGGTGCTATAATTGTGAAGAGAAGGGGCACATTGCTTCTCATTGCCCCGAAAAGAAGGATGACAAGAACAAGTCATTCAAGAAGAAGGAATACAATGGTAAGAAGAAGCTCTTCAAGAAGCTTCACAAAGACGGCAAGTATGAAGCCCACATTGGAGAATGAGATTCAAATGATGAGTCAAGTGAATCCGACTCCGATGAGGAATAGTCCCCCAAGAAGAAGGGACTAGTCGGTATAGCCATCAAGGAAGCTCCATCGATATTCTCCACTCCTACTTGCCTCATGGCAAAAGGAGATAAGGTAAAATCCATTATTAGTGATGAACCAACTTATGATGAATTAATGGATATGCTTAATGATTTAAATGAATATCTTGGAAAAGAAAAATCAAAATATAAGGTCTTAAATAAAGAATACAATACTCTAAAAGATTCTTATATGGAGCTTAAGGAAGCTCACAACTTGCTTATCCAAGAGAATTCACATAAATCTTGTTCTAGTGTAGGAATTACATGCAATATTATTGATAAAATGCCTAGTGTAGAAATTGCTAAGACTAGTGCATCTACTTCATGTGATGATCTACTTGCTATCCCATGTTGCTCTAGTGTTGATGCTTATCATAACATTGTTGAGAAAAATAATTCAAAGCTTGTTCATGAAAACAATGAGCTAAAAGAACAAGTGACCAAGCTAAGCAAGAGCTTGAAAAATTGTTTCAAGGGCAAGGCCACTCTTGACAAACTTTTGAGTGAGCAAAGGTGCTCATTCAACAAGGAAGCTGGCAAACATGCCCACAAGATTTGTGAGGCAAAATGGTAAGCAATGTTATAAATGCCGGGAAATAGGACATGTGCAACAAGATTGTCCTAAGGGTAAGACTCCATCCCTTAGAATATATGATTCTTGGTATATGCTTAAAAAGTCTAAGGATGGTAAAATAATTGCTCGTTTTGTTGGCACTTCAATTTTAGGTGCTAAAAAGAATACTATTTGGGTGCCTAAATCCTTGGTCACTAACCTCCAAGGACCCAAACAAATTTGGGTATCTAAAAGGACTTGATTTTTTATTTTGTAGGTGAACTATAAAACCGGTGGAAAACATTGTGTGCTTGATAGTGGATGCACACAACACATGACCGGTGATAGAAAAATGTTCACCACATTCGAGAATGGCCAAGGAATGGAAAAGATCACTTTTGGAGACAATAGCAAAGGAAAGGTATTAGGATTGGGTAAAATTGATATCTCAAATGACCTTTCCATTTCTAATGTTTCTTTAGTAGAATCATTAAACTTTAACTTGCTATCCGTTGCCCAAATATGTGATCTTGGACTAATTTGTTCATTCTCTAGTGAAGGTGTAACCATTTCTAATGCAAAAGATAGCTCTTTAGCTTTCAAAGGCTTTAGATTTGGAAATCTTTACTTAGTTGATTTTAGTTCAAGTGAATCTTGTTTAAAAACTTGTTTAATGGCAAAAACCTCATTGGGTTGGCTTTGGCATAGAAGGCTAGCTCATGTTGGAATGATTCAACTCAAAAAGCTTTTCAAACATGATTTAGTTGTTGGCTTGAAAGATGTGAAGTTTGAGAAAAATAGACTTTGTAGTGCTTGTCAAGCCGGTAAACAAGTCGCAAATTCTCATCCTTTCAAGAGTATCATGTCAACTTCTAGACCATTGGAACTCTTACATATGGACTTGTTTAGGCCAACAACCTATAAGAGTATCGGAGGTAATAGCTATTGTTTAGTCAATGTGGATGATTACTCCAGATACACATGGGTATTCTTCCTAGATGACAAAAGTGAAACATCCGGGATTTTCAAAAGATTTGCAACAAGGGCCCAAAATGAATTTGATTTCAAAATAAAGAAAATCCGTAGTGATAATGGTTCCGAGTTCAAGAATACTAAAGTTGAAGACTTTTGTGATGAACTTGGAATAAAACATGAACTTTCCACAACCTACACTCCGGAGCAAAATAGAGTAGTAGAAAGGAAAAATCGTACATTAATTGAAATGGCTAGGACAATGCTTGATGAATATAATACTTCCGATGTCTTTTGGGCGGAAGCTATTAATACCGCATGTCATGCCATAAATCGTCTTTATTTGCACCGTCTTTTGAAAAAGACTTCCTATGAGCTTCTTGTAGGAAGAAAACCGAACATATCTTATTTCCGAGTTTTCGGTTGCAAGTGTTATATTTTAAAGAAGGGTGTTCGTCTTTCAAAATTTGATAGTCGTTGTGATGTTGGTTTCTTGCTTGGTTATTCTTCAAATAGCAAGGCTTATCGTGTCTTCAACAAAAACTCCGGTTTGGTTGAAGAAAGACATGATGTGCAATTTGATGAAACTAACGGCTCTCAAGAAGAGCATGAGAACTTGGATGATGTAGGTAATGAAGCGTTAAGAAAAGCAATGGAACATATACAAATAGGCGACGTCAAGCCCGAAGATGATCCAACATCTTCCACTCAAGATGAACCACCCACCTCTTCTACAAATCAAGTTTAACTTAGTGAAGAGAACAATAAAGAAGATGATCAACCATCCAACCAACCACCAAGAATCCACAATGCAATTGCAAAAGATCATCCAATAGATCAAATATTGGGTGATGTAAGTAAGGGTATCCAAACTCGCTCTCGTGTTGCTTCTTTTTGTGAACATTACTCTTTTGTCTCTTCTATTGAGCCAAAACATGTAGAAGAAGCACTTGATGACCCGGATTGGGTGAATGCGATGCATGAAGAAATCAACAATTTCACCCGGAATGAAGTTTGGACATTGGTGGATCGACCCAAAGACCACAATGTTATTGGCACCAAATGGGTCTTTAGGAACAAGCAAGATGAGAATGGATTGGTTATTCGGAACAAAGCAAGGTTGGTTGCTCAAGGGTATTCACAAGTCGAAGGTTTGGATTTTGGTGAAACCTTTACTCCGGTAGCTAGGCTTGAATCAATTAGGATATTACTTGCTTTTGCATCATGCTTTGATATTAAATTATTTCAAATGGATGTTAAAAGTGCATTCTTAAATGGTAAAATATCCGAACTTGTCTTTGTTGAACAACCTCCCGGTTTTGAAGATCCAAAGATTCCAAATCATGTCTATAAACTCTCCAAGGCGCTCTATGGTCTTAAACAAGCTCCTAGAGCATGGTATGAACGCCTTAGAGATTTTCTAGTCTTAAAAGGATTTAAAATTGTGAAGATTGATTCAACTTTATTCACTAAAGTCATAAATGATGATTTCTTTGTATGTCAAATTTATGTTGATGATATTATTTTTGGGTCTACTAACCAAGATTTTTGCGAAGAATTTGGTGATATGATGTCTAGGGAATTTGAAATGTCCATGATTGGAGAATTAAGCTATTTCCTTGGACTTCAAATCAAGCAATTCAAAGATGGGACTTTCATAAGTCAAACCAAGTACGTGAAGGATTTACTTAAAAGATTTGGCATGGAAGATTCAAAGCCCATCAAGACTCCCATGGCTACAAATGGTCATCTTGATCTAAATGAGGGAGGTAAACCAGTAGATTTAAAGCTTTATAGATCTATGATTGATAGCTTGCTTTATCTTACCGCATCTAGGCCCGATATCATGTTTAGTGTTTGCATGTGTGCACGTTTTCAAGCAACTCCAAAAGAGTGTCATTTAATAGCCGTTAAAAGGATACTAAAATATTTAAAGCATTCCTCTAGCATTGGCCTATGGTTCCCTAAAGGTGCTAAATTTGATTTAATTGGATATTCGGATTCCGATTATGCGGGTTGCAAAGTGGATAGAAAAAGCACCTCGGGTAGTTGTCAATTATTAGGAAGATCCTTAGTATCATGGTCATCAAAGAAACAAAACTCCGTAGCTTTATCCACCGCCGAAGCCGAATATGTTTCCGCGGGAAGTTGTTGTGCTCAATTGCTATGGATGAGGCAAACATTGATGGATTATGAAATTAAAATTGATAAAATGCCTCTTTTGTGTGACAATGATAGTGCCGTGAAAATTGCTAATAACCCTGTTCAACACTCAAGAACCAAGCATATAGATATCCGTCACCACTTCTTGAGAGATCATGTGAGCAAGGGAGATATTGAAATTAGCCACATAAGAACCGAGGACCAATTAGCGGATATTTTCACCAAGCCATTAGATGAAGGCTGCTTTTGCAAATTGAGGAATGAGTTAAATATCATAGATTATTCAAATGTTGTTTGAACTCTTGCCTCATGTTGTGTGCTCTATTTGATGTTATTTGAGTATTTTATGAAAATATTTTTTCAAATCCTTATTAAGAATAGCTATGATCATAAAAATTATGTTCCTATATAGACAATAGTCTATTCTATGCATAATGATCCTTAATGATATTTATTTGAGTGCAAAACTAAGGATCATTTGCAAAAGAATCTAAGATTCCTAGAAAATCTAGAAAGCCCCAGGATAATCGGAACAACCGGCGTTATCTGCATGCAGTACGACCGCTCTAGCATGCGGACCAAGCGTTATAACAGTAGATGACCGGGAGTCTGAACGACCGATGACCTTTTGGTCGATGACGACCGTGACGGTTTGTGAAGGAAAATTTAACTCCCAGCAGTTTTTCTTCTTGGCCTTAACTACCTCGCTGCGGTACTTCCGCCCCATTCCCTTCGCGCGCTCTCTCTCTCTCTCTCTCTCTCCCTCTTTCTCTCACCCGAACAACTCAACTCCTCTCCAATCCACTCAAAATCTCCAAAACTTCTTGATTCCTTCGTGTTGCTAGTCTCTCCAGGGTTCGCCTCTTCCAATCCGAAGGTAAAACTTCATTTGCTTCGAGTTTTATCATGCTTGGAACCCTAGGATATCCCTTTTTGGGGTTTATTGAAAATATGATCGATTTCTGTAGTTCTAGTTGGGCAAAAGTTGTTATTTGGTGTCTAAAGATGGTTGCGCATCAGATCCATGGATTCAATCCATGGAAAATCACCAAATATGCAAGATTCGACAGCCCTAGAACTCAGTCAGGAAAATCGGAACGACCGGTTCTTGAGCGGCGACAACCAATCGATCTTGATCGTATCGACCAATGAACGGTGAATGCGTCCGATTGTCTGACGAAAATGAAATTTCAATACTTTTTCACTAAATTCAATTCCAATCATTCCTTTGAATATCTTGTAACATACTCTCTGTTTCTAAAGATGCCTAGGATGAGGGTTGCGACAAGGAAATCTCATGGACCCCTCGAGGACAGTCGTCTCCTCAATCCTCTGCTGCTCCTACTCAATCACCTCAACGTCGACGTCGGGCAGCTCCAGCACAGCAATCGCGTTCCGTTCGTCAGAAAGTCGTGCATGGCAAAGGGAAAGGGCCAGCACCAGCATCTGAGACTGAAGCAAGTGAGGAATATTTCTCTGATGATGTGACTCAGTCTGAACCCGACTCTCCAGAAGGTACTTTTGATAATTTAGGAGATTCTCCAGCAACTCCAATTGATTTACGCCGCTTGTCAGCAGATGATTATGCCATCAAAAGGCATGTAAATCAATACCTCTTAAGATCAGACAGTGTACATCCTAGTTTTCACACTATTTTCCAAGAGCAAGTGTTTGAGCAGCTGTATGGTCCTAACAGAAAATTCGCAGATCATAAATGGATCAAGTGGACTCACCTAAATTCTTTGGACAATTATAGTAGTATTTATCAGCTCTTTCTTCAGGTAGGTCTTCATGACCTTGTTGCACTGAAACAGAACTATGATGACAAGCTTATCAGACAGTTCTATGCCACAGTGCATGTCTCTCCTGACCTGAATTCTATCAGATGGATATCAGCCTCTAAGTATGTGGAGAGCACTAAGGAAGAGTTTAAGCAAGTTTTGAGGGTTCAGTCCGGAACTTGGGATAAAGTCTTTGAGAGGCCTGCTTTATTGTGTCTTGTTTGGTCTGATTACTATGATCCTTCTGTCAAAAACAAGTTAGGCACAATCACTGGACTGAGACCAATTCCTAACATGATCAACAGGATCATTAACCACACCTTCTACCCCAAGAGTGGTAACTTTGATGCAATTCGTGGTCACGCCTAAAATATTATTGATAATATTATGAGAGGGATCAAGTTTGATGTTGTGGATGTGATACTTCAGGGCATAGTCTCCTCTAAGAATGACAGAATTAAAAGGATTTATTATGCTCCATACATCATGGCATGGATCACACAGAAAATGGAGTATCGTGGTGGATTGGGAACTATTCACAAGTCCTACAGGCCACGAGATGGTCTTCCTCCATGACGTGATAGTGCTGAGGATGATCTTTGGTGAGGCTCACCCTCTTTCGCTATCGCCGGTGATGCTCCTGCTGATAGCACTCTTGCACAGATTCTTCAGAATCAGCAGCTCATTCTTAGCTCTTTACAAGAAATCAAGGCTGAACAAGCTGATTTTCAGAGTGAGACTCGAGGACGATTACTTGAGATGGAACAGATTCAGAATGATTTCTTCGATGAGACTCATAACAGAATGGCTGCACTAATGGAGAGCATGGCTGACTTAGAGGGGATTTTAAAGACTCCTCAGCGCTTCTCTCGACGTCCTCCTATTTCTAGGACATCCTCTGTGCCTCCTGTACCTCCTCCTGCTCTAGCTGTAGTGCCTACACCTCAGGATACTGGTTCTGCTTTAGTTCCTGTTGCTCCTCCAGCACCAGCCACCGTGGTAGTGACTCGGACCCGGCCCGGCTCAGAGTCAAGATCTTGGATTCGGCACTTCTCGCTTGATTCCTCGAGATTCGTCTTCAGCTCCTCCTCCAGAGCAGGTCACCGCTTCTCAGGACTCCGCTCCTCCGGCCCCAGACTCTCAGGATCCTGCTCCAGTTCCCGCTCCTACTCCAGCACAGGATCCGGCTTCCCAGGACGTCGTCCCTCCTCCTCAGGATCCCATTGTCTGAGTTGTTTTTGGTACCTTGATGCCAAAGGGGGAGAGAAGTGAAAAGATATAGAAGAAAGAAGACATAGCTTTAGGGGGAGCAAGCGCAAGCTTTTGCTACTATATATGTGGGACTTATTTTGTAATGTTGAACTTATATGTGCTTGAAATAGTTTAATTTCATGTTGAACTTGTGGATGTTGTCATGTTATTATCTTAAATGCAATCTTAACTATCGTCATATTTCACTATTGCATTTCCTCAAGTTCAAATATGCTAAAGAAACTCCGCCCAAATTTCTTAAAATTTCTACAAAATGTTCTATCTTTATATGCACATGTTTAGGGGGAGCTTTCTTTAAATTAGACTTAACAAGAAAATAATTCTCATACATTCATTTGTGCTCATTGCAAGAATTATTTTATTGTTAAGCCATCAAAAGAATATACAATTATGGTATATTCAAACCAATCTTTCTCACATATTATTAGTGTTGTCATCAATTACCAAAAAGGGGGAGATTGAAAGCATCTAGGCCCCTAAAAATTGTTTTGGTAATTAATGACAATATGTGAATATGGGATTAACGTGTTTATTGAGTATTTACAAGGTTAAATCCCATTGGTGAACATGTTGATGCAAGGTGGCATGCAAATGGACTACATGAAGATCTTTTGGTTCAAAGACAAGGTACAAGTAGTCTAGGATCTCTTTTTCTATTTTACCGGTCTAGGAGTTTTGGATGGAAGACCGGATTATAGGATAAACGCCGTACTATTAAGAGGGATCATGGCTAGTAGCTTGATAGCATATTCTTGTGCCATATGGATCAATTTAGGATCATGCATGCATTTGAATTTAATCTTGAAATTAATTTGAAAAGTTCTAAGTGCTTCTGTCCAAAATCGGTAGTACTGCAGTTATACTTGCGGTCGTACCGATTGGTACGGTATGACCGGACTTTACTTGGCGGTAGTACCGCATTTTGAAGGGAACAGCCAATTAAGTGTTCAAGCGGAACGACCGGGTCCTTGAACGGTTGTACCGCGTCACGGTCATTCCGCATTTTAGTTGGCGGTTCAATAAAACCAGAAGCGTTGCAAATTGCCTCATAATCTCTCATGGAAATTGGTCGTACCGCTCGTGACTAACGGTCGTACCGTTGTGCGGTCGTTCCGAATTTTGTGAGGCGGTTCAATAAAAACAGAACAAGTGCAAATCTGCTCAAAAACTCAATCTGGAAATCGGACGTTCCGCGCCTGGGAACGTTCGAACTAGCCTGCGGTCATTCCGATTTTTATATGGCGGTACAAAATTTCCAGAACCATTGCAAATCTTAAGCAAATCGCGAAACCCTACGAACGGTCATACCGCTCGTATAAGCAGACGACCGAACAAATCGGACGTGCAGCGCTGTTTATTCGCAATCGTTCGATTGGGTGTCCAATGGCTAGTATTTCTTTTTTTAGTAACTGTTCTAGCCGTTGATCGTGCTTTCGATCGAAGTCGGTCGTCATCGCAAATTGTCTTCTTGATCGTTCGATTTTGCACGAGTTCTTGGGTTTCGTCTCCAACGGTTATAATTGTTGGTGGGGGCTTTAAATACCCCCCCCCCAACTACTCAAGTCAATGTTGCTAGTGCCCATTTGACATTCATAGAGCCTTGAGAGCCCTTGCATTCACTCAACACTCAAAAACACTCTTGTGCATTCATTGTGAGGTTGTTGAGAAACATTTAAGTGCATTCATACTCCTAGTTGATCCATTTGCACTTGAAGTGTAGTCAAGTGAAGACTTTGGTCTATTACTCTTGGAGTGTTGCCGCACTCCTAGAAGGTTGGAGGTGAAGCACGGTGATCTCTTCAAAGAAGATTGTGAAGAGGCCCAGTGCAAGCTTGTGAGTGGTTCAGTGTTCACCATCTCCGGAGCGGAGGAAGAACAACCATAGTGATTTGAGGGAAGGCTTAATTCGTGGAGCCGACTTGAGACGTCAAGCTTCCTCAACGTGGACTTGTGAAGACCGGCAAGTCTTCGATACCACGGGAAAAATATCGTCGTGTCTTTGTGGTTATCTCTAGTCTTTACTTTCTGCATTTATATTTCTAGCTTGTTTATTGTGATTAATTTGCTTAGCTAGAAGTGTAATTTGTTTAGGCTAAGTTATTAATTGGCTAAATTGTTAAATTGTTAAAAAGTTTAAAAACCTCCTATTCACCCCCCTCTAGTCGGTTATCCTTGATCCTACATTGGGTCCCAGTTAAAATATATGTTTTTAAAAGATACTACGTGGATCAACCACTGATACCAATTAAAATATGTGTTATTAAAATATACTACTTGGATCAACCACTGATACCAATTAAAATATATGTTATTAACATATGCTATGTGGATCAGCCACTAATAGCTGCAAAATAGTTTTGTCAATCTAGGCTTATTTATAGACTAAAGGAACTCATTTTCCAAGGGGATCTACCACCTCTCCCAACAAATGTTTCACATTTCCCTGTACTTTCCGGTCTCAATCTCTCGGGCAGCCCTTCCCCTGGCTCATGTAGTTAACCTTTAGAAACACGTGAGAGCGAAAATATATAGAAGATAGTCAGAGAGGACTTTGTAATACTCAATGAACAGGTAATCTCTTTTCATATTCTTTTTTTAAATGCGGTTAAGAATGTTCTAGCCATACCTTCTTGCAGACATTAAAGGTATCATTTCCATTTCCTTTACTAATTGTGCTATTATATATGGTTAGTGATTCGCTTGCAAGCTTTTATTTATGATGTTTGTTAACTGTTTAGAATTGTGGATTTCGTAATATATCAATAATTTCGAAGAATACTTAAAGGTATCATTTTCATTTTATTTAGTAATTGTGCTATTATATATATTTAGTGATTCGCTTGCAAGCTTTTATCTATGCAACTGGTGCTCATGTCCTCATTTCATATGCGTTTGATATGGATTTCCTACTCTCTTATATGGAAAACCTGAAAAATGGCAAAGTTGTTGCCATTCCTAATTACGACTTGAAAACATATAAGAGTGTCTCACGTGCAAGGAAGGTACTGCTTGCCGTTTATTCATATTTGTATGACCCTATTATTAAGAGTGGCCCTAATTTTATGGCTGTCGTCAGGTCAATCCTTAAGATGTAATTATTTTGGAAGGAATTTAGGTTTTCCAAGATTCGCATGTCCGGGATTTGATGAACATGAGGACCTTGGACTATATAAGTATTAATAGTTGCATTGTAAGCTCATGATATCTTCTTGTTTCTCACGCTTGCCTATTCTTCCTGACCACCGGTTGTGGCTTATTGCTAGGACATTTAGTTTCACATCCATGTTTTTACATGTGCTCAGTGTCAAAGTTTCAGAAATTGATATTGTACAAGCATTTCTTTCTCTCCTCTTCCATTTGCATTAAAAGTATATTACACAACGTTATTAATATTTTCCCTCCTTTCTTGAATGAAATATACTCTCTATGAATTGTTTTCATTTACAAATCCATGTTCTTTTAAAAGTATATGTTATTGCAAAATCACAGGTGCATATGCACATGTTTATTGTGTTGTTGCCTTTTGCCAGTCATATGCTTATGAATGAGCTTATCAGATGGTTGGAGTTGATGATAGTGTTTTCTTACAGATTCATGTTTTCCTAAAAGAAAGGATAGGATAGCAAAATTTCATACAAAATTCATTTGAGTTGATTCTTCAAACTAAACAACCGTCAAAGGAACTTGCCTTTAGAAGTGAGTTTAGCTGTTCCTATCACTATACTTTAGTTGGTTCCATTGTTACTGTCGTTACTACCTTAAACAATCTTAACGTCTTCAAGGCTACATAGATATACCGTGTTGCCCGACAATAGAGCTGGCCAAATGGGCGAAGCAAACCAAGCCAAGACGTAACTCATTATAGGCCCAAAGCATAGCACGGCCCAAGATTCGTTCATGGGCGTGCTGCTTGCAAGACGATACCGGGCGTGCAAACCGCCACCTCGGCACGGTGGGCGGCCACCAAGACGACACAAGCGATCTTTGGCCGTGCCGTGCTGCAAGACGGGCACGAGCAGCCAAGACTCCGGCCTGTTCTTTGCTGCAGCGAGGGAGGCAGAGCCATGAGGCGTAAGGCGGGCGAGGCGAGAGCGAGCCGACGGCAGCGCCGCGATCTTTGCCGGAGGCGGAGGCGGAGCGAACCGGTGGCGCCGCGCACTCGCCGAGGCGAGCGGAGGGAGGAGGAGGCGTTGCGGCGCAAGACTTTGTCAAGGCTTGAGCAGAGGCGAGGAGGAGGCGGGCGACGGTGGCGCGGTGTCTGGTCTTTGCCGGAGCAGATGGAGGAGAGCGATGGCGGTGTCGTCGACGCGAGGAGGGAGGAGGGCGTCGCCGTTACAGCAGGCAGCACAGCAGGCGCCTGAGAGAGGAGAGGAAGCGAGGTGGGGTCAACGAGGTGGCGCTGGTCGTCAACGCGGCGGGGCCGTGGGAGGCTCCGAGGCGGCGGGGTCAGAGGAGGCTCCGAGGCGGCGGCTCCGAGGCGGGTCGAGGAGGCCTCCACTCCAGAGGCGAGGCGGTGGGCTCCTCGGCGGGGCATGAGGAGGAGCCTCCCGAGGCAAAGCAGGTCACGGGAGCCGGGAGGAGGCGGCGGGGTCGCGGGGAGCCGGGGAGGCAAGAAGGCGGCGGACGATGTGTAACACCCCAGCCCAACAAAGGCCTAGGATGCTACTAAAAAAATAATTTAAAACATATACAAACTAAAACTTCATACAAAAATTCGGCAGAACCTCCTTTGTATAACTAAGTATATCGGAGGTTCCGTCAGATGCATAATTTATTATCAATATCTCAATATCTAAAATCCATCAAGCAACCATAGTGAATCTATTCAGCTAAAGCATAAGTAAGCATAATCAAGATTTACCACCCTCATTATTACAAATAGTTCAATGCATCCAAGCATAACCAAAATTATTCATAAGCGGTTTGCTTTTGTTAAGGTATGAACTAATGATGATCATCTCTAAAAGAATGTGTGGTAGTAAGTGCATCCTAAGCAAATCCTACTCCTCCCATGTATGCCGTTCTTGCAAGAAGTACCTAAAACACAAAGAAAACAAGAGGTGAGCCCAATGACTCAAAGAAGTATAATAAAAGGCATCAACAATGAACAACCATGTAAATCAAGATTTAAACCTCTCAATTTCACATATCAACTATCTTACACATGCATGTATGCAATATGCTCAAAAAGATAATTCTCTTCCTTCTCTTTCCTTTTGCATTTTACTGGTAATGCAAAGTGCGCATCCGTCGATGCACACCCATGCTGTACCATCCGTGCAGGGGACCATTGCCCATCGCCACGCCAGATGGGGACCTAAGCCCATGCTCTTCAAGTATGGGGACCTTTAGCCCGTCATCAACATGGCGGGGACCTCAAGAGATGCTTGGTCATCACGTGACCAAGACTTCAATAATTGACATGATGCATATGTAAGAACTCTCAAAATTATCACAACATGCATCCACATCAATATTTCATATGAATATCCTATTCATAAAGCTCATCAACATAGAACTCACAAATTATCGGATATCCATGATTAACACGTAAATCACAACTCTAGCAACCATGAACATTATCAAACATGCCATCATCACGATCATGAACACACAATGCCAATCGGCAATATCTATTATAACCGTCATTATACTTGCCTTAACCGCGAGAGAGTGAAGGATCGCCAAGGTGCCGCCCGGACCCGTCCACCACCGAGTAATTAATATAACGCATACTAAGATAGCAGTATCGGAACAAACCAAAGCATACAACAACAATCGCTAACTTGAAGATCGTCTAACTCGATCCCAACCCCAAATCCTACACGTCGATCTGTCCCCTCGGTGGACTGTCAACTTCTAAAATTCATATCTATTGATTCAGAAGTCCAATTAAAGTTTTCTTAGACTTTCTGGAAAGGTAATTAAATTATCCAACTAAGTCTAGTTGGTGAACCTCTCTGAATCGGCCAAATAATACCCCTACCAAGCCAGTTAATAAAACATCGATTTCCGTCGGGCTCTCTGGACAGAGCACTAAAATGCCATAACTTTCAGTACGTGTATCCAAATCCCATGTTCTTGAGCTTTCTGAAAAGCTGAGGCACTGATCTACAACTTTGGTTATACTGAGCTTCTCTGATTTCCCCTTTAACTAGTCGTTTAAACTAGATTACTAAAACCTGTCAGAACACCAACGATTCTGCAGAACAGTCCCACTTATAAAATCATAACTTCTGCTACATGGATCCAAATTACGTGTTCTAGCCCTTCGTGGAAAGATGGCGATGTCCTATACAATATCCTAAGAGACGTCCTGGACCAATTCTGCCATCTACGGCCCCTATCAAGCCAAACTACAGAACATCAATTATCACGTCGGGTTCTTTGGACAGTTCACTAAAATTATCATAACTTTTGCTCCGAAGGTCCAATCCTTACGTTCTTTAGCTTTCTGGAAAGGTGAGGAAATTACCCATCTTTTTCATTATAACGAGATCCTCTAATTTCGTATTTAACTAATATATTAACTCAAATTTCTACAGACTATTTGAATGCCGACAGATTATCAGGACAGCGACACTAGAAAATTCATATCTCCCTGACCGTTAATCGGATTTGGGCGTTCTTAGCGGCCACGTAAAGCTAAGGACATGATGCAAATATCTCTAATAGAGTGGATCCCCAGATTTCGCTTCTAAATACATGAAAACCGTCGCGCAAGGTTCTGGACAGAACCGATCTAATTCCCGCAGAACAACCGATTTTACTAACCGCAACGAATTCGCATCTAAAACGAAACCAACAGCGAAGAAACCCATCGTTACCCTTGGAGAACTGATGTAGATCACGAAGAACACCACGCGATCCCGCTTCCCCTCCCTTCTCTCCTTCCTTCTTCCTTTCTCTTCCTTGGTGGCGGACCGAGGAGGCTTCTCCCTTCCTCCTTCTTGGCCGTGTGAAAAGCTAGGGGCGGGAGGGCACTGTAGCACACCATGGTACTGTAGCACAGCGGTGGTACTGTAGCCTTGCTACTGTAGCAACCCTAGGGTTGCCCCCTCTCCTTCTTCGTGGCCAACTACCCCTTCCCTTGGGCCTAAATCTTTGTGGTAGGAAGCCTCTGACCCAAGTTGTCCAAATTATCGTAAACCCCTCTCATCTCCTGTTAAAACACTTTCCTAATTGGTCATTCTCTCTAATTTATTTCTTCTCTCTCGAATACATTTGGGGTATTACGATGGGGTCGTGACAAAGCGAGGTGGAGGTCATGGCGAGGTGGTTGGGGAGATGAAGAAGGAGCCGGGCCATGTCGTCGTGAGTGGGCCATGCAAGACGGCACTGCCCAAAAAAAATCGACCGTTTTTTTGACCGTTGAGTGATTTTTTTGACCGTTGAGTGATTTTTTTTTACTGTTGGGGGGCTTAAAAATAGGAAAAAATTGAAAAAATTCTGAAATTTTTTCTATAAATAGGCATCATACCCCCCTCATTCAGCACCCCTTCATTCTCTATTCTCTCTTTGAAATTGTGTTATGCAAATTCAAATCCGTGTTGAGCTAATTTGGCAAAATTCAAAAAATTTGTGCCAAAATTTGGAAATTTCAATTTTAAATTAACAAGTCGTGAAAGAGGTACAATACTATTTTTGTAATACTTTTATTGTCAATTATTGTTATGCTAAGATTAAAGTAGTAATAATGTTAGTTTCGATTTTGATTTTTAGTTATGGGCGATCCTTACGATAGCTTTGCTCTTAGTGAGTTCGGACTTTCATCGGACGAAATTGCGTCTATGGAGGCAAATGCGGTGCCTCAAGCAAACCGGAGGTTTCACCGAAGGAGCAAGCTGGAGTTCCGTCATCAGGCTCGACATCAGCATCAGGCTCAACGACAACTGGAGCAAAGAGGTCGAGGCCATCTACATCGGGAGTATGGGACAATTTCGACAGGACAACCAGGCAAGACGTAGCGGGAAATGAGGTACCATATGCTATTTGTAAAATTTGTCGCCATGAATTGTCTGTAAAGTTTACAGGTGGAACGGGGCACTTGCTTAGACATACTACAAGGTGTCGAACCAAGCAAGGATTGGCGATGAGGCAGACGTAGCTGCAATACAACCCCGACGGTACGGCATCTAGTTGGGACTACGATCCTCAGGTAGCCCGCCAATCTCTCTGTCGTTTAATTGCTTCTGATGATTTACCGTTAGACTTTGGCGAGTCTGCTTCTTTCCAAAATTACATTAGGACTGCGCATAATCCTAGATTTTCTTCCGTTTCTAGACAGACAACAACAAGGGATCTAGTGAAATACTATAATGAACGTCGTAATAAAATAAAGGAACTATTTAGTACGTGCACATTTTCGGTGGCCTTGACCTCGGACATATGGAGTGGTCGGGCTAGGGAGGATTATCTTAGTGTAGTTGCGCATTATGTTAATGACGACTGGGTAATGGAGAAAAGGATTATAGGTTTGAAATTAATTGATGTAGCACACACGGGGGAGAATATTGCGAACTGTATTCTCAAAGTCGTGGAAGACTTTGGTCTTACAGACAAAATATTCGCAATTACCTTAGACAACGCCGCTTCAAGCTCTAGGGCCATAGACATTCTTACTCCAGTGTTGAGTACATATGCCGATTCGTTCTTACTACATCAACGATGTGCTTGTCATATTATCAACCTTATAGTCAAATGTGGTCTGAAGAGGTTGAGTCCGTATATTAAAGCTTTTCGCGATACGATTTCTTTCTTGAATAATTCTAACGTAAGAATAGCACAATATAAGAACTTCTGCAGGGCGATGGGTGTACGTCCAAGAAAGTTCGGTTTGGACATGGAGGTAAGGTGGAACTCTACTTACCTCATGCTTAAGCATCTTTACCATACAAGAGCACTTTTTCTCGCTTTTTATTCAAACACACTATCCTAGCATCGACGGTACTTTGTTATTAAGCGAGCAACATTGGTTCGTTCTTTGAAAAGGTCTTGTCATTTTTAGAAATTTTTTACGAGGCAACTGTTGCTTTGTCCGCTGTCTACTATCCAACATCTCCTATCATTGTGCATCCTATTTTACAGATTGCTACTCAATTGAAAATGCATAAAAATGACTTAGTTTTACGTGAGGCTATTGTTTCTATGAAATCTAAATACCTTAAATATTGGAGAGAAATCCCTTACCTATATGCATTTGCATTTGTTTTAGATCTTAGGGCTAAAATTGGTGCATTTGGTATCAGACTTGATCTTCTTAGTGATGCTACTGGGCTAGACTATACTAACTATTTTGCGAAGTTCATTCTCGGTTATCGAGGTTTACCAAAGGTATGAAAATAAGTTCCGAGGAGTCCGCATAACGACCTCCAAAGCCTCCCCACCGAGTGGGAAGACAAGTATGTGGGGCACGATCTTGGTGCCTCTTCCTCCGTGTCCGAGTCCGTCTCTCGTCTTCTTCTTCTTCGCGCGCCTACTCTCACCAAGACCCACAAGGAGGGGGGAACTATCCACCTATCTCGACAAACGATACGGTGGATTTCACCTCGAAAGGTTTCGACATCTTGCAATGGTGGCAAGCCCATAAGTTAACATATCCCGTGCTATCCATACTTGCGTGATGTGTTAATCGCTTCTATCTCTACGGTTTCCTCAAGTGCGCTTCGGTCTTTACGGAAGGATATTAGAGAGAGAAGAACAAGTCTCACAAGTGAGATGGTAGAGATCCTTCTAACTGTAAAGGATTGGGAACAAGCTGATTCACAAACACAACACTCTGTGGAAAATCCAGAATTGTCGGAGGTGTTCGAAAATCTGTACTTAGACAATGACACCGACACATAGAACAAAGATGTATCATGTATATATAAATGTAGGGATATATGCTGTACTCTTTTTTCCTTTGCCAAGGTTTTCTCATTTTGAGTTTTTACTTGGTAAAGGTTTTAACGAGGCAGCCAGTTGGACATCAATAAAGCTCTTTATTATATTTTCAATATGATTGTCTCAATTTTTTTTTAATTTTCATGTCTACTTCTGAATTCTATACATTTTTCTAATTTTTTGGGATTTTTTTGGGATTTTTTGTTACGATGGGCCTGACGATGGCGGGCTCGTGTTTACCACCGCAAGACGAATGCCGTCTTGACCATGTGGGCAGCCACCCTACCATAGGCGGCCGCAGCCTGAAACTAATCAGGGGCGAAATGGGTCGTGTCTAAATGGATCGTGCCTAGCAGTCAGTGCGTTGCATCGGACCAAGGCTGACCCGTTTGGCAGTGCTGAAACAACTACAATAGCGAAATACATAAATAATTCTTCATTTCACTATAACATTGTCTATACAGGCGCGGCGTAGAGCGCCTTGCTGCCTTGTTTACTTTGTTCGAAAGTAGCAACAACCCCTCTGGCTAACATCGTAGACCGGCCCGGCCCAACAACGTCCCAGCTCCGAAACTGGGCCGGGCTCACATGGCAGCCCAGCTGGTACTCCATAGGCCCAATGACCAAGTCCAAAACTAATTAGCATCTACCACCTCCCCTAATAAATTGCAGCACCCACAGAAGATCCGAAAAGCAGTCGCCTACATTTATTAGGGGCAGTTTTAATTCACGCACTGGAAGGATTTGGACACACAGATGGGTTCCTACTCATTCACCCATTCATTCATTGGCACCTCTCCCCGTCCGGCCAGGCGCCCCCATCCACGCCTCCCGCCGTCGATCTCCCCGATCCGACGGCCGGGATACGACCGCGGCGATTATCTTTTCGTCGCGTCGCCGGCTCACTTTCCCCCACCCACCCACCCCACCCCAAAAAACGCCGCGACCCCATCTCTCCTCCCCCTATTTTCCTCCTCGACACGTACCAGAACTGCAGCAGCGGTCGGGAGGAGGAAGCAGGCGGCTCCCCTTCCGCTCATCCCCCTCCCTCCCTCCCTCCCTCTCTCTGCCTTCGCCGCCGATCGGCTGGGCAGTCGACGCCGATCGTGGTCGCCGATCGCGCCCCGCCCCCGGAGGAAGCCGACCGGGTCGGAGTCCGTACGTTTCTTGATTCTTGCTTTTTCTTGACGCTGTTTAGGGGCGGGCGGGCGGGCGGGCGGGTAGTGAGGTGGGTTGGGTTCTTGGAGGAGGGGTGCTGGGATCGGGGGTAGATGGGCCCATTTCGGGGGCGTGGCGGTATGGGGGGTTGAGATCTATGGGGATTTTGGGGGCGGATCTGGAGGTGACCATATCTGCGGTATACTTGGGAGGATTGGTGGAAATTTCGTCGATTTGGGTTCTGTTTGGGGGGTTAGTGGCAGTGTTAGGCAATGATTTCGTTGTAAAAAGTTAATCTTTGGGCGGAGTAGATAGGATAAGGTGCTCGAGTTTAGTTTATTCGTGGGCGTGTTCTTAGGAGACTATCTACCTACCTAGTTCGAAATGGAATCCTGTCTCGAGGGCTAGGAATGGATTGCATGTCTAGAACAGGGAATCCGTGCGAAATTTGGGAGAGGAAGATGTGATTTTGGTTGCAGATTGAATGTGTAGAACAGGAATGATTGCATGGAGTAAGGCAAAGTGGAAATCTTTCATGTTGTATTTTTCTGCATTCTTACAGATACTTCTGAATCCTGAATTTTTTGTGTGGAAGTGTATTCAAGCTTGATGTGGTCTTGGGCGCATACCTAATATGTTCGTGCAATCTATCATCTTTAGGCAACATATATGCTCATCCTGATATAGGCTCACAAACAATCAGCAATGTTCAAGTGATTAGAATGGTTGTTTTGAAATGTTAGTTTATGATATTCTGCCTTTACGTGATTGTGATTCCATTCCAGACTGAAAATTAACTTATGTTCTTTTTCTGGGCTGAAGCTAGGGAAGCAGTTTCGTAGTATTAGCCAATTGGCTGCCACAGTCCGCAACGGTTTCCACCATTTGTCTCTACAAATTCTTGGTCTTAGTACATGAGGTGCGTATATCACCCACATGCCACATTGCTCATGTTGATTATAATGATGGATTTGGAGAGGTGTTGATTTATGGTGCATATATCACCCACATGCCACATTGTTCATGTTGATTATAATGATGGATTTGGAGAGGTGTTGATTTATAGTATTCCCTACAGTATCTATAAATTTGACATGTTGACTTAAAGAGTTTCTATGTGCTTCAATCCCCGTATAAATTCTATCCACAGTGTCTTTTCAATTTTTTGCCATGCTAAAACTAATGCTCCTGCCATTTTGATGAGTAACAAAGATTCATAACTTTATGCATCCTATATTGAAGTTTTTGTTTAATTGTTTGTATTCAGCATCAAATAATAAATGATGAGTTCACTCCCACTTAATTCAAACTTTTGAATCTTGATTTCTAATGACTTGTTCCTCAGCATTCTAAGGAAATGTAAGGCAATGCTCATGGCAGTGCATATTTCGTTGCACCTCTGTTTAAAAAGCTGTAAAAATAACTTTGGTGATGTGGGCAGTGCATGCTTATTTGTTCATATATATGTTTCAAGATATCCCAACAAAGCAGCCGTGCAGTTTGAACTTACTTTTCTTTACTTTCTATTTCTCTTATTTGTACCTTCGCTTTATGTTATGTACAATACTGATTGTTTAGATTTTTCCTTTGTCATATTTGCCAGGGTTAGCTACTTCAAGTTGTAAAGCGTTGCTTTTTAGTGGGTGATGGTTTATTGCATTGAAATCATTTGAGTACCTCATCAAGGTACGGAGGAAGACAGTAAGACTTTGATGCAACATAATAGGATCACTATGCTGTCTTCCTCGGAAACATGCCACCTTGGTTCTAGTTCCAATAACCCATCCATGGATCAGCAAAATTTACTTCCCAGCAACCCCAACGTGGATGAACAAAACTTACTTCCCAATACCCTCGAGAGTGAGAACTACCAACATTATTTGCTCAATAGTCATGAGGTGGGAATGCCGAATGGAAGCATGATTGGTCAGCAAAATACAAGCTTGAGCTTATGGGATTCAGCTGGATCTAGCTCTATGGGCTGCATAGTCGATCGTGATAGCCTTTTACAGGCCAAAAGGGAGCATTTTGCACCTACTTTGTCTATAGGTGGTCCTCTAACTATAGAAAGGAGAAGACATGAAGACAGTAGTTCATTGCCTTCACACAACTTGAACATAGACCTAAACCTTAATCAGGCTGATCAATTTGACACCGAGAATGTTGATATGGTTCAGAGTAATGGACAACCAGGAATGAATGCTTTTCCTCTGAACAGGGGTGTTTCCACCACTGAGCATGTTCTGTGTCATGAAATTTCTTCAGATGCTTTAGGAAGTTCTTTGCATACTGCGAACCTTTTGGATGGTGCAGCAGGCCAAGAAGTCAGTGTGTTTGGTGGTCATCGTTCGTCTTGCAAGAGAAAGAATATTGATGGAAGTTTTTCAGAGTCTTCTGCCAATGGAAGTTCACATAATCATCACCAAAATAGTAATATACTTCTACCTTCGCCGTCCACTCATGAAAGTACTACTAGTTTAGCTACGCCTACCTCTACAGACTATGGTTCTTCATACCCTCACATAGAACAGCTGAACCGGAATACTAATACATCTGCAAACACCAATTTGTCCGGTCATTATTCATTATATGGTGATCCACATGAAAGTGAAAGATTTCTGAGGAATACACGGATGAGAATAAGCCCAAATGAGCATGATCAATCACTGCCCAATCTTTTACCTGACGGAAGTTTCAGATGTTCTGCTTACCAGCCTACGCAGCAACAGTCTTCTTTTATTCCAGTGCAACCTAGAGCAATGAGCTCTCTAGCAAGTTCTCATAATCGACCTCATGTACCTGCTGTTACTCAATTTTCTCAAAGTTTGCACCGGCCTCCATCGAATGGTAATTTTGGTTCAAGAATAGGGAGTTCTTCCAGTTCTGCTGATGCAACAAACCAGAGATCCGCTTCACAAGATCCCAATAGGAGCTTGATGAGAAACAATTTTCCTGAGCCCTTTTTGTTGAGTTCTTTGTTTACTCCTGATTCAACAAATTTACTATCTGCATCTGGAAGCAGAAGCAACCAGCAAAATTCCAGCTCCAGCTCCACACTTCGAGCTGCTGTAAATGTTGGACCTCAACAAATCCCTGGGTTGAATGCATCTCAGCTAAGTTCAAGTGTAAGAGATATGGCCGGGAGGTCATTGCTTGCTGCCAGTGTCTCTCATTCCAGAAGTCCAAGCGCTGCATTGCAGCACCGTGGGCATTCATCCACATCACATGAGATTCGGAGCCATCAACCAGGATCGAGCTCTCATGCCAATCAGCAACACTACTTTAGGGCAGGTCCTCCTATAGATAGGGAAAACTCAAGTTACTTGGACCTTCAATCTTTTATGCAGAGTATAGCTGCTTCAAGAGAAGGAAGCAGGACGGTGTCAGAGGTATGCTGTCCTGGAGTCATTCCATCTAACTCTTCTATTCTTACTTAGCACTAGTATGATACATAATTATTTTCAATCTATCTTAAAAGCGAATGTTCTGTGCTGCAAGGGCAGGGGTGTAATGATTTCTATATTTTGGTTCCCAGTTTTCAATTGATCTGGGGACTATCTGACATGGAATTGCGCCAAATATTTTTTCCCAAGTTGATTGGTGTTATTTTTTATGTTCATTATTTATTGTCATTTTTATATTTTGTTCTATATTCATTAGGTAGAAGATATAAAGGTAACCATTCAAAGAGTTCCCCCAAATGTGTAGTCCACCTCCACCACCTAGTTCTTTTGATCTTGCAATAGCAAACATTATCTGTGTAACATTTATCTGTACGAGTTGTAACAAGCTAGCAGATTAATGGTTTGAAAAATGAGGCAATACACAGAGCATTTAGAAGGTTGGATAGGGTAGTCAGAAAATGTATGTCGACAGTTGGATTAGAGAGAGGGAGGGAGGTTTGCTATGTTATATCTGGTTCTTTGTTTTGCCTTCCTTTCTAGCTTTCTCAAAGGGCTGTTATTCTTGGCTTTCTATATTAAACTAAGCAGTTCCTGAAAAAGTGCTACTTAGGTTCCATTTTCATGAGGAATTTGTTTCTGCATGACGAGCTGTGCTGTTTTCATGTTTTGCCAATTGCGCTTGAATCACGTACTATTTTTATATTGGCAAGTTATCCCGTACCCCTTGTATCAAGGTTAGAGCTGTTCAACATTTACGTTGTTAGTTCTCTGATCAAAATTTGGCAGTATTTTCATTGCAACTTATATTCATTATTCCCTATCCTAGATGTGTTCTGCAATTGCAAGCAGTGGATTTTGTTTACCTAGCTCTCTGATAAGATAGCATCAAGTTGATTCAGCTGTAACTTTGTTACCTGTCAGCTGGTGCACAGACTATTTCAAAATTTTCTGAATTCAACATTTTCAAGAAATACAGTTTTAATCAGTGTTCCCCTAGGCGCTAGTCGGGCGGCAGACCAGTACCTAGCGCCTAATCGCTGCCTAGGCGGGGCTAGACGGCCGGCTAGGCGGGATAAATCGGCTAGGCGGGAGGGATGTGCCTAGCGTCTAGGGGGCCGCCCAGGGGAACACTGGTTTCAATGTTCCCCTAGGTGCCCGCCTAGCCCGCCTAGGCGCTAGGTGCAGCAGCCCTCCCGCCTAGGCGGCAATTAGGCACTAGGTACTGGTCCGCCGCCCGACTAGCACCTAGGGGAACACTGACTGGTTTTAATAAATGCATTACTAATTTTTATGCCTGTATTTTTTTTCACCAATCTGTCATTATTTTCTTGTACAGCTCCGCAATGTTGTTGATCAAATTCGTCACAGTAGAAGTGCAAGACTGGAGGTGAGAGTTATCTCATTTCTACACATTGTTATATTTCCAATGGCTGTATACTTTTTCTGGGTGTGGGGTGTGAATTATGGAACTTAAACGTTCCATTTGGTGATGTTACTTTTAGAATTTAATTGCATAATTCTATGTCATGCAATAGTAATTTTAGTTTGGTTGAACACACTAATGTGTAGATAAACAATATCATGTTTTCCTACAAGTGAGCTTTGCTAAGCAACTAATTTTCTAAGCAATCGATTTTTAATTTTTAACTAGTAGTACCATGCAAAATTGTCTCATCTAAGTACTATTTCCCAATGAGATAGATCTTAGTGGGCAATTTACTGTGCAGCATGATCCTACTTACCTGTTGTAGCTTAACAATGTTGACATTTCATAAAAGTAGTTCATATCTGGTGCCAGTTGATATGCTATAAGTGCCCTTAAAGTACAGTCCAAAGCTCCTAACGTATCATACCTCTTTAGTTCAAAATAATGAAGTTACCTTTTTCTCTGAACCCAATAGTTTCAAATAGCATAGATTGAAACTCTTTATTTGTAACTGTGTGTTCTGTATTTTGAACTACAAGGAGTATATCCTTGCCTTCACTGCAAAATATCTCATTATATGCTATTTGAAATCTGCAATTGTTTCTGCAAACTATGTTGCAATTCCATTTGTACAGATTCCAGTGATTTAAGAAGCTAGCCTATGTTCAGTAATCTCCCAGGAAAATATTTAGAAAAAAGGTGGAAGACTAATATACTATCATTTAAGTTTAGATCTTAATATAATATTCATACATTCGAACTAAGGATTGTCTACAGAAATTGATGTATATATGTTATTGCTACTTTTTAATCTGTTGCTAGAATAGCTGTATGATTGTGATTGACTTTTAAATTGTGATATTGGTCTTTGGACAGGATTTGATTGCCGCTGATCGTCAACTTATTGTTAGGAGAGCCAATTTGATTGATAGACATCGTGACATGCGGCTTGATGTGGATAATATGTCCTATGAGGTAATGTGAGCTAATAGCACCACCAGTCCGTTATCCCTAAACCAGAAATTGCTGCTACCATGGAGATTGAGGGAGGGGGGATTTTGAATCCTGGCTAGTTTAAGTACTGATTTTGTCTGAAATGTCCGTGTCAAGCTTATTTCAGTTAACCATATCGTTGTTTTGCTAAACATGATATCCCATGAGTCCATGACACGTCTTCAAATAAGTTGAAGACAGTATGTCTTGGATGAAACTGGCTCGACTTAGTACTTGGAACCAGGGATCGAGACAAAAATCCCGGTCTGGAAAGCTTTAAATTTAAATTACAAATTTTGAATCTGTCGATAAACTGTAATTCTGTGTGGGGACCTGTTGGGCACTGGCCAAACTGGGCAGGAGCGAACCAAATTCAAAATTTGTGTTTAAATTTTACAATTGAAACCACCAGGTAGAAACTGCTTCCTGGCCAGTAACCAGTACCAGCTGTTGTCCTGTTTTTTTTTTCTGTAATTAGTTTTTGAATCCTTTTTTGGAGCATGTATCATGGGTCCATTGGTAGCCAGTCCGGAACAGAAACTGTTGTTTCCGTGTTGCCATTTGTATGACATGATTGAATTTATGTTTGATTACTGCAATTTGCTGTTTTTCCAGGAATTGTTGGCACTTGGTGAACATATTGGGTATGTAAGCACTGGACTTAGTGAGGAAAAAATTATGAGTGGCTTGAAGCAATGGAAATTTGTCTGCATACCGTTTGAAGAACCTCCAACAGGTGTTGAACCATGCTGCGTTTGCCAGGTAATTCGAAAGCTTATTTTTTCTAAACTTGCTGCTACAGAATTTCATTCTTTAAATTCATTTGGAGATTCTACCAAGTTATATTCTTTGACATTGTCAATGGCTCATTGTGTTATCTGAACTGGCTGTCCTTGTAAGGCATGATAGCGTGTGGCTTAGTGAATGCCAGTCTGCTCTATTCATAAAAAGAACTTTGCTGTGTTAAACTGCACGAGCATTCATAGTGGCTTCCTCTTATTTATTCAGTATCCAAAGAAACCTCATCCTGTCTATTAATAGTCAAGGGGATGATAGTTGTTTGCTGGTTGCAGGCCCCTCTTCATTGGAGCCCAAATTATTGCATTCATGTAGATGGCTCCAATATGGCAATATCCTTTCTCAAATATCAGGCATTACAGATCCAATCCCGCTATCCCTAAAACTTTTCTGCTAATAATGCAGAAAAATCATTTGCTGGATCATCATTTACTTGTCTGCTGCTTGTCCTGGTTGAGCTGTTCAGTTGTTTCTAATCCTATTACTAATTCCTAACTGGTTCTTTCATTTGCTTCTGTGTTACTTGAGAGGTGTAGGTATCAGTAAGGAATGGGATTGAGAGGTGTAGGGTAAGGAATGGGATTTAACTATAACACTTGGTATAGATTGACACTTTTAGAGGTGTGGGTAAGGGATGGTGATATATTTTCTATCCTAAACTGCATAGCTCTTCGCATAATGAATTCCCATCACCAAGTTAGCAATAGGACTCCCATTCTGGTGAAAAAGTAAGAAGTTTTAAAACAAAAAAAAAGCCTGATCAAAGCCTAAGCATGCTAGAAGCAGTAGAGGAAAATAGGAATTTGGGTAGAAAACAGTCTAACTAAATGGAGAGTAATAATTTTGAAAAAACACTTTCTGTAACTGCTCCGAATAGTGGTTAATCTTAATACGCATTCAATTGTGTTTTTTACTCGTTTAGAACTTTAGATCCATAAGTCAAGCTATATTTCCAAGATTTCTTCTTTTTTTAATAGCCTGTTGCCTTACTGAATATACCTTGGATCTTGCAGGAAGACTATGCTGATGGTGAGGACATGGGCAGACTGGACTGTGGGCATGAGTTCCACACTGCGTGCATAAAACAATGGCTTGTTATAAAAAATATGTGCCCTATCTGTAAAAAAACAGCACTGGGAACCTAAAGAACGTCGGGTCGGGGCGCTTCTGCTTCCGAGGAAAGCCCCTAGAGCAAGTGGTTATAAGCATGTTACGCCTTCCTCTCGAGACCCAACATACAGGTGGAATTTATACTATAGGTGGTACATGGTACTTACCGGAAGCCAATGGCCGTAGACCTGGAGTTCGTTTTTCTTTTGTTCAAACCTAGATTTGACATTTAAAATTTATTCAATGACATTCAATTTTTCTTGGGCATCCCCTAATTTTTGCCTGTTATTCTTATTTCCCCTCTGGTGGTTGCTTGCGTTGTATTGAGTTTAAGACTTGCAGGTTGTAACCAGATTCTTTCAAGCATCCATCCAGTTCCTCAGAATTGTAAGCAACAGGAAAAAAATGTGGATACCTTGCAGATCAAGGAACAAATGTCAGTTATACAGAGTAAGTTGCAATGGAGCCATATAACTGAAGGTTAACAAAATATGGCCAGCTTGTGAAACAAGAGTGCAGCTGCAGCATCAGTAATAGGCATGGATGTAAACTCTCTGTGTCCATCTTTGTCTATTTGTGTGGCAGGTAGGTCTTGTTATTTGCATTAAGTTCCCTTGCATAATAGACCTAGGAAAATAAACTAGTAAAAGTAAACTGGCATGTGCCACTGTAACAAGCATGCATCAGTCTTCACCTCCACTGCTTGTTGCTGATACAAACTTCTAAGGGCCTTTTTCCAAGGGGGTTTCCAACTAAATCCCAAGAATTTCGAAAGAAATACTCATTCAAACACCCTGTAACAAGAAATACACATGGTGGTTACTTGCTTCACGCAGTGGAAGTGTAGAAGACTTGTTAATTTGTCATGAATTGATACATTTATATTTCTTTTGTAAACAGTGCTCTGGAGCCATAGAAGAGAGGCTACTAACACGGTGAACAAATCCAGACTGCTGGCTCACACGGTGAACAAATCCAAACTGCTGGCTCCCAGAGTCCCACCTGATGCGCAGTCCCAAAAATTATGCAGGTTGATAACCACACTCAAAATTATGTGGCAAAATTGGTTATATGCCACTTCAAAAGATGGCACTTTGAAAAATGCCACTCTAAAACATAAAATTGAAAATTTGTCACTCCAAAACTTGGTTCTTTGGATTTTTTTCCACTCTCTTACACTTTTTGTCCTTGCTCCTTCCTTCTTCCTCCTGGCTGGCGGTCGCCTCTGCTTCTCTGGCGAGCAAGTCAATTTTTGGAACCGTCGTGCTCGTGTCAAATTTGCAGCCATTGTGTTCCCCAGGTCGAGGATATGGCGCTACGAAGCGACGCGGAAACTGATGGTCGGGGAGATGACGCCGTGACGCGAGATGGAGGAGAGCGTCAGCGTTCTCCGTTGCAGCGACGGCCAGCTCGCGCCTGGAGATGGCGGCAGAGCTAGCCGGCTTAGGCCCGAAGGATGGCCGCGGAGCGGCTCGTGTTCGGTTGCAGACAACAAGACGACGCTGCTCACGGCCAAGCGACATGCCTTCACGGAGAAGGAGACGGTGTGGTGAGAGAGGTGGTTGGCGAGGGACTGCGGAGGCGCGGCGCGGCTTGCGGTAGCATGAGGAGGCACACGTGGCTCACGACAGCTAGAGGAGGCGACGTGGCTGTCGGGACCCGAATACGTAAATCCGGATCCTCTGTGTA
The DNA here is from genome assembly GCA_036346405.1 of Phyllostachys edulis. NCBI lineage: Eukaryota > Viridiplantae > Streptophyta > Magnoliopsida > Poales > Poaceae > Phyllostachys > Phyllostachys edulis. Next base: position 76,389,098 of record CM070551.1, on the reverse strand, counting down.
TTCTGAACTAGTCCCATGATCAGTAGCTAGCTCACATAGTGATAACATCGATGAAATACCATCTATTCAGCAAATTAAGTAAAAATGCAGCAAAATAATAATAAATAATAATAACTAGTCAATATGGTCAACATTTACTTAACTTGCCATGCAAAGCTTAAGAAACAAATGAAACTCTTGCAATGGAAATAAGATAACTTGGAGTGGCCATCCGACATGTAATCGAGTGGGGAGCGCATCCTAATTCGCAAAGTCTTCAAAGTACTCCTTGTAGAACTCTTGAGTAGCTTGACCTTCAATTGAGCAACAATGTATACAACTGTGAGCACATAAAGTCCCCAGCTAGTCATAGGGAACAATACACAATTAATATTCATGAAAGGCTTGAACAAGAGAATAGCTATATGGTTCTTTTGCAGAAAGCAAATGTTGACAATAAATATCGTAAGTAGATTGTAAAGCATAATTGAAAAGATATATTAAATAAAGTAAACTATTTCTTTGAAACAACCAGTGAAGAACTACCCGCTCACTATCCAACCATTCCACCATCCAACATTTTATGAAATCCCTATACCTCGTGTGAATTTCCTAAGCATTATCCATAATCAGGGACATGGCTATTCGAACAGTTTTAACACTCTGCAGAGGTTGTACAATTTTACCCATAAGAGATAAATCAACTTATAATATTTGTTTGACACACTTCCATAGGTGCACGACAAAATGATTATCATAAGGCCTTTACAAAGCTCTGTCTTAACCTAGTTCTACTTGCTAAGGTTTCACCACCGAATGGTTACATCCACTACAGTCGGGCCCCCCCTCTTGCGCCATGTGAATCTATCCGTCCATTCCGGAACCCACACTACCACATGGTAGAACCAAATCAAGACATTGAAAATTAATTAACCAGGTCCATCCCACACTGGATAAGTGGTTGTACGATATGACATAGTTCAATGGCGCACAAAGATTAAATCCTTAGTGATTACTCAAGCGAGACCACCTCATCCAAAATGTGCTACAGGCACACCCTTTACTGCAAGACCATTCGCCTAAGTATGAAACCATTTTTGTTCAACTCGGACAATGCCATAGCACAAGTTTTAACAATAGTAGCTACTCGCCGCTATTCCATATATCATTAAGTCAACTTATCATGATTAACCTTGTGAATATGAACCCATTGTACAACTAAGAATGGATAAGCATAACTACATCACCCGTGTTGGTATTACAATTATGTCCAACTAATAACAACCCAACCTATGGTGTCAAAAGATACATGACATTTACAATAATCGAGATGGCATAATCCTGGAAACAATTGATATAAAAGTAGCATGCGTGTTGATATAAATCAATATACTTTTGCAATACTAGGTTCAACATGATCAAAGGACTACAACATTCCTTCGTTGAAGATTGGAGTTACTCCTACAGATTGGTCCAAGCCGGCTTCGGCAATATCAGACTCTATACACGCAAAACGAGACAAATAAATAACAATGAACTCAAATAAAATCTATAAAATATCAAATTAGTACTAATAGAGATATTATAAATTTAGATTAACTTAGGAAGAAGAATCAACTGAATCGTAGTTCGTATGAAAGAGAACGAGCATCCGAAAGTTTGTCAGATTGAAAAATCCCGAAAATTGAGAAAGAGGGAATATTCCTTTTCAAAATTGAAGGATTAAATCAACAGAGCTAACAAGTGGGGCCCACTTGCTAGTGAGAGAAAGAGAAAGAGAGAGAAAAGGGGTATGACAGGTGGGACCTTATATCATTGAGAGAGAGAGAGAGAGAGCAAGAGGCAGAGGAAAAACAGAGCAAGGGAGGCAACGCTCGGATGCACGGTCATCGGCGGCGACTGGTGGTGTGGCGGTGGCCGAAAGCTACCAAAATGGAACCCCGACAGGGTGTTCTTCCTTCGGGTGGTGGCGGCACGCAAGCGACGACGCAGACGAAGGCGGCGTCACGGGCTTGCGGGCGTGCGACGTCGCCGGTGTCTCGGCGATGCTCCAAGGGAGGTGGCGCACGCACGGGCACGGAGACGGCACGGGAAAACCATCGGGGCACTTGGGAAAGCCGGAGGGTGGCCAAGGCGGTGGCGTGATGGCGGCCGGAGGTGGAGAAGAAGGGGCGGCAGTGACATCTTGCTGTGGTGACAGAGAGGCCGAATCGAGGTGGGGGAAAGATGGAGGAACCAACTGAACGGTAGTGTCCTAGGCGGCGGTGTCTAGGGCAACAGAGAGAGGAGGAAGAGGCGGAACGAATGCGCATGGAGGCGAAACTATATATGGCATCCTTGACGTGCGTGCCAAGTTGGTGGCGACAGTGGCGTGTCGAGCACGTGTGCGGTGTCGGACCCCAAATTTGTAGTTTGGAATCCTCTGTGTTCACAACACCAGTCCCTGGATCAGTAGCTAGTGCTCATAGTTACATCATTGGATATCAACACATATCATGAAAATGTAAAGCTACTGTATAATAATAAACAAAACATAAATATACCTTACAGCGTTTGTCTTTCAGAATGGCCGCCGAGGCCAAATACCTTTAAAGAATCAGCAGTGGAAGCGGAATTGAAATACAACACGTGGAACCCTCACGATATACCCACAGGCAATCAACTGGGGCCCACGACCTAGTTCCTGGCCTTCTTGATCTTCAGTCTTGACCAATACTCATAATTGTCTAGGTAGCCTTCTTTTATGATTACTGACTAAAAGAATATAAAGAGAGAACATGAGTATACAACCGTACTCACGAGCCAACACGCATAATGCAATTATTATATATGCAAGGCTAATCAAAGGGAAGTTCATGATTCTTTTATTTGCATTAAGCCAAGTTTGAATTGGATTACGTAGAAGCAATTGTTGAGACTTAACATTTTAACTAACACAAGTTTTCATAAACTGAGTGTTGTTGTAAAGTACTAATGGAGGCTCCAACGTCCTATACCATCTCATTTTCTTTCTCGGGTCACATCCTATACTTATCACTGGTTCTCAACCAGGCCATCTCAACTCTCTAGGCCCCGCCCAATATTTCAAACCATTAGGCTCCAACCTATCCTCTCATTCCACCCACAAATCATTTTATAAAAATGAAAGCTACTTGAAGCAAATTCTCGGCACTGCTCATGACCGTGAGCACGGCTATTCATATAGTTTTCTTACTCTGTAGAGTTCGTACACTTTACCCACAAGAGGTAATCAACTTATAATGTCCCTGACACACTTTCATAGGTGTGCGATGAAGTTGATTAACACAAGGCCTTTACAATGCACCACCTCAACGCAACTCCACACCGCTAGGTATCACCTCCATGGGCCTCGCCCCCGGGAGGTCTCCCATTTGCGTCATGTAGATCGATGAATTCCTTAAACTTAATTTACTCCACATACCCACCAATGGTGAAATTGCGAGGCGGTGAACAAATTAGTTAGCCAGGTTATACTCATTATAGACTTATGTGGTTGCACTGTTTTTATACGAGAGGTCATCACAAGATCCAGGTCCTTAATTGACTCAGGCGGTACATCCACATACCTACTATATCGTGCACCCAGAACCATCCACTCTTTCCAGCCACCTGAGTCTAAATCTGTTTTTGGTTTTCTTTTATTTATAAATACTTTTCTAGAACAACATATCAGCTAGGCCCCAACCTCGAACGCCCAATCTCATTTTCAAATGTTTTACTGATGTTGGGGCAATTTACTGCCTGACTGACAATGCCACTACGCAAAGCTAAACATGACCTTTAAGTATGTATTTAGTAGGTATCAGGTATTCCATTAATCTAGGGTGACAAAGGATAATGTCCAAGTTCAAGGACTGGAAATTTATACACAATTATTAGTTAGGGCATTAACTATAAGCTAAAGTAACGTACATGTCTAAAACATAGCAATGCAATTTTATAATTGAAAACAATATAAATTGCATGAAAACTTAGGAGTAATATGATCAAAGTGTTGACTCGTCTTGCTTAATATTCTGATAACCTCAGTCCTATTCTTGTTCAATGTTTTGATAATCATCTCACTCAATGTGCTGATAATCATCCTGTTCAATGTTTTGACAATCTTGTCCTTGCTTTGTCTCGGACTGTTGTTTCATTGTAGCTTCAGATTCTATCTACGCAGAGTATGATTGAACCCCAAAACATCTGAAAGAAACTAAATGAAATCCAATAAAAACATATTTAGACCAAATAAAACACTTCAAATGAAAGTAAACAAACTTAGGTGTGTTTGAATAAGGAAAACACTTCAAACAAAACTAAACATATTTATCGGGATCTTGAAAGAAGGGAGTACTTTAGATGAGACCAAAACATACTCATCTGGAGTTGATGAAGAAAATACTACAGATGAAGTATATCCAAGGAAGTTTATGAACAAAATACTTCAGATGAAGTATAGCCAAAGAAGTTGATGAAGGAAATACTTCGGACGAAGTATAACCAAAAGAAGTTAATGAATGAAATACTTCAAATGGAATGAAGTGCATTCCATGGTAGTTGGAATGAAGCAAATACTTCAGACCACAACAGATAAACCTCAACTCTATTCGTTTGGTTTAGTGGTGGGGTGTTTGATTGATAGTCAGGCTTATGGTTAGGTATCCTATTTGATCCGGAGCGAGGGCGAGCGGGATCGGGCTCTCGAAAAGTCTGCTGGTGCAAGGAGCTAGGACTCCAACGGGAGAGAGAGAATATTCATAGGAATATTCCTCATTAGTTACCTAGATAGGAGAGATCACTTTGCTAGGTAGGATTCTCTGACCCACCTTCAGGTCATGAATTACCCGATTACTGGGAACGAGTAGTGGTGGATGATAGCTAGGGTTTACAAGATGTTGATTGATGGTGGAACTACTATCATCCACCTAGGGACATACCACTGCTACTCACATGCGACGCCTAGCCGATCTAATGGTTTCTTTAGTTATTACTTCCTATTTACCAAGAAAGTTCTATGATAATCAGGTGAGACCTATGCATAAGTGCGGGGTTCGCATAGGGTAGGCATACGTCTATGAAGGACCATGTGAGAGGGTCTTGGATTATGTTGTGATGAACCATTGCAATTTTAGAAGGTCGAAAAATTGATTTGCAAATTTATAAGAGTTTATAGGTTGCATGAGACATGTTACTGCTAACGTAGGTCAAGTTGTGAAGAACTTGTGCTCAAAAACGATTTCTTTGTCTTTGGATGTACAGGGTCGCTTGGAGTCAACCACGGTCAACGGCAAGGATCGAGGCTAAGCTCATGGAGGAGCTGAGGCCCAGAATGATCGAGGATGCCGGGTGAGGTGGTGATCTCAAGCATAGCACGAGAAAGGCGGGAAATGTTGAAGGGAAGTTTGAATGGCGGGATTGCACCATGTGGTTTGGTCGGTCCAAGTGAGGCGTGATCCAGTGGAACTGGAATAGGAGAGACTTGCCGACGCGCGGCAAGCCAGTGGTGCATCTACACGTGGCAAGCATAGCGATTGCTTGCAATGGATGGAGAAGACCGGGTCAAGGAAGGGTATTTGGTAGTTTGACTAAAATACTGGAAACTGCTTCGGTAGAAAACCGCGGTGCTTGAGCGGCGTTTGGAAAGGCGGTTTAGGTCATGGAGAAGCTGGAATGATCAAGTTGGATCAAGGCTAAGGACTTAGCGGATTTGGGCTTTTGCGCTTTGAAAAGCGTCCATAAGAGTAGAGTGTGAGTTAATACTCGTGTGTGTGGGGTTATCGGGTTTTCTCCATTGTGCTCAGTGGATAGTATCCACTAAGGGTTGGATGTGGCTGGTTAGCCCATCTATGTAAGGGGTTGGGATGGAGACTTGTGGTCATCCATCCAATCATTCTCTCTTGAGACCTAGGGTTCATGAGTTCTAGGGTTAGGGTTTGAGAGAAATTGAGTGCTGTGGTGTGCTCTCTTGTCCTCCAAGTGGAGTGGCTGTAAAATCCTCATTCTCAAGTAGCAATACATCAATCTTTGTTCATCTCCATGAATCTATTTTGTGTTGATTGATTTGCTCTTGATTTGGTTTGGTTTTTTCCCCCATCTCTCTTCCTTTCTTGATCTTGCTGTGCCAAGGACATGTAAGAGATGGAGATAACATCTGGAAATCAATCTCCACCTATCTAGGCACTTTCATGGCAAGTTAATGAAGAAACCTGGTTTTTGCTCTCTTTGGCCTCTCCAAGTGATTTCTTGATTCGGCTATTTTTGCCTCGATTTCTTTGGTGTTATTGCTTGCTGTGATATGTGGGAACATATCTAGATCCATCTTGGCCATCATCCATCCACGAACAAGTCATATTCACCATCTTCGGTTTTTGCCCTATTTTTGTGAAACTTTCCCTCAAATAGGAAAATGTCATAACTTTAGGAATGATTTTCTTAATAGATGATTGGAATAGGTTCCTGACATCCTACAGAGGATGCATACCAAATTTCAAGTGATTTGGAGCTTTGTATTGAGAGTTAACTCATTTTTAGGTTTTGGCCTGGTTTTGGTGCAACAGAGTTTCACAAACCAAAAGATCCTATTTCTCTTAAGTTCTTTCAAGTTTTTTTTATTGGGATAGGTTCTTAAGGTCATGACCCAGCCTTGGTTAAAGTTTCAGGCCTTTTGGATCTATGAATCAAAAGTTACATGGATTTTTGGATTTGAAATAGTGTTGTTTTCGTACTATTCATGATTTGAAATTACTGTAGCAATTTGATTTTCAGATTTTTTGATTTTGATCTTCATAGCTTCTCATAGCTATTGGAGTGAAGAGTAGGTGAATACTTGGGGAAAAATTTGAAGGCACCATTCACTCCCCTCTGTTGCCAAACCGGTCCTACAAATGGTATCAGAGTCTGGTTTGCTCTTCTCATAGATCTTAACCAGTTTTTGGAGCCATGGCATTAGACAAGTATTCTACCAAGCCACCTGTGTTCGATGGAGTCGATTTTTCTTATTGGAAGGCTCGCATGCATGCCTACATCGAGGCTCAAGGGCACTAAATTTGGCTTAAGGTCAAGAATCCTTATGTAGTGCTGGCCAATGACGATGTGATCTCACCCGATGTGGAGGCAAATAGGAAGGCTCAGAATTTCTTGATTCAAGGGCTTAGTTGATCTAAGTTTGAGCGTGCTGCTCACTTGAGGTCTACTCACAAGATCTGGAAGACCCTCGTTGACTACCATGAGGGCTCTACCACGATCAAGGAAGTGAGACAGAACCAACTTAAGAAAAAGGACTCAAAGATCGAGCAAAGGCCTGGTAAATCTTTGTATGAGTTGTGGAGAAGGTTTTCCAAGATCATTCATGACTTACGTGCTGTGGACCTTGTGTTTTCTGAGTCTGAGAATACACGCCAACTCTGGGTGCACTTGATGTGAGAGTTTGGGGGATGAAGATCACTTCTATCAATGATAAAACTATCATGAGTGAGCTTACTATGGATAAGCTCTACTCGAGGTTGAAGACACATGCAATTGCCTTTATCTTGCATTTTCCTAAGATAGAGTCGATGAGTCTAGTGGTTGACCCTTCTCAGAGTAGCTCTTCTGATTATTTGGACTTTGGCTCATCTAGATTTTCATTGTCCACCATGCACTCCTTGAGCAATGAGCAGCTAGAGAGGCTACCTGAGGATGACTTAGCCCTCCTGTCCACAAAATTCACGAGCGTCTACAATAAAGTGAGGAATAAGAGGAGAGGTGGCCCTGTTACTTGCTTTGAGTGTGGTGAGCCAAACCACATTCGGGCTAAGTGCCCCAAGCTGAAGGGCAAGGAGAAGGACTTCCAGAGATGTCCTTAAGCTCGAGACGCGAAGGCCAAGAAGCCCAACTACCAAAAGTTCGTCAACCGGGTTCGTGCCGCTCTTGAGAACGTCAATATGAGCGATGTGGACTCAGGGACGGAGGACGACGAGGATGATTCCCATGACAAGAAGAAGGCCTAGGACTTCACCGGCATGTGCTTCATGGTCATGGACAACCACGACGTCGAATTCTCTCATGACGATGAGCCCTACAACGATCCTGACGAGGTATGCCCCTCAACCAAGGAGATGAAACGTGCTTTGGTTGCTATTGAACGAAATCCGAAAAAGCAAGCTAAAATAATTAGGAGACAAGATAGCATGATTGACAACTTGAGCCTAGAAGTGGTTAGGCTCAAATCCATTAATCCTGCTGATGATTGTGATTCTTGCTCTTGCTTGCATGATGAATTGACAAATCTAAAATCTGCTCATTGCTCTATTGTAAATTAACTTAAAAATGCTCTAGATGAACTAGAATATCTCAAATATAGTGATAATCATGTTTGCTTGTGTCAGGACCCCAGATATGCAACTCCAAGACCCTCTATGTATTCTAAACTAGTCCCAGATCAGTAGCTAGCTCACACAGTTGCCACATTGATGTAATCATAACCATACAACAAGATAAAGATGAAGTAGACAAATTAATATTACTTAGTAGCAAAAGGACCTTATGGTCAAGTCTTACAAAGTTTGCTACGTAGGGCTTAACAATGAAAGGTAACTTGCAGTGGAACCAAAATATCTTGTGGTGGCCACCCGACATGCCCACATGCAATCGAGTGGAGGACGCGACCTAATTCGCATAGTCTTCGAGGTTGTCTTCCTCGTAGAACTCGGTGTTCCCTAGTTCTTCTTTGGCGACTAATCAACAAATGGCGCAAAGCCGGGAGTACTTTAAAGTACTCAGCAAGTTGTAGGGAAATGTATGCAAATAATGTTCATGCAAGGCTTGACAAGGATAGCTTTATGGCTATTTTGCAGAAAGCGATATTGACAGTAGATACATTAAGTAGATTGTAAAGCATAATTTAAAAGATTAATACATAAGTAATCAAGTTTCTTTAAAGCAACTAGTGAACATCCCGTTCACTTTCCAACCATCAACCAAAACCAACTACTCAGATCCATCCGAACCATTCCAACAATTTTGATAAAGTCTACCTCTCGTGTGAAATCACCAGACATTGTCCATAACCGGGGACACGACTATTCGAATAGTTTTACACTCTGCAGAGGTTGTACAGCTTGACCCACAAGAGATAATCATCTTATAATGTCAGACATGTCATGCTTCCGAAGGCATGTGACTAAGTGATTATCACAAGGCTTTTACAAATCTCTGTTTTGACTCGGTTCTTCTCGCTAAGGATTCGCCGTCCTGGCCCTCTCTTGCGCCACTTTTCAACCCAAACAGAACCGACTCAAAGCATTGCTAATTAGTTGGCCCGGTACACCCCATAAATGGACTTGTGGTTGCACGGTATATCCTAGATCAATGGCGCACAAAGTTAAGTCCTTAGTGACTACTCAAGCGAGGCAACCACATCCCAAATTCATCCCCTTTACTGCATGATCACTCGCCCGAGTAAAAATCATTTTTGGTTCAATCCGGCCAAATGGTAACCCTTGCCATGGCACAACAAACTTTTATTAGCAGTGGCCGTGCCACAATTCCATATTTCATTAAGTCAACTTTAATCTTTCTTTAAGTATGTGATCATGAATCCGATCACGACTAAGCAAGACTAAGCATAATACGACCCATGTTGGTAGTACAATAATGTCCAACTAATAATTAACCATCCTATGGTGTCCAAGGATTTATGTCATTCAAGGGTACATGTCATTCACAATTTATCAAGGAGGTATAATGGCAATTAGGTAATTAACTATTCCCGAAACCATTTTTATACAACTAGCCATGCATGTTTATATCAAATAATATAATTTTATAAATTGGGTATGACATGGTCAAAGGTCTACGACTTGCGTTTGTTGAAGAGTTGAGATGCTTCGATCGTCGGGTCCGAGAATTCTTCCGAAATGTCGGAATCTATACGTGCGAACAAAGCCAAATAAATAAAACAATTCGAAATAAAATCCAAATAATTTTGAAATAAGCACCGACTGAAAGATACTGAATTTAGAAATTTGAATCACTCGAATCGGAGTTCGAACGAGGGAGAATGGGCTCTCAGAAGTTTGAAAAACACATGAAATGATAAAAATGTGATTTTCATGATTTTTTGGATTTATTTTCTTAAAGGAAAATTGTTTTACTACATCACGCTGATGTCAGGACCCCGGATATGCAACTTTGGGATCCTCTGTGTATTCTGAAATAGTCCCATGATCAGTAGCTAACTCACACAGTTGCAACATTGATGCAATCATATCCATACAACAAGATAGCTAATGAAGCAGACAATTAATATTACTTAGTAGCAAAGGACCTTATGGTCAAGTTTTACAGAGTTTGTCATGCAGGGCTTAACGATAACAGAGTAAACTTGCAGCGGAGAATAAATAAACTCATGGTAGCCATCCGACATGCCCACAGGCAATCGAGCAGAGAACGCATCCTAGTTTGCATTGTCTTCAAAGTATTCCTCACCATAAATATATGTATTCCCTGGTTCTTCCTCTGCGACTATTCAACAATGGCATAAAGCCGTGAGTACTTTAAAGTACTCAACAAGTCATAGGGAAATGTATGCAAATAGTATTCATGCAAGGCTTGACAAGGATAGCTTTATGGCTATTTTGCAGAAAGCAGTATTGACAGTAAATGCAGTAATTAGATTGAAAAGTATAATTTAAAAGATTAATACATAAGTAAACTAGTTTCTTTGAAACAACTAGTGAACACCCCGTTCACTTCCCAACCAACAAGCAGTGAATACCCGTTCACTTCTCAACCATTCCAACCAAACCATTCCAACATTTTTTTTGAGAAAATCTACCCCTCGTGTGAAATCACCAGGCATTGTCCATAACCGGGGACACGGCTATTCGAATAGTTTTACACTCTGCAGAGGTTGTACAGCTTGACTCACAAGAGATAATCATCTTATACTGTCTGTTTAACACACTTCCGAGGTGTGTGACTAAGTGATTATCACAAGGCTTTTACAAAGCTCTATTTTGACCCGGTTCCGCTCGCTAAGGATTCGCCTCGATCTGGCCCTCTCTTGCGCCACTTATCAACCCAAATAGAATCGACTCAAAATATTGCTAATTAGTTGGTCAGGTCCACCCCATAAATAGACTTGTGGTTGTATGGTATGGCCCAGATCAATGGCGCACAAAGTTAAGTCCTTAGTGGTTGCTCAGGCGAGACTACCTCAACCCATGTGCTTCGCACATTCCTCCTTTACTATCCGACCACTTGCCCGAGCATAAATCATTTTCGTTTAACCCGGCCAAATGACAACCCTTACCATGACACAACAAATTTTAATAACAGCGACATCGCACCACAATTCCATATTTCATTAAGTCAAGTTTAATCATTCTTTGAGTATGTGATCCTGAATCCTACACAACTAAGCATGGCTAAGCATATTATGCCCCATGTTGGTAGTACAATAATGTCCAACTAACATCAACCATCCTATGGTGTCCAAAGGTACATGTTAACATGTCATTCACAATTATTTAAGGAGTCATATTATCAAGTAGATATTTAACTATTCCCGAAACCATTATTATAAAACTAGCAATGCATGTTGATATAAAACAATTTAATTTTATAAAATAGGTTCAACATGATCAAAGGTCACGACTTGCCTCCGTTGAAGGCTTGAGATGCTTCGGCAGACGGTTCTAGGAATTCCTCAGAGAAGCTAGAATCTACACATGCGAAACGAGCCAAATAAATACAACAAATCCAAATAAAATCAAAAAATTACAAAATTAGAAGCGAAAGAGAGGGGCTGAATTTAGAACCAAGCATCGACCAAATCGGATTTCGTATGAAGGAGAACAAATATCCGGAAGTTTGTGCTTACATGAAATATAGAAAATCAGCAGACATGAATAGTGCAGGTTCGGGAAAAAAATGATGGCGTTGGTGAGGGAAAGGGAGGTGCGGCCGGCGAACTAGCAAAATGGAATCTCGGGAGCGAGACGGACCCAATGGTGGTGGTCGTGTCACCGACGGAGGTCCGGCGCGGCGGTGACGCGCAAAACGGCGTCAGGGCTCAAGGAAGCGATGGTGCTCCGATGAAGGCGAAGGGAGCACAGCGTAGAACGTCACATGATGAAGCTAATGGCAGAGACAATGTCACCGGGGGATCAACAATGACGGTGGAACGCGAGTGTAGGACCGGAAAGACGACTAGAGGGGGGGGGGTGAATAGACGCTTTCTCTATTTTTCACCTCGATCGAACTCAACACTACTTTCACTCCAATAGCTATAAAAGCTATGAAGATCTGTATACAGGCACAGCGGATGACCTGTGTTGAATCCGATCAAACCCCTAAGCAAAATGTATCTCCTTGAATTGGACAATAAACAACAAGAAACAGTATATAAAAGGTGTGTGCACTAGTACTCAGTAAACAAATCAAACTCCTTTCCCTCCGATGCAAATGGGTTAGACTAAATGGCGACCCTTTGCTGGATCAAGATGATAATGCATACAGTAACATCCCAAATGTACAATCTGGGTTTATTCAAGTATAATTATATGTGTAGAAATTAAAACTTTTTCCCACATCTTGAAAACCCCTAATTTCTCATGTAGTTCGGTCCAAGAGTTGTGTAATCCAAAACACAAAGCTCTTGTTGACCCAAAAGTCAAATTCATTTTTCCAATTGTCTAAATCTGGTGTCAAACATTGGGATATATTTTCCTTGGTCCCAAAACTGATGTGGGACCCTCTGAAAAATATCACAAGTTGTAAAACTAGTTTGATAAATTTTGGAGGTAAAACAAACCTTTAAACAACCTTAACGAATTTCCTGAGAAAATGCATTGCATAATAACCTCTGGAAATTTTATGCAAGGTTAATCTCATTGTCAGCAAGCTCCAGTTAAAATTTCATTAAATTTGGAGTTCATTTGCTATCTCAAATAATTCTGCTAAGTTTCAACTGTTAAAAAAACTAAATTTAAAAGCCTACACTTTGTTCCTTGGGCTAGCCACTTTGCAAATCTGGTCCACCCAACCCCATCGACCTCCCTCCACCTTGATCAGTCGAGGTCGTGCGTGCCGTTGGATTCAATCCAAAGGCCACGACCTCCTCTGTGAAACACCACAGTGAAGACCTCCCCACCTTATTGAGGTCATTGCCCTTGGATCCAAGATCCATGGCCCTGACCTCCCCTCACTGTTGAACTAAGCAAACCTCCCACTTTGTTGAGGTCGTAGCCGTTGGATCAGATCCAACAGCCCACGACCTCCCCTCAAAATATCCAGCGCTCACAACCTCCCCCATCTCATGTTGTGCACCGTTGGATTTAAAATCCACGGTCACGACCTCCTCCTTGTCTTATGCACATCAGACCTCCTCGCGCACGTGAGGTCGTTGCCCTTAGATCTAGATCTAATGGCCATGACCTCCCTTGTTTGTTGCGCAAGCTCAAGACCTCCCTTGCGCTACGCGCAAGGCATCGACTCTCCTTTCTTGGTCGTGCCGTTGGATCAAAATCCAAAGGTCTTGACCCCCTCGCGCTTATGCAACACCTCGACCTCCCCTTTTGGTTGTGTGCCCTTGGATTTGAATCCTAAGGCCATGACCTCCCCCTCATGTTCTTAGGCCGTGTGCGTTAAGTCCTCCCTGGAGGTCCGCACTGTTGGATTGAAATCCAACGCCTTGGACCTCTGTCCCTTTTTCACGTCTTGCTGATCGCGTTATGGAAATCGGAGGGCCACGACCTCCCTTTCCAAATCGGGTGGCGTGACCTCCTCCTTCCATTTTGAACCTTACTGTTTCAAATCAAATCCGAGGGTCATGTCCTCCTCGTGTTCTTATCCAACGGTTGGGAGGCATGCCTGTTCTTCTCCTAGCTCTGGCGCCAAGACGCCGCCATGGCAAGTGAGGAGGTCATGGCATGTCTTGTCCAACGACTCTATGCTGTCGCATTTAATGCGTGTCGATGCCTTTCCGCCCTAGCCCATGCTCGACCTACCTACTCTCCCATCCATCTTGTCCAACTCCATGGACCTTCCGTGGACCTCCCTTGGGCTAAGCTCACCATGAGCTTAACCCGTGGTCCAGACCTCTTTTGCCCTAGCTATAAAACCCCCCCTTTGTTGCCCTTGGCTTCTTTTTGCACACCATTGAGCTTGGCCTTGCTGCTTACTGGCCGAGCATCTCCTCCATGACCTACCCTTTTGGCCGCCATTGTTGAAGTCCTTGGAGCTCCTCGGTGGCGGTGCTTGATGGCTCCCTCTTCAACCTCTTGTTCACATTGTGCTCCCCAGACCTCCTGGAGTTAACCCTAACCCCATTTGGGTTGACATTTTCAGAAGAGGCCTAACTTGGAGCTTGGAGCTTGGAGCTTGGAGTTGGCCGTGGAGCAACCCTTCTTCCCCAACTCCGGTCCTCCACGTCCCCAACCTCCTCAAGACCCGCGACCTCCAGGTAACCCTCCTGGTAGTCCTTTAGCTCTGGGCACCTGCATGTATGTTGTTGCGGAGCTTGGCACACGCTTGAATGTTCGCTGCGGAGCTCATTATCGCTGTTGTGTTTTGGCCGTGTGTTTTTTGCGCCGCCAATCTACGGCTCGTCGCCGTTCAGGGCCACCCTCGCCGCCGGGAATGGTCCTGGCGTGTGCGCAACACTATTGCGCACACGTTGGTGTCCTTGGATGGCGCCGGTGAGGTCCTCATCGCCGGCGTCGAGCCTTGGTAGCCTCTCGGGATTTTGTCGGACGACCATGGCACCGTGCCTTTGTCGTTAAGACAAAGACCTCCCCTATTTTTGGCTAATCACCTCCAATCATTGTAGCTTTTAATGTGTCCTTAGTCTTTGCGTCGCGAGGTCTTGTGCCGTCCATCTTAGGTCTGGCGGGGACCTCCTCGGGGCCATCTTAGCCATCTTGGACCTCCCCTGGGGTCCTCTTTGCAAAGACCACCCCGGTCTTTTGTAAGGACAACCCCTAGGACCTCCCTCCTTGCGATCTTGACCGCTAGGACCTCCTTGTGGGAGATCTTAGCCGTTAAGGTCCTCCTGTGTTGATCTCCACCGTGTAGGACCTCCCCGAGGTCCTCTCAACCTTGTGGACCTCTGGGTAAATCTTAGCCGCCCAGACCTCCCAGAGGAAATCTGAGCCGCTTAGGACCTCCCTTTGTTAGATCTTGGCCGTTCAGGACCACCCCAAGTGGATCTGAACCGCCCAGGACCTCTTTGTTGTTGTCTTGACCGTTAAGGTCCTCCCTGGGACAATCTAGACCATTAAGGTCCTCCCTTGGAAAATCTGGACCGTCCAGACCTCCTCGAGAGGTCTGACCGACTGTAGATCTTCCTTGGGGGAGATCTTGATAGTTTAGATCTTCCTTTGGAAGATCTCAGCCGCTCAGGACCTCCCTCGTTTGATCTGAACCGTCCCGGTCCTCCCTCATGTGTTGTGGTTCGTTGGATGCAGTATCAACGGCCACGACCTCCCCTCCGTGGCGCGCAGCGTGGCAGGGAGGACATGGACCGTGGGATCCAAGATCAACGGCCCATGTTCTCTGGACCTGCGCAGGCGCGTGCGTGTTTTCCTCTGGAGGTCTTGGGCCGTTGGATTTAAATCAACGGTTCACGTCCTCCCCTCTGCTTTTGGAAGTTTAGAAATTCCATAAGCACTTATTTGTAAACTGAAAAAGGTAGAAACTTTAAAAATGCATAACTAATTCAATTTCAATCCAAATAGGGTGAATCAAATTTTGTTAGCTCTGGCTTGACCTGGACTTTAATCTAAAAATGGTTAAGAGCCCAGTTCAGCTCCAAAACACAGTTTTGCAAATAGATTTTAAAATAACTTCAAATATACACCCAAACTAATGTTTAACTTGTAAAATACACAACTAATGCTCTGTAGATTCTTTTTGAGTGATTCCAACTTTGTTGGTTTCCTCTATTAGTGAACTTACTATGAAAATTAGTTTTGAGCTCGTTGCTGTTATAAAAATGAGGACTTGGGCATTACAATTTTGTTCAAGTTCTTGTTTTTGAAAAATGGTAGAAAGTGCAATCTAGCTCCAAATGAGATGAACTCAATTGTGTTATTCATCTCATGAGGTGCTGGTTTTGCTGTAAAAATTTCAGTGTCACCACTTTTCTAGAAAATGTTGCCTCATAGTTAAATTAGTGAATAGTGCAGTTTGGTATTTTTAGGGCTGAGCAGAATTGTTTTGCTCATATCTTTTGCATTGAGAATCCAAATCCATTGGTTCTTGTTGCTAAATTCCCTAAAAATCACCCTCTTGCTGCTGTAGAAAATTCAGAGTGTTTGGAGTTCGTTTGCTGTGCTGTCTTTGTCGTTTTCGTCGTTCTTATCGATTGTTTTCGTCTTTCCGATTAGGTGTCGACGAGTACTTTGAACCCGTGAGCGATCCTCAGCAACAATTTGTCCAGCAACAGTAAAGGCAAGCAGTTTGATCATTTCCATCATTGTCCCATTACTTTAAAGTCTAATATTTTGTTTAACTTGTATGTATGCATGCTTTTGTGTCAAAGTATCTTATCGTTTAGAGGTAGCTATTCCTATTGCATAGTTGCCCCTAAATTGTTACCCCTGCCACAAACCATAAGTTACTAATATCGCTGGTGAATTAGAGCCCGGTGATTTAAGTATGCTCTTTTATTGCTTTTACGGTGTCATGCTTAGCAATGCTTAGATAACGGTAGTAATGGGCGATCATCGACTTAGTCGATGGTCTTGATCACTCAAAACTGATTATTACTCCTATATGTCCAGCACTTGTGCTTTGATTAATTGTAAAATCAAAACTGAAAATAAAAGATTGATTTAGACTTGGGCATATTGGATGGATGGCGTGGTTTTGGATGTGGTGGTATGCAGGTCCCTAAGGACCGAGTACTTGGGTCACTAAGCCAAGCGCTTTTGCGTACTAACCACGCAAGGGCATATGGAACCCCTCTTGACTAAGTACTCTAGGAGGTGTTAATTATGAGCGAGCTCGGTTGGTGTGTTTTCAAAACAAATGTATATGTATAGTGTGGGAGGGAGCATTAGCTTCCTGGATAGGTCGCCTAATGTCTCCTTCTCCCGTGGGTTGTGCAGCTCGTAATTAGCATTCATCCTTTGGAAAGGTCTCGTAGGACTTAGCCGTGCAAAGACACCTTCGGAAGTGTGCGTAAAGGAAAGGCGATCGGCGTGTGGGTGCAGTGGTACACCTGCAGGATAAAACTATTGAATAGCCTCGTCCTAGGTTATGGACATGCTTGGTAAGGTCGTTCAAGACTAGACTACAACCTTTAATTAAAACTTGACATGGTTGGTATGAACAGGGAGTTCATGCTATTGTTGTGGTGACTTGGGTTAGTCACTTCTAGGTTGTTCTTGTTGTTGTTACTATGTTACTACCTCGTTGAATTTCAACAATTAAAATGCTTTGTCAAATTGCCTTCAATCTATTATATTATTGCAAATGAAACTTGCTTTATGCTAAAATGAGTCCAAAGCCTCATCCACTTAAATAAAGCTTGCATGTAGCTATTTATAGTTCTGTTATCTTACGTAAGTCTTGCGGAGTACTTTATGTACTCATCTGCGTGGTTGTGGCATTTTGTGGCTTTTGTTGCAGAGGAAGGAGGTGAGCCCCAAGGGCTTCACTCTTGCGAGATGTGCTTCGGGTTTGACGACTAGCTTGGCGGTCCGGTTAGTTGCCTTGTGGGTAAAGGCACACTAATTGGCTTTTGTTATGGCCATCTTATGGCATTTTTGCTTCCGCTGTGTATCTTTGTAGTCTTGTTGTTATTTGGCCAGAAGGCCCCTCTTTTGTAATAACCTATTCCTTTATTAGTATTAACTTCTGGTTTGTTGCTTATGTACTATGTGTTGTATGGAATTGATACATTCTTTTGTTGTGAGGTATGTATACTGCATTCTGGGAAGTATACATCTCTCGAGACCGGGTTTATTTGGTTGATAATACTAGGGTCAATTGGATGACTAAGTATTATGAGCTTAATAAACGTCGGGGTCTCACAACTTCACAGCGAACTGGAATCACAAAAAAACCAAAATACGCAGAGAACCAACAGCCAAAGAAACGGTAATAATTTAATCCAAACGCAATGCAAAATATTTGGTGATTCCACAAATCGATGCCTCACTCCCATCAAGATGACAGCCATAAAAAAAACTTAAAGCAGCAAACAACCAAATTTACTTAATGCAACATCAGTGCATTTCAGATCGAACAAGAACGAGATGAGACGGCAAGTAACAAATCTGCAAGTTGAATCAACACAAGCTCAATCGCCGGCTGCTTTTTGATTCACAAACCAACGAGACAAGTAGAAAAACATCAGCCGCAGAGGACAGTCCAATTGCTATTTTAATGGCAGCTCAGGGCAATAAACAGTTCAACAAGTTGAATCACTACTAGCACAGTCGCTGCCGAGATCAATCCATTCACAAGCAGAGGCATGAAACTGTGATTGACTCCAGCTGCCACAAAGAGCTACACACAATCGGCAAAACAGCAACCGACTAAAAATGTGATCACTTTCTGAGCAGCCGCAACATTGATAGCAAGCCAAGGCAAAGCAATAAAATAACCTAACAGCTGCAAGGATTCGAGATCTACAAATTGAAAGGACAAGCAAACACTGCAACCATCAAGATCGTGGAGAGGCAAGAAACGACAATCAATACAGCAGCATCATCCTATTTCTACGGGTGGACAAGCTACTGCTCGGATTCGGTTTTTGTAGACGGGGTGCACACCCAGCGCCGCCGCTTTGATCTACTTTTTGCAGGGCAAGACGCCGCCGCTGCCCAGGTTCTATTTCACCGGCGAAGCAGGTAGCAGACAAGAAATAAAGAAAGTAGAACAGCAATCTCCCAGAACTTGGACCAACTTCAATGGAATAATCAAGCACTTTACTCAAGTGCAAAAAGCAAAAACCACTACCAATACATCAGCCGCCCAGGGACTCAAGATTCAACCGACACAACCGGGCGCTCACAGTGCTCAGATTTTCTCCCAGTATTGCGTGATTTTTTTGCCGGTGGACTCGGTGCCGCCGCCAGGCTCTCTGAGCGCCGATTTTTGGGGACACAGCGCCGCCACCAAGGCTCCTAAGCGCCCACCTCGTGTTTTTCTACTTTTCTCACTTGCGCCCCCACGCGCCACAAAAGCCGCCATAGGACTCCACAATTTTTTTCAGGCGAAAGATCGACACAAAGCGCCGCCATCAGAGCACCGGATTTATTAAGCTCATAATACTTAGTCATCCAATTGACCCTAGTATTATCAACCAAATAAACCAGGTCTCGAGAGATGTATACTCCCGAATGCAAGATACATACCTCACAACAAAAGAATGTATCAATTCCATACAACACATAGTACATAAGCAACAAACCGAAATTAATACTAATAAGGATAGGTTATTACAAAAGAGGGGCCTTCTGGCCAAATAACAACAAGAACTACTAAGATAACAGCGGAAGCAAAAGCGCCATAAAGATGGCTATAACACAAAGCCAATCGGTGTGCCTTAACACCTAGGCATCTCGACCGACCGCCAAGCTAGTCGTCAAGAAGCCGCAACACGTAGCACAAAAGAGAGGCTCTAGGAGCTCACCTTCTTCCTCTGCAACAAAAGCCACAAAAATGCCACAACCACGGCGCGATGAGTACATAAAGTACTCCGCAAGACTTACGTGTGAGATAACAGAACTATAAATAGCTACATGCAAGCTTTATTTAAGTGGATGAGGCTTTGGACTCATTTTAGCATAAAGCAAGTTTCATTTGCAATAACATAATAGATTGAAGGCAATTTGGAAAAGCATTTTAATTGTTGAAATAACAACGAGATAATAACATAGTAACAACAACAAGATCAACTCGAAGTGACTAACCCAAGTCACCACAACAATAGCATGAACTCCCGCTCATACCAACCATGTCAAGTTTTAATTAAAGGTTGTAGTCTAGTTCTCACGGGCGTATCCGAAGCGTGTCCATAACCTAGGACGAGGCTATTCGAATAGTTTTAACCCTGCAGGGGTGTACCAATGTACCCACACGTCAGACCGCCTTTCCTTTAAGCACACTACCTTTGGTATGCCGGCACGGCTAAGTCCTACGAGACATTTCCAATGGACGATGCTAATTACGAGCCGCTTCCCACGGGGACAAGGACGCATTAGACAGCCTAACCGGTCTGCTAATGCTCCCTCCCAACACCACACACACACATTATTAAAACATACCCACCGACCAGCTCATAATTAACACCTCCCAAAGTACTTAGTCAAGAGAGGTCCCATATCCCCCTCGTGTGGTTAGCACGCAAAAATTGCTTTCGACAATGGCGCAAGTAACTCGGTCCTTAATGACTCAGCATACTACCACATTCCAAAACCGCACCATCCATCCAATATGCCCAAGTCTAAATCAATCTTTTATTTTCAGTTTTGATTTTACAATTAATCAAAGCACAAGTGCTGGACATATAGGAGTAATAATCAGTTTTGAGTGATCAAGACCATCGACTAAGTCGATGATCGCCCATAACTACCGAAAACTAAGCATGTCTAAGCCATTTAAATCGAAACTACTAAGTGATAAGAGCTCATCCAACGAGCTCCCACCACAGCAAATAACCTAGGCTCATTGGTAGTAGAGGATAAACAACTCCTCAGATTATGCAACTATAGGATTACTAGCGACATTTAACACAAAGTAGCATGCATACATAGAAGTAAAACAATATATTAACCTTTAAAGTAATGGGACGTTAGAGGGGATATGATCAAACTGCTTGCCTTGTTGCTGTTGCTCAAGTTGTGGCAGAGGGTCACTCTCGGGATTACCACAAATGTCGAAACCTAACGGAAAAGCGATAAAGAACCGATAAGAACGACGAAAGTAATCAAGGACAGCACAGCAAACGAACTCCAAACACTCTGAATTTTCTACAGCAGCAGGAGGATGATTTTTAGGGAATTTTGCAACAAGAACCAATTGATTTCGATTCCCAATGCAAAAGATATGAGCAAAACAATTCTGCTCAGCCCTAAAAATACCAAACTGCACTATTCACTAATCTAATTATGAGGCAACATTTTCTAGAAAAGAGGTGACACTGAAATTTTTACAGAAAAACCAGCACCTCATGAGATGAATAACACAATTGAGTTCACCTCATTTGGAGCTATTATGCACTTTCTACAATTTTTCAAAAACAAGAACTTGAACAAAATTATAATGCACAAGTCCTCATTTTTATAATAGCAACATGCTCAAAACTAATTTTCACAGTGAGTTCATTAATAGAGGAAACCAACAAAGTTGGTCTCACTCAAAAATAATCTACAGAGCATTAGTTATGTATTTTACAAGTTAAGCATTAATTTGAGTGTATATTTAAAGTGAGTTTTAAAGTCTAATGGCAAAACTGTGCTCTGGAGCTGAACTCAACTTACAATCATTTTTGGATTAAAGTCAAGTGCAAGACAGAGCTAACACAATTTGAATGACCTCATTTGGATTTAAAACGACAAAGATATGAAATTCTAAAGTTATACATTTTCCAGTTCACAATTTTAACAGATCACTGGAATTTCTAAAAACCCTAAAGACAAGGGAGGTCATAAGCGGCTCAGATCACGCGGGGGAGGTCCTCAACGGTTGAGATCTTCCAAAGGAAGATCTAAACTATCAAGATCTCCCCGAGGAAGATCTACATCGTCAGGACCTCACAGGGGAGGTCCTGGACGGTCTAGATGTTCCAAGGGAGGACTTTGATGGTCCAGATCGTCCGAGAGAGGACCTTGACGGTCAAGATCTACCCGGGGAGGTCATGAACGGCTGAGATGACCTCGGGGAGGTCCTATGGGGAGGTCCTAACGTCGCAGACCTCCAGGGAGGTCTGGACGGCCACGATCGCAAGGGGAGGTCTTGGACGCTCCAGATCTCCTCGGAGGAGGTCATGGACGTCCCAGAGCTCGCGACCACGTGCTTGCGCGCACGCACGTGCTTGGACAAGGGATAAATGCGCGCGGGACAACGAGGAGGTCCGCGCGCGGGAGGTCTTAAATGCGCGCAAGGGGAGGATTAAATGCAGTTAAGACACGCCAATGATTCCAATGATTTGAGCACTTGATTAGTGCATTTAACGCGACAAATCTCTGTCCTAAAACGACAATGGCGCCACTGCCTTGTCCGACAAAGACCCGGGTTTGAAGAGATGGTCCTCGCCGGCGATGTAGGCCTCGCCGGCGACATCCAATGGTACCACTGAGTGCACAATAACTTTGCGCACCCAGTGGACCTGCTCTCAACGGCGGCGGCGGCCTTGAACGCCGGCGAGCCGGAGAGGACAACGAAGGCACCACACGGCAAAATCCAAAATGCGAAATAAAGCTCCGCGACATCCATTTAAGCGTGTGCCCAAATAAAAGCTCCGCAACCTCATACATGCGGGTGCCCAGCGCTAAAGGACTATCGAGAAGTACACGGAGGTCCCAAGGTGCCGGGAGGTCGAGGATGGTGATGGCCTGAGTTGGAGAAGATGGGAAACTCCGCTGCTCAAGACCAAGCTCCAACTCCAAGCTTCAAGCTTCAAGCTCCACTAGCCCACTCCTGAAAATGTCACCTCACAAAGTGTTAGGTTCACTTCAGGAGATTTTGGGGGAGCTTAAAATGAGCTAGAGGTTGAGAGGGAGCCACTGGAGCAAGCCTTCACCACCGAGGGCTTCAAGCTTCTCAACAATGGCGGCCAAGAGAGCTTTGGTGGTTTAGAGCTCGCAAGCACAGGGGTGCAAGCAAGGGGATAATGGTGTGCAAAGGAAGCCAAGGAAACAGTGGGGGAGGTTTTATACTTAGGGCACCGGAGGTTGTGAACCACGGGTTAAGCTCATGGTGAGCTTGGCCCATGGGTCGGTCTAGGGCTTGGACAAGATGTAAAGTTGACATGGTGACAGGCTAGGCAGACTGGAGAGGCGGAAAGCTGACCTGCATTTAATGCGGGTCAGCAAGGAGTTGTTATAAGGTACACAGTGGACAGACACGCATTAACTCCCTCGCTCAGGAACACGCATGCGTGACCAAGGAAGGAGAAGAACAGGGGAGGTCATTTTGACCGTTGGATAAGACTTCGGGGAGGTCCTGGCCCTCGGATGCGATTTTTGAACCGTTACGCCTAAATGACTGGGAGGAGGTCCCAGCCACACGATCAAGGATGGGGAGGTCATGGCCTCACGATTTCCTTAATGTGTATCTTGCGTGGGAAAATGGGACAGAGGTCCAAAGCGTTGGATCTCAATCCAGCAGTGCGGACCTCTGTGAGGTCTTAACCGCACATGAACTTAAGAGCATGAGGGGAGGTCATGGCCTTTGGATTTAAATCCAAGGCGCACAACCAAAGGAGGTCTTAAGCGCTGCACTTGCAACAAGACAAGAGGTTATGGCCATCGATCAAGATCTAGTGGCGATGAGAGGCGAGGAGGTCATGGCCATTAGATTTAGATCTAAGGGCAACGACCTCACGTCTTGCTGGAGGTCGATGCGCACAAGACAAGGAGGAGGTCGTGACTGGATTTTTAATCCAGCGGTGCACAACACGAGATAGGGGAGGTCTTGTCTTGCCGGATATTTTGAGGGGAGGTCGTGGGTCATTGGATGTGATCCAACGGCTCGACCTCGTTTAGGTGGGAGGTTTGCTTAGTTTAACAAAGAGGGAGGTCATGGGCATGGATCTTGGATCCAAGGGCTACGACCTCAACAAGGTGGGATGTCTAGCGGTTGGACGGCCCGTGGAGGTTTTGAGATTTAACACAGGGGAAGGTTATGACCGTGGATCTTTGATCCAACGGTACCGTGACTGATGAGGTGAGGAGGTCTGGCGGTATTGACGCGGAGGAGGTCGTGGCGGTTGGATGTTAATCCAACGGCTCGACCTGATCAAGGTGGAGAGGAGGTCTGCTGGGGTGCAGACACGGTTGGTGGACCAACTTTGCACAAATGGCTAGCCCAAGGAACAGGTAGGCTTTTAAATTTAGTTTTTAACAAATGAAACTTAGCAGAATTATTTGTGATAGCAAATGAACTCCAAATTTGATGAAATTTTAACTGGAGCTTGCTGACAATGAGATTAACCTTGCATAAAATTTCCAGAGGTTATTATGCAATGCATTTTTCTCAGGAAATTCATGAAGGTTGTTCAAGGATTTGTTTTACCTCCAAAATTTATCAAACAAGTTTTACATCTTGGGATATTTTTCAGAGGGGTCCCACATCAGATTTAGGACCAAGAAAAATATTTCCAAATGTTTGGCACAAGATTTAGACAATTGGAAAATGAGTTTGACTTTTGGGTCAACAAGAGCTTTGTGTTTTTGGATTACACAACTCTTGGACAAGAATCACAGGAGAGATTAGGGGTTTTCAAGATGTGAGAAAAAGTTTTAATTTCTACACATATAATTATACTTGAACAAACCCTGTTTATACAGTTGGGATGTTACAAAATCTCCCCCCCTTACAAAAATCTCGTCCCGAGATTTGGCTCACTCGGTAAAGAAAGATGGATAGTCCGCACGCAGACGATCTTCTCTTTCCCAAGTAGCCTCATCCTCGAAATGGTTCGACCATCGAACTTTAAGGAACTTGATGGTCTTATTCCTTGTCCTTCGTTCGACTCATCGAGTATGCGAGCAGGTGCTCGCGATAGGTCAAATCTTCACGGACATCGAGAGTTTCCAACGGAGCTTCCTCGCTTGGAACACGGAGGCACTTCTTAAGCCGGGACACATGGAAAACATCATGTACCCCTCAAGTGCAGCCGCAACTCCAACTTATAGGCAACAGCTCCTTCTTCTCGATAACACGGTAGGGACCGACATATCGAGGAGCCAACTTGCCCTTGACGCCAAAACGTTGATGGCCCTTCAAAGGAGAGACTTTGAGATAAACAAAGTCATTAGGCTCAAAACGCAACTCACGTCGACGGCGATCCGCATAGCTCTTTTGCTGGATTGAGCTGCGCGCAACGCCACGAATAAAATTTGGACTTGGCGCTCGGCCTCATTGATTGAGTCCGGGCCAAAGAGAGGTCTTTCACCGTCTCGACCAGTTCAACGGGTCCTACACTTTCTCCGTATAAGGCCTCAAAAGGTGCCATGCCGAGGCCGGCCTGAAAACATCGTTGTTATAAGAAAACTTCGGCGAATGGCAAGCATTTCTCCCAATGCTTCCCATAGGAAAGGACACAAGCACGAAGCATGTCTTCCAAAACTTGGTTGACCCTCTCGGTCTGACCATCAGTTTGGGGATGATATGCGGTGCTAAAGGTAAGACGGGTCCCCATAGCCTCTTGCAAACAATGCCAAAAGCGAGAGGTGAAAAGAGAACCACGATCCGAGACAATCGTCTTGGGCACACCATGCAAGCACACGATGCGAGAAACATAGAGGTCTGCCAATTGACCGACAGAAATCTTAGCCTGCACCGGCAAGAAATGTGCTACCTTAGTCAACCGATCAATGACGATCCAAATGGAATCTTTCCCCTTTTGCGTTCGGGGTAGACCGGTGATAAAGTCCATGCCGATTTTAATCCCACTTCCATTCCTAAGACAGCAAAGGTGAAGCGATCTGCTGACGCCGATGCTCGGCCTTGACACGACGACATACGTCGCTTTCGACAACGAACCGCGATCTCCCTCTTCATTCGGGTCCACCAAAATCTCTGGCGGAGATCTTGATACATCTTTGTGGCCCCGGATGAATAGACAAAGGCGAATCATGGGCTTCATGGAGGATTAAATTCCGCAATTCCATGTCCTTTGGAACCACAAAGGCGTTCGAACCTCACAACACCATGCTCATCCTCGAAAAAGCACTTGGTTGTTCCGTTCTTGACATTTGCCTTAATGTGGCTCACTCCAACATCCGATCGCCGAGCGGACTTGATCCGATCCACCAAGGTTGGTTGCACAACCAAGGCAATGAGAGAACCATGCTCGACTAAACTCAAGTTGAGGCGCTGAAATTCTTCGGAAGAGCGGGTGAAGCTCCTCGGACAACAAGGCATTGCAATGCGCTTATGACTAAAGCGCGCAAGAAGCGACATTAGCCTTGCCCGGATGGTAGTGAATACCCATATCATAGTCCTTGATCAACTCCAACCATCTCCTTTGCCCGAGGTTCAGGTCGGTGTGTGAACAAGTACTTTAAGCTTTTGTGATCCGAATACACTTCTACGATTACACGATTAGGTAATGTCGCCAGATCTTAAGTGCATGAATCACGCAGACTAACTCCAAGTCATGAGTAGGGTAGTTGAGTTCATGAGGTCTCAATTGCCTTGATGCATAGGCCACTACCTTGCCTTCTTGCATAAGGACACAACCGAGGCCTCGACGAGAAGCATCGCAAAAGATATTGAAGCTTCGATGGATATCGGGAAGAACAAGAACGGGAGCGGTGGTCAAACGCTTTTGAGTATTTGGAAACTTTCCTCACACTCAGCGGACCACACGAACTTCTTGTCCTTCTTGAGCAACTCCGTCATCGGCCATGATCTTGGAGAAGTTCTCGATAAGCGGCGATAATATCCCGCTAAACCGAGAAAACTCCGTACATCGGTGACCGGCGGCGACTCCATGAAAGAACATCGCTGACCTTGCTAGGGTCAACGGCTCGCCTCTGCTTTGAAAGAACGTGGCCTAAGAAAGACACTTCCTTCAACCAGAATGCACACTTGCTGAACTTCGCGTACAGCTGGTGCTCACGCAACTTGCTCAACACAAGCTTCAGATGCTCGGCGTGTTCCTCATCGGTCTTGGAATAGATCAGGATATCATCGATGAAGACCACGACAAACTTATCCAAATACTCCATGAATACCGAATTCATGAGGTTCATGAACAAGGCAGGAGCATTGGTTAAACCGAATGACATGACGGTGTACTCGTACAAGCCGTAGCGAGTAGAGAATGCTGTCTTTGGAATATCCTCAGGTCGAATCCGAACCTGATGATATCCCACTCTCAAATCAATCTTGGAGAAAACTCGGGCTCTAGTTAATTGATCGAAGAGATCATCAATACGGGGCAATGGATACTTGTTCTTTACCGTCACTTCATTAAGTGGGCGGTAATCAACACACATGCGTAAAGTACCGTCCTTCTTCTTTACGAAGATTGCTGGACAACCCCAAGGAGATGAGCTAGGGCGGATGAAACCCTTCTCTTGCAGCTCACTTAACTGCTTCTTCAACTCCACCAACTCGTTCGGTGGCATCCGATAAGGCCTCTTTGAGATAGGGGCGGTACCGGGAGCCAACTCAATGACAAACTCGAGGTCTCGAGCGGTGGCATCCCGGAAGATCTGCAAGGAAAGACATCAACAAAGTCACAAACTGTTGGGACTTCGCTAATATCAAGAGGGCTTCGCTTCAAGCGCGAAGAGATGAGGACCTAGCGACCGGTGGCGAACACCTTTCGCACGGAGGGGCTAGACAGAGATGAGCTTCTGGCGCAATCGATTTGCCCCATGTCTTTGGGACAACCAATCCATTCCAAGAATCACATCAAGACTCATTGAATGGAGAAGGATAAGGTTTGCTAAGAACCCTACCCTTCGATCTCGATAGGAACATCCCTACACTCGATTCAGCTCTCAACTCCGAACCAGAGAGCGAATGAGTAGCGGGACCGACAATGGAGAGAAAAGAAGCTCTCCAACAGCAAAGAAAAGACTCGAAACAAAGGAATGAGATGCTCTGAATCAAACAAGACGATGGCGGGAGAGAGTTAACGAAAGTGTACCTAGCACGGCGTCGGGTGCCTCCCGAGCCTCCTCTGCGGACGGCGTTGACGCGACCACTACCCACTCCTTGGGTAGCCGGACGATCTTCCGGTCCCGAGGTGCACCACCTCGCCCGCGCCCTCCATTAGGGCGAGGGCTCGCTCTGTCTTCTTAGGGCATTGGTTCGCATAATGCCCCTTCGTTGCAAGAGAAGCATGTGACCCGGCACTGGGTTGCGGGGCCGTCTGTGACTTCGCAGTGCACGTGATCGAGACACGGCTGCGATGAACGAGAACAGGCGGTGTAACCTCGAGGTGTTGAGATCGACCGGTACCTCGAGATCGCCTAAAGCGGGGCGGGAGGAATCGCCCTGGATGACTTATGGGCCTCCCACTTGCGCTATGGAGTCCATAAGCTCTCGAGCCGCATGCTCACGGACGATGGCCTTGTCGACCAAGGTCCGGAAATCGGGAAAGTCAACAATGGATAGCTTGTCCTTGACTCCTCGGACAAGCCACGCTGAACTTGGCACCTTAGCCATATCGGTGGCCACATCCTCATGAGCATAACGAGCTAGATGGTTGAACTCGTAGACATACTCCATGGTGAGCTCGCCTTGCTTGAGCGCAAGAAACTCCTGCTTCTTGATCTCCATCAAGCCGGCAGGGATGTGAGCCCGACGGAAGGCAGTACGAAACTCCTCCCAAGAAACGGTGTGGTCTGCGGGCTGCATGGCGAGATAGCTCTCCCACCATGACAACGCTGCACCCTCCAGCCGGTGCGATGCGAATAGCGCCTTCTCGTGCTCAGCATCTGCGCGATCTTGAGCTTCCGCAACCGACGGCCAATCGTCGCATCCAACGGGTCCTCGGACCGAAAAAGGTAGGGGCTGAGTACGAAGAAACTCCGCGAGTCCTCCACGCGGTGATGGGCGTTCCTTGCTCGGATCCTCGAAGCTCCGGTAAGTGCGGTGGTGTTGCGCGATGGCGTCCAAGATAGAACTCTCTGTCATCCGCGGTTGCGCCGATTTGAAGAAGAACCTCGGCCATGGTCGGAGGAGGAGGAAGCTCCTCGTCCGACCAGTGATCGCCTTGGCCGCTACGAAAAGGCGTCCGCCATCTGTCACAAGAAATTTTGGTTAGCAACTAGACTCGAAAACAAAGCCTTTAAAAGAAGCAAAAGCGATCGACTAGGGGAATGGAATATCACCCTAAACGAACGCCAAAACAGCGAGTAAATCAACTTTAGAAGCTTCTAAAAGACTCTAAAAACAGCCAAGAAACTCCAAAAGCAAGGCTCAACTTCTCAACTCAACTAACCCGTATTAAATGAACGAGTAATTGATCGAGAAGATTAAAAATCAGATTTTAAGATGAGATCTATAACTATTAGAGAGCAAGGTTAATGCAGCGAAATAAGTGTTAGATACTTAGCTAACTAGTATCACATCTTACCCTTTTATTCCCACAAATTTTAGTTGATTTAACCTCTCATTTTCTACCCTAATTAGAACCTTTGAGCTTGCTATCTGGAAATTGACGCTTGCTGTCCAGATTTTGCATCCAAGCTTCCAGTCGAAATTGGCCATTCCAGAAGCTTCAAAACCTTGTAGATGGGTAGCTAACACTTCAATTTGCCAAACTCATTGATTCCCCAAAACCCTATTAATCGATAACAACTATTTTGTAGAAGGGAAGAGAGGAAAACAACTTTTAAAACTTAAATTAGAGTGAGATGAGAAGAGAAAGCTAAGATAGATAAGGAGTAAAAGAAGAGACTTTACTTAAGCTTTCAAAACTCATTTGATACTTTGAAATTAGGTTTTCCAAATCTCCTAAAGACAACCAAGCTTGCGTTACTACGGTCAGAACGGCTCTGATACCAACTTTTGTGAGCACCCGGATTTATTAAGCTCATAATACTTAGTCATCCAATTGACCCTAGTATTATCAACCAAATAAACCAGTCTCGAGATGTATACTCCCGAATGCAGTATACATACCTCACAACAAAAGAATGTATCAATTCCATACAACACATAGTACATAAGCAACAAACCAGAAATTAATACTAATAAGGATAGGTTATTACAAAAGAGGGGCCTTCTGGCCAAATAACAACAAGAACTACTAAGATAACAGCGGAAGCAAAAGCACCATAAAGATGGCTATAACACAAAGCCAATCAGTGTGCCTTAACACCTAGGCATCTGACCGGACCGCCAAGCTAGTCGTCGAAGAAGCTGCAACACGTAGCACAAAAGAGAGGCTCTAGGAGCTCACCTTCTTCCTCTGCAACAAAAGCCACAAAAATGCCACAACCACGGGCAGATGAGTACATAAAGTACTCCGCAAGACTTACGTGTGAGATAACAGAACTATAAATAGCTACATGCAAGCTTTATTTAAGTGGATGAGGCTTTGGACTCATTTTAGCATAAAGCAAGTTTCATTTGCAATAACATAATAGATTGAAGGCAATTTGGAAAAGCATTTTAATTGTTGAAATAACAACGAGATAATAACATAGTAACAACAACAAGATCAACCTGGAAGTGACTGACCCAAGTCACCACAACAATAGCATGAACTCCCCGTTCATACCAACCATGTCAAGTTTTAATTAAAGGTTGTAGTCTAGTTCTCACGGGCGTATCCGGCGTGTCCATAACCTAGGGCGAGGCTATTCAATAGTTTTAACCTGCGCAGGTGTACCAATGTACCCACACGCCGACCGCCTTTCCTTTAAGCACACTACCTTTGGTATGCCGGCACGGCTAAGTCCTACGAGACATTTCCAATGGACGATGCTAATTACGAGCCGCTTCCCATGGGGACAAGGACGCATTAGACAGCCTAACCGGTCTGCTAATGCTCCCTCCCAACACCACACACACACATTATTAAAACATACCCACCGACCAGCTCATAATTAACACCTCCCAAAGTACTTCGTCAAGAGAGGTCCCATATCCCCCTCGTGTGGTTAGCACGCAAAAATTGCTCAGAACGGTGGCGCAAGTAACTCGGTCCTTAATGACTCAGGCATACTACCACATTCCAAAAACCGCACCATCCATCCAATATGCCCAAGTCTAAATCAGTCTTTTATTTTCAGTTTTTGATTTTACAAATTAATCAAAGCACAAGTGCTGGGCATATAGGAGTAATAATCAGTTTTGAGTGATCAAGACCATCGACTAAGTCGATGATCGCCCATAACTACCGAAAACTAAGCATGTCTAAGCCATTTAAATCGAAACTACTAAGTGATAAGAGCTCATCCAACGAGCTCCCACCACAGCAAATAACCTAGGCTCATTGGTAGTAGAGGATAAACAACTCCTACAGATTATGCAACTATAGGATTACTAGCGACATTTAACACAAAGTAGCATGCATACATAGAAGTAAAACAATATATTAACCTTTAAAGTAATGGGACGTTAGAGGGGATATGATCAAACTGCTTGCCTTGTTGCTGTTGCTCAAGTTGTGGCAGAGGGTCACTCTCGGGATTACCACAAATGTCGAAACCTAACGGAAAAGCGATAAAGAACCGATAAGAATGACGAAAGTAATCAAGGACAGCACAGCAAACGAACTCCAAACACTCTGAATTTTCTACAGCAGCAGGAGGATGATTTTTAGGGAATTTTGCAACAAGAACCAATTGATTTGGATTCCCAATGCAAAAGATATGAGCAAAACAATTCTGCTCAGCCCTAAAAATACCAAACTGCACTATTCACTAATCTAATTATGAGGCAACATTTTCTAGAAAAGAGGTGACACTGAAATTTTTACAGCAAAACCAGCACCTCATGAGATGAATAACACAATTGAGTTCACCACATTTGGAGCTATTATGCACTTTCTACAATTTTTCAAAAACAAGAACTTGAACAAAATTATAATGCACAAGTCCTCATTTTTATAACAGCAACATGCTCAAAACTAATTTTCACAGTGAGTTCATTAATAGAGGAAACCAACAAAGTTGGTCTCACTCAAAAATAATCTACAGAGCATTAGTTATGTATTTTACAAGTTAAGCATTAATTTGAGTGTATATTTAAAGTGAGTTTTAAAATCTAATGGCAAAACTGTGCTCTGGAGCTGAACTCAACTTACAATCATTTTTGGATTAAAGTCAAGTGCAAGACAGAGCTAACACAATTTGAATGACCTCATTTGGATTTAAAACGACAAAGATATGAAATTCTAAAGTTATACCTTTTCCAGTTCACAATTTTAACAAATCACTGGAATTTCTAAAAACCCTAAAGACAAGGGAGGTCATAAGTGGCTCAGATCACGCGGGGGAGGTCCTCAACGGTTGAGATCTTCCAAAGGAAGATCTAAACTATCAAGATCTCCCCGAGGAAGATCTACATCGTCAGGACCTCACAGGGAGGTCTGGGCCGGTCTAGATGTTCCAAGGGAGGACTTTGATAGTCCAGATCGTCCGAGGGAGGACCTTGACGGTCAAGATCTACCCGGGGTGGTCATGAACGGCTGAGATGACCTCGGGGAGGTCCTATGGGGAGGTCCTAACGTCGCAGACCTCCAGGGAGGTCTGGACGGCCACGATCGCAAGGGGAGGTCTTGGACGCTCCAGATCTCCTCGGAGGAGGTCATGGACGTCCCAGAGCTCGCGACCACGTGCTTCTGGCCCGCGCACATGCTTGGACAAGGGATAAATGCGCGCGGGACAACGAGGAGGTCATGCGGAGGTCTTAAATGCGCGCAAGGGGAGGATTAAATGCAGTTAAGACACGCCAATGATTCCAATGATTTGAGCACTTGATTAGTGCATTTAACGCGACAAATCTCTGTCCTAAAAATGACAATGGCACCACTACCTTGTCCGACAAAGACCCGGGTTTGAAGAGATGGTCCTCGCCGGCGATGTAGGCCTCGCCGGCGACATCCAATAGTACCACTGAGTGCACAATAACTTTGCGCACCCAGTGGACCTCCTCTCAACGGCGGCGACGGCCTTGAACGCCGGCGAGCCGGAGAGGACAACGAAGGCACCACACGGCAAAATCCAAAATGCGAAATAATGCTCCGCGACATCCATTTAAGCGTGTGCCCAAATAAAAGCTCCGCAACCTCATACATGCGGGTGCCCAGCGCTAAAGGACTATCAGGAAGTACCTGGAGGTCCTGAAGGTGCCGGGGAGGTCGAGGATGGTGATGGCCTGAGTTGGAGAAGATGGGAAACTCCGCTGCTCAAGACCAAGCTCCAACTCCAAGCTTCAAGCTCCACTAGCCCACTCCTGAAAATGTCACCTCACAAAGTGTTAGGTTCACTTCAGGAGATTTTGGGGGAGCTTAAAATGAGCTAGAGGTTGAGAGGGAGCCACTGGAGCAAGCCTTCACCACCGAGGGCTTCAAGCTTCTCAACAATGGCGGCCAAGAGAGCTTTGGTGGTTTAGAGCTCGCAAGCACAGGGGTGCAAGCAAGGGGATAATGGTGTGCAAAGGAAGCCAAGGAAACAGTGGGGGAGGTTTTATACTTAGGGCACCGGAGGTTGTGAACCACGGGTTAAGCTCATGGTGAGCTTGGCCCATGGGTCGGTCTAGGGCTTGGACAAGATGTAAAGTTGACATGGTGACAAAGAAGCGGATGGAGAGGCGGAAAGTCGACACGCATTTAATGCGGGTCGACAAGGAGTTGTTATAAGGTACACAGTGGACAGACACGCATTAACTCCCTCGCTCAGGAACACGCATGCGTGACCAAGGAAGGAGAAGAACAGGGGAGGTCATTTTGACCGTTGGATAAGACTTCGGGGAGGTCCTGGCCCTCGGATGCGATTTTTGAACCGTTACGCCTAAATGACTGGGAGGAGGTCCCAGCCACACGATCAAGGATGGGGAGGTCATGGCCTCACGATTTCCTTAATGTGTATCTTGCGTGGGAAAATGGGACAGGAGGTCCAAAGCGTTGGATCTCAATCCAACGGTGCGGACCTCCTGTGAGGTCTTAACCGCACATGAACTTAAGAGCATGAGGGGGAGGTCATGGCCTTTGGATTTAAATCCAAGGGCGCACAACCAAAGGGAGGTCTTAAGCCAAGCCAGCAAAGACACAAGAGGTTATGGCCATCGATCAAGATCTAGTGGCGATGAGAGGCGAGGAGGTCATGGCCATTAGATTTAGATCTAAGGAAACGACCTCACGTCTTGGGAGGTCTGATGCGATAAGACAAGGAGGAGGTCGTGGATCAGGATTTTAATCCAACGGTGCACAACACGAGATAGGGGAGGTCTTGTCTTGTTGGATATTTTTTGGGGAGGTCGTGGGTCGTTGGATCGATCCAACGGCCACGACCTCGTTTAAATGGGAGGTTTGCTTAGTTTAACGGTGAGGAGGTCATGGGCATGGATCTTGGATCCAAGGGCTACGACCTCAACAAGGTGGGATGTCTAGTGGTTGGACAGCCCGTGGAGGTTTTTGAGATTTAACACACGTGGAAGGTCATGACCGTGGATCTTTGATCCAACTACCGTGTGACTGATGAGGTGAGGAGGTCTGGCGGTATTGATCATGAGGAGGTCGTGGCGGTTGGATGTTAATCCAACGGCTCGACCTGATCAAATGGAGAGGAGGTCTGCTGGGGTGCAGACACGGTTTGGTCGACCCGACTTTGCACAATGGCTAGCCCAAGGAACAGGGTAGGCTTTTAAATTTAGTTTTTAACAAATGAAACTTAGCAGAATTATTTGTGATAGCAAATAAACTCCAAATTTGATGAAATTTTAACTGGAGCTTGCTGACAATGAGATTAACCTTGCATAAAATTTCCAGAGGTTATTATGCAATGCATTTTTCTCAGGAAATTCATGAAGGTTGTTCAAGGATTTGTTTTACCTCCAAAATTTATCAAACAAGTTTTACATCTTGGGATATTTTTCAGAGGGGTCCCACATCAGATTTAGGACCAAGAAAAATATTTCCAAATGTTTGGCACAAGATTTAGACAATTGGAAAATGAGTTTGACTTTTGGGTCAACAAGAGCTTTGTGTTTTTGGATTACACAACTCTTGGACAAGAATTACATGAGAGATTAGGGGTTTTCAAGATGTGAGAAAAAGTTTTAATTTTTACACATATAATTATACTTGAACAAACCCTGTTTATACAGTTGGGATGTTACAGCCACTATCTCCCCTTTTTTTTCCGGGCGCATAGCAACCCTCCAGCGGCCACTCGTCTTCAGGCGCAGCCGCTAGCAATAAAAATCAAAACCGAATGCACACGCACAGACAACGATCCAATTCACATCAGCCACTGCAGCTTTGATTTTTTTAGCCAAAAAGCGGCCGCCACCTACCTCTTTTTCATCGGCAGCACAGGTCGGCGCCGTCAGAGCTCATCTATTTTCCAGTGGAGCCGGCCGCCGCCACAGGGCTTCTACAAGCGCCGCCGACAAACACTCGATTTTCTGGTTTTCTTATCTCCATGGCGCCGCCCCTAATTCCTTTTCTGCTTGGCGCAAGAGGCCGCCGCACTGGCTGATTTTCTTTTCTCCTCAGCGGAAGCAACCCTAGAAGACCCATCAACTGTTCCTTTTATAGGGCATTCTCTAACCCTAAAAACTTAATGTGCTTCCGTTAAGGCTCAACATCAACGGAACACACACACATGCATATTAAAGCGCCGTCTTCAATTCTCTTGACTTAAACCACTTCCTTTCTGCCGTCCCGCGCCGTGGTTTAGCTAAAAGGTCACCAAGATGGTATTTGGTAAAATTACCAAAATACCCCTTCTCGATCCTTCTCCAAAAGATCGAGTCCATCTACGCGAAGCACTCGCCTGCTTTGCCACGTGTAGGTTGATCAACGGCTCCATGTCGTCAAGTCTCTCCCGTCCGGATCCCACCGGCACCATTGAGCACTTGCAACGACTCCCGTGCCACTTGATCCAACCAGTCGCACCGAACTGCCCGTTCGGTCATCCTTATCCATTCTGTGCCATGCTTGAATTCATTGACCTCACCCGGCATCCTTGATCGTTCTGGACCTCAGCTCTCCAAGCTTAGTCCCGATCGTCCTCGCCGTTGACGATCGTTGACCTACAAGCCACCTGCACAACAATAGACAAGCAAACACGAATCCGGGAACAAGTTCTTCACAACTTGACCCACGTTAGCCAAAACACGCAATATGCAACACATATGCATTAACAAATATGGATATGACCTATCCCATAATCAATTCATAACTAACAATAACAATCAGCACAAAAGCTGGTCAGACCGCCGCTGACCTGACAGATCTGAAACTTTGTCGAAAACGCTTGAAACATCAAACCATCAAAGCCATTGCCAATTGTTTCATCATCCTAAGATCATGAGCATATCCCCATGATATCCACAATCTCCCCCTTGATGAACACATTGGCAATCTCTCAGAAAATGTAAGATTGAGGTTTGAAAAGAAAAATATTCGCAGTTTTCGCACAAAGGCACAACTTGGTCCATTAGCAAGATAAAGCAATGGAAATGACCAAGCTGGCTTCAGAATAGCATAAGCAAGTGAGATAAGGCAAAAGAAAGCACAAAAGCTTCAATTTCCAAAGAAAAGCCAAAAATCTCACTTAGGTCCATATGGAAGAACAATTGTTCTATTTGACCTTAGATCATTTTGAGGCTTCAAGATTTGCAATTCAAGTTCAGAAAAGTCAGTAAGACCAAAACAATGCAATATGAATGCTCCCCCTCACTATGATCATCAATTTCTAAAAGATAGAATATGATATTTCAATTTCTCCATTTCTCTCCCTTACAAAACTTCTCTCCCATAACCAAAAAGCTCTTTATTAACATTACATTTGTGCTATATCTTCTCCCCCTTTGATAATGGATTCATCAAGGAATCATCCCTTCCTCTCATCCAGAGATGACAAATGCACAAGCAAGGAAGAAGCAAAAGAAAGAGCATGCATGAAGTGCTATGGAGTGGCTTCATTTTTGTTTTGATTTTTCAATTTTTAGGAAAAGAAGCTTTGGATATTACTCAATTGAACAGGCTAGCATTTCTATCATTACTCGAGATACAACAAGCCTAACAAAGCTAGCAAGATCATGTTAAGACATATATAGCAAAGCTAGGCTAGTTGTAACGTCCCGTTTTTCCGGAGTTTTAAAAATTAAAAATAACCATTTGGTTTTGGTGAGAGTTTAAAGCTTAACCTGAGTTTTCAAAAGAAGCTTTAATTGACTAATCTAAACTTGAACTAAATCTGTTCGGTTCCCTTTGGGAGTTTGTTGGTGTGTTCCTTTCCTCCCTCTTGTGCTTTGTGTGCCTTTGGGTTTGGCTTCTCCTTCCTGACCTCTTTTGTGTTTGGGTGCCCTTCTCTTTCTTTCTCTCCTTGTCGGCCCAGGGCTCCTTTGGGTTTAGACCACCAGTTTGTGTTTCAAACCCTCTCGATCTTTGGACCTTTTCCTTGTGCCTATCCTGTAGTCCAGACCTCCTTTTTGTTGGTTTGAATCTCTTTGTGTCTGGACCTCCCTCTCGGTCTAAACCTTTCTCTGTCTAGACCTCCTTTTATCTAGACTCCTTTCCCTATCTTGGCCTCCCCGTGGACCTCTCAACATTCATTGGCAACCCTGTGTCCATTGGGGCATCCCTAAGTCCCTCTGGACTTCCCCATGCCCGCATGGACCTCTTTGTATCCTTGTGGAACTCCTTGGACCTCCTCTGCGTCCTTTAGGAACTCCCTTGCCTATTTGGATCTCCCACAGGTTCAAATAGACCTCCCCTTGTTGAGATCTGGCCGTTAGGACCTCCTCTCTGAGATCTTAACCGCAGACCTCCCCTTGATCGAGATCGGCCGTTAGGACCTCCTCTCTGAGATCTTAACCGCACGGACCTCCCTTTGGATTTTCCTCCGTTAGATCTCCTTTTGGTTTTGGACCTCCCTTGCCCTCGCTAGATCGAGCCAATCCGCGCCTTTCTCACTCGTGGACCGTCTGATCCTTTTTGGATGGCCCGATCGAGATGAAAGGTTCGGCTGGTCCGAACGTTCCTTTCCTTTCTGGACCGCTTGATTCCGATCGGACGGCCCTACTTTGCTGCGCGCCTTCCTTTGTCGCCAGGACCTCTTCCTGGTTGTTTTGCAAGGACCACCTCCTCGATCCTTGCTGGTCTTTTTGTAAAGACCACCCTCCTAGTCCGGAGTATCCCTTTTGCTCAGACCTTCTCGTTAGGTGTCCTTTGGACCTCTCGTCCCAGACCTCCCTCTTGAGTGTCGTGGACCTCCCGCCCAGACCTCCTGCACCTTTTGATCAGGACCGTTAAGGTTCCCCTTTTTGAGATCTTGACCGTCGGATCTCCCTTTTGGAAATCTAACCGTCAGGACCTCCCCTTTGCTTGAGATCTTGACCGTCGGATCTCCCTTTTGGAAATCTAACCGTCGGGGCCTCCTCGAGTGCCATACCCCTTGTGCTTTGGACCTCTTTTGAGGTCTAGTTTTCTTGTGATCTAAACCTCCTTGGGGTCTAGATCTGCTTGTGGTTTGGATCTCCTTTGAGGCCCAGATATCTTTAGTCTTTTGGACCTCTTGTCCACGGGACCTCTTTGTGTTTAGACCTTTGTGGTCTAGACCTCCCGTTATGCGTTTGAACCTCCTTTAGGTTCGAGACCTCCTGTGTTGTGTTTGGATCTTTGTAGTCCGGACCTCCTCTTTTGTGTTTAGACCTTGGTGGTCTAGACTTCCTCCTTGTGTTTGGACCTTTGTGGTCAAGACCACTGTTGTCTTCAGACCCTTTGTCCTTAAGACCTCCTGGTTGTCTTAGGACTTGGTCCTTAGATCTCCTCATGAGACCCCCTACTCGGACCATTCCCTTTGACCTTATGTTCACCCTTTGACTGTCTCCCTTGCCCCAGTTTCTAAAGTGCGTTTGATGTGGGTTGAATCACATTAAATGCTGCCAGCTACCTTTGTACTCTTTTCTACTTTTTGTCACATCCCTAGCTTTCTTTATCCTTTTTCGTACCTTGTGGCAGTGTGCCTTTGTACTGATGCCTTGAATCTGGACGTCCCTTTTGTTACAGTGCCCCTATTCTCCCTTTCTCTTTAAATAGGGCACCAGGGGCCTCCATTTGCTCCCTGTTCGTCATTTCTTCCCCCTCCCCTCTTTCTCTCGGGTCTGGAGAAGCTCTCCAGGCTCCTCTGGTTCGGACCTCCTTGAGTCCGAGCCCTTTACTTCTTGGACCTCCCTCCCGTGGGATTTCCTCCCTCTCGGACCTCCTCCTTCCTTCTTGTTGGACCTCCCCTTCTGTGGATCTTTCCTTTCTGTTCTTGCTAGTTCTTTTCGGGTTCCTTTTTGAGCTGCTTTATTTAGTTGTTTTCTTTGCAACGTGTAGATTCCGTGGGTACTAAGGAGCTTGAAGATCCAGCAGCCCCGGTTGAAGCTCAGCAGCCCGCCATTGAAGGCAAGTCATGGGACCTTTGACCATCTTGATCCCATTTGCAAAAGTATTTTGATTTGTTAAACTTGCATTGCTATTTGTATAAAATGGTTTGGGCTCTAGTTAAATACCTACTGGTTTTATGCCTCCTCGTCTATTTGGTAATCCATATGTTGACATGTTACCTTTGACAACCTTAGGATGGTACTGTTAGTTGGTCTTGTTTTGCTATTGCCAACATGGGTATCGTTCTTGCTTAGCGTTGCTCTAGTAGATGTGGGTCTCCTCTTGAATCATCATTATTGCTTAATCTTGACTAATGAATTATGGAACTTTGGTTGGTGCCACTGATAAGCAACTAGGGTTGAAGCCATAGTTGTGTTGTTTTTAGTCTTGAGACCACTTTAAAATATGTTGTGCCAGACTGGGTGGTCTTTGGCCGAGTTGAACCTAAAAGTTGTTTTGCTCGGGCGAGTTGGCGGAGGCGAGTAGTGGGTGCTCAAGGGTTGAAGCCATGGAGTCACCTAGGTGATCAAGGGGTAGCCATGAAGTCACTGGGTGCCCCAAGTTGTTCTTTGGGGTCACATTTGGGTTGTGGAATGCCTCGCTTTGGCTACCATTTAAGGATCGAACCTTGGGAGCCATTGATCTGGGCCAAACTGTGCAACCACATGTCCATTATGGGGTGGACCGGGAGTAATAACTGGTCTTGTTCTGATTCGGTTCCAAGGTAGAGGAGGTGTTGATGGAGCACCATGGCTTAAGAGGGGGCCACCGGGTGCTAGACGCACACCGTGAGGGCGAAACCTTAATGTTGGTGACTGAGTCAGAGCAGGACCTTGTAAAAGCCCGGTGGTAGTCCCCACTTGATTCGCATGTCTAAGGTAACGTGTGAAATATCAAGCGACTACCTCTTGTGGGTAAAGTTGTGCACCTCTGCAGAGTGTAAATCCGTTCAATGGCGCGTCCTGCTTATGGACATGCCCGGAGATTTCAATGAGGGTAGAATTCTTTTGTGAAATTGTGTTCCTCCCAGGCGTTTTGGTGAGAGGTCATGGCTTGTGCCTCAAGAGACCTTGGCCGGCTCGGAGGGGTCATGGCTGGGCTCACAAAGTGGTCCAGGGGCTGGTCTTGTGGTGCTCTGGAGTGGGTGCTCCAGAGAGGTTTGGGTTGGTGCCTTGGGTGTGAGTGGGTGCTCACTGTCCCCTTTAAAAATCAAATGTACTTATGTATTACGCTTTCTAACTTAAGCTTTGCAATCTATTATGTTATTTACTGTCACTTTGGCTTTACGCAAACTAACCATACAGCTCACTTTGTCAAGCCATGCATGATTATTACTTGCATACCTTACCCATGGCTTCTTTGAGTACATTCGAGGTACTCATTGGCTTGTGCCTATTGTTTGATCACAGAGGTTGGAGTTCAGTGGTCCAGTGCTCTCGGAGGAGCACCCTTGAAGACCTTGCGCAGAGAGGGTGGCGTCCTCCACTTGGTAGCCCGTGGGGGCTGGCCGAATGGACCTTGTGTTTTTGTCTTCGCCTCCGCTGTGTTGTTGTTCTCGTTTGTTGTTAGCCTTTAGTGGCACCCCCTGTACAAACCTTGGCCATAAAGCCACTTGTTAATATATGTGTTATTTTGGTTTGTCTTCTCTTTAAGCTTGTTGTATGGATTTGATTACACCTGTGTCAGTTCTGTGCGAGCTAGCCAATTTGATCCTGGGACTAGCTCGGTGCGCAGAGGCAGGACCTCCAGGAAGTCCTACGGGACTTGGCCTGGGAGATCCTGTCGGACCTCCCTGTGATATACGCTGAGGTGCTCCTGGCAGGTTATTGGCCAAGACCTCCAGGAGGTCTTGATGACCTCCTGGGAGGTCCTGGTGGTCAAGACCTCCAGGAGGTCTTGAGGACCTCCTGGGAGGTCCGGGCAGACCTCCCTCGGGCAGCACCGAGCGGTACTACCGCTCCTCCATGCGGTAGTACCGCAACTCAAAAAAAAAAAAAAAGGAAGGTCCTCTCGGACCTTTGCTGTACATCACAGGGTGGGACGTCACACTAATGAGCTCAATATATCACATGTTATTGGGTAAAATTAAGCAACGCTTCAAAATTAACAAGTTCAACAGCAGGTATCCTAAAGTGATAATGGCCTTGTCAGAATGTCAATGTGAGATCAAAAAGCTAGCAAAGACCATCTAGGAGACAAAATTCATGAAATGAATCATTTTGCTCAAGTTTTTGTCAAAAGCCCAAATTTCAACTGTTCTTCATTTGCAATGAATATTCAAGTTGATAAAAGGTCTATCTTAGTAAAGAAGATCCTGGACTAGGAGCCATCCACAATCTCTTCCTAAGCTTCAACCAATTTGGACAATTTGTTTTCTTAGCCATGTGCTAGATCTCAAGCCTTGCCGTGACCATCCCAAGCAACAAAAAACTTAAAAGAGTGGTCTAGGTCATCCAAAACTCCCCCTGAGTTCATGCCTAGTACAATGGCAAGCCGTCTCATGAGAAAGAATTGGTGAGATCAGTTTTTTCGCACAAAAGAGATCAGTTTGATTTAATAATTTAAATGTTTTTCACTTTTAGAAGTTTCAATTTAAGCTTTAATTGATTCAATAAAATTCAAATGGTTCATTTTATTTCTAAAGCTTAAAAAAGACTCTGAAATATGGGAACGCTGCAAAAGAAATAAAAAGGACTCCACGGAAAAACAACCGCGTCCAAGAAAAAGCCAGAAAATCAAATAAAACAACTTTTATGTAATTGGGGTTTGATTTACTGACATTAAATTGTTTTGAATTTATGAAATTTCAAATTAAGCTTTAACAAATTAGGAAAAATCAAATGGTGATTTTTATTTTGAAAATTTTCAAAAAGGCCCAAAAATTGGGATGTTACAACCCTACCCCACTTAAAGGGAATCTCGACCCCAAGATTCGGGCTGGTTAGAGTGTAACACCCTAGCTATTTGGAAGCCAAGATGTCACTTAAATACTCTAACATACAGCCACATTGCGGAAGAATCTGAATGATATAACATCTAAAGGCATAAATAAAACAACCCAACATGGAGAAGGTATCCTTCCTTCACCATTTAAATGTATTTATTACAGTTCATCGTTAAACAAGGTTCACAAGCAATAATAAATCAACTGTATCATGGAGAAGGCATCCATCCTTCTCCATCTAAACTTATTTATTACAGTTCATCAATAATAAGTGAAAGATAGAACTAATTTATAATCTAGAACTTGAATAGGATGTTGTGAATGAGTAGTGTGTGAGACCCCGCTTTATTAAGCTCATAATACTTAGTCATCCACTTGACCCTAGTATTATCAACTAAATAAACCGTGCCTCGAGATATATGTACTTCCCAAGAATGCAAGACACACAACTCATTACAAAAGGTTGCATCAATTCCATTCAAACACATAGAATGTAACAAGCAACAAACCGAAGTTAAAATAAATAAGGGATAGTTATTACAAAAGAGAGGCCGACCGGCCAAATAACAACAAGTCTACAAGAATACACAGCGGAAGCAAAAGTGCCATAAAGATGGCCCAAAATAAGAGCCAACCAGTGTGCCTTAGCCCACAAGGCAATCGACCGGACCGCCAAGCTAGTCGCTTTCCCAACCACCAAGACAACACAAAAGTAAAGCCCTTTGGGCTCTACCTCCTCTGCAACAAAGTTGTTAAGCAAAGCAAATGAGTACAAAAATGTACTCGCAAGACTGACGTGTGAGATAACAGAACTATAATTTAGCTACATGCAAGCTTTATTTAAGTGGATGAGGCTTTGGACTCATTTTAGCATAAAGCAAGTTTCATTTGCAATAACATAAGAGATTGAAGACAATTTGGCAAAGCATTTTTAATTGTTGAAATAACAACGAGATAATAACATAGTAACAACAACAAGATCAACTCGAAGTGACTAACCCAAGTCACCACAACAATAGCATGAACATCCATTCATGCCAACCCATCAAGTTTTAATTAAATGGTTGAGACTAGTTCTTGAACGACCTTACCAAGCATGTCCATAACCTAGGGCGAGGCTATTGAATAGTTTTAACCTGCGCAGGGTGTACCAATGTACCCACACGTCCGATCGTCTTTCCTTAAAGCACACTACCTTTGGTATGCTTAAGCACGGCTAAGTCCTACGAGACATTTCCAATGGACGATGCTAATTTTGACCAAGACAACCCACGGGGATAAGGACCCAATGGACAGCCTAACCGGTCTGCCACTGCTCCATTCCCACACCACACACACACACATTTTATCTTTAAAACACACCAACCGAGCGACCCCAATTAGCACCACCCAAAGTACTTAGTCAAGAGAGGTCCCATATCCCCCTCGTGTGGTTAGCACGCAAAAGCGCTTGGCTTAGTGACCCAAGTAACTCGGTCCTTAGGGACCCAGGCATACCACCACATTCCAAAAACCGCACCATCCATCCAATATGCCCAAGTCTAAATCATTCTTTTATTTTCAGTTTTTGATTTTACAAATTAATCAAAGCACAAGTGCTGGACATATAGGAGTAATAATCAGTTTTGAGTGATCAAGACCATCGACTAAGTCGATGATCGCCCATTACTACCGATAACTAAGCATGGCTAAGCAATGTTAACGTAAACTACTAAGTGATAAGAGCTCATCCAACGAGCTCAAACCACAGCAAATAACCTAGGCTCATGGGTAGTAGAGGATAAACAATTCCTACAGATTATGCAACTATAGGATTACTAGCGACATTTAACACAAAGTAGCATGCATACATAGAAGTAAAACAATATATTAACCTTTAAAGTAATGGGACGTTAGAGGAGATATGATCAAACTGCTTGCCTTGTTGCTGTTGCTCAAGTTGTGGCAGAGGGTCACTCTCGGGATTACCACAAATGTCGAAACCTAACGGAAAAGCGATAAAGAACCGATAAGAACGATTTAAAGTAATCAAGGACAGCACAGCAAACAAACTCCAAATACTCTGAACTTTCTACAGCAGCAGGAGGATGATTTTTAGGGAATTTTGCAACAAGAACCAATTGATTTGGATTCTCAATGCAAAAGTTATAAGCAAAACAATTCTGCCCAGCCCCTAAAAACACCAAACTGCACTATTCACTAATTTAATTATGAGGCAACATTTTCTAGAATGGTGGTGATACTGAGATTTTTACTGTAAAACCAGCACCTCATGAGATGAATAACACAATTGAGTTCACCTCATTTGGAGCTATTATGCACTTTCTACAATTTTTCAAAAACAAGAACTTGAACAAAATTATAATGCACAAGTCCTCATTTTTATAACAGCAACATGCTCAAAACTAATTTTCACAGTGAGTTCATTAATATAGGAAACCAACAAAGTTGGTCTCACTCAAAAATAATCTACAGAGCATTAGTTATGTATTTTACAAGTTAAGCATTAATTTGAGTGTATATTTAAAGTGAGTTTTAAAATCTAATGGCAAAATTGTGCTCTGGAGCTGAACTCAACTTACAATCATTTTTGGATTAAAGTCAAGTTCAAGACAGAGCTAACACAATTTGAATGACCTCATTTGGATTTAGAATGAATTAGTTATGATATTTTGAAGTTCATACCTTTTTCTGTTTGCAAATAAAGAGCTCACTGGAATAAAAAAAAACATAAAGACATGGGAGGTTATAAGCGGCTCAGATCACGCGGG
Organism: Phyllostachys edulis; assembly: GCA_036346405.1. Lineage (NCBI taxonomy): Eukaryota > Viridiplantae > Streptophyta > Magnoliopsida > Poales > Poaceae > Phyllostachys > Phyllostachys edulis. Next base: position 76,344,163 of record CM070551.1, on the reverse strand, counting down.
GGAGGTCCTCAACGGTTGAGATCTTCCAAAGGAAGATCTAAACTATCAAGATCTCCTCGAGGAAGATCTACATCGTCAGGACCTCACAGGGGAGGTCCTGGACGGTCCAGATGTTCCAAGGGAGGTCCTTGATGGTTCAGATCGTCTGAGGGAGGACCTTGACAGTCAAGATCTACCCCGGGAGGTCATGAACGGCCGAGATGGCCTCGGGAGGTCCTAAGCGGAGATCTAAACATCACAGCACCTCTAGGGAGGTCAGGCGGCCACGATCGCAGTGGAGGTCTTGGGCGCTCCAGATCTCCTGAGGAGGTCATGGACGCCCCAGCTCTCGCGACCACGTGCTTGCGCGCGCACGCACGTGCTTGGACATGAGATAAATGCGGCGGGACAACGAGGAGGTCCGCTGGAGGTCTTAAATGCGCGCAAGGGAGGATTAAATGCGCTTTAAGACGCCCAATGATCGCGAGGTTGAGCAAATGATTAGCGATTAAACTCGGTGGATCTCTATCCTAAAACGACCACGCGCCGCTGCCTTGTCCGACAAAGATCCCGAAGTTTGAAGACGTGGTTATTGCCGCGATATGCACCTCGCCATGACAACCAAAGACATCCCCTGTGCGCAATAGTGTTGCGCACACCATGGGCTCATTCTCAGCGGCGACGACGGCCTTAAACGCCATGGCCGGAGAGGGCACGAAGGCACGCGACCGACAAAAAATCCAAAATGCGAAATAAAGCTCCGCGACATCCAATCAAGCGTGTGCCCAAATAAAAGCTCCGCAACCTCATACACGCAGTGCCCAGCGCTAAAGGACTATCGGAAGTACAGGAGGTCCCAAGGTGCCGGGAGGTCGAGGATGGTGATGGCCTTGAGTTGGAGAAGATGGGAAGCTCCGCCGCTTCAAGACCAAGCTCCAAGCTCCACTAGCCCACTCTGAAAATGTCACCTCACAAAGAGTTAGGTTCACTTCAGAGATTTTGGGGAGCTTAAAATGAGCTAGAGGTTGAGAGGAGCCATCGAGCAAGCCTTCACCACCGAGGGCTTCAAGCTTCTCAACAATGGCGGCCAAGAGTGGAGATCGAGGAGAGAAAAGCTCAAATGACACGGTGCAAGCTAAAGCTTAGAAGTGTGCCAAAGAAGCTAAGGAGGAACCCAATGGGGTTTTATACTTGGGAGAAGCAGCACACGAGTGGGGTTAAGCTCATGGTGAGCTTAGCCCATGGCTCGGTCCATGGGGTTGGACAAGACACGAGGGTGACATGGTGACAAAGCTAGCGGTGGAGAGCGGAAAGTCGACTGCATTTAATGCGGGTCAAGAAAGAGTTGTTATAAGGTACACAATCGATGAGACACGCATTAATTCATCGCCAGAGCACGCATGCGTGACCAAGGAAGGAGAAGAACAGGGGAGGTCACTTTGACCGTTGGATAAGACCACGGGGAGGTCCTAGCCATCGGATCCTATTTTTGAACCGTTACGCTTAAAGGACGGGGAGGAGGTCCTAGCCACACGATTTGGAAAGGGAGGTCGTAGCTCTCCGATTTCCAAAACGCAGATCTTATAAAGGATAAAGGGTTAGGAGGTCCTAGCCTTTGGATTTACATCCAAGGGCTCGCACTGAGGAGGACATAATCTGCGTGTGACTTAGAGAAAAGCGGGGAGGTTATGGCCTTTGGATTTAAATCCAAGGCGCACAACCAAAGGGAGGTCTTAGCGCTGCTTGCAACAAAAGAGGTTATGGCCATCGATCAAGATCTAGTGGCGATGAGAGGCGAGGAGGTCATGGCCGTGAGATTCATATCTAACGGCTCACGACCTCACTGACGGGAGGTTTGGTGCGCTAGATTTTGAGGAGATCGTGGGCGTTGGATCGATCCAACGGCTCGACCTCAACAAAGTGGGAGGACCTCGCAGAGAAGGTTTGCAGAGGAGGTCGTGGCCTTAGGATTGAATCCAACGGCTACGACCTCAAGTGAGTACAAAATGGAGGTCAAGGTGGTTTGAACTCGCGGGGAGGTCAGGGCCATGGATTTTTGATCCAAATGCCAAGACCTCGATGAGGCGGGAGGTCTCAAGCGGTATTGATCATGAGGAGGTCGTGGCGGTTGGATGTTAATCCAACGGCTACGACCTGATCAAGGTGGATAGGAGGTCTGACGCGCTAAGGGAGGCGGTTGGGTTGGACCAGCTTTGCTCAGCGGTTCAAGCCCAAGTCAAACCAGTTTATTTAGATTAATAAACAAGCTGAGACAAAAGAGGATTTATTTGAGATAGCAAATGAACTCCAAATTTGATGAAATTTTAACTGGAGCTTGCTGACAATGAGATTAACCTTGCATAAAATTTCCAGAGGTTATTATGCAATGCATTTTTCTCAGGAAATTCATGAAGGTTGTTCAAGGATTTGTTTTACCTCCAAAATTTATCAAACAAGTTTTACAACTTGTGATATTTTTCAGAGGGGTCCCACATCAGTTTTAGGACCAAGGAAAATATTTTCCAAATGTTTGGCACAAGATTTAAGATAATTGGAAAAGGAGTTTGACTTTTGGTCAACAAGAGCTTTGTGTTTTTGGATTACACAACTCTTAGACAAGAATTACATGAGAGATTAGGGGTTTTCAAGATGTGAGAAAAAGTTTTAATTTCTACACATATAATTATACTTGAACAAACCCTAATTATACATTTGGGATGTTACAAAATCTCCCCCCCTTACAAAAATCTCGTCCCGAGATTTGGCTCACTCGGTAAAGAAAGATGGATGGTCCGCACGCAGACGATCTTCTCTTTCCCAAGTAGCCTCATCCTCGAGAATGGTTCGACCAATTGAACTTTAAGGAACTTGATGGTCTTATTCCTTGTCCTTCGCTCAGACTCATCGAGTCGCCAACAGGTGCTCGCGATAGGTCAAATCTTCTTGGACATCGAGAGTTTCCAACGAGCTTCCTCGCTTGGAACACGGAGGCACTTCTTTAGTGGGACACATGGAACACATCATGTACTCCCTCAAGTGCAGCTGGCAATTCCAACTTATAGGCAACAGCTCCCTTCTTCTCGATAACGCGGTAGGGACCGACATATCGAGGAGCCAACTTGCCCATAACGACGAAACGTTGATGGCCCTTCAAAGGAGAGACTTTGAGATAAACAAAGTCATTAGGCTCAAAACGCAACTCACGTCGACGGCGATCCGCATAGCTCTTTTGCTCGATTGAGCAGGCGCAAACGCCACGAATAAGCCGGACTTGGCGCCGGCCTCATTGATTGAGTCCGGGCCAAAGAGAGGTCTTTCACCGGTCTCTGACCAGTTCAACGGGGTCCTACACTTTCTCCCGTATAAGGCCTCAAATGGTGCCATGCCGAGACTGGCCTGAAAGCTGTTGTTATAAGAAAACTCGGCGAATGGCAAGCATTTCTCCCAATGCTTCCCATAGGAAAGAACACAGGCACGAAGCATATCTTCCAAAACCTGGTTGACCCTCTCGGTCTGACCATCAATTTGGGGGTGAAATGCCGTGCTAAAGGTAAGACGGGTTCCCATAGCCTTTTGCAGGCTATGCCAGAATTGAGAAGTGAGCAGAGAAGCACGATCAGAACGATCGTCTTCATTACAATCGTGCAAAATTACGATCGGAATATGTAGAGATCCTTTGGAAAACCTACAAGAAGGTTATTTTTGATGATGAGAGCTTGTTCTTGATTCGATGGTTGGTGGTGCATGGCCGTTGTTAGTTGGTGGAATGATTTGTTCGGTTAATTCGGAACAACTTGTCAGTTAATTCGGAGCGATTTATTTGGTTAATTCCAAGAATAACGGGATCTCGGCGCTAACTAGCTTTACGGAGTCATCCTCCGCAGCCTAGCTATCTTAAAGGACTAAGGTCGTTCTTAGTTGGTGGAGCAATTTGTCCGTTACTCCACTAACAAACGAGACCTTGGTCGGTTAACTAGCTATACTGAGTCATCCTCCGCATGCCTAGTCTCTTACAAAGGATTATGGCGTTTAGGCCACGAAGGTTCGAGGCAACAACAGGTATGTGATGCCTTTAAAATGTAAAGGGACGGAAATGTGCCACTTTAGTCAAACGATCGATGCAACCCAGATGGCATCATTTTTCTTAGGGGTTCGGGGTAGACTAGTAGACCTTTTTGAAACCGGGGTGGTGCCGAGCACCGGATAAAAGAGTGAAATCAGGATCACCAACAATGATAAAAGATGGAGATACAAGGAAATGAGGCGCTCCTGAATCGAATAAAATAATATCCGGGCAAGAGTTAGCGAGAAGCGTACCTAACACGACGTCAGGTGCCTCCAGAGCTTTCTCAGCTGAGATGGAGTCGACTGGATTACAAACGATCTTTTGCTGCTTCAAAGGGCAATTGTTGGCGTAATGCCCCTTATAGTTGCAGAAGAAACAAGTGATCCCGGCAAATGGATTGCTATGCTTCACAGGCAATTGTTGGCGTAGTGCCCTTCTTGCTACAAAAGAAACAAGTGATCCCGTGATCTCGATTTGCGGGGACCACCTTGTCGACTTCAGCAGTGCACGTGATGGAGGCACGGCTGCGAATCGACGAGGGTTGTTTGCAAGCTTCTTAGGACAATTATTAGCATAATGGCCCTTGAGATTGCAGAAGAAACAAGTGACACCGGCGACCTTGCTGGAGTCACCCTAAGTCCTCTCTTGACACCTGCGATGATCCTCTGACTTTCTCTTTCTGCCCATAGCAACAACAGGATTTTCAGCCACAAGCTGAAAGTCGGGGAAGGCATGGACTGGTAATTTGTCCCGCAACTCCTCAGACAAATCACCCAAGAACTTCTCTGATTTGGAGGCATTGGCGATTGCAATGCTTGCAGATGACCGAAGAAACATCGCTGCGCCCAATGACTTGGCAATCACCGAGTTCAAGCTACACTCCTTGGGATAGTGATCGCTTCCTCGCAGAGAAACAAGTAACTTTGGCGGTTGGACAATCTCCGGTAAGTGGTCTTTGTCACAGCTTTGGACAGATGTGGTACACGGTTCTTTGTAGTGTCCTTCCTCACCACAACGCCGACACACCTTGACTCTTCCTAGTTCGCAATCTTCGTGAAATGCCCTCTTCACCACAGCCAAGGCAAAAGGAGGCGATCGCCGCCAGTAACAATAGGGCCACAATCCGAAACACTTGCCAGAGCGGAGTCGCTTACAAGTCTTGTCTGGATAGTTGGAGCTAGGGAGAATTTCGTCCCAGCCAGCTTGCTGACCTAGTCCGCTACTGGACTGTTCAGACATCCTGCTACGAAGAGATGGGTTAACACGAAACCCAAGGACTAGAAGTTGAAGAAAGCGAAAATGGATGCCAACGACTAGGGGAACGGAACATCACCCTAACCGAAGGCCAACAAAATAGATAGTACAGATCCCTACCGAGTTAATAATGGATTAGATGATAGTAAATGTAAACTAATGAAACAAGCAGAATAAAAGAAGTTATAGGGAGCATAATAAAGGAGAAGCAAAAACAGCAAGGAAATGCACTTTAAAAGCTTCCAAAATGACTCCAAAACAGCAAGGAAGACATAAGATTAAAGGCCAACTTCCCAACACAACTAACTTGTATTGAATGAACGAGTAATTGGTTGAGAAGATAAAATTTCAGCACACCACTCCAATTTCTAACACTACTCAAAAGCAAGGTAAAACCAAGAGAATAGGTGTTAGATACTTAGCTAACTAGTATCATGTCTTACCCTTTCATTCCCACAAGTTTTAGTTGATTAACCTCTCATTTTCTACCCTATTTAGAACCTTTGAGCTTGCTGTCCGGAAATTGATGCTTGCTGTCCAGATTTTGCATCCAAGCTTCCAGTCGAAATTGGCCATTCCAGAAGCTTCAAAACCTTGTAAATGGGCAGCTAACACTTCAATTTGCCAAACTCATTGATTCCCCAAAACCCAGTGTTATCGTTTAATTGGGTCTATCTTTTGAGAGGAGGAAAGGAAAACAACTTTTAAAACTCAATTAGAACAAGATGAGAGAAGAACACTAAGATAGGTAAGGAGTAAAAGAAGAGACTTTACTTAAGCTTTCATAAACCATTTGATATTGTGAAAATAGGTTTTCCAACATATCCTAATAACGACCAAGCTTGGGTTACTACGGTCAGGATGGCTCTGGTACCAAACTTTTTGTGAGACCCCGCTTTATTAAGCTCATAATACTTAGTCATCCACTTGACCCTAGTATTATCAACTAAATAAACCGTGCCTCGAGATATATGTACTTCCCAAGAATGCAGTACACACAACTCATTACAAAAGGTTGCATCAATTCCATTCAAACACATAGAACAGCACAAGCAACAAACCAGAAGTTAAAATAAATAAGGGATAATTATTACAAAAGAGAGGCCGACCGGCCAAATAACAACAAGTCTACAAGAATACACAGCGGAAGCAAAAGTGCCATAAAGATGGCCCAAAATAAGAGCCAACCAGTGTGCCTTAGCCCACAAGGCAACTGACTGGACCGCCAAGCTAGTCGCTTTCCCAACCACCGCACAGCTCACAAAAGTAAAGCCCTTTGGGCTCTACCTCCTCTACAGCAGCAGGAGGATGATTTTTAGGGAATTTTGCAACAAGAACCAATTGATTTGGATTCTCAATGCAAAAGTTATGAGCAAAACAATTACGCTCATTTCCTAAAAACACCAAACCGCACTATTCACTAATTTAATTATGAGGCAACATTTTCTAGAATGGTGGTGATACTGAGATTTTACTGTAAAACCAGCACCTCATGAGATGAATAACACAATTGAGTTCACCTCATTTGGAGCTATTATGCACTTTCTACAATTTTTCAAAAACAAGAACTTGAACAAAATTATAATGCACAAGTCCTCATTTTTATAACAGCAACATGCTCAAAACTAATTTTCACAGTGATTTCATTAATAGAGGAAACCAACAAAGTTGGTTTCACTCAAAAATAATCTACAGAGCATTAGTTATGTATTTTACAAGTTAAGCATTAATTTGAGTGTATATTTAAAGTGAGTTTTAAAATCTAATGGCAAAACTGTGCTCTGGAGCTGAACTCAACTTACAATCATTTTTGGATTAAAGTCAAGTTCAAGACAGAGCTAACACAATTTGAATGACCTCATTTGGATTTAGAATGAATTAGTTATGATATTTTGAAGTTCATACCTTTTTCTCATTTGCAAATAAAGAGCTCACTGGAATAAAAAAAACATAAAGACATGGGAGGTCATAAGCGGCTCAGATCACGCGGGGGAGGTCCTCAACGGTTGAGATCTTCCAAAGGAAGATCTAAACTATCAAGATCTCCCCGAGGAAGATCTACATCGTCAGGACCTCACAGGGGAGGTCCTGGACGGTCCAGATGTTCCAAGGGAGGTCCTTGATGGTTTAGATCGTCTGAGGGAGGACCTTGACGGTCAAGATCTACCCCGGGAGGTCATGAACGGCTGAGATGGCCTCGGGGAGGTCCTAAGCGGAGATCTAAACATCACAGACCTCCAGGGAGGTCTAGACGGCCACGATCGCAAGGGGAGGTCTTGGACGCTCCAGATCTCCTCGAGGAGGTCATGGACGTCCCAGAGCTCGCGACCACGTGCTTGCGCACACGCACGTGCTTGGACATGAGATAAATGCGCGCGGGACAACGAGGAGGTCCGCGCGCGGGAGGTCTTAAATGCGCGCAAGGGGAGGATTAAATGCAGTTTAAGACGCCCAATGACTGCGAGGTTGAGCAAATGATTAGCGCATTAAACTCGGTGGATCTCTGTCCTCAAAACGACCACGGCGCCGCTGCCTTGTCCGACAAAGATCCTGAGTTTGAAGACGTGGTTATTGCCGGCGATACAGACCTCGCCGGCGACAACCAAAGACATCCCCGTGTGCGCAATAGTGTTGCGCACACCATGGGCTCATTCTCGACGGCGACGACGGCCTTAAACGCCGGCGAGCCGGAGAGGGGCACGAAGGCACGACACGGCAAAAAATCCAAAATGCGAAATAAAGCTCCGCGACATCCAATCAAGCGTGTGCCCAAATAAAAGCTCCGCAACCTCATACACGCAGGTGCCCAGCGCTAAAGGACTATCAGGAAGTACCTGGAGGTCCTGAAGGTGCTGGGGAGGTCGAGGATGGTGATGGCCTGAGTTGGAGAAGATGGGAAGCTCCGCTGCTTCAAGACCAAGCTCCAAGCTCCACTAGCCCACTCCTGAAAATGTCACCTCACAAAGAGTTAGGTTCACTTCAGGAGATTTTTGGGGAGCTTAAAATGAGCTAGAGGTTGAGAGGAGCCATCGAGCAAGCCTTCACCACCGAGAGCTTCAAGCTTCTCAACAATGGCGGCCAAGAGTGGAGATCGAGGAGAGAAAAGCTCAAATGACACGGTGCAAGCTAAAGCTTAGAAGTGTGCCAAAGAAGCTAAGGAGGAACCCAATGGGGTTTTATACTTGGGAGAAGCAGCACACGTGTCAAGTTAAGCTCATGGTGAGCTTAGCCCATGGCTCGGTCCATGGGGTTGGACAAGACACGAGGGTGACATGGTGACAGGCTAGGCAGACTGGAGAGGCGGAAAGCTGACCTGCATTTAATGCGGGTCAGCAAAGAGTTGTTATAAGGTACACAGTCGACAGACACGCATTAATTCACTGCTCAGGAGCACGCATGCGTGACCAAGGAAGGAGAAGAACAGGGGAGGTCATTTTGACCGTTGGATAAGACCACGGGGAGGTCCTAGCCATCGGATCCTATTTTTGAACCGTTACGCTTAAAGGACGGGGAGGAGGTCCCAGCCACACGATTTGGAAAGGGAGGTCGTAGCCCTCCGATTTCCAAAACGCAGATCTTATAAAGCATAAAGGGTTAGGAGGTCCTAGCCTTTGGATTTACATCCAAGGGCTCGGACACTGAGGAAGGACATAGCTGCGTGTGACTTAGAGAAAACGGGGAGGTCATGGCCTTTGGATTTAAATCCAAGGGCGCACAACCAAAGGGAGGTCTTAGCTGCTGCAAGCAAGACAAGAGGTTATGGCCATCGATCAAGATCTAGTGGCGATGAGAGGCGAGGAGGTCATGGCCGTGAGATTCATATCTAACGGCTCGACCTCCTGACGACGGGAGGTTTGGTGCGCTAGATTTTGAGGGAGGTCGTGGGTGTTGGTTCGATCCAACGGCTCGACCTCAACAAAGTGGGAGGACCTCGCAGAGAAGGTTTGCAGAGGAGGTCGTGGCCTTAGGATTGAATCCAGCGGCCACGACCTCAAGTGAGTACAAAATGGAGGTCAAGGTCGTTTGAGCTCATGGGAGGTCGAGCTCGACGACTGATCAAGGTGGATAGGAGGTCGACGCGCTAAGGAGGCGGTTGGGTTGGACACCTTTGCAAAGCGGTTCAAGCCCAAGTCAAACCAGTTTATTTAGATTAATAAACAAGCTGAGACAAAAGAGGATTTATTTGAGATAGCAAATGAACTCCAAATTTGATGAAATTTTAACTGGAGCTTGCTGACAATGAGATTAACCTTGCATAAAATTTCCAGAGGTTATTATGCAATGCATTTTTCTCAGGAAATTCATGAAGGTTGTTCAAGGATTTGTTTTACCTCCAAAATTTATCAAACAAGTTTTACAACTTGTGATATTTTTCAGAGGGTCCCACATCAGTTTTAGGACCAAGGAAAATATTTTCCAAATGTTTGGCACAAGATTTAAGATAATTGGAAAAGGAGTTTGACTTTTGGTCAACAAGAGCTTTGTGTTTTTGGATTACACAACTCTTGGACAAGAATTACATGAGAGATTAGGGGTTTTCAAGATGTGAGAAAAAGTTTTAATTTCTACACATATAATTATACTTGAACAAACCCTAATTATACATTTGGGATGTTACATAGTGTGTGTCTACTCCCTCCCAAATGGGCCAACATCAATGATTACCTAAAAAAACAAGCAACGCAAGAATGAGTCTAAGACTCAGCAAGTACAGTGAATAAATGGAACATTCATTGAACCATATGAAGAAATCACAGAACGAGTATTTGAATGAATGGAGCGAATGAAGTGAATGGAATGGAGGGACTACACACATGCATATACCGGTATTGCTAGTGACACACCCGTCAGTGTTCACTTAAGGCCGCATCTTAACAAAAATGCGGGGATCCAAGTCCCGTATGAAGAACATTTCATACGGGTGTCCCAAAACGCCCACATTGGAATAGTGGGGCCCACATTGGAATGGTGGGTCTTACGTGCCCATCCTGGAATTGATGGGTCTTTTTAATCCACTCCCGTGGATGGAACATGAATAATGAATGCATGGAATGAAATATGTATATTGAAAATACACGCTCTCTAATCATGGAGATAACACACATATGGAAGGAACATGAACTTAAATATTATCATCTCCAATCATGGATTCATCACATATGAAAGACCATAGACAATCCAACTTCTCTTGAATCATAAGAACTCACAGTATAATCATGAAAGCATTCATCAATCACAATCATTAAGATAAGCAATGTACTTGCCTCCCGCGATGCGACGCGTTAGCAGGAAAAAGTGGTGCTCCTAAACCCGAAGCTTCACCTCCTGAACAATTAAATAACTGAAATAAGAACACGATGAACATGACACTACTTAAATACATTCTACATCACTTCCCCGGTGAATCAAGATTTATCTAGAAACCCTAAACTGAAACCAACACATTCAGTCAAATAACGCCACTGGACAGCAGCACGGTAAACAGCATATCTCTTGATCTGGAACTCCGAATGAGGTGAATCCAGTTTCTGTCGATTTTTAACTAACAAATCTACAATACTCTAGTTGACAAGATGATCCAATTCAGCCAAATTAGTATGCTAACAGACAGATGAACTTTCTGCACAGAAACTGTCTAACAGAATAAACAGCAGCACTAAAACGATCATAACTTTTAATCTATAACTCCGAATTGATCGTTCTTTAACAATATGGAAATGTTATCAAATTACCTACAATAACCTAGTTGGGTGAAAACCCAGATTCTTCCAATTACATTTTCATATTTTACGAAATAACAAAACAGATTAATCTTGTCAGAAATCTGGACAGCAGATACTAAATCTATCATAACTTTTGACTCGAGCGACGGAATCAGGTGAACGCGGTGGCCACAGAAAGTTAAGAACATAATCTAGATATCTCTAGGAGATCAACACTTCTGATTCGGCACCTAAGACGTCGAAACAGCCCGCGCAACATACTGGACAGATTTGATCTACTGCAGACAGACTTTGATCCAATCAAATCTAATCGGTTTTGCATCTATTCTTAATTAAACAGCGAGGAATGACTCTCGTTACCCTTGAAGAACCTTAGGGAGACGCTGAACGATCCCCCACGAAGAAGATCCCTCGTCCCTCCTTTCGGCCAACCAATCTGCAGTCCCTCCTTCTCCTTCCTTTGCGAACACCGGCAGCGGGAAGGAGCGGCTCCAAGAGGCAGGGCACTGTAGCACCGCGCACTGTAGTGGTGGCTACTGTAGCTACAGTGCTAGCCTAGGGTTTTCCCCTTCTTTTATAGGTGGCTGGCCCCCCATGGGCCTCCTGGGCCAAGGCCCGAGGCCCAGGTTGCCGAAGAAAAGCGAAAAACTCCTCTTTCTTAAGTCTATTCTTCTCTTTTGAATGTTTTCTTCTTTAGAATAAATCGGGGTATTACATTCTACCCCTCTTAACAGGATTCGACCCCGAATCTAAACGCCGATCTACACGAAGGAAAACTGCGACTGGAAACTAACAACAAATACCAATGTGATCAACTCTTGTTAAAACTCGCTCACGCGAGTCTCCAACTCCCAAGTGTCCTCTCTCTAGGACTGAGGACCACAATACAATGACGCGAAACAACGTCTGTTCTAACGCTCAACCCCGCATTTCCAGGTACACTCATCGGAAGAGACTCGAGGGTAAGATCCCACTCAATGGTCAACGTCTTTAACAAAATCTCAAACTTTGAATGACTTAATTACTCACTCAGCACCAGAACAACCCAGACGTCGCGTACTCCGCGTATGGACCCAAGACGGTCCTAGCGACACGCCAACTAGCGAAAACAACCCAACGTACCTTGGGCTAACCTCCCCATTGGTACCGAACCACACAACAAGCGCATAGATCACAGAACTCTTGTTCCACCTCTCAATTGAACTCTTCACCGAACCAGGATCACCCTCTTTAACTAGAGACACACAACAGAACTCTCTTTAAGCAAACTCTTTTACTGACAAAAACCATCTGAAAATGAAAGATTCATATCGCAACTATGCGTTACCAGCTCGGTACTAAAGAGTCAAATCTAGAAATCGGAATTTCATCACAAAAACCTTTCCACCTTCCAAGTGGTACTTTGCGAATAAACGTCACGAAATCCAAAGAAGAAAAACACTTGAATGTCCAAATCAGAAATTTCTTTTATTCTTTCTGAATCAATAAGAACCACTCATGCCAATATAAAGTCAAACTCCAATTGCGAAAGACATCCGTCATAAACACATAGCTCAAATAAGAATCATGAAAACGTGTCACTACTTGAGGAAGCATCAATTTCTCAGTTTCTTTTTTAGGAATAAAATCTCTCTCAAGCTTTGGAATTCCAATTAATCGCATAACACACTAACTCATCTCTCTTAACTTGGCATTCTCAACGTTACGCTCAAGTCAAAATACATCATCCACACCTCTGTATAAAGGCTCTATCGACTCCACCAAAACTTTCTCTCAACAACTCCTCTACCGACATGATTAATTTGACAGATGACTTCCAATGCATCTCAAAATAGATCGCACACGCAATCACATCATCTCAATCTTTTAAGAATAAACAACTTGGAATTCTCAGCTCACACATTCATATACTTCATCAAAAGGGTTCTATCAATGATCATCCCACTGTTTGAAATCCACCCTTAATCTACTTCCTCTACACATAATCATTGGGCGACCAAAGTCCTAGCATAAAAATGCGAAGCCCAAATTTTAAACTCCAAGACTCCTACAACGAACTTCTCGTATAGAAAATAGGGGAAACCTCATATTAAATCCCTAAAATTCTCACAATCCAGACATACTCGCGCATCAACATCAACACGAAAACAATTCCTCGACCCAATTATCTTTACAAAGATTCTAACTCTTAGAGAGTTACTTACTAAGTCCAAGTCATTATTGGTAATAATCTAACAATCCCGGCTATCTCATTAATCACTTTAACGATCAGATTACTTCGCTAATATTACTTTCATTACAACCCCATCATATTTCATCTGCACAACCGTGCAAGGTACTCAATCGCGACACTCTAATACATTGATAAAGATTCCCATCCTTTCGAAAATTCTAATGTTCCACCTGAATTGAACAAAGGATCTTGGATCACAAATCTCCATAGGTTCTAATGCTTGCAGTAATGCAATCAGTTTAGCCTCAACGGCAAACATTCGGTATGAATAAAATTCTCTCTAAGAATTATACATGAAATCAGTTCATCCTTCAACGCTCCTCGGATAACTTACAACCCGGGGTCTCACAATCACATTGAATAAACACTTCGAAAGACCCCTGTGAAACTAATCGATGAATCCTTTCTCAGAAGAAAACAAATGAAAACAATTTTCACCACATAGAAAAACCTTTACCACTCACAGTGAATAGAGGACCAAGGGGAATAGTCAGTTTAAGCAATGAACTCATAGAACATAAGTGGAGTCCACAGTTGAAAGCGTAAGCCTCACAAGAAGAGAATATCAAACCTTAATAGATAAAAACAAACAAGCATTCAAGTTCAAAGCACTTGCATCACTGAAGAACCATTATAACTTTGCAACATATCGCTTTACTCGACAAATTTCGTTTACCACATAAAGCTTGAACCCCCAAAAGACCATGAACACAAACTTGAAATTTGATCATTTAAGAAATATCACGTAAGGCAATCAAATTTCTTTCTCTATAAAAGAATCAACATTACCCTCACATTACTGAACATTTTATTAAGGTCAATAACATACATTCCTGGTAACAATCAATTTACCTTACTATCACATCAACAAACCTTCTAAAGAAAAAATAACAAATCATATCATAGAAATCTCCAGCATCAAATGGGATGGTAATAACAACTTATTCTAGAAAAGAAACCTAGTGCGAAAGCCACAAAGTTGAAACAGACCTCTTTTTAACAAGTTCACTCTAGTGGAAGGCAAACTCATAAAACACACCAGATTAAATCACTTATTAGATTTCTCTCATTTACCCTTACTGAAACTCAACGCTAGTATAGCACACACTAATAGCACTCTAACCATTAATTCTAACAACCGATGATTATCTAATCATGGAAGCATTTATAGTCCCACCTTTGTTCAGAAATTGGAATGAAATATATTTAAACTTCAGCAATGGAGCATTTATAAGACAAGGTTTTGGAAGTCAATACAACCACCCTCATCCATTACTTCATACATATAACAACAATTTAGCATGGCAAAATCAGGTGAATCTAGCATTTGTACAAATTCTTCAGATATCCAAATAGAAGACATATTTAAGGTTAATATTTATCAAGGCAAAATTAACTTCACTTTTGAAGACATTAACTAATAGTTATTGGATTGCACCAAGACATTCACTCAACCTGATAACTCCTACCATACCAAGTAATTCTTTTAATTAAAATCTCTTAGCTAAGTATGACAATACAACATTAAAGGGTTTAACATACACTTTCTCTTAAGAGAGGCATTAAACTTCAACTCTCAAATTAACCCAAAAGGAATATGCAAGGTCAAAGCACCGACTTAATAAAGAACTTGCAAAAGAAATCTTCCACTGCCCGAAATTCCAAGCGAACAAATGAGTTACATTTTCCAACAGGGGTAAGACAGAACTTCCGTGAAAAGATAAATCTTGAAATTTAACTACACTAACATGGATCAGAAATATCACAATAGTCCGAAGAACAATATTTGTTTCAAAGAACGATTAGAGATCTATCGGAGCTTGCCCACTTCATTATAACCCCCATTCAAAAGAAGTTCATCAACTGCAAGAATCTACAACTAGGAAACCAGATTCAAACTCGAGGAAGACAACAACTTTATCAAAGAACTCATGCTCAACGCATAACTATGGAATGGGGGTAAGTACTCCTCTATTCCCCTACCACGAACGGTGGTGTAGCCTGGTGAATCCCAGGGCAACAACCACGACCTCAACTTCTTAACATCCTTTATCATCACACATAACCAATATAATCAATTATGAATATAAGGTCATCTCATAGTAATCATAGAATAATTTCATGGATATAGAAGATCATAGCAGATCATAGATTAACAACAAGAAAGATAGTACAGAAGCAATTCAACAATTGCTCAACGAATGAAACACAAGAATAGAAATGCGAAGCAACGAATTACCCATCCCATCTACTGTGCACAATGTGTCATTTTAATATATTTCTATTAACCACAGACCTAAAGCCCGCTCTGATACCAACTGTAACACCACAGCTATTTGGAAGCCAAGATGTCACTTAAATACTCTAACATACTGACCACATTGCGAAGAATCAATGATATAACATCTAAAGGCATAAATAAAACAACCCAACATGGAGAAGGTATCCTTCCTTCACCATTTAAATGTATTTATTACAGTTCATCGTCAAACAAGGTTCACAAGCAATAATAAATCAACCGTATCATGGAGAAGGCATCATTCCATCTCCATCTAAACTTATTTATTACAGTTCATCAATAATAAGTGAAAGATAGAACTAATTTATAATCTTGAACTTGAATAGGATGCTGTGAATGAGTAGTGTATGTCTAGTCCCTCCCAAATGAGCCAACATTAGTGATTACCTAAAAAAACAAACAACGCAAGAATGAGTCCAAGACTCAGCAAGTACAGTGAATAAATGGAACATACCACAAACATTAACAAGTCAACATCATTGAACCATATGAAGAAATCACAGAACGAGTATTTGAATGAATGGAGTGAATGAAGTGAATGGAATGGAGGGACTACACATATGCATATATCGGTATTGCTAGTGACACACCCGTCGGTGTTCACTTAAACCCGCATCTTAACAAAAATGCGGGGATCCAAGTCCCGTATGAAGAACATTTCATACGGGTGTCCCAAAACGCCCACATTGAATAGTGGGGCCCACATTGGAAATGTGGGTCTTACGTGCCCATCCCGAATTGATGGGTCTTTTAATCCACTCCGTGGATGAAACATGAATAATGAATGCATGGAATGAAATATGTATATTGAAAAGACACGCTCTCTAATCATGGAGATAACACACATATGGAAGGAACATGAACTTAAATATTATCATCTCCAATCATGGATTCATCACATATGAAAGACCATAGACAATCCAACTTCTCTTGAATCATAAGAACTCACAGTATAATCATAAAAGCATTCATCAATCACAATCATTAAGATAAGCAATGTACTTGCCTCCCGCGATGCGACGCGTTAGCAGGAAAAAGTGGTGCTCCTAAACCCGAAGTTTCACCTCCTGAACAATTAAATAACTGAAATAAGAACACGATGAACACGACACTACTTAACTACATTCTACATCACTTCCCCGGTAAATCAAGATTTATCTAGAAACCCTAAACTGAAACCAACACATTCAGTCAAATAACGCCACTGGACAGCAGCACGGTAAACAGCATATCTCTTGATCTGGAACTCCGAATGAGGTGAATCCAGTTTCTGTGGATTTTTAACTAACAAATCTACAATACTCTAGTTGACAAGATGATCCAATTCGGCCAAATTAGTACGCTAACAGACAGATGAACTTTCAGCACAGAAACTGTCTAACAGAATAAACAACAACACTAAAACGATCATAACTTTTAATCTATAACTCCGAATTGATCGTTATTTAACAATATGGAAATGTTATCAAATTATCTACAATAACCTAGTTGGGTGAAAACCCAGATTCTTCCAATTACATTTTCATATTTTACGAAATAACAAAACAGATTAATCTTGTCAGAAATCTGGACAGCAGATACTAAATCCATCATAACTTTTGACTCGAGCGACGGAATCAGGTGAACTCCGTGGCCACAAAAATTTAAGAACATAATCTAGATATCTCTAGGAGATCAACACTTCTGATTTGGCCTCTAAGACGTCGAAACAGCCCGCGCAACATACTGGACAGATTTGATCTACTCCAGACAGACTTTGATCCAATCAAATCTAATCGGTTTTGCATCTATTCTTAATTAAACAGCGAGGAACGACTCTCGTTACCCTTCAAGAACCTTAGGGAGACGCTGAACGATCCCCCACGAAAAAGATCCCTCGTCCCTCCTTTCGGCCAACCAATCTGCAGTCCCTCCTTCTCCTTCCTTTGCGAACATCGGCAGCGGGAAGGAGCGGCTCCAAGAGGTAGGGCACTTTAGCACCGCGCACTATAGTGGTGGCTACTGTAGCTACAGTGCCAACCTAGGGTTTTTCCCTTCTTTTATAGGTGGCCCGCCCCCCATGGGCCTCCTGGGCCAAGGCCCGAGGCCCAGGTTGCCGAAGAAAAGCGAAAAATTCCTCTTTCTTAATTCTATTCTTTTCTTTTGAATGATTTCTTCTTTAGAATAAATCGGGGTATTAGATAGAGATTAGGCTCGGGAACTCGGACTTTGCTCACTCTTGCAACGACTTTCTCTTTTGAGTGAGAAAAAATTGCAACTAACTAGAGACTTACTAAAAATGGCGTTCTGAGCTGATTGGGCTTGCTCCACGGTGACTTGATTCAGTCGACTTTGCTTACTCTTCCAACGACTTTCTCTTTTGAGTGAAACAAGCTTGTTATCTATACTGAGTGCCCCGAAGAAACTAGCTTAGCTTTTGTAGGCTACATGGCTGATGACTATTGAAGCTACAACTTATGCAATGCTGGCAAAATGGCAAGTGAGCACTGAGCACCGAGCAACAAGTGATTAGCGGGCACCATAGAGGTTGATATGGCGGATGTGGAGGTGGCAGCCACAGGGAAGGTTTATCCACGAGGGAGGTGGAGGTGGTCGACTACCGCTAATATTGTTTCTTATTGCTTTATGTTTCTATTTCTCATTATGAACAATGTAAGGACTTAATTTTTTGTTTATCTTTGCCACTAATTTCATTTTTTTGTGTAAAAAAAATTCAGGTCCCCTCATCATTTGGTTTGGTGATAGGACTGTGTCGCCAATTCAAATAGCGACTTACGTCTCTACCAATTCAAATAGCGACATGGCCGTTTTGCTATTTGAAACGGCGACAAAAGTCCATTTTTATAATTTTATTAAACATATATTTATTTTTTATAATTCTATTTAAAAATATATTATTTTAAAAAAATCGAGTATTTGTAGTGCTCGGCGAAGGTGAAGATGGACACAACAACTGATGCACAAATGCGTCATCGAGTAGGTCACCACCAGCATTCAATTCACTGGATCTGGAATCGGCAGTCAATTTCTGATGGGAAAGAGAGGTAGGCAGTCAGGCACTAGGACGCCTATAGACTGATAGACATGATAGGAGTAACTGTGGTTCTATGAACCCAGCGCATGTGGGAAATTGTTGCTGGTCGCAAAGATATTTTTAATTTGAATTCATGTTTTATTTTGAATTATTTGCATGTCTGAAAATAAATCCAAAATTACATATTCACGGCCTTTTCTTATTCGTTGAGATTGCATGTGATGTGAGAATCCTTCAATAGTTTCCCAATTAGATATCAGGAGACTTGTTTGATTCGTACATGTCTACAAGAATCATATGTCTAGTTGAAATCGAATTTTAATGCACAAACCAATGGTTGAGATGTTTTCTTTTTCTTCAATTAATGTTGGAATTTCTAGCTATTTTTTTTGCTGATTAATATAGTAATTTCTCATTTTTACTACCTAGGATTGACGTGAGGCTTTTGAAGGAGCCTCCAATTAGTAAATATATAGATTTTGGTATAGAAGTTGTTTGAATAAGGGGGCTAGCGGTCAACTAGCGGATAGTATTGGGTCCACAAAAACCAGAGTGGCCGCTTCCACTTACTGGGTGATTCTCAATGCCTTTTGGAACCGTGCCGCTGACTACAAGAGGTCACCAATGGTGGTGGTGACGACGGAGAAATCAAAGATGACGGTAGAGGAAGAGGCCACCCGCTATAGCAACAAGGTTGAGGGCTTAGCTTTTTTGCATGCACCAAATACTCCTTATTCATCAAGCTAATATTTGTTTAGCGAAAAAACCGAAGAAAGCATATGGGTATGTTGTAAATACATCAACTGAAGAAGGTATATACGCAAAATTCAACATCAAGATGTCACATGTGAATATTATTCCTTTTTCTAAACATAATTATAAAAGGAATAAGTCTATTTTACACCCCTGAACTTTCTAAAAAGTCTACTTAATACTATTCACTATAAAACCGGATATTTAACCCCCAAACTTACAAAATCGGGTCAATTCACACCCTAAAACAGTTTTAAAGGACGGTTTTGATGATTTGGATCCCACTCAAGGTGATTTTCGCCATATTGAAAGCTATATTATCATATTTTGGTAATGATGATCCAATTCAAGGATGTCAAACATCCACATCGTCGACCTTTTTCTCACTCTTATCTCTATTTACATTCCTTTTCTTCTTTTCATCATCATCCCTTCTCTCATTTGGATCTATATAAGCAAAAATTGATGTCATGGCTGCCAAGATGGGAAAACCACCCTAAGTTGAATCCCCGTTAATAGAACTGCTCTCACAAACCGTCTTAAGGGGTAAATTAACCTAGTTTTGCAAATTTTGGGGGTTAAATACCGAATTTAATATTTGAGAGTGTTAATTGGACTTTTTAGAAAGTTCAAGAGGTGTAAAATAGACTTATTCTATTCTAAAATAGCAGGCAAAAATGCTCTGCAGCATCATCTGCCCGTTCAGCACAAGGTAAAATTTTGGTACAAGTTTTCTCTTATTTTTCACAAAATGTCGCTCAAGGAATAACTTAAACACGATCGCTGCTCAATTTGAGCCAACATAATGCTAGCACACTTTTGTCGATAAGAAAACTGTATTTATTATTACCATGAGTAAGGAGTACACTGGACAACCTTATTCATCACACCGGTATTTTTAAGCACATACATCAGGAGCGAAGCTTACAATACACAACATCTGATGTTCACCTTTACAACATAACCTGAGTATACTCTGCTATTTGCAACAATGCAAGCACAACATCTGATGTTCACCTTTACAACATAATCTGAGATATTTAACCAACACGTATTTGAAGAGATGAAAACAATTACTCGGCTTTCCATGATGACAATGCAGGGGTCTCAGAATCCTTCCAAGTGTTGGCCATTTGAGGATACCGATCACCTTGGACATCACCTGCAGAGGCATAAGACTCGAGTTCAGCCATTTCCTCAGCTGTGAGCTTCACAGATAGCCCTTCCACATTCTGGTTGAAATTCTCGATTTTTGTTGTCCCTGGTATGGGGCAAACATCGCTACCCTGATGGTGAACCCAAGCCAGTGCAAGTTGTGATGGTGTGCATCCTTTTCTTGCCGCCATTGCGTTAACACGCTCAAATATCTGGGCATTCTTCTCAAGATTCTCTGGTTGAAATCTGGGTATATACTGCAAAAGTAGAAAGTTCTCAGTACAAGAGACAAATGATTGTAGAAGTTCTATTTCCCTTTTCTAGGATAAATAGATGAGACCTTTATGTACATCAAATAGATGTATTCAAAAAGGTTTCTAGAAGATCGATGCAAAGGTTTCAATCAAGCATATGTATAATATATAGGAATGATCCAGATTTAGAAACCAAAAAACAATGAATAGTTAAATTAACTTGCTAGTTGCCACCAGAATACCAGCAAAATACAATTAATAGGTAGCAGTCATGGGAACTCACCTTGCGGAAGTCCTGCTCTGATAGTGAGTCAACCAGTTTTGCTCCACTAGAGAAGAACCCTCTACCAAGTGGGCTGTAAGCTACAATTCCAATTCCAAGTTCTCTGAGGTGGACACCAAAAAAGACAATTGAGAAAAGTAAAGCATCTGACTCTTTCATCAGGCAAAATATTGTATTTGTACAATACCTGCATGTAGGGATTATGTCTTCTTCCACGTCTCTAGACCATAATGACCATTCCAGCTGAACTGCAGTGATAGGATGAACTGCATGAGCCCTTCTGATTGTTGATGCTGATGCTTCAGATAATCCGATGTATTTTATCTTTCCTTCTTCAACTAGCTTCTTGAGTTCTCCAACCTAAGAATGCCAAGGGTAAACTCAGTTGGTAATCTCAAGAAAAAATGTTCTCGGCTTAAAAGTTACAATAAGGATACTTGGAAAAGTTAAAATGAATGCAAATTCAATTTGTACACAATAGTAACATGCAATGGTTCAAAAATGTCATAGGTAGTTGCTGGTGGGGGACTAACAAAGTATACAGTATCAGACAGATATAGCCCACCAAAAGGATCAAACCCACACGTTGCTGGATGCGTGCAGTGGCAACACATGGTAGCTCCTAGATGTTACTGGAAGAACACAGGCAGTCTTCTATATCAAATACCCTCTCTGCCACCAATTTCCAGTCCTCTCTCCTCAATTTATTGTTCGATAACACTTGACCATGCCCTTGCCGAACCTCACAAGTTGGATCCAGGTTGATGGTATAAGATCCCCATTTATTATAAAAGCTGCACTGTGCTCTACTATTTCTTTTTTGAGACAACAACAGAGAAATCCCATTCCACCTATTTTTAGATTTGGCTAATGACTTATACTCTGACTTTGCATTTCAATATCAGACAGCAAACATGTAAGAAAGGAGAACTCTCCTTTCTTGAGATAATAAAATAATATATCTATTCATTCAATGAGAAGAAAACATTTGCAAATGAAACACATCATCAATCCAATATATTGTAGCAATCCAGTGACATGTTGGTGATAGCGGAAGAAGTAATAAAGGCTTTCCCACAAAATTATGACAAACATACAGAAATAAAAGTCTACTGCATAACTACCTAAAGATACCCTTACTACAATGTATGGTTCAAACTTTTATAGTGAAAAAAGAAAAGTAATGTTTAATGTTGTCATTACGATGGAATACAAGAACATAGCACTTGTGCCAATCTAGTCCAAACACATGAATCTAGCACAGCAACAGGAGAAAAATGAGAAATTGTTCTTTCTTTCACCTTTCCTCTCCCCCTTTTTTGTTAGAGCAATTTGCTATTAATGAAAAAAAAGTCTTTATGGTTTTAAAAAGAAATAGGAAGCTTGTAATTACAAACAGCAAAACAAGACTCATCAACTTTGCTTTGGCCAAAAATTTGCCTCTCTTTGCTGGTTTTCATAAATTCATCAATTCTCCTTTTGATCTAGTTACTTCATAGTTTTGAGCCAAGGCCACAGTCTGAAGAAACTGTCCAAATATTGCCTTAGCGTTACAACAATTAGTTGGGTCAAGGCGATTCTTGTGATAAGTAGAAAATAAACCTAATATCCCTCACTGAGCTCCTATTTGGGCTTTTACCATGAAAGATTGACAGTGTCATAGTACAGACGTGGATAGGAATAAAGAATATTGTCAGGGATACTGTAGAAATATTCATTCTAGACACCAAGTCACCAACCCATCAACAAACCTACCACCACAGCTCCATCAACCCGCCACATCCTTCTCACTGTTTAGCTGGTACATCCCTCTCACCTCCAGCATTCACGTGTATGTTTGTATCCAATAACAGAGACATGGCACTCACCGTGACCTCGATGGGAACCCTCTTATCGATGCGGTGCTGGTAGTAGAGGTCGACGCAGTCAACGCCGAGCCGCTTGAGGCTTCCCTCGCACGCCGCGCGCACGTACGCCGGGTCCCCGCGGATCTCCCGCTTGCCGTCGACGATCGAGAAGCCGAACTTGGTGGCCAGTTCCACCTTCTCCCTCACCCCGCCGTGAAGCGCCTGCTCACAAGCATTCCGTCGAACACCTTCAGTACACCGCACGTAGCAGCAAAACCAAAGAAACAAACAAACCGAGCACGAAGATCCGGCGGCTTCCGAACCGACCTTTCCGAGGAGGACCTCGTTGGTGTGCGGCCCGTAGACGTCGGAGGTGTCGAGGAAGGTGACGCCGGCGGCGACGGCGTGGTGGATGAGCGCGACCATGTCGGGCTCGGGCTTGGGCGGGCCGTAGAAGGCAGACATTCCCATGCAGCCCAGGCCCTGCGCCGAGACCTCCAGCCCCTGGGAGCCCAGCTTCATGCGGGGAACCGCCGCCGGTGCTGCCTCCATGGCCGGCAAGATGCTGCTCTCCGCTGCTGTTGGGCGTGGCCGGCGGGATCGGCTGCAGTTTGGTGAGTCACCGTAGTGGTGTGGCCTATCGGGGAGTAGGTGTCCCAGTTTTGTGCTGTCAGCGTCTGACTCTGTGTGTGAGCGGTGGAGTGAAGCGTCACTTTGTACTTGTCGATGTTTGTTTGATTCGAGGGATTTTTTAGATTGAAGCTACCTAGAAAATGACTTGGGGATTTTATACAGATTCAGATTTTTTCTAAAGAGAATAATAATTATACTTCTGTGTGGTTGTATTGAGTATGATATTTACAATTAAGAGGAAGACTAATGTCTAATGTCTTGTGCTCCTGATTGATCTGTCTCTTCTGTCTTCTGACTTTAATCTTTATATAGCATACGAAAATGTGGTAGTTCCTTCAGACGAAGAGGCGCCTTAATACTCTAAGTGATGAATCGCTTGATGGCAATTATCGTTAAGGACATGACAACCCCACGTTGCTAAGTAGTTGTTGTCAAAGACAGAAGTGATTCATGCGGTTACTCACAGAAAGTAACAGTGTATATTAAATATCCCATGTGTTAAACACGACGCATATATAATATTCTCTAACTGTTTAGGCCCACAGGTCAGCAAGCTTTATCAGTAGGTTTGTCGAAGCCAGGCTGATCGAAACCAAATGAGTCGTAGAAGATCTTACAACTATACGATAGTCGTAGAGAAGCTTACGACTATACTATAGTCGTAGAAAAACTTACGACTAGGCAGCTTGGCCTCTCCCTTATAAATATTTAAGGGGTATACTTAAGATCAATATGGGAATATTAATATCTATAATAAGAATTACAGATAAACAAATAAATGAGGATTATTTGATCCTCGTCATCTAGCCCCCCAGCTTCAAGTGAAAGTAACTTACTTGGAAAAAGAGTTGTAGAAGATCTTACGACCATAAGGTGGTCGTAGAATGATGGTCGAAGGAAAGTCTTTTCGACTGGTATTTCGTTTGACCAGAAATAGACTTGGTCAATAAGGTAATTTTGCTTGAGGTGTAAAGACATACTCGGTTTTCTCGAACAGGCAAATTAAAAAATCTCAATCGACTCTTACAAATCTATCCGTTAGAGCGGTTGTAACATCCCAATTTTCAGGGCTTTTTGAAAATTTTCAAAATTTAAAATCAACCATTTGGTTTTATTGAATTGCTAAAACTTAACTTGAAATTTTAGGATTAAAAGCAATTTAATTTGAATTAATCAAACTTCAATTAATTCAAAAGTTGCTTTATTTAAGTTTTCTGGTTTTTATTTGGATTTAAAGTCAAACATATTGTTTTAAGTATTTTATTGGATTTTAAAAAGGTTTTACTTTTTGTCCGAAGTTAAAAATAATTTATTTGCAAAATTAAAAGCTAAAGTTAAGCTAAAAGTATTTTTATTAAGTTCCAAATACTTCAAGGAATTTCTATGCATTTTCTAAAAATTTTTGGACGATATTAACTATTTTCTAAAAAGGCTTTTCATTTTATGGTATTTCTTTTATTCGGAAATCCTTTTAAATCCCTCCAATTCACCTTGGGCCGAATCTCTCCGGCCCACCTTTCCTTGTTCACCTGCGCGGCCCAACTCTGTAGCCCGCTTCACCGCGCTAGCACGCGCCCTCCAATCATCGTGGACCGTTCGATCCTGATTGGACGGTCCGATCTAAATGAGCCATTCAGACGGTCCGAACGTCCCACGTGTTGTGCACTGTCTCATCGAATTTGAATGGTCGGATCTTGTTATAACGTTCGGACGGTCCGAACGTTCAAATCAGTTTGGACCATCCGATCAAAATCAGATGACCGCCAAACACCGCACCTTTTCTCGCTCCCTTTCACTACCAAGCAGGGCCCTCCTGTCAGCCATCGCCGCCGCTATTCGTCGTCTTCCTCCTCCCACCCGTTGTAGCCCCATGCCGCCACTTTAGCACCCGCGTCACCGCCGCGCAAGGTCGTCGCCTCACCTACGAATTCGGCCCCTTTGCTCCTCCAAGTCGTGCGCATTGAATGCGCCCGTCACTTCGCTACCGTCCCGTCTCGTCATCCTCCTCCCTCGCCACGAATACCATGCCAGCACAATGCCCTGCGGCCGCAGAGCTCACACATGAGGCGCCCATGCCGATCTTCTCTCTGAGCCCTCCCTGCGCCCTATAAAGAGGAGCACCAGGAGCGCTTCGAGCTCCTCTTCCGTTTCCCCCCTTTCACCCTTTCTCTCTCGCTCTCCTCCGGCCGCTATTGGAGTTCCGCCACTACTGACCGAGCTTCATGCCGCCATCTCTAGCGCCGCCGCAAAGCCCCCTCCGGCGCTAACGACCCCACCTCCGGCACCTCCCTATCGCCGGAAGCTCACCGGAACCCAATCGTCGCCGTTAGTTGGACCTCACCGCCGCTCTTCGTCCTCGCCGCCGGCCTTCTCGTGGCGCCATGTCATCAAGACCATGAGCAACGTGTCCGCCTCGCCTCCCTCTTCGCGTTGGTGCCTTTGCCGTTGGCTGGGTCGCCGCTGTTCGCCGGTGACCCTTGGTCCTTACGCGCCGCCGCTTCAGTGCTAATGTGGCAAGCCCCATGTGGTGCTCCATTAGCGCCACCTCAGCACCCTGTCACCCCCTTCGCCTACATGGTAGCCCACATGGCATTTCCTTTCTTTTTCCTTTGGAAAATATTTTCGGCTGAAATAAAAACCCCAAGGCTGACGTCATTCTGACGCAATAAACTGATTTTCCTTTAGAAAAGTAATTCCAAAAATCCCAAAAATCCCTTTTTCTTCATTTTATGTATTTCCAAACTTCCAAAGGCAACTCCGATTCGAGTGATTCAAATTTCTAAATTCGTCTAAATTCATTATCTTTCTATTAGTGCTTATTTGGTAATTTTTGGATGTTATTTGGAATTGTTTTATTTATTTAGCATTATTCGCACGTATAGATTCCGGCGTTTCGGAAGAATTTGTGGACCTGACGACCGAAGCATCTCAACTCTTCAACGAAGGCAAGTCGTAGACCTTTGACCATGTCGTACCCAATTTATAAAATTATATTGTTTGATATAAACATGCATGACTAGTGGTATAAAAATGGTTTCGGGAATAGTTAATTATCTAATTGCCATTATGCCTCCTTGATAAATTGTGAATGATATGTACCCTTGAATGACATAAATCCTTGGACATCTTAGGATGATTAATTATTAGTTAGACATTATTTTACTACCAACTTGGGTCGTATTATGCTTAGCCATGCTTAGTCACGATGGGATTCATGATCTCATACTCAAAGAATGATTGAATTTGACTGAATGAAATATGGAATTGTGGCGGAGCCACTGTTATTAAAATTTGTTGTGCCATAGCAATGGTTGCTATTTGGCCGGGTTGAACCAAAAATGATTTATACTCGGGTGAGTGATCGTGCAGTAAAGGGGACGAATTTGGGATGTGGTTGCCTCGCTTGAGTAGTCACTAAGGACTTAACTTTGTGCGCCATTGATCTGGGCTATACTGTGCAACCACAAGTCCATTTATGGGGTGGACCTAACCAACTAATTAGCAATATTTTGAGTCAGTTCTGTGTTGGTTGATTATGGCGCAAGAGTGGGCTAGATCGAGGCGAATCCTTAGCGAGCAAAACCGAGTCAAAACAGAGCTTTGTAAAAAGCCTTGTGATAGTCTCTCCTTGATTCACATGTCTAAGGAAACGTGTGTTTTATCAAGTGGTTATCTCTTGTGAGTAAAGATGTACATCCTCTACAGAGTGTAAAACTATTCGAATAGCCATGTCCCTGGTTGTGGACAATACCTGGTAATTTCAAACGAGGGGTAGATTTTCATAAAAATATTGGAATGGTCTGGTTGGGAAGTGATAAGGATATTGGTTGATGGTTGGGAAGTGAACGGGGTGTGTTCACTAGTTGTTTTAAAGAAACTTCTTTACTTATGTACTAATCTTTTAAAATTATGCTTTTCAATCTAATTACTGTGTTTACTCTCAATACTATTTCTGCAAAATAGCCATAAAGCTCTCCTTGTCAAGCCTTTCATGAATATTATTTGCATACATTTCCCTATGACTTGCTGAATACTTTAAAGTACTCACGACTTTGCACCATTTGTTGATCAGTTGCCGAAGAAGAACCAGGGAACACTGAGTTCTACGAGGAAGACTACTTCGAAGACTATGCGAATTTGGTCGCATCCTCCACTCGATTGCCTGTGGGCATATCGGATGGCCTCCACGAGATGTTTTGTTCACCGCTGCAAGTTACCTTTTGTTGTTTAGCCCTGCGTGGCAAGAGTTGTAATACTTGACCATAAGGTCCTTTTTCTACTAAATAATATTAATTTGTCTGCTTCATCTATAGTTTGTTGTATGGGTATGATTAGACCAATGTTGCAACTGTGTGAGTTAGTTACTGATCATGGGACTAATTCAGAATACACAGAGGGTCCTGGAGTTGCATATCCGGGGTCCTGACAGCGGTTCCCAAAGAGGTGGCAACTGTTGAGTTCCTACGATCTCTTATCTCAAGCGTGCGGTTATAAAAAATTACCGCATACGTAGCTTAGAGTTTTTACTTTTCCCCATTTGCTTTCACTGTTCGTCAAGCTCTTGTGCTCTCCGCTGCCGACCAAATCATTCTCTCTTTTGAAATCCTTTCTGTCGTAGCTAAAAGGCTAGACAATGGGTATTCCGCACCCCTTGTCTTGGTAGAAGGACCAAAGAGAGAGGAGCCAAAGGCATGTATGAGTATGTGATCCCCCTTTACATATGCCCTTGGGGCCTTATTTATAGGAGGGCAAGAAGGGACATTTACCTTCTTGCCCTCATAGGCGAGAGAGAGAGAGAGAGAGAGAGAGGGTAATTTAGGTACATTTGTCTAAATACACTATACAGACTAGGTTTACATATGTACGTCATTCCTGACGGCACATCGGTATTCCCGACGATCCTAGGGTGCAGGGCACCTCTAGGTGCCCTGCTATGACAACTCCCTCGTTTGCGTGGTCCGAGGTCGCGAGGACAGGTCCCGCGGTCCTAAGGGGCGAGCGGACGCAATCCTGCCGCCCCCGGCCCCTCGGGAGTCGGGATACCCCGGGAGACGCAGGTGAAGGGGTCCCAGAGCCGGCCGAAGGCGGAGCGCTGAGGGTGCTCTGGAGGCGGCCAGTGGCGGGGCGCTGAGGGTGTACTGGAGGAAGATCCATGTCGGGGCCGCCCCGCCGAGGCGATAGCCTTGAGGCGGGCGGTGGCGGAGCCCATAGGGGCGAAGTCGACGCGGAGCCACCACGCCGAGACATGGCTCTAGGCGGGCGGCGCGGCGTGGCCGCCCGAGGCGATAGCCTCGAGGCGGCGGTGAGCGTGGCGGAGCCTGTGGGGCGAAGTCGACGCTGAGCCGCCACGCCGAGGCATGCTCCTCGAGTGAGGCGGTCGTCGGGGCCGCCCGCCTCGCCGAGGTGAAGCCTCGAGGGCCTCGGGCGAAGCGGCGACAGAGTCTGGGCGAAGTCGACGCGAGCCGCCACGCCGAGGCAATGCCCTCGAGGCGGTGGCGCGTCGGGGCCGCCTTGTCGAGTAGATAGGTGGGCGGCGAGCGGCGGCGGAGCCCGTGGGGGCGAAGTCGACACTGAGCCGCCACGCCGAGGCATGGCCCTCGAGGTGGGCGGCATGTTGGGGCCACCTCACTGAGGCGACAGCCTTGAGGTGGGCGGTGAGCAGCGGCGGAGCCTATGGGGGTGAAGTCGACGTGGAGCCGCCACGCTGAGGCATGGCCCTCAAGGCGAGCGGTTAGCCATGGCAGCCGTCGCTATCCTCATATCTGATTGTTTCTTTGTTGTGACCGTTTGTGATGCTTCTGCTGCGGACCTGGTACCATTCCCCCCTTTGGCGGCTTCTAGTCAAGTGTGCTCATGACTTGGAGGGGCGCGAAGGGTTTCGTGCATCTGCTTGAGAATTTATTGTTGGGCTCGATTGAGAG
Organism: Phyllostachys edulis; assembly: GCA_036346405.1. Classification (NCBI taxonomy): domain Eukaryota; kingdom Viridiplantae; phylum Streptophyta; class Magnoliopsida; order Poales; family Poaceae; genus Phyllostachys; species Phyllostachys edulis. The sequence continues at coordinate 76,314,729 of CM070551.1, read as the reverse complement.
CCCAGAAGCTAACGAGGGGTAGGCGAAGCCGATCGCCGTCCCCCCACTTCCTTTGATTGGGCTCGTTTGAGAGCCCAGAAGCTAACGAGGGGGAGGTGAAACCAAAGGCCGTCCTCCAACTTTCTTTGATTGGGCTCGTTTGAGAGCCTAGAAGCTAACGAGGGGGAGGCGAAGCCGATCGCCGTCCCCCAACTTCCTTTGATTGGGTTCGTTTGAGAGTCCAAAAGCTAACGAGGGGGGAGGGGAGGCGAAGCCGATCGCCATCCCCCAACTTCCTTTGATTGGGCTCGTTTGAGAGCCCAAAAGCTAGTGAGGGGGAGGCGAAGCCGATTGCTGTCCCCCAACTTCCTTTTATTGGGCTCGCTTGAGAGCCCAGAAGCTAGCGAGGGGGAGGCGAAGCCAATCGCCGTCCCCCAACTTTCTTTGATGGGGCTCGTTTGAGAGGCCAGAAGCCGATCGCTATCCCCCAACTTTCTTTGATTGGGCTCGTTTGAGAGCCCAAAAGCTAGCGAGGGGGAGGTTAAGCCGATCGCCGTCCCCCCAACTTTCTTTTATGGGGCTCGTTTGAGAGCCCATAAGCTAGCGAGAGGGAGGCGAAGCCGATCGCCATCCCCCAACTTTCTTTGATTGGGCTCGTTTGAGAGCAAAACGCTAGTGAGGGGGAGGTGAAGCGGAACACCATCCCCCATGATGGGAGAGGGAAGCATGGGTGCATACGTGTCGAGCTTTGATCCATCGAACTGTCCGAGCCCGTCCGTATTCCCTACCACTAGCTGCAATTGTCCCTAGCTGAGCTAGGTTCTAAGTGCCGCCTGACCTTTGCTGACCGTGCCGTCGTTCGTGATGGGATTGGATTGATCAGCGGGGGGAGGCGGAGAGACCGTCCCCTATATTTTTTAGATAGGACTCCGTGGAGCCCTACTACTTTGTTGCGAGGGGGAGGCGAAGCCTCGTGTCGTCCCCCATACTTTTTTAGATAGGGCTCCGGGGAGCCCTACTGCTTTGTTGCGAGGGGGAGGCATAGCCTCGCACCGTCCCCCATACTTTTTTAGATAGGGCTCCGGGGAGTCCTCTTGCTGTTACGAGGGGATCTGAAGCCTCGCGCCGTCCCCATACTTTTTAGATAGGGCTCGGGGGCCCCATGCTGTTGTTGAGGGGGAGGCGAAGCCTGTGCCCCCATACTTTTTAGATGGGGCTCGGGGAGTCCTCTTGCTGTTGTGAGGGGAGGCGAAGCCTGCACCGCCTCCCATACTTTTTAGATGGGGCTCGAGGGCCCCTCTTGCTTTTCTTGCGGGGAGGCAAAGCCTCGGGCCGTCTCCCATACTTTTTTTTAGATAGGGCTCCAGGGAGCCGTACTGCTTTGTTGCGAGGGGGAGGCGAAGCCTTGCGCTGTCCCCCTGGTACATTTTGGTCTTGGGACTGTGCTGTGGTAGGGTTAGCTTTGCGCGTCATCTTCGTCGACGCAATCATGCCTGTGGATGGTATTGGCCAGCACCAGGGCCGAGGGCTATGCGCGGTGGCTTTGTTTGTACACTCATGCATGCGAGAGGAATCGTACTAGGGCTTTGCGTGATCGAGCGTGATATGCGAGGTCTCTCCGCTAATGTAAGGCACTCGAGGCGGGAGACTTTGTGGTCGCCGAGGCGGGGCCGTCGGAGCGACTAGGGCTTTGCGCGATTGAGCGCGATTTGGGAGGTCTCTCCATCGAGGTAAGGCACTCGAGGCAGGAGACTTCCTGGTCTCCAAGGTGGGGGACACCCTAGTCGCCGAGGCGTGGCCTTCGAAATGACTAGGGGTGCGCGTGTGAGCGCGATATGCGAGGTCTCTCCGCCGAGGTAACACACTCGCGGCAGGAGACTCCCTAGATGATGAGGCGGGGCCTCCGAAACGACTAGGAGTGTGTGTTTGAGCGCGATATGCGAGGTCTCTCCGTTGAGGTAAGGCACTCACGGTGGGAGACTCTCTAGTCGCCGAGGCGGGGCCTCCAGAATGACTAGGGGTGCGCGTCTGAGCGTGATTTGAAATGTCTCTCCGCCGGGGCGAGGCCGTCGCATTGGGAGACTCCCTAGTCGCCGAGGCGGGGCCTCTGGAACGACTAGGGGTGCGTGTTTGAGCACGATTTGAAATGTCTCTCCACCAGGGCGAGGCTCTTGCTGCGGGAGACTCCTTAGTCGCCAAGGCGAGGTCTCCGGAACGACTAGGGGTGCGCGTTTGAGTGCGATTTGAGATGTCTCGCCCTCGCGGTGGGAGACACCCTAGTCGCCGAGACGAGGCCTCCGAAACGACTAGGGGTGCGCGTTTGAGCGCGATTTGAGATGTCTCTCCGTCGGGGCGAGGCCCTCACGGTGGGAGACGCCCTAGTCGCCGAGGCGGGGCCTCCGGAACGACTAGGGGTGCGCGTTTGAGTGCGATTTGAGATGTCTCTCCGCTGGGGTGAGGCCCTCGCGGTGGGAGACACCCTAGTTGCCGAGGCGAGGCCTCTGGAACGACTAGGGGTGCGCGTTTGAGCGCGATTTGAAATGTCTTCCCGCCGGGGCGAGGCCCTCGCGGAGGGAGACTCCTAGTCACTGAGGTGAGGCCTTCGGAACAACTAGGGGTGCGTGTTTTAGCGCGATTTGAGGTCTCTCAGCCGGGGCGAGGCCCTCGCGGTAGGAGACACCCTAGTCGCCGAGGCGAGGCCTCTAGAACGACTAGGGGTGCACGTTTGAGCGCAATTTGAAATGTCTCTCCGTCGGGGCGAGGCCCTCGCGGTGGGAGACTCCCTAGTCGCCGAGGCGGGGCCTCTGGAAGGACTAGGGGTGCGCGTTTGAGCGCGATTTAAAATGTCTCTCCACCGGGGCGAGGCCCTCGCGGCGGGAGACTCCCTAGTCGCCGAGGCGAGGTCTCCAGAACAACTATGGGTGCACGTTTGAGCGCGATTTGAGATGTCTCGCCCTCACGGCGGGAGACGCCCTAGTCGCCGAGGCGAGGCCTCCAGAACGACTAGGGGTGCGCGTTTGAGAGCAATTTGAGATGTCTCTCCACCGGGGCAAGGCCCTCGCGGCGGGAGACGCCCTAGTTGCCGTGGCGAGGCCTCCAGAATGACTAGGGGTGTGCGTTTGAGCGTGATTTGAGATGTCTCTCCACCGGGGTGAGGACCTCGCGGCGGGAGTTGCCCTAGTCGCTGAGGTGAGGCCTCCGAAATGACTAGGGGTGCGCGTTTGAGTGTGATTTAAAATGTCTCTCTGTCGGAGCGAGGCCCTCGCGGCGGGAGACTCCCTAGTCACCGAGGCGAGGCCTCCGGAATGACTAGGGGTGCGCGTTTGAGCGCAATTTGAGGTCTCTCCGCCGAGACGAGGCCCTCGCAGCAGGAGACTCCCTAGTCACTGAGGCGAGGCCTCCGGAACGACTAGGGGTGCGCGTTTGAGCGCGATTTGAAATGTCTCTCCGCCGGGGCGAGGCCCTCGTGGCGGGAGAATCCCTAGTCGCCAAGGCGGGGCCTCCAGAACGACTAGGGATGTGCGTTTGAGCGCGATTTGAGATGTCTCTCCGCCGGGGCGAGGCCCTCGCGGCGGGAGACACCCTAGTTGCTGAGGCGAGGCCTCCGGAACGACTAGGGGTGTGCGTTTGAGCGCGATTTGAAATGTCTCTCCGCCAGGGTGAGGCCCTTACGGCGGGAGATGCCCTAGTTGCCGAGACAAGGCCACCGAAATGACTAGGGGTGCGCGTTTGAGCGCGATTTGAAATGTCTCTCCATCGGGGCGAGGCCCTCGCGGCGGGAGACTCCCTAGTCGCCGAGGTGAGGCCTCCGGAACGACTAGGGGTGCGAGTTTGAGCGCGATTTGAGATATCTCTCCGTTGGGGGCGAGGCCCTCACGGTAGGAGACTCCCTAGTCGCCGAGGTGAGGCCTCTGGAATAACTAGGGGTGCTCGTTTGAGAGCGATTTGAAATGTCTCTCTGCCGGGGCGAGGCCCTCGTGGCGGGAGAATCCCTAGTCGCCAAGGCGGGGCCTCCGAAATGATTAGGGGTGCGCGTTTGAGCGCGATTTGAGATGTCTCTCCGCTGGGGTGAAGCCCTTGTGACGAGAGACACCCTAGTCGCCGAGGCGAGGCCTCTGGAACGACTAAGGGTGCACGTTTGAGCGCGATTTGACATGTCTCTCCGCCGGGGCGATGCCCTCGCGGCGGGAGACTCCCTAGTCGCCAAGGCGAGGCCTCCAGAATGACTAAGGGTGCGTGTTTGAGAGCGATTTGCGATGTTTCTCCGCCTGGGTGAGGCCCTCGCGGGGGGAGACTCCCTAGTCGTCGAGGCAGGGCCTTTGGAATGACTAGGGGTGCGCGTCTGAGCGCGATTTGGAATGTCTCTCCACTAGGGCGAGGCCCTCGTGGCGGGAGAATCCCTAGTCACCAAGGCGGGGCCTCCGGAACGACTAGGGGTGTGCGTCTGGCCGATGTTGTTGCCACGGTGGTGGGCTTATGCACTACACACCCATGCGGGTGAGCTAGATCGGTGTGCATCGGGGCTCGAGGCCATGCACGGTGTCTTAGTGTATACACTCATGCCCGCGGGGGGCATCGGTGTGCACCAGGGCACGAGGCCGTGCCTGGTGTCTTAGTTTATACACTCATGCCTGCAGGGGGCATCGGTGTGCACCGGGCTCGAGACCATGCACGATGTCTTATTTTATACACTCATGCCCGTGGGGGGCATCGGTGTGCACCGAGGCTCGAGGCCATGCGTGTGGTGTCTTAGTTTATACACTCATACCCATGGGGGGCATCAGTGTGCTCCGGGGCTCGAGGTCGTGCGCGGTGTCTTGTTTTTTCAGCGGTCTAGTTCAAGTGTGTACTGGAGTAGGTAGCCATGCTCTGAAGTGTTCACTATGCAAGCAAGATATGAAATAATATACGCCATGCTACGAGCTAGAAACACCCCTCTTTTATACGTGGTCACTGAATCGTGTCGAAAATTAAACACAGGGCCCTGCTGTCCACGTGACTGCGCGTCTAGTGGTTGGAGGTGGTACTACTAGCTATAGCAGAGCTACCCTAGACCATCTGGCAGCTAACATTTAATGTAGAGGCCCTCCTTTTCACGTGCTGCTTAGCTACACTAGCTGTGCGAAATTACAATCTGCGAACTATAGGTGAAGTGCTAGAGTGTCAAATGGAAACGAGGGAGACGTAATGATCTTGGGCGGCTGCGAGGTGCAACGAAGTGAGGTAGACGTGAAGACGCCCTAAGGCCAGAGCTCGGGCGTATCTGCGGCAGCCCTCGGTGGCTGCATGGCGCCAGCGCGATGCGAAGGGACCCAAGGGGAGCTCCGCCGGCGTGGAGGCGAGGGTGCCCCGAGGTGGCCGGAGCCGGCGTAGACCCGAGGGGGCCCTGTAACAGCCTCAGCCTTAATCTACAGTAATAAAGTACTGTACATGTCATTACTGTTCATTTTGGCAATTAGGCAACTTGTTATAACCTAATTTCCCAAATTTCCTTTACCAATTTCAACTTGACCAAATTTCAAAAGGAAATACCATCCAATGTTGGTATTATGACTGGGATATATTTTCATTGAAAACCAGATGAGTCATTATGGCCAAAAATAATTTTTGTTGAAATTTTAGAAATTATTTTAATTTTCAGAAAACTAATTGTTTGTAAATAAACCTTAATTAGTTTAATTGAATTATTTATGTAATTATAAAGAAGAAGCGATGATTTTAAAATTTTATTTGGGAAATACATCATCCTAGTAGCAATTCTACAAAATTTCGTAATTTTATAAATTTATTTGCTATTTTAAACAACCCAGTCAAACCAATTGAAATTTTGAATCAAACCAGGTCAAACCTCTCGGTCTGAACCGGACCGAACATCATGAGCGACCGCCCTAACCTCGTCCAACGCGACTTGGCTCAACCTGTCGCCCGATCCGTCTCGGGCCGTCCCCACTCAAGACGCCTCAAACCGTGGCCCATCTTAGCCGTCCGCTCCCGCACGAACGGGCTGGATCCAAAGGAGCACTTCGGACCGCTTTGAGCGCCTCGATCCTGGCCGTTGAATCGCGTTTTAACGGCGATGGAGTGCATGACCCGAAGCGCACCCGCGAGTTGAGGATCTTGGGCCGTTGGTTTACGATCGCCGCGGCCTGGTGGATTAAATTTGTCGGACGATTCTGGCGCCGTGTAAATCGTGTCGTTGACCTGAATCAGACGGCTTCAGCGTGAGTGTAACCTTCGGACCGCTTAGGCCGCTCGCGATCTGAGTCGTCCGCTGGAGATCGTGTGGTCCACGTTTCACGATACCGTTTCAGCGTGCTGTTTAGCTCCGCATCGCAGCCGTTTGTTCCAGATCGGACGGTGGCTGTGCGTGGGGGCTTCGCTGCGCGCGTGCATGGCGCGTTCGCCCTGGGCCCGCATGTCAGCGTCGGTTTTGGTATCCTTGCGCGCGGTGCGTTGCTGTGTTACCCCTGGGCCCGCGCGTCAGTGGCAAATTTTGCTCACTGCGTGCGCTGCTGCTGTGTTTAGCTCTGGGACCACGCGGCAGTGATTCAAACTGTGTTTTCTCTTTGGTTTTCCAACATAAGCACTGTTGAGACCAAAATGGTGGTGATGAACAGTATGTTGAGGATATTTATTCCTTAATATCTATCTTTAGAGGCCACCTCATCGTTTCTAGAGATTTCCAGTGTGCTCTAGGAGTCTCACCACTATATAAACCCTAGTTCTTGTGTTTCTACCATGGTTGACCAGGGAAGACTCTCTTTGCTGCCTCTCCTTCCCGGAAGCTTCCTATTCTTGGTCTTGCTCAAATTTCTAGTTATGTCTAAATCTCATCTTCTTGTGAGTGGTGGACATTTCTTGTAGGTTGAGCAAGGGATCATCTCTACCAAGTCAAGTCGGTGAGAACCTCACCTTGGTGCAACCACATCTGGTGAGATGGTTCCATCTTTTCTTAGCAAAAATATGTCTAATGATCTTTAGAGCTAAGTCCATCATTTTCTTTTGGTCAGCCCAAGAAAAAAGGCTACTGGATCTTTTCTTGTTTGACCAAGAGTTTGACTCTGTCTTTTCCAAACCCTAGTGGTGAGTTAATCTTGTCTTCTGGTTAGCTTAAGCTCTTTTAGGACATCCTTCACCCACAAGCATCACTCCCTTACTCATGTGATGATTCCTGTTCCTTTAAGCTGAAAATTTATTTTTATAACTTTTCGGTCTTTCGTATCGTTTTCTAAAAACTTTAGATTTTTCATACCAGTATCTTAAATTGTTAGATCCTAAGGGAAACCCTAGTAACATTAGACCTCCATTGTGGTTAATATGATTACTAGAACCTCTTTTAGTATAAACATTTTTTTTTCTTTACGCAATTGTCAACTCAACCGACAAAGAGTCCATTTTGCCTTATCTTCTATAGTTGACCATGTTAGATCAGGATGAGAGGGTTATGGTATTTATTACATCCCTGTCAACTTTAACCTTTATTTAAGTCCTTCTGATTGTGTAGCTCCCAAGTTAACCAGAAAGGAATAAAGTACTTTTACTGTTTAGGGTTATTGTCCAAACCGACAACAATAATAGCAAAAAGCTAAATCCTTAAAACTGCTCTTTATAAATATTAAATACCCCTTAGATTATAGCACTGACTTTTGTATACTTAATTAGCATACAGTATCCCATTTGTATGCAACTAAGCTAAATAATTGGATTAATTGCAACTGTCCTGTTTTAGCACATAAAGCCTGATACTGTAGCTATATATCTAAATCTAAAAATCTGGGTAGCTACTGTCAGTATATAGTAGACGGGTTATTATTCTTAATAAATTAGCTGTAAACTAAGCATACTATTACTTATGCATTATCAATTGATCATGCATTCTTTTGCATCCTGTTCTCTGTTTCTCCTATATTTATTGAAATTCTTTTATCTTCTTTTAGATTACGGTTCTTCCGAGTTAGTTGAATCTTTTGTTGAACCTCAAGAACTTTGAACAAGAGGTCATATATTATTATCAAGGCAAGCTTCCTCTCTCGCACCATGTTGAACCTAATCTTTTGGACTTTAGAATTCTAAAATCTGGTGACACTTGTGCATGCAAATTTCTAAAACTTATTTGTGCTCTGTTCTTAGGTAGTTATACCTGAACATGTGGATTATCTTGAATTATATCATACACTCAACCTAAGGTAGTTTGTGATGTTATTATATTTAATTTTCACTTTTGCTTAGCCATGCAGGTCCTAGAGCGTTAGAGTTTGGCAAGCTTAGCTTGTCGACTTGGGAATAACAAATGATTTATACTTATTTTGATCTTTGTTCAGTTTATTTGATTTGGAAATGTTTCTAAATCTTGTTAAATTCAATTCAAATCTGGACAAGTGGATGCTAGTGATGGTGCCTTTGTGCACGAGAATTGGGAAATGTGGATGTCTTATGCGGGTTGATTAAGGACCTAACTCGACTATTTAATTCAAGTCCCAGCGTGCTTCCACACGCATGTATGGTATTGTTTGGTTAAGTAAAGGGTTAATAGTATTGAGTTGGATACTGAGAGAGTAAGGACATGTGTATTGATTTCATATGGCATAGATGCTTAAGTCTTGGGCCGTGTTGTATGCCATGTGGAGCTTATATTAATATCGGATGTTCTTAGAAGGGTAAGGCGTAGATGTGTTACATCGCATGTACGTTCCTTGAGGGCCCAGATCATGTGTAATATGTGTGCTAACACGAGTTTGCATTTAATTGACTGGTCGGCATTCCCTGTACAACATGTGAGCCTCGGTTGAATATATGCTATCGGTCTTGTTTAAGCGGGATCGGTCTCACATGGGTCATCCAACTCAATAGTGTTAACTTGTTGAAAAATACCAAATCTTAGTTTACGGCGGCACACCAAAGGCGGTGTGTTATTATTCGGAGGCTTACGGGCTAACTAAGTCATGTGGGTAAAGATGTACACCCTTGCGGGGTTATAAAACTATTGAATAGCCGTGTCCACGCATTCTGAATCGTCGAACCCGGAGCGAAGGATCCCGAATTCTCTGTGTTCATACACTAGTCCAGATTTCCGGTGTACAGTTAAACAAAAGTGATAATCAAAACATATCACGCACTTTATTAATAATTATTCAAAGTCTATTACAAAAAGGGCCCGAGGCCAAAACAAACACAATGAAAAGTAAGGTAGTAGTAGTAGACCCCACGATTAGCCACGAGCAATCGTCTGGGAGCGTGACCTAAGCATCGATGTCCTCACCGTCTTGATAGAGGTCTTCTCTGAATAAAGATTATTGACAAGAGTAAGCACTACTACCGTGCTTGCAAGTTACACCGATCAAATAATGATTGAATGCATGCATAAGGTAAACAAGGAATAATGGCGGGGTTTATTTGCATAAGCGGCATTTTCAATTTTAAATAATCATACTAATTTCCAAGGCATTTTTATACTATATCTAGAATCATGTTTTAAATGACATTTTATAGTGTGGATAACCTCCATGTTGAATGGTGAAGGATAACCTCCTATCACAATGGCTAACCGCCTAATTTTACCACAAGGATAAATCCTCCACAAAATCACTGTCAAAACCATTTTGAAACCAAAAACAAGTCTAACTTGGAGTGGCTTTGCTAGCATGTCCATGATCATGACGCGCTATTGAATAGTTTCTACTCTGCGAGTTGGTGCAGCTTTACCCACACGAGATATTATACTCTTTGTGTCGGCCAATCCACGCTTCCTAAGGCGTGTGTGAACAAATATCACAAGGCCGTTACAATGATTTACCTCATAGTACTCATACCCGCTAAGGTTTCGCTTCCATTGGACTAACCGTCCTCCGGGAGCCCCCTCTTGCGCCAGGTGGGACTGTGGTCTAACCGACGCCCACACATACAACATGGCACGAATAACTATGAAGTATCCCAAATTATTAAGCCAGGTCTTGCCCATACAAGACATGTGGTGGTGCTGATATGCGTAGCAAAATACGCTCAAAGACCGGTCCTTAACCGACTTGGGCGTCTTTCAAAATCAAACCCTGGGTATTAAACTTAACCAGTTTAAGCCCGTGCATAAACCTGCACCCACCATTCATCCGTTTCGCCCAAGTCCAAACCATTTTGATTTTATTTTAAGGGAAACCAATTTTACGATAACTCTATGGTAAAATTATACCATAGTTTCAAGTTTAAACAACTTTGTAAAGATTTGGCTAAAATTCTCCCAAAATCAAATCATGGTCTAATCATTTGCTAAGCAAGGATATTTTCCAAACCATTTTATCTATGGTGACAAAGGAATGACATTTCAATTATTCAAGTTGGGCCATACAAAGATGGTTGGAATAAATAAGTATTAAAACCGGTGTTGAAATAATTGATTAAAAGTATGCATGCAATAATAATTTAAAAACTGAATTAAATAACTTTAAAATATTAGGGGCAATATGGTCAAGGGTATAACTTGCCTTCGCTGAAGTCTTGAAATTCTAATTCCTCGAATGATCTACTTCTCAGGAATCGTCAAAGTCTAAGCGAAAGTACTGCGAAACGAATGAAAATCCAATAAATTCAAAAAGGCAAATTAAACTCACTCCAAATAGAATAATCTTATTTTATTTAGCTAGATAATAATTTTATAAGATTTTAGCAATTTGAATCACTTAATTTAGAGTTGTGATTCAAAAGATAAGAATTTTACAATTTTTAGCCTAAATTTGAAATTTAAAAGAGATTCTAAATTAAATTGCAGATTCAAATTAGCCTCAAACTAAATAATTTTGGTTTAGTTGGCTAGACAATGATTTTATATTAATTTAGAAATTCGGAACACCCAATTTGGAGGTTGGATGTGAAAGTTATGAATTTTACAAATTTTAAACCTAAATCAGTTTTTAAATTAAATTATGGAATTATTTTCCCGAAGGAAATTCTGATTTACTGCGCATCGCTGATGTCAGCACCTTGGAGGCTGCCAGCGACGGGTGGGCCTGTGGTCAATGGACCACGCCCATGGCTTGGTCAACGCCCACGGTGCACCGGTGCACACCTGATCAACACAAGGGTGTTGCGGCTTTAGGCGAGTGGCGTGGCGCCACGCGGGCGACCACGTAGGTATGGCGTCGCGGTGGCGCTGGCGTGTCGACGTGGCCAAGCCACGCGGCGAACTCCGGCGACCCTAGGGTTTTGGGCTCGCGGCGGCGCGTTGCGCCACGCAGCGAAGCGTCTGGTGAGCTCAAAAAACGAGAAGGCGACGCCGAGTAAGGTGCTCACCGGGATTGCAAGCGGCGGAGAGATGGTCGGCGACGAGGTTTAGCGGCGGAGAATGCGGTCGTCGTCGATGTGGGTGCTCCCGAGGTCCTCCGGCGAAGTGGTTGGCGCGACCGGCCGTGGCGATGTGGCGATCTTGGGAGGTGGAAGACGAGGTCGAGTCCCACCGGTGGCACCGGAATCGAAGAGAACCAAAGTCTCCCGCCGGCGAAGAACTTCGTTCAGCGCTTCTGGAGAGGAAGGGCTCTGGTGGTGGCGCTGTGGTGTGAGGATGGGCGCACCGAGCACCTATTTATAGGGCGGCGTGGCGGATCAACGTGGAGGGCAAGAAGGTTGCGTCGGCGGCCTGCGGCGAAAAAGAGGGATTCGGGGCGCATGAAGAAAGGGAGGCGGGATGGACGCTGGCGTGTGCGTGTTTATCAATCTTGCGAGATTGTGGGGGCGTGGCGGTTTGGCGGCTTTGGAAAGCTTCGAATCTGCGTCAATGGCGGACCTGTACGGAGAGAAAAGGAAAGGGCGCGAGGAGAAAGGAAGGTAAGGATGACCTCAGAGTGGCGGTCCCACATGGCGGTGACAAAGAAAGAAAGAAAGGCGAGGATGGCGTTAGCCCTTAGATGGTAATCCAACGATCACGATAGTTTCCGCGAAAGCAGTAAGTGGCGGTCTTGAAGAACCACACGATCGTGATCAATGGCGAGGGAACAGCGGGTTAAGGCGGTGCGGGCGCCGCGCACAAGGGAGATGGGCGGCCTAATTCGGCCAGAGACTGTTTTGGAAATTCTTCGATTTCTTATTTGATTTAATTGATTAATTCGATTGGTTTTTAGAAAATAGCAAAATAAATCCAAAATTATGAGAAAATTCACGAAATTCTCAAAGGCATTTTGGATTTAACTAAAGTAATTCAACTTAAATTTGGTAATAGTTTTTCCAATTAATTTTGTTTTAGCTTTTAAAATAATTAAGGAAAAGCTTTTAAGATTCGAAAAATCCACAAAAATAAATAAGTTTTAATTTTATCTGAAATTTGAAAAATTTGGGCTGTTACAAACCTACCCCCTTAAAGGAATCTCGTCCCGAGATTCAGACTTGGTCGACAAAAGGTGTGGATACTCGGCCTTCAAGTCTTCTTCTCGCTCCCGGTGGCTTCTTCTTAGAATGATTGCTCCTTGAACCTTGCATGAGCGGATGACTTTGCTTCGGTGATCCTTTACGCCACATCGAGAATCTTGATTGGTTGTTCTCGTCGTGAGGTCTTCTGAAGGTCAACGTCCTCGGGGAGTTTCTTCTGTTGGCACTTTCGGAGACACTTCTTAAGTTGAGAGGCGTGGAAGGCGTCGTGGATCGCTTGACAAGGATGTTGGAAGTTCGAGCTTATATGCAACTTCACCTCTCTTGGCCAAAATCTTGTAAGGTCCCACAATCTGGGTGCAAGTTTTCCCTTGATGCGGAACCTTCTTACTCCTCGAAGTGGAGTAACCACGAGATAAACGAAATCTCCTATCTCAAAGGTTAGTCCTCTTAAATCGATTATCCGCGTAACTCTTACGTCGGGATTGAGCCACCTTGAGCCTCCTTATTGTTTTAACCTTGTTTTCGACTTCTTTGATCAACTCTGGTCCAAGAGTTGATGCTCTCCACTTCATCCCAAAGAAGCGGAGTTACGCATTTTCTGTAGTACAAAGCTTCAAATGGAGACATCTGTAAACTGGCTTGGTAGCTATTATTGTACGAGAATTCTGCATAGGGCAGATTCTTGTCCCAGCTTTTTCCATACTCTAAGGCACAGGCTCGAAGCATGTCTTCAAGAACTTGGTTGACACGTTCGGTCTGGCCATCAGTCTGCGGATGATAAGCAGTGCTGAAGTTGAGTCTAGTACCCAAGGCTTCGTGCAGGCTTTTCCAGAAACGGGAAGTGAACTGAGATCCTCGGTCAGACACGATCTTTTTGGGTACTCCGTGAAGACAGACAATCTTGGCTATGTATAATTCTGCTAATTTGCTGCTCTGGTAGGTGGTCTTAACTGGGATAAAATGAGCTACTTTGGTTAATCGGTCAATTATCACCCAAATGGAATCACACCCGGATTGGGTTCTAGGAAGTCCGGTGATAAAGTCCATACCAATTTCTTCCCATTTCCATTCGGGAATTGGTAATGGTTGCAACAAACCAGCGGGTCTTTGATGCTCTGCTTTTACTCGCTGACAAACATCACAGTGTGCTACAAATTCTGCGATCTCACGTTTCATGCTGACCCACCAATATTTCTCCTTCAGATCCTGGTACATCTTCGTGCTTCCGGGGTGAATAGAGTATGGCGATTCATGAGCTTCCTTCAGAATCGACTGTTTTAGTTCTTCTTGATTAGGTACACAAATCGGTTCCCAAACCATCTTGTTCCTGCTCATCTTGAGAGAACCTGCTGACTCTGCCTCTTCTCATATTCTTCTTGATCTCTTTGATGTCTTCATCTTCTAACCTTTTCTCCTGATTTGACTCTGAAGAGTGGGTTGCACCTCCAAAGCATTGACACACCCTTGGTTGACAATCTCGGTTCAGTACCTCAATTCCTCATACAATTAAGGTGATTCTTCCGAACCAAAGTGGTGTTGCAATCGCCTTTACGCTTAAGGCATCTGCAACTACGTTCGCCTTGCGGATGATAATGGATTCCAAGGTCGTAATCCTTTATCAACTCTAACCATCTTCTTTGTCGGAGGTTGAGCTCGACCGGGTGAAGATATATTTGAGACTCTTATGATCGTGAAAATCTCTAGCGGTTACCAATGAGGTAATGCCTCCAGATCTTGAGCATGCACAATTCTTTGCTAACTTCGAGATCATGAGTTGGGTAGTTTCCTCGTGTGGCCTCAAGCGGCGGGATGCATAAGCTACGACTTTGCCTTCTGCATCGGGACACATCAAGACCTTGTCGAGACGCGTCGCAGAAGATTTCAAAGTCTTTATGGATATCTGGCGTAACCGATCTTGGTGCGAGAGACTAAACTCTTCTTGAGTTCTTGGAAGCTCTTCTCACAAGCATCTGTCCAATCAAACTTCTTTTCCTTCTTCAGAAGTTGTGTCATAGGTCCGGCGGTCTTAGAGAATCCTCAATGAACTGCGGTAATATCCGGCTAGTCCAAGGAAACTCCTTACTTACGTGACGGACTTTGGTTGCTTCAATCCATAACGGCTTCAACCTTGGTGGATCTCTGACAACTCCTCCTATTGACACGATATGACCAAGGAATGCCACTTGCCTTAGCCAAAATTCGCACTTCTTTGAATTTGGCATAAAGTGTTCTCCTGAGTTTTCCCAAAATTAAACCGAGGTGGTTCTCATGTTCATCTTCATTCTTGAATAGACGAGGATGTCATCGATGAAAACAACCACAAACTTATCCAAGAATTCCATGAACACTTTGTTCATCATATTCATGAAATAAGCGAGGCGTTAAGTCAAACCGAAAGACATTACGATGGCTTCGTACAATCCATATCCGGTGGTGAAAGCTGTCTTGGGATATCTTACGTGCGATCTTGAGTTGGTGATAGCCCGATCTCAAATCAATCTTCGAGAATACACTTGCTCCTTTTAGTTGATCGAGCGGATCATCAATCTGAGGTAGTGGATACTTATTCTTGATCGTCACCTCATTGAGGATCGTAATCCACACACATTCGCATACTATTGTCCTTCTTCTTGACAAATAGTGCGGGTGCTCCCCAAGGTGATGAACTAGGTCGTATATAACCTTTGCTCCTTAGTTCTTCAATTTGTTTCTTGATTACGCTAGCTCATTGGCGGCATTCTCAGTAGGGTCGCCGAGATTGGGCGGTCCACAGGACTAAATCAATTAAGAACATTACGTCCTATCCGGTGGCATCTTAGTAACTCATCGAGAAAGACATCTGGGTATTCTTGCACAACCGTATGTCTTCAAGCTTTATTTCCTTCAAAATGGTCGGGATGGAACTTCCTCCTGTTGATAACTTGGGTTTGAATTCTCTTGATTCCCTTGTTCATTGGTGAGGGTGATAGATCTATTAGCACGATCTATCATCACGATTCTTGGCTAGCTATCCATTCCAAGAATCACATCTAGACCTTGAGATTGCGGGACTATCAAGTCCGCTAAGAAAATACTCCGGATATTTCAAGGGTAAGGTTTGGGCATAGAGAATCGGTTCTCATTTTTGAGCCCGGGAGTGGACTATCATGGGGTTAACTAAAGAGGAGATAGGTAACCCAAATTTTCCCACAAATTTATTGGAAACAAAGGAATGTGATGCTCAGGAATCAAATAGGGTGATCTTTGATGCAAATTAACAAGGAACGTACCAAGAACGACATCTGGTCTTTGCTTGAGCCTCTTCTGCCGTGGCGTGGTTCACACGTCCCTTAAATGTATTAATAAATAGGCTTGGTGCCGCCGGTAGTTGGAACTCTAGGTGCTGGCTTGGCTGGAGCTGTGCCCTGCTGCTTCTTTGGACATCTATTGGCATAATGTCCCGTCTCGTTCTTGATGGAAGCAGATTCTTCTTCTGCCGCAGATGGGCTGGGTTTTTCTGGGCGGCCTCCGGTTGAGTTGTTGCGGAAACCGGAAGTGTTGGGGCGCTGCGGCGGAGGTGGGGTTCTGGTCGTAGAGGATTGGAATCTTCCACGCTGCGGCGGTTGGGGTTGAGCGAGGCGAGGTTTGGGTTGTCCTCGAGCATTAAACTTTTATGCACCATCCTTCGCTTGCGGTTCTCCATCTCTGTATGTTTGGCTTCTGGCGAATGCTTTGTCCACCAATTGTTGAAAGTCGGTGAAATCTCGGGAGATCGGTTGGGCGGATATCTCATCATTGATCCTTCCATGAACTTTTCTGCTGTCTTCATCCTTAGCTCGTCATGCGGGCGTGGCGAGCAAGTTAGTTGAACTTATGCAAGTACTCGCTCACCGGCGGTTGCCTTGGCGAAGTCGCGAATTCCTTCTTTTTCAATGCCATCATCCTGCGGGAATGTGAGCATGGCGAAAGCTTGCACAAACTCTTCCCAAGTAATAGCTTGGCGTTGGCATGGGTGATCTGAGATTGTCCCACCACTCGGCGGGACCACCGAGTTGATGGCGGCAAAAAGTACCCTTCGCGATCGAGCACCGAGTGATATCCGGTTTCTTCCCCATGGCACGGAGCCAATCGTCGGCGTCCATAGGTTGATCTTTGCTTGAAAACGTCGGAGGACGCATCCTCATGAATTTCGACATCGTCGACCTCTGCGAGGTGGGGGTGGAGGCGAGGTGGTGGTGGAGTGTGAGTTGTGGCTTGCATGTGTTGCATCTTTGCTAAGTGATCGGGCAACAAACTCATCATATCGTCTGGTGTGCCATTAATTGGCCTTGACTAGGTTCTTCGATTGGTGGAGATGGTGGGCTGGCTTGGGCGGGATTTTCTGAAAATCCGCATTCTCGTTCCACGACCTTGAGCACCGCCACATTGCGATGCAGGTGGTCACCATCTGCTAGATGTTTCTAAGGATTTTTAGAAGAGAGATAGGAAGAAAACTCTAAAGGGTAAATCTAAATAGCCCCGAACAATCACAAGACAAAGAGCCAAAATTTTTCCAAAAATAGTTCTTTTATTATTTTATTCTTTGGTTATGGCTATCACAAGGGTAACGATAGCTCATAACTTGCGTCTACGTTTACAATATGGGAAACAACTAAGGGGTGTTAGGGGTATAATCGGCTCACTAGAGCTGCCCTCGCTTTGCCTTGTAGCTAGCTAGCTCTTCTTCCACGACCTTGACCTTTCTTACGCATCTTGCGGTTTGTCTTGAGTGTACCTTGCAGTCATCTAGGCGTTACCATAAGCATAATCCATTGCCTTGCAGGTTCACGATCGTGAGCTCAGTGAGTCCTCATCCTCATTTGGGCAAAAGATCTTTGTCCAAAGTCGGGGCGTGCATTGGATGGTAGTGGAACTTCGGAACCATGAAATCGATTATTGTAGGTGTAACGGAGGCGTCTTGTGGCTTCTCTGGCTGCGTCTTGAATGCCTTCGGCGAAGGTGCCACGTCTTATTGGAGCGTCGATGATGTGGAAGTCCGTGTTCGGGTTATGATTGGCGTAGAGAATCACTTCAACCCTCCAGCGATATTGGTTTCCCACTTCATACTGGTACCCTTGATAGGTTGGTCTTTCGTTGTAGTCTAGGTGTTGCATCATCTTCCAAAGGAGTGCAGCCCAATGTCCCGAAAATTCCGTGGGAGATCCGGGTTGGTTTTTGACCATCTACAATTTTAGAGAAGGAGATGAGTTAGTATTTTTTTTTTTTAAAGAAAGGTTGAGAAGACTCTTGGATAGACCTAAAATAGTTGTAGTTTTGAAAATAAGTCCTTAAGGCATTTTCTAAGGTCACGACCTCGATCGATATGGCTCGATACCACTTTTGTCGAACCCGGAGCGAAGGATCCCGAATTCTCGTGTTCATACACTAGTCCGAGGATTTCCGGTGTACAGTTAAACAAAAGTGATAATCAAAACATATCACGCACTTTATTAATAATTATTCAAAGTCTATTACAAAAAGGGCTGAGGCCAAAACAAACACAATGGAAAGTAAGGTAGTAGTAGTAGACCCCACGATTAGCCACGAGCAATCGTCTGGGGAGCGTGACCTAAGCATCGATGTCCTCACCGTCTTGATAGAGGTCTTCTCTGAATAAAGATTATTGACAAGAGTAAGCACTACTACCGTGCTTGCAAGTTACACCACAAATAACAGATTGAATGCATGCATAAGGTAAACAAGGAATAATGGCAGGGTTTATTTGCATAAAGCAGCATTTTCAATTTTAAATAATCATACTAATTTCCAAGGCATTTTTATACTATATCTAGAATCATGTTTTAAATGACATTTTATAGTGTGGATAACCTCCATGTTGAATGGTGAAGGATAACCTCCTATCACAATGGCTAACCGCCCAATTTTTACCACAAGGATAAATCCTCCTGAAATCACCTGTCAAAACCATTTTGAAACCAAAAACAAGTCTAACTTGGAGTGGCTTTGCTAGCATGTCCATGATCATGACGCAGCTATTCAATAGTTTCTACTCTGCGAGTTGGTGCAGCTTTACCCACACGAGATATTATACTCTTTGTGTCGGCCAATCCACGCTTCTAAGGCGTGTGACAACAAATATCACAAGGCCGTTACAATGATTTACCTCATAGTACTCATACCCGCTAAGGTTTAGCTTCCATTGGACTAACTTAGTCCTCAGGAGCCCCTCTTGCGCCAGTGGGGCTGTGGTCTAACAAGCGCCCACACATACAACATGGCACGAATAACTATGAAGTATCCCAAATTATTAAGCCAGGTCTTGCCCATACAAGACATGTGGTGGTACTGATATGTAGCAAAATACGCTCAAAGACCGGTCCTTAACCGACTTGGGCGTCTTTCAAAATCAAACCACAGGTATTAAACTTAACGGTTTAAGCCCGTGCATAAACTGCACCCACCATTCATCCGTTTAGCCCAAGTCCAAACCATTTTGATTTTATTTTAAGGAAACCAATTTTACGATAACTCTATGGTAAAATAATACCATAGTTTCAAGTTTAAACAACTTTGTAAAGATTTGGCTAAAATTCTCCCAAAATCAAATCATGGTCTAATCATTTGCTAAGCAAGGATATTTTCCAAACCATTTTATCTATGGTGACAAAGGAATGACATTTCAATTATTCAAGTTGGGCCATACAAAGATGGTTGGAATAAATAAGTATTAAAAGCAAGGGTGTTGAAATAATTGATTAAAAGTATGCATGCAATAATAATTTAAAAACTGAATTAAATAACTTTAAAATATTAGGGGCAATATGGTCAAGGGTATAACTTGCCTTCGCTGAAGTCTTGAAATTCTAATTCCTCGTAATGATCTACTTCTCAGGAATCGTCAAAGTCTAAGCGAAATACGATGAAACGAATGAAAATCCAATAAATTCAAAAAGGCAAATTAAACTCACTCCAAATAGAATAATCTTATTTTATTTAGCTAGATAATAATTTTATAAGATTTTAGCAATTTGAATCACTTAATTTAGAGTTGTGATTCAAAAGATAAGAATTTTACAATTTTTAGCCTAAATTTGAAATTTAAAAGAGATTCTAAATTAAATTGCAGATTCAAATTAGCCTCAAACTAAATAATTTTGGTTTAGTTGGCTAGACAATGATTTTATATTAATTTAGAAATTGAACACCCAATTTGGAGGTTGGATGTGAAAGTTATGAATTTTACAAATTTTAAACCTAAATCAGTTTTAAATTAAATTATGGAATTATTTTCGAAGGAAATTCTGATTTATCACATCGCTGATGTCAGCACCTTGGAGGCTGCCAGCGGCGGGTGGGCCGTGGTCAATGGACCACGCCCATGGCTTGGTCAACGCCCACGGTGCACCGGTGCACAAAGACATCAACACAAAGGGGTGTTCGCGGCTTTGGGCGAGTGGCGTGGCGCCACGTGGGCGCCACGTAGGTATGGCGTCGCGGTGGCGGCTGGCGTGTCACCGGCGTGGCCAAGCCACGCGGCGAACTCCGGCGACCCTAGGGTTTTGGGCTCGCCGGCGCGTTGCGCCACAGAGCCGTCTGGTGGGCTCAAAAGAACGAGAAGGCGGCGCCGAGTAAGGTGCTCACCGGGATTGCAAGAAAACGCGGAGAGATGGTCGGCGACGAGGTTTAGCGGCGGAGAATGCGGTCGTCGTCGATGTGGGTGCTCCCGAGGTCCTCCGTGAAGTGGTTGGCGCCCCAAGCCGTGGCGATGTGGCGATCTTAGGAGGTGGAAAACGAGGCCGAGTCCACCGGTGGCACCGAATCGAAGGAGAACCAAAGTCTCCCGCCGTGAAGAACTTGAATTCAGCGCTTCTGAGAGGGAAGGGCTCTGGTGGTGGCGCTGTGGTGTGAGGATGGGCGCACCCGAGCACCTATTTATAGAGGCGGCGTGGCGGATCAACGTGGAGGGCAAGAAGGTTGCGTCTTGACGCGGCGGCGAAAAGAGGGATTCGGGGCTCGCAGAAGGAAAGGGAGGCGGGATGGATCTTGGCGTGACGCGGTGTTATCAATCTTGCGCGAGATTGTGGGGGCGTGGCGGTTGGCGGCTTTGGAAAGCTTCGAATCTGCGTCAATGGCGGACCTGGCGCGAGAGAAAAGGAAAGGGGCGAGGAGAAAGGAAGGTAAGGGATGACCTGTAGTGGCGGTCCCACATGGCGGTGACAACAAAGAAAGAAAGGCGAGGATGGCGTTAGCCCTTAGATGGTAATCCAACGATCACGATAGTTTCATGAAAGCGGTAAGTGGCGGGTCTTGAGAGCCACACGATCGTGATCAATGGCGAGAGGAACGCAGCGGGTTAAGGGCGGTGCGGGCGCCGCACGCCTGAGGAGATGGGCGGCCTAATTCGCCCAGAGACTGTTTTGGAAATTCTTCGATTTCTTATTTGATTTAATTGAGTTAATTCGATTGGTTTTTAGAAAATAGCAAAATAAATCCAAAATTATGAGAAAATTCACGAAATTCTCAAAGGCATTTTGGATTTAACTAAAGTAATTCAACTTAAATTTGGTAATAGTTTTTCCAATTAATTTTGTTTTAGCTTTTAAAATAATTAAGGAAAAGCTTTTAAGATTCGTAAAATCCACAAAAATAAATAAGTTTTAATTTTATCTAAATTTGAAAAATTTGGGTCATTACACATTGACGAAAACTTGAATTAATGTCACCTGTATAGATTTTGCTCTCATTTTGGTTTGGGAATCGGTTCGGCATGATGATAGTCATGTACGATTAATTGTGAGATGTTATTTACTTTTATTCTTGTTTATGCTTACAATTACACTTATTCACCGTTTTAGTCCAAATCAATTTATTAAACTTGCTTTATCAAAACATAGCAATTGTAGGTTAAGATGTATCGCTTTATGCAAAATGGAACCATTTAAGCCTCTGTTGATAACCTTATGCATATAAAATTCTATTCCTTTGTATAGATTCTAACAAACACTTTCTTTTATTAGTTTGTGTAAGTCTTCTTTGAGTACCTTTCGTACTCAGGGTTTTATGACCCCTTGTTGCAGGTGAGGATAGATATCTTTATGAGATGCCCGTTAGCGCCCGATCTGGGTGGCGCTAACGAGTAGTGCTAGTTCTACTCTCCACGCAATAGCTGCTTGGATGATGGGGCCATTGGTGGTGTTGTTTTTCTCTTTTCGTTTCCGCTGTTGATCTTTTGTTAATGACCTAAGGTCATCTGTTCATATTTCGGTTACTGTAGCAACCTGGTACTGTAGCAACCGAAATTGGAGATGTAATTATTAATGTATAATTATGTGAGTAATGTATGTCTTGTGTATGTGTATGATGCAATGTTGTTTTAAGGATATATGCGCAATAGTCGTCAATCCTGGGAACTATTGCATGACATATATCCGGGAACCTAATTGTTGGATTGTTACTTGTTATGATTATGCTTCTAGTATGATCTTTATTAAGGACATTACACTGTTCCTTAATTAAGAATTATGCTACCAGTATAATTATAATTCGGCACAATCCCAATAATTGGGGGTCTCACAGCGTTGGTATCAGAGCATACGGTTGCCTGTAGGATAGAATTAGCATGGTTGTTACCTTTAGTGAGTCTCTGTAACATTATTTTAACTTAAATTAATTTCTAAAGATCTAAGTCTGCTATCTTTTATTCCTTATCTTCTTTTAGTATTAATTCTTATCCACCTTTCTGTTGGATTTTTCAAGATTAGTCTCTTATCTACCTTGTCCTTCTCTGTAGATGAGTGGCTGGTATCTGATCAAGGAGACTCGAGCCGAAGAAGTGGATGGGTTTCGAGCTATACTTCGGGATATGATGTGGCGTGCTAATTTCACGTATCAGCCAGAATATGCCATCTACCGTCGAGACCGAGGTCCTGGTATGGAAGAATACCAAGCTATCATTAATGTGATCGCCAGAGCGGTGGTGGGTAGTGTTCCTTCTCGCATCCACGTCGTGCCACTTAGAGTCTATGGTCATGCGGAAGTCGCGCGTGGGATGATGGGCCTCCTTCGTCATGATTTGGCGGAGTGTCTCGACCACCCTATGTACACTTCCAAACATGGCCCTAGGTGGGATGTGATTACGTTTGATGAGATTCAGTTTGGAGAAGACCCATACGTCTGAAGCTAGCAAGGTTGGTCGTATCATGGACCAAACCTATCAACGCCTCGTGTCAGCGAGTTATGGGAAACCCGCCGTCGTCGCACGAGGCACGTGAATATTGAGGCTTGGTGTTGCCACGAACCGCGTTCCTCGTAGCGTGCTTTATGGCAACAATGAGATCCTCCAGTTTGCCACCGTACCACGAGGATTGCGACTTCGAGAGGTCCGGGCTTGTTCCAACCCTTAGTCGATTAATAAATCGAGCACACGAATGTCTGCTGGATTTCCTCGCTCAACACCTACACACCTTAGGTGGACATCATTTCTTTGCTAGGTTCCCTACTCGTCTTATCACCCTAGGGATCCCATAGATACGGGTTCACGAGGGCTCATATGTTAAATGAGTTTCCGGTGAATTTTAACCGTAACGACTACACTTAGAAATGAATGTGAGATTCGCCTTAGTTGTGTAATAGGTAGTATTATGTAATAATCTGGCCATGTTTTGTATAAATGCTTGGTACTAACTTTTGTATTTTGGAACTTGGTATTGTAGTGGTTGACATGTGTATTGGACTTAATGTGTTAATAAAGTAATGCTGCCCTTTTTCTGTACTCAGCTTGGTGTTATTTTGGTGTTAATTGGTTGCATATCATGACATACTGCATGCTTAGGTTTAGTATTTAATTAATTTCTTTCTCCAAAGCTTGTATGTGTTAGCACGAGTGTATCCTTGTTATGTTGTTAACCATTATATGGCAACATGATGAGGACCGACCACTCGATCGCGAACACAACAAGAGGAGAGGTTTTCTACCCCTGTTCTCCAAACTCAGGGAGAGCAGACTGACCCTTCCGGATCTCATGGTCCACAAGGTGGTCGTCAGGAAAGGAACTTCCTCCACCACCCACCATGGCGGACGTGCTCATGCAAATTGGCGCAACCGCATGGATCGACAGCATATTGGAGCAGTTATGCGTAATACCTCCGCTACTCCGACACCGATGGTCGGCGGCAGAGTTCAACATGGGCGAGTAGTCTCGTGACTTTCAAATGAACTAACCCACCAGTGTTCTCCAGTTCCCAGGATCCATTGGAGGCAGAAGATTGGCTTCGGGAAATTGGAAAGAAGCTGACTATTGCCCAATGTTCTGAAAGGGAGAAGGTTTTATATGCTAGTTACCAATTGACTGGAAAAGATAAGTCTCGGCGACGGGTATCAGCATAGCTCTTTTGCCGGGACTGAGCTACTCTTAAATGCTCTCTTATGAGCTTCACTTTTTCTTCAGCTTCTTTGATTAGTTCGGGCCCAAATAATTAGCACTCACCCACTTGATCCCAAAGAAGGGGAGTTCTACACTGTCTTCCATACAGAGCTTCAAATGGGGACATCTTCAAGCTAGCTTGGTAGCTATTGTTGTAGGCAAACTCAGCATAAGGAAGGTTTTTGTCCCAACTTTTCCCATAGTCTAAAGCACAAGCTCTAAGCATATATTCAATAACTTGATTCACCCTCTCTGTCTGCCCATCGGTTTGAGGATGGTATGCTGTGCTAAAATCGAGTCTTGTTCCCAAAGCTTCATGTAGGCTCTCCCAAAATCGTGAGGTAAATTGAGAACCTCTATCGGACACTGTTTTCTTGGGTACACCATGTAAACAGATAATTCGGGTCATATATAGCTCTGCCAATTTGCTGCTCCTGAAAGTAGTCTTGACAGGGATAAAGTGTGCCACTTTGGTCAAACGATCAACAACAACCCAAATAGAGTCATAGCCCGATTGGGTCCTAGGCAAACCAGTGATAAAGTCCATGCCGATTTGTTCCCATTTCCACTCAGGAATATGTAAGGGTTGCAGCAATCCAGCAGGTCTTTGGTGTTCAGCCTTGACCCTTTGGCAAATGTCACAACATGCCACAAACTTAGCTATTTCCCTCGTCATGCCAACCCACCAATACTTCTCTTTGAGATCTTGGTACATCTTGGTGCTCCCTGGATGAATGGAGGAATGAGATTCATGAGCTTCTTTAAGCAGCAACTGCTTTATTTCTTGACAGTCTGGCACACAAAGTCTATTGCCGAACCAAAGAGCTCCCTGGTCATCTTCTAAGAAACCAGGAGCTTTGCCTCTTTTCAAGTTTTCTTTGATCTCTTGGCGGTCTTTATCTTGAGCTTGCATCTCTCGATTTGTTTACGGGACAAGCAGTTGGACTTCGAAACATGCACACAACCTTGAGTGACAATCTCCAAATTTAGTCATCTCAATTCTTCACACAAACTGGGCTGACTCTCTTGAACCATTAAAGTGCTGCAATAATTCTTTTAGCTCAGGGCATCAGCCACCACATTTGCCTTGCCTGGGTGGTAGTGAATCCCTAAATCATAATCCTTTATGAGCTCTAACCATCTTCTCTGTCTAAGGTTGAGATCTGCTTGAGTAAAGATGTATTTCAAGCTCTTGTGGTTTGTAAAGATCTCACAATGGTTACCAATAAGGTAATGGCACCAAATTTTCAAAGCATGCACCACGACAGCTAGTTCCAAATCATGAGTGGGGTAGTTCGCTTCATGGGGCTTGAGTTGTCAGGAGGCATAAGCTACCACTTTCCTTATTGCATCAAGACAAAACCAAGACCCTACCGGGATGCATCACAAAAGACTTCAAAATCCTTTTGGATATCTGGCAAAATCAGTACTGGGGCAGAGGTCAATCTCTTCTTCAATTCTTGAAAGCTTTGCTCACATGCGGAGGTCCAAACATACTTGTTTTCCTTCTTGAGCAACTGAGTAAGAGGCCTTGCTATCTTTGAAAAGCCTTCAATAAATCGACGATAATATCCTGCCATGCCAAGAAAGCTTTGAATTTGAGGCACTGATTTTGGTGGGTTCCAATTTAGAACATCTTGAACCTTGCTAGGGTTGACTGCTACACCAGCAGCTGACATAACATGACCCAAAAAGGTGACCTCTTTCAACCAAAAGTCACACTTCTCAAATTTTGCATAGAGCTGGTGGTCTCTGAGCTTGTCTAGGACCAACCGGAGGTGTTCTTCATGCTCTTCTTTACTCTTAGAGTACACAAGAATGTCATCAATGAAGACAATGACAAACCTATCCAAATACTCCATAAATACTTTATTCATCAACTTCATAAAGTATGCAGGAGCGTTGGTCAATCCAAAAGACATGACGGTGAACTCATAAAGTCCATACCGAGTTGAGAAAACCGTCTTTGGGATGTCCTCTTGTCGAATCTTCAATTGATGATAACCTGACCTTAAATCAATCTTGGAGAAAACTGCTACTCCTTTTAGTTGATCAAATAAGCCATCGATCCTAGGCAAAAGGTACTTATTCTTGATAGTGACATCGTTGAGAGCTCTATAATCTACAAACATGCGTTGGGTGCCATCTTTCTTTGCCACAAAGATCACTGGAGCTCCCCAAGAAGAGGAACTCGGTCTAACAAATCCTTTGCCTTGCATCTCTTCAATCTATTGCTTCAACTCAACAAGGTCATTAACTGGCAATCTGTAGGGTCTCTTGGAGATGGGTGCTGTTCCGGGAACCAAGTTGATGACAAACTCCAAATCTCTATCTGGGGGCATTCCGGGTAACTCATTTGGGAACACATCTGGATATTCCTTCACCATAGGGAGGTCTTTAAGCTTCACTTCTCTCAAACAAGCCAGGCTAGGACCTCCTCTAAAAGAGGTCTCAGGGCTGAATTCAACTTGTGTCCCTTGCTCATTAGTGAGCACAATAGACTTTTTAGCACAATCAATTCGACCTTGATTCTTAGCTAACCAGTCCATCCCAAGAACCACATCTAACCCTTGGGAGTGCAAGACTATAAGGTCTGCCGAGAAGGGAACTCCCAAGATTTCCAAGGAAAGATTTGGGCGTAAGGAACTATTCCTCATTTCTAAGCCCGGAGAGTGGATCAACATAGGGTTTACTAAAGGAGATATAGATAACCCATTACTACCCACAAACTTAGAAGAGACAAACGAATGAGAAGCTCCAAAATAAAAAAGAACTGAGGCTGGTACGAAATTAACAAGAAACGTACCAAAGACCACATCTGAAGCATTCTGGGCTTCCTCGGCCGTGACATGATTCACATGTCCCTTGATGAACTGAATCGAAGGCTTCACATTGGAGTTGCTACCATGTCTTTGAAATCCTAGATCGTTGAATTGGGAGGAGGGTCATTGCTTGTTGCTTCTTTGGACACCTATCGGCATAGTGCCCAACTTCATTGCAATAAAAGCAAGTAACTCCCACTGTAGAAGTTGTGGATGGCTTCTTCTGAGATTGACCTCCTAGAGAGGTCATACGAGGGCTGGAGGTACCAGGACGCTTTGCTTGTATTGAAGGTTTAGAAGGGGAGGAGGTCACAGGTCTCCTTTGCTGAAATTGAGAGGTCCTGGGCCTGGAAGAACCTTCTAAACTAAACTGCTGAGCTGCTTTCCTCTTCTTGTGATTTTCCATCTCAAGATGCTTGCCCTCTTGGCGAATGGCCTTGCTCACAAGCTGCTGAAAATCTGGGTAGTCATGAGCAAGGAGCTGAACCGAAAGATCATCATTGAGCCCTTCCAAGAAGCGCACTTGCTTGGACTCATCAGTAGCCACATCTTCGGGTGTATATCTTGCCAATTGGTTGAATTTGTGAATATACTCACTGACTGTGTGATTCCCTTGGCGCAAAGATATGAATTCTTTCTTCTTTAGCAACATCATACCATGAGGGATGTGTGCCCGGCAAAAAGCTTGCACAAACTCATCCCATGTAATAGTTTGAGCATTGGTGTAGGACTGAGTGAAGTTGTTCCACTACTCAGAGGCTGGTCCATGAAGTTGGTGAGAGGCAAACAGTACCCTCTCATGGTCGGTACACTGGATCATATCCAGCTTTCTACCCACTGTTCTAAGCCAATCATCGGCTTCCATGGGCTCGGTAGTACTGGAAAATGTGGGTGGCCTCATCCTCATAAACTCAGATATATTAGCCCTCGGGAGGTGGAACATACACTGGTGGTTGAGCTGCTGCGGCTGCTTGAAGATTCTGAGTATTGGTGATGGACTGAGCTAACAAATTGATCAGTTGAGTTTGATTTGCCATCATTTGGTTCCAATCTGGACCTTGATCTGGAGGAGGAGGTGGTTGCGGCACTGGGGTCTCTGGATCATTTCCAACCGCTCGGCCTTGACCACTGGTGCTACCACAAGCACGGGCTCCAAAGGTTAGGAAAGTGGAAGGAAGCTAAAGGGGGAGGTCGAAACAACCAAACCAACAATAGCAACCAACTAAAAGAACTCCACAATCACTCTACCCGAAGCTCACTACCCCCAGGGCTGCAAGCAAGGAGGTCGTGGTCATGAGGGATGGTCTTTTGCAAAGATACCTCATGGGTGGTCTTTGCAAAGGACTGCCACCCTGGGCCATGAAAAGGGAGGTCCTTAATGCAACAACAGAGGATTTAAATCAGCCCTACTAACATTTCAAGGAAAGAGGGTCCATTCAATTTTATAAAACAATGAAGAGAGCAAAGATAAGGGAGAACAAGGTAAGGAGAGATACAAAGGAAGGGAATAAGGATAGAAAGATGACTCAGGTAAGAGGAGAACAATTTATTTCTCTTGTTTTGTAAAACACATTTTGAACCATCTTCTATCGACCATTCTACTAGGCTACGTCCTGCAGTCAAGATGCTCTAATACCACTTGTGGCGACCTAGCCCGAGTGGTCCTCCAAGACCTCCTTGGGAGTCCACCAGGATCTCCTAGGAGGTCTAGAGGATCTCTCGGGCAGTCCTCCAAGGCCTTCCAAGAGGTCTAGGGAACTAGCCCTAAGGAGGTCTTGAGACTCAGGACCTCCCTAAGAGCCACGACCAGACCTGAGGGAGGTCAAGAGACCAACCCGAGGAGGTCATGGGACTTCAAAAAGTCCTAAATCTCCTGTGATCCGAACTAGTCCCAAGGATCAATGGCTAGTTCTCACAGCAATTACAAGTGATAACATACATCCACAAGAGACTTTATTAATAGCAAAGGAGTTGATTACAAAGTTGCTTACAGGCCACGACAGCAAAACAAAATACACAGCGAAAGCAAAATCAAGTCCATCCAATACACCACAGGTAATTGGCTGGAGGGCGCGGCCTAATTGATCTAGTCCTCATCATCCTCAAAGGAGTCCTCTCCTGCTCAATTCATCAAATCAAGCAGGAATGAGCACAACAACCGTGCTCGCAAGTTACACCCGTCAAATAACAGAATAACATGCATATATGGATATCACAAGGGAGAGCTTATATGGTTAACTTGCGTAAAGCCATGTTTATTTCCAATTACAAGTAATAAGTTCCAAAGCATATAACAATAATTAAAATTCATATGCAAAGCTTAAATTTTACAGTTGGATAACATTCATCAACAAAGTATGAGGGATACCCTCCTGTCACAAGGCTACCCGCCCATAACCAAATGGATAGAAATCCAAAATCAATTTCACAAGTCCTTTGAAAATAAAACCAAGATCTAACTTTGAGTGGCTTTGTTAGCATGTCCATAACCGTGGACATGGCTATTCGAATAGTTTTACGCTCTGCAGAGGTGTACAGCTTTACCCACAAGACATGTTTTCTCTAGTTTGTTTGGCATTCATCAACGCCACCTCCCACTTCCTTTGGTGAGAGATTTAGAGCACATGACAAGGCCTTTACAATGCATCAGTCCACCGCAGTCCACCCTCGCTAAGGTTTTGCCCCCTTTGGATTACCCATCTGTAGGGTTCAGGCCCCCTCTTGCGCCAGGTGGGACTACGAAGGTCGTAACATGACTACCCACCGCACCAACATGATCAACCGCGATGGAGCTTTGCAAATTAGTCGGCCAGGTCCCGCCTACATAGGACATGTGGTTGCACGATGGTGGCTAGCAAGATGTGGCTTGCAGACCGGTCCTTAACTGGCTTGGGCAGCTACCATAGAACTATGGGCCTCAACCCTACCCGGGTTGAGCCCATGCATGGACATGCACCAACCCACCAAACCAATCCGCCCAAGTCCAAATCCATTTGCCATTTCTGTTTTTCCAAAACCAATTGCCAAAATCTCCATGACAACCCAATGTCATGGCTTTAAAAACACTGGATACTTTGCTCTTATGGTAAAAACAGTTCCCAAATCATGGTTTTGGTCTAAGCAAAACTAAGCATACATTTTTCAAATGCCTCTGGTTCTCACTATTGCAAAGAAACTCAAATAGAGCTCAAATAAGATCCAAAGAAACTCCAATAAAACACTAAAATAAAACCAACAGAGAGTTAGGTGATCAGGGGGAGTTCCAAGGAGCTTGCTGGAGGAGGTCTGAAGCCTTAGAGGGGAGGTCCAGAGAACTGGTTGGGAGAGCAAGTGAGAGGAAGTGAGAAAAAAAGGTAAAGATGAAGGGCTGCGCATGCTTATATAGCTAGAGCTGCCGAGATTTCCAATGGTATACGTGTTCAAGAGTTGGTGTGAGGAATGATAGGAGTAGGTAAAAGATGAGACAAAAGATGGCTCGGTGCTGCAAAAAGGTGGTAGCATTTAATGTGACACAACAGGTATTAAATGCTTGAAGACTTCCGGGTGCCAAGGACATGGTCAGAGGATAATGAAAATAGGCGTGACTAACAAATGGGTCCAGTCAAAGCTCAAGGGGGAGGTCCTGCAGAGACCCTGAGGAGATCCCGCAGAGGCCAAGGGAGTCCTGCCCCGCAAGGGGTGGTCTTTGCAAAAAGACCAGGAGGTGGTCTTTGTAGAAAGACCAGAGGTAGTGACCATCGGGTAGTCTTGACCGGAGGGTGGTCTTTGTAAAAAGACCATAGGGAGGTCTCGACCAAAGGAGGTTACGGCAAACGACGAAAGAAAGGAGGTCACGGCCTCAAGGGGAGGTCGCGATAAAACGACAAAGAGAGGAGATCGCGGCCTCAAGGGGAGGTCGCGACCAGGAGGGTGGTCCTGGCAAAAGACCAAGAGGGTCGTCTTCGTAAAAGACCACGGGGAGGTGGTCTTTGCAGAAAGACCAAAGAGGTGGTCTTGGCGAGAACACCACAGAAGGGGTCATGACCCGAAAGGAGGTCGTGACCCAAAAGAGAGGTCTGGACCTCAAGGGAGGTCGTGACCCGAAAAGCGGTGGTCTTTCCAAAGAGGCCGAAGAGGGTGGTCTTTGCAAAAAGACCAAAAGAGGTGGTCTTTGCAAAAAGACCACAAGGGCGAGGAGGTCCTGGGGTAATGAGGATTCGCACGGCGAGGCGGGGCCGTCCGATAGCGATCGGATGGTTCAAACTGAGTGCGCCCGCGCGAAGAGAGAGAAGGGGTTGGCAGGTGGTGAGGTCCAAGGGAGGACGAGGGGGTCTGGACCAAAGAGGAGGTTCGGACGGTTTAGATGATCTCAAGGGAGGTCTTGACGGTTAAGATCTAATCAATGGAGGTCCTGACGGCTAAGATCTCCAAAGGGGAGGTCTTAACGGTCAAGATCTAATCAAGGGAGGTCCTGACGGCTAAGATCTCCAAAGGGGAGGTCTTAACGGTCAAGATGGAACCAAAGGAGATCTCGACGGTCGTGACCCACACAGGGGAGGTCTCAACGGTCAAGATGGAGCCAAAGGAGAGAGGAGCGTCGGAGAGGAAGAGGCGCAGAGGAGCAGAATCCAAGCGGAGACGAGAGAGGTTCAAAGGAGGTTCAAATGGGCACAAGGAGGTCCAAATGAACTCAGGGAGGTCCAAACGAAAGGGAAATTCAACCCGAAATTAGAATTTCGAAATCAAGAACATTTGAAACACACACCCGAGCTAAAACGCCTCGGGGTGGGCGTGTCCCAAGAGGAGGTCAATCCGTAGTGGTGGTCTGGACAAGGCGGGCGGTTCGAACCACAAGGGAGGTCTAGACCCTTAGATCCAAATGAAGGGAGGTGGTCCAAAGAAGAAAGAGAGAACGGGGCTGAAGGAGAGCACTGAGCGATCAAAGAAAAGGAAGAACTCTAGTAAATTCGAACAGAAACCGAACTGATTTAGTTGAAGTTTGGTTTGGTCCTTTAAAGCTCTTTTTAAAATGTCAAGTTAAGCTTTAAACTCTCATCAAAACCAACTGGTCCTTTTTATTTTGAAATTCCGAGATGGCTCAAAGACCAGGGTGTTACAATAGGGATCGAAAGCCCACACTCCACGAGTATGGGGACCAAGGCCCATCCAATGCATGATGGGGATCTATGCCCGTCCACTGCATGACGGGGATCTCAAGGAACAACCCTTGGCTACCATGTAGACCAAGGTATAGAAATGTATGCCATGATGCAAAAACTGAAATCACGATATCAACTCATCATGAAAAGTAATGCTCATCAACATTATCAAACTTAAAACTTTATCATTAAACCATGGCATTCATGCTCATCAACATTACCAAGCAGTAAGCATCATCATTAAACTATGGCAGTCATGCTCATTAATATTACCAAGTAGTAAGCATCATCATTAAACTATGGCATTCATCAAGTATGAAATATAAAAACTCATTAATACTACTTGCACTTGCCTCAACCGTGAGGCAGCAGGCAAAAGGCGGAACGCTCTAACATCGGGGTTCACCACCACCTGGTAACCAAAAATGATACTAAGCATCAATCAAACAGGCTTAACAAGATATTACTCGCAGCGCTCTACATCGTCTCCCCAAAACCCAAGATTAAACACTTTATCTACTCAACTAGTCAACATGCTAACAGAAATCTACAACTATACTAAAGTTGACATCAAGAGTGAGCAGATGATTATCTTGCATCTTAACACTTACGTGGTTTGTACATTGATATCTCATGAATTATATTTTCACAGTATAGAAATCATGATTAGGAATTTATATATGCACAGCCATCGTGGCATTACTCATTTGATTCATACCCATCGTGATTCAGGATATTCCATCAACAATCAAATCGAAAGCAACCATATCTTGGATCCACTATCACATTCTTGGAATTTAGCTTGATTGCACTCAGCATGGCTAGAAAACCATCACGCTTCTTCCTTTTCCCAAGTCTGAAACCACCAACGAAGAACCCCCTTGAGAAAACAACACTACTACTAGAAAACAATTGTCGTGTAACTATGACAGCTTAAATCAGTGTGGCTACCAACAATTCATATTAAGTCCGCACAGCGCGAGTTAAGAATTCTCTCTCCGATGGACTGACTTGGAATGCTTGTAACTAAACGATGCTAAACCATTCCAAAACAGCGGTAATGCAACGATCGCGCAATTCACATTCAAGAAACTGCAAAAATCGAAGGGGGAATAGAGTGATAGCGTATCTCACACGCTCTCGAAGAGGTAGGCACGGCCGTGGCGGCCGCAGAACTCCTTGGACACAAAGGCATCCGGTGACGCGAGTCCACCCTGCAAAACTTGCACATGAACTCCTTCGGCCCTGGGAGCGACTGCACAAACAGCAGCCCTATCTCCCTCGTAAGCCAATCACCCAATCCACTCCCATCCAACAACAGCAGCAGCACCAACACGAGATTCCCGGATCAAATCAGCAAAGCGAGCCGCACGAGCTGTGAGGCTACCGAATCTTGTCAAATCCCAAATCGCCCGAATGGGAGGTGGCGGCTGGGCCCGATCGCCAAGGGTTGGGGAGGGGATCGGCGCCTTGGCGGTGGATTCAGGCGGCAAACGCGCACGGAGTCGGCTCGGGCGCGCACGAAGAAGGCGGCTCGGGCACGCGTGGAGCAGAAGAGCTCAGGCGCGCATGGAGGCCTGGTGGCAGCGGTGGAGTCAGCTAGGCCAGCAAGGACCAGCGGTGGCGGGGCGAGGAAGTGCCAGCGGCAGCGTCGGAAGAAATGGGTTGGGGCGGCAACCAGGAGGTGTGGGCGCAGGAGGAAAGAGGTGGGGCGGCGGCTGTAGAGGGCAGAAGTGCAAGGCTCGGCTAGGGTTTTTGGGTCCTCCCCCTTTTCCTCTTGTAGGGGCAGCTCGGCTCCCCCTTTGCCGAGTATGAGATAGAATCATTTTGGGCTATGGGCCGGCAGCCCATACTTTCCCTAAGTCCTCTTCCTCCTCTTAATTCTCTTCCTTTTAATCCCTTTCTATTTCGTCTTTAACTATTTAATCTAATGGGGTATTACACAAGTGGCTGGGTCGGACTCGAGCAGGAGGAACAAAGTAAAGTAGGTTAGAAATTTGAAGTTTGACTGAGATTTAATTTATTTTCTCTACTTTGACCAAGCTACTAAAAATAGAAATAAAATTCCTAAAAATCTGAAATAAATCAGAGGGGTTCCTAGGATGACCTAATTCCTATAAAAATTATTAAACCTCACTGTGCATGATATAATTTGTTCATTTTAAATCCAAACCCGAGATAGGTTATTGGATTGCATTTGAATTTTCTAAGGTTCAAAACTAGTCCCATAAATTTGGGAAAAATTATATTAATTCTTGATAGTTATTATAGTATTTGAATAAATTATTTCTAGAGGATCAACATAAAGTTTTGTTCCAGTTTTCTTTTGGAGTTCGATTTTGAAGTGTAGGTTTAACACTTGTTTGAGATTTTCCTGGTGCAATAAATTACGCTAAAGTTTATAAACCATGATGCATGCTGATGAGATGCATACTAAATATCATTAATAAACTTGGGGGTGTGACATTTTCTTTCCTCTTATCGAAACTTCAAATACATAAGTTCAAGATCGTGATGACTTATCAAGGATATGGCAATCTCATTTTGAGTAACCCTTGTGCGCAGAATTGTGCACCCTCCATGTGTGATACCGCGAGTAGACGATGTACTGTCGTAAGATTTCATTTGGAACCTGTGTACTGCCTATTTTCGCCCATGGGCATCATATTTCATAGTCACGGGAAAAGCTTGTTTTGAAATTTGTGTGATTGTTTGAACCTTCCCGACTCTTCGTATGTTAAAATCCGAAATTTTAAAAGGAAAAATGGGTTTAGTGACCTTATCCCCGCGATCTTCTCCCTATCTCGTGCTAACCTCCTTCATACATCACTAAAAACACCAACATACGTCAAGACCAAGGTAACAAGCATGCAAGATCATGACAAAGCTCAGTCGAAACTTGCCAACCCTGACTCCAACTGTCCAGAAAAGACCCTTAAGCGTCACCGCACGTTAGGTGGGATTCAACGCACTGCCACATGCTTCGGATGTGACAAGATGGGCCACTTGGTGTCCCACTACCCTGAGGGGCAAAAAAGACGAAAGCCATTTATTTGCTTCAGTTGTGGAGAATTAGGGCACCTCGCTAGGGATTGTCATCTAAGGGAGTCAAACAAGGCAAACATG
This sequence comes from Phyllostachys edulis, assembly GCA_036346405.1. Lineage (NCBI taxonomy): Eukaryota > Viridiplantae > Streptophyta > Magnoliopsida > Poales > Poaceae > Phyllostachys > Phyllostachys edulis. The sequence continues at coordinate 76,279,911 of CM070551.1, read as the reverse complement.
AAGGTTGAGGGTCGACAAAGGCAAAAGCAACCTGTTTTATTTGTTTTAGCTATGGTGAAGTGGGGCACTTCACTCGAGATTGTCATCTAAAGTCAAACAAGGCGACCATGAAGGTCGAGGCCTATCGACGCTGTGGCGAAGAAGGACACTTTATCGACCAATGCAACACCAACTTCCCTAACTACAACGAAGACCACCCACCAGGAAAATGTTTGACTACCAAAGTCACTTGTTTCCTCTATGAGGGACACGATCACTATCCCAAGGAGTGTCATCTAGACTGGGTACTCACCAAGTAAGTTGAACTACAACAACGGATTTTCCGCGCAACCGTAAGCATCGTAACCACCCAAGCCGACATAGAAGCAAACCTGGACCAACAAGACAAATAAGGTAGCCTGGACAATGTATTGACACATGTTGTATCCTTGGGCCTAGTCGAAGTAGTAGTAGACTTGTATGATATGTAGTTAATGCAAATATATCAAGGGTATCATGCAATTTTGAGAACGAACCAAATCGGCAATAGAAATCCTAAAGATGAGTGCTTGGAAGATATCACCACAAAACTTAGGCTAAACTACTTGGATTGAATTAACAGGAATAATTGAATTTATAAGCATAATGTGATGAATAACTAGATTATTAGCAATTTCTAGATATTAGATATCAGCATAATTAGCATAATCAAAGTGGTACCAGAGGAAAATTTTGATTTGTACTAGCAGGTATTGGTTTAGCATAAGTAGACTAGATAGTAATAAATCATATGATAATTGATGGAATCAAATACAAGTGCGTATAATTAAAATTAATTTGATTCTAGTATGGAAAATAGGACACGATGATTAGAATGTAGTTATTAAATCAGCATGTCCAAGGCTAACTAAATCCTTTGGAATGGACAATTACTGTCAATCCATCAATAGAAAATTTGTAGCTGTCATGAAGAAAACAGAAGACAACAATGCTGAGAAGTCACACCAGGAGCCAGCAAAGCAACCAAGAGTGCGTCAGCATCCTCCGCTACGTCTCTCTTCCTCCTCGATCTATCTTCTTCTTTCCGTTCTACCGAAATATCGGGGTCGAGATTCTTTTAAGGGGGATAGGGTTTGTAACATCCCAAAAATGCTTAAATACGAAAATATGATATTTTTAAAACTTTTTGCGTGTTATTTCATTTTTTCCTTAATTGCATTTTTGAGAGTTGTTTGTATGGCATTTTCTTTTTGACGGCATAGGTGATGATTACAGAAGCATTTTCCTTTTGACGGCATAGGTGATGATTACAGAAAACCCTAGACACAAGGACCCTAGGAATAAAACCAAGAGTAGAAATATTATGCAAAAGCTAAATTAAACTACCCTAGCTAATTTCAGCTTGTTCCATTAACTCATAAAAATTTCCTTAGAAAAATCATCATATTTTTCGAAGCTCCTATTTTCTATCTCATTTGCCTTGTCATCTACTGTTCCTTGGGATCACTATTTTGACTGATCCAACCGGACCAGTTCGCGCCCCCTTCGACCGAGCCTTGCTCATCTTCTCTCCACAGCCCGAAACAAGCGCCCAAGCTCAAGTCCCACTGGCACCGCCCATGCCGCCCTCTCTCTCTCTCCCATCGCTTTCCCCTCTGGCTCGCCTGCCACGTCGTGGCCATGTAAAGCTCCAACGCCGTCGGCCCATCCACGCGGCTGCATCTTCCCGCGCCAGCCCCATCCCCATCCCACGCCGCCCATGCCGCCGGCTTCATTGCCATATCCGCTCGCCTATATATAACCATGCCGCAGCTCCCCTCCCTGGCCTTACCTTCCCCTTGCCTCCCTCTAGCACCACCGCTCCATCATCTCCTTCGCCGAGAGCCCAGAAGAGCCGCAGAGCAAGCAAGCCATTGAGTCGCCCGTGGCGCCGCTCCGCCATTCCGGACACTCCAGCGAGCCCCGTCACCGGCCGACCGCGTCACATGGTGCTCCTCGTCCCCGCGAGCCAATGCCCCCAATCAATCGGAGGATTCCCCGCCGGTAGCTCGTCGCGCTGTGTTCTTCTCCATTTTTGGCCTACTCCACCTCCATCGCCGCCATTACCACCTCGGTGAACCGCAGCTCGATTCTTCGCAGGTGAAGCACCGCCTTGGCTCTCTCTACCACCCCCACCTCCCATTGGAGCCCTTCCCCGTCAGAGCGTCACCCCCACGACACCCTCACCGCGCTGCCTAAGGCTCCCGCCGCCGACCCGCCATAAGTCACCTCCGACTCCACCTCAGGTTCTGGTGAGTTCCATTGGTTCCCAGTAGCCCATGCGCCCACCATTCTTCTTCCTTTTCCCCTCTAGTGCCGTCGTGCCATTTCCTCTCCCAGCTCCAGCCGTCGCACAAAGCCGCCCGGCCGCCAGCAGCCTCCTCAAGCCACGACGCCACCACTCCTTGGACCGCCCCTCCCTCGCGGTTCCATTTTTTGCCCTTCCGGCTGCCGCTGAAGTCCCCCTCGTGGCGGTGAGCCCTACCCGAGCTACCCCCCCTCTGTATATGTATGTATCTCTGTGTGTGTTTGATAACTGACAGTAAGTCCTCCCCTAGAAAGTAATTTAGGGTCAAGTGGCAAGGATTAGCAATTCACTTAGTATAGTTAGGTGATTAAGGGCTAAGTGATGTTAATTGAAAATGATCAGAAATTTGTTGTCAGTATGATGCAAAGACAAGTATTTGTTAGTATGTATGTATGATTCTAGGTTCATGTCATTGAGTGATTGATTTAGGACTCTGAAAGTTAACAAGAAATGATTAGTGAACGGTTGTCATATAACTTACAAAGATGAATCAACGATCATTATCTGAAAATGTTTGTTAGTAACATCCAGTGGATAATTTTAGGTGATAAGTTAGATAATCAAAAGATAGAATGTGTTTTCAGATAGTAACAGTCAGTGTATGTATGTGTGCTAAGGTGAATGCCAGTGGACTCTTACCCTTCCATGGCTAATTAGGTTGTGTTAGTAAGCTAATCAATACTGTAAAATTTGTATATATACATTTTAATCAGGATAATTAGTGATTAAGTAATTACCTAAGGATGCTAAGAAGTAGTTAACTTAGAATGGGTTAGTTAAATTAATTAAGAGGTTAGTACTAGCTAATTCAAAGAGGTTAGTGTAATTTGATATTACACCATGATATAATTGGCAGCATCAACCTGTAAGTCATGACCGATCAAATAGCATTATACCAAAGTAATAATAGCTATAGTAATAAAGGAGTATGAATCAAAGGGGCATTACTATACATTGTGTAGGTCAGCAAACAAGTCTTTAGTTAGATTAAGTAGCAAGCGAGTATGTCATCTAAACACAGTGATTAAATTATTAACTAGGAAGTAACTTAAGATGAATATTATGAGGATATTAGTAGGTTAATTAGTTAGTTAACCTCAGTGAATGAATGTGTCACTAGAAAATTGCAACCGCGGTAATAGTAACTAGTGATTAGAGCTTAACATGAAATCATCAATAAGCTAGTGTAGCTAAAGTAGCAAAGGCAACAATTAGATACTAATTCAAATAGAGAGGTTATAACCTAGTGAATGGTTAAAAGAGCAGTAGGACCATAGGCCAGGGATGAAGTGCGCTGGTAACAATGAGTTTGAGATGATTAGTGATTAGTAAAATAATGCAGTCAGGTTTAGACATACACATACACAGGATCCAACACTAGTAAGTCTAAGCCACGCCAATCACGAAACTAGCTAAAAAGCACCGTGACAATAAACCCAAAACCGTAGATACCCCTAATCAAGATGCAAGGCTAATATCGAGCCAATTCTTGGAAATTCCAGCTAAGGCTCATGGAATTTCCTTGATAAATATAAATCGATAAGAAGACCATTAAAGAAAGCTGGGTTCCATGTGTTGGTGAGACTTATGTCTACCCAGAGTAGACCCGCACTTATGCATAGGTCTCACCTGACTATCATGGAACTTCCTCGATAAATAGGAAGTAATAACTAAAATAATCATGAGAACATATAAGAGGATTGATTTTGACTGTATGATCATTGTGGATGTATACATAGAATGCTTGGTGTGAGTGCTTGTGAGTACTAGGTGGCCTGTCAAGGAAAACAATATCACCTAGGCTCTAGGTATTGTCCATCATCATTTGTTCTCAGTAAAAAAACCATTCATGATCCAAAAGCAGATCTGTGAGTATTACCTAACCAGGTAATCTCCCCATCCAGGTAACCAGTGAGAAATGTTCCTGCGGACATTTTCTCTTCCTGTTAGGTTTATATACTTTTGTCCGTAGTATTTTCTTCATCAGCTTTTTTGGTTATACTTTGATCTGACATATTTCCTTCATCAACTCTAGATGATTATGATTTGGTCTCATCTGAAGTACCCCCCCCTGCTTTCAAAACACCCGTAAATATGTTTAGTCTTATTTGAAGTATTTTCCTTTTGTTGAGTGTATTTGGACTTATTGAATTTCATTTGGTTGCTTTTAGTGATTCTGGAGTTCAATCGTATTATGCATAGTTAGACTTTGAAGCTGTGATGGGACAAGAATCCCAACAAGAATAAGGCCGGAATCAAGATTGTCCGAGCGTTGAACAAGAGGATTATCAGCACGTTGAGCGGGATTATTATCAGAATGTCGAGAAAAGCGAATATCAGAATATTGAGCCTTATCAGAACATTGAGCAAGGCGAGTCAATACTTTGATCATATTGCACCTAATTTTTGCAATTATATTGTTTTAGATTATGAAATTGCATTGTTATGTTTTATACAAATATATTGGTCTAGCTCAGAGTTAATTCCTTAACAATAATTGTGTATAAACTTTCAATCCTTGAACTTGGACACTATCCTTTGTCACCCAAGAATTAATGGTTAACATACTAGTTTGTAAGTCTGTATATAAGTGTCATGCTTAGCCTTACTTAGATACATTTTCTTGTGGGCATTAATTTGCCTGAAACCTCATTAAAAATATTTGAAAATGAATTTGGGCAGTCAAGGCTGGAAGGCTGGCTGGTATGTTGGATTATAGGTTATTTAGAAAACAAAGGAAAACCTGAAAAATAGATTTCGACTCAGGTGGCTCGAAAGAGTGGCTAGTGCCAGGTGCACGAGAGAAGATTGGTATGTGGATGTACCGCCCGAGTCAATTAAGGACCGAATCTGGTAATGACCTCTCATGTAAAACAGTGCAACCACAAGTCTTAACACTCAAGACCTGGCTAACTAATTTGTCTGTCTCCTCACAATTTCACCACTAGTGGATGTGTGGAGTGTACAAAGGGCAAAGGGACTCACCAATCTGCACGACGCCATTGGGAGACCTCCCGGGGGCACAGCCTAAGGAGGTGATACCTAGCAGCGTGAAAGTGCGATGAGGTGGGACATTGTAAAGGCCTTGTAATAATTATCTTAGTCGCACACCTACAGAAGTGTGTCAGACAGACATTACAAGTTGATTATCTCTTGTGGGTAAAGTATACGAACTCTGTAGAGTAAGAAAACTATCTAGATAGCCGTGCTCACAGTCAAGAGCGGTGCTGAGAACTTGCTTGATATAACTTTTCTTTTTATAAAAACAATTTGTGGATGGAATGGAAAAAGGTGAGGCGGGACCCTAGGGATTTGAAATGGCCTGGTCGGGGACCAGTAGTGATTACGGGATAGCCTGAGCATTGAGTGGACAGAGCCACTCAATGATATAGGAGACGAAATCTCCACTAGCACTTTACAAATAAAAACTCAATTTATAAAACCTGTATTGGTTAAAAATGCTAAGTCCCGGGATTTGCTATTACTTAATCTATTTCAATAAATGGCTTTGTGCAAAATAAAAGAACCATGAGCCTCCCCTTTTATTAGCCTTGCATGTATGATAATTGCATTGTGTATTGGCTCGTGAGTACGGTTGTGTACTCATGCTCGCTATTTATATTCTTTTAGTCAGCAAGCACAAAAGAAGACTACAGGGACAAATGTGAGCATTGGACAAGAATGAAGATCAAGAAGGTCAATAACTATCATGAGCCAACAGTTGATTGCCGGTGGGTATATCGTGAGGGTTCCACGCGTTATACTTTGATTCTAGTTCCGCTGCTGTTCTCTAAAAAGTATTTGGCCTGTTCGACTATTCTGCAGTCAAAAGCCGTAAGGTATATTTATGTTTTGTTTAATATTATGCAATAGCTTTACATTTTTGTGATATGTATTTGAACCAACATTGTAACTGTGTGTGCTATCTACTGATCCAGAGAATGGCACAAACATACACAATAGTTCCCAAGTTCCAAAATTGGGTTCTGACAAGTCCTCGTGACAAGTCCCCGCCGTCGTCTTCGTCTTCATAGGTGGCGGCAGACAATGTCTTCCTAGGTGACGTGGTGCCCCTTGTCCTCTACCTCGCCGCCCCCTCCCCGCCCTCGCTGCCTCTCTACCACTGCCACCTCGCCATCCCCTCGCCCGAGGTGTCCTCGGCCCATGCGCTGCCTCGATGCCTCCTCCGCATCGCGTCGTCTCCTTTGCGCCCGAAGCTCTGTTGTTGTCTGTTCGCCTATCTGCCTTACGACGAGACGGCGGCGGCGTGCGGCAAAGATGCCATCTTTGGCCTCGCCGATGGCTGTCCATGCCAGCACGGCATGGCCTAGGGAGCTCGCCATGCCACCGCCATGGCCCGTGGCCCATCGTGCCCGTGCCATGTCGGAACGGCTCGGCCCAAGTCCCACCTCTGCCCACCAGGCAATCAAACACAAATGATGTGTAGTGAAGGTAGCAGGTATGACATTTGTCCGTGGTGCAACTAGCGAGCCACGATACAATACGCTACAATATTGGCAGAAGCATATAAATCCCAGTTAAAAACGTTTCAACTTCCAACGAAAATAAATCAACTTTGAACTCAAGATTAGATTCCAAGAATTCAACTTTCACTCGTTATTTCAAAACTTTCTGCTCAAATTTACAGGGTTTCTGCTCATAAATTCTCACCTGGCAAAATGCATAGCTTTCAACTCCCCCCACACCGTGATGGTTCAACGCCGGCGACGTGTCGCCGGAGCCTAGCGCATGGGCGACACAATCGTTGCCTATGTTTTCAATAGGGATTGATTCGGTGTTCTCGACATTGTTAGCTCTCGCGCGAGTGCCAATTGGTGATTTCGATTACTATTTGGAGAAACACGTAATTCCCAATGATTGGATTTGCTCCAATCCATTGAAACAACTCCATTTTTCAAACCTGGTTTGCGCAATAGCCCACGATTTCGATTACAGACCGGAATGACACCAAGCCTGCTTACGAACATTTAAAAAGTATTAATTTGATTTAATTATGGTCTAACGGATATTTTGCAACAATAAAATAGACATCTTAGCTTAAAGCTTTTACTTACATTCAGAAGAACCAAAGAGCTTTCACATGAAAACTTGAGTGTAGTCGCAACCCTAACATGATCTCCAAAGTGTCCTTCAATCCTTTGATAGACCTTCTTATAAAAATTTAGCAAGATTGAGTACACAATGTACTCAGCAAGCCACATGAGAAAGCTATTTAACTACATGCCAGGAATTCAATTGATTATTGAGGGTTTACCATAGCAAGTATATGTGGATGCATCATTTGAGTTAAAGCAGTTTATCTTTAAAGCCGTAAAATCATACTAATATAATGTCGGGGGTTTACTCAACAATTGTAATTACCATCTTAATATCTCAAAATCTCTACTTATACCTCATATATTGGAATCACCCATGAACATAGCTTTATTGAGCGGAAGCACTACGTATCCGAATGCCATTGATTATACTCTGAAGAGTTGCCCAACTTTACCCATAAGATACCTCAAACTCATACTATCATGTAATATACACGCAACCTGATAGCGTACGACTGAGTTGAGATAATAAAGTATTTTCACTGCTCAACCTTTTCAGCCTCTACTCGGTAGGTTCAAGGGAAACCACCGGCTAATGATGGAGTACACGATACGATGCTGACTGGTCCATACCGTTGTGTAGTTCAGGAAGTGCCCTGATGTAACACCCTCGCTATGTGAAAGCCAAGATGCAACCTAAACTACTATCACCAATCAACACTATAAATTTTTCTCGTCAATTCAACAACAAATGATAGTCAAATGTCACCACAAAACAGTTCTAATAATATAACTAACATAAATTTCAGTAAGGATCTAAGCACTAAAATTGCAATCATAACACTTCATTCATGTAGAAAATTATCATGAATAGGTTCAGATAGTTTAAATCATTAACTAGCATGAATAAACTTTAAAAAGAATAATGGAAGTATCATAAATCCAATTATTACATTTAAAAGTTTACAATTGAAGGATAGCAACAGAAATATTATTTAAGTGATGAAATGTGTGATAAAGTGGATTTCTTCATGTGAACTACTCCCTCCCGATGCATGTCGTCCTCAATCATCACCTAAAAATAAAATTGGCAAGAGTGAGTCCAAGACTTAGCAAGTATAAAAGAACGACATAATAAACATTGAATCGGAGACATCTCATTCTCAAATTATCACATACATATGAATATACTATGAATGTGATACAAAATGCATATACTCCACTTCTCTTCTGCATATACTGGTATAGCCGAGTGTAACCCTCGTCGGTGTTCACTCATGCCCGCATTCTCAAAATGCGGGGATCCATTGCCTGTGTGAAGAATCTTTCATACGGGGATCTAGTTGCCCATATTGAAAATATGCGGATCTCAATACCCACTCCCGTGGGTTAAACATGAATACTTGAAATGAATGTAATGGAATGAAAGGAATACTTGCATACTTTGCAATCTATATCAACACTTAATGAAAGCATGTAAATAACAAAAGGTACACATATCTCAGAAGATTAACCACATCATATTCATTTACCCAATTTGAACAAGCAAACATCCAATATGACTATAATTGTACTTGCCTTTCATGTTGCGACAAGTTGGAATGTAGAGAAAGCGAAACCAAACCCAAGTTCACTCCGCCTACAATAAATATTTTAATCAAAACAAGCTTTGACAAAATAGGACAACTCCTACCAACAACGCTTTTATCCACACCCCAAAATCCAACATTTCATAAATTTTTACTCTACTGTAGCAAACTGACGAATGGGCAGTAACTCGATACTAGACAACAACATTCTAAAATCCATATTTCTCATTCTATTCATCACAAAAATGCATTCTCAGACTCTCTGGAAAGCTTACGAAATTTTATACAAAAGTCTAATTGGCCAGATTCTCAAATTTTGCATATAACTAGTTTTAATAAACAGAATAATACAACTGTCAAAATTTGATTGACATTCTGGACAGCAATATTGAATTATCCATAACTTTTGTTATGTTGATCCCAAAATTGCATTATTCAACATTCTGGAAAGCTAATTAAATTTTCTACGAAAATCGTTTGGGTCAGCATCCCTGATTCTGTCGTTATCTATTTTTAATCTATCAGATACTATGACTGCTATAACCTGACATAGATTATGGACAACAGCAATTGAAAGACCATAACTCGAAAGCTACTCATCCAAATATTGCGATTTAAGATTCTATGGAAAGCTACTAACATTACCCACAATTCTGTAAGAGATAATAAAAATCTGATTTCACAATTATAGACTTCAAATCTACATTGCAACTATTAGCAAGAAAAACCCAATCTGCTACCCGAATTCAACCACTTAGAAAAGAATTAAACAAAAACAACAAAGAACTGAAAGTCACCCTTTAAAACACGATGAAACCCTCTGAAATCCCCATGAGATCTTCCTCTCCCCTTCCTCTCCCCTTCCTTCTCCCTCTTCCTCTTCCTTCCTCTTCCTTCCTCTTCTTCTCCTTCCTCTTGATCCCTTGTCGTGAAGACCACCACCAAATAGGGGCGAAGGTCGCCAAATTTTAGGGCAAGAAATAGGAAGGACAGCGGTCTTCAATGCCAAAAGCTACTGATGTGGTGCTCTGATGATGGCTAGGGTTTCCCCCCTCTCCCTCTTTTGTTGGTGGCCGGCCCACCTCTTGGGTATGGGCCGAAGGCCAATAGCTATTTTTCCACTAAAGTAGATTACTAATCCTTTTCTAATTCATTAAATACTTATTTAATAAAATGGGATATTACACCTGATCGGCCCACTCCTAGCGCACCCTCAATTCCCGGCTACTCTATACAACAAGAGCAATTGACATCCTATAGATATTCAATCGGAAGAGCAGTGAACTGAGTTAAGTTGGACATATCAAACCTGTGGTTGAGCAATCTCTGTGTCTGTTATTTGGCACAAGGTCCTAATCCTTACATGTCTTCCAGTGAGGTGATGAACCAACATCCAACTCATGGCTGTCCGCCTGTCCAACTCTTGATCTCACCTTAGACTCACTTTTATCAAGTCTATTGGGTTGTCCAACCTCCTAGTCTCAATCCTCAACTCTCCACCAAAACCCTTGGTGATTTTCAGTATTTGTAAACATATTAGGTGACAATGCCGAATATTTATTAATATTTTATGTACCTTAAACTTGTCAAGGAGAATATGGCCTACAAATGAACAAGTGGGCTTGTATGTGGGGTGATAGGATATATCTAATCATCATGGGATTCAAAAGTATTATTTCAATAAAGAAGTAATTGACATAAATACGATAATAAAAGTAATACAATAAGTACATGAAATATAGGCTAAAAAATGATTAAAGAATGCAACTTGCCTCCATATCCGCAGTCCCTGACCGAATTTACCTCTCCTGTGTCTTGATCAACTTCTTTGTAGCTTGATCAACAAATTTGGGTTATATCGTTGAAGAAAATTAAGTAAATAAGTTCGGGCTCTACAAGAAGCGAACTGGGAACAAAATGAAATAAATAAATTCAGAAATAATATAAAGAAAGGTGATGTGTGCTCTTAGAATTTATTGGGTGCTTGATTTGGCTAAACGGAGCTGAAAATGGGATTCATGGGCTCGAAACGATCGAAATGGACATACATGTTCAACGTGTTTTGGGTGAACATTGCTGGGTCTGGTGAACAATATCGCTTTGGTACTATTCATTATGGATTGAGTTGGGTGAATAGTAATGGGTTTTCGGCCATGGGTTAACGGGTTTCAAAGTAAATGGGTTTTAGATGAACAATTTTGGGCTATCTTGGGCTGGGTGTTGAACAGTAACAGGCCACATAGTAATGGGCTTAGCCCATTTAGCCTGCTGCGCTGTGGCCTAACTGGGCCAGGCTTCCAGCCTAGCCTGGTGTGGCTTGAGCCATGCGGCTAAAGAGTCGGGCGCGCTCCTAGGGCACTCGAGCCGAGGAAGATGGTGCCGGTGAGGAATGCAGCCACTCTGGTGGGCGGCGGTGGCGCTGGGTGATGCGGTGAGCACATCTTCAACTTGTGCAACCACTACTACAGGAAGCCACATCACAGACGGTTCAGAACCGTCATCACAGACGGTTTCCGAACCGTCTATGTTTGTTGGTCTGTGATAATAGGATATTATCACAGACGGTAAAAAACCGTCTGTGAAGGCCGATCACGAGCGGTTTTACTAAAAACCGTCAGTGAAGGCTAGTATCACGCATAGGTTTGGATAAAAACCGTCGTGATCCGAGAATATCACGAGCGGTTCTAAAAACCGTCGTAATAGGAGAATATCACGAGGCGGTTCTAAATAAAACCGTCAGTGATTTGTGAATATCACGAGCGGCTTTTTTAGAACCGTCGTGATATTCTCTATCACGAGCGGTTTGTGTTTATAACCGTCAGTGATATTCTCGTATCACGCGATTTTCAGAGAAAACCGTCAGTGATACTTGCCTTCACAGACAGTTTTAACAAAAAACCGTCTGTGATAGCTCATACCCCTGACCACAATTTTGCTGTTTTCCTGGCTAGCCTCAGGAATTGCTAGCCATGCCCTCTGAAAACAAGCATGCACAAAAACAGATTCAAGCATGCACAAAAACAGATTCATTAGAGATAATCAATTGTTGACAACTCAAAGTGATCATTACTCAAAATAAATTACAAAAGATCGCATTTGTTCAAGTATTGTCGCTATAGTTACAACTGGATTACAATTGTTTACGTTGAGAGGTGTCGGCGGGGTGATGCTCTCGGTTGGCGGCGAGTGAAACTCTCCATTGTCGTTAATGATTTACGTGTTGATAAAGGTGCGAGCTTCCTCGAATGTCCTTGATCTCTTCCGCAACGAGTGAATCACATTGTAAATCCAAGACACTGCCGCTACCAATTAAGAGTAAAGTGGTAAGCTATATATATTTAAATTTATAATTAGGAAATAATTATTTCGAGATTGACAAACCTCAGGATCCTTCTTCCTAGCTCTAAGGATTAGCTGCATATGATAGCAGACGTAGATTGCACATAACTCATCATCTTTTTGCTGGCGGCACTACAAAAATAGAATTACATATATAGATATAGTCAGTTCGAGACGCGTTATTATGAAGTATGATATAGGTTATCGTGTTGTAGCGCGTACCGGAAAATCCATCCTGTGTGTTAGTTGGGCGCTCTTTCCATCGTATATTCCTTTGTTGGCAACATAATTGATGAACGACCTACATGATTCGAAAAAGTTATCCTTGGCCATTTCAAACGAATGAAGACTACAATAGAGTTATGTAAGGAGGAAATGAGCATACCTCTCGAGTATTCCTCTTAGAATACTGAAGTCGTGCTTGTTGCGGTTTAGGGAATCAAGGTATATCACATGGTTCCTCTTGGGTATAATAACTAAAAGGATCGAAAGGGTACCTACTCATGTATGTCGCTATAGTCATTAAACCTAAGTTAAATGCTTTGCAGATAAAGTACAAATGAAATTTGTATAGCAAGTAGTGACACTTACCCACGGTTGTAGGGCACCACTATGTACTTCATGTTAAATCTCGAAGACGGTTGTAATACCTCGGCCTACTCGTGATGCGGCCCATGTGGCCCATGAGGAGTTGTGTGGTGGGATTAGTCCCACATTGCTTGTCTAAAGTGAGTTGTACTAGTATATAATGCTGTTGGGTCCAAACATAGCACCTCCAAGTTAACCCTTTTACACTGGCGAGGACGAAAGTGTAAGTGGGGTGCTATGTGTGCTGGTCCGCCCCACCAGTGAAATTTGGGCATTGAGCGGATTTTGGGCCAGGTGTTACAGATGGTATCGAGCATCAACCTTGTTTGCCGCGGATGCGTGCGGGGCGGCGCGGGCATATGGCGCATGCGCGTGTGGTCCCTGAGTGGACACACGGCATGGCATATGTGCCGCACCTTTGACGACGGACGATACCGAGGGTGGTTACAGGCATTTGTCACAGTATGCGGTGTCTTTGCCGAGGGTGTCACCCCTTAAGGGGGTGAATGTAATACCTCGGCCTACTCGTGATCACGCCCATGTGGCCCATGAGGAGTTGTGTGGTGGGATTAGTCCCACATTGCTTGTCTAAAGTGAGTTGTACTAGTATATAATGCTGTTGGGTCCAAACATAGCACCTCCGGGTTAACCCTTTTACACAAAGCGAGGACGAAAGTGTAAGTGGGGTGCTATGTGTCTGTGAGTCACCGCGGTGGGCTGGGCATTGAGCGGATTTTGGGCCAGGGTGTTACAGAAGCAATGACGTCGTTATGTATTTCTCGACGAAGGATGAGTCTTGTTGGATGGTTTACAACGATACCACATGTGGGTCGAGGAAACCCACCGGTTCTTTCCATTCCCGGACATTTTTCAAATGTATCTATACATAAGCAATGAGTTGTGATATTTATCGGTATTACATGAATGTAGAACTTGATTATGCGCGCTTACGATGTCCAACATCGTAGAAGCGAGACGTCGAGGCCAATGAGGTTGAATAGTTCATATAAGTCGTTGAAGCCCAACGGAAGTACCTCGTTCGTTGAAGAAATGCTTGTCCTCGTATCTGACGGTGATTCCAGTATCGCAACCCTTCTTTTGGGTCTTGTCCAAGTACCAGGCATGCAAAGCCTGACAAGCAAATCCAGCGTGCATTATTACTGCGTCGGAGCACAACGGTTTTCGATGATGTAGTTCCCGGTATCGCGGACTTCTGGACTTCCGGACTTGGGAGGCGTGCGTTCGTCATGATTTCGATTTGGCCTTAGTGATTGGCGGCATCTTTTTGTGAGACGACTCGGGAACCGATACGTCGGCACGCTTTTGCTGTTCCTTCGGCGTCTTCTCCACGGGAATCGAAGAGGTGGCCTTCTGAGGCGAAACATGAGGTGGAGTCCTCGAGGGTCCCGTTGGAGAGGAATGGTCGTGTCGGATCGCAACCTTTGTTGGGTCTAGGCGAAGTCCTTCTTGGGCCATCGGATAAAAGAGAGGCGGCATCCCCTAGTGTTGTGATCTCTTCGTTCGGGCAAATCTTCACGGACGGCTCGAAATTGACATGTACCATATCCAATCGACCTGGCGTAACTGCGCGCCACCGGGCACCATCTTTGACCGCCTTCCTCATATGGATACGCCATCCTCTGTGACCTCAATACAAAGGACCCATCCATCCTCACTTGGAGCTTCTGGCGTCGGCTCCTACAAAACGATCGCAATTAGCTAAGGCATCCTATAGGTCTATCTTTGGTGCATTCCATAGATTTACGTTACCTTGATGTCGTCTATCGGTGTCGGACGTCGTCATGTTCACAATTATCTTGCGACGCGACGCTACTCCGACGTCGAGGAGGACCGCCTCCGAATTAGCGGGCGGCTTGCATCACCGGCTCATGAGTATATCCATTTGACTCGCAATGCTGCCATCTGTACTTGAAATTGGTTAGTAATCATCTGTACCAACTGGTTGTCGTGCTCGGCCTTAGATCTCTTCCTAGTCCTATACGTGTAGTAGTCATCCACGAATCCATGACTCCAAGGTACGTTAACGCCAAGGCCTCGCGTGTGACCCGGGTGCTCCTTGTTTCCCAAGGCCGTAGATAGTATATCCTTCTCGCTGTCTGCATGGAAGGCGCCTTGGGAAGCTTGGGCAGTCAAGTCACGCTGCAAGAGGTCATCACGTTATTATAGGCACTATAAAGTTATGGACTTATTAACAACTTAGTAGTTCGACATATTTACCACACGTTGGGACACTTCACAGTCTGCGGGTTTGTGAAGGAGATCTTTGCCCAAGACGAGACTTGTGCCCTCGCTTTTAACCAAATTAGGGAACGCGGTCTGTGACATCGAAACGGGTTCTCCTTCTCCGCCGCCCATTCTCGTGTTGCCCACGTACCCGCCGTGCCGAAGTCTGTCAGGCGGGTGAGTGTTTCGTGTCCGGAGAGCTTTGTGCGCCGCACTATGCTCCTTAAATTCGCCGTCGTTTTCATAGCCACAAAGGTGTCCCATGTTTCCGCGTCAAGAATCTATCTTTGCTGAAGGCGTCGACCGTGTTCACGTGCCGTGACAAGAATGCTCTTGAAGGTCCTCCACGATTTACCCATCGTGAGCATCGCCGTCCGTCGCCGCGTGCCACATGTGCTACGGAATAGTGAACTTCTCGAAAGTTACATCCACAGCCAGCGCCTATCGCTTCTTTCGTCAGGCTTCTTTCGTCAGGTCCTTCCACCTTGGTGTGGTGATGAGGACCCGTTCCCTTGCAAGTATCCCGCAGATGGTCCGGAATCTCGCCGCTGATCTCTTGGGACTTAGAGGGACCCCAAAGTCACTGACCTCCGTGATGACCAGTCGGCCCTTAGGCATTTTCGATTGTCCTCTGCCATCTCGCTTCCATGTCATTATCGTCGACGGTGACAGCGGCCTCGTCGGCGCCTCTTCTATCTGCGGGGTCGGTGTTGGCGGCCTCGTCGGCGTCTCTTCTATCTGCGGCGTCGGTGACGGCGGCGAAGACGGTGCCTCTGCCATCTCGCTTACTTGCTCTCAGGAAGAAGTACAGAGGTTGACTATAGAGATCAAGATGGCAAATGAAAAGTTGAATGAGCTCATACAGACTACTAACATTCCAGCATAAATATGAAACAATTAATCTCAGGAAGAAGTACAGAGGTTGACTATAGAGATCAAGATGGCAAATGAAAAGTTGAATGAGCTCATACAGGACTACTAACATTCCTTAATCCACGAGCTTCTATTCTAACACTCTTAACACTCCTTAATCCACCAAATTCTCTTGTGATCTTTGTATAGATAGAAACTAGTGATATAAATCTTTTGCTCGAGCCTATCTTTGCTCGAGCCTACTTCATCGAGCCCGACACCTTTGGAGTGTACCATCCGCTTCATGCCGTGGAGGATTGGCATGAAGCAAAGGTACACTCAAGTGTGTCGATCGACGAAGAAAATGCTAAGCAAAGGTTTAATGCTTCATGTACGTAAGACTAGCCTTTAATGAAGACATAGAACTAGAATCAAGTAAAATGATCGATTTAAGGAAATGCTAAGCAAAGGTTTAATCCCAACATAGAAACAAAATAGAATCAAGTAAAACTTTCTTTTTGGATCGTTGTAAAAAATCTTTTTAGCAAAATTTCAGAATTAATCCCAACAAAATTAATTAGCATTAAAGCATAATTCCTAAAGAATTTAACACTCCTTAATCCACCAGCTTCTCTAAGAAATGCGAAGGAATCACAGACGGTTCTTAATAAGAACCGCTCGATTAAACTCTCGACCAATAAAAGGTCTAGAGATTAACAAAGGCACGCAGACACTATTCCAACATATTGATTGATGATATTATGTGCTCTCGTAAAGAGAGTAGCTAAAGAACAAGTCTTTGCCATCTCAATCCTATTGTCTATACTCTTCATTAAATGAATATGATAATATAAATTCAAACTATGAGCTCTAAACAATACTTTGCTTAACTGTCAAATGATCTCAACTGTTAACGAAAACAGATTAAACTTCCAGTCAAACAGAGGTTGACTACAGAGATCAAGATGGCAAATGAAAAGTTGAATGAGCTCATACAGACTACTAGAAGAATCACAAACTAGTCAATACAACTGATCAATTTGCAATAGAACTATGAGCTCAACCGAAAGTAACCAATTAACAGTACATCATATTGACAGTAGCAAGTAATACAATAGATCTCAAGTATGAACTAACTATCACATTCAATCTCAGTATAAGACAGAGTTCATCACAGAGCATGTCAACAAAGCCCACTGATCAATTTGCAATATCTTCATATAGACTCGTAAATCGTAACTAATACGTATCAAGGTATCAACTAGTATCATACTATATATATATATATATATATATATATATATATATATATATATATATAATATATATATATATATATATATATATATATATATATATATATATATATATATATATAATCGCCACAGAGGAGCAATACTCACGAGAGGTTGCCGCACAAGAACTCACGGTGCACAGACACTATTCCAACATATTAATTGATGATATTATGTGCTCTCGTAAGGAGAGTAGCTAAAGAACAAGTCTTTGCCATCTCAATCCTATTGTCTATACTCTTCATTAAATGAATATGATAATATAAATTCAAACTATGAGCTCTAAACAATACTTTGCTTAACTGTCAAATGATCTCAATCTAATCTAAAACAGATTAAACTTCCATCAAACAGAGGTTGACTACAGAGATCAAGATGGCAAATGAAAAGTTGAATGAGCTCATACTGAGACTACTAGAAGAATCACAAACTAGTCAATACAACCGATCAATTTGCAATAGAACTATGAGCTCAACCGAAAGTAACCAATTAACGATACAACATATTGACGAGAGTAAGTAATACAATAGAGCTCAAGTATGAACTAACTATCACATTCAATCTCGATTATAAGACAGAGTTCATCACAGAGCATGTCAACAAAGCCCAGCGATCAATTTGCAAAGTAACTATGAGCTCAACCGAAATTAACCAATTAACGGTACATATTGACGGTAGCAAAGTAATACAATAGAGCTCAAGTATGAACTAACTATCACATTCAATCTCAAGATAAGATGAGTTCATCACAGAGCATGTCAACAAAGCCCACCGATCAATTTGCAACTAGCATCGCAAATATATATATATGCAAAGATCAACCGAATCGCCACAGAGGAGCAATACTCACAGAGAGGATGCCGCACAAGAACTCACGGTGCAAGGAGGAGGCCAGTCAGGGAGGAGGCCGATGCGGGAGGAGGGAGGTGGGGAGGAGGTCAACACGGGAGGAGGACGGCGGGGAGAAGGTGGTGCAGAGGAGGAGGACGTCGGCGCCGAGGTCGGAGGCGCCAATGTCGGGACGGCGACACGGGAGGAGGACGGTGGCGCCGAGGTCGGCGGCGGCGATGTCGGGCTTACTGGGGGAGGTGAACGGGGCGCCGAGGTCGAGGGCGGCGGCACCAAGGTCGGCGGCGCCGAGGTCGGGGCGGCGACACCGAGGTCGGCGGCGCCGAGGTCGGGGGCGGCGGCGCAGAGGTCGGGGGCGCCAATGTCGGGGGCGGCGGCGCCTAGGTCGTAGTCGGCGGTGAAGCGAGCCCTAAACCCTAGAGGAAGCGAACGAGCACGCGAGAGCGTAAGGGGTGCGGGAGAGGAAGTGAGAAGTGAGAGGAAAACCCTAGCATTTCCCGCCTTATAAAAAGTATATCACAGATGGTTTGTAATGAGAACCGTCTATGATAATAATATCACTGACGGTTGTAGAATGTAACTGCTCAGTGATATTATATCGCACGACGGTTACGTTTCTACAACCGTCAGGATATTATTATCACGTATGGTTCAATTACAAACCGTCTGTGATATTATTATCATAGACGGTTCTCATTACAAACCGTCTGTGATAGCCGAAAACCTGCTGACAATTTATGATATCCTGACAAAACATAGTGAACCTGGTGAGACATAAATATCCTGACAAAACATAGTGAACCTGGTGAGACAAGTATATATGATGATAATTATGACAAGTCCATATATATGAATTCTAACATGGTGACAAGTATGATGACTAGTCCATAACAAGTTCATAACACATTTGACTTCATAATTTCATATCTAATTCAACTCAACACCAAATCAAGTGAAACCAATTTTGATACTCCACATTACAATGTACGTCCACACATTGACATCAATATCAAATATGACAAGTCCATAACAAGTTCATAACACATTTGACTTCAAAATTTCATATCTAATTCAACTCAACTCCAAATCAAGTGAAACCAATTTTGATACTCCACATTACAATGTACGTCCACATTGACATCAATATCAAATATGACAAGTCCATAACACATCAACACATGACAATTTCACGTTGACATCAAAATATATGAGAGATTACAAGTCCATAACACATGATGTTATGGAATAAATTAATTACATTGGAGTAAATTCTTAATTAAGATATAGGCCTTCATGATGATCGACGCGCATATAGCTAGCTTTCTCACTGGGTTCTTCCTTGAGCATAATGCCGTTTTCGAAAGGAGGCAACTCGTCAAATTGATTGTATTCTTCCTCGTCCACTACATTCTCAACTCCGACAATCCTCCTTTTTCCATGAAGAACTACGTGGCGCTTCTTATTTGCCGGTCGGTTACATAGAAGACTTGAACAACTTGGTTAGCCAAGACGAATGGTTCGTCTTTGTATCCGACACGCTCGAGGTCCACGGTAGTGACACCGTACTTGTCGACCTTCACCTGTGGGAGATGGACCCAACGGCACCGAAATAGGGGGATCTTGAAAAGCACGTAGTGTAGCTCCCATATCTCCTCTATTTGCCCATAGTAGGAGCTCCTCATCCCATCGGTACTGAATGCATCTATGCGGACACCGCTGTTCTGGACTGTGCTCTTTCTATCCTGAGCTGCCGTATAAAATGTGTACCCATTTATGTCGTATCCTTGCCATGCGACAATTGTAAATTGTGGCCCTCGTACAACCATAGCAACAGATCATCACTTGATGACCTCCCGATGATTCGCACCTTTAACCATTCGTTGAACCGACGGTTGTGCTCTCTCGTGATCCAAACCTCCGACCGGTCTCGATTACATTGGCGCACCATGTCTTTGTGCTCGTCGATGTACGGGACACTTGGGTCATGTGTTGCAAGACCATGAAATGGGCTTGAGCGTGACGATCCAGATCAGAGTTATTGATTTCCTTCCGATGGTCCCGATACCATCCAGTCTCCCTCATGGCGAGACAGAGGCACACCTATCGGTTCCACTCGAGCCATGTAGTCGACGCAGAACTCAATGACCTCTTCGGTTGCATAACCTTCGATGATCTTGCCCTCCGGTCGAGATCGATTACAGACGTGGGACTTGAGAATTCTCATGTACCTCTCGAACGGGTACATATGACGAAGAACACAGGTCGCATATCTTTATCTCTCTCAAGGTGAACAATGAGATGGACCATGATATCGAAAAATGACGGAGGAAATACATCTCAAGATGACATAGAGTGGTCACCACCTCGGCTGCAGAGCATCTAGTCCTTGGGGATCAATGATTTTCGAGCAATTGAGTTGAAAAATAACACGACCTCAAGATTGCCACTCGGACCTTGTTCGACAAGATACTTCTAATTGCAACAGAAGCATTTGTGTCATCAAGACATGACAATCATGAGACTTCATACCAATTAATTTCAAATATTGCATAGAAACAAGGTTCTTAATGTTAGCGGAGTAACCAGATGGGACTTTCACTCCATGCAAGCTCAGCACGATTCATTTCTCTCGGCCTTGGATAGAGTGTAGCAAGTCGGGGAAGGTACGTTAAATCTCAGACGGTCTCTTCGGTGCTAACTCGATCCTTATGTTCATATCAACCAAGTCACGCCGTGCGTTAACACCATCCTTTGTTTTGCCACTAATGTTCAGCAAGAGAGCAATCAAGCTATCACATACATTCTTCTCTACGTGCATGACGTCGATGTAGTGGCGAACTTCTAAGTGCTCCCAATAAGGCAAGTCCCAAAAAATTGACCGCTTCTTCCAGATGTTCTTCTCACGGGTTCTTAATTTACGTCCCTTCCCAAGCACAACATCGATATCCTTAACCATATCATAGACCTCTTTCCCTCTAAAAGCCCTTGGAGCTGGATCGTTCTCCTTATTTCCGTCGAATTGTTTTTTCATCTTGCGGTATAGGTGACTCCTGGGAAGGAACCTACGGTGACGCATATACATAGTTTTGCGTGAGTTGTTCAGCCATACACTCTCTGTAGCATCTAAGCAGTGCGGACAGGCTTTGGCTCCTTTTGTATCTTGGCTTGACAAAGTTACCAAGGGTAGAAAAATCATTGATGGTGCGAAACAACATGGCGCGTAAAGTGAAGTTCTCTCGTTTGTACGCATCCCATACCTGCACCCTTCGCTCCACAAAGTCACAAGATCTTCCAAAGAATGGTGCTAGGTACACATCAATATCATTCCCGTGTTGCTTCGCCCTTGGATAAGTAGTGACATCAAAATGTACTTCCGCTTCATACACGTACCAAGGAGGAAGGTTGTACATACATAGATTCACGGGCGAGTGCTATGTCGGTGCTCATGATACCGAAAGGATTCATTCCATCAGACTCAACCCTAACCTTATGTTCCTCGGTTCACTTTTGAACTCTTGAAGCTCGATCGAAGTTTCTCCACTAGGCGTAATCGGTAGGGTTTCTTAGCTTTCCATCTCTCTTACGCTCCTCTGAGTGCCAACGCAGCAATCTTGCCTCCTTTGGATTCGCAAATAAACGCTTCAAACGTGGGATTACAGCGGATACCACAACATCTTAGCAGGAGGTCCTTGCTTCACCTTAGCGATATTCGACGCTTGTATCGGGATGCTTTGCACACAGGACATACATGCATGTCTGCATACTCTTTACTGAGTAGAGGATACAATCGTTCGGACATGCATGTATTCTTTCTACTTCCATTCCCAATGGACAAATAACCTTCTTTGCTTGATAGGTGGTCTTTGGGCAACACGTTTCCCTCGGAAGGATGTCCGCTAGGAGACCTAACAACGCCGTGAAACTCTTATCGGACCAACCATTGCTTGCCTTTAATTTCAGCGGTTCAAGCACGGTTGACAACCTTGTATATTCCACTTGCAACCAGGAACAAAGGTCTCACCGAGTCCTCCCTTAAGCCCTCGAATTTACAAAACTCTCTCTCCAGTAGTTCTCTTACGCATCGCGTAGCATCCGATTCAGATTGTCATCGTGTGACCTATCCTCATCAAAAGCAAGATACCCACATCCGGCATATCGTTGACTTCCTCGGCGATGCCGCCATTACTAACTTCATGTGTAATAATCGCTCTTCACCGTGGTCGTCCAACATGTATACCCTTTTTTGAAACCCTTGAATCAAGTGCGCTTCTATTTGCGCCGTGTTGTTAAACATCTTGATTACATAATCAATGCATGGACAAGACATAAAATTTATCCCTTCTTCAACATATCCTGCTCAGCGGCTCTTCTAAAAGCAACCGTGCCATTAATGTACTCTTGACTCACATGGTTCACAATGTACATCCAGTTTCGATTTATCTACACTACGCATGTAACAAATTAGTGTCAAAATTGATTAGCGATTAATTTATAGCAAACATAAAGGGTTATAGATCGTTACCCTCGGAGCTCACGAAGAAAATCGATTCCTCTCCTTTCCTTCTCCTCTCTAAGGTGGCGAATGGGGAGGAGGCGGGTGTTGGAGGCGCTAGGTGCAAGGGTCCAACCTTCTCCTCTCTAAGTCGGCGAGCGGATAATTATTGATTATCTGCATGATTGTTGATTAGATACGAGACAAAAGACAAGAGGAAGATCCTAATAACTAGCAAGTTGGTCCGCGCGATTGCGCGGGTATCCGTTTTGATATAATTGAAACAATAAACCACTGTGATGACGTTTCTTCATGGATATAAATGGAGGAAATATAAAATAGATCATTGCACATGTGACTTATCTTGGTGTGTCATAAATTCTTCTTTTTAATCTGTTCTAGAAAACTACTCATGAAATTAGTTCTGATTAAGACTTTCACTTCTTTGCACGTACTTACTCGTTTTGTCTCATCGTTGCACAAAGGAATTACACCAGATTAATTAAAGGCTACATGTTTTGCTTTTCATTTTCTGGAATTAGGGTCCATCAAATTGAGAGCTAGATGTACGTTTTGCCTTTTCCCATCAAGTAGTGTATTAATTGAAACTTAAACCCTATGCTTCCGATTAAGGAATACAACAAAGAAAACAAAACAAAACATTAGGGTCTATGTACAGAGTAGCAAAATAAGGGAAATTCACTAATCAATAGAGTGGATAATGGATAATCAGTATTACTTCATCTGCTTAATTAGGGAGGAGCTAGGGCGAGAAAGTGGCTCGCACTGGGGAGGAAGCTAGCTAGCAGATCTAAGTGGAGCCCAAGCGGAGGGGTCGGTTGTTATCCAAACCGCCGCGGCGGCAAGCGGGCAGAGGCAAACCTGGCAGAAGGCGGCGATGGGACACAATGGCGATCTGGCGGCGAGGGTCAGGTCGCGCTCAATTTATACTCAGCGAGGATATCACGAGCGGTTTTTGTTAAGAACCGTTTGTGATAATTAATTATCCTGAGCGGTTCTAGTTCGAACCGTCAGATATATCCTGAGCGGTTAAGACTAAAACCGCTCGTGATAATCTCACAATCACGCAGCGGTCTTTATTAAGAACCGCTCAGGATATATACGCACGGTTCCAAACTAGAACCGCTCGTGATTGAGATTATCACGCACGGTTTGTGAATAGAACTGTCGGTAATATCACAAACGGTTCTATTTACAAACCGTGCAGGATAGATGACTATCCTGCAGCGGTTCTAAAAATACCGTCGTGATAGGCTTCCCGCGCCACCCGTAGGTCCGGCAATACCCAACACAGATGGTTCCAAAGGAACCGTCTGTGATGGGCGTCTACTATAGCCTGTTTTGTAGTAGTGAACCCATTTTTAGGCTTTGCGCAGGCTGGGGTGGCTTAGAGGTGGGGTGGCAGTGGTGGTTCGACGATGCTCCAGCCAAATTGGCCAGGGCTTAACCATCAGTGGGCGAAGGGGGTCTCGAGGGTCGAGGCCGTAAGTCTTGCGCCAGGGGGGGCACCGATGTGGCCTAGTGACGGTGGCACAGGTGGCGCAGTGGAGGAGCATGGCACTAGTGATCTGACAACGGGGTTGGAATGGGATGGATGGTGGGTGGGGGGGGGAGGGTTGGCTTTGGGAGATTGGGGCAACGCTGGTGGTAGGGTCGAGAGGGCAAGGGCGAGAAGGTGTGGTGGATCGAGCTTTGGCTCACTGAGGAAGAAGAAAGGGGGCTGTAGTGATTCGTGGAATTGGCTGGAGTTGGGGGAGGAGGGGGTGGCTTGGTGAGGTCGAGTGGGCACTGATGAAGGATATATGACGCTGGGAATTCGGATTTTATTGCCATTTAGAGGCGATGGCGCTAGTGCATGGGTCCGGCAATGCTGGCGCATGGTGGCGACATGGGTGGTGTGGGCGACTTCAGCTTTGCGTAGGAGCGCGCTGGCGGCGGGGTGGCATCGTGGGAGAGGGTGCACCTCACTAGCACGGGTGCGCTAGTTGGCGAGGGTGGCAACGGCGATCACGATGCGTTGAGCATCTGGCACTGGCAGCATGTGGCGTGGCGCGAAGCCGAGCAACGCTGGAGCGGCCATTAAATGGCGCGGAGAGGTGGCCAACGAGGTGGCGCGGGTTTGGCGCAGGATGGGGGCGTTGCGAGGACAAAGGGCGGTGCAGCGTGCCGACTGCCGGCGTGACGGAGGCAAAGAGAACAGGGGAGAAGGCGCTCGGGAGGATGACGCCTTTGGGCTTGCAAAAACGGGAAAGCAAAAGGGAAAACGGGAAAGGCTAGGGATTTTCCGAATTGGGCAAGAAACTCAAACTCAAACATGTTTTAAAATTTTGAAATTTTTGGGTCTTTTCATCCATCCTAATGTAGGAGTTGCTAAAGTAGGTCCAAAGTGGCCCATTTTGTACTACCAGGAAACCCATTCTACGATAGATGAGAACGGAAAAGGAAATGGGAAGATAAAGATCCTCGACTAGTCGTATTCACTTGCTAATACACCAAATTAATCCTATATATAGCAGCATCATTAAAATGATGAGATGTGATCTGAACCATCTAGTTGCGTGGAAAGATTATTATCACCTATATGACCAAAGCACGCTGGCAGTGTTACATGCTGTACACATGCCATGCATGTGATACTATCTGCTCTCACGCCGATTGAACAGCCGCTTTGAATCCCAAGCTTATCTTGTCCTATTTTAAGGCAGGGCCATACGTGTCATGACTGCCACACATAAACATTCGCAAATATTGCTCAAATTATTGATAATTCAAGTCAGATATGGCTAGATTCTCAACACAGAAGATAACAAATCTATGAGCAAAACGTGGGCAAATACTTTCCCGCCACGCCGCAGTCAGCAACTTCTACTCATCAACCTCCCAAAGAAAATCAAACGGCAAGACTTGTACTTTGGACTACTGATGTCCTCTTCCCAAAGAGAATATGCCACCCGGAGCCCAAACAATGCCTTCTTCCTGACAGAGTAGCAATGCCAAGCTTTCACCACTGCATGCGTCCATCGCTCGGACATTGACCGCGCATCTTAAGTCCTAGGAATCCACGTAAAGCTAGCTACTAGCAACCAAGGGGAAGCAGCACCGTGTAAGCAGCTAGCTTCTTCTTGCTTAATTGCCATATCGCTCACATTCACGGCGTACGAACGATTCGTTTTACAGAATAGTTGCGACATTTCAAAGAAGAGTGCACATCATTGTCAGGGGTAGTTCGTGGAGCCCACACAGTTCAGTGATTTTCTTCTTTTCCAAGCGTTAATTTTCATGTTTTGGGTGAACGGAGAGCTGGTCTGAGTCCATAGCATTATCCCCACCGCGGGGAGAGTCAACAGCCAAACTCATCCCCGTCAGGTCCAAGCAAACAAATTTCGTTTCTCAAATTTTTTTGTTGGGGGCTGAAATAATCGAAATTTCGGAATTTCAGTGAGTTTTCAAACTGGACGAATTTAGGATATGAAATTTGGGCGAAATTTAATTGAATTTTGTTCAGAATCAAATTTAGGATGTAATTTGTCCAAATTCAAGTATTTTTGAGATTTTTTGAACGAATTACAAATATTTCCGGGGCGTGTGGGGCGCAATCTCCGAAATTTCGGCAATATTTGTTTCCATGGGTCTGGCGGGACAGGGACGCTCCATCACCCCTGGCCCCGCATGGCCCCCGAAATACATATGAAAGGTGGTTGATGTGCTGTCCCGTGCTAGCTTATGTTTTGAATTTGCTGCGGAAAAATAACTGTGAAAAAACCAGTGACAGTTTGACAAATCAGATTAAAATTTAGACAAATTATGTTATTCGATTTTTCTTCCACCCGGGGATATACCCATTTCCATTTTAAAAATATTTCCAAACTACTCCCATATATCCCGTTGTAATATGGTTGACTAAAAAGAGGTTAATTAGACAAGCATACGGTTCTACTAAGTAAGATCATCTAATTAATACCACGACGTGGAACGTACGGAGCCTGGGTTGTTTCACTACAACTGCATGTTTGGCGTCCTTTTACTGGATTATTTTGGATTTACTCGAATCTGTTCTAGTGTAGTATAACATGACATGCTAACTGATGAGAAATATCCTTCACGCGTGTCACCCGTTGAAGGCCTATTTGGAAGGCCTCCATTCCACTTGAATTTCATAGGCGGAATTCCTAGTTTGGAAAGGGCATATTTTCCTTGCATGCAAGTGCCTTGTGATTCCCATTTTTTTCGTGGAATTCTCAGACGTTCCACGAAACAAACACTAGACGGCATAAAAGACTGAATAGTCATTTAGCATAAATTCTGTTGTCCAATGGTTGCTCCTTTAGCATTTCCACTCATTTGTACTGTTATTTCGCACCGAATAATACTTCCATTAATTTCCAAGTTGTTTTAGAAAAGAAAAGGAAAATATCAAGCCAAACACCAAAATACGTGAAAGCGGTTCTAGCAAATGAGATTATCATAATCCGCCGCAATGCCAAACGGTGCCTTAGTGACCAAACAAATTATTCAACCTTGTCTGAATCATATAGTTATATTCCCCCAACAGAAGAAATAAACACTAGACGGCATAAAAGACTGAATAGTCAAATCCGAACCCCTACTACATGGGTAACATGGACTACACTGCCTGTGGAAATGTGCCGTCCATCAGATGTGTGGTTAGTTTAGTTTAAACTAAGCAGAAAGCTACATCGGTATTAGTTTCGAGTTTTGACCAAACATCGGCCGACCAAGAAAACGCGGCGACGTTGCTTTCAGGACCTGCAAATATGCCGCTCGTTTAATTTCCTGCGGCTTCCTTGCTAGCTTAGAGAGTTTCCTGCTTATATATGCCACCAAGTGCTTCTCACACCTCTAGCTATATAGTTCAGCCTCTCTTCTCCAGAGTTAGCTAGCCAAGGCTAAGTGCAATCCCAGATGTTTTGAAGAACATTAAGAAGCCAATTTACTGAAGGTGGTAGCTGCCGTCAGGTATTATTAACTTCTTCTGTGTTAATTACTCCCTAGAGGTTTTTAGTATATAAATCTCGTCTACCTATACCAGCCGCTATAGCTTTTCTTTCAAATTGAGTTAATTGCTCATCAGTTGCCTTCATGGATCTCATGAGAAGTTCTTAAGATACATCTTACAAACAAGCTTTTTTCCTCACATATAGCATCCCTCCAACAAGTTTCTGATTCTTATTCAGATGTTACTTCTACACTCAGCACAACAAAACTTTTTTGAGAGAAGAACTCTCTCGACTTAAGAAATTCAGTTTTGATTATAAAATTTGGTTGAATCACTACTTACAGAAAAAACTTTGATTTTCCTTTGCAAGTAATATAATAGCAAAAGTAATATATTACCTAAAAGGCGATGCAAAGATATGTTGCTTTCATGTATCTCAAGAAAAGTTCATAAAGACATCACAAGAAGTTTTTCGTACACTAGAACTGCAAGGTCAACAAGAAAACATCAAATAGTCCCTCTTTATCAGATTTGGTGGAACCACAAGTAAAAAAAATACATTTTTCTTCGTAATTAACAGTAAAAGATTATCTGTGGAATCATATGATTTCTCGACAGTACAGTACACCTGACATCCAGCACATAGAAGGCGATGCAAAAGTAGTACTCGTCCAACTTGTCCGGCACAGGAAGCTTATCCCACTCGGCCATTCGAGAAGTTCAACAGTAGTACTCGTCCAAATTGTCATGGTCGCTGCCCAGATCACTGTGTGATTATGTCAGATTTGGACTCGCCCTCTGCATGCCCTGCTCTTAGGTGCGAATCTTTTCTTGCCAGATGCACTTGGATTCGGCTTGACGACCGAGGACCCCAACTACAAGTCTACAACACGCTCGAGATTTGCCAGTGTTTTAACTTTAGCCCGGCGTTTAGCCTAAACACCCCTGAAACAGACGTAAGCCGGTGTCCAATAGGATTTGCAAACGTTTAATTTCTATGGCGTATATAAACCCCGGCTTAGAGTCTACCACGACGCTTATAAACGCCGGGCTAGCTACCTCGCACTACTATAGAAAAGTTCTTCACAGATGGTTTAAAAATATCATCACAGACGGTTCCTGAGCCGTCTGAGTTTATAGGTCAGTAAGAATACATGGTTATCACAGACGGTTTTTGAACCGTCTATAATGCAGACTATCATATACGGTTATTAACTCAGAACTGTCTGTGATAGCTGACTATCACAGATGGTTTGTAGATGAAACTGTCTGTGATAGTTGACTAGCACAGACGGTTTATAAATGAAACAGTCTGTGATAGCTGATGTATCACAGACGGTTTATAGATGAAACCGTCTGTGATATATATTCTCTATAAAGTCTCCAAGTAGTGGCTGCTTGTGCCTTTAAAACCGGCTTCATATATATCGCTGAAAATCGGTCGAAAATCGCTGAAGTGGCTTCATGTTTTAGCAACCAATCATTCCTTGATGTCAAGTCCAATTACCTTTCGACGACATCCAGGTAATTGGATGTCCACGCGCTCTCCTAGCAGCCATACTTCTTGAACTTGCAGGCTCGATGAGGTTGCCCGTGGCTGCTGTCTCACCCTCCTCATGACCCCCCGAAAGTGGTTGAGGACTACAAACAATATATATATATATATATATATATATATATATATATATATATATATATATATATATATATATAGCATATATATAATATATATTTTAAAGGAGACTTTATAGAGAAGAGATCAGGAATAGAATGGTAGGACGTACCTGAGACACAAGGAAGGAGAACTTGACCAGCATGAACACGGTTACACAGACAAAGGTGAAATAAATGGCGAGAGACAGGTAAAGAGGTGTTCTAGTAGTTTTTGACTCATTTGGTCTATTTTGGAATGGAATACACACCAATTAATAAATAATTGATGATTAGATGAACAAGCCAGGTAAAAATTCCAGAAATTAGTATGTTAATTGCAGCTTTACAAATTAACCTAACCTTTACAAATCTGAAAAGTTAAGTACAACTTTCAAAAGCAGAATACTATATAGGAACATACCATAAGATTAGTTACATGTACAAAAAATTGTATGTGTACAAACTGATGTTTTGCCCCATCCGAACCCACAACATGAACTAAGCAAGATGCACATAATGCACATACACCAATAGCCCTCAGTTTACATCACAGAGCAAGGGGAGGGAAAGCGATAGAGAGTAGAGGGAAGTAGTTACCTCAGTGCGAAGCAATACCGGCGGCAACATCTTCACCATGCATTAACCCACCTCCATTTTATTTACCATGTTTAATCAATAAATTAACCCACATCAGTAAATAATCAACTCACATCAGTAAGCCAAAACAAGCTCAAGCATGAAACTAAATTGAGTCCAGAGAGGAGAAAGCCCCAAACTACTAGGCCTCAAACTGATAAACTGAAGATCAAAGTGACAGCAGTTAGCAATTCATTAGAGCTCAAATGTGAACTATTATCAATTCAATTTCAGCATAAGACTATTAACATCATTGAGCAGTTCAACAGAGCATACAAATACCAATTTGCAATACCTCCTAGTGCTAGGCACAGACAAATCACACAGAGCATACAAATATTTCTATCCACAACTAGCAGCACCAGCAGTCACACCCGAGCACAACCCCATTCTTCACTTCTAGATCCATCTATCCATCCATCTAGCCAGCTAGCAGTCACAGAGGGCAAGACAGCAAGACCAAGGGTGTCCAAATCGACCATCAACCGACAAGGTAGCCCATATTGCAGCTCGGTTCACATGAATACGTACCAACAGCACAAACTAATAGGTGATAGATATCTATCTTACCTCGACATCGTCGGTGTCTATGGTGAGGTAGCCGTGGTCGAGGTTGGTGGAGAGGTAGCCGGGGGAGGTCGGTGGAGAGGTAGCCAGGGTCGCGCACGCCAGGGGGGAGGGATGAAGAGGGGAGGGCAGCGTCATCGTAGTTGTGGCACGATAGTGACACTGCACAAGACACTCTTATTGTACGAGTATCTTGTGCAATGCACCGTGGTGTCACAATCGGCGACGACAGGAAGAAGGGCGGCGTCAGCGGCGGGGTCGGGCGGCGGCGTCGAGGTTGGGGGCACTCGGGTGGAGAGGGGAACGAATGAGAGTAAAGACGCTAAGGAGTGATGAGTTAGGGCGTAAACCCTAGCAGACTCCTACTAATAAAGAGTGATACTTATCACAGACGGTTCCATAATAGAACCGTCCGTGATATGGTCTCATATTACAGGCGGTTCTATTATGAAACCGTCCGTGATATGGTCTCATATTACAGGCGGTTCTATTATGGAGCCGTCTGTGATATGAGACCATATCACGGACGATTCTATTATGGAATACTGCGGAAATTTTGTCCTTTAAATATTGCTATTTTTTTATTTTGGAATTTACATATGGCCAAACAGCATGGCCAGTCACTTCTTACAAAGATTAAAAAAATAGAAACATAAATAAACGAAGTTTTTATAGTGGCAGAGGTAGGCTACTATCTCCGTTTTCAAAACTTCGTAGGCGGCAGCGTCAGCATCAGACGGTTCGTGATCATCAACGAACAAAGCCCGAAATGCGTCCACCCGCTGACATACTCGTTCGAGTGTCTCGGCATGGTCGACTCAGTCGCCCACCGCATCGATTAAGTAGTCCAAGTGATGGTAAGCCTCTTGGAGATGTGCAACGTCGTTGTGGAGGACCACATCGATGACGCAGTAAACTCACCGGAAGTGGGAGATCACCTGGAAGACGCAGCGAATGAGTATGTTAAGACGGCGGAAGGTGGCCTTCACCTGCTCCGGCAAATCTTCGGACAGAGAAGTGAAGACACTGTTGAAATAGTGTCCTTCCGCAGCATTCGCCAACGTACGGCCGAAGAGGTGCTCGTAGAGTATGGCCAGGTAGGCCATTAATGCCGACGACAAGGAAATAGAAGAGAGAGCCATTTCTGTTTTAGAGTTATATGTGGGGATGATCATGATGATCTATTTTATAAAACAAGGAATAAATTCGACGCGTGAGACGAAGAGAAGCATCAGGGAGTTGAAGCAGCATTGATGCAACGAAGAGACGCATCGGCGACGAAGAAACTCAACGGGCGACAAAAAAAACTCACCGGGGAGCTGTAGCGATATTATCATAGACAGTTATAATTAAAAACTATCTTTGAAGTCTACAATTATCACAGACGGTTTTCAATATGAACCGTCTGTGATATTACCTCTTCACATATGGTTTTTAGGGTAGACAGTAACACAGACGGTTATCAATATGAACCGTCTGTTATGGTATGTAATACAGACGGTTTCGGTCCGCTGTCTGTAATGAGACGTCCAGTATTAGCCTTTTTATAGTAGTGCCGGCGTTTATATACACCGAGAACGTTAACTCGACTAGGGCATTTAAAAAACGCCCCGAATCGGTCCTACCACGACATGTTTGTGCTCTTACACCTCTAGATGAACTCTCCATGTTAAAATTAACAGTGCCATGGTCGACGTCAGATTCAAAGCTTCCTAGGACGTTCTCTCAGGTTAATTAGCTCTCTTGCGTGCTTAGTAATTCTTACTATCAATTCCCTTTCCCTAGTAATAAGTACTGCTGTAAAATCTTATCAACAGTACGTACGCAAAGTAGTGACCACTCTCATTATTCTTACTATCAGTAGCATGGTTAAAAATTTCGGAGTCGTTTCTATCGAACCACGGGTAAATTTTCAAACCGGCTCCGAAAATTTTGTTTTGCATGAATTTTATCAAATATAGAAGAAATTTGTGCCAAAATTTATTTTAAAAAATTTGAGCTGATATTTTCAACCAATTTCGACCGATTTTAAAAATCGATCGAAATTCACCAAAATCTGTGAATTTCGTCCAAACCGGCACTACCGGATCCCGTAAAATTTTGATACCGGTTCCTGATCAGTATTCAGTAGTGCTTAGTAATTGTTGCTGCTTACTGTACCACTCCCACTACTTTACCGCACCTACTTTTTACCATGCAGAAGCTAACCATTGCAAGATGGCTCGAGAGCTCAAGGTGCTGAACGCGCTCGACTCCGCCAAGACGCAGTTGTACCACTTCACGGCGATCTTGATCGCCGGCATGGGGTTCTTCACGGACGCCTACGACCTCTTTTCCATCTCCCTCGTCACCAAACTCCTCGGCCGCATCTACTACTTCGACCCCAACTCCAAGGCCCCAGGCTCCCTCCCGCCCAACGTCTCCGCCTCCGTCGTCGGCGTCGCCTTCTGCGGCACGCTCGCCGGCCAGCTCTTCTTCGGCTGGCTCGGCGACAAGATGGGCCGCAAGAAGGCATACGGCATGACGCTCATGCTCATGGTGATCTGCTGCTTCGCCTCTGGCCTATCGTTCGGCTCCACCCCTAAGGGTGTCATGTCCACGCTCTGCTTCTTCCGGTTCTGGCTCGGTTTTGGCATCGGCGGCGACTACCCGCTCTCCGCGACCATCATGTCCGAGTACGCCAACAAGCGGACGCGCGGCGCGTTCATCGCCGCCGTCTTCGCCATGCAGGGCTTCGGCAACCTCACTGGTGGCATCGTCGCCATCGTCGTCTCGGCGGCCTTCAAGCAGAGCTTCGACGCGCCGGCGTACAAGGACAACCCGGCGGGCTCGACCGTGCCGCAAGCCGACTACGTGTGGCGCATCGTCCTCATGTTCGGTGCCATCCCTGCGCTGCTCACCTACTACTGGCGCATGCAGATGCCAGAAACGGCGCGCTACACCGCGCTGGTCGCCAAGAACGCCAAGCTGGCCGCCTCGGACATGACGCAAGTGCTCAACGTCGAGATCGTCGAGGAGCCGGAGAAGGCAGAGGAGCTCGCGAGCCGCGAGCAGTTCGGGCTCTTCTCACGGCAGTTCGTGAAGCGGCACGGCGTCCACCTGCTCGGCACTTCGGTGTGCTGGTTCGTGCTAGACATTGCCTTCTACTCGCAGAACCTGTTCCAGAAGGACATATACACGGCCGTGCAGTGGCTTCCCAAGGCGGACACCATGAACGCACTCGAGGAGACGTTCAAGATCTCCCGCGCGCAAACGCTCGTTGCGCTCTGCGGCACCATTCCGGGCTACTGGTTCACCGTCTTCTTCATCGACATCATCGGCCGCTTCGTCATCCAGCTAGGCGGCTTCTTCTTCATGACGGTGTTCATGCTCGGCCTCGCCATCCCGTACCACCACTGGACGACGCCCGGGAACCACGTCGGCTTCGTCGTCATGTACGCTTTCACATTCTTCTTCGCCAACTTCGGGCCCAATTCCACCACCTTTGTCGTGCCGGCCGAGATCTTCCCTGCGCGGCTGCGATCGACGTGCCACGGCATCTCAGCAGCTGCTGGGAAGGCCGGCGCCATGATCGGGGCGTTCGGGTTCCTGTACGCGGCGCAGAGCACGGACCCGACAAAGACTGAGGCCGGGTACCCGCCGGGCATCGGCGTGCGCAACTCTCTGTTCGTGCTCGCCGGATGCAACGTCATAGGATTCTTGTTCACGTTCCTCGTGCCGGAGTCGAATGGAAAGTCGCTCGAGGAGCTCTCCGGCGAGAACGAGGGCGACGATGAGCTGGAGACGTCTGCGACAAAGACTGCGCCGGCGCCCCCTGCTTGATTGTATCAGTGAGCATGTTTTCAAAGTTTGCAAATCCAAATAGTTAAGGACTTAATGTTGTAACGTGGACGATTCAAGTAGTGTACCTATATCTCCCAAGTTTATGGTAGTAATGTAGTATTACCGTCAGACCCTGACGTTGAATACCCGAAATCTTCGTGTTTGTACCGTACTAATCTCATAATGAGTGGCTAGTATACACATCCATAATATTGATAATCACACCCATACACAGTTCATATATACAACATGATACAATAGATCTTAAACTTAGGTGTTATACGACAAGTTTAAATTACAAGGCTGACCGGCCAAATTAACTCAAGTTTCAAAAGAGAGGACAACGGAAGCATAGTAAATAAATCAAAAGGTCCAGCGGGATGCCTCATCCATTCCCACAGGCAACCGACAAGGACTAAGGCCTAATAAGACCCTGTCATCGTACCCTCTGGTACTGGATGCGAAATACGCATCGTTAGGGATCGTGTCTTCATCATACTCTGAACAACAATTTAAACAAGATTAAGTACATTGTGTACTCAGCAAGACTTGGAATGTATCGCAATATAATATAAATGCAAGGCTAAACAAAGATATGGCCCTACACTACAAGTTATTTTCAGCCTAAAGCAAGTTTAATTCGCAATACCGATATGTAATAATTTGCAATGGGAATTTAAAGAGTAGTTGACATGTAATGAAATAAGTTTATAACTGTAACAAGAGTAAATCACAACCCTCCTTGGTTGTGATCATCGATTCATTCTCAGGCATAGACATGAAACACACGACAACAACAAACCACCCCATCATATTCAACAAGACCATTTTTGCAAAAGTAAACACTATATCTAATGAATTTTCACTAAGGATGCTCATCGCCGCGAGCACATCTATTTAAATATATTTTTACTCTGCAGAGGTGTACAACTTTACCCACATGATATGAGGTCTCTAATTTGTTCAGTATCTGTTGATACCACCACATACAACATGATAGTATGCAATCTAGAGTTCATAACGCGCCTTTACATCACCTAGTCCTAACCTTGCACTAGCCCCACGAATGATAAACCCTGACTTCAGTGGATACCCTCCCTTCAGTGAGGCATTCACTGTTGTATTGAAATGTTTTGGTCCCAACGCCTCGGTGAAGGGAGTCCCTTCGAGCAAAACTACCTGGAATGCCCTTACTACTAATGCCTACCACAATGCAAGGCTAGTCCTAGATAACTTATTTCGCAACGGCTACCCCATAAATAGCACATGTGGTTGTACACTTAGGCTTAGATTGGCGCACCGAAGTTTAGCCCTTAATTGACCCGGGCGAGAATCTATATGCGAGAACACACTCTCACATTTCACAGTTCATAACATAACTCGCCTACGTCAAAAACTATATTTTTCATTTTCATTTTTATACCAAACTAATAGAGGTTGCCCCTCTAGTCCAACATTTCAAAATCACCCAAGACCATTTGCAAATTTTACCGATATTTCAATCTTAATGAAAACTAGAGCACAACTAAGCATCTACACGATACTTGTGAATGAATTATACCCAAATTGACCTTAGTTTCTGTCTACACCATATCCTAAGGGCTACAAAAATAAGGATAACAACATCACAAGGAGCATTCATGAATACAATAGGAATTTAACTACCGTTACCCATAAAGATAACAATTTTTAGACAAACATACACATATGCATAACAAACTTTATAAACGAAATATGGTAATTTAAATAGTGGATTCAAAAGGATCAAAGAGGGTGCTTGCCTTGCTCAGGTTGCTCTGAGAGTGAGGTTGCTTGTTCGTCGATAAATTCGTTCGCGATCCTAACATCTATTTGAAAGAACCGAGAAAAGGCATAAATAATAAAATAAATTCCACAGCAATAAAATTAAAATATTTTTGCATATTAAAAATAGCATGATTTTATATGAATTTATATATAAAAAAAAGATTCATTCAATTTGGAGTTCACATGCAAAAGTTATTAGCATTTGAAAATTGTTCGGTTTGAAAATTCTTGAAAATCATAAAAGTGATGATGTTAATGAAGTATTTTCTGAAATTATGCTGTCTAACAGAGAAGGTGTATTCTACTAAAATTAAAATTAGCTTTTCTCATTTTTAAGAATTTCCAGAAATTATTTTCGTACATGTCTACATGTCAGTCTCTCAAGTTTTAAAATCATGTTTTTAATTAGAAAAATAGTAGGCAGTCCCACATGTCAGCGACTCATTAGTTACTAATTAAGAAATTAAACTTAATATAATCTTATCCTGGGTTAATCCCTGACAGGTGAGGTCCACTTGTTAGTCTCTCTAGTTTTTAACACGTTTTTATTATGAAAACAATGAGTGGCACTACTACAGGAAGCCACATCACAGACGGTTCGGAACCGTCATCACAGACGATTTCCGAACCGTCTATGTTTGTTGGTCTGTGATAACAGACTATTATCACAGACGGTAAAAAACCGTCTGTGATACGCAATATCACGAGCGGTTTTACTAAAAACCGTGCGTGAAGGCTAGTATCACGCATGGTTTGGACTAAAAACCGCTCAGATATGGGAATATCACGACGGTTCTAAGAAAAACCGTCGTGATTTGTGAATATCACGAGCGGCTTTTGTTAAGAACCGCTCGTGATATTCGCGATCATAAACGGTTTGTTTTATAACGGTTCGTGATACTTGCCTTCACAGACGGTTTTAACAAAAACCGCTCGTGATAGTTCAAACCCGACCACAATTTTGTTGTTTTTCGCTAGCCTCGGAATTGCTAGCCATGCCCTCCGAAAACAAGCATGCACAAAAACAGATTCAAGCATAAACAAAAAGCAGATTCATTAGAGATAATCAATTGTTGACAACTCAAAGTGATCATTACTCAAAATAAATTACAAAAGATCGCATTTGTTCAAGTATTGTCGCTATAGTTACAACCGGATTACAATTGTTTACGCGGAGAGGTGTCGACGGGTGATGCTCTCGGTTGGCGACGAGTGAAACTCTCCATTCTCGTTAATGATTTACGTGTTGATAAAGGTCTTGAGCTTCCTCGAATGTCCTTGATCTCTTCCGCAACGAGTGAATTACATTGTAAATCCAAGACCTTAAGCTACCAAGAGTAAAGTGGTAAGCTATATATATTTAAATTTATAATTAGGAAATAATTATTTCGAGATTGACAAACCTCGTGATCCTTCTTCCTAGTCAGAAGGATTAGTCGCATATGATAGCGACGAGATTGCACATAACTCATCATCTTTTGTCAAGCGACATCGCAAAAATAGAATTACATATATAGGTATAGTCGGTTCGAGACGCGTTATTATGAAGTATGATATAGGATTATCGTGTTGTAGTGCGCATCGAAAATCCATCCCGTGTGTTAGTTACGCTCTTTCCATTGTATATTCCTTTGTTGGTAACATAATTGATGAACGACCTACATGATTCAAAAAGTTATCCTCGCCATTTCAAACGAATGAAGACTACAATAGAGTTATGTAAGGTGGAAATGAGCATACCTCTCGAGTATTCCTCTTAGAATGCTGAAGTCGTGCTTGTGGCGGTTTAGGGAATCAAGGTATATCACATAGTTCCTCTTGGGTATAATAACTAAAAGGATCCAGTGGTACCTACTCATGTATGTCGCTATAGTCATTAAACCTAAGTTCGTGCTGCGTATAAAGTACAAATGAAATTTGTATAGCAAGTAGTGACACTTACCCTGGTTGTAGGGCACCACTATGTACTTCATGTTCGTCTGACGAAGCAATGACCTCGTTATGTATTTCT
The DNA here is from genome assembly GCA_036346405.1 of Phyllostachys edulis. Lineage (NCBI taxonomy): Eukaryota > Viridiplantae > Streptophyta > Magnoliopsida > Poales > Poaceae > Phyllostachys > Phyllostachys edulis. The sequence continues at coordinate 76,241,807 of CM070551.1, read as the reverse complement.
CGACGAAGGACAAGTCTTCTTAGATGGTTTGCAACGATACCACATGTGGGTCGAGGAAACCCACCGGTTATTTCTATTCTCGGACATTTTTCAGCATGTATCTATACATAAGCAATGAGTTGTGATATTTATCGGTATTACATGAATGTAGAACTTGATTGTACGCACTTACAGTGTCCAACATCGTAGAAGCGAGACGTCGAGGCCAACGAGGTTGAATAGTTCATATAAGTCGTTGAAGCCCACGACGAAGTACCTCGTCCTGTTGAAGAAATGCTTGTCGTCAGATTCGACGGTGATTCCATGATCGCACCCTTCTTTTGGGTCTTGTCCAAGTACCGTGCATGCAAAGCCCGACAAGCATATCCAACAGGCGTGCATATCTGGCGTCGCACAACGGTTTTCCGATGATGTAGTTCCTGGTATCGTGGACTTCCGGACTTGGGAGGCTCCTTAACGCTCGTTGATTTCGATTTGGCCTTAGCGATTGGCGGCGTCTTTTTGTGAGACAACTCGAACCGACACGTCGGCACGCTTTTGTCGTTCCTTCGCATCTTCTCCATGGGAATCAAGAGGTGGCCTTCGAGGCTAAACATGAGGTGGAGTCATCGAGGGTCCGTCGGAGAGGAATGGTTGTGTCCAGATCGCGGATCGCCGGGTCGAGGCGATGTTGTTCTTGGGCCATTTGGATAAAAGAGTGGACGGCATCCCTAGTGTTATGATCTCTTCGTTCGGGCGAATCTTCAGCAGGATGGCTCAGAAATTGACATGTACCATATCCACCTGGACCTTGGCGTAACCCTGCTCCAGCTGGGCACCGTGCTGCACTGCCCCTTCCTCGTATGGATACACCATCCCCTGCGCAGCCTCAATACAAAGGGACCCATCCATCCTCACTTGGAGCTTGCACGGTGTCGGCTCCTATAAAACGATACGCAATTAGCTAAGGCGTCCTATAGGTCTATCTTTGGTGCATTCCATAGATGTACGTTACCTTGATGTCGTTTATCGATAATCGGACATCGTCATGTTCAGAATTATGCGCGGACGCGACGCTACTCCGACGTCGAGGAGGACTGCCTCCCGAATTAACGAGGACGGCTTGCGACCGCTGGCTCAGGAGTATCTCCATTTGACCTTGCAATGCTGCTATCTTTTCTTCAAATTGGTTAGTAATCATCTGTACCAACCGGTCATCGTGCTCGGCCTTGGATCTCTTCCTACTCCTATACGCGATGAGTCGTCGCGAATCCATGACTCCAAGGTACATTAACCCCAAGGCCTCGCGTGCGACATCGGGTGCTCCTTGTTTCCCAAGGTCGTAGATAGTATATCCTTCTCCTCGCTCGCATGGAAGGAGCCTTGGGAAGCTTGGGCGATCAAGTCACGCCGCAAGAGGTCATCATGTTATTATAGACACTATGAAGTTATGGACTTATTAACTAGGTAGTTCGACATATTTACCATACGTTGGGACACTTCCTGGTCTACTGGGTTTGTGAAAGAGATGCTGCCCGAAGACGAGACTTTTGCCCTCGCTTTTAACCAGCTTAGAGAACGCGGGTCTGTGACATCAGGAAACGGGTTCTGCTCCTCCGCTGCCCATTCCTCGTATTTACCCGCGTGCCCGTGCGGTGCCGAGTCTGTCTTGGTGAGTGTTTCGTGTCCGAGAGCTTTGTGCGCCGACTTTGCTCCTTAAATTCGCCGCCGCTTCATAGCCACAAAGGTGTCCCATGCTTCCGCGTCAAGAGTCTATACTGCGCGAAGGGCATCTGACCCGTGTTCACGTACTTCGTGACAAGAATGCTCTTGAAGGTCCTCCACGATTTATCCATCGTGAGCATCGCCGTCCATCGCACGCGTGCCATGTCTGCTTCTGGAATAGTGAACTTCTCTGAAAGATCTGTCCGCAGCACGCCTTTCGCTTCTTTCGTCAGGTCCTTCCACCTTGGTGTGGTGATGGGGACCCGTTCCCATCCAAGTATCCCGCAGATGGTCCGGAATCTTGCCGCTGATCTCTTGGGACTCAGAGGGACCCCAAAGTCACTGACCTCCGTGATGACCAGTCGGCCCAAAGGCATTTTCGATTGTCCCCTGCCATCTCGCTTCCGTGTCATTATCGTCGACGGTGACGGCGGCCTCGTCGGCGCCTCTTCCATCTGCGGCGTCGGTGTTGGCGGCCTCGTCGGCGCCTCTTCCATCTTGTGGCGTCGGTGACGGCGGCGAAGACGGTGCCTCTGCCATCTCGCTTACTTGCTATCTATATAAGTTACATATGCAATAAAATGTATTGCAAGTGTCCCAAATTAAGATATACATTTAAACTTAATAATATGCTCAACATGTGCAATATTAGCAAATAATCATAATTAATTCCAGCATAAATATGGAACAATTAATCTCAGGAAGAAGTACAGAGGTTGACTATAGAGATCAAGATGGCAAATGAAAAGTTGAATGAGCTCATACAGACTACTAACATTCCTAACACTCCTTAATCCACTAGCTTCTATTCTAACACTCCTTAATCCACCAGCTTCTCTTGTGATCTTTGTATAGATAGAAACTAGTGATACAAATCTTTGCCCGAGCCTACTTCATCGAGCTCGACACACTGGAGTGTACCATTTGCTTCGTGCCGTGGAGGATTGGCATGAAGCAAAGGTACACTCAAGTGTGTCAGGATCGACGAAGAAAATGTCAAGCAAAGGTTTAATGCTTCATGTACAGAAGACTAGCCTTTAATGAAGACATAGAACTAGAATAAAGTAAAATGATCGACAAAGGAAATGCTAAGTAAAGGTTTAATCCCAACATAGAAACAAAATAGAATCAAGTAAAACTTTCTTTTTGGATTGTTGTAAAAAATGCAGTTTTAGCAAAATTTCAGAATTAATCCCAACAAAATTAATTAGCATATTATGTGCTCTCAGAAGGAGAGTAGCTAAAGAACAAGTCTTTGCCATCTCAATCCTATTGTCTATACTCTTCATTAAATGAATATGATAATATAAATTCAAACTATGAGCTCTAAACAATACTTTGCTTAACTCACAAATGATCTCAACATTAATCTAAAACAGATTAAACTTCCAACAAGCAGAGGTTGACTATAGAGATCAAGATGGCAAATGAAAAGTTGAATGAGCTCATACAGACTACTAGAAGAATCACAAACTAGTCATTAGATTACCAACGAAAACTGAATACTCTCAATAGAACTGGACATGAAGAATCAGATTAACTAGCTTTCAACCGAAAGTAACCAATTAACAGTATATCATATTGACAGTAGCAAATAATACAATAGAGCTCAAGTATGAACTAACTATCACATTCAATCTCAGTATAAGACAGAGTTCATCACAAAGCATATCAACAAAGCCCACTAATCAATTTGCAATATCTTCAGTATTAGATTCAGAAATCAGAACTAATACAGATCAAAGTATCAACTAGCACTGCAAATATATATATATATGCAAAGATCAACCGAACTGCCATAGAGGAGCAATACTCACAGAGAGGATGCCGCACAAGAACTCATGATGCACAGACACTATTCCAACATATTGATTGATGATATTATGTGCTCTTAGAAGGGAAGTAGCTAAAGAACAAGTATTTTCCATCTCAATCCTATTGTCTATACTCTTCATTAAATGAATATGATAATATAAATTCAAACTATGAGCTCTAACAATACTTTGCTTAACTGTCAAATGATCTCAACTGTTAACGAAAACAGATTAAACTTCCAGTCAAACAGAGGTTGACTACAGAGATCAAGATGGCAAATGAAAAGTTGAATGAGCTCATACAGACTACTACAAGAATCACAAACTAGTCAATAGAACTGATCAATTTGCAATAGAACTATGAGCTCAACCGAAAGTAACCAATTAACAAAGACATCATATTGACAAGAGTAAGTAATACAATAGAGCTCAAATATGAACTAACTATCACATTCAATCTCAAGATAAGATGAGTTCATCACGGAGCATGTCAACAAAGCCCACCGATCAATTTGCAATGTAACTATGAGCTCAACCGAAAGTAACCAATTAACGGTACATCATATTGACAAGAGTAAGTAATACAATAGAGCTCAAGTATGAACTAACTATCACATTCAATCTCAAGATAAGATGCAGAGTTCATCACGAGCATGTCAACAAAGCCCATCGATCAATTTGCAACATCTTTAGTATTAGATTCGTAAATCGAACTAATACGATCAAGGTATCAACTAGCACTACAAATATATATATGCAAAGATCAACCGAATCGCCACAGAGGACCAATACTCACAGAGAGGATGCGCACAAGAACTCACGGTGCAAGGAGGAGGCTGCGGGGAGGAGGCCGACGCGGGAGGAGGGAGGTGGGGAGGAGGTCGACACGGGAGGAGGACGGCAGGGGGAGCGGTGTGGCAGAGGGAGGAGGCCGACACGGGAGGAGGACGGCGGGAGAAGGTGGTCTGCAGGGAGGAGGCCAACACGGGAGGAGGACGGCGGCGCCGAGGTCGGAGGCGGCGACGCCGGGCTTACTGGCCGGGAGGTGAATGGGGCGCCGAGGTTGGGGGCGGCACCGAGGTCGGCGCCGAGGTCGGGGCGCCGAGGTCGGGGACGCCAATGTCGGGCGCGGCGCCGAGGTCGAAGGTCGGCGGTGAACCAGGCAGCCCTAAACCCTAGAGGAGGCGAACGAGCGCGAGAGCCTAAGGGGCGCGGAGAGGAAGTGACAAGTGAGAGCAAAACCCTAGCGTTTCCGCCTTATAAAAAGTATATCACGACGGTTCTATTAAAGAACCGCTCGTGATAATAATATCACGAGCGGTTCCCTAATAGAACCGCTCGTGATATTTATATCACGAGCGGTTACATTATAGAACCGTTTATGATAATAATATCACGAGCGGTTCTCGCGAGAAACCGCTCGTGATATTAATATCGACGCATTTTCTATTAAAAACCGTCTGTGATAGCCCCACAAAACCATTGTCATGACAATGTGTGATATCCAAATCAAGTGAAACCAATTTTGATACTCCACATCACAATGTACGTCCACACATTGACATCAATATCAAATATGACAAGTCCATAACACATCAACACATGACAATTTCACGTTGACATCAAAATATATGAGAGATTACAAGTCCATAACACATGATGTTATGGAATAAATTAATTACATTGGAGTAAATTCTTAATTAAAATATAGGCCTTCCTGATGATCGACGCGCATATAGCTTGCTTCCTCACTGGGTTCTTCCTCGAGCCTAATGGCGTTTCCGAAAGGAGGCAACTCGTCAAATTGATTGTATTCTTCCTCGTCCACTACATTCTCAACTCCGACAATCCTCCTTTTTCCATGAAGAACTACGTGGCGCTTCTTATTTGCCGGGTCGGTTACATAGAAGACTTGAACAACTTGGTTAGCCAGTACGAATGGTTCGTCTTTGTATCCGACACGTTCGAGGTCCACGGTAGTGACACCGTGCTTGTCGACCTTTACTGTGGGAGATGGACCCAACAAAGACCAAATAGGGGATCTTGAAAAGCACGTGGTCGAGCTCCCATATCTCCTCTATTTGCCCATAGTAGGAGCTCCTCATCCCATCGATCTTGAATGCATCTATCACGGACACCGCCGTTACGGATCAGGCTCTTCCTATCTGAGTGCCGTATAAAATATGTACCCATTTATGTCGATCCTTGCCATGCGACAATTGTAAATTGTGGCCCTCGTGCCAACCATAGCAACAGATCATCACTTGATGACCCCCGATGATTCGCACCTTTAACCATTCGTTGAACCGACGGTTGTGCTCTCTCATGATCCAAACCTCCGACCGTCTCGGATTACATTGGCGCACCATGTCTTTGTGCTCGTCGATGTACGGGGACACTTGGGTCATGTGTTGCAAGACCGTGAAATGGGCTTGAGCGTACGTATCCAGATCGGGAGTGATTGATTTCCTTCCGATGGTCCCGATACCATCCAGTCTCCCCTCATGGCGAGATAGAGGCACACCTATCGGTTCCACCTGAGCCATGTAGTCGACGCAGAACTCAATGACCTCTTCGGTTGCATAACCTTCGATGATGCTGCCCTCCGGTCGAGATCGATTCCGTACGTAGGACTTGAGAATTCCCATGTACCTCTCGAACGGGTACATATGACGCAAGAACACAGGGCCGCATATCTTTATCTCTTTCACAAGGTGAACAATGAGATGGACCATGATATCAAAAAATGACGGAGGGAAATACATCTCAAGATGACATAGAGTCATCACCACCTCGGCCTGCAGAGCATCTAGTCCTTGGGGATCAATGATCTTCTGAGCAATTGAGTTGAAAAAATAACACAGCCTGAAGATTGCCACTCGAACCTTGTTCGACAAAATACTTCTAATTGCAACAGGAAGCATTTGTGTCATCAGCACATGACAATCATGAGACTTCATACCAATTAATTTCAAATCTTGCATAGAAACAAGGTTCTTAATGTTAGCAGAGTAACCAGATGGGACTTTCACACCATGCAAGCTCTGACACAGTTCATTTCTCTCGGCCTTGGACAGAGTGTAGCAAGCTGGGGGAAGGTACGTTCGTCCTGTATTGGTCTCTTCCGGTGCTAACTCGGTTCTTATGTTCATATCAACCAAGTCACGTCGTGCGTTAACACCATCCTTTGTTTTGCCACTAATGTTCAGCAAGAGACCAATCAAGCTATCACATACATTCTTGTCTACGTGCATGATGTCGATGCAGTGGCGAACTTCTAAGTGCTCCCAATAAAGCAAGTCCCAAAAAATTGACCGCTTCTTCCAGATGTTCTTCTCACGGATTCTTAATTTACGTCCCTTCCCAAGCACAACATCGATATCCTTAACCATATCATAGACCTCTTTCCCTCTAAAAGCCCTTGGAGCTGAATCGTTCTCCTTATTTCTGTCGAATTGTTTTTTCATCTTGCGGTATGGGTGACTCCTGGGAAGGAACCTACGGTGACACATATACACAGTTTTGCGCGAGTTGTTCAACCATACACTCTCCGTAGCATCTAGCGGTCTTGACAAAGCTTTGGCTCCTTTTGTCTTCGAAGTCCGACAGCTACCAAGGGCCGGAAAATCATTGATGGTGCGAGAATAACATGGCGCGTAAAGTGAAGTTCTCTCGCTTGTACGCATCCTATACCTGCACCCTTCGCTCCACAAAGGTCACAAGATCTTCCAAAGAATGGTGCTAGGTACACATCAATATCATTCCCGTGTTGCTTCGCCCTTGGATAAGTAGTGACATCAAAATGTACTTCCGCTTCATACACAGCCAAGGAGGAAGGTTGTACATACATAGATTCACGGGCCAGGTGCTATGTCGGCTACTCATGTTACCGAAAGGATTCATTCCATCTGTACTCAACCCTAACCTTATATTCCTTGATTCCGCACCGAACTCTTCGAAGCTCCGATCGAAGTTTCTCCACTAGGCAGAATCAGTAGGGTGTCTTAGCTTTCCATCTCTCTTACGCTCCTCTGAGTGCCAACGCAGCAATCTTGCCTCCTTTGGGTTCGCAAATAAACGCTTCAAACATGGGATCACAGGTAGATACCACAACATCTTAGCAGGAGGTCCTTGCTTCACCTTAGCAGTATTCTGATGCTTGTATCGGGATGCTTTGCACACAGGACATACATGCATGTCTGCATACTCTTTATGGTAGAGGATACAATTGTTCAGACATGCATGTATTCTTTCTACTTCCATTCCCAATGGACAAATAACCTTCTTTGCTTGATAGGTGGTGCTGGGCAACACGTTTCCCTCTGGAAGGATGTCCACTAGGAGACCTAACAACGCCGTGAAACTCTTATCGGACCAACCATTGCTTGCCTTCAATTTCAGCAGTTCAAGCACGGTTGACAACCTTGTATATTCCGGCTTGCAACCAGGGAACAAAGGTCTCACCGAGTCCTCCCTTAAGCCCTCGAATTTACAAAAGTCTCTCTCACTGTAGTTCTCTTATGCATCGTGTAGCATCTGATCCAGATTGTTATCGTGCCACCTATCCTCATCAAAAGCACAGTCCACATCCGGGAAATCGTTGACTTCCTCGGCGATGTCATCATTATTAACTTCGTATAATCTGCTCTTCACCGTGATCGGTCCAACATGTATACCCTTTTTGAAACCCTTCAATCAAGTGCGCTTCGATTTGCGCGTTGTTAAACATCTTCAGATTACATAATCAATGCATGGACAAGACCTAAAATTTATCCCTTCTTCAACATATCCCGCCGGCGCTCTTCTAAAAGCAACCACGCCATTAATGTACTCTTGACTCACACGGTTCACACCGCACATCCAGCCGATCCATCTACACTACGCATGTAACAAATTAGTGTCAAATTGATTAGCGCTTAATTTATAGCAAACATAAAGGGTTATAGATCGTTACCCTTGGAGCTCACGAAGAAAATACGATTCCTCTCTCCTTTCCTTCTCCTCTCTAAGGTGGCGCAATGGGGGAGGAGGCGGCGGGTGTTGGAGGCGCTATGGGCAGGGGTCCAACCTTCTCCTCTCTAAGCTGGCGCAACGGATAATTATTGATTATCTACATGATTGTTGATTAGATACGAGACAAAAGACAAGAGGAAGATCCTAATAACTAGCAAGTTGGTCCGCACGATTGCGCGGGTATCCGTTTTGATATAATTGAAACAACAAACCACTATGATGACGTTTCTTCATGGATAAATGGAGGAAATAAAAAATAGATCATTGCACATGTGACTTATCTTGGTGTGTCATAAATTCTTCTTTTTAATCTGTTCTAGAAAACAACTCATGAAATTAGTTCTGATTAAGACTTTCACCTCTTTGTACGTACTTACTCGTTTTGTCTCATCGTTGCACAAAGGAATTACACCAGATTAAAGGCTACATGTTTTGCTTTTCATTTTCTGGAATTTATTAGATCATAGTTTTGGTTCAATAACATCCAATGGCTGCTATAGTTTAGGTTTAATTAGGGTCCATCAAATTAAGAGCTAGATGTTTTGCCTTTTTCTAAGAATTTATGGCTTTTGTGTGAAGTATTAATTCAAACTTAAACCCTATGCTTTAGATTAAGGAATATAACAAAGAAAACAAAACATTAGGGTCCATGTACAGAGTAGCAAAATAAGGGAAAATCATTAATCAATAGAGTGGATCGATAAAGGATAATAAGTATTACTCCATCTGTTTAATTAGGGGAGGAGCCGCAGGTTGGAGGAGAGCTAGGGCAGGGAAGTGTGGCACCTAGGGAGGAGCAGCAGATCTAAGTACTGGAGCCAGCGGCAGGGGCCGGGGTTGCTCCAAAGCGGTAGCGATGGCGAGAGGCAGGTCTGGCCTTGATGGGCAGCCAGCGGTCTGGCCTTGATGAACACAGCCAGAAAAGTCTGGCAGAGGGATGTGTTGGGCTCAATTTATAAGGGGCGAGATATCACAGATGGTTCTTCATAAGAACCGCTCAGGATAACTCAATATCACGCATAGCTTCTCATTCGAATCGTCATGTACTATCACAGCGGTTTGTTAACAGAACTGCTCGTGATAGATGACTATCACAGATGGTTCTAAAAATACCGCTGTGATAGGCTTCCCGCGCCACCCGCAGGTCCAGACAGACCCAACACAGACGGTTCTAAAGGAACCGTCTGTGATGGGGCATCTACTATAGCCTATTTTTTAGTAGTGTGGGTCCCGCATGTGAGTGACTTATTTTCTAAAACTTTTTAAATTAGATTCCTGATTATCTTTTTGATCGGTCCCACATTTCATTGACTTAATATTCTTAACCTCTATGATTAGCACCAAACTAATCCTAGTCGCATCGGTCCACAAGTTAGAGAGAGAGAGAGATGGAGGAGCTGCCGAGAGTCGCTTAGCTCAAAGGAGTTTCGCCAAAGCAACGTGCATCGGCTTGGCTCGGGAAGGGGCAAAATGGGTTCCTAGCTTGACGGTGATCCTACTAGCGGTGGCGGTGAGGTAATGGATGGTCGGAGCATCACCGGCAGCGACTTCCAGAGGCGGTGTACATGTGGTTGTATACTTAGGCTTAGATTGGTGCACCAAAGTTTATCCCTTAATTGACCCGGGCGAGAATTTACATGCAAGATCACACTCTCACATTTCACAGTTCATAACATAACTCGCCTACGTCAAAAACTATATTTTTCATTTTCATTTTTATACCAAACTAACAGAGGTTGCCCCTCTAGTCCAACATTTCAAAATCACCCAAGACCATTCGCAAATTTTACCGATATTTCAATCTTAATGAAAACTAGAGCACGACTAAGCATCTACATGATACTTGTGAATGAATTATACCCAAATTGACCTTAGTTTCTGTCTACTCCATATCCTAAGGGCTACAACAATAAGGATAACAACATCACAAGGAGGATTCATGAATACAATAGGAATTTAACTACCGTTACCCATAAAGATAACAATTTTTAGCCAAACATACACATATGCATAACAAACTTTGCAAACTGTAACATCCCATTTTCCCAGAGTTTTGAAAAGCTTTTAAAAATAATAACCATTTAGTTTTGATGAGAGTTCAAAGCTTAATTTGAAGATTTTAGAAATTCGGAGGTTTAACTTGAACTAATCAAACTTCAATTAATCCCTTTCTGGTTGAGCTGGAGTTATTGCTGTTCTTTGGCTTTTTAGCCTCTTTTTCTCGGTTGGCCTTGCTTGTCCTCCAGGCTAGTCTCTTCCTCTCTAGGCCCCTCTCTCTGGTCTTTCCTCTCGCTGGACATTTCTCTGATGCCCAGACCCTCCTTTTGTTGGACATCCCCTGATGCCTAGATCCATCGCATCTTTCTGACCTTCTATTCTTTTCCTCTTCTCTTTGGACCTCCCTGGAGTTTCTCCTTTGTGGATCTCCTACCTCTGATCTCCTCTCTTTTGGAGATATCCTCCCTTGGGTCTTTCTTTTCGCCTAGACCTCCTCCCAGCCGGACCTCCTTATAGGTTCAATCCCTTCTGTTCTCTGGACCTCTCTTTGTAATCTCCTATTTGGACTTTCCTTAAGTCCAGACGTTCCCTTTGTTGGCTTGAATCTCTTTGTGCTTAGACCTCCCCTTGGGTCTAAGCTTCCATCTTTGACTGGATCTCCCCTTGATCTAAACCTCTTTCTTTGCTCAGACCTCCCCTTGTTGAGATCTAGCTGTTAAGACCTCCTCTCTGGAGATCTTAGCCGCTCAGACCTCCCCTTGTTGAGATCTGGCCGTTAGGACCTCCTCTCTGGAGATCTTAGCCGCTCAGACCTCCCCTTGTTGAGATCTGGCCGTTAGGACCTCATCTCTGGAGATCTTAACCGCTCAGACCTCCCCTTGTTGAGATCTGGCCGTTAAGACCTCCTCTCGAGAACTTAACCGCCAGACCTCCCTTGTTGAGATCTCGCCGTTAAGACCTCCTCTCTGAGATCTTAGCCGCTCAAACCTCCCTTGTTGAGATCTGGCCGTTAAGACCTCCTCTCTCGAGATCTGAGAGCCGCAGACCTCCCTTGTTGAGATCTGGCCGTTAAGACCTCCTCTCTGAGATCTTAGCCGCTCAGACCTCCCTTGTTGAGATCTGCCGTTAGGACCTCCTCGCCGGAGATCTTAACCGCCAGACATCCCTTGTTGAGATCTCGCCATTAAGACCTCCTTTCGAGATCTTAGCCGCATGCACCTCCCTTGTTGAGATCTGGCCATTAAGACCTCCTCCCTGGAGATCTTAGCCGCTCAGACCTCCCCCATGTTGAGATCTGGCCGTTAGGACCTCCTCTCTGGAGATCTTAACCGTTCAGACCTCCCCTTGTTGAGATCTGGCCGTTAAGACCTCCTCTCTGGAGATCTTAGATGCACAGACCTCCCCTTGTTGAGATCTGGCCATTAGGACCTCCCTCTTGGAGATCTTAGCCGTCCAGGTCCTCCCTTCGTTGGATCCAAAGGTCCAAGACCTCCTTAGCACTTGAACCCACCGTTGGCTCCTGCGGTCACATCGCTTAAGGCTTTGCCTTCCTCACCTTGGGACCGTCTGATGTTGTTCGGATGGCCTGATCTTAAGGGCACGTTCGCTTGGTCTGAACGTTTCCTTCCCCTCCTAGCCGTTCGATCTAAATCAGACGGCCTAGTCTTGTTGGCCTGTTCGCTCGGTCCGAACGGCCGCTTCGTTTTGCGCCATCCGATCTGGATCTGACGGCTCAACTGCGAGGTAACGTTTGGATGGTCCGAACGTTTCATTCCTTTCTGGACCGCCCGATTCCAATCAAACGGCTCTGCTTTGCTACGCGTTTCCCTTTGCTCCCAGGACCTCTTCCTGGCTGTTTTGCACGGACCACCTCCTCGATCCTTGCTGGTCTTTTGTAAAGACCACCCTCCTAACCCTGAACATCCCTGTTGTTCGGGACCTCCCTGTACCCTTTGATCTGGACCATTGAGGTCCTCCCCCTTTTGAGATCTTGACCGTTAGACCTCCCTTGTGAGGATCTGAGTGTCAGGACCTCCTCGTTGTGAGTGTTTTGGACCTTTTTGTCAATAGGACCTCCCCGTTGTGTGCCTTTTTGGACATCCAGTCCATAGGACTTCTCTTTGAGTTTAGACCTTGTGGTCTAGATCTCCTCTTCTTGTGTGTTTAGGCCTTTGAGGTCTAGACCTCTCTGTTGTGTGTGGACCTCCTTAGGTTCAGACCTCCCTGTTGTATTTGGACCTCCTTAGGTTCAGACCTCCCTGTTGTGTTTGGACCTCCTTAGGTTCAAACCTCCCTATTGTGTGTGGACCTCCTTAGGTTCAGACCTCCCTGTTGTGTTTGGACCTCCTTAGGTTCAGACCTCCCTGTTGTGTTTGGACCTCCATAGGTTCAGACCTCCCTGTTGTGTTTGGACCTCCTTAGGTCTAGACCTCCCTGTTGTGTTTGGACCTCCTTAGGTTCAGACCTCCCTGTTGTGTTTGACCTCCCTTAGGTTCAGACCTCCCCTTTTTGTGTTTAGACCTTTGAGGTCTAGACCTCCCTGTTTGTCCTAGGACCTCCTCTTTGGACCATGGACCATGTCCTTTGACTGGTTTGCGCACCTTTTGACTAGCCCTTTCGCAGTCTTAAGTGCATTTGATGTGGGTTGAGTCACATTAAATGCTGCCACCTACCTTTGTACTCCTTTTCCACTTTGTGTCACATCCCTTGCTTTCTTTGTTTCTTTTCATACCTTGTGGCAGTGTGCCCTTGTCCTAATACGTTGAACCTGGTCGCTTCTTTGTGTTGGTGCTCTGTTCCCTTTCCTCTTTAAATAGAGCACCAGAGGGCACCACTGCCTCCCTGCTCCTTATTTCAACTCCTCCTCGGTTTCTTCCTGACCGGGTGAACTCCTCCGAGCTCCCCTGGCTTAGACCCCTTTTGGGTCTGGACCTCCATCTCGCCTGGAGCTCTCGCTAGAATCTCCCTCCCGGACCTTCCTTTCTCAGTGGACCTCCTCCTCCCTATGGACCTCCTCTTCTCTTTTGATTTCAAGTAAGTTCTTTGGTTTTTCTTGGAGTTTCTTTTGCTTATTTAGTTTCTTTTGCGGACGTGTAGATTTCGGTTGAATCGTCGAGAAGCTCGTGTATCAGGCCCCATCAGCCGAAGCTCTTTCTTTCTCCAACAGAGGCAAGTCGTGGTCCTTGATCATCTTGATCCCACTTTGCAAGCTATTTTGATTTATTAAACTTGCATGGCTATCTTTATAGAACTGTTTTGGGCAGTAGCTATCCTCCTACTTGACATTATGCCCCCTTTGTATACTTGAACTGGACATGTTGACATGAACTCTTTGGACACCTTAGGATGGATATTTTAGTTGGTATTCCTTGCTATTGCCAACATTGGGACCGTATGTATATGCTTAGCCTTGCTGTTAGAACCGTGGGTTTGTGAATCATGCCTCATCATTAATAAATCTAGACTAATGATCTATGGAATCTGTGGTTGGTGCCACTATTGAGCAGCTTTGGCAGGACGCCTAAGTTGTGTTGATTGTGGTGCGAGATCACTCTAATAATTTGTTGTGCCAAGACTGGGTGGTCTCTTGGCAAGGGTAATTACAAATTGTTTTGCTAAGGCAAGAAGGCAGGGAGTGAGTAGTGGGTGCTATGCACATTTGGGTTTGTGAATGTCTTGCCTTAGCACAACTAAGGACTTAACTTTGTGTTCTATTGATCTGGGCCAATCAGTGCAACCACAACATCACTTTATGGGGGTGGTCTGGGCTGAATAATTAGCAATGGGTTGGCTTGGGGCTGCTGGGTTGAGCGTGTGATTCGTTGGCGCAAGAGGGGGCACCCCATAACCCTGCAGACTTCTAGACCAAAGGGGGGGATTTGCGAAACCTTAGCGGGCAGCTCTGAGTCGATTCAAAGCTTTGTAAAAAGCCTTGCAGCTCTCTAGATCTGCTCACCTTCTAAGTGAGCAAGGGTGGCCTGAACACGCCCCGCTAGAGAGACCGTGGATTGTGGGTAAAGTTGTACACCTCAGAGAGTGTAAAATCTATTCGAATAGCCAAGTCCTTGGTTATGGACATGCTCAGTGAAAATGGTGCAAGGGGTAGCTTTGTGAACTTGTGCTTCCGGGCACTTGGGTGAGAGGTCATGGCTTTGCCTTGAAGAGACCTTGGCCGGCTCCAGAGGGGTTGTAGGATCAAGGATAACCGACTAGAGGGGGGTGAATAGGAGGTTTTTTAAACTTTTTAACAAATTAACAATTTACCCAATTAATAACATAGTCTAAACAAGTTATACTTCTAGCTAAACAAAATAATCACAATAATAAGCTAGAAATATTTAAGCGGAAGGTAAAGACTAGAAATAACCACAAAGACACGACGATGTTTTTCCGTGGTATCGAAGACTTGCTTCTTCTTCACTAGTCCACGTTGAGGGAGCTTGACGCCTCAAGCGGCTCCACAATTAAGCCTTTCCTCAAGTCACTATGGTTGTTCTTCCTCCACTCGGAGATGGTGAACACCGAACCACTCACAAGCTTGCACCGGGCCTCTTCACAATCTTCTTCGAAGAGATCACCGCGCTTCACCACCAACCGTCTAAGAGTGCGGCAACACTCCAAGAGTAATGAATCAAGGTCTTCACTTGACGGCACTCAAGTGCACATGGATCAACTAGGAGAATGAATGCACTTGAATGTATCTCAACAAGCTCACAATGAATGCACAAGAGTGTTTTGAGTGTTGAGTCAATGCAAAGGCTCTCAAAGGCTCTATAAATGTCAAATGGGCACTAGCAACCTTGACTTGAGCAATTGGGGGTATTTATAACCCCACAAGCAATTATGACCGTTAGGCGAAACCAGAGAAGTCAAAGTAAAATCGGACGCGATCACAGTAAGTGGCTGGCGAGACGACCGAACTCGATCGAAACACCATCAGCAGCTAGACCAGATACTAAAAAAAGAAAAAGTAGCCGTTGAAATTTCAATGAACGACCGCAGTAAACGCGTCTTGACGTCCGATTTCCCGCCGTATCGCTTTCTCTGAGCGGTACGACCGTTTGTAGGGTTTCGTGATTTCCTGAGGATTTGCAATGGTTCTGGAATTTCTATACCACCATATAAAATCGGAATGACCGCGAGTTTGCGACGACCGCTCCCAAAAAACGAACGTCCAATTCCGAGATAAGTTTCGAGCGATTTTACATCGGTTCTGCTTTTATTGAACCGCCTCATAAAAATCGAACGATCAAGAAACGGTACGCGACCGTTAGTCACGGGCGATGCGACCGATTTCCATGAGAAAGTCTCGAGGCAATTTGCAACGCTTCGGTTTAATTGAACCGCCAACTAAAATACGGAATGATCAAGATCGCAGACTGACCGCTTAAGGACTCGATCGTTCCGCTTCAACACTTAATTGGTTGTTCCTTCAAAATGCGGTACTACGCCGAGTAGAGACAGGTCATATCAAGACTGAAGCGATTTACGACCGAAGATGAATCTAACAGTACTACCGATTTTGAAATGAAGACTTAGAATTTTTAAATCAATTTCAAGTTAAAGTATGCATGCATGCATGATCCTAAGTTGATCCATATTGCATCGTAACATGCTATCAAGCTACTAGCCATGATCCTCTTAATAGTACGGCATTTATCCTATAATCCGGTCTTCCAACCAAACTCCCAAGACCGTAAAATAGAAAAAGAACCTAGACTACTAGTACCTTGTCTTTAAGCCTTGTGGATCTTCATTTTCTCCTTTGGCATGCATCTTTATGTCAACAAGTACACCAATGGGACTTAACCTTGTAAATACTCAATAAACTTGTTAATCCCATATTCACATATTGTCATTAATTACCAAAACAATTTTAGGGCCTAGATGCTTTTCAATCTCCCCTTTTGGTAATTGATGACAACACTAATAATATGTGAGAAAGATTGGTTTGAATATACCATAATTGTATATTCTATTTGTGGCTTAACAATAAAACAATTTTTGCAATAAGCATGAGAGAATGTATGAGAATAATTTTCTTGTTAAGTCTATTTTAAAGAAAGCTCCCCCTAAACGTGTGCAAAAAGAGATAGAGCATTTTGTAGAAAATATGAGAAATTTGGGCGGAGTTTCTTTAGCAAATTTGAACTTGAGGAAATGCAATAGTAAGATATAACGATAAGTATGATTGCATTTAAGATAATAATAAAACATCCAACAAGTTCAACAAGTTAAGTGACGCATATTTTAAACTATTACAAGCACATAAGTTCAACATTACATAAGTCCATATATAGCAAAAGCTTGCGCTTGCTCCCCCTAAAGCTATGTCTTCTATATCTTTTCACTTCTCTCCCCCTTTGGCATCAAGGTACCAAAACAACTCGAAAGTGGGATCTCGAGGAGGAGGAACAACGCCCCGAGCAATCGGGTCTGTGTAGGAGTAGGAGTCGGGTCTGAGAAGGAGGGATAACATCTGAGAAACTGTGACCAAGTGGAGCGGAGTCCCGAGTAGCGTGACTGCTCTGGAGAAGAAGTGAAGGAATGAAGGAGAGGTCTCTAACGCTGAAGTCAAACCGAGTCATGACCTCGGTGACTAGAGCCGAGAAGTAGCAGAGCGCAGAACTCAGATCTGAGGTGTAGGTGCTTTAGCCGGAGCCGGAGGAGGGACAGGAGGCACAGAGATGGCCTCGGAAATAGGAGGCCGCCGAGTAAAGCGCTATGGAGTCTTCAAAATTCCTCTATGTCGGTCATGCTCTCTACTAGTGCAGCCATCTGTTATGAGTCTCATCGAAGAAGTCATTACGAGTCTGCTCCATCTCAAGTAATCTCCTCGAGTCTCATTCTCAAATTCAGCTGTTCAGCCTTTATGTCTTGCAAAGCACTAAGAATGAGTTGCTGATTCTAAAGAATCTGTGCAATAGAGCCTTCATTGATAATGGGATCAGCGAGAGGCACTTGCCTCGTGATGGGATCATCCTCAAGAGTTCGTCGAGGAGGAACGCTGCCTCGTGGTCTATAAGATTTATGAACTGAACCAAGACCACCATGATATGTTATCTTCTCGTAAATCGAGCCATAATATAAGGTGCATAGTAAATTCTCTTGACTCTATCATTCTTGGATGAGACTATGCCCTGAAGGATAACATCCACAACATCAAATTTTATGCCTCGCATAATATGATCTATAATGTTCTAGGCATGTCCCCTGATAGCATCAAAATTGCCGCTCTTAGGATAAAAGGTGTGATTGATAATCCTATTAATTATGCTCGACAAAGGCTTAAGTCCGGTGATGGTTCCTAGCTTGAATTTGACATTTGAGTCATAATAATCACCCCAAGCAGGAGCAAGTAAAGCTGGACTATCAAAGATTTTCTCCCAAGAACTGGATCTTACTCTTAAGATTTGTTCAAATTCTTCCTTTGTACTTTGCAAATCTCTAGCCACAGAAATCCACCTAAAGGACTGTAAATCAGTTGACACATGAACTGTGGCGTAAAACTGTCGAATAAGCTCATCATCATAGTTTTGTTTTAAAGCCACAAGGTCGTGAAGACCTACATCATAGAACTTCTGATATACTCCACTATATTTGTCCAAATCATTTAAGTGAGTCCACTTAATCCACTTATGATCGACAAATTTTCTGCTTTCTTCCATAAAGTTGTTCATATACTTGCTCTTGAAAAACAAGATGAAACCTTGGATTTACCGAGTCGATTTGAGAAGATATTGATTGACATGCCTTTTATTGCGTAGTCATCTGCTGAAAGAAGTCTCAAATCTTGTGGAGGTGGTGGAGATTCTCCTAAATTATCAAAAGTGCCTTCTTCTTCAGAATTGGGCTCAGAATGAGTCTCATCCTCGGAGACATAATCCTCACTTGCTTCTGTTTCATATTCTGGAGCTGGCCCTTTTCCTTTGCCGTGTACGACCTTTTGACGGACTGAGCGAGTTTGTCGCCTTGCCGACCGTCCGTCGATTTAAGAGGCGATTGCGAGGGAGCCGCAGAAGATTGAGGAGAAGATTGTCCTCGAGGAAGTCCAATTGGTTTCCTCGTCGCAACCCTCATCCTAGGCATCTTTAGAACCAAAGAATAGGTTACAAGATATTCAAAGGAATGAATGGAATTGAATTTAGTTGAAAAGAAATGACATTTCTGTTTTTCAGTCAGGATAATCGGTCGTACCGCCGTTCATTGGCGATGACGATCAAGATCAAGGATCGTCTGCAGCCAAGAACCGGTCATTCGATTATCCCGACCGAAGTTCTAGGGCTTCTAAAACTTGCATATTTTGGTGATTTTAATGGATTGAATCCAAGGAGCGATGCTTAATCATCATAATACACCAAAATACACCATTTTACCCAACTAGAATCTCAGAATTTCATCACATTTCAACAAAACCCTAAATGGATAACCTAGGGTTCCATACGGAGATAAAACGCGAATTAAACAACGTTTTACCTTGAGATCGGAGGAGATGAACCTTGGAGAGGCTTCCAATACGAAGAAACAAAGGATTTTGGGAGATTTGGAGTGAATTAGAAGAGGGGTTTGGAAACGCACAGGCGCGGGTGAGAGAAAGGAAAAAGAACGGTCGTGCCGTTCGTGGGTTAAAAGGAGAGAGAAAAAAAACGCAACCGCAGAGGAGTTAGAATTTCTTTCAAACCGTCGTGGTCGTCATCGACCAAATACCGCTTGTCGTTCCGCTCTCGGTCGTATCAGTTGTTATAACGCCGGTCGTATCAAGACAATGATCGTTCCGCATGCGATAACTACTGATCGTTCGATTATCCTGGGAACTTCTGGATTTTCTAGGAACTGAAATAATTTTGCAAATGATCCCTAGTTTTGCACTCAAATAAATATCATTAAGGATCATTGTGCATAGAATAGACTATTGTCTATTAAGAAACATGATTTTATGATCATAGCTAATTTTTAATAAAGATTTGGGAAATATTTTCATAAAATACTCAAATAACATCAAATGAAACACATAACATGATGTAGGAGTTCAAACAACATTTGAATAGTCTATTATATTTAACTCATTCCTCAATTTGCAAAAGCGGCCTTCATCTAATGGCTTGGTGAAAATGTCCGCTAATTGGTCCTCGGTTCTTATGTGGCTAATCTCAATATCTCCCTTGCTCACATGATCTCTCAAGAAATGGTGACGGATATCTATATGCTTGGTTCTTGAGTGTTGAACAGGGTTATTTGCAATTTTCACGGCACTATCATTGTCACACAAAAGAGGCATTTTATCAAATTTTATTCCATAATCCATCAATGTTCGCCTCATCCATAGCAATTGAGCACAACAACTTCCTGCGGAAACATATTCGGCTTCGGCGGTGGATAATGCTACGGAGTTTTGTTTCTTGGATGACCATGATACTAGAGATCTTCCTAAGAATTGACAACTACCCGAGGTGCTTTTTCTATCCACTTTGCAACCCGCATAATCTGAATCCGAATATCCAATTAAATCAAATTTAGCACCTTTCGGGAACCAAAAGCCAATGCTAGAGGAATGCTTTAAATATCTTAGTATTCTTTTAACGGCCATTAAATGACACTCTTTTGGAGATGCTTGAAAACGTGCACACATGCAAACGCTAAACATGATATCGGGCCTAGATGCGGTAAGATAAAGCAAACTACCAATCATGGATCTATAAAGCTTTAAATCTACCGGTTTACCTCCCTCATTTAGATCAAGGTGACCATTTGTAGCCATGGGAGTCTTGATGGGCTTTATGCCTTCCATGCCAAACCTTTTAAGTAAATCCTTCACGTACTTGGATTGACTTATGAAAGTCCCATCTTTTAGTTGCTTGATTTGAAGTCCAAGGAAATAGCTTAATTCTCCAATCATGGACATTTCAAATTCCCTAGACATCATATCACCAAACTCTTTGCAAAAATCTTGATTAGTAGACCCAAAAATGATATCATCAACATAAATTTGACATACAAAGAATTCATCATCTAAAACTTTAGTAAATAAAGTTGAATCAATTTTCCCGATTTTGAATCCTTTTGAGACTAGAAAATCTCTAAATGCGTTCATACCATGCTCTAGGAGCTTGTTTAAGACCATAGAGCGCCTTGGAGAGTTTATAGACACGATTTGGATTTTTAGGATCTTCAAAACCGGGAGGTTGCTCAACAAAGACAAGTTCGGATATTTCACCATTTAAGAAAGCACTTTTAACATCCATTTGAAATAACTTAATATCGAAGCATGATGCAAAAGCAAGTAATATCTGAATTGATTCAAGCCTAGCTACGGGAGCAAAGGTTTCACCAAAATCCAAACCTTCAACTTGTGAAAACCCTTGAGCAACCAACCTTGCCTTGTTCCGAACAACCAAACCATTCTCATCTTGCTTGTTCCTAAAGACCCATTTTGTACCAATAACATTGTGCTCTTTAGGTCGATCCACCAATGTCCAAACTTTATTTCGGGTGAAGTTGTTGAGTTCTTCATGCATAGCATTCACTCAATCCGGATCTTCAAGTGCTTCTTCTACATGCTTTGGCTCAATAGAAGAGACAAAAGAGTAATGTTCACAAAAAGAAGCAATACGAGAGCGAGTTTGAACACCCTTACTTACGTCACCCAATATTTGATCTATTGGATGATCCTTTGCAATTGCATTATGAATCCTTGGTGGTTGGTTGGATGGTTGATTATCTTCATTATCATTTTCCTCACTAAGTTGAACTTGATTTGTATGAGATGATTTTGGTTCAACTTGAGTGGAGGATGTTGGATCATCTTCAGGCTTGACGTCACCTATTTACATATGTTACATTGCTTTTCTTAAGGCTTCATTACCTACATCTTCCAAGTTCTCATGCTCTTCTTGAGAGCTGTTAGTTTCATCAAATTGCACATCGTGTTTTTCTTCAACCAAACCGGAGTTTTTGTTGAAGACACGATAAGCCTTGCTATTCGAAGAATAACCAAGCAAGAAACCAACATCGCAACGACTATCAAATTTTGAAAGACGAACACCCTTCTTTAAAATGTAACACTTGCAACCAAAAACTCGGAAATAAGAGATGTTCGGTTTTCTTCCTACAAGAAGCTCATAGGAAGTCTTTTTCAAAAGACGGTGCAAATAAAAGCGATTTATGGCATGACAAGCGGTATTTATAGCTTCCCCAAAAGACATCGAAGTATTATATTCATCAAGCATTGTCCTAGCCATTTCAATCAATGTACGATTTTTCCTTTCTACTACTCCATTTTGCTCCGGAGTGTTGGTTGTGGAAAGTTCATGCTTTATTCCAAGTTCATCACAAAAGTCTTCAACTTTGGTATTTTTGAACTCGGAACCATTATCACTACGGATTTTCTTTATTTTGAAATCAAATTCATTTTGGGCCCTTTTGCAAATCTTTTGAAAATCCGGAGGTTTCACCTTTGTCATCTAGGAAGAATACCCATGTATATCTAAAGTAATCATCCACAATGACTAAACAATAGCTATTACCTCCAATACTCTTATAGGTTGTTGGCCCAAACAAGTCCATATGTAAGAGTTCCAATGGTCTAGAAGTTGACATGATACTTTTGGAAGGATGAGAATTAGCGACTTGTTTACCGCTTGACAAGCACTACAAAGTCTATTTTTCTCAAACTTCACATCTTTCAAGCCAACAACTAAATCATGTTTGAAAAGCTTTTTGAGTTGAATCATTCCAACATGAGCTAGCCTTCTATGCCAAAGCCAACCCAATGAGGTTTTTGCCATTAAACAAGTTTTTAAACAAGATTCACTTGAACCAAAATCTACCAAATAAAAATTCCCAAATCTAAAGCCTTTGAAAGCTAAAGAGCTATCCTTTGCATTAGATATGGTAACACCTTCACTTGAGAAAGAACAAATTAGTCCTAGATCACAAATTTGAGCAACGGATAACAAGTTAAAGTTTAATGATTCTACTAAAGAAACATTAGAAATGGAAAGGTCATTTGAGATAGCAATTTTACCCAATCCTAATACCTTTCCTTTGCTATTGTCTCCAAAAGTGATCTTTTCAATTCCTTGACCATTCTCGAATGTGGTGAACATTTTTCTATCACCGGTCATATGTTGTGTGCATCCACTATCAAGCACCCAATGTTTTCCACCGGTTTTATAGTTCACCTACAAAACAAGAAATTAAGTCCTTTTAGGTACCCAAATTTGTTTGGGTCCTTGGAGGTTAGTGACCAAGGATTTAGGCACCCAAATAGCATTCTTTTTAGCGCCCAAAATTGAAGTGCCAACAAAACGAGCAATTATTTTACCATCCTTAGACTTTTTAAGCATGTAGCAAGAATCATATATTCCAATGGATGGAGTCTTACCCTTAGGACAATCTTGTTGCACATGTCCTATTTCCCGGCATTTATAACAATACTTACCATTTTGCCTCACAAATCTTGTGGACATGTTTGCCGGTTTCTTACCTTTCTTAGGCACATACCCAAGACCTTCTTTGTTGAATGAGCACCTTTGCTCACTCAAAAGTTTGTCAAGAGTGGTCTTGCCCTTGAAGCATCTTTCTAAGCTCTTACTTAGCTTGGTCACTTGTTCTTTTAGCTCATTGTTCTCATGAACAAGCTTTGAATCATTTTGCTCAACACTATTATGACTAGCATCAATATTAGAGCAACATGGCATAGCAAGAAGATCATCACATGAAGTAGATGCACTAGTCTTAGCAATTTCTATACTAGGCATTTTATCAATAATATCACATGTGATTCCTATACTTGAACACGATTTATTTGAATTTTCTTGAATGAGCAAGTTGTGTGCTTCCTTAAGTTCCATATAAGAATCTTTTAGAATATTGTATTCTTTATTTAAGACCTTATATTTTGATTTTTCCTTTCCAAGATATTCATTTAAATCATCAAGCATATCCATTAATTCATCATATGTTGGTTCATCATTAATAATGGATTTTACCTTATCTCCTTTTGCCATGAGGCAAGTAGGAGTGGAGAACATTGATGGAGTTTCTTTGATGGCAATGCCAACTAGTCCCTTCTTCTTGGGGACTCTTCTTCATCGGAATCGAGTCGCTTGACTCATCGCTTGAATCCCATTCTCCAATATGGGCTTCATGCTTGCCACCTTTGTGAAGCTTCTTGAAAAGCTTCTTCTTGCCATTGTATTCCTTTTTCTTGAATGACTTCTCCTTGTCATCCTTCTTTTCGGGACAATGAGAAGCAATGTGCCCCTTCTCTTCGCAATTATAGCATCGGATGTTGCTATAACGCTTCTTGTCATTTGAGGATTGCCCTTTCTTCTACTTGTCGGGTTATAGCTTCTATTTGGGCGTCTCTTCATGAACCTCTTCATTTTTCTCACAAGGAGTGCATACTCCTCATCGGTATCTTCTTCTTCATCTTCATCATCACTTGATTCCGCTTTGGCCTTGAAAGCGGTGATCTTCTTTCTTGAGGAGGATGTATCCAAGAGCTCTTCCTTGTCCTTTTGAACAACTCATTTGTGATGAGGTTGCCCAAAAGCCCGCTGGTGTCATCCTTGTCAACTCGGGTGAGTTGAGAAATAGAGTCACCAACGCCTTATACTTGTCCGGAGAGCCCTAAGCATCTTGCGCACAATATCAACATCAAGAAGGTTAGTACCAAGGCCTTTGAGCTCATTCACAATGTTGTTGAGTCGTGAATACATCTCATTGATGTTTTCATGAGGCAACATCATGAATGTCTCATATTTGATCCGGCCTATGCAATTTGGCTTTTTGACCGTGGATGTACCCTCATGAATTTTCGATAGAGTGGTCCAAATATCATGAGCACTTTCCAAGTTGCTCACTCTATTGAATTCATCCGCTCAAAGCGCCAAAGAGAGCATTCATAGCTTGAGCATCTAAATGAGCATTACGCGTCTCTTGATCCGTGGGATGTAGTGGATCAAGAGGCATTACGTGACCCTCATTTACGATTCTCCATACGCTTGGACTCATGGCTTTTAAATAAATTGACATTCTAATTTTCCAATAAGCATAATTTGAGCCATCAAATAAAGGAGCCTTTCTTATAGCAATTCCCTCACTAGTCATCCTTTTCTCTCTTAGACGGTTAAGTCTAAATCAATGAGAGACCAAACTCTGATACCACTTGTAGGATCAAGGATAACCGACTAGAGGGGGGTGAATAGGAGGTTTTTTAAACTTTTTAACAAATTAACAATTTACCCAATTAATAACATAGTCTAAACAAGTTATACTTCTAGCTAAACAAAATAATCACAATAATAAGCTAGAAATATAAAGGCGGAAGGTAAAGACTAGAAATAACCACAAAGACACGACGATGTTTTTCCCGTGGTATCGAAGACTTGCCGGTCTTCACTAGTCCACATTGAGGGAACTTGACGTCTCAAGCCGGCTCCACGAATTAAGCCTTTCCTCAAGTCACTATGGTTGTTCTTCCTCCACTCCGGAGATGG
Organism: Phyllostachys edulis; assembly: GCA_036346405.1. Taxonomy (NCBI): domain Eukaryota; kingdom Viridiplantae; phylum Streptophyta; class Magnoliopsida; order Poales; family Poaceae; genus Phyllostachys; species Phyllostachys edulis. Next base: position 76,216,777 of record CM070551.1, on the reverse strand, counting down.
TGAACACCGAACCACTCACAAGCTTGCACCGGGCCTCTTCACAATCTTCTTCGAAGAGATCACCGCGCTTCACCACCAACCGTTTAGGAGTGCGGCAACACTCCAAGAGTAATGAATCAAGGTCTTCACTTGACGGCACTCAAGTGCACATGGATCAACTAGGAGAATGAATGCACTTGAATGTATCTCAACAAGCTCACAATGAATGCACAAGAGTGTTTTGAGTGTTGAGTCAATGCAAAGGCTCTCAAAGGCTCTATAAATGTCAAATGGGCACTAGCAACCTTGACTTGAGCAAATGGGGGTATTTATAACCCCACAAGCAATTATGACCGTTGAAGCGAAACCAGAGAAGTCAGCGAAATCAGACGATCACAGTAAGTGGCGATGACGACCGAACTCGATCGAAAGCACGATCAACGGCTAGACCAGATACTAAAAAAGAAAAAGTAGCCGTTGAAATTTCAATCGAACGACCGCAGTAAACGTCGGATGCGTCCGATTTCCGCCGTCTGCTTTCTACGAGCGATACGACCGCTTGTAGGGTTTCGTGATTTCGAGGATTTGCAATGGTTCGGAATTTCATACCGCCATATAAAATTGGAATGACCGCAGGCGATGCGACTGCTCCCAAAAACGAAGCGTCCGAATTCGAGATAAGTTTACGAGCGATTTTACATCGGTTCTGTTTTTATTGAACCGCCTCATAAAATCGAACGACCAAGAAACGGTACGACCGTTAGTCACGAAGCGATGCGACCGATTTCCATGAGAAAGTCTGAGGCAATTTGCAACGCTTCTGGTTTAATTGAACCGCCAACTAAAATACGGAATGACCGCATTGCGGTACGACCGTTTAAGGACTCGGTCGTTCCGCTTCAACACTTAATTGGCTGTTCCCTTCAAAATGCGGTACTACCGCCGAGTAGAGACAGGTCATATCAAGATCGAAGCATGCGACTCAAGAAGATGAATCGGTACTACCGATTTTGAGCATGAAGACTTAGAATTTTTTAAATCAATTTCAAGTTAAAGTATGCATGCATGCATGATCCTAAGTTGATCCATATTGCATCAGAACATGCTATCAAGCTACTAGCCATGATCCCTCTTAATAGTACGGCATTTATCCTATAATCCGGTCTTCCAACCAAACTCCCAAGACCGGTAAAATAGAAAAAGAACCTAGACTACTAGTACCTTGTCTTTAAGCCTTGTGGATCTTCATTTTCTCCTTTGGCATGCATCTTTGCGTCAACAAGTTCACCAATGGGACTTAACCTTGTAAATACTCAATAAACTTGTTAATCTCATATTCACATATTGTCATTAATTACCAAAACAATTTTTAGGGGCCTAGATGCTTTTCAGGGGTCATGGCTGGCTCACTAGGTGGTCCAGGGGCTGGTTGTGGAACTCTGGAGTGGGTGCTCTAGGGTGGTCGTGGGAGAGGTAATTGGTCATGGGTGTGACCGGACCTCCCACTGCTGGTTTTGGTAGTCCCAAGTGGGTGCTCCAGATGGTTTTGGGTGTGAGTGGGTGCTCATAGCCCCTTTTAAAATCAAATGTATTTATGTACTAATGTTTTAACTTGAGCTTTTCAATCTACTTATTACTTATTGTCAAACACTGCTTTGTGCAACTAACTTTACAGCTCCCTTTTGGCAAGCCTTGCATAATTATCTAATGCATACATTCCTCACGGCTTGCTGAGTACATTCAATGTACTCATGGCTTTTGCCCTCTGTTTTTATCGGCAATGCAGAAGCTCCAGGAGCTCAAAGCTCGATGAAGAAGAGGTCTTTGGAGACCTTGTGACCTAGGGGACGTCCTCCACTCGATAGCAGCCAAGGGCTGATCGGTTGGACCTATTGTTGACGTATTGCTTTCCGCTGTTCTTGCTCTTCTGTTGTAGCCCTTGAGGCAACTCCTGTAAGAAGCATGGCCGGTTTGGTCTTTAATATATTTATATTTATTGTCTATCTCTTGCTCCTCTTAGCTTGTGTATGGATTTGATTACACTTGTGTTAGATCTGTGCGAGCTAGCCAATCTATTCCTGGGACTAGCTCGGTGCACAGGGGCAGGACCTCTAGGAGGTCCTACGGGACTTAGCCTGGGAGGTCCTGTCGGACCTCTCTGTGATATGCCAAGAGGTGCTACCAGGGGGTGGTTGGCCAAGACCTCTAGGAGGTCTTGAAGACCTCTTGGGAGGTCCTGGTGGGCCTCGCTGGTGGTTGGCCAAGACCTCCAGGAGGTCTTGAAGACCTCCTGGGAGGTCCTGGTAGACCTCCCTCGGGAAGTACCGCAGCTCAAAAAAAAAAGAAAAAAAAAGAGGTCCTCCCGGACCTTTGCTGTATATCACAGGGTGGATCGTCACAGGTGGTATCAGTGCTCCATATCGACTGTTGGACATAACCCTAGTTAGCATGGTCGTTTTAGTCTGTTTCAAAATTATTTTCTAAATCAAACCAACTTAAAAGCTTGCTTAAGTGGTTCTCCTCTTGTCTTGTTCTACTCTAGTCTCATCTTGTTCCAATCTTTCTCCTCTTATTCTATTCTTTCTTATCTCCTTCTCAGATTCTTGAATCTTATCCTTTCTGGAACTCTAATTTGAACTTAATTTGACCTCCTTACCTCGAGAACTGCTATAGGACCGAGCCCTCATGTCCTAGTGCTGCCAGCCCGAGCTGTTGGTGTAGCTAGCGGCTCCTGGTTTCTCAATAGTTGCGTTTGCAAGAATAACCTAGATGTTGGATGCCAAGCTAGGTAGCTTGAAAGAAGCCTTTTTAAATTTGACCTTGAGAATTGAAGATTTTTGGGATCCTCTTCTAAGATGAAGGATTGTGAGTTCTTGATGGGATTATTGAAAGATTTTTTTTAGATTATCTTTGATTTTAGAGTGAATTGTAACGTTTGGTTGGAAGCTTGAATCTGAGTTGTGGGTTTTTCTGGATCTGGTTGGTCCTGAGTGAATCAAGAATCAGAATTTGGAAGGAATCTTAGCCAAGCCTTACCCATCTTGATCTGAACATGGATTTTGTGTCTGAGGTTTACCCTTGATGGTAGTATAATTACAATTTTTGCTGGATAGTTGGTGAGAATGATTTGATGGATCCAATCAAAGATTGTGCATTAAAGGAAGACTTTTGGGGAAAACCTTCTTTTCAATTAGGATTTAAGTGATCTTGGAAGGTGATTTTAGGCCTCTTAATCTGAAAAGTGATGTTTGGATTGAGAATCCTATTGATGTGGAACAAAGGAACATGCAATTAAAGTGCACATTTGTGGGTTTGCTTAAGCTCGACCAAGGATGAACTCGAGAATTTTGTTGATTTACCAATATTCGGGGAGATTAATCGTTTGACTGGTTGTTCTAAATGGATGTCTTTAAGATAAGTCATTTGGTGGACCTCTTTAATCATAGGTTTAGGACCCAGCCAAGTTAGGAAGGCCGTTTCCTGGCTCTTGGCTAGCACCCAACCCTTGGTGATGGCAGGTAACTCCTGAGAAAAGAGCTGTTTGGAAGAAGTGGCAGCATTGTCCTTGCTTTCCAAGGACATCCCGCTGGACTTCTTGTTGTTAGGTGTTTGTTTTCGTCGGCCCAACCCTTTAGCTGTTGTTGCTGGTTTCCTTCTGTTTAGTGATCCCCTCAGTTTTGCATCGTTAGTTCGTGCAATAAGAGCTCCAGTAGGAGATCCTATTGCACCTTTTTGCCTCTTTTGGCCCTTCGGCCTCTTGTTTCTTTGGGTTTAACCTACCTTTCCCTGACTAGGATGTTCCATTTTCCTCCCTTGTCCTTTCTCACCTAAGTGCTTTTCCCTCTCATCTGTGGTGCTTTTCTCTCTTATCTATTAAACCTGGCAGGTTTGTTTCCAAGATGGACCAGTCCCACTCTTTGGCAAGCACTAGTGGATCAGTGGACCCCAATGCCAGTATCGACCCTCCTGCTCCTCCTCCTCCGGCAACTTTAGCAGATCAAAGCTTGAGTCAGTTTTTGGCAGCTCAGACTCAGTTGATGAGCGCAGTGATGCAGAGCATGAATCAAATGATGGCTCAACAGAATCAAGCTGCGGCAGCCTTAGTCAGCTTGGTGGATCAGCAGAACCAAACCATTGCCGCCCTCACGACAATGGTGAACCAGAACTCACAGTTTGCAGCCCTGCCACCACCACCTCCAGCCGTTTCAGTTTTGGAAGCCAGGACAGAAGGGCCAAGTTCCAAAGAGGTTCACCCATAAGCGTTCAACTTGGAAGCTCCTGTGGTCAGCAGGGCCTCAGGCTCAAGAGGAAGATAATGAATCAAGATCAAGAAGCTGCAAGCAGCCACAAGACTTGTGAGAAGCAGCCTCAGCTCAAGAAAACTCCAACAGTTTCGGTGTCAAAGCCCTCAAATTCAGCTTTTTGCTCAATAATGCCGAAGCCTCGAGACAATCTTGATGGCCAGACTTTGCAGAACAAGACCTCAGGGGCAGAAGTTCAGTGTTTTCGTTGTCGAGAAGTAGACCATTTAGCCAACCAGTGCACCAAAAGTGGTTCAACGCTCTATGCCGACGACCTTCCAGAAGCCACTCTGATTGCTACGATAACCCTAGCAGCAGGTAGAAGAAACAACAGAAGGATTTTGTCTCAGTTGTGTGCCCTCAGGAGTTTGGATTTGCCAGGGCCGCAAGAGATCAATGCGCAGCATCCTACCAGTTTGTCACTCCCCAGCTCATCCTGGAGGAGCCAATCACAAAAGAAGTCCCCTGGTGCCTCGGATGTTACCTGTTTTCGCTGCCAGGAAAAAGGACACTTCGCCAGCAAGTGCCCGCTGAAGAAAGCTTCATCAACAGAACCTCCGCAAAACCTCAGGACAAGTGTGTCACCACCTGCTATTCATCAAATACTTCCTCAGCCAGCTAAGATTTTTCCGAGGCGTCAGCACCCGAGACCCTCTATTACCCTCGGAACCTCGGCGGCAGCACCTCCTCCAACTGTTCCTTAGAATGATCACACCATGGACAACAGCAGCAGCCAACAGCAACTCAAGAACGTCAAGTCTGCCAAAGGCATTCAGTGTTTCAGTTGTCTTCAGTGGGGACACTTTGCCAAACAGTGCCCTCTACGTCACCAGAGGAAGGTAGCTCCTCCTCGAGCTTCAAGTCAAGTCCTCAGACCTCCAGGTGAATCTTGCGACCGGTTCCTTTTGAGATGCCGGAGTTCCTCCCCTTCCCTTGTCTTGCTTCATGTTATTCTTTGGCCCAGTGCTTGTTCTCTGGACCCCCTCCCCTTTTATTTGACTCTAAGGGCTCAAACCCCTTTGTTGGTTTGAATCTCTTAAGTCCCCTTTGAATTTTTCTCTGTCCATCTCAACCCCCTTCATGTTTGCTTGGACCTCTCGCTGCTATCTCGAGCCTCCCTGCGTTCAATTGGTCTCCCTTATGATCAATTGAACCTCCCTTGAGTCCTTTGCATCTCCCTTAAACTTGGATCCCTCCCTCTCTTTTAATCTAAACCTCCCTCTTGGGTTTGTGTTTCAAAACCCTTTTCGTTTTTTGAGAGCCATGCTTGGCTCGGTTTGTTCCTTCTTTGGATCTTCCCGTGTTCTCGGGGACCACCTTCTGCCCTTGTAAACCTTGCTTTGAATTCCCTCACTTCTGTCCGAATTCCCCGTTGGATTCGGACTCCTAATGTTTTGTTGCCGTTCAAATTGTATTGAATGGTTTGATCTTGTGGGTGCTTTTGCTCAACCTAGCTCCTGGTGAGCCCCGAGTCAGCGTGGTGGTAGTTTGGTTTTGCCCCACTCAAAAGAGAAATTTTTGGAAGAGTGGGTGAAATCCGGTTTCCTAACCCATTCTCTAGTCAACCCGAATCTCGGGGTCGAGATTCCCTTTAAGGGGAGTAGGTTTGTAACATCCCGTTTTCCCAGAGTTTTGAAAAGATTTTAAAAATAATAACCATTTGGTTTTGATGAGAGTTCAAAGCTTAATTTGAAGATTTCAGAAATTCGGAGGCTTAACTTGAACTAATCAAACTTCAATTAATCCCTTTCTGGTTGAGCTGGAGTTATTGCTGTTCTTTGGCTTTTTAGCCTCTTTTTCTCGGCTGGCCTTGCTTATCCTCCAGGCTAGTCTCTTCCCCTCTAGGCCCCTCTCTCTGGTCTTTCCTCTCGCTGGACATTTCTCTGATGCCCAGACCCTCCTTTTGTTGGACAACCCCTGATGCCCAGATCCATCGCATCTTTCTAACCTTCTCTTCTTTTCCTCTTCTCTCTGGACCTCCCTGGAGTTTCTCCTTTGTGGATCTCCTACCTCTGATCTCCTCTCTTTTGGAGATATCCTCCCTTGGGTCTTTCTTTTCGCCCATACCTCCTCCCAGCCGGACCTCCTTATAGGTTCAAACCCTTCTGTTCTCTGGACCTGTCGAACCCGGGAGCGAAGGATCCCGAATTCTCTGTGATCATACACTAGTCCAGGATTTCTAGTGTACACAGTTAAACAAAAGGGGTAATCAAAACATATCACACACTTTATTATTAATTATTCAGAGTTTATTACAAAAGGGGCCTGAGGCCAAATAAAACACAGCGGGAAGTAAAGCAGTAGTAGTAGACCCAACGATTCACCACAGGCAATCGTCTGGGGAAGAGTGGCCTAAGCATCGATGTCCTCACCGTCTTGATAAAGGTCTTCTCCTGAATAAAGATTATTCAGCAAGAGTAAGCACTACTACCGTGCTTGCAAGTTACACCCGTCAAATAACAGATTGAATGCATGCATAAGGTAAACAAGGTGTAATGGTAGGGTTTATTTGCATAAAGCAGCATTTTCAATTTAAATAATCATATTAATTTCCAAGGCCATTTTATACTTTACCTAAAATCAGATTTTCAATAACAGTTTTATAGTGTGGATAACCTCCAGACTTAAATGGTGAAGGATACCCTCCTATCACTTGGCTAACCGCCCAATTTTCCCACAAGGATTAACCATCCAAAAATCATCTGTTGAAACCATTTTGAAACCAAAAACAAATCTAACTCGGAGTGGCTTTGCTAGCATGTCCATGACCGCGGATGCGGCTATTCGAATAGTTTTCTACTCTGCAGAGTTTGTACAGCTTTACCCACAAGACACGAATTCTCTAGTTTATCCAGCATATATCTATGCCACCGCTCACTACCTTTGGTAAGCGGTCTAGAGCATGTGACAAGGCCTTTACAATGATCTACCTCATAGTACTCATACCCGCTAAGGTTTCGCTTCCATTGGACTGACCGTCCTTCGGGAGCCCCCTCTTGCGCCAGGTGGAACTATAGTCTAACCGACACCCACACATACAACATGGCACAAATATCTATGAGGTATCCCAAATTAATAAGCCAGGTCTTGCCCATACAAGACTTGTGGTGGTACGGTAAGGCGTAGCAAAATACGCTCAAAGACCGGTCCTTAATTGACTTGGGCGTCTTTCAAAATCAAACCCTGGGTCTTGATCTTAACCGGATTAAGCCCGTGCATAAACCTGCACCCACCATTCATCCGTTTCACCCAAGTCCAAACCATTCTGATTTTATTTTAGTAAAAACCACCTTTACAAATTCTCTATGGTAAAACAATACCATAGATTCATGTTTAAAACAATTTTGTAATGATTTGGCTAAATCCTCCCAAAATCAAAATCATGGTCTAAGCATTTGCTAAGCAGGTATAATTTCCAAACCAATTTATCTATGGTGACAAAGGAATGACATTCCAATATTCAAAAAAAATTGGCCATACAATAACAATTGGAATAACTAAGCATTTAAACAGGGCATTAAAATAATTGACTAAAAATATGCATGCAATAATAATTTTAAAACTGAATTAAATAACTTCAAAATACTGGGGCAATATGGTCAAGGGTATAACTTGCCTTCGTTGAAGTCTTGAAACTCTAATTCCTCGTATGATCTACCTCTCTAATCGTCAAAGTCTATACGAAAGTACGACAAATCCAAATGAAACTCAAGTAAATCCAAAAGACAAATCAAACTAACTCCAAATGAAATAATTTTATTTTATTTAGCTAGATAATGATTTTCTAAGATTTTAGTAATTTGAATCACTCAATTTAGAGTTGGGATTCAAAAGATATGCATTTTACAAGTTTTAACCTAAATCAAATTTAAAAGGGATTTCTAAATTTAAATAAAGATTCAAAATAGCTTTAAATTAAATAATTTTGGTTTAGTTAGCTAGATAATGATTTTATATGAATTTAGAAATTTGGAACACCCAATTTGGAGATTGGATGCAAAAGTTATGAATTTTACAAATTTTAAACCTAAATCTAGCTTTAAATGAATTTCCGATTTATTTTTCTAAAGGAAAGTCCATTTATTGCATAAGTCAAGGCCACTCGAGATTTTCGGAAATAAAGGAATTAAATTAATTCCCCAACGTAGGGCCCCATGTGTCATAGACACGGTCCATATGGACCAAGTCCATAGGATTTTGGCTTGGGAGGTGGTGCTTGGCTGGTGATGTGGCCGCCACATGGGCAGCCACGCCGACCTAGGGGTGAGGTGGCGTCGTACCGGCGTCTATGTGGTCGAGCCACGCCGGCCCGAGATCGGCGACGCCCCGGCATGAGGGCTCGCCGGCGTTCTACGCCACGGCGAGACGCGCGGGTGGTACCAAATTGAAGAGAATGACACGCTGAACCTAGTGGCTACCTTAGATGTGAGTGGCGTGGCCCGAAGGTCGGCGGCGGCGAGGTTTGGCGGCGAGAAGCTTCGGTCGTCGTCGAAGTAGGCGTTCCTGTTGTCCTCCGGCGACGTGGATGGGTGCTCCGGCTTCGCGATGACGCGGTGATGCCGTAGACGTGGACGACGGGGCCTGGGCGGGGACGATGGCGCCGGAATTGGCGAAGAACCAAAGGTTCACCGCCGGCGAAGAACCTTGAAATTGGGGCGCTACGGGGAGGGAGGTGAGCTGTGGGTGGTGGCGTTGTGGTGTGAGGAGGAAGGCGCACCCAGGGCTCCTATTTATAGGGCCCGGGCGTGACCAAGGCTTCGTGCGGCACAAGATGGCCGTGCGGTGGTGGCGGCGGTGATTGAGGGGTTTAGGCGAAGAAAGGAAAGGGGAGAAGACAGGATCGGGCGCGGTTTTGAATTTCGTTGATTGCTCGCAAAATCACGGAGATTTCGGTCAATATGTGCCGAGATGGAAGCTCCGAAGCGTGTCCATGGCGGTCGCTACGGTGAGAAAGGAAGGGCGCGCGAGGAAGAAAGGAAAGAGGAAGAAGCACAGTAGCGGATGGTCCCACCTATCGTGGCAAGAAGAAGGAAAGGAACGGCGCGCGTGGAGTCGTCCGATGTCGATCCAACTGTCATGTGAGGGGTAACGCGGGAGAAGCGGGCGTCTGCTGCGCAGGGGGGTTTAGGCGGCCAAATTCGGCCTAGTTACTGTTTAGGGTTTTCTTTGATTTTCTAATTGTTTTAATTCGATAATTCCAATAAGCCTTTAGAAAATGGCAAATAAATTCCAAAAATTCTAGAAAATTCACAGAAATTCCTAGAATGATTTTGGACTTAAGTAAAATAATTTCAACTTAAACTTGGTAATAGTTTGTGCATTTAAATTTGTTTTAGCTTTAAGGTTATTAAGGAAAGCTTTAAGAAAATTTCAGAAAATCCATAAAAATAAATAAGTTTTAAATTTTCTCAGAAATTGAAAATTTGGGCTGTTACAAACCTACCCCCCTTAAGGGAATCTCGACCCCGAGATTCAGACTTGGCCAGCAAGAAGGTGGGGATACTCTGCTTTAAGATCTTCCTCTCGCTCCTAGGTGGCTTCGCTTTCTGGATGGTGGCTCCACTGGACCTTGTTTGAACGGATGATTTTACTCCTGGTAACACGTTCTGCGACGTCCAGAATCTTGATTGGCTGCTCGACATAAGTGAGGTCTTCTTGGAGATCAATGTTCTCCAAATGGGTCTGGTCTTCCGGCACTCGGAGGCACTTCTTTAGCTGGGACACATGAAAGACATTGTGTATCGCAGACAAGGAGGTTGGCAGTTCTAACTGATACGCGACTTCACCTCTTTTTGCCAAAATTTTGTAGGGTCCCACAAATCTGGGTGCAAGTTTTCCCTTGGTCCGGAACCTTCTTACTCCTCGGAGTGGAGTAACTCTGAGATAAACAAAGTCTCCTACCTCAAAGGTTAATTCTTTTCGACGGTTATCAGCATAACTTTTCTGTCGGGATTGAGCCACTTTCAGACGTTCCCTTATTGCTTTAACCTTGCTTTTAGCTTCTTTTATTAACTCTGGCCCAAAGAATTGATGTTCTCCTACTTCATCCCAAAGAAGTGGAGTTCTGCATTTTCTGTCATACAAAGCCTCAAATGGAGATATCTGTAAACTGGCTTGGTAGCTATTATTCTACGAGAATTCATAGGGCGATTCTTGTCCCAAATTTTTCCCATACTCTAAGGCATGTGCTCAAGCATGTCTTCAAGAACTTGGTTGACACGCCACCGCCATCTGTCTCATGGATGATAAGGTCTTTGAAGTTAAGTCTGGTACCCAAGGCTTCGTGCGTGCTTTCCTTAATCGAAGTGAATCGGGAACCTCGATCGACCACGATCTTCTTGGGTACTCCGTAGACAGACAATCTTGGCTATGTACAACTCGCTAGTTTGTCGCTCCGTAGGTGGTCTTGATCGATAAAGTGAGCTACCTTAGTTAACCGATCAATTATCACCCGATGGAATCACATCCCGATTGGGTTCTAGGAAGTCCGGTGATGAAGTCCATACCAATTTCCTCCCATTTCCACTCGGGAATTGGTAATGGTTGCAACAAACCAATGGTCTTTGATGCTCGCTTTTACTCGTTGACAAACATCACAATAAGCTACAAACTCTGCAATCTCACGCTTCATGCTGACCCACCAATATTTCTCCTTCAGATCCTGGTACATCTTAGTGCTTCCGGGATGGATTTAGTATGGCGATTCATGAGCTTCCTTTAGAATCGACTGTTTTAGTTCTTGCTGATTAGGTACACAAATGCGGTTTCCAAACCACACTGTTCCTTGCTCATCTTCAGAGAACCCTGGAGCTTTGCCTCTTCTCATATTCTTCTTGATTTCTTTGATGTCTTCATCCTCTGACTGCTTTTCCCTGATTTGACTCTGAAGAGTGGGTTGCACCTCCAAAGCATTGACACACCCTTGATTGACAATCTCTAGGTTTAGGTGCTTCAGTTCTTCATACAATTTTGGCTGATTTTGCTGAACCAAAATGGTATTGCAATACGCCTTTCTGCTCAGGGCGTCTGCAACCACATTTGCTTTACCCGGATGATAATGGATTCCAAGGTCGTAATCTTTTATCAACTCTAACCATCTTCTTTGTCGGAGGTTGAGTTCTGACTGGGTGAAGATGTATTTCAGACTCTTATGATCCGTGAAAATCTCACAGCGGTTACCAATAAGGTAATGCCGCCAGATCTTTAGAGCATGCACAATTGCTGCTAACTCGAGATCATGAGTTGGGTAATTTCCTTCGTGTGGCCTCAACTAATGGGATGCATAAGCCACGACTTTACCTTCCTGCATCAGGACACATCCAATACCTTGTCGAGATGCGTCGTAGAAGATTTCAAAGTCTTTATGGATATCTGGTAATACTAGCACAGGTGCAGAAACTAAACTCATCTTCAGTTCTTGGAAACTCTTCTCGCAGGCATCTATCTATTCAAACTTCTTCTCCTTCTTCAGAAGTTGTGTCATGGGCCTTGCAGTCTTAGAGAAACCTTCAATGAACCTACGGTAGTAACCGGCTAGTCCAAGGAAACTCCTTACTTCTGTGACCGACTTCGGTTGCTTCCAATCCATAACGGCTTCAACCTTGGCTGGATCCACGGCAACTCCTCCTGCTGTCACGATATGACCGAGGAATGCCACTTGCTTTAGCCAGAATTCGCTCTTGCTGAATTTGGCGTAAAGCTGGTGTTCTCTAAGTTTCTCCAAAATTATCCTTAGGTGTTTCTCGTGTTCTTCTTCATCCTTTGAATAGATGAGAATGTCGTCGATGAAAACAACCACAAACTTATCCAAGAATTCCATGAACACTTTGTTCATCATATTCATGAAGTAAGCCGGGGCGTTCGTCAAACCAAACGACATTACTGTAAATTCATACAACCCATATCTTGTTGTGAAGGCAGTCTTTGGAATATCTTCTGGCCTGATCTTCAGTTGATAATAGCCGGATCGTAGATCGATCTTTGAGAAGATGCTTGCTTCCTTCAATTGATCGAACAGATCATCAATCCTGGGTAGCGGATACTTATTCTTGATCGTCACCTCATTGAGCGATCTGTAATCCACACACATTCTCATACTATTGTCCTTCTTCTTAACAAATAGTACGGGTGCTCCCCAAGGTGATGAACTTGGTCGAATATAACCCTTGCTCCTTAGTTCTTCAATTTGTTTCTTCAATTCTGCTAGCTCATTGGCCGGCATTCTATAGGGTCGCTTCGAGATTGGAGCGGTCCCTGGGACTAAGTCAATTAAGAACATTACGTCCCTATCCAGTGGCATGCCGGGCAACTCATCAGGAAAAACATCTAGGTATTCTTGCACCACTGGTATGTCTTCAAGCTTTACTTCCTTCAAGCTGGTCAGGAGCGAACTTCCTCCGGTCGATAGCTTGGGTCTGAATTCTACTGATTCTCCTTGTTCATTGGTGAGGGTGATAGATCTATTGGCACAGTCTACCTGTCCCTGATTCTTGGCTAGCCAGTCCATTCCAAGAATCACATCGAGACCCTGGGATTTCAGGACTATCAAGTCCGCTAGAAAAGGTACTCCAGATATTTCAAGGGTAAGGTTTGGGCATAGAGAACTGGTTCTCATTTCTGAGCCCGGGGAGTGGACTATCATAGGGTTAACTAAAGGGGAGATAGGTAACCCATATTTTCCCACAAATCTATTGGAAACAAAGGAATGCGATGTTCGGAATCAAATAGGACCGATGTTTGGTATCAATTAACAAGAACGCATACCAAGAACGACATCCGGTCTTTGCTTGAGCCTCTTCTGCCGTGGACGGGTTCACACGCCCTTCGTGGAACGGGCCGGCTTTGTGGTGCCGCCGATGGTCGGAACTCTAGTTGTCGACTTACGAGCTGCGCCTACCGCTTCTTTGGGCATCTATTGGCATAATGTCGTGCTCGTTGCGGTGGGAAACAGTCACCGCCGCACCGATGAGGTCGAAGTTCTTCTGCTGGACCGCCCCCAGCTTGAGTTGTTATGAAGCGAAGTGTTAGGCGCTGACGGCATCGAGTTCGGATGTAGAGGATTGGAATCTTCCACGCTACGGGGCCTGGGGCTGGGCGAGGCGAGGTTTGGGTTGTCCTCCGGAGTTGAACCTCTGAGCGGCCATCCTCCGCTTGCGGTTCTCCATCTCTATATGCTTGCCCTCCTGGCGAATTGCCTTGTCCACTAACCGTTGGAAGTCGGTGAAGTCTGAGAAATCGCTGGACAGATATCTCATCATTCGGTCCTTCCATGAACTTTTCTGCTGTTTTCATCTCTCGCTACGCTATGCGGGCGAGCGAGCAAGCCGTTGAACTTATGCGGTACTCGCCACCGAAGCGGTTGCCTTGGCGCACGCCAATTCCTTCTTTTTCAATGCCATCATCCTCGGGAATGTGAGCATGACGGAAGGCTCGCACAAACTCTTCCCAAGTGATAGCTTGAGCGTTGGCATGGGTGATGCAGAGGTTGTCCCACCACTCCGAAGCGGGACCACTGAGTTGGTGAGCGGCGAAAAGTACCCTCTCGCGATCCGAGCACTGAGTAATATCCAACTTCTTCCCTATGGCACGGAGCCAATCGTCGGCGTCCATAGGTTCAGTACTGCTTGAGAACGTCGGAGGACGCATCCTCATGAACTCCGACATTGACAACTTCTGCGGTGGTGGGGGTGGAGGTGGAGGTGGAGCGTGGGTTGCGGCGTGTAAGTTCTGAACGCTGCTGAGTGATTGGGCCAGCAAACTCATCATATGTGTCTGGTGGGCCATTAACTGACGCCAGCTAGGTTCTTCAGTTGGTGGGGGTGGTGGCTGCTGGACGGGGTTTTCTTGATGATCCGCGTTCTCGTTTCCACGGCCTTGAGCACTGCCGCTGCCGGTACGGGTGGTCACCATCTGCTAGATTTTCTAAGGATTTTAGAAGAGAGAGATGGAAACAAAGCTCTAAAGGGGGTAAATCTAATTAGCCCAAGAACAAACACAAGACAAAGAGCCAAAATTTTCCAAAATAATCCTTTTATTATTTTATCTTATTCTTTGTTTATGGCTATCACAAGGGTAACGATAGCTCATAACTCGCATCTAATGATTACACTTTGGGAAATCAGCTAGGGGGTAATTGGGGTATAATCCGGTTCACTAGAGCTTCCCTCGCCTGCCTTGTAGCGAGCTAGCTCTTCTTCCACGGCTTTCAGCCTTTCTTCTACCTCTTGCAGGCTGTCTTGAGCGGTACGCAGGTCATCCAAAGCGTTTCCGTAGGCATAGTCCATTGCCTTGGACAGGTTCACCCGCTATGTAAGCTCAGAGAGTCCTCGCCCTACCGGGCAAAAGGTGCTTGTCTAGCCGGCCTGAACGTGCATTGGATGGTAGTGAAACTTCGAGCCATGGAATCGGTTGTTGTAGGTGTAGCGAGGCGTCTTGTGGCCTCTCCGGCTGCGTCTTTTGAATGCCTTCATGAAGGTGCCATGTCTTATTGGAGCGTCGATGATGTGGAAGTCCGTGTTTGGGTTGTGGTTGGCGTAGAGGATCACTTCAACTCTCCAACGATATTGGCTTCCCACTTTATACTGGTACCCTTGATAGGTTGGTATTTCGTTGTAGTCCAGGTGTTGCATCATCTTCCAAAGAAGTGCAGCCCAATGTCCTGCGAAAATTTCGTGGGAGATCCGGGTTGGTTTTTCGGCCATCTACAATTTTAGAGAAGGAGATGAGTTAGTAATTGTTTTAAAGAGAAAGGTTGAGAAGACTCTTGGATAGACCCAAAATAGTTGTAGTTTTTGAAAATAAGTCCTTAAGGCATTTTCTAAGGCCACGACCTCTGATCGATATGGCTCGATACCACTTTTGTCGAACCCGGAGCGAAGGATCCCGAATTCTCTGTGATCATACACTAGTCCGAGATTTCTAGCGTATACGCTAAACAAAAGGGGTAATCAAAACATATCACGCACTTTATTATCAATTATTCAGAGTTCATTACAAAAGGGGCCTGAGGCCAAATAAAACACAGCGGGAAGTAAAGCAGTAGTAGTAGACCCAACGATTCGCCACAGTAATCGTCTGGGAAGCGTGGCCTAAGCATCGATGTCCTCACCGCCTTGATAAAGGTCTTCTCTGAATAAAGATTATTCAAAGAAGAGTAAGCACTACTACCGTGCTTGCAAGTTACACCATCAAATAATGATTGAATGCATGCATAAGGTAAACAAGGGTAATGGCGGGGTTTATTTGCATAAAGCAGCATTTTCAATTTAAATAATCATATTAATTTCCAAGGCCATTTTATACTTTACCTAAAATCAGATTTTCAATAATAGTTTTATAGTGTGGATAACCTCCAGACTTAAATGGTGAAGGATACCCTCCTATCACTCGGCTAACCGCCCAATTTTCCCACAAGGATTAACCATCCAAAAATCATCTGTTGAAACCATTTTGAAACCAAAAACAAATCTAACTCGGAGTGGCTTTGCTAGCATGTCCATGATCATGACGCTGCTATTCAATAGTTTTCTACTCTGCGAGTTTGTGCGGCTTTACCCACAAGACACGAATTCTCTAGTTTATCCCAAGATATATCTATGCCACCGCTCACTACCTTTGGTAAGCGGTCTAGAGCACGTGACAAGGCCTTTACAATGATCTACCTCATAGTACTCATACCCGCTAAGGTTTCGCTTCCGTTGGACTGACCGTCCTCCGGGAGCCCCCTCTTGCGCCAGGTGGGACTATAGTCTAACCGACACCCACACATACAACATGGCACAAATATCTATGAGGTATCCCAAATTAATAAGCCAGGTCTTGCCCATACAAGACTTGTGGTGGTACGGTAAGGCGTAGCAAAATACGCTCAAAGACCGGTCCTTAATTGACTTGGGCGTCTTTCAAAATCAAACTCTGGGTCTTGATCTTAACCAGATTAAGCCCGTGCATAAACCTGCACCCACCATTCATCCGTTTCGCCCAAGTCCAAACCATTTTGATTTTATTTTAGTAAAAACCACCTTTACAAATTCTCTATGGTAAAACAATACCATAGATTCATGTTTAAAACAATTTTGTAATGATTTGGCTAAATCCTCCCAAAATCAAAATCATGGTCTAAGCATTTGCTAAGGTATAATTTCCAAACCAATTTATCTATGGTGACAAAGGAATGACATTCCAATATTCAAAAAAAATTGGCCATACAATAACAATTGGAATAACTAAGCATTTAAACAGGGCATTAAAATAATTGACTAAAAATATGCACGCAATAATAATTTTAAAAACTGAATTAAATAACTTTAAAATACTGGGGGCAATATGGTCAAGGGTATAAATTGCCTTCGTTGAAGTCTTGAAACTCTAATTCCTCAGAAGGATCTACCTCTCCAGAATCGTCAAAGTCTATACGCGAAAGTACGACAAATCCAAATGAAACTCAAGTAAATCCAAAAAGACAAATCAAACTAACTCCAAATGAAATAATTTTATTTTATTTCACTAGATAATGATTTTCTAAGATTTTAGTAATTTGAATCACTCAATTTAGAGTTGGGATTCAAAAGATATGCATTTTACAAGTTTTAACCTAAATCTGAAATTTAAAAGGGATTTCTAAATTTAAATACAGATTCAAAATAGCTTTAAATTAAATAATTTTGGTTTAGTTAGCTAGATAATGATTTTATATGAATTTAGAAATTTGGAACACCCAATTTGGAGATTGGATGCAAAAGTTATGAATTTTACAAATTTTAAACCTAAATCTGCAATTTAAATGAATTTCCCGATTTATTTTTCTAAAGGAAAATCCATTTATTGCGCAAGCTGGCGTCAGCCCTGAGATTTTCGGAAATAAAGGAATTAAATTAATTCCCCAGCGTGTGGGCCCCATGTGTCATAGACACGGTCCATATGGACCAAGTCCATAGGATTTTGGCTTGGGGAGGTGGTGCTGACGCGGCTGATGTGGCCGCCACATGGGCAGCCACGTCGGACCTAGGGGTGAGGTGGCGTCGCGCTGGCGTCTACGTGGCCGAGCCACGTCGGCCCGAGACCGGCGACGCTCCGGCGAGAGGCTCGCCGGCGTTCTACGCCACGGCGAGACGCGCGGGTGGTACCAAATTGAAGAGAATGACACGCTGAACCTAGTGGCTACCTTAGATGTGAGCGGCGTGGCCCGAAGGTCGGCGGCGGCGAGGTTTGGCGGCGAGAAGCTTCGGTCGTCGTCGAAGTAGGCGTTCCCGTGGTCCTTCGGCGATGTGGATTTGTGCTCCGGCTTCGCGATGATGCGGTGATGCCGTAGACGTAGACGACGGGGCCTGGGCGGGGACGATGGCGCCGGAATTGGCGAAGAACCAAAGGTTCACCGCCGGCGAAGAACCTTGAAATTGGGGCGCTACGGGGAGGGAGGTGAGCTGTGGGTGGTGGCGTTGTGGTGTGAGGAGGAAGGCGCACCCAGGGCTCTATTTATAGGGCCCGGGCGTGACCGAGGCTTCGTGCGGCACAAGATGGCCATGCGGTGGTGGCGGCGGTGATTGAGGGGTTTAGGCGAAGAAAGGAAAGGGGAGAAGACAGGATCGGGCGCGGTTTTGAATTTCAAGTTGATTGCTCGCAAAATCACGGAGATTTCGGTCAATATGTGCCGTAGATGGAAGCTCTGGAAGCGTGTCCATGGCGGTCGCTACGGTGAGAAAGGAAGGGCGCGCGGGTAAGAAAGGAAAGAGGAAGAAGCACAGTAGCGGATGGTCCCACCTGTCGTGGCGATAAAGAAAGAAAGGAACAGCGTGGGAGTCGTCAAATCTTGATCCAACGATCATGCGGTGAGGGGTAACGCAGCGGAGAAGCGAGCCGTCTTGGCGTGCTTGAGGTTTTGGGCCGGCCAAATTCGGCCCAGTTACTGTTTAGGGTTTTCTTTGATTTTCTAATTGTTTTAATTCAGATAATTCCAATAAGCCTTTAGAAAATGGCAAATAAATTCCAAAAATTCTAGAAAATTCACAGAAATTCCTAGAATGATTTTGGACTTAAGTAAAATAATTTCAACTTAAACTTGGTAATAGTTTGTGCATTTAAATTTGTTTTAGCTTTAAGGTTATTAAGGAAAGCTTTAAGAAAATTTCAGAAAATCCATAAAAATAAATAAGTATTAAATTTTCTCAGAAATTGAAAATTTGGGCTGTTACAGGACCTCTCTTTGTAATCTCCTGTTTGGACTTTCCTTAAGTCCAGACCTTCCCTTTGTTGGCTTGAATCTCTTTGTGCTTAGACCACCCCTTGGGTCTAAGCCTCCATCTTTGACTGGATCTCCCCTTGATCTAAACCTCTTTCTTTGTTTGGACCTCCCCTTGTTGAGATCTGGCCGTTAAGACCTCCTCTCTGGAGATCTTAGCCGCTCAGACCTCCCCTTGTTGAGATCTGGCCGTTAGGACCTCCTCTCTGGAGATCTTAACCGCCGAGACCTCCTTGTTGAGATCTCGCCGTTAAGACCTCCTCTCGGAGATCTTAACCGCCGACCTCCCTTGTTGAGATCTGGCCATTAAGGCCTCCTCTCGAGGTCTTAACCGCCAGACCTCCCTTGTTGAGATCTGGCCGTTAAGACCTCCTCTCTGAGATCTTAGCCGCTCAGACCTCCCCTTGTTGAGATCTGGCCGTTAGGACCTCCTCTCTGGAGATCTTAACCGCTCAGACCTCCCTTGTTGAGATCTGGCCGTTAAGACCTCCTCTCTGAGATCTTAGCCGCATGAGACCTCCCTTGTTGAGATCTCGCCATTAAGACCTCCTCCTCGAGATCTTAGCCGCTCAGACCTCCCCTTGTTGAGATTTGGCCGTTAGGACCTCCTCTCTGGAGATCTTAACCGTTCAGACCTCCCCTTGTTGAGATTGGTCGTTAAGACCTCCTCTCTGGAGATCTTAGCCGCACAGACCTCCCCTTGTTGAGATCTGGCCGTTAGGACCTCCCTCTTGAAGATCTTAGCCGTCCAAGTCCTCCCTTCATTTGATCCAAAGGTCCAAGACCTCCTTAGCACTTGAACCCACCGTTGGCTCCTGCGGTCACATCGCTTAAGGCTTTGCCTTCCTCACCTTGGGACCGTCCGATGTTGTTCGGATGGCCCGATCTTAAGGGCACGTTCGCTTGGTCCGAACGTCCCCTTCCCCTCCTAGCCGTCCGATCTAAATCAGACGGCCTAGTCTTGTTGGCCTGTTCGCTCGGTCCGAACGGCCACTTCGTTTTGCGCCATCCGATCTGGATCTGACGGCTCAACCGCGAGGTAACGTTTGGATGGTCCGAACGTTCCTTTCCTTTCTGGACCGCCCGATTCCAATCAAACGACTCTGCTTTGCTGCGCATTTCCCTTTGCTCCCAGGACCTCTTCCTGGCTGTTTTGCACGGACCACCTCCTTGATCCTTGCTGGTCTTTTGTAAAGACCACCCTCCTAACCCTGAACATCCCTGTTGTTCGGGACCTCCCTGTACCCTTTGATCTGGACCGTTGAGGTCCTCCCCCTCTTGAGATCTTGACCGTTAGACCTCCCTTGTGAGGATCTGAGTGTCAGGACCTCCTCGTTGTGAGTGTTTTGGACCTTTTTGTCAATTGGACCTCCCCGTTGTGTGTTTTTTTTGACATCCAGTCCATAGGACTTCTCTTTGAGTTTAGACCTTGTGGTCTAGATCTCCTCTTCTAGTGTGTTTAGGCCTTTGAGGTCTAGACCTCCCTGTTGTGTTTGGACCTCCTTAGGTTCAGACCTCCCTGTTGTGTTTGGACCTCCTTAGGTTTAGACCTCCTTAGGTTCAGACCGCCCTGTTGTGTTTGGACCTCCTTAGGTTCAGACCTCCCTATTGTGTTTGGACCTCCTTAGGTTCAGACCTCCCTGTTGTGTTTGGACCTCCTTAGGTCTAGACCTCCCTGTTGTGTTTGGACCTCCTTAGGTCTAGACCTCCCTGTTGTGTTTGGACCTCCTTAGGTTCAGACCTCCCTGTTGTGTTTGACCTCCCTTAGGTTCAGACCTCCCCTTTTTGTGTTTAGACCTTTGAGGTCTAGACCTCCCTGTTTGTCCTAGGACCTCCTCGCAGGACCTCCTCCTTGGACCTTCTCTTTGGACCGTGGACCATGTCCTTTGACTGGTCTGCACACCTTTTGACTAGCCCTTTGGCAGTCTTAAGTGCATTTGATGTGGATTTAGTCACATTAAATGCTGCCACCTACCTTTGTACTCTTTTTCCATTTTGTGTCACATCCCTTGCTTTTTTTTGTTTCTTTTCATACCTTGTGGCAGTGTGCCCTTGTCCTAATACCTTGAACCTGGTCGCTTCTTTGTGTTGGTGCTCTGTTCCCCTTTCCTCTTTAAATAGAGCACCAGAGGGCACCGCTGCCTCCCTGCTCCTTATTTCAACTCCTCCTCGGTTTCTTCCTAACTTGGGTGAACTCCTCTGAGCTCCCCTGCTCGAGACCCCTTTTGGTCTGGACCTCCATCTCGCTTTGGAGCTCTCGGCCGAATCTCCTCCCGACCTCCCTTTCTCGGTGGACCTCCTCCTCCTGTGGACCTCCTCTTCTTTTTGATTTCAAGTAAGTTCTTTGGTTTTTCTTGGAGTTTCTTTTCCTTATTTAGTTTCTTTTGCGGACGTGTAGATTTCGGTTGAATCGTCGAGAAGCTCGTGTATCAGGCCCCGTCAGCCGAAGCTCTTTCTTTCTCCTACAGAGGCAAGTCGTGGTCCTTGATCATCTTGATCCCACTTTGCAAGCTATTTTGATTTATTAAACTTGCATGGCTATCTTTATAGAACTGTTTTGGGCAGTAGTTATCCTCCTACTTGACAGTATGCCCCCTTTGTATACTTGAACTGGACATGTTGACATGAACTCTTTGGACACCTTAGGATGGATATTTTAGTTGGTATTCCTTGCTATTGCCAACATTGGGACCGTATGTATAAGCTTAGCCTTGCTGTTAGAACCGTGGGTCTGTGAATCATGCCTCATCATTAATAAATCTAGACTAATGATCTATGGAATCTGTGGTTGGTGCCACTATTGAGCAGCTATGGCAGGACGCCAAAGTTGTGTTGATCGTGGTGCGAGATCACTCTAATAATTTGTTGTGCCAAGACTGGGTGGTCTCTTGGCAAGGGTAATTACAAATTGTTTTGCTAAAGCAAGAAGGCAGGGAGTGAGTAGTGGGTGCTATGCACATTTGGGTTTGTGAATGTCTTGCCTTAGCACAAGTAAGGACTTAAGTTTGTGTTCTATTGATCTGGGCCAATCAGTGCAACCACAAGATCACTTTATGGGGGTGGTCTGGGCTGAATAATTAGCAATGGGTTGGCTTGGGGCTGCTGGGTTGAGCGTGTGATTCGTTGGCGCAAGAGGGGGCACCCCATAACCCTGCGGACTTCTAGACCAAAGGGGGGGATTTGCGAAACCTTAGCGGGCAGCTCTGAATCAGTTCAAAGCTTTGTAAAAGCCTTGCCGCGCTCTCTAGACTGCTCACCTTCGGAAGTGAGCAAGGGTGACCGGAACCCGTCCCGCTAGAGAGACCGTGGATTGTGGGTAAAGTTGTACACCTCTGCAGAGTGTAAAATCTATTCGAATAGCCAAGTCCTTGGTTATGGACATGCTCAGTGAAAATGGTGCAAGGGGTAGCTTTCTGAACTTGTGCTTCCTGGGCACTTGGGTGAGAGGTCATGGCTTTGCCTTGAAGAGACCTTGGCCGGCTCCAGAGGGGTCATGGCTGGCTCACTAGGTGGTCCAGGGGCTGGTTGTGGAACTCTGGAGTGAGTGCTCCAGGGTGGTCGTGGGAGAGGTCCTGGTCATGGGTGTGACCAGACCTCCCACGGTTGGCTTTGGTAGTCCTGAAGTGGGTGCTCCAGGATGGTTTTGGGTGTGAGTGGGTGCTCATAGCCCCTTTTAAAATCAAATGTATTTATGTACTAATGTTTTAACTTGAGCTTTTCAATGTACATATTACTTATTGTCAAACACTGCTTTGTGCAACTAACTTTACAGCTCCCTTTTGGCAAGCCTTGCATAATTATCTAATGCATACATTCCTCACGGCTTGCTGAGTACATTCAATGTACTCATGGCTTTTGCCCTCTGTTTTTATCAGCAGCTGCAGGAAGCTCCAGAGAGCTCAAAGCTCAGTGAAGAAGAGGTCTTTGGAGACCTTGTGACCTAGGGGACGTCCTCCACTCGATAGCCAGTGGGCTGATCGGTTGGACCTATTGTTGACGTATTGCTTTCCGCTGTTCTTGCTCTTCTGTTGTAGCCCTTGAGGCAACTCCTGTAAGAAGCTTGGCCGGTTTGGTCTTTAATATATTTATATTTATTGTCTGTCTCTTGCTCCTCTTAGCTTGTGTATGGATTTGATTACACTTGTGTTAGATCTGTGCGAGCTAGCCAATCTATTCCTGGGACTAGCTCGGTGCACAGGGGCAGGACCTCTAGGAGGTCCTACGGGACTTAGCTCGAGGTCCTGTCGGACCTCTCTGTGATATACCAAGAGGTGCTACCAGCGGGTGGTTGGCCAAGACCTCCAGGAGGTCTTGAAGACCTCCTAGGAGGTCCTGGTGGACCTCGCTGGTGGTTGGCCAAGACCTCCAGGAGGTCTTGAAGACCTCCTGGGAGGTCCTGGTAGACCTCCCTCGGGAAGTACCGCAGCTAAAAAAAAAAAGAGGTCCTCCCGGACCTTTGCTGTATATCACAGGGTGGATCGTCACACAAACGAAATATGTTAATTTAAATAGTGGATTCAAAATGATCAAAGAGGGTGCTTGCCTTGCTCAGGTTGCTCTGAGTGTGAGGTTGCTTGTTCGTCGATAAATTCGTTCGCAAAACTAACATCTATTCGAAAGAATCGAGAAAAGGCATAAATAATAAAATAAATTCCACAGCAATAAAATTACAATATTTTTGCATATTAAAAATAGCATGATTTTATATGAATTTATATAAAAAAAGATTCATTCAATTTGGAGTTCACATGCAAAAGTTATTAGCATTTGAAAATTGTTTAGTTTGAAAATTCTTGAAAATCATAAAAGTGATAATATTAATGACTTATTTTCTGAAATTACGCTTTCTAACAAAGAAGGTGTATTCTACTGAAATTAAAATCAGATTTTCTCATTTTTAAGAATTTCCAGAAATTATTTTCGTGCATGTCTACATGTTAGTTTCTCAAGTTTTAAAATCATGTTTTTAATTAGAAAAATAGTAGGCAGTCCCACATGTCAGTGACTCATTAGTTACTGATTAAGAAATTAAACTTAATCTAATCTTATCCCGGGTTAATCCCTGACAGGTGGGGTCCACTTGTTAGTCTCTTTGGTTTTTAACACATTTTTATTATGAAAACAATGAGTGGGTCCCGCATGTCAGCGACTTATTTTCTAAAACTTTTTAAATTAGATTCCTGATTGTCTTTTTGATCGGTCCCACATTTCATTGACTTAATATTCTTAACCTCTGTGATTAGCACTAAACTAATCCTAGTTGCATGGGTCCACAAGTTAGAGAGAGAGAGAGAGATGGAGTGGGGCACAGAGTGATGCCCGGCTCAGTGAGCTCGCCGGCGGCGAATAGCGCATCAGCTTGGCTCGGGAAGGGGCAAAATGGGTTCCTAGCTCGATGGTGATCCTACTGGGTGATGGCAGTGAGGCAATGGATGGTCGGACCATCATCGGCGGCAACTTCTAGAGGCGTGGGCAACAGTTTTTTTTTTTTTTTTTTTTTGCGAACGAGACAAAAGCAAAGAAAAAGATGGTACACATAAGCTCTAGGGGGCTATTGCGATGCTACTGGTGGTGGCATGGGGACCAATGGTCACCGGAGCGGTAGAGACAACTGTAATATACCAAATTACATTAGAGAGTTAGATTGATTTAGCGAGGGAATTAAATGATTTTAAAAGGGGAAATTTAGAAATTGTGGGAAAACTTAGACCTTGGGCTTTCGGCCCATAGCTTTTGGGCCCAACAGGAGGCCATCGATAAGAGGTATCAAGGGGAGCGACAGCCTAACCCTAGCCGCCACCCCCCACACCCCTGCTGCCCCTGTCCCTACGCCATCTCCCTCCCTGCCCCTCCCCTCTACCGCCCCTTGTACCCTCCTCTCCCATGTCAGTTCCCTGCAGAGCTCCCCTGCCGCTATTGCTACTAGACCGGTGAGAAGGCCAGCAAGTATTCAACCAGCAAGAGGAAGGGAAGAAGGAAGTAAGGGTGAAGAAGAAAAGAAGGGACGAAGAGAAGGATTTCACGGGATTTCATGGTCGTCTTCGTGTTCTTTGAGGGTAACAATCTAAAAACCTTTAGATGACCCTAGTTTAGTCATTGTTCAATTTGTAGGACGTTTGGTTAAAGGGAAAAGAAGTTTTCAGCATGCCCTAGTTCGTTGAGTTGAGACGCAAAACTTTGTGGGGGAAATTAGAGGTATTTAGGCTTAGATTCAGAGTTTCATCCAACTAGAAAATATGGAGATAATTTCTTTATATTTCCAGGAAGTTCTAGAACACTAGATTTGGAGTTGCGAGCGAAAAGGTATGGCCTCAAAAATGTTGTTGTCTAGAAAATGGACGTCGCTGGTAGATGTCATGTAGATGGGCTAGTTTCACCTAGTAAATGAATGAATTAGATTTTGGTGATAACTTGAATAAGCTAGCGAATTTTTAGTAGATTCCAGAATTGGTATCATTCATGACTTTTCAGGTTTTAGAAAAAAATACAAAATTGTGAAGTTGTATGTCTTGACAGATTCTAGGACAGTCTTTAGGGAAGTAAATGGTGGATTCAGGAGTTCATTACAGGTAGGAAGTTGAAGGAAATTTTGTGAGGATTCTAGTAAGTATTGGTTTTCTAGATTTGGGGTTCAAATGAGTAAGTTAGGGCATTTTGTTTAGTACTAGGACAACGGGTAGTATGTCCGGTAGAATAGAGTTAATTGTGTCGTTTTTCCGTAGACACACGAGGGAAATTATTGTAATGATTTGGTGCTGTGGTAATGTATTTTTTTAATATGTTTTTGAATTGTTTGCTCAGAGAGTGTGACCTCTAGTGCTTTGCCGCCGTCTCGCTATTCGGCTCTAAGGGGATAAAGAGACAAGTGCATGGTAGATAGTGATCGATGATTTGATCGCTGTATTCCTTATCATTCATTACCATTATGTTGTATATGATATTATACCTTGTTTAATTACAAGTCTTGTGAATGGTTATAGTATCAATCGTGTTGATGAAGTCATGAATAGTGGATAATGGAATAATTGATGAGATTAATATGAATTGTGCATCATGTGCATCATTGCATAAAGAGAAGGCGACCATGGTGATCACGTATCTACCTCGTTGATAGAGACTCCACGGGAGTGGAGAGGTCCCCGATCCTTTGAGGATGGGTCAGATGAAAGGGTGAATATTGTCGTGGGTGTTTACTCATGCTATACCAGTATAAGGGATGAAACGGGCATATGAGCATGTAGTGTAGAGATAATTTGCATTGAATGAAAAGTGAATTGATATTTGAGTATGAGTATGAATGAGACGTAAATAGTTGATGTTGATGATGGTATCGATTATGGTTGATAAATCATTGTTCATTATTTATTATCGTGCTTATTGAGTCGTAGACTCACTCTTGCTCTATTGTTGTTTTTAGATGACCGTTGATGGCATTTCACTTGGGAAGGGATAGCGCACTTGGAACAATCACATACACCTGAAATACTTGATTCATTTGTCATGAGAAACTTTATTATAGTGTGATGGTTTATCCTTTAGGACATGAGACATTGAATAATTCTAGATGATTGCTTAGAACTTGCTTATTCATTTGACAGTCTATTTGATTGGTTTTGCTTAATTCTTGGATTATAATTCTGCCATGCTACCTAGAGATTTAATATTTATGCTTGCCATATCATTATGCTTGTTTTATTGTGACCCGTGGACGGGTTTTGATATTGGACTATGTGCTGGAATTTATTGTAATTCATTGTTAAAAAATAATAGTTAGTTTAGTTTAGTGGCATTCCGGGCTTAGTGTTTGTGAGGACCCCCGAGTTATTCCTGTAAGACCGAGGCCTTCCCGGTCTTATGGAGATAACTTTGGGCCTCAAGTTAATGGATTCCATGTTAACTCCATCTAAGTGAGATGTCTTTACTGAAACTAGTGCCCCGATGATCGTACGTACCGCTCCTCTACAAGTACTACATGATTATCGGTTTTCTAAACAATCAAAGACCACACTTAGTGAGTTAAAAATGGAATCCATGAACAGAGAGCATGAGGTCATGTTGGCTCCCAAGATCAGCGACCAACATACCCAAACTCACATACAACATTGATCACATCCATACAACATTCTTACATTAATAGTTCAAAAGGCATACATCAAAGTAGTTCAAGTCTACAACTATTACAAGTGGCGGACCGGCCAAATTCAAATGAGATCATAAAGTAGCAGTGAAAACAAGTAAATAACCAAAAGTCCAGCATGGTATGCCCCATAACCCATCGGCAACCGACTGGGAGTTAAATGATAGCACTACTCGTCAGTGTCGCCTAAATCGACACTCACAAGCACAGCGGGCTCACAGTCTTCTATACCTGGAACCAGTAGACAAACTGGTTGAGTACAAAGTTGTACTCGCAAGTCCTACACAAAATTAAATTAGTTATGCATACTGGATATTCAAAGGATGGCATTAGTGGCTTTAGTTTTGCGAAAAACGCAAAAATTTTCCAACCTACACATACTAGTTTATCAATTGCCATTTTAAAAGCAGATTTGAAGTAGAAGTAAATCAAGTGACAAAGTAATACAAAGATAAACAAATAAAACAAACAATAATCAAAGTGGCAGCCCACTTTGACACATAACATGCACGAATACCCGTTCATGCCAAAAACCAAGTTGTCCCCACAAATTTTAATTCAAAGTCTAACAATAGTAACCACATAACTCAAGCGATCGTCCATAACCGAGGATACGGCTATTCGAATAGATTTATCTCTACAGAGGTGTACTACTTTACCCACATGACTCGATTAGTCCGTAAACCTCCAGATGCCTCCGAAAATAGCTCACTTCCTTAGGTATGTCGGCTGGGGAGAATCGAGATACAGTCGTTTTCAGCAAGAAAATCCTGTTGGGCTAAGTCCCCATTGCAAGATGTTCCCTTACGTAGTACAAGTGACTGATAGCACTTGCTAAGTGGCTCAGAAGTTGTACTGGAAATACCAATGCAATGTAAATATTAAAAATTGGTGCTCTCTTGCACACTATAGAAAATTATATCGGCTCCTACGGACAAATGATCAACACAAGTGCCCTTACACCACCATGGGACATAACACAATAAAATCTTCCCACTACTTAACCGTACAGCACCCATATACCGCGTGTGATAGCATGAGTTTTACTTGAATTAGAGATGTTATCAAAGTTCGGTCCTTGTTGATCCAGACAAGCCAACCACATACCCAATCTCGTGCACGAAGGCACCCTCACTAGCAACCATTTGTCCAAACCTCAAAACTCATTTAAAATGACAAAGTTTAACTCATAAAACAGATACGAAGATCTGGAATAATAAGAATATAAGAAAGTGTGTTTCTCCCATAGTTGTTAGGTTAATCTCGACAATCAAATTACCATTCTAAACTTGCATGGCTAAGCAACACCGTACAATAACTCACACAACCTATCTTAAGCATGTGGTGCTAGAATAATTCAAGATTAACCTCAATGAATAGGATATAACTAACTACACATCACAAAAATAGCGACATAGCAAATTAAGCATGCAAACAATTATCATTGCACTAACTTATCAAAACTAGGATCCAATATGATGCAAAAAGAAAGTTCAAATGATGCTTGCCTTGCTAGTAGATTAGTTGTTCACTATCAATGGCGTACGAGTCAATATCACTCGCTTCGGAATCTAGAGAAATAACGATATCGATAAACATCGAGAAATACCTCGAAAATCAAAATGCTCAAAAATGCAAGATTTTTCTACAATGGCTAGTGCATAAATTTATATGAATTTATCTGAAAGAATTATTCTATTTGGAGTTATCATGTGGAAGTTATAACAATTTGAATTTCAGATTTCAAAAGGTCAAAGTTCATGTAATTTAATTATTTGGTCAAAATTTGCAGAGTAGTGGGAGATACAAGGATTATATAGATACATAGAGAATATTATTACAAGTCTAAATTATCCAGAATCATCTCATTTGGAGTTTTAATGAATTAGTTATGCATTTTTAAAGTTCTCAGCCTTTTTCTATTGTAAAAATAATAAGTTTACGGATCACTTTCCAAAATAATACTTTCTGCTATAGAGACAAGTTTGAAACCAATTTTTATATAAATTTCATTAAAAATGAAAATTATCAGCACTAGTTTCATCCATTTTGGAGTTGAGATGAATTAGTTTTGTATTTTTGAAGTTATTCATACTTTTCTGTATAGAAATAAATGGATTTCGAATTTCGTAAGACTTTTATCACTTTTCTTACCGAGAGCTACGCTAGCCACAGTCATAGACTAGCGGGGCTGGTGAATAGTATGTTTTCCTTTTTAACTCAGATTTTTAAATACCGAACTGACATGTGGGACCCACCGTCACTGACTGGGTCCAATGGACTTAGTCCACGGGCGCACACGCATGGTGCACGGCGCTTAAGCGGCTGGGCCTACTTGTCAGCCGCTGCGGCGTTTAAACTAAAGCGCCTGTTTTCTGTGCGTGGGCCCGCATGTAAGCGACACATTACCGCGGCTAAGACAATCATTAAATGCTAATCATCACCGTTTAAGCCTAATGACCTTGCTACAGTCCCTATCCACATACGACAACGAGGAGTTTGTCCCGTGCATTTGCCCGGTGGCTCGCCGGCGCTACGCGCCATGGTAGAGCCGGCCAAGGACTGGGATAGGTGCGCAATAGCGTTGCGCACCTTTCGGTGGTGGTGGCGACATCAGAGGTGGCCCGTACCGGCGGCTAGCTGGAGTTGAGTGGCGGTGCTTCTCACGGCAAACATGCATGCAGCAATGTAAAGCTTCGCAGCGCATACAAGCGGGTGCCTGAGGTCCTAAGGACTTTTAGTGAGCTACCTGAGCGAGTGGGTGCTCGGGGAAGCTTAGGAGCAATTGGAGCAACGTCGGCGCTGGAGAAGATGACGGCGGCTATGTAGTTCAACGAGGAGAGAAACCCTGAGCAATCCTAAGGACAGTGAATGGTCGGATGAGTTAAGGACCATATAAGGATGCTATAAGAGCAAAGAATCGGTGAAAGACTTACCGAATCAAAGTGGGAGGTGAAAGGGTGCTCTTCGGGCGAAAATGATCAGATCCTCAAATTAACAAGATCCTGCCATGCATTGTTAAATTTGGTTGAGGGGAAAGCTTTATGATGTCCTAAGACACAATGTGACGCACAAGGTTGAGGATAATACCTCCTAAAGGGTAGAAATGGCACGAGGGTGTCCACGGTGTGCGCTCTAGGGCTTCTCAGAGCACAAAGATGGATAGTGAGCTACAAGCCATGGGATAAGCTCGCATTAGCAAAAATGGAGAGGGCACTGAAGGTACAAGAGAGGAGAACCACGCGGGCGAAGCTTACCCGAGCAAGGAGCGAGCAATGGCGTCCTCCTCTTCTGCCAAAAAATAAGAGAAGTGAGGGAATGAGAGGTGTGGAGAGGGTATTATCCCCGGGCATTGACCGCGATGGAGGCGGCGTGAAGTGGAGAAGCTCCCAGAGTGGTGGAAGGGGTGGTGCGGTCACAGTGTTGACGGAGTAGGCAGAGCATCGCGGCCGCTTGGCAAAGTAGCTCTACACGAGCGCCAGTGCGAGGAGGGAGACGAAACTGACAGCTCGGGCCCACCTTGCCAGCGATTCACATGCGCGCGAGAGCCTAAGTAAGTGAGTCCTTGTGGGCCGTTCGATCTTGATCGAACGGTTGACACTGCGTGCGATCGTTTGGACTAGGCCGAAAGGTTACGAGATCTGGGCCGTTGATTTCTAATCAGATGGCTCATGGGAGGTGCAATTAGGTGGTTTGATTGAGTCGACTCGCCCACTCGGACTCGAGCCCGAGGAACAGTATCAGTTGGTTAGGTTTGAGTTTGACTAATTTAAAATCAAACCATTCAACTTTGACCAGGCCACTAAAAATAGAAATAAAAATCTTAAAAATCTGAAATAAATCAAAGGGGTTCCTGGGAAGGTCAAGTATCCAAAAAAATTATTAAACCCTACTATTCATGATATATTTTATTCAGTTTAAATCCAAACCCGAGATAGGTTATTGGATTGAGTTTGAATTTTCTGAGGTCCAAAACTAGTCCCGTAAATTTGGAAAAAATTATATTAATTCCTGATAATTATTTTAGTATTTGAATAAATTATTTTCAAAGGATAAACAAAAGGTATTTTTCCAATTTTATTTTGAAGTTCGATTTTGAAGTGTAGGTTTAACACTTGTTTTAGATACTCCTAGTGCAATAAATACGCAAAAGTTTATAGAACATGATGCTTGCTGATGAGATGCATACTAATTGTCATTTATAAGTTTGGGGATGTGACAAATCTCCCCCCTTACAAAAGATCTCGTCCCCAAGATCTGGGTAGGTCGAAAATTGGATTGGAAGATTCCAATAGAAATTACAACATCTGTTGTCTTCATTTCCTTCAAAGATAGTGCTAAGATAACCTACAAGGTTTCATGATGAGGGCATCCCTACGACACCTTCTTCTCCTCCACCTAATGCTCATGATATACGCCTTGAGTTGCCGACAGGACCAATAACAAGAGCATATACCAAGAAACTACAAACTTAGGTGAACTTACTCCTTAATGAACATTGATTTTAATGAGAATTTTATACTACCTAAAAACAGTGTTTTGCTTGTACTTAGGTTTGAAGATTTAGCGATAGACGGAGATCAAGGATATGCGGCCATCATCCAAGGAAGACCATCAAATGAGGAGATCAAGGCGCTGACCTATGGCCCATTTGGCCAAGGAGGAGAGGGCCAAGGTCCATGCGGCCAAGCGAGGGATCAAAGCCGAAGCGGTCAAGCATAAAACCCATTTGGAGGAACCAGGAAGGAAGTCTAAGTCCACGACGTGAACAGTAACCAGCCCGTGAACAGTACCTGTGCATGAATAGTCCCAGTGCATGAATAGTCCCACCATGAACATTTGTATCGAATAGTTCTTAGGCCGAGACTATATATTGAGGGGTAGACCCCCATTGTAATGGTAGACCATACTTTTGAAGTAAAGAATAGAACACAAGTTCTTGCTTGTCTTTCATACCAGAAATTCATGCGAGGATTTCTGAGAGAGAATTAGGCGATCCGTTGTTTGTTCTACGTGACAAGGTCAAGTTTGCTTTTTCGCTGGGAATTGAGGGCTTGGCGATCTCCGCTCATGGTCTAGTGGCGATCATCCTTGTTTGACCCCTGGGCGTGGAATACCCATGAATCTTATGTGTATATTGTGCTAGTCCCAGGAATAAAGGCTAGCACACACATTCACAACATTTTGCATCACATTCATACATTCATAATCTAAAGTAAAGCAAAAGGGACATTCTACTTAAGTTATTACAACAGTTATTACAAACCACGGCCGACGGCCAAATAAAACTAGTCATCAGAGGATGTAAAATAGCAGCAAAAGATATAGTAGTAGTAGCAAAAGTCCAGCGGCATGCCCATCCAATCCCTCAAGCAACCAAAAAGGAAACAAGGCCTAAGTAGACCCGTCACCGAACCCCTCGGTGCCAGGTGCAAAGAACTCGTCGTCAGGCATCGGATCATCTGCAAATTCTAAACCAACAACATTAGCAAGATTAAGTACTTGTGTACTCAGCAAAACTTGTAGTGTATCGCAAATGTTATATTAGTGTCAGGACCCGACCTGGGGAGCACCTGGAGGGGTCTCCCAGGACCACCTAGGAGGTCCAATGGAACCACCCGGAGGTCTGGGAAGTCCTCCAAGACCACCTAGGAAGTCTTCCAGGACCACCCTGAGGGCCTCCAGGACCACCTAGGAGAACTCGAAGGTCCACCCAGAGGTCCCCCAAGACCACCCGGAGGTCCAGCCTCTGTGCACAATGAGTTAGTCCCAAAATCAGTAACTAGCTCGCACAGACTCAACATCGGTGTCATCACAACCACACACAACAAACCAAAGATGAAGCAGACAAATTAATATATTTAACAAAAGACCTTACGGTCAAGCTTGTTTACATAGGTGCCACACAGGGCAAACAACAAAAGGAACACTTGCAGCGGGAACAAAGCAAAACGCGGGAGCCAGTCGACGAGCCACAGGCTATTGAGTGGAGGACGTCCCCTAGTCCACGAAGTCTTCAACGAACTCCTCCTCATAGTGCTCGGAGCACCCTGGGAGGTCTTCGTCTGCTGATTAACCAGAGGGCACAAAGCCATGAGTACTTTGAATGTACTCAGCAAGCCACAGGGAAATGAATGCAATAACATTTATGCAAGGCTTGACAAAGAAAGTCTGTATGGTTAGTTTGCAGAAAGCAACATTTACAAGAAATACAATAAGTAGATTGCAAAGCACAGTTGAAAGAGATAATACATAAGTAGACAAGTTCTTTTGAAATCAACCTGTGGACACCCAGTCCACTCTCGGACCTCACGGGATCACATAGATCACCGCCACGACCACTTGTGAGCACTCACGACCACAAGTGAGCACTCATGACCACTGTTTTGAGAAAAAGTCTACACCTTGCATGAAAGAACCGGGCATGTCCATAACCGAGGACGCGGCTATTCGAATAGATTTTACACTCTGCAGAGGTTGTACAGCTTTACCCACATGACACGATTTTCTCTAGTTGGTTTGGCACCCGTCGATGCCATTGCTCACTTCCTTTGGTAAGCAGTCTGGAGTACATGCCAAGGCCTTTACAAAGGTCAGTCCTGACTTGGTTCTGCCCGCTAAGGATTTGCCATTCTGGGCTCCCTGTTGTGCATTTTTGACCACCACGACAGAACCACATCAAGACCTCGCTAATTAGTTGGCCAGGTCCACCCCATCCTGGACATGTGGTTGCACGGTAATGACCCAGATCAATAGTGTACAAGGTTAAGTCCTTAATTGGTTGCTTAGGCGAGACTATCCACATCCCAGTGTGCTTAAAGCACCCACAGTCACCACCGCCCACTCGCCCGAGCATAAAACATTTTCGGTTCAACTCGGCCAAATGACCACCCTAGTCATAGCACACAAATTTTAACAATAGTGGCATTGCCATGATTCCATAGCTCATTAGGCAAGTTCAACATTCTTTGAGTCATGAGATTGCGAGACCCACATCTACTAGAGCATGGCTAAGCAATAAAGCGCACCCATGTTGGTATACAAAGACATCCAACTAAGATGACTCATCCTACAGATATCCAAGGGTACATGTCAACTTGTTATTTTCAATTATACCAAGGAGTTATATTGACAAGTGGTGCTTAACTACTCCCAAAACCATTTTTATAAAACTAGCCATGCATGTTCATAATAAAACAATATACTTTATGCAAAATGGGTTCAATATGATCAAAGGTCTATGACTTGCCTTCACTGAAGAACTGAGTTTCTTCGGTTGAGAATGCTGGGTCCAGGAGGTCTTCAGAACAACCGGATCCTACACGCGCGAAAAGGAACAAAGTAAATAAAACGAATCCACAAAAACTCCAACGAAAGAACCAAACTAGAGCTAAAAGAAAAACACAGAATCAAGGCGAAGGCAGAAACTTGAATCACTGAATCGAAGTTCCAATCGAAGGAGAAAAAGCTCTTCCGAGGGAGGTCCATGTAAGACCCGGGATCAACACTCCCGAATCCTCTGTGCATTTCTGAACTAGTCCCATGATCAGTAGCTAGTTCACACTGTAAACAAATATGGTAACAAAATCATATCACAACTTTATTAATAAATAACATCGAGTTGATTACAAAGGAGGCTTACAGCCAACAATAAAATAAACACAATGGAAGATGAAGAAGTAGTAGGGTCCTAAGTTAATCGCCACAGGCAATCAACTGGGAAGCGCCTAGTCGCCGAGATCCACACCGTGGCAAAGTCCTTCTCCTCTCAAATTATTTGCATTAAGCAAGAATGAGCACAACTACCGTGCTCGCAAGTTACACCCGCCAAGTAAATGTAATGACATGCATATATGGATATCTCAAAGGAAAGCTTAATATGGTTGAATTTGCATAAAACATCATTTTCTCAGAATACTTGTACTAAGTTCCAAAGCAGTTATTCTATAACTAAAATTCATTTTATAAATCAATTTTATAGTCGATAACATTCACACATGAATGGTGAAGGATACCTCCTATCACAAGGCTTCCCGCCCAATTCCCATTTGCATAATCCATTTGATGAAGTCTTTTGAAACCAAAACCAAAATCTAACTTTGAGCGCTTCAACAAGATGTCCTTAACTGTGGACACGGCTATTCAATAGATTTACACTCTGCAGAGGTTGTACAACTTTACCCACAAGACACGACTTCTCTAGTTTGTCCCAAGCATATATCTATGCCACCGCCACTACCTTAGGTAAGCAGCCTAGAGCACGTGCCAAGGCCTTTACAATGTGCCATTCCACCGCAGCTTCCTCGCTAAGGTTTCGCCTTTGGAATAGAAATCCAGAGTTCCTAGCCCTCTTGCGCCAGTGGGAACAATAGTCATGAAAGACTTTGTCAAAAGAAATGGCCATGAAAGACCGCCCACGCATAAACAGATCAACCGCGATGGAACTTTACAAATTATTCACCAGTCCCACCCATACTTGGGACATGTGGTAGTACGATTGTGGCATAGCCCATTATAGGCATAGCATCATACACTCAAGACCGGTCCTTAATCGACTTGGGCAACTTTCCAACAAACCCATGGGCCTCAACCATCCTCGCTGATCCCGCAAAAACATGCACCCACCAAACATCCATTATGCCCAAGTCCAAACCATTTTCATTTATTTCATTTTTCGAGTCGTTTATAAATTTCCATAACACACGATGTCATGGAATCTAATTTAAACCACAATTGATTTTTGGCTAAAAGTTCCCAAATCAAAACATTTCTGGGTCTAAGCATCGCTAAGCATAATCTTTCTCAAAATGTTCTAGTTCATACTATTGTATCAACTAGATTTTATCTAGGGTGAGGGTTAAATGTCCAAGACTTGTCAAGAACGAGATCAGTATGTAAACCATCAAGATTGTGATAATCCAATCTTCAACAATCCAATATCCATTAGTCCAATCTACACCATATAGGTCTAATTCTATGATCCAACATCAATTGATCCAAATATTTAACTATACTCTAATTTTATAATCCGATATCTATCAATCCATTGTTCCTTAATAAACTATTTCTACTAATTCAACATCAATCTAATGACTAAGTAATTCTATAATCAAATCTTTAGATAATCGATATCCAATAGCAATCTATTTCTAGAATCGATATCAATAATTCAAGATTTGACTATAGTATCTATCTATCATCCATTCTTTATTAATCCAACAACAACAACAATCTATCTCTAACATCCGATATCTAATAATTATTTATTTCTATAATCCAACCATAATATTCATGTATTCCTAATAATCCAACATCATTCAATTCAATAATCCAATAATAATCTATGTTTATGATTGACATCTAATATCCAACAATCATATAACTCTAGTAATCCCACATCCAACCATTTCTACAATTCATTCTCAATAAGCCAATATCAATAATCATTTATTTATGTAATTCAACATCCATTATCTATTAATAATTTTCTCAGTATCTTCACACATCCATGCACAATTTTCTTTTATTATCCAAACTCCAACAAATTCTAACTCCAAAATATATTGCATTCGATAAATTCTCCATACCACCTCTCTTAACAATAATTGAACATACAAAGGCATTGGGAATAACTATAAAGCTTAAAACAGGAATTTAAATTACTTGAATATAAATACGCATGCAATAATAATTTAAAACAGAATTTAAATAATTTTAAATACTGGGTGCAAATATGGTCAAGAATGTAACTTGCCTTGCTTAATGGATTATTCTCAAACGATGTTGAAATCCGGTCGTCCGAAGTCGTCGAAATCTATACGCGTAAACGATTCGAATTCAAATAATATTCAAATAAAATTCAAATAAAATCAAAAAATTATAACATAAATACTGCTAGGAAGGTATTGATTTTATATGAATTTAGGAAGTTGAATCGACGCAATCGGAGTTCGTATGAGTGAGAACGAAATTCCGGAAGGTTGAATGTCACATGAAATGATATAATTCCGAAAATTCACTATTAACAGGAATTGTAGTTTCGGATGGCTAAGAACAAAGAAAGATCTTTATGGCCAAAGAGAGAAGGTACGACGTAGAACACGTTGAGGCGAACTTAACGGTGTTGACGGCTCGGCGAGAGGATCTTTGATGGCGACGCAGTCCAACAGAGAAATCCTTCGACGGACGGCGGCGAACGTCGGCATTGCGGCCAAACAGAGAGGAGTTAGCGGATGAGGTTTGTGGCGATTTGAAGAGGGAACCGGGGAACATAACGCTCGCCTCGGTTGGGGTGGAAAATGCACGGTCGGCCAGCGGCAGCAACGACGCGCAAAATAGACCAAATAATAAATGGAAATTAAATAAAATCTAAAAATTATGAAATAAATACTGGGAATAGTAGATGAATTTTGATGAATTTAGGAGAAAGAATCAACGGATTCGGAGTTTGTATGTGAGAGAACGGATTTTTGGAAGGAATAAAATTTCTATGTACAAAGTATAAATCTAAAGCTACTGTTCATCTTCTTGCACATAACCGAACAGGTGCAAGGTTCTAGTCGTTGCTTTGCACAAGGTGTTGGTGATGCTCGGGTGGCGGAATTGGCAAGGAAAAGAGAGCATCACGAAGAGTGCGACAACGCGATGCCAGTGGTGGAGAAGGTGTGGCCGGCGCTAGCTCGACGGCGACGCAATTCGCAAAAGAAAAAGCTTCGGTTTATGGTTTAGATGGCGACATTGCCGGCGAACGGAGGCATTCCGACGGCCGACGAGGTGTGGAATGGAGAGAGGAGAGGACGGGGATGCCGGTGCTCACCTCGGTTGTGGAGGAACATGCACGGATGGCCGGAGACGAGGACGACGACGTCGGCGCGGCTTGGGCTCACGGTGGCGACGGTGCTCCGGCGATGTTCCGGCGAAGGCGAGGGAAGCACGGCGTAGAACGTCGCGAGGCGAAGCTAACGGTGTGGTCGATGGTGCCGGGGAAGGCTTGACGACGCCGGAGACGAAGAACGAAGAATCTTCGGTTGTCAACGGAGAAGCTCCAAATTCCGACGATTGGAGGGATGAGAGGAGAAGTGGGTGGCGGGAGCGGGACGAGTGAGAGGAGGGGCACCTCGTGCTCCCTTTTATAGGGGCGGAGGGAAGCCGAAACGACGGGAATGCGAAGAGCTACGGGCGACAGCTTTAGTTGCAATTGAAGATGAAACGAAACGATTAAATTGATTGTATGTAGTGGATGAATCGTGAAATTGATGGTGCTGCGACGTGCGTGACGATAATGCGGACGTTTCGCCTCAGACGGATTTGATTTTAATGTTTTGAGTGGGGAGAAAGAGAAGAAAAAGTGGTGGTCTGCCATTAATGGCAGTTTTTGGAGCTTAGGGCAGCAATGGCAACCATGCGGCAAGGGAAGGGAGAGAAGGGGCGGCGCGGTGGCTGGGGAAGGGCGGCGCGGTTGCCGGTGGCGAAGTGTGGTGGCCGGAGGTGAGGTCGGTGCTGCCATGGAGGAGGCTTCACGTTTGAAAAGAATGGACAGAGAAAGAAATTCCATCGGGAGGAAGAAGATGAAATAGGAGAGAGAAATAAGTATAGAAAAGAATAAAAGGAATATTATATGTTAAGAAAAGAAAAAGTGAAGCATGGCAGGGCATTGCTTTGCTTGCTGGTGTTTAAGCTTGCAGTCCTGGGAGTAGGAATGCGATGGGTGACCGATGGGAAGCTCCACTTGTAACAGAAAAACATTTTTAATATTTTTTTTTCGAATTACTGTTCACTTTTTTTTATTTCCGAATTACTGTTCCCTATTTCTGCTGGTCCGAACAGATTTGTTTTTTTTTATTATTATTTTTAATTCGAAATTAACACCGGTTAAGCAAAAGTCCAATTATATTTTTAAAACAAAGCAAACAGAGACCAAAAATTCTAGAAAAATTCACAAAAATTCCTAGAATTTTTTTTTGAACTTAATAAAAATAATTCCAACTAAAATTTGGCTTTTATTTTTGGACATAATTTATTTTGGCTTTAAAATAATTAGAGAAACGCTTTTAAAATCCAGGAATTAATTAAATTTTTACTTTTGATTTTTTTTAAAACTTCAGAGATTCAAATAAAGAATCAAACTCTTTTAAATTTCAAAGAATCCAATAAAATAATAACTTTATTTATTTTTATTTTGGTAACAGAATTTTGGGATGTTACAAATCTACCCCCCTTAAAAGGAATCTCGTCCCCGAGATTCGGAGTGGCTAGAAAAAAAGAAGACGGTCAAAGGACAAATGAATTGAAAGATAGAAAGAGCCTATCTTCAAGTTGGCTTTATATCCGGGGTCTTGAGTTGTTCGAAGTTTTGAGGTATCAATGCGTCCTTCAAGTCCTAGGTGCTTCGATAGGTTAGAAGTCCAATGGATTGTTTAGAGAAGAGAAAAACAGCAAATGGTAAGAAAGAAAGCTATGAGGAGAGAAGTCTTCCCATTTAAAGAAAACGTGGTACACAAGATCAAAAGATCTGCGTATGACGTACCAAAAGAAAATACACCATACAAATAAAGGAACAATACAACGTTCTACTCGATCGAGACTTTTAATCTGGTGAAACGACTCAGTACACAGAATGAGTCTTGGCAGACTTAATCTATATGGTTTGGCTTGACAAAACGATCTTCAATGTATCTTGTCCGTTGTCCTTAGATGGTGGCGACGATGATACTTTCTCGATGGCTCCATGTCTTGTAGTCTTGAACGTAAGGGATAATAATCGTGTTGACCATCTATAGATATTTATAAGGGAAAGAGGATCCATTTAACATTATAAAATGGTGAAAGAAGAATAGGGTAAGAAAAAAAAACTGCTATAAAGAAACTATAGATAGATGACTCAGATGAGGGGAGAACAATTTATTCTTTTTCTTGTTATAAAATAAGTTTTGAAACTTTTCAACTAACGGCCGTTCTAACTAGGTCACGACCTACAGTCGATATGGCTCTGATACCACTTTGTAAGACCCGGGATCAACACTCCCGAATCCTCTGTGCATTTCTGAACTAGTCCCATGATCAGTAGCTAGTTCACACAGTAAACAAATATGGTAACAAAATCATATCACAACTTTATTAATAAATAACATCGAGTTGATTACAAAGGAGGCTTACAGCCAACAATAAAATAAACACAATGAAGATGAAGAAGTAGTAGGGTCCGGTTAATCGCCACGAGCAATCAACTGGGAAGCGGCCTAGTCGTCGAGATCCACACCGTGGCAAAGTCCTTCTCCTCTCA
Organism: Phyllostachys edulis; assembly: GCA_036346405.1. Lineage (NCBI taxonomy): Eukaryota > Viridiplantae > Streptophyta > Magnoliopsida > Poales > Poaceae > Phyllostachys > Phyllostachys edulis. The sequence goes on along the minus strand of CM070551.1, from coordinate 76,176,842 downwards.
AATTATTTGCATTAAGCAAGAATGAGCACAACTACCGTGCTCGCAAGTTACACCCGCCAAGTAATGTAATGACATGCATATATGGATATCTCAAAGGAAAGCTTAATATGGTTGAATTTGCATAAAACATCATTTTCTAAATACTTGTACTAAGTTCCAAAGCAGTTATTCTATAACTAAAATTCATTTTATAAATCAATTTTATAGTCGATAACATTCACACATGAATGGTGAAGGATACCCTCCTATCACAAGGCTTCTGCCCAATTCCCATTTGCATAATCCATTTGATGAAGTCTTTTGAAACCAAAACCAAAATCTAACTTTGAGCAGCTTCACCAAGATGTCCTTAACTGTGGACACGGCTATTCAATAGATTTACACTCTGCAGAGGTTGTACAACTTTACCCACAAGACACGACTTCTCTAGTTTGTCCCAAGCATATATCTATGCCACCGCCACTACCTTAGGTAAGCGGCCTAGAGCACGTGCCAAGGCCTTTACAATGTGCCATTCCACCGAGCTTCCCTCGCTAAGGTTTCGCCCCTTTGGAATAGAAATCCAGAGTTCCTAGCCCCTCTTGCGCCAGTGGGAACAATAGTCATGAAAGACTTTGTCAAAAGAAATGGCCATGAAAGACCGCCCACGCATAAACAGGATCAACCGCGATGGAACTTTACAAATTATTCACCAGTCCCACCCATACTTGGGACATGTGGTAGTACGATTGTGGCATAGCCCATTATAGGCATAGCATCATACACTCAAGACCGGTCCTTAATCGACTTGGGCAACTTTCCAACAAACCCATGGGCCTCAACCATCCTCGGTTGATCCCAAGCAAAAACATGCACCCACCAAACATCCATTATGCCCAAGTCCAAACCATTTTCATTTATTTCATTTTTCAGAGTCGTTTATAAATTTCCATAACACAATCGATGTCATGGAATCTAATTTAAACCACAATTGATTTTTGGCTAAAAGTTCCCAAATCAAAACATTTCGGTCTAAGCATCGCTAAGCATAATCTTTCTCAAAATGTTCTAGTTCATACTATTGTATCAACTAGATTTTATCTAGGTGAGGTTAAATATCCAAGACTTGTCAAGAACGAGATCAAGATGTAAACCATCGAGATTGTGATAATCCAATCTTCAACAATCCAATATCCATTAGTCCAATCTACACCATATAGGTCTAATTCTATGATCCAACATCAATTGATCCAAATATTTAACTATACTCTAATTTTATAATCCGATATCTATCAATCCATTGTTCCTTAATAAACTATTTCTACTAATTCAACATCAATCTAATGACTAAGTAATTCTATAATCAAATCTTTAGATAATCTGATATCCAATAGCAATCTATTTCTAGAATCGATATCAATAATTCAAGATTTGACTATAGTATCTATCTATCATCCATTCTTTATTAATCCAACAACAACAACAATCTATCTCTAACATCCGATATCTAATAATTATTTATTTCTATAATCCAACCATAATATTCATGTATTCCTAATAATCCAACATCATTCAATTCAATAATCCAATAATAATCTATGTTTATGATTGACATCTAATATCCAACAATCATATAACTCTAGTAATCCCACATCCAACCATTTCTACAATTCATTCTCAATAAGCCAATATCAATAATCATTTATTTATGTAATTCAACATCCATTATCTATTAATAATTTTCTCAGTATCTTCACACATCCATGCACAATTTTCTTTTATTATCCAAACTCCAACAAATTCTAACTCCAAAATATATTGCATTCGATAAATTCTCCATACCACCTCTCTTAACAATAATTGGACATACAAAGGCATTGGGAATAACTATAAAGCTTAAAACAGGAATTTAAATTACTTGAATATAAATACGCATGCAATAATAATTTAAAACAGAATTTAAATAATTTTAAATACTGGGTGCAAATATGGTCAAGAATGTAACTTGCCTTGCTTAATGGATTATTCTCAAACGATGTTGAAATCCGTCGTCCAAGTCGTTAAATCTATACGCGTAAACGATTCAATTCAAATAATATTCAAATAAAATTCAAATAAAATCAAAAATTATAACATAAATACTGCTAGGAAGGTATTGATTTTATATGAATTTAGGAAGTTGAATCGACGCAATCGGAGTTCGTATGAGTGAGAACGAAATTCCGGAAGGTTGAATGTCACATGAAATGATATAATTCCGAAAATTCACTATTAACAGGAATTGTAGTTTCGGATGGCTAAGAACAAAGAAAGATCTTTATGGCCAAAGAGAGAAGGTACGACGTAGAACACGTTGAGGCGAACTTAACGGTGTTGACGGCTCGGCGAGAGGATCTTTGATGGCGACGCAGTCCAACAGAGAAATCCTTCGACGGACGGCGGCGAACGTCGGCATTGCGGCCAAACAGAGAGGAGTTAGCGGATGAGGTTTGTGGCGATTTGAAGAGGGAACCGCGGGGAACATAACGCTCGCCTCGGTTGGGGTGGAAAATGCACGGTCGGCCAGCGGCAGCAACGACGCGCAAAATAGACCAAATAATAAATGGAAATTAAATAAAATCTAAAAATTATGAAATAAATACTGGGAATAGTAGATGAATTTTGATGAATTTAGGAGAAAGAATCAACGGATTCGGAGTTTGTATGTGAGAGAACGGATTTTTGGAAGGAATAAAATTTCTATGTACAAAGTATAAATCTAAAGCTACTGTTCATCTTCTTGCACATAACCGAACAGGTGCAAGGTTCTAGTCGTTGCTTTGCACAAGGTGTTGGTGATGCTCGGGTGGCGGAATTGGCAAGGAAAAGAGAGCATCACGAAGAGTGCGACAACGCGATGCCATGGTGGAGAAGGTGTGGCGGCGCTAGCTCGACGGCGACGCAATTCGCAAAAAGAAAAAGCTTCGTTTATGGTTTAGATGGCGACATTGCCGGCGTGACGGAGGCATTCCGACGGCCGACGAGGTGTGGAATGGAGAGAGGAGAGGACGGGATGCCGGTGCTCACCTCGGTTGTGGAGGAACATGCACGGATGGTCGGAGACGAGGACGACGACGCGTCGGCGCTGCTTGGGCTCACGGTGGCGACGGTGCTCGGCGATGTTCGGCGGCGAGGAAGCACGGCGAGAACGTCGCGAGGCGGTTAACGGTGTGGTCGATGGTGCCGGGAAGGCTTGACGACGCCGGAGACGAAGAACGAAGAATCTTCGGTTGTCAACGGAGAAGCTCCAAATTCACGATTGGAGGGATGAGAGGAGAAGTGGGTGGCGGAGCGGACGAGTGAGAGGAGGGCACCTCGTGCTCCCTTTTATAGGGCGGAGGAAGCCAAACGACGGAATGCTAAGAGCTACTGCGGCGACTTTTAGTTGCAATTGAAGATGAAACGAAACGATTAAATTGATTGTATGTAGTGGATGAATCGTGAAATTGATGGTGCTGCGACGCGTGCGTGACGATAATGCGGACGTTTACGCCTCGACGGATTTGATTTTAATGTTTTGAGTGGGGAGAAAGAGAAGAAAAGTGGTGGTCCGCCATTAATGGCGCTTTTTGGAGCTTAGGGCAAGAATGGCAACCATGCGGCAAGGGAAGGAGAGAAGGGCGGCGCGGTGGTCGGGGAAGGGCGGCGCGTTGCGGTGGCGAAGTGTGGTGGCCGGAGGTGAGGTCGGTGCTGCCATGGAGGAGGCTTCACGCTTGAAAAGAATGGACAGAGAAAGAAATTCCATCGGAGGAAGAAGATGAAATAGGAGAGAGAAATAAGTATAGAAAAGAATAAAAGGAATATTATATGTTAAGAAAAGAAAAAGTGAAGCATGGCAGGCATTGCTTTGCTTGTCGGTGTTTAAGCTTGCGATCCGGGAGTAGGAATGCGATGGGTGACCGATGGAAGCTCCACTTGTAATGTAAAAACATTTTTAATATTTTTTTTCAATTATCGTTCACTTTTTTTATTTCCGAATTCCATCGCTCCCTATTTCACGGGTCCTAACAGATTTGTTTTTTTTATTATTATTTTTAATTCAAATTAACACCTTAAGCAAAAGTCCAATTATATTTTTAAAACAAAGCAAACAGAGACCAAAAATTTAGAAAAATTCACAAAAATTCCTAGAATTTTTTTGAACTTAATAAAAATAATTCCAACTAAAATTTGGCTTTTATTTTTGGACATAATTTATTTTGGCTTTAAAATAATTAGAGAAACGCTTTTAAAATCCAGGAATTAATTAAATTTTTACTTTTGATTTTTTTAAAACTTCAGAGATTCAAATAAAGAATCAAACTCTTTTAAATTTCAAAGAATCCAATAAAATAATAACTTTATTTATTTTTATTTTGGTAACAGAATTTTGGGATGTTACAGTCCAAGGCACTGGGAAACAAAAGGAGGCAAGAGGCCTCTCTGGTGCCTTATATAAGCACAGGGAGGTTCAGAGAGAAGGACGGCACATTCAATGCACACGACGAGAGTAGGTAAAGGAATGAAAGGAGCGGGTAAAAGAGGTGACAAGAGGAAAAGAAAAGGTATGGTAGAGGTGACAGCATTTAATGCAACATGAAAGCATTTAATGCACAAAGACTCCCGCGGTACTGAGACATGACGAGAGGAAGAAGAAAGTGAGTGGAGGACTTGAGAGGGTAGTCCCACTGGAGAGGTGGTCGTGACCAAGGGGAGGCCGTTACCACAAGGGTGATCTTTGCAAAAAGACCAAGGGGGTGGTCTTTACAAAAAGGCTGAGGGAGAGGTCGCGACCAAAGGGGAGGTCGTGACCCAAAGGAGAGGTCTGGACCACAAGGGGTGGTCTTGACCAAGAGGGTGGTCTTTACAAAAAGACCAAGGGAGAGGTTGCGACCAAAGAGGAGGTTGTGACCCAAAGGAGAGGTCTGGACCTCAAGGGAGGTCGTGACACAAAAGGGTGGTCTTTGCAAAAAGACCACAAGGACGGGGAGGTCCAAGACAGTCCGAAGCATGCGCGCTCGAACTCAACTTGATCTGACCGTCTGACCTTAATCGGGCGACCCAAACCAGAGGTGAAGTTCGGATGGCTTAAACAGCACAATTTCATCGGACCGTAGCAAGAGGAGGATCTTCAACCAGATCAGCACCAGCGCAGGGGCATGGCAGGGTGAACCATGTCACGATTGAGGAGGCACAGGAGGCCCCAGGGGTTCTGATGGGTACGTTCTCGATGAACTCCTCACCTGCATGTGTTCTCTTTGATTCCGGAGCATCGCAATCTTTCATTTCCCGCAAGTTTGTGGACTGTTGGTAGTTGCCCACTTTTATTCTCAAGAGACCTTTGGAGCTTAGCTCACCTGGGGGACTACTATGGGCCGAATCAGTAAGCCCTAGGGTAGAAATCTTGTTTGAGGGAATATTGTTTCCAACAAACTTGATGGTGTTAGAAGCCCAGACCCTGGACGTCATCCTGGGGATGGATTAGCTAGCCAGGCACCAAGGGGTGAAAGATTGCACCAATAGAACCATAAGCCTTACCAAAGGACCTGGCCTGGTGGTCATAGTCAAGATAGACCACCCCTTCCAATGGAAGAGAGCAGTCTGCTATGCCTTGGGTATACCATTAGAGGGGATGCCAGTGGTACAGGACTACCTGGACGTCTTCCCGGAAGAATTGCTAGGAGGACCACCTGATCACGACATAGAGTTCATCATAGAGCTATTGCCTGGGACAGCACCTATATCCAAGAGACCCTACAGGATGCCGGCAAATGAACTCGAGGAGCTGAAGAAGCAAATTCGAGAGTTACAGGACAAGGGGTTTGTCAGACCGAGCTCATCTCCATGGGGATCTCCTGTTCTATTCGTGAAGAAGAAGGATGGCAGCATGAGGATGTGTGTAGACTATCGGTCCCTAAAAGAAGTGACTATCAAAAATAAGTACCCATTGCCCAGAATTGATGACCTGTTCAATCAGCTCAAGGGGGCAACCAAGTTTTCCAAGATAGATCTGCGTTCGAGGTATCACCAATTGAAGATTAGGGCTGAAGATATCCCCAAAACAGCCTTTTCTACCCGATATGGCCTTTATGAGTTCACTGTTATGCCATTTGGGCTAACCAATGCTCCAGCCTACTTCATGAACCTGATGAACAAGGTGTTCATGGAGTACTTGGACAGATTTGTGGTAGTGTTCATTGATGATATATTGGTCTATTCCAAGGAAGCCGAAGAGCACGCACAACATCTAAGAGTGGTGCTGGATACCCTCAGGGAGCACCAACTGTATGCCAAGTACAGTAAGTGTGAGTTCTGGCTATCTGATGTTAGTTTCTTGGGCCATGTCATATCTGCCAATGGAGTGGCCATGGATCCCACCAAGGTGGAAGCTATCCTTGAGTGGCAACCACCGACCTCAATAATTGAGGTTCGGAGCTTCGTCGGATTGGCGGGATACTACCACCGATTCATTGAGGGATTCTCCAAAATTGCCCGATCTCTCACCCAGCTCTTGGAGAAACAAAGGAAATTTGAATGGACCGAGAGGTGTGAGAAGAGTTTCTAAGCATTAAAAGCTCACTTGACCTCTGCACCGGTTTTGGTCCTCCCTGATATCCATAAGGACTTTGAGGTATATTGTGATGCCTCTCATCAAGGACTAGGAAGTGTGCTGATGCAAGACAAGAAGGTGATAGCTTATGCATCTCGACAACTTTGACCACATGAAGAGAACTACCCTACTCATGACCTAGAGTTGGCATCAGTGGTGCATGCACTGAAGATATGGCGCCACTACCTTATTGGAAATCATTGCAACATATACACAGATCATAAGAGCCTCAAGTACATCTTCACCCAACCAGATCTTAACCTAAGGCAACGAAGATGGCTAGAACTCATCAAAGACTATGATCTGGACCTCCACTATCACCCGAGCAAGGCCAATGTGGTGGCTGATGCATTAAGCAGGAAGTCATATTGCAACCACATTGGGACTCATAAGTGGCAGCCTTCCCTAACTGAAGAACTTGAGAAGCTCAATCTAGAAATAGTACCACAGGGAAGCCTCTCTGCCTTGGAAATCCATCTGACCTTGGAGGAAAGAATCAGAGTCGCGCAAGTAGGGAACTCAAGCACAGAAAGACTCCGACAACATATGGAGCAAGGGAAGGCCTCCAAAATGACGAAGGATGATCAGGGCATCCTACGCTATGGGAAGCACCTCTTTGTGCCCCATCAGCAAAATCTAAAGGAGTTAATCCTCAAAGAGGCTCATGAATCAGCATACTAGGTTCATTCGGGTGGCACCAAAATGTACCAAGACTTGAAGCAACAATACTGGTGGCCACGAATGAAGAGGGACATTGCAGAGTATGTAGCACACTGCGATGTGTGCCAACGGATCAAGGCCGAACATCAAAAGCCTGCTGGTCTGCTACAGCCCCTACAAGTACCTAAGTGGAAATGGGAAGAGATTAGCATGGACTTTATCATTGGTCTGCCCAAGACCAGGTCAGGGTATGATTCAGTGTGGGTCATAGTTGATAGGTTAACTAAGACTACCCATTTCATACCAGTCAAGACCACCTACAAGGGTGATAAGCTAGCAGAACTGTACATGTCCCGGATAGTCAGTTCACATGGTGTGCCCAAGCGAATTGTCTTAGATAGAGGTTCACAGTTTACCTCCCATTTCTGGGATAGTCTTCATGAGGCTTTGGGCACTTATCTAGCCTTCAGCACAGCATACCACCATCAGACCGATGGTCAAACTGAAAGGGTGAACCAAGTCCTTGAAGACATGCTCAGAGCTTGTGCAATAGAGTTTGCTGCCGACTGGGAGAAGTGTCTACCATATGCTGAATTTGCCTACAACAATAGCTACCAGTCTAGCCTAAAGATGTCCCCCTTTGAAGCCCTTTATGGAAGACAATGCCGAACTCCTCTATTGTGGTCAGAAGCTGGGGAGGGGTACCTTTTCAGACCAGATTGCTTAAAGGAAGCTGAAGATAAGGTACGTCTTATTCGAGACCGCCTACTGGCAGCACAATCAAGACAGAAGAGCTACGCCAACTGTCATCGCTGGGAGTTGGAGTTCAACATAGGAGACTTTGTCTACCTAAATTTCTCTCCTCTCAGGGAACTAGAAGGTTCAAGGTCAAAGGAAAGCTGGCACCGAGATATATAGGGCCATATCAGGTAGTCGCCAAGATGGGAAAAGTGGCTTATCAGCTGGAGCTGCCCGAACAATTATCCGACATACACAATGTGTTCCACGTATCACAGCTCAAGAAATGCCTCCGTGTGCCTAAAGAAAAACTCGAGTGGAGGACATTGAACTTGCCAAGGATTTGGCATATGCCGAACATCCAGTAGAGATCTTAGAGGTAGCTGAGAAGCAGACAAGGAACCGGGTCTACCGCATGTGCAAGGTTAGATGGAGTAACCACATAGAGGGCGAGGCCACCTGGGAGCATGAAGACTTGATGAAAGCCAAACACCCCCAGCTGTTCGATAACTGAGAAGGACCAGATAGCCCTCCCCGACCAGTTCCCTAGTCGAAGGACCTCCCACGACTAGTGCCTGGTCGTAAGACCTCCCTTACGACCAGTGCTTGACCGATGGTGTCTATAGCTCTATCGGCCAAGTCCGCTAAGGAAATTGTAACCTTGTCTGAATCTCGGGGTTGAGATTCTCTTAAGGGGGGTAGGGTTTGTAACAGCCCAAAATTTCATAAAGGCAAAAATATGGGATTTTTCATAAAGGCAAAAATATGGGATTTTTAAAACTTTTTGTATAACAACTATTGTTGCGTGTCTTGATCACCCCTTTTCAATTCATATTGGACTTTATTGTATTTTCTCATTTGGACTGCATCTTCTCAATTCTTATTTTTGGATGTCATTCGGCATTTAATGCCCATCACCCAAGCCGCACAACCTCTACACTGTGTTGGCCATATCATCAACAACCCCAACCACTCTGACCACTCCCTCTAGTTAGGTCGTTCATATACAGATATGGGGCACAAGACCTTTGGACCTCCTTGTTACTTTTCTTCACCAAGTCCAATGCTGGCCCCATTCTCTTCTTTCTCCAGGAGAGCTCGAGCTCTAGTCCAGCTCAAGCCCTCATCTCTGTCAAATGCTCCCACACCACCGCCTTGCCACAGGCAACCATCGCCTTAGAGACCACTCCCCTTTCACCTCCGACCAGGACATTCCAAGACATCCGAGTCGGCCAAGCACCAGCTTCCAGAAAGCAACCTTGAAGACCGAAGACCACCCTCACTTCCCTCAAGCTACTTGCAGCACGGAGCTTCTTCCATTGCTGTGGTCCATCGTCACCAGCTCAGCTTCGGCTAACCATCCCCCAGATTCCATACCGGTAAGTTCCTAGTGGACAGAAACTCCTCCTAATTCGAGCCTGCCTTGTTTCTTCTTCTTTGTTGTTTCTTTGGTTCTTCCCCTGGTTGTTTCACTGGTTGATTGATCGCGTGAAGAAGTCGAGCCTGGCTTTCTTCAATCACGATTGTGTAGTCGAAGACCTCTCTCATTCGACTACGCACAATTAAAAGCTCTTTCCGCGACCTCCCCGCTAGTCGTAACACTTGCACGACCTCCTACTTTACAAAGACCACCCTCTAGCTTATGACCTCCCCTCTTGCAAAGACCACCCTCTTGGTCGTCCACCTCCACGACCACCCCTGGTCGTGACACTCGCATGACCCCCTCGGGTGGTAACACTTTCATGACCTCCCTTGGTCGTAACATCTCCCGCGACCGCCCAGTAGCATCTCCATTAGCATTCATCTTGACCGTCGAGACCTCCCGTGCATCCATCTTGATCATCGAGACCTCCCTTGGTTCCATCATGACCGTCGGGACCTCCCGTGCGTTGATCTTGACCATCGAGACCTCCTTTGGTTCCATCGTGACCATCGGGACCTCCCTTGTGATCATCTTGACTATCGAGACCTCCCTTGGTTCCATCGTGACCGTCGGGACCTCCTTTGGCATTCATCTTGGCCGTCGGGACCTCTCTTGGCATTCATCTTGACCGTCGGAATCTCCCTTGCGTTCATCGTAACCATCAGGATCTTCTTTGGTACAATCGTGACCGTCAGGACCTCCTTTGGTTCCATCTTGACCATCGGGACCTCCTTGGCGTTCATCTGGACCGTCAGGACTTCCCTTGCGTTTATCGTAACTGTCAGAATCTCCTTTGGTTCCATCTTGATCGTCGGGACCTCCCCTTGCTTAGATCTAAGGGCCTAGACCTCCCCTCGCTTAGATCTAAGGGCTCAGACCTCCCTTCGGTTAGATCGAATGGTCCAGACTTCCTTTTGTTGGATCTAACGGACCAGACCTCCTTCTATTTGGATCTAACAGTCTAGACCTCCCTTCGTTTAGATCTAACGATCCAGACCCCCCCCCATTTAGATCTAATGGTCCAGACCACCCTCATTTAGATCTAATGGTCTAGACCTCTCCTTGTTTGGATCTATCAGACTAGACCTCCCCCCGATTGGGTCTAACGATCCAGACCTCCCCTCGATTGGATCTAACGATCCAGACCTCCTCCCATTGGATCTAACGATCCAGACCTCCCCTCGATTGGATCTAATGATCCAAACCTCCACTCGCTTGGATCTAAGGGTCCAGATCTCTACTCTTTTAGATCTAAGGTTCCAGATCTCCTTTCATTTAGATCAAAGGGTTCAGACCTCCCTCTCGTTAGATCTCTCTAATTGTTTTTTTTTTACAAAAGACCACCCTCTTGAACTTTTTAATAAAGACCACCCTCATGGTCCACGACCTTTCTTAGTCTTAGCATTCACATGACCTTCCCCGAAACAGTAATTCCAGGACCTCCCCTGGCACAGTAATTCCAGGACCTCCCCTGGCTACAGTGACTTCAGGACCTATCTTAGTCACAGTACCTCCAGGACCACCCCAAATCATAGTACCTCCACGACCTCTTTGCCGCATCCTTATTGAAACAAAGTAGTTGCTACGACCACCACAGATCCGACGACCACTGAGTTTTCAACTATGTTGGTCTCATATTTCTAAATCTATGCTTTTGCATTATTTGGAGTTCTTTGCACATTTGAAAGCAATTTGAGTTGAAATATTTGCTTATTTGCCTTTTCGATTGTTTTGCGATTATAGAAGCCGAGGCGACCGAAGTACCACTCATTGAACAGGATCACGATCAGTAGCACTATGAACAAGGAGGGTCAATCCTTTGACCATGTTGCACCTACTTTTTGCAAATTATGTTGCTTTAAATTATGAAACTGCATTGATATGTTTTATCAAACTAAATTGGTCATGATCATAGTTAATGCCTTAACATATACTTGTGTATAAACTTCCAACTCTTGAACTCGGACATTATCCTTTGTCACCCTAGACTTAATGGAGTACATACTAGTTGGTATGTATGTATCTAAGTGTCATGCTTAGCCTTGTTTAGATACCTTGTCATATGGGCATTAAGTTGCCCATCCACACTCCTTAAAAACTTTGGAAAATGATTTGGGCAGTAAGGCTGGGAGCCTGACTGGTATGTTGAGGTAAATGGTTATTTTCAAAACAAACTAAACTTGAAACTTGTTTTCGACTGGGGCGGTTGGAAGGAATGGCTGGTGCCGGGGGCATGAGAAGAGGTTGGTATGTGGATGTACTGCCCCGGTCAAGTAAGGACCGAATCACAACTCATGCGAAAACAGTGCAACCACAAGTCTATTATGGGTACGACCTGACCGACTAATTTGCTCGCCTCGGCGTGGCTTCACCATTGGAGGAATGTGGCATGGGTAAAGGGGAAAGGGAGCCACAACAAAACCACACGACGCAAGAGGGGGCCTCCTGGAAGTGCTTGGCACCGGGCGGTGGAAACCTTAGTGGATGGGGTTGCATCGAGGAATGAGCATTGTAAAGGCCTTGTGGTAATCCCCCCTTGATTCGCATGTCCAAGGAAACGTGTGTACATATCAAGGCGATTACCTCTTATGGGTAAAGTGTGCAAACTCTGCAGAGTAAGAAAACTATCATGGTAGTTGTGCTCATGGTCAAGAGCGGTGTTGAGAACTTGCTTGATATAGTCTTCATGTTTACAAAACCATTTGTGATGAAAAGGGAAGGCTGGGGTCGGACCCCAGGGATTTGAGAAAGGCCTGGTCGGGGAACAGTGGCAAATACGGGATAACCCGAGTATAGGAGGTGGGACCTCCACTAGTACTTTTCAAAAGAAAACTCATTTATGAAAACAGATTTGTTAAATTGCTAAGTCATAGGATTTACTACTACTCATCTATTTCAAACCTGGCTTTGTGCAAATAAAAGAACTCTAAAGCTTCCCTTGAATAGCCTTGCATCTATAAGAACTGCATTGTGGGTTGGCTCACGAATACGATTGTGTACTCAGGCTCCGCCAATATATTCTTTTCTGACCCGAATGATCAGGACCCCTACCAGTTCTTCATGGAGGATGAACCAGATGGTGGTGAAGATAATGAAGCTTAGGCCGGGATCCCCAGTCACTTTCCTATGGGCAAAGTGAATGGATCCATTATGCTATATTTTGCTTCCGTACCTATTTTACTTTCGCCCTCTGGCTTCTGTAAAACTCATGCCTAAGTGGCGCTTTTGTAAACAATTGGCCGCTCGGCCGGATGCTTATGTAATATATTATGGGTTTGCACTGTTTATTTTGAGTACCATTTACTTTGAGTAATACTCACGACCAGTTTGCGCCTAACCGCTGAATAGATGGCCTATGACCTCCCCTAGAAGTTCAAGAACCGTTATTTGGTGACTTAGGATCACCATCAGTCAATCTAGGACCACTACCAAATGCCTCATGACCACCCTCGTAGGGTTTATAACTAGCTCTAGTAGGTCTAGGACCTCCTCAGGATCTCTTGAAGAACTCCCTTGATCACCCAGACCTCTACCAGATGTCTCACGACCACTCCTAGATGCCCTAAGACCACGACCAGATGCCTCACGATCACCCCTAGATGGTCCAAGATCCACCAGGTGCCTCACGACCCCCTCTAAATGGTCTAGGACCACTACTAGGAGATCTGCTACCACCCCTATATGGTCTATAGATTACTTCTAGTTGTCTCAGGACCTCCTCAGGCATCCTGTACTCTTTTGGTCGCACCCTAGGACCTCCTCCTCCGGACATCTTTAGGACCTCCTGTACTTTTTATTTTGGGCGTATCTTTAGGACCTCCTCAAGACCTCCTATGCCTTTTGTCGCATCCCCAAGACCTCCGCAGATCATCTCTATTGAGTTCATCAAGACCTCCCTAGGACGTCTCCACAGTACACCTCAGTACCTCCTCAAGACAACTCTACAGTATTCCTCAAGACCTCTCTCGACCACCTTGAGACCTACCAGGACCTCCCTTGACCTCCTCGTAGGACCTCCACAGGACCTTCTCAGGGTCACTCAAGACCTCCCTGGGATCACTATAAAATCGTACTAGGACCTCTTTAATACTTTTCTAAATTGCTATTTTGACCAAATGTGGTCGTGTCTGCGAACCAACACATGTGTCCGCATGGAGCTTCTGTAGGTAAACGCTTGAGTAAACGTGGTATTCTGTGTGTGTCAGCTACTGATCTAGGGAATGACACAGTATACACAGGAGATCCCAAGCTCCAAAATTGGGGTCTGACAAACCTAGAGTTCGCGATGTAGCCTTTACATTATCTAGTCCTAACCTTGCACTAGCCCTGCGAATCATTATCCTCATCCATCGGGATAATAATAATAACACTAGTAGTAACAAAGTAACACATCGGATGAGGAGCCTTACACACCCAGATAGAAACCTGTTGAGCAAGTCCCTCACTTTGCCCAGATGGAAACCCGTCGAAGTGAGGCATTCGCAGTTGTGTCGGTATTACCAAACCCCTGGCAATGCAAGACTAAGATTTCGATAACTTACTTAGCTATGGCTACCCCACCCTAGGACATGCGGTTGTACGATTAGGTCTTAGTCCCGGATTTGCTAGCTTCAGTCCTTAATCGACTACGGGTAAGATCTCCACCCTATCTACTAGTGAGTTTCAATCCTCACTTTTTTAGAATACAATATAACTTGCCCGTGTCTATAGACTAAAGTTTTCATGTCATTTTCATAAAAAATAACAGAGGTAACCCCTCTGGACATTTTTAAAAATAATCCCAAACTCACAAATTATCATATTATCCTTTTATCAATTTTCAAAAATTCTATTGCTCTAGTTGCATTTGTGTAATGACTGCACTCGAAAATTCCTAAGTGACATTACATATTGTCTAACCCATATTCTAATGGTTACAACAGTAAGAGATCAATAATCCAAGGAAACATATGCAGCAAGTAGGATGTACAACTACCATTTTCCCGATAATAGCATTTACATACAAACATACACGCATGCATAATAGAATTTGCAAAACAAAGTACAATAAGTAAAATACTGGGATCAATATGGTCAAAGGGGGGTGCTTGCCTTGCTCTTGCTGTTATGGAGGTATAACGGATTGATCGTCGCAAGAATAACCCGAATAATCGATGTCTAAAAAGAGCCGAAAAAGAATTAAAATAACATCCAACAAAAGCAACTGCAACCAAAATAAAATATTTTTACATATTTAGGTAGATCATCATTTTATACAAATTTAGAGACTAATTTCATTTAATTTGGAGTTGTGTAGCAAAAGTTATTAAGATTTTACTACAATCGGTTTGAATAATCCAGAATAAATGAAAAAGTACGTTTTCTAACAGAGAAAGCATATTCTCGCGTCTGTTATATCACAATTTACGACTTCCCAAAAGGAAAACGTATTCCGGCTATAACTAAAAGTGTACTTTCTATTTCCCACTAGATTTCTAGTTAACATTGACAGATGGGGCCCACTGTCAGCGAGATGGTCCACTAGGCGCTCCCTGTGTACTTAAATCGTGGGGCCCGCATGTCATAGGCTCAAGCGAAGTTAAGGTTTGAATTAACTTAAGGCTTGGTCCCACATGTAAGCGACTAATTAGAACTAACTAAACAATTAAAGGCTGGATTAGACACAGTAATGACGTGCTACAGTGTCGTCGTCATCGTGCTGCGCGGTGCGCTACTCGCCTGCGATGTGAGGCTTAGCGAGGCAAGTGAGTGATCAAAATAGAAACTACACACTATTGCGCACCTGCCAGCACCGACGGCGTGGCCTGGGGTGGCTCAACGCGGTGGTGCGCTGGTGGCGAGCGGAAGGACTGCTACGGCAAACGGTGACAATGTAAACGAGCTACACTCGTGACAATCTAACATGCGCATAAGCATCTAGGGACTACTAGGAGTGTACCGGAATGACGTGGAGGGGCTAAGATGGCCTGAGATGGTTTGTTGATGGTGAGGTGCGGCGGTGAAGTTGATTGTGCGTGGAGAAGACAATAGGGTGAAGGATCTTGAAGTCTGATGATCAGAGGAGATCCCTGATTCTCTGGTAATGCTTGAGGTGCAGCCAATTGGTCCAAAGCGCCAAGAATCAATGGTAATGCCTAAGGCGGCGCTTTAATCGGAGACGAAGAAGAAGATCCAAATTGAGAGCTCTTGTCGATCAAAGGCTAAATTGAGTGAGGGGAAATACTCAAGGTGTTAAGGGACGCGATATGACATGATAGAATTGACACAAAACCCTTCACAGCGCCGGAGACGAAGACGAAGGCGCACGATGAGTTTAGGGTTTTCGCTCTCGGGGCTTCAGAGCTCGATTGATTAGATGAAATGAGAAATGGGTGAGTGCACAGAGTTGGAAAAGAGAGTGCGAAGCTCGGGGTGGCCTTTTTATAGGCGGAGCGGCGGAGATGAACAAGGTAGGGTTCGGGCAGCCATGGGCCAAGTGGCGGAGCTCCACGAGGTTGTACGGGCAGCTGCGAGTTGGCACGGGCAGGTATGGGTGCGAAATTGAATGGCGACGTGACCGGAGTAGCTGAGCTGCAGTAAAATCATGGGCGACGAGGTCAAAAACGGTGGGCGGCAGAGCTCTCGCGGTGTTGCGCTGGCGAGGCCGAGCGCGAGGTGGACGAAGGTCCCTGCACTTGGGGCCCACCGGCTAGTGGCTCAATCGAAGCGGTAAGAGTTGATCAAATCATGATGGTCCGAATAGAAATGAAGGGCTGTGATGAATTGTGCTGTTCAGATGGTCCAAATGGCCCAACTGATCTGGATTGTTCATTCCATAATCAACGACTCCGATGAAATGTGTTGTTCGGATGGTCCGAACGGCCCACTCAATCTGATTCGTCCGATAAAGATCTAACAGTGCACGCATGTGTTTACTGGGATGGCCCGATAAAAAATGAGCGGCCTAGATTGTTCGTTCATTCGAACAGTCCGAACGTTACAATGGATTTGAACGCTTGGTTTCAAATCCAACGGCTCATATTGATTGTGTGGTACGGATGGTCCGAATGTTACATTGGATCTGGGCGGTTGGTTTTTGAATCCAATGACCCAAATTGCTTACGCACTTTCGAACTGGTCCAACTGTGAAGAGGGTTGGGTTCAACCGTGAGGGTTGGACTCGAGCCCGATGAACAGTACCAGCTTTAGGGTTTTGAATTATCAGCTGATTTCTTTGTTGATTTCATTTACCACCCAAACAAAGTCCAAAAGTTTTGAAAATTTTTGTGTAGGCTAGTGGGCTTAAGTAGTTCCTACAGTAAAATTTTCAGAGGCTGACACCTTTCATGAATTTCTACAAAATTCAAACGAGGTGCGGCTCCTAGGTGTTTGAAATGGTTTTTCCTAAACAAAATTTCATATAGAAATTTTGGTGAATAGTTCCTAGGATAAAAAGCCCGAAACCATTCTCTCACTTAGAGAAATTTTATTTTGTTTTCTCTATTTCCTTTTTAGCACCTAAGGTTGTTAAAGTCTTAGTTTTAAAACCAACACAAGATTTTTAAAAAGGCAAAGTTTAAATGCAAATGTTCAATGAAATTTTTCCTAATGCATTTTATATTACTTAATCCCAAGATTAGGATTTTGGGATGTTACAATCCTGGTGTGTGTTGGCGAATATCCATAGAGCTGCAAGCCCGTGTACTAGCGCGTGGTGTACAGCTGAGCGGTGTTCGTCGTCAAGCGCTATTTATCCACGGTTCTACTCAAGAAGATCGGGCCACCCTGTACCATCGTGGTATCAGATTCCAGGCCACTCGGTAGAATCTCTTTTTACTCGTATTTTAGTAGATTGTTTTTCTGTCCTATACACCGAAAAAGCCACACAAAAAAATTGTCTTCGCTTTAGCTTAATTCAGTATTTTAGTGTGTTTTGTTATGTCTTAATCCACTCGTTCATCGTATTTAGTTGCTGGTCGTGTTCTGTTTGCGTCTCTTTTTGTTTCCCCTTCCACAAAATTTTGTGCTCGTACTTGTTTCCTATTTTTGTGTAACTACACATCGCTTATATCTAGTGGATTGCACGTTGTTTTCTTCATGAACCCATCGGTCCATTCGCGAACCTTTCGTACCTTTTGAGACTAGCTTGTTGTTGTGCTCGAGAGATTGCTCCTAGGAATTTTTGGGCGCCAAGTTTTCGGGTTTGGTACTATTCACAGTCACGCACTGTTCATGTCCGAACACTGTTCGTGTTCGGTCACTATTCATGTGTGGTCACTGTTCATGTGTGGCACGAGTTGAAACAACGGCCGTGAGTTTCAGTGCTTATTAGTTTTTGGCCATGAGAAAGAAGAAAAAAAACCGAAAAAAAGAGAGCAAAAAAAAAAGGCAAAAGATTACATTTTTCTTTCCATTGTTTTGTTTAACCTTTCCTTTCTTGATTAAAAGGCACTTCAAGCACAAGGAAAAAGATCTGGATATTCCTTTCGCATATGGTCTTCACGTTCCCAAGTTGCTTCATCTTTAGTATGGTTGCTCCACTGAACTTTGAGGAATTTGGTGTTATTATTTCTCGTCTTGCGCTCCGTTTCTTCAAGAATGTGAATCGGGTGTACCTGATAAGAAAGATCGGGTTGCAAGTTGAGTTCTTCCAACTTAGTTGCTTCGGTTGGGAGGCGAAGACACTTTTTTAGTTGTGAAATATGGAACACATCATGCACATCAGAAAATGATGGTGGCAACTCTAATTGATAGGCCACTGGTCCCAATTTAGCTATAATTCGGAATGGTTCGATGTAGTGAGGTGCCAATTTGCCTTTGATTTGAAAACGATGCATACCTTTCATCGGAGATACTTTAAGGTAAACATAATCATCCACCTCAAAACTCAACTCACAACGACGACGATCGGCATATGACTTCTGACGAGATTGAGCCATCCGAAGTCACTCACGGATGACACAAACTTGCTCTTCGACATCCTCCACCAAGGTTGGACCATAGAATGGTCTCTCCCCGGCTTTGGACCAGTTCAAGGGCATCCTACAATCTCTTCAATATAGCGCTTCGAAGGGTGTCATTTGTATGCTTGATTGGAAGCTATTGTTGTAGGAAAACTCCGCAAATGGTAAGCACTTCTCCCAATTCTTGCTATAGGACATCACACATGCTTGGAGAAGGTCTTCCAAAACTTGGTTCACCCTCTTAGTCTGTCCATCTGTTTGTGGGTGGTAAGCAGAGCTATAGGATAGATCGGTCCCCATGGCTTTATGTAAGCACTTCCAGAAATGGGATGTGAACTGAGGACCTCGATCTGAAACTACCACCTTTGGCACACCGTGGAGACAAACGATCCTTGAGAGATAAAGCTCTTCTAGTTTGTCCCCGCTGTAGGTGGTCTTGACAGGAATGAAATAGGCAACCTTTGCCAGACGATCAACAATCACCCATATAGAATCGGACCCAGTTTGAGTCCTTGGAAGTCCTGTAATGAAATCCATACTAACTTCCTGCCACTTCCACTTGGGAATAGGCAAGGGTTGGAGAGTACCTGCTGGTTTCAAATGTTCAGCCTTGACTCCCTCGCATACATCACACTCGGGAACATATTGGGCGATCTGCCGCTTCATTTGACTCCACCACAACTGCTTCTTCAGGTCTTGGTACATCTTGGTACTCCTGGGTTGGATGGAGAACTTAGAGTTTTGGACTTCCTTGAGGATCAACTCTCTCAAGTTATGGTCACCAGGCACCACTAAACGATTCTTGAACCATAGGGTGCCTTGCGCATCCTCAGTGAAGCATTTGGCCTTTCCTTGCTTCATTTCTTCCCGGATTTGGGATACTTCTATGTCAGTCTTCTGGGCTTTTTTAATCTGGTCCTCAAGAGTGAAATCCACACTAAGGGCAGCAAGAGAACCTTCTTCAATCATCTCTAGGTGCAGACGTTGCATTGCAATACACAAGCCTGCCGAAGTGGGAGTTACTAATAACCAGTTGCACTAAGATTTTCTGCTTAAGGCGTCGGTTACCACATTAGCTTTCCCTGGATGATAATGGAGTCCCAAATCATAATCCTTGATCAACTCGAGCCATCTTCTTTGCCTCAAGTTCAGATCGGCTTGGGTGAAAAATATATTTGAGACTCTTAGGGTCGGTGTAGATTTCGCAACGATTACCGATGAGGTAATGTCGCTAAATCTTTAAAGCATGAACTACAGCTGCAAGCTCCAAGTAATGTACAGGGTAATTGACTTCATGAGGCCTCAACTGCCTCAATGCATATGCCACGACTTGGCCCTCTTGCATGAGCACACAACCGAGCCCATTGCGGGAAGTATCACAGTATATGTTGAAACTCTTGTGAATATCCAGTAGGATGAGTACCGGAGCTTTGGTCAGACATTATTTTAAGATCTGAAAGCTTCGCTCGCATTCCGCTGACCATTCGAACTTCTTTTCTTTCTTAAGAAGTTGGTGTTGGGCCACGGGGTAGGCTACGATAGCTACAAATCAAAATTTCTACCACGCAAACCAGGAAGCCAAGCAAGTAGATGATCACAAATCGTTACCACCAGACGCGCAGAGTAGCGGAAGAAGAGTTAGAGCAGCCTGGTCCAACGTAGAGTGCGTCGATGTAGTGGTCGTAGTTGATCATCCAGCGTCGGGCAAGTCGATGCAGTGGTCATAGTCGTGTTGGAAATATGCCCTAGAGGCAATCATAGAGATGATGATATTTCGTTGTATCCATGATTTAATAAATGTTCCTTGAATATTGCCTTTGTGTTGACTAACAAGTATGTGACTTGTTTGTGAAACTCTTCACTTGTATGGTTATTCTAAAGTTGTCCCTAGTCGGAGTTCATGTGAGGACACACGTGAATGATGGATTAGCACATGTATCGGTTGATGACCATGTTTCACAGGTCATAGACATGGAAATGTCAAACCAATAATGTGGACACATGTTTAGAACATGGGGTTGGACCGACCCAACATGAGACATAACAATTATACTTATGGTTCTCTCTACACAATGTGTACGCCTTTGTCCTTAGACACGAGATTGTCGCATGTACTTGAGATGTGAATCGACCTACTTAGGGGCTATCAAACGCTACTCAATCGGGTAGTTATAAAGGTAGCTTCGGGTTTGTCATGAAGCATCTTTGCGAGGCATGGTCGGTCGAGATGGGATTTGCCCTCTCTACCGAGAGATATCTCTGGGCCCCTCGAGTGATCGGATCCGAAATGCATGGCCATGCTACTTAAGGTTAAGAGTTAACCTAGTAAGGGATTCGAATCACGGGATCGAGAAAGAGTGGTCGACTTGGAGCTCGACCGAATATCGTGAGGCAAAGGGATTGGCATGTACATAACGTTGTGATGGTTCGTCGATATGATCTTTGTGTATGCGTTTAGGAGTTGGCACGTCTTGCTAGAGGCCGCTACCAACTATTGACCAAGTATGTATACTCGCGTCATGTCTAAACATACGTGAACCTATAGGGTCACACACTTAGAAATTGAAGCCTAATTCGGATTGGATCCGAATTAGGTCGGGCATTGAGTCCTAATGGGCCTCTATTAGTAGAAGCCCATTGTAAGGACGTCTATAAAAGGAGGGCAAGGGCGCACGAGATTGGATGATGAGTTTTTCGTGACATCCTCAAACCCTGGCCGCCACCCCTCCCACGCCCTAGTCGCTCTGCGGATCTAGTAGTCCGGCGTGCGTCGCTTCCTCCCGTACGTGTGGATACCTTTGGAGGCGCTGCATCTGTAGCGTTTGGACGAACCGCAAGAGAGGAGTCAGACGTGGGGCCGCGACGAGGACGAGGAAGTAGTATGACTACTCTGCCCCGACGTGCTGCATCAACTTAGTACGACTACTCTGCCCCGACGTGCTGCATCAATTTCCGCATCTGCACGTCTAGTGGTAAGCCCGTGATCTATAACTGCAGTGATCTTGGTTTACGGGTAGAATTTTTATTAATTTGCGCTAGTGTAGCCTACCCGTAGCCCTTCAAGTCGATCGTCCAACGTCCTCGCGAGTCGATCATCTCCTCCAGCAACCTCTACAGTTCCATGTGAAGACCGCGGATCGTCCTCAAGCGCAACAGTCACAGTAGCGTCTCTACGGTATCCACACGTCCAAGGAAGGAACAACCATGGCAGGTGTGCTAGCACCAAGTCGCACGATAGAGCTCTCAGGAAGATGGCGGCTAGGGTTTCGGTGGTGATTCACGCATGCCTCCCAACAGCCTCATGCATCTCCTTATATAGTGCTCGTGACGAATCCTATCCGAACGCGTTTGTCGAATCGTATTCGTACTGGTTTGTTCCAACCCGTTAAGTGTGTGACCCTATAGGTTTATGCGCAATCGGTTGTGACTCGGAAACCCTTTCCGATCATGAGTCATAGCGGCTCCTAGCAGAACATAACGATTCCCGAATACACACAAATTATATCGGACGAACCTTAATGCAATATGATCTACAACCAGGTCCTCATCACTTACGACCAGGTCCTATCTCTATACGACCAGTTCGTATTTGGTCACGACCAGTTCGTAATTCCTTACGACTAGGTTACGACCACCCTGTGACTACGTTCGACCAGTCTACAACCAGCTCAGATCTCCATCGACCAATCAGAATCGTTTGAACTAAGCGACTTACTCGTGTATACTCCCTTTGCCTCACGATGTCTGGTTGAACTCCAGGTGAGATGTTGTGTTATCCATAGACTGTTCAATACTTTCTCGATCGAGTGTCGGATTACTTCACGTGGTCGAACACTTCGACAACTAGTGGCATGGCCATGCACTTTCTTTATCCGACCACAACGAGGGTCCTAAAGACATCTCTCTTGTTATGTTAGGAGAGGCAAATCCCATATCCGACCAGTCATATTCCTCTGCATGTTTCATAGCATACCCGAAGGCTACCTTTATAACTACCCAATTATGGTGTAGCGTTTGGCAACCCCTAAGAGTGCTATTACACATGTAGGAAACCATACTGATCTTAGGTCTAAGGATTATATATCATTATTGCTTGAGACCAACTAACGACACATAGAATCATAACAATCTCAATAGTGTCTCAAGGTGGGTCTAATCCAACATCATGTTCTCTAACATGTGTCTATATTATTGGTTTGATATCTCCATATCCATGACCCGTGAAACATAGTCATCAACCAATACATATGCTAGTCTATTCGTGTGTGTGCTCATATGTTTCTGACCAGGGATCATATAAGAATAATTATTGCAGAAATATAGAGTTTCACAATCAAGTCACATACTTGATAATCAATATTAACAATATTATTCTTGGAACAAGATAACATTTTATCCAATATTATGAACATAAGGAAATATAATCATCTCTATGATTACCTCTAGGGCATATTTCCAACAGTCTCCCACTTGCACTAGAGTCAATCATTTAGGTATCTAATACCGATAGCTCTTGCGTGTGCCTCATGCTATGGCTATGTGAGAGGCTTTGTCAACGGATCAGCAACATTCAAATCCGTATGCACTTTGCATATCTTAACATCTCCTCTATCCACCAATTCGCGAATAAGATGATAGTGCCTGAGTATATGCTTGGACTTTTGATGGGATCTAGGCTCCTTAGCCTGTGCAATGGCTCCATTGTTGTCACAATAGAGATCCATTGGGCTCGAGGCACTCGGAACCACACCCAACTCAGCAATGAAATTTCTTACCCAAACACCTTCTTTCACAGCTTCAGAAGCCGCAATGTACTCGGCCTCCGTCGTGGAATCAACAACAGTCTCTTGCTTGGAACTTTTGCGACTCAACTTTGCTCCTCCATTCAAAATGAATACAAAACCAGATTATGACGATAATCATCTTTGTCGGTTTGAAAGCTTGCATCGGTGTAACCATTTACAACGAGCTCTTCATCACCGCCATAAAATAGGAACACATCCTTAGTCCTTCTTAAGTACTTAAGAATATTTTTCACAGCTATCCAGTGACCTTCACCGGGATCATCTTGGTATCTGCTCGTAACACTTAGAGCATATGATACATCTGGTCGTGTACATAGCATGGTGTACATGATAAATCCAATGGCCAAAGCATATGGAATAATATGGGACCGCCGTGCTGGCTAATCGTACCGCGCGTTATAGGTAGTATGTGTTCATGTCGCCCAATAGAATTGGATTCTATGCGTAACTTGTTTTTGTAGGGATTGATGTGAATAGTATGGCCCATTGTGTATGTGATGCATGTATGGATTTTCATGACCTACGTGTCATGTTGTGAGATAGCCATCGAGCTACATATTATTGTATAATGGTCTGCGTACCGACATGTGATACTTGATAATATCCTATGTAATTCATTACTAGCTCTTAGGAGTAATTGCTTAGTAGATGAATGCGGTCGGAGACTTCAAGCATGGTGGTCGGAGGACAGGAAGCATGCTGATGGAGATCATCATGTTAAGGGCCATACTATTTCACAGTGATATGATTATCTGTGAATGTTTGTGTTTATTCCTGTCATGATATTAAGTCATGTTTTTCATTAGATGCTTTTAACATGATAAAATTAAAATTCCCTCACATAATGTTAAGTTAAATTGATGCCCTTCTAATAAGCTGCACCATCAAAAGTCTTGTATTTTAATGGTAGGTCTTGCTAAAGCGGAATGCCATTAACTTTTCTTGACTAGATGAGTTTGTGTCGGACACTTACATGCATTGCATTGGTTTAACTTGACAAGGTCATCATAATGGTTATGGACCTTGGGGCATAGGGTTGGGTGCCGAAGCATAGAGATGCTGCCCAACAACAAGAGTCATATAGAGATATGATTAGCAAAGGGTTGCTTACCAAATTCACTAATCTTCTAGCAGTGATGCCAAAGCTCACTAGTAGATTACCTGATTGTGGATCTTGAATCGCTAAATGTCATATGAGGGATATGGTATTTAGTGGGAGTATCTTTATTAAATTGTTTAATAGAAGTTACTTTTCTTGAACATATGTCTTAGTTTTGCATATTTTATGTTGTAGATCATGGCACCAACTGCTATACCTACATCCAGCTTTGCATTACGTTCGATACTTGATAAGGAAAAACTGAATGGAACAAATTTTGCGGATTGGTCCCGCAACCTAAGAATTGTTCTTAGGCAAGATAAAAAGGAACATGTTCTAGAGGAACCAATTCGAGATCTTTGTTGATAATCTTCTTGCTACTCTTAAAACCGCATATAAAAAGGCATGTGATGAGTCCCTTGATGTTAGCTGTCTCATGCTTGCTGCGATAAACTCAGACCTTCAGAAGCAGTTTGAGAACATTAAGGCCTACGATATGATCGTGGCGCTCAAAGGCATGTTTGAGACACAAGCAAGAACCGAGAGATATGAGATCTCAAAGAACTTGTTTGGGTGTAAGCTAGCTGAGGGTAGTCTAGTGAGCCCACATGTGATCAAGACGGTTGGTTACACACAGAGCTTGGAAAAACTTGGTTTTCCACTTAGTCAAGAGTTGGCTACAGATTTGATTCTTTCTTCACTTCCTGCAAGCTATGGTCAGTTCATTCTGAACTTTCATATAAATGGCTTAGACAAGAATCTCACCGAACTGCATATGATGCTTAAGACTGCAGAGGACAGCATTAAGAAAAGCATCAGTCATATGATGATGGTGCAAAAGAGTACAAGCTTCAAGAAGAAGGCTAGGACTTGGGTCAAAGGAAAGGGCAAGAAAGTTTCGGATGGGATCCAAACTAACAAGCCTAAGCCCAAGACTAAGTCTGGCCCGACTCAAGAGAATGAATGCTTTTACTGCAAGTGTAACAGCCTCAGCCCTAATAAACAGTAATAAGATGCTGTTCATAGTATCACTGTTCGTTTTGGCAAATTGGGCATTATGCTACAACCTAATTTCCCCAATTCCTAACCAAAAACTCCAACTTGATCAAAGCTTCAAAAGAAAATACCACTCAATGTTGGTATTAAAACAGGAAAGTATTTTATTTAAAAGCCAGATGAATTATTTTGGCCAAAAAAATAAATTTTGTTGAATTTTTAGAAATTATTTTGATTTTGAGAAAAATATTTGTCTTTAAACAAAAACCTATTCGGTCTAAATGAATTATTTATGTATTTCAAAAGGAGAAACAGTGGTTTAAAAATTTATTTGGGGAATATATCATCCCAGTAGCAATTCTGCAAAGTTTCATAATTTTACAAAATTATTTGCTATTTTTAAAGGCCCGGTCAAACTTTTGAAAGTTTAAATTGGTTTAGGTCAACCCTTCCGGCCTAAACCTAACCTTGACACTGTAGCGACTCCACCCGAACACATTTGAGTCCAACCAGTGCGTCGGGTCCGGCCCTGTCACGTTCACGCGCGTGCCCCCAACTCCAAGTGAACGTGAGCCGTTGATCTCCTCGTGGACGGTTGTGATTCGCAGCACTGTGCAGGCCATCCTAGCACACGATGCGATCTCCACCGTTGGATTCCCATCCTACCGCATCCAGCCTCCTCCTTGAAACCCTAGCGCGCCTCCAACACGTGGCCTTTAGATCTCAACGGACGGGCCAAATTTACTGGGACATTCGGACCACTCCAATCCGCCTCCTAATATTGACCGTAGGATCTAAAATGTGCGGCGCGCGACCATCAGGCTATGCCAATTTTAATGGCAGAAACTGAAAAACGTGCGAGCCCTTGGATCCTTGACCAATGGACCAGATCTTGTGGGCTGTTCGGACCATCCGGACGCACCACGTGATCTCCACCGTTGGATTTCTATCGGACGGGCCGCATCCATTGTGACCTTCGGACCATCCGCACCTCCCATCAATTCTGACCGTTGATTTTAGATCTAACGGTGACTTCCTTTTAGGCTTAAAGCTCACAACGCGCATTAAATCTTGGACCGTTGGCCTGTGATCGAACGGCCCTTGTGGATTGTGACGTTCGGACCACCCGGACCTGCCCTCAATCCTAGCCGTTCAATTGAGATCGCATGGCCTATATTGAAGGATACCGGTTCAGTGTTATTTGCCCACCTCATCACAGCCGCTCATTTCTAATCGGACGGTTGCTGTACCTTGGGGCATGCCGTGTCTTTGTCGTCTTTGTGGTCGTGCGCCGGACCCACTACTTGATGACTTTCTTCCTTTCTTCCTTGTACATGCGCCACCGCCGTGTTGCTGCCAGAGTAGAGGCATTAAACAGGGAATATATGAATATTCCTTTGATATTTAGCCCTAGTTGCCACCTCACCAGCTCTGGAGAGTTCTCGTTTGCTCTAGTAGCTCTAACACTATATAAACCCTAGCTGTGGAGCTTCTGCCATTGTTGACCAAGAAGAGCTCCACTAGTTGTCTTCCTTCCCAGTGAAGCTTTCTGCTCTCACCCTGGTTCAACTTTAAGCATGCCTAAATCTCATGTTAATGTGGATTTTGGGCATCTTTTTGTAGGGTTGGACTTAGGGTTTCCTCTCTGTCGACTTGAGCCAGTGAAACACCACCTTGGTGAAACCTCATCCTGGTGAGTTGGATTCCATCCTTTCCTATCAAGAACGTGTCTGGTGTTCTTTAGAGCTTAAGCTTCTGCTATTTTGTTTTGGTCAGACCGGTGGAAAGGACTTTGGATCTTTACTGTTTGACCAAGACCTTGACTTCATCTTCTCCAACCCTAGCTGGTAAACTTAAACCTTGACTCTTGTCATCTTAGGCTCCCTAAGGACATCTTTAGCTCACATGAATCACTCACATGTTCATGTGATGCTCCAATGTTGCTTTAACTAAAAAGTTGTATTTATAACTTTTCGGTCTTTCATATCGTTTTCAAAACTTAGGGTTTCTCTTACCAGTATATTAGCTCATTTAGGTCCTAGGTAAACCCTAGCATCACCAACAATCTTTCTTTTAACTCTTAAGGTCACCAATTCATTTATTGCTGCAAACCCTTTTTCTGTTGGTTATTGTCGGTTAAAACCGACAAAGACCTAATCCTTCTTTCTTTCTGTGAACCGGGCAATTAAGGATTAGCAATGATGGGTTGTGGTATTAAGCACTCCCCAGATAGCTGTAACTCCACTTAAAGTCTTTGTCTTGTGTAGTTCTCCAAGCCAACCGAAACTAGTAAAAAGGATCTTGCTGTTTTTATTGTTGTTGGTCAAACCGACAACACAGACAGCAAGAGTCCAATTTCTTAAATTGCTATTAATAGTTACTAAATGATCAGTTAGGTCACAGTACTAGTTTAAATACACTTAGCTCTAGCACAGTATTTCATTTATATGATGTTTAGCTAGGCAAGTAATTTAATTGTAAGCTGTCCTGTTCCAGTTTCAAAAACCTAAAACTGTAGCTTAATCTAAACTCTAAGCTGTAGTAAATAGTATTAGCAAAGGTTAGTTGTAGTTTACTATTCTTAATTAAATTAATGTACCTTAAGCATGTTGTTAATAATGCATTAAGCCATTGACCATGCATTCTTTTTACACATGCTGTTCTCTGTTTTTTCCCTGTGTTCATTGGATTTTATTCTCTTTTAGATTCTTGTTCTTCTGAGGTTGTTGAGTCTATTGTTGAGTAGCAAGAACCTAAGCAAGAGGTTATTTATTACTACCAAGGCAAGCTACCTCTCTGCACCATGTTGATCCTAATCTTTTGAACTGTAGATTTACAAAATACAGTGATACTATTACATGCAATTTTCTAAAAATTATTTGTGATCTATCCCTAGTTAGTTACAACCTGAACTTGTGGCTTACCTTAAATTTGATCATACACTCAACCTAAGGTAGTCTGTGGTATTATAATATTTAGTTTTTGCTTAGCCATGCAGTCCATAGAACGGTAGTGTTTGGCAAGCTTATCTTGTCAAACCTGGGAACAACAACTAAATTTTATTTGTTTAAATTCCTTGTTCAGTTTATTTAAATCTGAAATGACTCTAAGCCTTGTTGATAAACTAATTTCAAATCTGGACAAGTGGATGCTAGTGATGGTGCCTTTGTGCACGAGAATTGGGAAATGTGGATGTCTTGTCTGGGTTGATTAAGGACTGAACTCTGACAAGCCAATTCAAGCCCCAACGTACTTCCACACGCAGTGTATGGGCACTGTTTGGTTAAGTAAAAGGTTAATGCTATTGAGTTGGGAACAGGAGAGTAGGGACATGTGTATTGATTTCATATGGCATAGATGCTTAAGTCTTCGGGCTGTGTCATATGCCATGTGGAGTTTATATCGATATCAAATGTTCTTAGAAGGGTGAGGGCGTATATGTGTTCCATCGCATGTACGTACCTTCAGGGCCCCGACTGCGGTCTAATATGTGTGGCTAACACGAGTTTGCATTTAATTGATTGGGTCGGTATTCCTGACACAACATGTGGGCCCCGGTTGAGCAGATGCTATCAGTCGTTGTTTAAGCGGGATCAATCTCACATGGGTTGTCCAACTCAATAGCGTCAACTTGTCGAAAAATACCAAATCTTAGTCTACCCGGCCGGCATACCTAAGGCAGTGTGCTATTATTCCGGAGGCTTACGGGCTAACTAAGTCGTGTGGGTAAAGATGTACATCCCTGCAGGATTTTAAAACTATTCGAATAACCGTGTCCACGGTTACGGACAACACTTGAATTGATGTCACTTGTATAGACTTTGCTCTAAATTTGGTTTTGGGTATTATTTTGGCATGATGGTTGTCGTGCACGGTTTGATAGTGATCTGTCACTTTATTATTGTTATTATTTATAATTATGCTCTCATTTACTTACTGTTTTAGTCCAAATTGATTTATTAAAATTGCTTTGTCAAAACTTAGTAATTGTAGGTTAAGATGTATTGCTTTATGCAAAATTGAACCATTAAAGCCTTCCTGTTGTTAACCTTATGCATGTAAAATTTCTAATCCTTGTATAGGTCCTATCAAACACTTTCTTTTATTAGTTTGTGTAAGTCTTGCTGAGTACCTTCTGTACTCAAGGTTTATGACCTCTTGTTGCAGGTGAGGATGGTTATCTGTATGAGATGCCCATTAGCGCCGATCAGGGTGACGCTAACGAGTGAAGCTAGTTCTAGTCTCCATGCAATAGCCTGCGGGATGGGGCCATTGGTGGTTTTGTTGTTTATTTTGCTTCCATTGTTGAACTTTTGTGATGACCAAAGTCATCTGTTACTGTAGCCAAACCAAAATGTAACTTGTCCTGTATAATTATGAGAATGTATGCCTTGTATGTGTATGATGCAATGTTGTTTAAGGATGTATGCGCAATAGTCACTAATCCTGGGAACTATTGCATGACATATATCCAGGAGCCTGAATATTGGAATTGTTACTTATTATTATTATGCTTCTAGTATGATTTTTAATGAGGGAATTGCACTGTTCCTTAATTAAGAATTATGCTACGAGTATAATTTTAATTCGGCACATTCCAATATTTGAGGGTCTTACAGCGAGGAACTAGGACATTAGAAAAGGAACTGCAAGAAATACCTGGCTGATCTGAAAAAGAATGGTGGGACTAAACCTTCCACTTCAGGTATTAATGTTATAGATGTTTTTCTTGCTGATTCTTCTATTAACTCATGGGTACTTGATACCGGGTCAGTTGCTCATATTTGCAATTCGATGCAGAGTCTAACAAAGAATATGAGAGTTGCAAGAAGCGAGATGGATCTTCGCGTCAGGAATAAAGCAAAGGTTGCTGCATTAGCCATCGGGACTTTACCATTGTTTTTGCCTTCAGGATTTATTATGGAATTAAGTAATTGTTATTACGTTCTAGCCATGAGTAGAAACATTATCTCGTCCTCATGTTTGATGGCAGAGGGTTATAAATTCATTATTGAGGACAATGGTTGTTCTATATTTTTGAATGATATGTTTTATGGCAATGCTCCTGTTTTGAACAGGTTGTTTATTTTAAATCTTGATGATGCACCTATCTATAATATTAATGCAAAGAGGTTTCGGCCTAATAATATGAATTCCACTTTTATCTGGCATTGTCGTTTGGGTCACATAAGTAAGAAACGCATGAAGAAGCTCCATGATGATGGAATTCTAAACTCATTTGATTTGGAATAATTTGAAACGTGCGAATCTTGCCTACTTGGGAAGATGACCAAGACACCTTTCACTGGTCGGAATGAGAGGGCGTCCGACTTGTTGGCACTCATACATACTGATGTTTGTGGACCAATGAGCACGACAGCTAGAGGTGGTTTTCAGTACTTCATTACTTTCACCGATGACTATAGTAGATATGGATATATCTATTTAATGAGGCACAAGTCGGAATCGTTTGAAAAGTTCAAAGAGTTCCAGAATGAGGTACAGAATCAACTTGGCAAGACAATCAAATCTTTGCGATCTGATCGTGGAGGTGAATTTTTGAGCCAGCAATTTGGTAATCATTTGAAACTATGTGGAATTGTTCCACAACTTACGCCACCGGGCACTCCACAATAGAATAATGGGGTGTCCGAGCGGCGTAATAGGACCTTGTTGGACATGGTCGATCGATGATGAGCCAATCTGATTGGCCATTGTATTTTTGGGGTTACTATGAGAACTCGGGGTATTTAACTTGTAATACATAACCATCAAGATGATTCAAGCATTACAAATAAAAATATCCCGATTCTCGGCGCATATGTATTTCCCAGAATTGCAGTACACATACCCCATACAAAAATTAAGCATCTAAACCATACACAAGTTATTACAAGTGTACAACTTAAAGCACATACAAAACCAAATTACAAAAGTAGGGCCAACCGGCCAAATAACACGATAAAAAAACCAAGGTAGTAGCGGAAACATAAGCCATAATATGGCGATAAACAAAAGCCAAACAGTTTGCCATTACCCACAAGGCAACCGACCGGGCCGCCAAGCTAGTCGTCCTGTACGAAGTCGGTCTCACAAAAGTCGATCCCTTGGGGATCAACTTCCTCCTCTGCAACAATTTATTAAGCAAAGCAAATGAGTACAAAAATATACTCGCAAGACTGACGTGTAGAGTAATAGACCTATATATATAGCTATATGCAAGCTTATTTAAGTGGAGCAGGCTCTAGACTCAAATTTAGCATAAAGCAAGTTTTCATTTGCAATAATGTAATAGATTTAAAGCAATTTGACAAACTGATTTTAATGATCGAAATAACAGCGGGTAATAATAGATAAGTAACAACAACAACCTAGAAGTGACTAACCCAATAGTCACCACAACAATAGCATGAATTCCCCATTCATACCACCCACATCAAGTTTTAATTAAATGTTGTAGTCTAGTTCTTGCACGACCTTACCAAGCATGTCCATAACCTAGGACGAGGCTATTCGAATAGTTTGAACCCTGCAGGGGTGTACCAATGTACCCACATGTCAGACCGCCTTTTCGCCAAGCTATTAGCACACTTCCTTTGGTATGCCAGCACGGCTAAGTCCTACGAGACGTTTCCAATATTATGTATTAACTACGAGTCGCCCATTTG
This sequence comes from Phyllostachys edulis, assembly GCA_036346405.1. Lineage (NCBI taxonomy): Eukaryota > Viridiplantae > Streptophyta > Magnoliopsida > Poales > Poaceae > Phyllostachys > Phyllostachys edulis. Next base: position 76,144,904 of record CM070551.1, on the reverse strand, counting down.
GGAGGAAGCTCCATATGTTGATGCGGAGTCATCAAAGATTCTCATCTCCTTATAAAGGACGATGCTCCTTGCAGTGGATAACCTCCACCACTACTCACCCAAACACACACAGGTTTCTTTTTCAACACAACGCACACATCCACCATGCGACCCGGAGCTAACACACGCCAAAGTACTAAGTCAAGAGAGGTCCCATATCCCTCTCATGTGGTTAGCACGCAAAAGCGCTTGGCTTAGTGACACAAGTAACTCGGTCCTTGAGGACTTAGGCACCATTCCATTCACACCCAATAGATCACACCAACATCCATTGTGCCCAAGTTATGAAACAATTTTATTTTCAGTTTTCAGTTTTTGACTTTACAAAGTAACAAAGCACAAGGTGCTGAGCATAATGATAATAATAATTTTGTGTGATCACAGTTATCGACTAAGTCGATAACCGCCCAATTCTACCGGTAACTAAGCATTTCTAAGCATGACACCGTAAAGACAATAAAGAGCATAATTAAATCACGGGACTCTAATTCACCAATGATATTAATAACTTATGTTTTGTGGCGGGGATAACAATTTAAGGGCAACCATGCAATAGGAATAGCTACCTCTAATCGGAAAATTACTTTGACACAAAAGCATGCATACATACAATTTGTAAACAAAGTATTAGACTTGAAAATAATGGGACATTTATGATCAAAGCTGCTTGCCTTTCTTTGGAGATAACTTTCTTCTTTGCAGAGGATCACTCTCGTATTCAATATAATCATCCCAACCTATCGAAAGAATCGAGAAGCACAAATAAGAACGAATAACACTGAGAATACTCAACAATTCAAGTCATCCAAAAATCATGAAAAATTCAGATTTTAGATGAATTTAGATGAAAGAATTATTCCGTTTGGATTTAGTATGCGAGAGTTATAGTAGTTTGAATCTCAGATTTCAGGAAAATCAAATTAATTCTCATCTGTTACTGTTCATCCGAATTATTTATTTAGTGAAATGTTGTAGGATGGTGGTGGATATAAGGATAACAGAAATTTGTAGAGGATAAAATTATATGAACAACCCAATTGGATTCATCCCCTTTGGAGTTCAAAAGAATTTCTATGAATTTTCAATGTTTAATCAATTTCGCGTTGTAAATAATTTATTGTGGATTTTTAACTAGGATCATTAATCTTAAGACTTTATGCTAAGACCATACTTATGAGTTTTATCTTTCTTTGCTTTACAAAGCTTTACCAACCAACCCAAGGACTTGCTACTATTTGATTTCATCAAAACCATGGCAACGTTACTGGCTTACATAGATTTCAACAAAACACTCCCTCTATTTATGAAAACTTTTTAGAAGAAAATTTTTGGGAAAGAGTGCTCACTAACTGGGTCTTCCTACAAATACAAATTTATTAAGCAAAGCTTTGAGTGATCTACAGGTAAACACAACACTAAGCACTAATCTTACCTCTATCGTTTAAGGCTTCATAAAAAGGATGGGTTACCTGCTGATGGTTTCTGAAAATTTCCATCCACCCTTGTTTTTTCAAATTAGAAATGCTCCTACTAGTTTAAAGGCTCAAAAGCTTAATTGACTCCACAATATTTCTAACTACCTGACCAACAAAGCTATAGCCTACTGCCAAACTTTTTAACCTCTTCTCTCCTCTTGTTCAATTATCTAGCAAAAGAACAAATTCCTAAGCTTGAAGCTACTGACAACTAAAAGACCAACTAATGACAGTATTAATACAGACTTTTCACTACTAGAATCAGTCAGGTTATTAGCCTTTTAATGAAGCTGAAAATTGTCAGGTTTTTGCTCATAACACTACAACTACACACTTATGTTTGACAAAACTGCTACCATTAGACTTCCTTCTAATTCAATTTCAGATTTGCTAACTAGAGTGATCTGACAACTAGTTCTAGTACTAGCACTGATCTCACATTTCTGTCTAACACTTCAACATGAAGGAGTTGGTCTTACTCAGCTAACTACAGAAAATTTCACCTCCAGCATTGGTTTTTAGATTTGGTTACTTACATTAAATAGTTGCCCAAATACTAATTGAATTGAAGACATCTCTATCTACTGTTTTAACCATGCCAAAAGCTTATTGACAAAAATGAGCATGTGCAGAAAAATTGTTCTGATCATTATTTCATCAAAGGGTTTCACTGATCTGCCAAGTAACTTATTCTTAATTCAATTTTCAAAATGCTTAAGCATAAGCATGAGTGATCTTAAAAGCTTATCGCAACAATAAGTACTGATCTGAAAATTCAGAATTGTTGATTATCAGAACTATCAGTTTCCCTGAACTCTTGTTGCCTGCTACCACTTTCACTCTGCCCATTCATCTTATCTACTCATACCTCCTTTTTAGAGGAAGTTGTGTGAGCTGCCGGGGTAGGCCGTGGCCTTGGCACTTCGGGTGTAGTGGTCGGGCCGGCGAGGTGGTGTGGCGGTCGGCGAGCATCCCGAGACGATGGCGGAGGCGTGAAAGCCAGTGGAGACATCGGTGGCGCACGGGCTGCAGGCACTGGAGACGGGCAGGGCAGCGGCTGGGTGGAGCCGGAAGGCGGCGGCAGCGAGCCATCGGAGGAGCTGAGGCGGGCAGCGGCGGCGATGAGGACGAGCGAGCAGGAGGTGGCGGCGTTCGTTCGTCGGACCAGGGGAGCGGCAAAGCTCGGGCAGGCTCGGTGGTAGAGCGAGGCGACGGATCTGGTGGTGCGCGTGCCTGGAGGCGCGGGGGAGGAGCCGGGGACGGGGAAACTGGGAGGCAGCCGGAGCAAGCTGTGGTGTGGCGGTTCCGGACCAGGGGAGGAGAGGTGAGCTCGGTGGTGGCACTCGGCGGAGAAGAAGGGGAAAGGGAAGAAATGGCCAGGCCGGGGTAGTGACAGGGGGGAGAATGATGAGGCGCTCGGTGGAAAACCAGGGGCGGTTGGTCTGAAACCGGGGGTGAAGCTTGGTCTGCTGGCGCGCTGCATAGCGGAGTGAAGAGAAACGCGGTCGTGTGGCTGCGCTCGGCTGCTGTCTTGGCGCTGTGGAGAAGATGACCTACGGTTGGGGCCCGCAGGTCAGTGGAAGAAAGAGGAGGTGGTCACTGAGCTGGTTGGGTTCAACCCGGGTGCGGTCTGGTGGCACCTGGTCCAGCCCGAGGAACAGTACACTTTCTGATTTTTGAAAATGGCTGAGGAGTTTTAGGGAACTTTAGACAGGGCAAAATGGCTCCAAAATTTATGAAAATTTTAGGGTAGGTAGAGGACCAAGTGAATATTATGGTGTAAAATTTTTAGAGTTTTTCATATAATATATTTTTCTCTAGAATTATTTTGAGTTCCTCTTTTTGATGTTTGACTTTCAATTCACTACTTTGACTGATTGTTTTAAAATAGCAATTAATTTATACAAATTGTGAAATTTTTAGGGTGAGTCTCTAATATGTTCCAGAACCTAGGAAAAATATTTCCAGGCACTGTCCACTTGATTTGTTTGTATTTTAATTTCAAACTCAAATTCGAACATGCAAATAGACAAGAAACCAAACAACCTCCAATATTCAGAAAATCCAAACAAGCATATCAGAGTATATCAAATATAAATAACATATTACCAACTTTGAGTCCCACTATATTTTAAAAATAGAAATCAGTTTGTATTTCTGAGCCATAGAAAATATATTTTCAAGTTTGAAATGGAGAAGGAGTATTGGATTACTAGGTTTTTAACCTAGTATTCAGAATCAAAAGATCTTCTACATAGGGTTTTATACCCTACTCTAAATTAAGTTTTCACACTCTTGACAAATTTTTATCTTGTTTGAAAATTTTTATTTCTACGTTTTGGAAAACCAGGTTGTAACCTAATTGCGTTGCAACAAAAAGTTTTAAAAAGGTCCAAAATTTCATAAATGCACAGTAGATGCATAACTAATCCAACTTAGGGATTTTGGGCTGTTACAGTTACGCTCTAGAAACTGCCGCTTTCACTTTAAATAGGGTACCATCTAAATAAGTAGATAAGACACCATATGAGATATGGACTGGAAGGAGTCCTAGCTTGTCTTTTCTAAAGATTTGGGGATGTGATGTCTATGTTAAACGTTTGATGTCTGATAAACTCACACCCAAGTCGGATAAATGCTTCTTTATAGGATATCCTAGGGAAACCAAATGATATTATTTCTACAACCAAGAGGAGGGCAAATTGTTTGTTGCCCGAAATGGTGTCTTTTTGGAAAAGTGTTTCTTTCCAAAAGGGTCAGTAGGAGAAAGGTGCAACTCGAAGAAATTAGGAAACATCGAAAGTGTTTCAACTCCTCTTGAACCTCTACAGGATGAACAAAATATTGTTGAACTCAGTAGATGAGGCATCGACCCACGTGATCTAAAAGGCCACGTCAATTGCCTATAAGGTATGGGCATGACGTATTATTATTGAATAATGATGAGCCTAACACTTATAAGGAAGCGATGATGGACCCAGACTCTGAGAAATGGCTTGGAGCCATGAAATCCGAGATAGACTCCATGAGAGACAACCAAGTTTGGAACTTGGTCGATCCAATTGATGGTGTTAAAACCATTGAGTGCAAATGGATCTATAAGAAAAAGATTGATATGGATGGAAATGTTCACATTCATAAAGCTCGACTAGTCGCAAAAGGTTTTCGACAAGTTCAAGGAGTTGACTACGATGAGACCTTCTCACCGGCAGCATATATCTTGGGAATAAAGATCTATAGAGATAGATCGAGAAGGCTAATTGGATTAAGCCAAAGTACTTATATTGACAAGGTGTTGATTCGGTTCAACATGCAAAATTCTAAGAAAGGGTTCTTGCCTATGTCACATGGCATAAGTCTTAGCAAGAGTCAATGTCCTTCGACTACTGATGAGCGAAACCGCATGAATGGTATTCCATATGATTCAGCTATTGCATCTATCATGTACGCCATGATATGTACTCGACCAGATGTATCATATGCTCTAAGTGTTACGAGTAGATACCAAACTGATCCTGGTGAAGGTCACTAGACAGCTATGAAAAACATTCTTAAGTACTTGAGAAGGACTAAGGATGCGTTCCTAGTTTATAGCGGTGATGAAGAGCTGGTTGTAAATGGTTACACCGATGCAAGCTTCCAAACCGACAAAGATGATTATCATTCGCAATCTGGTTTTGTATTCATTTTGAATGGAGGTGCAGTGAGCTGGAAAAGTTCCAAGCAAGAGACGGTTGTTGATTCTCGACGAGTCTGAGTACATTCTTGACTTCGGAAGCTACAAAAGAAGGTGTTTGGATAAGGAATTTTATTCTTTGAGTTGGGTGTGGTTCAGAGTGCCTCAAGCCCAATGGATCTCTATTGTGACAATAATAGAGCCATTGCCTGAGCTAAGGAGCCTAGATCCCATCGAAGTCCAAGCACATACTCGGTGTTATCATCTCATTCGCGAATTGGTGGATCTGAGAGATGTTAAGATATGCAAAGTTCATACGGATTTAAATGTTCTTGATCCGTTGACAAAGCCTCTCCACACCCAAAGCATGAGGCGCACACAAGAGCTATCAGTATTAGATACTTAAATGATTGACTCTAGTGCAAGTGGGAGACTGTTGGAAATATGCTCTAGAGGTAATTATAGAGATGATTATATTTCATTATGTTCACAATATTTGATAATATATTATCTTGTTCCTTGAATGAATCATCAGTTATGAAGATTAACGAGTATGTGACCTGTTGGTAAACCTCTTTTAACTTATGATGATGTCGTTCTAAAAGATATCCCTGGTCGAAAGTCACTAGTCGAAACACTAGTGACTCTATGACCAGCACATGTATTGATTGATGACCATGTTTCACCAGTCATAGATATAGAGATATCGAATCGATAATGTGGACACATGTTAGAGAACATGGTGTTGGATAAGACCCACCTTGAGACACTATTGAGATTGTTATGATTCTATGTGTCCTTAGTTGGTCTCAAGCAATGATGATGTATAATCCTTAGACCTGAGATCAGAATGGTTTCCTACATATGTAATAGCACTCTTAGGGGTTGCCAAACGCTACTAAATGGGGTAGTTATAAAGGTAGCTTTGGGTGTGCTATAAAACATGCGAGAGGATGTGATTGGTGGGATATGGGATTTGCCCTCCTAACATAACAGAGAGATATCTACGGGCCCTCAAGTGGTCGGATAAAGAATGTGTATGGCCATGCCCTTTGGTGGTCGAAGAGTTCGACCACATAAGGTTATCCGATACTCGATCGAGAAAATATTGAACAGTCCATGGATGACACAACATCTCACCTGGAGTTCAACCAGATATCATGAGGCAAAGGGAGAATACATGAGTAGGTCGCTTAGTTCAACCAGTTACGGACTGGTCGTATGGAGATACGAGCTGGTCGTAGACTGGTCGAACGTAATCATAGAGTGGTCGAAACCAAGTCGTAAGAAGTTATGAGCTGGTTGTGACCAAATACAAACTGGTCGTATAGAGATAGGACCTGGTCATAAGTGATGAGGACCTGGTCGTAGATCATATTGCATTAAGGTTTGTCCGATATAATTTGTGTGTATTCGGGAATCGTTATGTCCTGCTAGGAACCGCTACGACTCGTGGTTGGAAAGGGTTTCCGAGTCACAACCGAACTACACATGAACCTAACGGGTCACACACTTAATGGGTTGGAACAAACTTGTACGGATACGATTCGTAAAGCGTGTTCAGATAGGATCCGTCACGGGCACTATATAATGAGATGCATGAGGCTGTTGGGCGTAAGACGAGTTGACGTGAGTTGCTCTCCTGAAACCCTAGCCGCCATCTTCTTGAGAGCCTTGCCGTGCGACTTGGTGCTAGCACACCGGCATACGGTTGTTCCTTCCCTGGATGTGTGGATACCATAGAGGTGCTTCTACGTTGTTGCGCTTGAGGAAGATCCGCGATCTTCGCAAGGAACTGCAGAGGTGCTGGAGGAGACGATCGACTCGCGAGGACGCTGGACGATCGACTACGACCATTGCATCAATGTGCTTGATGTTGGACGATCGACTACGACCAGTACATCGACGCGCTCTTCGTTGGACTAGGCTGCACCGACGCTTCTTCCGTTGCTTTGCGTGTCTAGTGGTAACGATCTGTGATCATCTTCTTGCTTGGCTTCCTGGTTTACACGGTAGAAATTTTGAATTGTTGCTATCGTAGCCTACCCGTGTCCCTTCACTTATTCCAAAGATATATGCTGCCTCCCCTAGGTCCTTCATGGAAAAACTATTTTTCAATGATGACTTAATGGATTCTAGCATAGGAATGTCATTTCCGACCAGTAGTATGTCTTGTACATACAATATCAGAATAGTAAGCGCGCTCCCACTAACCTTCATGTAAACACAAGGTTCTTCTTTGTTCTTGACGAAACCAAACCTTTTGATCTCCTCATCAAAACGTAAATTCCAACTCCGAGATGCTTGCTTCAACCCATAAATGGACTTTTGAAGTTTGCATACTTTACTAGCATTCTTTGGATCGACAAAACCTTCAGGTTGTGTCATGTACACATCCTCGTCTAGGTTTCCATTAAGGAAAGCCATTTTGACATCCATTTGCCATATCTCATAGTCGAAATATGCAGCAATTGCTAGAATGATCCGAATAGATTTAAGCATCGCTACCGGTGAGAAAGTCTCATCGTAGTCAACTCCTTGAACTTGTCGAAACCCTTTTGTGACTAGTCGAGCCTTATGAATATGAACATTTCCATCCATATCAATCTTTTTTCTTATAGATCCATTTGCCCTCAATGGTTTTAAGACCATCAAGTGGATCGACCAGGTTCCAAACCTGATTTTCTCTCATGGAGTCTATCTCGGATTTCATGGCTCCAAGCCATTTCTCAGAGTCTGGGTCCATCATCGCTTCCTCATAAGTCTTAGGCTCATCATTATTAAATAATAATACGTCATGCCCATACCTTGTAGGCAATTGATGCGGCCTTTTCGATCGACGTGGGGCTGGTGCCTCATCTACAGGTTAAACAACATTTTGTTCATCCAGTAGAGGTTTGTAGGAGTTGAAACACTTTCAGATGTTTTCCGAATTTCTTCGAGTTGCACCTTTCTCCCACTAACTCCTTTTGAAAGAAACTCTTTCTCCAAAAAGACTCCATTTCGGGCAACAAAAACTTTGCCTTCTTCCTAGTTGTAGAAACAATATCCTTTGGTTTCCCTAAGATATCCTATAAAGAAGCATTTATCTGATTTGGGTGTGAGTTTGTCACACGTCAAATGTTTAACCTAGACATCACATCCCCAAATCCTTAGAAAAGACAAACTAGGAATTTTCCCAGTCCACATCTCATGTGGTGTCTTATCTACTGATTTAGATAGTACCTTATTTAAAATGAAAGCGGCAGTTTCTAGAGCGTAACCCCAAAAATACAATGGCAGATCTGATTGGCTCATCATTGATCGAACCATGTCCAACAAGGTCCTATTATGCCGCTCGGACACACCATTAATTCCATTGTGGAGTGCCTGGTGGTGTAAGCTGTGGAACAATTCCATATTGTTTCAAATGATTACCAAACTCATAGCTCAAAAACTCACCTCCACGATCAGATCGTAAAGATTTGATTATCTTGCCAAGTTGATTCTGTACCTCATTCTGGAACTCCTTGAACTTTTGAAAGGATTCCAACATGTGCCTCATTAAATAGATATATCCATATCTACTATAGTCATCGGTGAAAGTAATGAAGTACTAAAAACCACCTCTTGCTGTCGTGCTCATTGGTCCGCACACATCAGTATGTATGAGTGCCAACTGGTCGGACGCCCTTTCACTCCGACCAGTGAAAGGTGTCTTGGTCATCTTTCTGACCAGGCAAGACTCGCATGTTTCAAATGATTCCAAATCAAATGAGTTTAGAGTTTCATCATTATGGAGCTTTTTCATGCGTTTCTCACTTATGTGACCCAAATGACAATGCCAAATAAAAGTGGAATTCATTTCATTAGGCCGAAGCCTTTTCGCATTAATATTATAGACGGACGCATCAACAAGATTTAAAATAAACAACCCATTCAAAACAGGTGCATAGCCATAAAACACTTCATTCAAAAATATAGAACAACCATTGTTCTCAATAATGAATTTATAACCCTCTGCCATCAAACATGAGGCAGAGATAATGTTTCTACTAATGGCTGTAATGTAATAACAATTATTCAATTCCATGATAAATCCTGAAGGCAAAAGTAATGGCAAAGTCCCAACGGCTAATGCAGCAACCCTTGCTTTATTCCCGATGCCAAGATCCATCTCGCCCTTTGCAATTATCCTACTCTTTGTTCGACTCTGCATCGAATTGCAGATATGAGCAACCGATCCAGTATCAAATACCCATGAGTTAACAGAAGAGTCAGCAAGAAAAACATCTATAACATTAATACCTATAGTGGAAGTTTTAATCCCACCATTCCTTTTCTGATCAGCCAGGTATTTCTTGCAGTTCCTTTTCCAATGGCCTAGCTCTTTGCAGTAAAAGCATTCATTCTCTTGAGTTGGGCAAGACTTAGTCTTGGGCTTAGGTTTGTTAGTTTGGATCTCATTCGAAACTTTAGCCTTGCCCTTTTTCTTGACCCAAGTTTTGGCCTTCTTCTTAAAGCTTGTACTCTTTTGCACCATCATCATATGACTATTGCTTTTCTTAATGCTGCTCTCTGATGTCTTAAGCATCATATGCAGTTCGGTGAGATTCTTGTCTAAGCCATTCATATGGATGTTCAAAATGAACTGGCCATAGCTTGCAGGAAGCGAAGCAAGAATCAAATTTGTAGCCAACTCTTAACTAAGTGGAAAACCCAGTTTTTCCAAGCTCTGTGTGTAACCAACCATTTTGATCACATGAGGGCTCACCGGACTACCCTCAGCTAGCCTACATCCAAACAAGTTCTTTGAAATCTCATATCTCTCAGTTCTTGCTTGTGTCTCAAAAATGCCTTTGAGCGCCATGATCATATCGTAGGCCTCAATGTTCTCAAACTGCTTCTGAAGGTCTGAGTTCATCGCAGCAAGCATGAGACAGCTAACATCAAGAGATTCATCACATGCCTTTTTATAGGCGGTTTTAAGAGTAGCAGCAGCATTCTCTGTAGGCACATCTGGAATTGGTTCCTCTAGAACATGTTCCTTTTTATCTTGTCTAAGAACAATTCTTAGGTTCCGGGACCAATCCGCAAAATTCATTCCATTCAGTTTTTCCCATTGAAGTATCGAACGTAAAGCAAAACTGGATGTAGGTATAGTAGTTGGTGCCATGATCTACAACATAAATTATGCAAAACTAAGACATATGTTCAATCAAAGTAACTTCTATTAAACAATTTTACAAAGATACTCCCACTAAATACCATATCCCTCTTATGACATTTAATGATTCAAGATCCATAATCATTTAATCTACTAGTGAGCTTTGGCATCACTACTAGAAGACTAGTGAAAATGGTAAGCAACCTTTGCTAATCATATCTCTATATGACTCTTGTTGTTGGGCAGCATCTCCATGCTTCAGCACCCAACCTTTATTCCCCAAGGTCCACAACTGTTATGATAACCTTGTTAAGTTAAACCAATGCCAGTGTGTAAGTGTCTGACACAAACCCATCTAGTCAAGTAGAGTTAATGGCACTCTGCTTTGGCAAGACCTACCGTTAAAATACATGACTTTGGATGGTGCATCATATTTGGGAGGGCATCAATTTAACTTAATATTATGTGAGGGAATTTTAATTCTACCATGTCAAAAGCATTTAAAGCAAAAAAACATGTATAGAAATAAATGAACAGGAATATAAAGGCATTCACAGACAATCAAATTACATTGTGATATAGTATGACCCTTCTCCATGGTGATCCCCATCACCATGCATCCTGTTCGCTGTGTCTCCGAGTGGTCGACTCCTCCAAGCACTCCCACTAAGCCATTACTCCTAATAGCGCTAGTAATGAATTACAAGGAGTAAAGAAGCATCACAAGTCGACACGCAGGCCGTTATACAAAAATATAGACAGCCTTGGGCTGCAATAAGTATGACACGCAGGTCATGAAAATTACATACATACATGCATCTCATACATGAACCATTATGGGTCATACTATTCACATCAATCCCTGCAAAAACAAGTTATGCACAGAATCCAATTCTATTGGACGTCATGAGCACATACCACCTAAAACATGCGGTACGATTAGCTAGCGTGGCGGTCCCACTAGTCGGTTAGCGAGCGGGGTTCGAAGGGGTAGCGCCCCTCGCTGGTCGATGGTAGTGCTCTCAGAAACTTTTTTCCGGAACACGAATCTTATTCACGTATCCGAGACTTGGAAATCACCGGATTAATCATATTAACCCTATTCCGAACCATCCGATCATTGCCTTGATTCGACCACACACTGCGGCATACTCCGATGGCGGAATTTCGATTGGTAGGAGTGTTATGCAGAGTGGTCATGAACAAGCGCAATAAACCATCTGGTCCTTTTAGCTCATACCTCCTCGTAGACCCATCTACTACCACCGAGAACTGATCGATCTTATCGGCCAGGGTCTAAATTGTTCCATCTATATGAACCGATCTAGGCTATCAGACCCAACCAGTAATAGATCCAATCTACTACTACCACATATCAAGTATATGTGATCGATCCAGATCAAAAACTATGCAGATGGCTCGATACCCTTCGTTGGGCCCGCGGGGTAGGCTACGATAGCTACAAATCAAAATTTCTACCACGCAAACCAGGAAGCCAAGCAAGTAGATGATCACAGATCATTACTACCAGACGTGCAAAGCAGCGGAAGAAGGGTTGGAGCAGCCTGGTCCAACATAGAGCTCTAAGTCGGATGAAGAACATAAGCCGCAATTGCCGCTTGCTGAAATTTGGGCGGCCCTCTTCCTCTTTCTCACCTCATTCAAGGCTATGCTCTTGTGCTCCACCACTATGGCCTTGTTGACCATGTGTTGGAAATTCCTGAAGTCATGCACGACGAGTGCTAGCTGCATCTCCTCTGTTAAGCCATTGATGAAATGACTCTGCCAGGAAGCATCAGTAGAGACATCATCAGGGGCATAACGAGCCAAAGAGTTGAAGTCGTGTAGATACTCCATAATGGTCTTCCTTCCTTGCTTGAGGGCAAGGAACTGTTGCTGCTTGATGACCATCACACCATCCGGGATATGGGCCTCGCGGAAAGCTGCCTTGAACTCATTTCAGGTGGGAAGGTCTCCATTGGGTCGTATGGCGGAAAAGTTATCCCACCATGCGCTTGCGGCGCCTTCCAGCTGGTAGCTGGCGAATAGGACCCTCTCGGTGCTGGTGCACTGAGTGATCGCCAGCTTCTTCTCTATGTTCCTAAGCCAATCTTCGGCCTCCATAGGATCCTCCATGATGGAGAAGGTCGGGGGATTGATTTGCTGAAAATTTGTGAGTCCCCCGTGTGCATGATGAGCGGTGGCTCCTCTGGTGGGTCCGGGAGTCAGGGAAGTGTTGCGGGCTATGGCCTCCAGAATCTGCATTTGATCCATGCAGTTTTTTTCAATCTGGGCTAAGACCTCAGCCATGGTGGGCGGGGGCGGAAGCTCTTCTTCCGATGGACCGCCATGCTGGTTTTGCCATTGGGAAGGTTCACCACCTTCCCCCCGTGTGTAGAGCTCATCCAAAGCAGCTGAGCGAGTACGTGGGGGTGGTGATCCTTCGTCTCGCTGCTAAGCCCTTGATCGAGTGTTAGGCCATGTCATCCTGTTGTCACACAGATGGTTAGAGAACAGACTAAGGATACACTCAAATGAGTGCAAAAGAGTTTTCTGGATAGCAAGGAGAATAACTTAAACTATCATGCAAAATGGCAACAAAATGCACCAAAAATTAACACCAAATGAAGACGCAAAGGCACAAAGGTCAGCATAAGATCCATTAAAGCAATTCATAGTTTTTCGGTTACAATTACATTATTATAAGCCCATAGGTGAATGGTAACTACCCGAAACAAAAGTTCTTGCAAAGAAACATCAAGAGTTCAACAACTACGAGCCTATTACATGAATCTAAAGATATATGCTCGCTGAACTCATATCCGGACAGCGAGCTTACTAAGCTACAATCCTAAACATTCTGGTTAAATCCCTCCGAAAACTGACTTAACCAATAGTAACTAGGTGATCCTGGGTCATCAGGGTCATTCGGATTGGTAAGACGTAGAGGGGATCCTTTGTTAATGACATGTCCTCCTACAGGCTCCGGTCTCTGGACACGAGAGAAATCTACGGACATACGAGCTTGACGCCTTGGTTCAAAATTGGGTACTTGTCCTCCCACTTTGGGAAGATGGTACTCCAGTGGTGCAGACGCATATGGGGAGACCTTGTTCTCCCCATAAAGCACATGCTGGTCTACAAGTCCCATGTTGCATATGGGTTGTAGACGCTCCTGAGCCACAATGAGACAACGCCGCATGTCACATAACTCATGCATAGTGCATCGGTGGATTTGATCCATAATGTGGACCAATCTTGCCAGCTATCGCACTTGAGGGTCTTCTCCATACTGAATCCTAGCAAAAGTGTTCAATTCTACGCCACGTGCTTTGCATAGGAAAGTGGTCGTATGGCGGCTGAGCTAACTCCGTCAAGTCATGACAAAGATGGCTCATGGCCACACGAGCTATTTCCTGCAATGCCATGGCCTCAAAGGTGCCACGCACCTGGAACACGTATGGAATACTCCCGATCACGCATTTGGCAATAATATTGACCACTGCTAAGTACTCCTCCATCCTTGGTCTTCTGTTGCTTCGGTAGATGGAGTAGGTTGGCTAATATGTGAAGTTCACTCTCCACATCATGTCTCTAAGTAGTGCCGGGTATCCTTCCACATCTTCCGCTTGGGTCTCCTTAACAAGGTATTGACGACTCATCTAAGGACAAGATGAGTTAGTTTTGTAAATTGAAACAAGAATAAGTTGAGAAATGATACTAAGATAGGTGAGGAATAAAAGAGATTCCTAACTTAGCTTTCTCAAATTAGTTTGATATTTGAAAATAATTTGACCAAGGACTTGCTAAACCTAACGCCCGTGCTATCTCTAACCTACAGTCAGTATAGCTCAGATACCAATGCTGTGAGGACCCCCGGGTTATTCCCGTAAGACCGAGGCCTTCCTGGTCTTATGGAGATAACTCTGGGCCTCAAGTTAATGGATTCTAAGTTAACTCCATCTAAGTGAGAGGTTTTACTGAAACTAGAGCCCCGATGATCATGCGTACCGCTCCTCTGCAAGTACTACATGATGATCGGTTATCTAAACAATCAAAGACCACACTTAGTGAGTTAAAATGGAATCCATGAACAGAGAGCATGAGGTCATGTTGGCTCCCAAGATCAGCGACCAACATACCCAAACTCACATACAACATTGATCACATCCATGCAACATTCTTACATTAATAGTTCAAAAGGCATACATCAAAGTAGTTCAAGTCTACAACTATTACAAGTGGCCAACTGGCCAAATTCAAATGAGATCATAAAGTAGCAGCGGAAACAAGTAAATAAACCAAAATTCCAGCATGGTATGCCCCATAACCCATCAGCAACCGACTGGGAGTTAAATGATAGCACTACTCGTCAGTGTCGCCTAAATCGACACTCACAAGCTTAGCGGGCTCACAGTCTTCTATACCTGGAAACAGTAGAGAAACAGGTTGAGTACAAAGTTGTACTCACAAGTCTTACACAAAATTAAAACTAGTTATGCATAGTGGATATTCAAAGGATGGCATTAGTGGCTTTAGTTTTGCGAAAAACGCAACAATTTCCCAACCTACACATATTAGTTTATCAATTGCAATTTTAAAAACAGATTTGAAGTAGGAGTAAATCAAGTGACAAAGTAATACAAAGATAAATAAATAAAACAAACAATAATCAAAGTGGAAGCCCACTTTGATACATAACATGCATGAATACCCGTTCATGTCGAAAACCAAGTTGTCCCCACAAATTTATTTCAAAGTCTAACAATAGTAACCACATAACTCAAGCGATCGTCCATTACCGCGGGCATAGATATTCAAATAGATTAATCTCTATAGAGGTGTACTACTTTACCCACATGACTCGATTACCCCGTAAGCCTCCAGATGCCTCCGAAAATAGCACACTTCCTTAGGTATGCCGGCCGGGCAGAATTGAGATACGATCGTTTTCAGCAAGAAAATCCTATTGGGCTAAGTCCCCCTTGCAAGATGTTCCGTTACTTAGTACAAGCGACTGATAGCACTTGTTAAGCGGCTCACAAGTTGTACTAGAAATACCGATGCAATGTAAATATTAAAAATTGGTGCTCTCTTGCACACTATAGAAAATTGCATCGGCTCCTACGGACAAATGATCGACACAAGTGCCCTTACACCACCATGGGACGTAACACAATAAAACCTACCTCCTACTTAACCGTACAGCACCCATATACTGTGTGTGGTAGCACGAGTTTTGCTTGAATTAGAGATGTTACCAAAGTTCGGTCCTTGTTGATCCGGACAAGCCAACCACATACCCAATCTCGTGCACGAAGGCACCCTCACTAGCAACCATTTGTCCAGACCTCAAAACTCATTTAAAATGACAAAGTTTAACTCAGATAACAGATATGAAGGTCTGGAATAACAAGAATATAAGAAAGTGTGTTTCTCCCATAATTGTCGGGTTAATCCCGACAATCAAACTACCATTCTAGACTTGCATGGCTAAGCAACACCGTACAATAATTCACACAACCTATCTTAAGCATATGTTACTAGAATAGTTCAAGATTAACCTCAATGAATAGGATATAACTAACTACACATCACAAAAATAGCAACATAGCAAAATAAGCATGCAAGCAATTATCATTGCACTAACTTATCAAAACTGGGATCAAATATGATGCAAAAAGAAAGTTCAAATGATTCTTGCCTTTCTGGTAGATCAGTTGTTCACTCTCAGTGGCGTACGAGTCAATATCAATCGCTTCAGAATCGAGAGAAATAATGATATCAATAAACACCAATAAATACCTCGAAAATCAAAATACTCAGAAATGCATGATTTTTCTACAGTGGCTAGTGCATTATTTTATATGAATTTAGGTGAAAGAATTATTCTATTTGGACTTATCATGTGGAAGTTATAACAATTTGAATTTCAGATTTCAAAAGGTCAAGTTCATGTAATTTAACTATTTGGTCAAAATTTGTAGATTAGTGGGAGATACAAGGATTATATAGATAAATATAGAATATTACTAATAGTCTAAATTATCAAGATTCATCTCATTTGGAGTTTTTATGAATTAGTTATGCATTTTTAAAGTTCTCAGCCTTTTTCTATTGTAAAAATAATAGGTTTATGGATCACTTTCGAAAATAATACTTTTTGCTATAGTGACAAGTTTGAAACTAATTTTAATATAAGGTTCATTAAAAAGGAAAATAATCAGCACTAGTTTTATCCATTTTGGAGTTGAGATGAATTAGTTATGTATTTTTGAAGTTATTCATATTTTTCAGTGTGGAAATAAATGGATTTTGAATTTCATAAGACTGTTATCACTTTTCTAACCGGGAGCTACACTAGCCACAATCACTAACCAGCAGGCCTAGTGAATAGTGTGTTTTCCTTTTTAACTCAGATTTTTAAATACCGAACTAACATGTGGGACCCACCGTTAGTGACTGGGTCCACTAGACTCAGTCCACTGGCGCACGCACATGGTGCACGGCGCTTAAGCGGCTGGGCCCACTTGTCAGCCGCTGCGGTGTTGAAACTAAAGCGCCCATTTTCTGTGTGCGGGGCCCGTATGTGAGCAACACATTACCTCGGCTAAGACAGTCATTAAATGCTAATCATCACCATTTAAGCCTAATGACCTTGCTACAGTCTGTCCGCGGATGACAATGGGGAGTTTGTCCCGTGCGTTTGCTCGGTGGCTTGCCAGCCAAGGACTGGGATAGGTGCGCAATAGCTTTGCACACCTTTCGGTGGTGGTGGCGACGTTAGAGGTGGCCCATACCGGCGGCTAGCTAGAGTTGAGCGGCGATGCTTCTCATGGCAAACATGCATGCAGCAATGTAAAGCTCCACAGCGCATACAAGCAGGTGCTTGAGGTCCTAGGGACTCTTAGTGAGCTACCTGAGTGAGGTGGGTGCTCGGGGAAGCTTAGGAGCGGTTGGAGCAATGTCGACGCCGGAGAAGATGACGGCGGCGATGCAGTTCAATGAGGAGAGAAACTCCTGAGCAATCCTAAGGACAGTGAATGGTCGGGATGGGTTAAGGACCATATAAGGATGCTATAAGAGCAAAGAATTGGTGAAAGACTTACCGCATCAAAGTGGGAGGTGAAAGGGTGTTTCTCGGCTGAAAATGATCAAATACTCAAATTAACAAGATCCTGCCATGCATTGTTAAATTTGGTTGAGGGGAAAGCTTTATGATGTCCTAAGACACAATGTGACGCGCAAGGTTGAGGATAATACCTCCAGAGGGTAGAAATGGCATGAAGGTGTCCGTGGTGCGCGCTCTAGGGCTTCTCAGAGCACGAAGATGGATAGTGAGCTACAAGCCATGAGAGAAGCTCGCATTAGCAAAAATGGAGAGGGCATTGAAGGTACAAGAGAGGAGAACCACGCGAGCGAAGCTTACCCGAGCAAGGAGCATGCAATGGCGTCCTCCTCTTCTGCTAAAAAGAAGAGAAGTGAGGGAATGAGAGGTGTGGAGAGGGTATTATCCCTGGACATTGACGGCAACGGAGGCAGCGTGAAGTGGAGAAGCTCCCAGAGTGGTTGGAAGGGGCGGTGTGGTCACGGCATCAACGGAGCGAGGTATAGCATCACAGTCGCGTGGCGAAGCAGCTCTATGCAAGTGCTAGCATGAGGAGGGAGACGAAACTGATAACTCGGTCCCACCATGCTAGCGACTCACATGCGCGCGCGAGAGCTCGAGTAAGTGAGTCCATGTGGGCCGTTCGATCTTGATCGAACGGTTGACACTATGCATGATCGTTTGGACTAGGCCGAATGGTTACGAGATCTGGGCCGTTGCTTTCTAATCGTACGGCTCACGGGAGGTGCAATTAGGTGGTTTGATCAAGTCGACTCGCTGAGTCGGACTCGAGCACGAGGAACAATATCAGCTGGTTAGGTCTAAGTTTGACTGATTTAAAATCAAACCATTCAATTTTGACCAGGCCACTAAAAATATAAATGAAAATCCTAAAAATCTGAAATAAATCAGAGGGGTTCCTGGGAAGGTCAAGTGTCCATAAAAATTATTAAACCCTACTATTCATGATATATTTTGTTCAGTTTAAATCCAAACCTGAGATAGGTTATTGGATAGAGTTTGAATTTTCTGAGGTCCAAAACTAGTCCCATAAATTTGGAAAAAATTATATTAATTCTTGATAATTATTATAGTATTTGAATAAATTATTTCCAGAGGATCAACATAAGGTTTTGTTCCAATTTTCTTTTGGAGTTCGATTTTGAAGTGTAGGTTTAACACTTGTTTGAGATTTTCCTAGTGCAATAAATATACAAAAGTTTATAAAACATGATGCATACTGATGAGTTGCATAATAATTATCATTTATAACTTTGGGGATGTGACATTGTTGGGTCGAGTTGTTACAACAACGTTTCCCGTGGCGACGCCATGGGTGGCCATGGTGAACTCTATACATGCTACGGAAGCTAATCTGCCATTCTACCGAGCGCATTAGCACTAGGGGAGTACTAGAAGGGCACCAAGGTGGTTAATGACATCGAAGGATGGCCGGAGGGGATAGGGCAGTGACGGACCGAGGCGGTGGCAACGGCTTCACGGTGATGGTGTGCTACGGCAATGGAGAGGCTACAAGGAGCCATGCATTAGCTTACTGGTGTGCTAAGGATGGTAAAGACAAAAGTAATTGACCGTGGACTTACCGCTCTATGAGAAAAGACGAAGATGGTGACGACGGCCGAAAATGGGGAAGATGACGAGGAAGCTTGGATTTTATGCAAGATGGTCATCATTAATTGAGGGGATCACCTAGTTAGGGGATGGAACACATTGTGACATGGTCGGTTGAGGCTCAAACTCACCAGAATGGCAGGAACACACTCGGTTGGATTGGTGCGCGCACCGAAGACGAGGATGATGATGGCGCTACAGCATTATGGAGCTCCAAGGGATGCATTGAGCAAAGGAGGGGCATAAGGAAGGTGTGAGACGAGTGGTGATGTGGGTGTCGAGGGAAGAGAAGCTCACCAGAAGCATTGGCGGTAGGGAGCTCGCTCACAGGCATCGAGAACGATGCTCTCATTCTTGGCAATCTAGAGAGCAAGGAGCTTGAAGTTTGCATGAGATTGAATGAGGGGCGAGTTGAAGAGATGATGATGGGGTTAGGGGCTTAAGTACTGCTAAGAAAAGCATGAGATGGGTGGCAAGAAAATGGCGGGTGCGGTGAGAAAAATGGGAGCGCGTTGCGGCTCTCCGCCCGTTCGAGAAAAGGCGACGAGAGAGGGGGTCGTTGGGCGTTGTAGCGATAGGACGGGGTATGGTGGAGTTGGTGGTGTGTCGTTTCAGTGGAAAATAGTGGGCGGTAGTTGCAAACTGAGGGCGAGGGCGGAGCTGGCGTAGCGCGGGTGTAGGCGTGGGCAGGGGCGCGAGGTGGAAGACGGTTCTTGGCTGATGGGGCTAGGGCGTCAGCGAGAGGGAGGCGGGGGAGTGAGGCGGACTCAGCTAGGCCATGTGGCATGTGAAGGAGCTGGGCCGCTCTGGGCTTTCAGCCCAAAGAAGCGGTGGAAAAGAAAAAAGAGTTTGAAAATTTTGAAAATGGCTGAAGGTTGTAGTAATTTTTAAATATAGCAAACGAGCTCCAAAAGTTATGAAAATGTTTGTGGAGGCTCCTGACATAGTTGTAATAGCCCGAAATTTGGGCTTATTTTCAAAAATATAAAAATGTGAACTTTTTAAAACTTTTGATGGTTTTTATTTACAAATTCTTTTCTAGATTTTATTGACATTTGCTTTTCTGTATTTTATTTCCCAGGCTTTTTGTTTGAATAAAGAAATTTGAGAATCAAATTCTAGCTTGAACAAATTTTCTAAGAGAGAGAATGCTTTCGGGCTTTTTATCCCAGGAACTATTGAAGAAAATTTCCATATGAAATTTTGTTTAGAAAAAAATCATTACAGCTTCTTAGGAACAACACCTTGTTTGAATTTTGTAGAAATTCAGGTAAGATGTTAACCTCTGAAAATTTTACTGTAGAAACTATTCAAGTACAGTAGTCTACACAAAAATTTTGGACTTCGTTTGGGTGGTGAATTAAATCGGCAAAGAAATCAGCTGATAATTCAAAAAACCCTAAAGCCTATACTGTTCCTCGGGCTCGAGTCCAAACCGCACGGTCGATCCAGACCATCTCCATAAGGAGATTGGACCCAGTGTTTCCAAATCGTTAGATTTAAAATCAACCGTCCAGATCAAATGAAACGTTTGAACCGTCCGAACAGCACAATCGATTTGGACCGTTGGATCTGAAACCAACCGTCCAGATCAAAAGAAGCGTTCGGACCATCCAAACGAATGCGCAATCTGGGCTGCTCATTTTTGATCGGGCCACCCAGAAAACACACGTGCACCGTTAGATCCCTATTGGACAGATCAGATCAAAAGTGTCGTTCGAACCATCCGAACAGCACGATTCATCTGAGCCATTGATTTCAAAATAGATGGTCCCGATTGACTGAAATGTTCGGATCGTCCGAACATCTTTTTTCATCTGAGCCGTTCAATTCTAATTGGACCGCTGAGATTTCACCGAGCCTTACCATTTCACTATCTCGCTGATGGGTGGACCCCACCGTCATGCCCCTGTTCCACCGAACCTTGCCCAGCTCAGCCTTTTTCTGAAAACTCTATAGACAGCAACTTCCTTCACCCTTCCCTGACCAGTGGACCCCCTCTGCAGGCTTCTTCTTCCATGAAGCCAAGCCAGCACAGCTTGCCCGGCCCGGCCATGGCCATGCACCCGTGTGCATGTCCACGCGTTCGTGCAACCTGCCGCACCACCTCGTCGCCCCCAGTTTTGGCTAGCAGCCCGCGGTTTCGCCTAGCCCATACCTTGCCCATCCCGGCGCCAGGTCGCTCATTCCACAACGTCTCCGGTCGAGTTGCATGCGTGCCACGCACCAACGCCTTCGCACTCGTCGCCCACGTCGACGCCTTGCTTCCTCCACCATTTCACCTATAAATAGAGAGCCCTCGAGCTCGGTCTACCGCTGCTGCCACTTCCCATCCATCTCCCTTCTTCTTCGAGCTTCAATCAGGCAAGGCCATGAATGCCAAGAACCGAGCAGCCGCACCGCCTCCTAGCCCTCCTACGTCCACTCCGGTGAGCTTCGGCCGGCCTAAATCGCGTCACGGTGCGCCGTATGCAACCAGGAGGCATTCCCCCAAGTCAATTTGGGGATTGAAGCCACTTGAGCCTGTGCGTGCACCTCTTCCTCTTCGGTTCCGGCTACAACCAACTCCACCACCGCCATTTCATCTCTGTCGACCTTCACTCCAATTCCTTCTCACTGGAGTAAGCTTAAGCCTTCCCCTAACCTAGCCCATCACTCACTGGTGCCCTCTCCCTCTCCAAGTCGCCGCCACCGTTGGAGCTCCCGCGGCGCTCATGGTCGCCGTCGCCAGCCCGACTCCAGCCACCTCGGCTCCCTCCGAACGCACCAGCATGCTCCAGGTACCCCATGGATGCCCATGCTCCCTCTAGTTTGCTCCCCACTCCATCCCACGCCATCACCCCCTTTTCCCGTCCATGGCCAGCCGCCACGTGCGATTGCCGCGCTACCACAGTGCCGCCCAAATCACAACTCCACCTCCTCTAGCCTCACTAACCCCCTGGCACTCCATTTTGGCCATCGCCTCAGCCTCACCGCCGCTCCATCGCCGGTGACAACCATTGCCCATTTCAACCCAAGAGCCTCCTGGCCTTCCTCTGTAGTTGAATGATGCTAGCTAAAGTCCAGTTGTTACACATGTTTGACAATACTTAATCAACTTGGATAGTCAAACTAGCAGAGAAGAGAAAGTGTTTGGATGAAATCTGCTAATGACAGCAGAGCCATTCTAGTTAAGTTGTTTAGACTTGACATTAGACAAATGATCTTTGTTAGCACGAGCAGTTAGAAATCATCTTGATTCAATTAGCCTCTGAAGCTTTTAGGTAGTAGCACTTCATTTCAGGAATACTTTGTATTGTCTGTTGAAAGACTGAAGGTATTTAGAACTGACAATAGGCTAGTAACCTTCCTTTACAAGCATTTAGAAAGTTAGTGATTTCTTTAGCTCTTAGTGTCCGTGTGTATCTCAGTATGTGTGATTGAAGCTAGTAGTGGGGTTTACCTGTGGTGTTTAGGGTTGATGAGTAGTTGAATTAGTTAGCTAACAGCACTTCCTGTTAGAATTTTCTATTGTCAGAAGATGAGCCGAGCCCCCCTTGTTCACTGTCTCTATGAATTCTTTTCTCTTTGAGTGAATCAAAGTGGGTTAGATGCTAATTAGGTGATAGATGTTAGCACTAGCTATCAATAGGGCCCATCTACTTAAGTGGCTAGTCCAGTTCAGTTAAAAGGTAATTAAAAGTGGATAAGTGCTGTTGGTATTAAGTTTAGAGGGTAAGCTGAGTTAGGAGTTAAGTAGTGTAGTAGATTATGTATATACATTTTGATTGGGATAGTAGTGATTAATGTAGGTATTTAGCCAAGCCATAGCCATGATTCTACTTCTTCTGTAGCCCTCTGTGCGTGTATGATTACTTGCAGCTGGCTAACAGTGAACCACTTTTAGTTTAGTGGTTGGTTAGTGAGGATTAGTCGAAGTGTTTAGTGTATAGTGAGCCAGATAGTGCAATGTGAGTAGGGTCATCTCGGTAAGCTTTTTGGTAGTTAGCAAGGCATGGTTAAGTTAGTATTAGTGAGCAATGAGCTCACTGGATTAGATTAGTGTATGGCTGACTTTGGGAGCCACCTAGATGAGTTAGTCATGTAGAATCTGTTAGTAGCTTAAATAGTTAGTTAACCTTAGTATATGAGTGTGCCACTAGCTATTTGCAACTGCAGATAATAGATGTGCACACAATCGCCATCAAAGTCTATCGAAGGAGGAGAGCATATAAGAGGATTGATTTTGACTGTATGATCATCGTGGTTGTATACATAGAATGCCAGGATAGAGTGTTTGTGAGTACTAAGTGGCCTGTTAAGGAAAACAACATCACTTAGACTCTAGGTGTCATCCATTGTCATCTGTCCCCAGTGACCAGATGATTCGTAATCCGAAAGCAGATCTAAAGAGTATTACCTAACTAGGTAATCCCTCCCACCTAGGTAGCCAGTGAGGAATGTTCCTGCGAACATTCTTTCTCTGTGGGATTTATCTACTATTGTCGGTAGTACTTCCTTCATCATCTTCTTTGGTCATACTTTGGTCTGAAATATTTCCTTCATCAACCCCTCTGATATACTTTGTCTATAGTATTTCCTTCATCAGCTCTAGATGAGTATGTTTTGATCTCATCTGAATTACTCCTTTCTTTCAAGACGCCGATAAATATGTTTAGTCTAATTTGAAGTGCTTCATTTGGTTTGAATATGTTTTTATTGGATTTCATTTGGTTATTTTCAGATGCTCTTGGATTTAATCGTAACCTGCGTAGTTAGACTCTGTCACTGTGATGGGACAACACTCCCGACAGGATCGAGACTAACAGAACACTAAAACAGGATCAAGGTTATCTGAACAACATAAGCAAGAGCAAGGCAAGCACCCCCTTTGATCTTGTTGATCCCAGTATTTTACTTATTCTACTTTGTTTTGCAAATCCTATTATGCATGTGTGTATGTTTGTATGAAAATGCTATTATCGGGAAAATGGTAGTTGTAAATCCTACTTGCTGCACATGTCTCCTTGGATTATTGATCTCTTACTGTTGTAACCATTAGGATATGAGTTAGACAATATGTAATGTCATTTGGGAATTTTCGAGTGCAGTCATTGCACAAATGCAACTAGAGCAATAGAATTTCTGAAAATTGATAAAAGGACTGATGAATCACGGTGGCCCGATCTTCCGATAGGTTCGATTGATTTCGTCGTGAGGACGTTGACGCTTTGAGGCTTCCGACCCGCAGATCGTCACCTCGCAATTCGCTACACCCGCACGACTGTCGTTATCAACCACGCTTGCACGCGATCGACCTTACCACGAGGGTTATGATTCCTGCAAGCAATCAAAGCAACTCACAAGAACAAGGTAGATGCAATCTGGATTGTATTGCGAATATAGATGAAGTTCACAAGTGGGGTTCCTCAAACCGAACAAGCGGCGAAACTGCAAAGTGGCAGAATAATCTAAGAAAAACCTACCCTAAATTGTGGCGGCTGCTGCAATATATAGGGGGGGGGAGAACATGAGGAGGCTGACCTAGGGTTGTGCTGCCATGTGGAGAGGTGTACACATCCTGGGCTTTGACCTCGCCACACTTACAAGGCCGTATTAGGCCCAAAACGGTGACGCGGCACCTTATTTCAATGTCTCTGATGAACACCCGACGTGGTCGTCACTGGTCGTGGGCCTAGTCGTAGGACTGGCCGTAGAGCTTGAGACCTGGTCATAGATCTGGCAGATCTTGTCGTAGAGCGGGTACACCTGGTCGTAGAGCTTGCAGATCATAGGACTGGTCGTAGAGCTTGAGACCTGGTCATAGATCTGGCAGATCTTGTCGTAGAGCGGGTACACCTGGTCGTAGAGCTTGCAAATCATAGGACTGGTCGTAGAGCTTGAGACCTGGTCGTAGATGGTTTGGATCCTCCCCATTATTCCTAAGTAATAGAAGATCATAATTTTTAGGTAGCATACCATTCTGCATAGATAAATTATTAGCACCTAGAAACGAACTCACCTCATAATTTAAGTGACGCACACGAGCTCTTGTCATAGGACCTTGTAGTAGCAACCGGATCTAGAGGATGTTGTGTAGTGCGTGTATCCCAATGAGTGATGTCCTCATCAAGGACAACATGATAATTTGTGAGTTTGGGAATATTTTTGCAAAATGTCTAGAGGAGTTACCTCCATTATTTTTATCAAAATGACATGAAAACTTTAGTCTTTAGACACGGGCAAGTTATATTGTATTCTGAAAAAGTGAGGATTGAAACTAACTAGTAGATAGGATGGAGATCTTGCCCGTAGTCGGTTAAGAACTAAAACTAGCAAATCCGGGACTAAGACCTAATCGTACAACCGTATGTGCTAGGGTGGGGTAGCCGTAGCTAACTAAGTTATCGAAATCTTAGCCTTGCATGATAGTAGGCAGAAGTAGTGTCCGTATTGCCGGCGAATTGGTAATGCCGACACAACTACGAATGCCTCACTTCGATGGGTTTCCATCCGGGAAAAGTGAGAGACTTGCTCAACGGGTTTCTATCTAGGTGGGTAAGGCTCCTTATCCAATGTGTTACTTTGTTACTACCAGTGTTATTATTATTATTCCCGACGGATGAGGATAATGATTCGCAGGGCTAGTGCAAGGTTAGGACTAGATAATGTAAAGGCTACGTCGCGAACTCTAGGTTGCTTACCTTCGATAGTGAGCAGCAATATAGAGATATTTCAGGCAACTGGAATACCGCGTACTATGGGTAAAGTTGTATACCTCTGCAGAGTAATAAACTATTCGAATAGCCGCGCTCACGGTCATGAGCATGCTTAGTGCAGTTGGTTTGGCGGTAGCTTTTGTTTTCCAAAAACTGTTTTGTAACAAAAGATTGGGGTAGTGACATGGGGTTTTTCATTTGTTGAGTTAACTGCCGTTTCTATGGCTTTGTTGCTATGTCTATAGCAGATTGTCATTTCTATGACTGATTTGCTATGTCTATAGAAGGATTGCTATTTCTATGGTTGAACATGAATTTGTTAGTGCCATTTCTATGGCTGAATATTGATTATATTTTTTCTTACAACCGGGTAGGGTTGTGAGTGTTTGTTGTTACTTGTTCAGTTACTTTACTTACTGTCCTGTACTTACTATTTCATAAACTGCTCTTTCAAATTTCGTTGCAAATTACTACTTATGATTATTGCAAATAAACTTGGCTTTGAGCAAAAGAACTTGTAGAATAGAGCCATACATTTGACAGCCTTGCATCTAATATAACATTTGTGATACACTACAAGTCTTGCTAAGTACACAAGTACTCAATCTTGCTATTGTTGTTGGTTTAGAATTTGCAGATAAGCCGACGCCTGACGATGAGTTCCTTGCACCTGGCACCGAGGGGTTCGGTGACGGGTCTATTTAGGCCTTGTTTCTTGTCGGTTGCCTACGGGATCGGATAGGCACACCGCTGGACTTTCACTACTACTACTATGTCTTCCGCTGCTATTTATTTCCTCTGATAACTACTTTTATTTGGCCAGTCGGCCGTTGTTGTAAAAACTATTGTAATAGCTTAAGTAGATTACACCCTTTTGCTTTACTTTAGTATGTGATTATATGGAAATGATGCCAAACGATGTGAATGTGTGTGCCAGATTTTAATCCTAGGACTAGCACAGTATACACATAAGATCCACGGGTATTCCACGCCCAGGGGTCTGACAACAGTTTAGTTGTTTGTGAAAGTTTACCAGATTTTTTTTATCTATCTTGAAGTTTTCTCTAAAATTCTTTTAAGGTCACTGGTTATATGCAAATGCAATATTTTATTTAAGAAAAATTCAAAAACATGCTCAAAATAATTCAACATTTATTCTTAGTGCAATAAACTCGAGTTTGAATATTTGGCATGTTACAATTACGTGTGATTATTGAGTTTTATTTCAATGTAACTAGCATAATTTCCCATGCAATTGCGTGGCTTCATATTGCGACATATTTTATTTGTTACATATCTCCAATACTTTTGAAAAGCGTAGCTATATTTGTTATACAATTGTAACAGTCACAATATCTATATGTGATTAATCTGCAGTGTTATAATCTGGCACCACTAAAATAAGTGGTATATATCTCTGGCACCACTAAAATAAGTGGTATATATCTTCTTCTTTTTTTCTCCTCATTAATGAGAGAATTGATAGGAATTTTTTTTATGTAGGATTATTATGGGATTTCTAGACCTCTAAAACGAAGGAGGTACCTTGAATATCACCAATTGTTTGTAGATATAGTTGAGTTTATTTTCAATGTAACAAGTGGACTTTTTGGGTAATTATGCGGCTAGATATTGCAACATATTTTATTCGTTATATATCCCTAATACCTTTGAAAAGCATAGCTATATTTATTATATAATTGTAATAGTACAATATCTAGATATAATTAACATGCACTGCTATAATCAGATCCCACCAAAATAAGTGGTATAGATCTTCTACATTGATGGTGTTCCACGCAAGTGCATAGTTTAGCACGTACAACATTTTTTTCCCAAGAAAAGGACATCAATCCCTGCTGATTCATGTTAGAATTGTACAATGTTTACAGTTGAAGTTGATTCGTTAACTTGTTACAGCTCTGTTATGCGCAGGCCCAGTTTCGTATCACAAGGTATTGGGCCTGACTGATAGGCCGAAAACTAGTTCAGGCTCCTACAGATTCCAAAGCGTCATAATAATTCGGCTCTTTGAAATGTTTGTTTTTTTCTTATGGGGTTTTGTGTTTCCTGGTTTTACACTTTTACTGCCACTATTTTTTTTAGAAAAACCAAAGCAGCTGTAGCATCCCAAAATCCTGATTCTAGGATTATGTAATATAAATGCATTAGAGAAAATTTTCTTTGACCATTTGCATGTGAAATATACTATGTTGCAAATTTGTATTTGAATTTAAAAGCAAAACTTGAACCACAAACAATCGGATGCTAAAAGGAACTAGATAAAACAAAGTAAAAATTTCTACATGAGAGAATTGTTTCGGGCTAATTATCCCAGGAACTATTCATCAAAAGTTTTACATGAAAACTCGTTTAGAAAAATAATTACAAAAGCATAAGAACAGCACATTTTTAGAATTTTTTAGAAATTCACAGAAAGTATTAACATTTCAAAAATTTACTGGAGAAACTAAATTAGTCCAAAAGTTCACACAAAAATTTTCATTAATTTTGGACGTGATTTCTATAGTAAACAAAATCGGCAAAGAAATCAATAGAAAATGGAAATCCTAAATCTAATCTTCACCTCCCACCCTCTCTCTGACGTGTGGGTCCCACCCACAGGTATCATCGTCCACCTCGCAGCACCGAGCACCAGCGCGGCACCGTGAGACCTCCACCGCACCGCCAACCGTTTCTGACCGCCTCGCCCACGGTTTTCCCCGGTCAACCACTTCGGTCGTGTTGTCGGGTCACACCGCACCCATCCCTGCCCACGCGAGCCCATCCTCCGCTGGATTGCTCGAGCTCTCCTCGCCTATCTCTGCCACCTCCGGCTATAAATAGCCATCCTTGAGCTGCGTCTCCTCTTTTCCAAGCAAGTGCGCTCACCCACTCTTCTTTTCCCTCACTCATTTTAGCTCTAGAGCTCGGAGAGCGCAACCCTAATTTCGGCCGTGCGCCACCGCCTTTGTCCCTGACGCTGTGAATGGTTACTAGTCAATCCTATTGCGTCATCTCGTGTTCCAATACATTGGTGGTCTTTCCCCTCATTCAATTTTACCTCTGATCCTCAGGAACGGCCGGATCGTGTCGTCTTCCTCGTCTCCAGACAGAACTGCCGCCTCAAGCTCCGCCGGTGATTCTCTGCGCCTTAGACCAATCGGCTGTACCTAAAGCATTGCTTGGACGTCCTCGAGCTTCTCCAACCATCGCTGGACCTCCTCCTTCAGCCGAGCTTCTTCTCCACGTGCGTCCGACCTCGCCGCCTCAGCTCGCCATTGACAACGCGACTCCGACCACCTCAGGTCCTACTCTTGCCTCTGGTATACTTCTAGTAGTCTCTAGATGCTTATGCGTGCACTCATTTGCCGAGAACATTGCTCCTTTGCGATGTTGCGTTTTGCCGTACCTGCTTCACCGCTCAATGCCAGTGTGACACCGCGTCAGGCCACCTCCGGTCTCGCTGTCAGTGCCGACGGGTGTGCACTAGTGCATAGATTCCATTTTGGGCACTCTTTGGCACTGTCGAGCTTCACACAGACGACGACACGCGTGGGCACTCGTGCCACCGTGTGGCACAACGATGACGACACTGTAGCACGTCATCAACGCGCCAAATCCCAGCCATTAGGGCTAACTAAATCATTAACAGTTTGTTAGTTCTATTAAGTCTTTGACATGTCGGACCAAGTCATTAGTTTAAAGAAAACTTAAACCAAAACGTTTTCTTAAGTGAGTGTATGACATGCGGGCCCCACGGCTTAAGTGCACAGTGAACACAACGCCGTGAGCCTGTGCGCTGTGCGCATAGACCCTCGGTCTACGCACTATGCGTATGGACCGAGTCACTAACAGTGCACCCCACTTGTCGGATTTTAAACGAAAATCAAAGGAAAATAGAAAATACGCCTTCAGTTGTGAGGAGAATACGTTTTCGCTTCTGGAAAGCTAAAACCTCTCTAGAACATGCGCAGGAATACGCTTTCTCCACTACAAGCGTATTTCTAAATTTTATTTGATTTTCTTAGCCAAACCAAAATAAAACCTTAATAACTTTTGCTACAAAACTCAAAATTGAATGAAATTTGTTTCTAAATTCATCTAAAATCATCACATACCGAAATATATAAAAATATTAAATTTTTTTACTGTTTAATTTATTATATGTTATTTAATTCGTTTTCGACTATTTTTAGATATCGATTATTTGGGTTATTTTTGCGACGATCAATCTACCATATCTCTAGAACATCAGGAGCAAGGCAAGCACCCCCTTTGATTCTGTTGATCCTAGTATTTTAATTATTGTACTTTTGTTTTTGCAAATCCTATTATGCATGCATGTATGTTTGTATGAAAATGGTATTGTTGGGAAATTGGTAGTTGTAAATCCTACTTGCTGCATAAATCTCCTTGCAATTTTGATCCTTTACTGTTGTATCCATTAGATTATTGGTTAGACAATATATAATGTCGCTTGGGATTATTTGAGTGCGTTTAGTGCACAAATGCAACTAGAGCGATAGTTTTCCTAAAAAAATCTATAAAAGGACAATATGTTAATTTGAGAATTTCGGATATTTTGAAAATATCTAGAGGATATACCTCTATTATTTTGTTTGAAAACAAAATAAAAACTTTAGTTTTTAGATGCAGATGAGTTATATTGTATTCTAAAAAAGTGAGGATTGTACCTCACTAGTAGCTAGGGTGGATATCTTGCCCGTAATCAATTAAGTACTGAAGGTAGCAAATCTGGGACTAAGACCTAATCGTACAACCGTTTGTGCTAGGGTGGGGTAGCCGTAGCTAACTAAGTTATCGAATCCTAGCCTTGCATGATAGTAGGCAGAGGTAGTGCGAGCATGCCGAATGACAGGCAGGCCGTCACAGCTATGGATGCCACACTTCGACGGGTCTCTATCCAGGCGAACTGAGGGACTCACTCAACGGGTTTCTATCTAGGTGAGTGAGGTTCCTCATTCGATGTGTACTTTCATTATTATTATTATCATCATTATTATCCCGACGGATGAGGATAAAGATTCACAAGACTAGTGCAAGGTTAGGGCTAGGTAATGTAAAGGTTGTGTCGCAAACTCTAGGCTGCTTACCTTTGGCAGTGAGCAGTGATATAGAGATATTCTAGGCAACTGGTATACTGCATATTATAGGTAAAGTTGTACACCTCTGCAGGGTGATAAACTATTGGAATAGCCGCGTTCACGATCATGAGCATGCTTAGTGTGGCTGGTATCGCGGTAGTTTTGTTTTTTCCAAAAATCGGATTGTCATAAAACTCGGGTAATGATATGAGCTTTTCATTTATTGAGTTAACTGCCATTTCTATGGCTATGTTGCTATGTCTATAGCAGAACTATCATTCCTATGACTAGATTTGCTATGTCTATAGTAGGACTGCATTTCTATGGTTGAACACAAATTTGTCAATGCCATTTCTATGGCCAAACATGATTATATTTTTGCTTACAACCGATTAGGGTTGCGGGTGTTGTTATTATTTGTTCTGTTACTTTACTTACTGTCCTGTACTTACTTTTTTTAAACTGCTCTTTTAAATTCTGTTGCAAATTACTTCTTATGAATATTGCAAACAAAAGTGGCTTTGAGCAAAAGAACTTGTAGAGTAGAGCCATTCATTTGATAGCGTTGCATCTAATATAATTTTGCGATACACTACAAGTCTTGCTGAGTACACAAGTACTCAATCTTGCTATTGTTGGTTGGTTTAGAGTTTGCAGATGAGCCGACACCTGACGACACATACTTTGCTCCCAGCACTGGAGGGTTCGGTGACTGGTCTACCTTGATCTTGTTCCATGTCGGTTGCCTGCGGGATCGTATAGGCATGCCACTAGACATTTAATACTATTACTATGTCTTCCGCTGCTATTTATTTTGATTACTCTGATGACTGCTTTTATTTGGCCGGTCGACCGATGTTGTAATAGCTTAAGTAGAATACCCTTTTGCTTTAATTTAGTATGAATTTGTATGGATGTGAATACCAAATGTTGTGAATGTGTGTGCTAGCCTTTAATCCTGGGACTAACACGGTATACACATAAGATCTCTGGGTATTCCATGTCTGGGGGTCCGACAACGCCTGGTATCAGAGCTATACTGACTATAGGACAAGCCCTAGGTAGGATGGTTAATAGATTAGGACTTAGAAATAAAAATGCAACTTAATTTAACCATAGGAATGGTTCTGAAATTTTTAGAAATATTTGCTAATCTTTTTCCTCTTAACCATCTCTCGTCATCTAAAGTCTATTTTTTTAATCATCTTCCCTCAACTTGTTCAAAATAGTCCTAGATTTGGGAGAAGGGATGCTCTCTGAAAATAAAAGAATTAAAATACTTTTAGGACTTTAAAATAGAGCCAAAATATTTTCAAAATATCATAAAAACATCCCACACGAAGTCCTTCTTGAGATTCCTCTTTGAACTACTAAGGTTACCACCTTAGACCCCTCTTTTATCAAAAATTTCAGAATGTGATACTTGCTGAAATTTTTGTAATGTACTATCTTTTTTAAACCTCCCCTACCTTCATTTGGAGTTATTTTGAGTGAAATTATAAGGTCTACTTATATAAAGACCAAAGGGGTAGAAATACCTGATTATAAGCCTTAAGGATTAGTTAAGTAAACTTGCGAATGGTTAAAAGTGTATGCTGAAATTTCTTTCCTGTCTACTGTCATTTCTTATCCATATCTCTTGTCACTTGATCTCTAACTCTCATTTTCTTTATAAACATGTAGATGGCTAGCCAGTGGGAGTTGTAGTACAGCACGAGTGCCTTTGAGGAGGGCACGTGGCAGCACACTCTGTGGATGATGTTGCAGCACATCGAGTGGCCACACACCCCACAATACACAGTTTACAGTGCACCAGCGAGTGTAGCCTCCACTAAGTACCTCACTCAGGTACTTGTCCAAGGGAGGAACTTCGGTGGCCTGGCTTTTCGTTGTTACGGGAGAGGCTCTACCATCCGGATGTCCCTGCTCGATGCGGCTTATGTTGTTATCGTTCAACTGTGGAACGAGCTGCCAGCACTGCGGGAGTCGTTCTTTCACTTTTCGGCCAAAGCTGCGGACCTGGAGGACCCCACCTACCGGTAGAGGGGAGGCAGTTCCTTACTCCTCACCTACACCTCGCAGGCCTAGTCAGGTCCCTTGATGGGTATCTCCGTCAGGTGTCTCGTGAGCTTCTAGAGGCTCGTCGGAGGATCTACAGACTAGAGGACAACATTGCTCCTATGGTGGCCTAGGGCTTCTTCTCCAAGGAGCTGTTGTATGGAGAGAATGTAGTTCTGGCACCTGCCGAGGACTTACCTCAACCCATCATCCGCCTGTAGTCCTGTACCTGACATCCCCGTATGTCGGTGACCGGACATCGCCGCCAGGTGATGCCCATCTACGTAGGTGCAGTGGACCCTTTGCTGCCGTTGCAGCGCTACCACCACCACCTCATTGGACATGAGAACACTAAGCACCAAAGTACTCCACCCTCCACTGCCCCTGAGTCCTCAAGAGCCGCCTAGCGCGACTAGGATGTCTAGACTACAGCTGTTAGTCTAGAGCTCACCTGTAGGCCTTAGAGTGAGCACTTTTGGACATTTTGTAGGAGTAGATTGAGGTGGGACCTCGTTGTAAATTGTTTGTAATGTGCTACTTATGATGGTTTAGTTGCCTTCTTTTTGTAATATGGAACAGTGGGCTTTAGCGCCATGTAATGTTTAACTAGTATGTTAAAAATTCATGTGTGCTGCCCTTAAATCTTAAAAATATGCATGCTATCGGTTTATATTAAGTTACAATAGTTTGAGATGATAATGCTTGCTAACCTACTTAACTTCTGCTTATTCCCTCGTATCCTGTGAATATTTGTTTACTCTACCTTTTGTTTGATCAGGATGCCGGTAATGCGCTCAGTTCACCAGCTCATGGCAACGGGTCCACCTCCGAATGCCAACAACTAGGGGGTGAGACTCCTGTGCCTTCAAGATCAATCCTCAAGATCCGTCATGAGAGCGAGCAAGCTAATCACCCTCGATCTGCCATCTGCGAAACCAAGGTTCTACCGCCGCCGCCCGCTATGGCCCAAGTGCTCACCATGATTGAGCAAGGACGGCAGACCAACACTCTACTTCTCCAGCAGTTAGTTTAGAACACTGCAGCCCTCGGCACTGCTATCGGAGGAAATGGAGATGTGGTCAACCAGTCATCATCTAGGATGGGCGAGTTCATGTGAACTCGGCCACCCACCTTTGCATCAGCTGCCGATCCCCTCGATGCTGATGATTGGCTCCGTACAGTGGAGAGCAAGCTGGTCATTGCCCAGTGCACTCATGAGGAGAAGGTGATGTACGCATCTTACCAGCTTCTGGGTACAGTAGTTGCCTGGTGGGAGAATCATCAGGCTATGCTTCCAAAAGGTTAGACTCTCACTTGGGCCGCCTTCAAAGAAGCTTCCCATAATAACCACATCCCCTCAAACATCATGGACATCAAGAGGCGGGAGTT
This sequence comes from Phyllostachys edulis, assembly GCA_036346405.1. Classification (NCBI taxonomy): domain Eukaryota; kingdom Viridiplantae; phylum Streptophyta; class Magnoliopsida; order Poales; family Poaceae; genus Phyllostachys; species Phyllostachys edulis. Next base: position 76,110,575 of record CM070551.1, on the reverse strand, counting down.
CTATGAACTCCGGGAAGGGAACCAGACCGTGATGGGGTTCCTACACCGTTTCAACTATCTCGCCCACTTTGCAGCATTCGATATACCAAATGAAGGGAGGAAGATTGCTCTCTTCCGAGAATGTCTTAACGATGAGATAAAGTGGTCACTTGCTGCCCATGACGTCTCCACTGCCCATGACGTCTCCAACTTCTAGGATCTCATCAACAAAGCTAGTCGAGTTGAAGATAGCACTCGAGCGGTAGTTGAGAGTCGCAAGCATAAGTAGCTTGCACAAAAATCAGCGAGCAGCAGTGCGCCTTGACCACGCGTTTGGCAACAAGCGAACGCGCGTCCTTCTGTACTACCACCTCCAAGATTGCAGGCTCAAGACCCTCATCCTCAAAAAATAGTGGTTCAACAAATAAAACCGCCAATGTTAGCCGTCCGATACTCAAAACCTGACAGCAAACGTCATGTGCTTCAATTGCAATGAGTGCAGACATTATGCCAACAAGTGCCCAAAGAAGAATATTGCAGAGCCTCAACATCAGCCATTTGGAGTCCAGCAGCAACCCCAGGGCCCCGCTCAAGGCAGCACCCAAGCCAGTGCAAGGCTACGGGCGCGGTTGTCTGAACTACAGTACTGCTGAGGAGGCTGACGCATCACCTGATGTGGTAACGGGTACGATTCTCGTACATTCCGTACCTACATTAGCGTTATTTGTTTCTGGAGCAACTCATTCCTTTGTGTCTAAAAAGTTTGCCATGCATCAACAACTGGAAACTACATTGCTAGACATCGTTCTGCTAATTCATTCACCCGGGTCCGTCTTGTGGGCACAACTCGAATGTTTTGATGTTCTCTTGGAAATCAATGGGTTAGGATTCAAAGCCAACCTTATCATGATAGATACATCTGGGATAGATATAATCCTTGGGATGGATTGGTTATCCAAACATCAACGAGTTATCGATTGCGCAAGATGAACAATTTCTCTAGTCAACTCTGGCAGAGAGCGCATCGTATTTATCCCCGCATATGGTGCTCTATCACAATAGCCCAAACGCAATTCCATATCAATTCCAGAACTTAGTCAAGTGCCCATGGTATGTGAATATCCTGATGTGTTTCCGGATGAACTGCTGGGAATGCCGTTGGATCGAGACATGGAATTTGTCATCGATTTGATACCCAGGACAATACATATATCCAAATGACCTTATCGTATGGACTCTGATGAATTAGCTAAATTGAAGAAACAACTCAAGGAATAGCTAGAAAAGGGATTCATTCACCCTAGCTCATCTCCATGGGGAAGTCCTATTTTGTTCGTCACAAAGAAGGACAACAGTCTACGGATGTGCGTCGACTATCGTTCTCTGAACGAAGTCACCATTAAGAACAAATATCCTCTTCCAAGGATTGATGACTTGTTCGATCAAATGAATGCTGCATGCATTTTCTCCAAGATTGACTTGAGAACTGGATATTTTCAACTCAAGATCAGACCTGAAGATATTCCAAAGACTGCTTTCACTACCCGTTACGGTCTGTACGAATACACCGTAATGTCTTTCGGACTTACCAATGCTCCTGTAAATTTCATGAACCTCATGAACAAGATCTTTATGGAGTACTTGGATCAATTCGTGGTGGTCTTCATCGACGATATCCTCATCTACTCCAAGACTGTAGAAGAGCACGAGCAGCACTTGCGATTAGTGCTCGACAAGCTGCGGGAACATCAGCTCTATGCCAAATTCACCAAGTGCGAATTTTGGCTAAAGTAAGTTGGCTTCCTAGGCCATATTCTATCTAAGGGAGGAGTGGCCGTGAACCCAAGCAAGATTCAAGAGGTTCTAGATTGGAAGCAACCCCAGACCGTTCCTAAAGTCCGAAGTTTCCTCGGTCTGGCAGGATATTACCGCTGATTCATCAAGAACTTCTCCAAAATCGCAAGATCAATTACTCAACTTATGAAGAAGGAGAAAAAGTTTGAATGGTCAGCCTCATGCGACGAGAGTTTCCACGAGTTAAGAAAAAGGCTCACATCAGCCCCAGAGCTGACTTTGCCTGATATACACAAGGATTTCACTATGTATTGTGATGCATCCTGCCACGGCCTGGGTTGTGTGCTGATGCAAGAAGGCAAAGTAGTGGCCTATGCCTCACGTCAACTATGGCCACATGAAACTAATTATCCAACACATGATTTAGAGTTAGCAGCAGTGGTTCATGCTTTCAAAATCTGGAGGCATTATCTTATCCACAATCGGTGTGAGATATACTCAGATCATAAAAGCCTGAAGTATTTCTTCACATAGCTAGATCTCAACTTGAGATAGCGAAGATGGCTTGAATTGATCAAAGACTACGACTTAGGCATTCATTACCACCTTGGTAAGGCCAATGTGGTAGCTGATGCTCTTAGCCGAAAATTTCACTACATGAGCGCATCGATCGGAGAAAATCAACTGATGCTGCATGAAGAGTTTCAGAAGCTCAACTTATAAATAGTTCAAGAAGGTTATGTTGCTGCCCTAGCACTGCAACCTACTCTTGAATCACAAATCCAAGTCGCTCAGCTCAAGAATCTAGCCATAACCGAAATCAAGATTATTATAAGAGATGGTGGAAAATCAAAATTTTCTGAGAATGTGAGTAGATTAGCTATGTGTGGGCAGCAACTCTGCGTTCCCAATGATCAAGATATCAAGGAGCTAATCCTCAGAGAAGCTCATGATTCTTCCCTCTCCATCCATCCCGGAAGCACCAAGATGTACTAGGATCTCCGGAACCAGTTGTGGTGGCCCGGTATGATAAAGACATTGCCGCACATGTTGCCCGGTACGACGTGTGCCAGCGTGTCAAAGCAGAACACCAGCGACCCGCGGGTTTACTTCGACCCCTAAATATCCCCGAGTGGAAATAGGACGAAATTGGCATAGATTTCATAACAAGGTTATCAAAGACTCGAAAGTGTATGACTCTATATGTGTTATTATTGATCGCCTAACTAAGGTGGCTCACTTTATTCCAGTTAAAACCACCTATAATGCAGCCAAGCTAGCAGAACTTTATATGGATAATATCATCCGTCTGCATGGCGTGCCAAAGATCATATCCTCTAATCGAGGATCTTAGTTCACTTCCCGATTCTGGGACAGTGTACATGAACTATTGGGAACTAAGCTATTCTTCAGCACGGCGTTCCATCCGCAAACAGGAGGTCAGACAAAAAGGACCAATCAAATTCTGGAAGACATGTTGCGAGCATGCGTGTTGTCCTATATCACGGATTGGGATAAATGCCTAGCGTTTGTTGAGTTTTCTTACAAAAACAGCTTCCAATCCAGCCTTCAGATGTCTCCATTTGAAGCACTATATGGAAGAAAGTGCAGAACACCCTTGTTCTGGTTTGAAGTCGAAGAACGACAATTTTCAGACCAACTGTCATCCAAGAAGCTTAAGAGTAGGTGGATGTGATAAGGAGACGCTTAAAGGAAGCACAATCGCGACAAAAAAGTTACGTCGACCGCTATCGCCGTGAGCTAAGCTTTGAAGTAAATTATTTTGTTTATCTCAAGGTCTCACCACTACGAGGTATCCGCCGTTTTCAAGTCTATGGGAAATTGGCACCTCGGTATATCGGTCCTTACCAAATTCTTGCAAGGAAAGGCGAGGTGGCCTATCAGCTAGAGTTACCACCTCAACTTTCAGACGCACATGATTTCTTCCACACATCGCATCTCAAGAAATGTCTTCGGGCCCCTACCAAATCCGTTCCAGTGGAAAGCCTTGATCTTTAACTGAATCTAACTTACCGTGAGCACCCAATCAGAATTTTGGATGAAGCCATGCCATCAAGATGTTGAGAATTTAGTGGAGCAACCACACTGAAGACGAAGCTACATGGGAATGAGAAGACCGCCTCCAAGCCGAATTTCCTCATTTCTTTATCGAGTCCTGAATCTCGAGGACGAGATTCATTGTACGGGGGGGGGGGGTAGCTCTGTAGCATCCCAAAATCCTGATTCTAGGATTATGTAATATAAATGCATTAGAGAAAATTTTCTTTAATCATTTGCATGTGAAATATACTATGTTGAAAATTTGTATTTGAATTTAAAAGCAAAACTTGAACTACAAACAATGGATGCTAAAAAGGAAATAGATAAAACAAAGTAAAAATTTATATATGAGAGAATTGTATCGGGCTAATTATCCCAGGAACCATTCATCAAAAGTTTTACATGAAAACTTGTTTAGAAGAATAATTACAAAAGCATAAGAACAGCACCTTGTTCAAATTTTGTAGAAGTTCACAGAAAGTATTCACATCTAAAAACTTTACCAGAGAAAATACATTAGTCCAAAAGACCACACAAAAATTTTCATTAATTTTGGACGTGATTTCTATAGTAAATAAAATCTGCAAAGAAATCAACAGAAAATGGAAATCCTAAATCTAATCTTCACCTCTCACCCTCTCTCTGACCTATGGGTCCCATCTCCTCTTTTCCAAGCCAATGCGCTCACCCACTCTTCTTCTCCCTCATTCATTTGACCTCTAGAGCTCGGAGAGCACAACCCTAATTTCGGTCATGTGCCACCGCCTTCATCCCCGACGCCGTGAAGGGTTACTAGTCAATCCTATCATGTCATCTCGTGTTCCAATACATTGGTGGTCTTTCCCCTCATTCAATTTTACCTCTAATCCTCAGGAATGGCCAGATCGTGTCGTCTTCCTCGTCACCAGCCGAAACTGGGACCTCAAGCCCCGCCGGTGATTCTTTGCGCTTTGGACCAATCAGTTGTACCTGAAGCATCTCCTAGACATCCTCGAGCTTCTCCAACCATCGCTGGACCTCCTCCTTTAGCCAAGCTTCTTCTCCACGCTCGTGTGACCTCGTCGCCTCAGCTCACCGTCGACAACGCGACTCTGACCACCATAGCTCCTACTCTTGCCTCTGGTATACTCCTAGTAGTCTCTAGGTGCTTATATGCGCACTCATTTGCCGAGAGCGTTGCTCCTTAGCGATGTTACATTTTGTCATACCTGATTCGCCACTCAACACCGGTGTGACACTGCGTTAGGCCACCTCCGGCCTTGCCGTCAGTGCCGTCGGGTGCGCACTAGTGCACAGATTCCATTTTGGGCACTCTTTGGTGCCATCGAGCTCCACATCAACGTCCCAAATCCCAGCCATTAGGGCTAATTAAATCATTAATGGTTTGTCTAGTTCTGTTAAGTCTTTGACATGTGGGACCAAGTCATTAGTTTAAAGAAAACTTAAACCAAAACATTTTCTTAAGTGAGTCTATGACATGCGGGCCCTACGGATTAAGTGCACAGTGAACCCAACGTCATGAGCTCGTGTGCTGTGCGCATAGACCCTCGGTCTACGCACTATACGTATGGACCGAGTCGCTGATAGTGGACCCCACTTGTCGGATTTTAAACGAAAATCGAAGAAAAATAGAAAATATGTCTTCAGTTTTGAGGAGCATATGTTTTCCCTTCTGGAAAGTGTAAACCTCTTTAGAACATGCGCGGAAATACGCTTTCTCCATTGGAAAGTGTATTTCTCAATTTTATTTGATTTTCTCAGCTGAACCAAAATGAAACCTTAATAACTTTTGCTACAAAACTCCAAATTGAATGAAATTTATTTATAAATTTGTATAAAATCATAATATACCTGAATATGTAAAAATATTTAATTTTGGTTATTGTTGAATTTATTGGATGTTATTTAATTCGTTTTCGGCTATTTTTAGACGTCGATAATTTGGGTTATTTTTGCGACGATCAATCGACCATATCTCCTGAACATCAAGAGCAAGACAAGCACCCCCTTTGATCATGTTGATCCCAGTATTTTAATTATTGCACTTTGTTTTTTTGCAAATACTATTATGCATGCGTGTATGTTTGTATGAAAATGCTATTGTTGGAAAATCGGTAGTTGTAAATCCTACTTGCTACATAAGTCTCCTTGCAATATTGATCCTTTACCGTTGTAGCCATTAGATTATGGGTTAGACAATATATAATGTCGCTTGGGATTATTTGAGCGCGTTTATCGCACAAATGCAACTAGAGTGATAGTTTTCCTGAAAAATCTATAAAAGGACAATATGTTAATTTGAGAATTTGGGATATTTTGAAAATGTCTAGAGGAGATACCTCTGTTATTTTGTATGAAAACAAAATGAAAACTTTAGTTTTTAGACGCGGGCGAGTTATATTGTATTCTGAAAAAGTGAGGATTGTAACTCACTAGTAGCTACTGTGGAGATCTCGTCCGTAATCGATTACGGACTGAAGCCATCAAATCCAGGACTAAGACCTAATCATACAACCGTATGTGCTAGGGTGGGGTAGCCGTAGCTAACTAAGTTATCGAATCCTAGCCTTGCATGACAGTAGGCAGAAGTATTGTGACCATGCCAAATGATAGGCAGACCGTCACAACTGCGGATGCCTCACTTCGACCGGTTTCTTTTCGGGCGAAGTGAGGGACTCACTCAACGGGTTTCTATTTGGGTGAGTGAGGCTCCTCATTCGATGTGTACTTTCATCATCATCATCATTATTATTATTATTATTATTATTATTATTATTATTATTATTATTATTATCCCAACGGATGAGGATAAAGATTTGCAGGGCTAGTGCAAGGTTAGGGCTAGGTAATGTAAAGGCTGCGTAGTGAACTCTAGGCTGCTTACCTTCGGTAGTGAGCAGTGATATAGAGATATTCTAGGCAACTGGAATACCGCTTACTATAGGTAAAGTTGTACATCTCTATAGAGTGATAAACTATTCGAATAGCCGCACTCGCGGTCATAAGCATGCTTAGTGCGGCTGGTATGGTGGTAGTTTTGCTTTTTCCAAAAATCGGGTTGTCACAAAACTCGGGTAATGACATGGGGTTTTCATTTGTTGACTTAACTGCCATTTGTATGGCTGTGTTGCTATGTCTATAGCGGAGCTGTCATTCATATGACTAGATTTGCTATGTCTATAGTAGGACTGCAATTTCTATGGTTGAACACAAATTTGTCAGTGCCATTTCTATGGCTAAACATGATTATATTTTTGCTTGCAACTGATTAGGGTTGCGGGTGTTGTTATTACTTGTTCTGTTACTTTACTTAATGTCATGTACTTACTTTTTCTTAAACTGCTCTTTTAAATTCCGTTGCAAATTACTACTTATGAATATTGCAAATAAAAGTAGCTTTGAGCAAAAGAACTTGTAGAGTAAAGCCATTCATTTGATAGCATTGCATCTAAGATAATTTTTGTGATACACTACAAGTCTTGTTGAGTATACAAGTACCGTCGGCCACCGGGAAATATTATAAGTGCAGTAGTGAAGGCCTGTGCCTGATAACCTGATATGAATATCCTTCATTTGATGAACATTGGCTAGTTCCCCCAGGGTTACAAGAGACAGGTTGGTATTCATGACTTGATGCTTCCAAGCGGTTATTGTTTCGTGCAGCTAGTCTTTTTTATCACGGCAAGCGAGTCATGGTCAAGGTTAGATATAAAAAGTTACAAACTAATCCTGCAGAATGTCAATCTATCCCAAAGCATATTCCCAACGGATATACAAGTACTTGCCATTTGCTCATACACAGGTACTCCAGACATATATTTTTATCATTAATTATATGATGAGTGATAAACTTCACAAAAATGAAAGCATGCATTGTCACAATTGTTGTTATTGCACTAGTGGCTCCAGATGCCTCCTTCCAGGGATGAGGACAAGCTCAGCAAATTTCCTTGGAACTTCCTCTGATCTGAATAATGTTTTAAGTATGTTTCTAGTTTCTATGTGGCTTAATATCATGCAGCTAGCTGTTATGAAACCAAACGGATGTTGTCTAGAGGGGGAGCATTCGTGCTAAACTTTGATCATGATTAAGTCTAAACTTTGATTTACCTAGAGTAAATCAATTTGATGACCACTACCTGAATTTACCTTGAAGGTTTTAGCACTTAATTATTAAAGATATATTAGATCATGAAGATCGATAACTATTCACCAAGAATAGATGGTCTAGAAGATTATATCATCAAGAACGTCAAGTGTCGTACTCTTTTCCCCTTAGTGTGTTTTTACTAGAAGGTTTCTCACATAGGTTTTCATGAGGCAACAAGTGCAATGCAACTTGCGTTTGCGATATACTCTTTTGTTCCATTCCTTTTTCTCACTGGAATTTTGAAAAGAGTTTTTGATGAGGCATGTATATGTCACTATATTTGCCCAAGGTGGAGTGTTATAAAACCGACCGCATGGGAGGGTGCAGCAGGCCCTAGGCCCCGCCAGTTTCTTATTCTTCAAGGACATGTGTGCGTATATCAAATTCCTTGTAGGACTCATGTATTTTGTACCAAGAAGTCATTGGAATAAAGAAGATCGCCGAATTGTTCTCTCTCATATCTTGTGTACGTATTTGTTCTTCTACTTTTGTATTGTCTAATTGTGTGATTGATCTTGCTTCTAGTTGTGTTGATTGGTTGTTTGGATGGCTTGACAATACTATTATTCAATGATTCCAAAAAAAATACTCCTTCTGTTGAAGAATGTATGACGTTTTGGATATTCGTATAGTCTCCAATATCCAATTGTTACCATTACTTTTCATATGATTATGTTAGTAAAAATTACAAAATTATTATATTATAAAAATATTTATCATGATAAATCTAATGATACTATTATCTTATGACCAATCTAAATAGTTTTTCATATATTATTAGTCAAAGTTATAAAGGTTTGACTACACGCTTTCTAAAACGTCATATATTTCTAAACGGAGGGGGTACCATATATTAGGGAGGGGATGTTCCTTAACCATGCAGAATTTGTCTTTTTCATTTCTTGCGAATGAGGTAGAGTTTGATCCTGAAATTTTGCACATTTAAGAACATCCCCTCTTGTACATATGGTATATTTTTTGGAATTTTTGAAAACTACGAAAATATTATTTTCACGGGTTTGCAATATTTTTAGATGGTTTGCATCATTCGTTGAGGTTGCGTATACGTTTTTGGTTATTATACCTTTTTTAGTATTTTTCTTTTATAGCGGCGATGCTTCTAGTATTATCCAAATATTTCCAAGAGACAATGCATCAACAACAAAATATTGCCGACAAAGTGATGGTCACTCAAAAAAAAAAAACCAAGTGTTAATACCGTCGGTCACCGGGAAATATTAGGCCCCGCCGGTATCTTGCCCTCCAAGGACATGTGTGCCTATATCAAATTCCTCGTAGGACTCTAGGCTATAAATATAGGAGAGAGGCCCATGTATTTTGTACCAAGAAGTCATTGGAATAAAGAAGATTGTGGAATTGTTCTCTCATATATATCTTGTGTACGTATTTGTTCTTCTACTTTTGTATTGTGTAATTGTATGATTGATCTTGCTTCTAGTTGTGTTGATTGGTTGTATGAATCGCTTGACGACACTGTTATTCAATTGCAGCTAGTGTATGTATGCATGTAGCTCTCCCTGTCTCGCGTTTGGCTTTATCAACCACAGGCCTGTGCTGGCTATCTCCTCCGAGCAAGATGCACATCTGCAGGAAAAACAGCATGCAAGCCAACTCTAAATGGATCAACTGCAGCCACACAGAGATCGCATGTGGGTACAATTAATTCCATTAATTAATTGAGAATCGACGGTCTACATAGAGCACGGTGGAAAACAATTTATAGGGAACAGGGAATGAGGTAGATTTCACGGTCCAAAATGGCCTCATATTCAGTTAACACACGTCACAACACCTACAATATCCGTTTTCTACCCATACTGTATGTCGGACAGAAAAGGTAGGAACTTTTTACTCAGGCAAACATGTTACTCAGTCGCTTGAAAATCGGTTTGTCAATGCATCCGGAGGTGGTGGGGACGGCGGATCGAGCGGCAGTGAGCCGCCGAAAATGGGTAAGCTGGCGGCGGTTGGAGGGACCGAGGGAGGATGTGGGTTAGGGTAGGGTTAGGGGGAGAAGGTTTATATATGAAGTGGAGGCGGACGAGGGTGATTGGATAAAAAGGAGCAGACAATTGAGAAATTGACAACCCAGTTCTATGTAATATTGTTGGTTGCCAAATACTTGCAATTTGCATAACATCGACCGGATATATGCAATAGACGAATCCGTGTACAATGGTATATACAACTGCTGTCTATAATATCCCTCTATATCATCTATAGACAGCGCTAAAGACAGATTCTACAATAGGTTGTTTTTTTACATGTCTCTTAGACAATTCCTTCATGTATATATAATGTATCTTGTTTCTTGTGTTACAGTCAACTATTGCATAAGGGTATGTACAATGGTACAGACAACTGCTGTCTATATCAACTCTCCATGTCACTTGTAGACAGCACTAAAGATAGCTTATACAATGAGTTGTTGTGATATAGTCGGCTATAGGATTGTAGACAACACACAATCTTTTAATACTTTTCTTGGTTCTGGTGCTACAATCGGCTACAGGATTGTAGACAACATATTTCTCTCTCTTTATTCTCTTTCATCCACATCAGCTTAAACTCTACGTGAGACTATAGACAGCTGATATAAGCCCATTGTACATGATCTAATAGACGGCTCCATTCTCTATGCTCCATCTCTCTCATCCACGTCATGTAATATTCTATATGACAAGTCTTACAGATAGCTGACGTCACAACATGCTCTTAAACGGTGTGGATTTCTTCGTCGGCGCCTGCAGCTATAATGGCAGCGTCTTCCGGTGGCTCCACTACCTCAGTGTCTCCACTAAGCTCCTCAAGTGACTTTCCTTTAGGCTCCGGCAAAAACCAGGTGAACACAAAACCGACTATGTTGCACACGATGAGCATGATCATCCAGAATACAATATGCCGCTGGAAGTAGAAGTACCCGAAGACGCCAACGATGGCACCAACCTTCCCACCTGCTCCAGATATCCCATGGCACGTCGCACGCAACCTCGTCGGGAAGATCTCCACCGGGATGATGAACGTGGTCGAGTTGGGGCCAAAGTTGGCAAACAAGAAGATGCACGCGTACAAGGTCAAGGCGACATAGCCGAATTGACGACCATTGGTGTTGGCCCAGTACTTGTACGAGATTGCGATGCCAAGCATGAAGATGCTCATCATGGTGAACCCCAGTCGCTGGATCTTGACGCGGCCAATACGATCTACGAAGGCGACGGTGAGGAAGTATCCTGGAAGGTTTCCGCACAAAGCGACCAGCGCCTGCGTGCAAGCAATCCTGTAAGTCTGCTCGAGTGGGTTCATGGTGGTCGTTTCGCCGAACCACCCGATGTTGATCAAGATGTCCTTCATGGACAGGTTCAGCGAGTAGAAAGAGACGTCAAGCACTAGCCAGCAGACGGTGGTTGCGACCAGCTGGGCGCCATGGATGTAGATGAACTTCTTGGAGAAGAGCCCGAAATCCTCACCTACCCTTCTAACGACGAGCTCGTTGGCTTCTTCTTCGTGTTCCATGCCGTTAATGTCGACGTTGAGGACGATGGACATCTCAGACGCGGCCAGCTTCGCATTCCCAGTGATGAGCGCCGTGTAGCGCGCCGTCTCCGGGATCTTCATCCGCCAGTAGTAGGTCAGGATGGCGGGAAGTGCGCCAAACATGAGGATGATGCGCCACACGTAGTCAGCCTGCCCGAGCTGGTCATGCTGATACGACCGCGTATGTTTGAATACAGTGGACACGATTAAGGCCACAACACTAGCAACAAGATTCCCTAGTCCCTGCGTCAACAGTATGAATGTGTTCGGAAGTGAGAACAATTTATAAATCAAATTGATTTGTTGGCATATATGAATATGATATATAACCTGCATAGCGAAGATGGCAGCCATGAAGGCACCACGAGTCTTCTTGTTGGCGTACTCAGACATGATGGTGGCCGAAAGTGGGTAATCTCCACCTTGTCAGTTAGAAATTGAGTCACATACCTTTCAATTTTCCCGTATTTTCCTTTTCACTTGTTTTATGTGAAAACTCATGTCCACTTTGTAACATCCCAAAATCCTAATTCTGGGATTATGTACTATAAATGCATTAGTAAAAATATTTTGACCATTTACATATGAAATATACCATGTTGATTTTGGTTTTTGAATTTAAAAGCAAAACTTGAACTACAATAAAAAAAAAGCGTGCTAAAAAGGAAATAGATAAAACAAACAAAATATATTTGATGAGAGAATTATTTCGGGCATATATTATCCCAGGAATAATTCACCAAAGGTTTTATACGAAATCTTATTTAGAAAAAAAAAACAATTACAAAAGAGCAAAACAGAAACTTCTACGAATTTTGTAGAAATTCATAGAAGGTCTATACCTCTAAAAATTTTACAGGAGAAATTACATTAGGTCAGGATCCTACACAAAAGTTTTCATTAATTCTGGACTTCGTACGACCATTTTTAAAATTGAACAGTAAATCAGCTGAAAATGGAAAAAAAATCCTAAACCTAACTCATCTCTCTCCCTCTCTCTGACCTGTGGGCCCTGCCCACAAGGTTCTTCCTCCACCTCGGCGCTGCAGCGCCAGCGCATGCTCGTGAGAGCTCCGCCGCGCCAACTGTTTCCCTCGCCGCCCACGGTTTTTGCCACCAGTCATACCTACCTTGTCACATCGCCTTCACGCCGCGCCCATTACCCTACCCGGCCGCACCTGCTCCTGCCCGTACATTGTCGGGAACCTCTGAGAGCACCACTGACCTACCCGATCTCTCCTTGTTGATCTCCGCCCCTCCGCCTATAAATAGGACACCGTGAGCTTCATCTCTTCTTTCCCGAGCCAGTGCACACCTCCTCTCCTCTTCTCCTCCATTGAATCGAGCTCTAGAGCTCTAGGAGCGCGAGCACTAATTCGGCCGTGTGCCACCACCTTCATCCTCAACGCCGTGAAGGGTTTTGTATCACCCTTAATACGTCATATCATGTTCTAGTGACCACTGATGCCATTCCCTCACTTGATTTCATACTCGATTCACATGATCAGCTGAATTGACACTTCATCCCTGTCTCTAACCAGAACCACCGCTTCAGTCGTAGCCAGAGCTCCACTGCACCCCAAGCCGATTCTTTGTGCCTGGAGCATTGCAGGACCATCACCAAGCTTCTCCGACCTCTGGATGATCCTTTTCATCGGTTGAATCTCTTCTCCACATACGACCGACCTCGCCGCCTCGACTCGCCATTGACCAGTCAACTCCAACCATCTCCAGACCCCTCTTGCTTCTGGTATGACCCTGGTAGCCCCTAGATCCTTTTGCGCGCGATAGATAGTCAAGGGCATAGCTCGTTTGCAACTTCACTCGTTGCCGTAGCAGCTCCTCTGCTTGACGCCGACGTGCCACCACGCCAGGCCACCTTCGGCCTCGCCGTCGGTGCTGGCGGGTGCACAATGGTATGGAGATTCTGTTTTGGGCACTCTTTGACCCCTACGAGTATCACGCCGCTAGCGAGACGCCCGGGCATGAGCGCCACCACCCTGCTTTTGCCGAACGAGCACTATAGCACATCATTAGTGTCTTAACTACAGTCCTTAAGACCAATTCAATGTTTAGTTGTCGGGTTAGCCCTAATGTTTCACTAACATGTGGGACCTGACCGAAAGCTAATGAAAAACATAAAACAAAACGTTCTCGTAGACGAGTCTATGACATATGGGCCTCACAGCTTAAGTGCATAGTTGAAACCTCCTTTCCACCAGGCAATCAAAACCCCTTTTCGACCAGGTAGTCGAAACCCCTTCCGACTAGGTGGTCGAAACCCCTTTCGACCAGGTAGTCGAAACCCCTTTCGACCTGGTGGTCGAAACCTCACATGTAGTTGAACCTCCCTACGACCACATGTAGTCGAACCTATGAATAGTACTCAAAACTACGAACAATACTCGAAACGATGAACAGTACTCGAAACTAGATTTATCAAACCGAACCAAAATGAAACCTTAATAACTTTTGCTACAAAACTCCAAATTAAATGAAATTTGTCTCTAAATTCGTATAAAATCATAATATACTAGAATATATAAAAAATATTTAATTTTGTTTAATGTTGAATTTATTTGGTGTTATTTAATTCGTTTTCGGCTCTTTTTGAATTAGACGACGATTGCTCTGGTTATTATTGCGACGATCAATCAACCTTACCTCCAGAACAACAAGAGAAATACAAGCACCTCCATTGATCATGTTGATCCCAGTATTTTACTTATTGTACTTTATTTTGTAAATTCTATTATGCATGCTTGTATGTTGTGTGTAAAAATGCTATCATTGGGAAAATGATAGTTGTAATCCTACTTGTTGCAATTATCCTTTTCAAATATTGATCCTCTACTATTGTAACCATTAGAATATGAATTAGACACTATGTAATGTCAATTGGGGATTTTTGAGTGCGATTATCGCACAATGCAACTAGAGCGATAGATTTTCTGAAAAGAATGATAAAAGGACAATTTGATAATTTGACAATTTGGGATTATTTTGAAAAATGTCCAGAGGAGGTACCTCTGTTATTTTGTATGAAAACAAAATGAAAACTTTAGTTTTTAGACGCGGGCGAGTTATATTGTATTCTGAAAAAGTGAGGATTGTAACTCACTAGTAAATAGAGTGGAGATCTTGCCCATAGTCGATTAAGGACTGAAGCCAGCAAATCCAGGATTAATACCTAATCGTACAACTGTATGTGCTAGGGTGGGGTAGCCATAGCTAACTAAGTTATCGAATCCTAGCCTTGCATGACAGTAGGCAGAAGTAGTGTGCGCATACCGTAGCACAGACATGCCAACACAACTGCGGATGCCTCACTTCGACGGTTTCCATCCGAGCAAGGTGAGAGACTCACTCAACGGGTTTCCATCCGGGTGAGTGAGGCTCCTCATTCGATGTGTTCTTTATTATTATTATTATTATTATTATTATTATTATTATTATTATTATTATTATTATTATTATTATTATTATTATTATCTGGGCAGATGAGGATAATGATTCGCAGGGCTAGTGCAAGGTTAGTGCTAGATAAGGTAAAAGCTATGTCGCGAACTCTAGACTTCTTACCTTCGGTAGTAAGTAGTGATATAACGATATTCTAGGTAACTGGAATACCACATACTATTGGTAAAGTTGTACACCTCTACAGAGTGAAAAAAAACTATTCGAATAGCCGCGCTCGTGATCATGAGCATGCTTAGTGCGGTTGGTATGGCGGTAGCTTTGCTTTTCAAACTGTTTTGTCACAAAAGATTGGGGTAATAATATGGGGTTTTCAATTGTTGAGTTAATTGCCATTTCTATGGTTGTGTTGCTATGTCTATAGCGGAGCTGCCATTTCTATGGCTGATTTGCTATTTCTGTAGAAGGACTGCCATTTCTATGGTTGAACACGAATTTATCAGTGCCATTTCTATGGTAGAACATGATTGCATTTTTGCTTGTAACTGATTAGGGTTGCAGGAGTTGTTGTTATTTGATTTACTACTTTACTTACTGTCTTGTACTTATTTATACGGCTCTTTCAAATTCCGTTGCAAATCATTACTTATGAGTATTGCAAATAAGCCTGGCTTTGAGCAAAATAACTTGTATAATAGAGCCTCTTTATTTGACAGCCTTGCATCTAATATAATTTTTGTGATACACTACAAGTCTTGCTAAGTACGCATTGTACTCAATCTTGCTATTGTTGTTGGTTTAGAGTTTGCAGAGGAGCCGACACCAGACGACGAGTTCTTTGCTCCCAGCACTAGAGGGCTCGGAGACGGGTCTTGTCGTAGTTGAAAGACTAGGCAGTAAATAAGGGGGGGACCCCTCCGGTACTCGAGGGGTCCTCAGGAGAAGGGACTCGGTGTAAGCCAAAGGACTTGTATTGCAAACTCTTTTTTCTTCTCCAAAACCTCCCCCCACTATGGGGGGGCGAGTGGCTATTTATAGCCTTTTCACAAGTACACCTGGGATTACAAGCTTGCCCCCCTACAGGGCCCTATGCCGGTAGGGGCTGCAGGGACTTTTCTATCCCTAGACCTAGCTCCCGACGTGTGGTGGACCAGCCTGGGCCTGGTCCACCTTGCTGGTGCATCTGGTCCAGGGGCACAGTATGCTCTCCGGGTTCCTCGGGTCTCTGGCTCCTCAGGGTTCTTTGGCACCCTTCGGGAGCCCTCCGGAGGTCTCCGGGGCCCTCCGGGTTGCTTGGACCGTCTAGATGTTCGGGCCTTCGGGAGCCTTCGGGTAGCCTTCGGGAGCCTCCGGGTAGCCTTCGGGAGCCTCCGGGTCGCCTTCGGGAGCCTCCGGGGGCCTTCGGTCCGGCGGGCGCCGGTTTCGCCAGTCGTGGGGCCGTTGTGCGCCCTCGACAAGCCCTCGCGGTCGAGGTCCTGCTTCGTCATGGCTGAAACCGCGTTCCCTCCGGCGATCTGGTACACCGCCCCTTCGCTGGGCGGCACTATTATGATGGCGCGCAGTTGTAGGGTTACGCGCCTCATAAATGTCGTGCGCCGTTTGCTTGATCGGCGCGCGCTTCGAGGCGACTGTTCGTGTTATGGCGACCCAGTGGCTGGTTTTCCGACAAGACGCCTCGTTTTTGGAGAGCCTTAATGGCTTGGGGCGCCACGTGCCATGTTTCGTGCGGTGTGGCTTCGTTATCATGCCACACGTTCTATCGTTCAGTATCCGCCTATAAATAAGCGCTCGGGTCCCATTCGCATGTGCTTGTCTTTGCCGCTGATTTCCTCGCATCTTCTTGCTTCGCGCTTCCTCGTTTACACCGCCCCCTTCGCTGGCCGGAGAGGCAGTTGCTGTGCCTCCGACATGACCAAGCGGGTCAAGGACGGAGGTGGCACCGTGTCGTCTGAATGACGAGCTGGTCGCTTCACCGTGACGGACTCCGTCTTCGCGCGCCTAAAAATGAAGGGAAGATAGGAGGTTGGAGGGCGTCCCGCCACGGGTCCGGTTACTCCCTCCCCGAGGAGGAGGAGACGATCGTGTTAAGTGGCGCATCTCGATCACGGCCTTCGCCGCCTTGTGTTGACATGCTCCACGGGTGCTCGGTTATGCTGAAGTGGATTTGGCGCGGTGACGCCTTCGATCGTCAAGCTTGGCGTTTTCAGTGGGTCTTTGCGCGCTCATGGGGTGAGCGGCGAGGCGCGGCTGTTCGCGTATCTTCACGACGGGCGGTGCCAGCCCAAAAAGAAAAAGGATACGGGGGAGACCTTGAACTTCGGCAGCGTGAACTTCCAACCGAAGGCCCGCCTTCTCCACTACTTGCCCGCGCCGGCGGCCCGGAATAGGTGGGACACTGATTGGACCCGGCGCTGGTTTTACCACAAGTGTTCTGGTGACGCGGGGCTTCGCTCGTATGGGGGGCCGATTCAACTTATCGCGACGCCCGCCATCGAACTATCTGCTCGGGAGGAGGGCCTTCTCCGCGTTGTTGCAACAGCTTGCTGGCGTATGTCTCGAGGGACTTCGTGGAGGAGTTCTGCGCGCTGCGGATCTGGCCACTGGCTCGAGATTGGAAAGTGGACCTCGAAGCGCCGAAGGATGGGATGCCCGTTTTGGAGTTTGGGGAGCGCCTAGGTGCTTACTTTGAGTGGATACATATGTTGTTTGTTTCTTTTTCATCCTTTTTTTTGTAACTATTTCAGCTGCTTCGCCGTTGTGTAGTGTTGCCATTGGCCGAGGCCGAAGATCGCGAGCAATTTCTCGGCCCTTACACGGGAGGAGCACTGCGGCGAACGCGGTGCACGACCGGCGGTTGAACCGCGTGCATCGATCCTACCCTTTGTTTGCGGAACGGCCCGACCCGATGCGAAAAAAGAAGCGCTCGAGGCCCCAAGAGCTGGAGGTTCGGGCGATTAGCGCTATACCGCGCGGGCTTTTGGGGTCGTCGGTTGGGAAGGCGGGCTTTCTTTGGTGGATGTCCCATCGGGCCGTCTTGAAGAGGGCTTCATGGGAGCCCGGTGCTCGAGGCAAGCAGGCGTATGACGATTCGTCTCTTTGGGTCCTTGGCCGCTCTGTGCATTTGCTATAGGCGCGAGGTCATGAAGAAGTTCGTTTGGGATTGCAAGTATGGCCCTCGACGAGGTGTCTGGTGGGACCCCCTTGCAGGTTTATGGTGACGGTACGGAGGACACCGTAGTGGAAGATCGCGAGGATCTTCCAGACGCGACCGGTGAGTTTGCTCTCCCTCGCATTGTTTGTGGGCTCTGGCTGACCTGTGTTGTGCCTGTAGGGCGGGACGCTGAGGGCCATGTCGGTGGCTCCGCCTTCGTCGGCGCTGCGCCTGCGGAGAGTCCCCAAGGTGGGGACAATGTCGGGGCGGCCGGTGGTGGCTCTGACTGCGAGGGGGGAGGGGTTGGTGCTGCGGCCTTTGCCGCCGCGGGCTTGGCGAATTTGGGGCCGCTCGTCTCCTCCGATTTCAGGGTCAGTGTGGGGGCAGCCGCCATGTGCGAGGAGGTGTCTAACTTTACCGCTCCGCCCTGCGTGTCCGAGTTATTCAAAAGGTGGAGCACGCAGGCGATGTTTTGAAGCATGGAGGCGAACGCGGTGAAGGTTGGTTCGTGTAAGCATGCTCCGCCGCTGTGAAGGAAGTTTTGATGGCATTACTATTTTGCAGACCATCATTCTGTCTCGCTCGCTCGAGAGGGACATCCAACGTGGCTACGCGGAGATCCAGCAGCGGGTGAACTCGGAGTTCGCTCGGAGCACCGAACTTGCTGTGAAGGTGGAGCGGCTTGAAGGCAGGGTTGCCGAGCTAGAGGGAGAGCGTCGGACGCTGCAGGAGGAAGTGGAGTCTCTCCGCGGAGCCCGCACCGTGCTCGAAGCGGAGCTTTTGATGGAGCGATCTGTTCTGTCTGCCGCAGCTCAGGCTAGCTAGGAGGCGTTGGATCACATGGAGGGGGCCATGTCTGAGCTTGGCGCCGTGCCCCCTCATGAAAACACGCCATCGATCACCGCCGCCACTGAACGTCTGCGCTTTGCGAAGAAGTGTTCTGCCGGCGCTTCGTGCCTATGGCAACCATCGCTGCTGGGCGGCGTGGACGGCGGCCCTCGTGTCTCTGCAACGTGGCGGGTGTGGCCATGTGGATGCGCTCGGAGGGGGTACATTGCCCGTTGCGTCCGCTGCGGACGTGGCGTCGGGCCAGAAGCATGTGCGGCGGGCCAGCAATGCCCTTGCCAAGGAGTTCTGGGCTCCGTCCGGCCGGGACGCCACCATGGAGTCGCTCCGGGCGTCCTTGGCTCTGAAGTTGAAGCTAAAGGCTCCGGCGGATGTTGCGGCGCGTGGAAGCGAAGGGCCGGCGCTGGAGACAAGGTGTGACCCCCCGCACTATTCCTAGGGGACGATTTTGTTGTAGTTTTTAGGGGCCTCGCCACGCGGGCCGGTCTGTGACCACTGGTCGTGGCCTGTAACCGTTATTTTGCTAATTAATAGAAAACGAACAGGCCTTGTTTGTTGGTATGTGTTTGTTTCATGCTGGTGTTCACATTGGTCGTGAAGAGTCTTGTTTAAATCGCATCACGGACGGGCGCGCAGTTCCTCCGTGGTGGCGCACGAAGTCTTATGCCCCTTTGCGTGGTACGAAAGACGAGCGACTCTTGGTTTGCAAGTGGCCTCAGGGTATTTGTTACCGCGGTATGGTATGCCACGGCGCGAAATGGAAATGGTGGAAGAAAGCAAACTCGGAGGGTTCTATGAAGCGATTCTTTCGCTGGTGCGAACAACGGGCTTTGGACGCGCGGGAGGAGATACAATCTTTCTGGCTAGGTCGAGGTGTGGGTAATGTGGTGGGTTGCAGTCGCGCTGCTCCCACGATATCTTTGAGCTCTTCGGACGTGTCGGATGACTGTACCGAGGAGGAATATATGATGCTAATGGCTACCTACCCATCCGACGAGGAGGTACTCGAGTGGGTGCTGCGGGAGCAATGAGAGCGTGCGGCTGACGATTTCGCGCCTGCCCGCGGTCCCTACAAGGTGTGCCGAGCGTCGAGCTGCGCAGGTTGTACTCAATAGTGGGTTGTTAGGCTTGTGGTTTTTTGTACTGCTTCGTGGGTCGCCGCTTCAGGCGATTCCCTGCGTGTAATTCACAATAAAATAGCAGGACCCTGTCGTTCCGTGGAGTCTTAACTTTTTGATTTGAGCGAGGGGGAGGGAGAGCCTCGCGCTCTCCCCCTTAGTCTTTTAGGTAGGGCTTCGCGGAGTTGTCACACAAAATTTTCGCGGGGGGGAGGCGGAGCCCCGCGCCGTCCCCCATACTTTTTTAGGTAGGGCTCCGGGGAGCCCTAACTCGATTTTTATGAGGGGAGGCGGGCCTGTGGCCGTCTCGCCATACTTTTCTAGGTAGGGCTCCGGGGAGCCCTAACCCAAAATGTTTGCGGGGGGGAGGCGGAGCCTCGCGCCATCCCCCATACTTTTTCAAGTGGGGCTCGGGGCCCTAATCTTGACTTTTTATGAGGGGAGGCGGGCCTCGCCCCCCCCCATACTTTTTAGGTAGGGCTGGGGGCCCTAACTTGATTTTTTTGAGGGGGAGGCGGGCCTCGTGCCGCCCCCATACTTTTCTGGGTAGGGCTCGGGAGCCCTAACCCAAATGTTCTTGGGGAGGCGGAGCCTCGCGCCCCCCAAACTTTTTAGGTAGGGCTCGGGGCCCTAACCCAAAATGTTTATGGGGAGGCGAGCCTCGCGCCGCCCCCATACTTTTTAGGTAGGGCTCGGGAGCCCTAACTTGATTTTTTATGGGGGAGGCGGGCCTGCGCTGCCCCCATACTTTTCTGGGTAGGGCTCCGGGGAGCCCTAACCCGAAATGTTTGCGGGGGGAGACGGAGCCTCGCGCCGTCCCCCATACTTTTCTAGGTAGGGCTCCGGGGAGCCCTAACCTGAAAAGTTCTTGAGGCGGAGCCTCATGGCAGTGGTTCGTGGATACACTCGGGCCCACGGGGTGCCTCGGTGTGCACCGGGGCCAAGGGCCATGCTTGTGATGACTTAGTTTAGACACTCGGGCCCTTGGGTGCCTCGGTGTGCACGGGGCCATGGGCCATCTTGTGATGACTTAGTTTAGACACTCGGGCCCTTGGGGTGCCTCGGTGTGCACCGGGCCATGGGCCATCTTGTGTGACTTAGTTTAGACACTCGGGCCCTGGGTGCCTCGGTGTGCACCGGCCATGGGCCATCTTGTGATGGCTTAGTTTAGACACGGCAGCGGTTGCCGAACAAAACAGCTGAGGCGCTTGTATTTACAAAAGCTGGTTACAACAAATTGCTTATACATGCCCTTGCTTGCCAGCGGTGACGGGGCCGTTCTCCGGGTGCAACCGGTTGTATGCGATGGCTAAGGGTAGAACTTTCGGAGGGTCTTGATGTTCCAGGTGTGCCCCAGCTGGTCTCCCTCGGCGTGCGATCTTGAAAGTGCTGCCGTGTCACGCCCGTGACAACATACGGGCCTTCCCACTTGGAGTCAAGCTTGCCGAGCGCCGCTTGGTTCGTGGCCCGCTTGAGGACTAGGTCGCCCAGGGCGATGTGGCGGCCTCGGACCTTCCTATTGTATGCCCTGGCGACCCCTTCGCTATATCTTTGCATGGTTGAGACGGCTTGCACTCGTTGCTCTTCAAGGAGGTCAAGGGAGAGCTCCCGTCCCTCCGGGTTCGCCTGGGCTGTGGCTCGGTACGAACCGGCGGCGAACTCTGCCGGTGTCATGGCCTCATCGCCGAAGAGCAGCTTGAACGGAGAGAATCCTGTGGCTCTGGTTGGCGATGTACGCAGTGACCACAGGGCTTTCTGCAACTCTTGAACCCTGAGCCTCTAGGAAGGCCTACAAGGCGTTTCTTCAATCCATCGAGGAGGTTGCCGTTGACTCGTTCGACCGCTCCGTTAGTCTCTGGGTGTCCGACCGAGGCGAAGCGCACTTTTATGCCCAAGTTGGTGCAGAACTGTCTAAAGTGGTGGTCGAACGTGTTCGTTGTCGGTGATCGTCATGATGCGCCGTCATCCGCAAATGATGTTTTTCCAAGCAAACCGTTGGGCCGCTGCTGCGGTGATCTTGGCGACTGGCTCCGCCTCAACCCATCTCGAGAAGTATTCTATGGCGACGAACGCGAACCGAAGGTTCCCCCTGGCCGGAGGGTAGGGGCCGATGATGTCAACCCCAACAGTATGACAGCCACACCGGCAAAGGGTTTTAAGGAGCGCCGGTGCCTTGGGGTTCCGACTGGCCCACTGACACCCCTGGCATCGCTGGACAAGGTCCTGTGCGTCTCGGAGGGCCGTCGGCCAGTAGAATCCTTGGCGAAATGTCTTCCCTACCAGGCTGCGAGGTGCTTGGTGTGAGGCGCACAGGCCTTCGTGGATGTCTTTGAGGAGCGATTGGCCCTCCACGCGACACGCTTGCCTTGCAGAAGGGTGCTTGTGACGCCTCCTTTGTATAGTGCTCCGGAGATCATGTAGTAGTTCCTTGCTCGGCAGCGAAGACGTTTGGCTTCGGCTTGGTCCTCCGGCTCTTCGCCGGCGAGGTAGTTGATGATGACGTTCCTCCAGTCCTCCGCCGGTGCCGGGCTCGCCGTATCGAGGGCTAGCACTAGGCGCGCCGTTCCCTCCAATTCAGGCACAGCCCCTTGGGTCTCCGGCGGAGCCACTTGCGTTTCCGGCGTAGCCCCTTGTGTCTCCGGCGTAGCCCCTTGCGTCTCCGGCGGAGCCCCTTGCGTCTCCGGCGGAGCGGACGGTTTGGTGAGTACTTCGTAAAAGACCTCCGCAGGAGGTCCCTCACCGGCGCTTGCCATCTTTGCTAGCTTGTCTGCTGCTTCATTGTTACACCGGGGGATCGCTTGGACGGTGATGCCGAGGAAGTCTTTTGCTGCTTCGCGCACGGCGGCCAAGTAGCGGTTCATCTCGGGGCATCTTGCCACGAACGTCTTGTTGAAATGTCCTGCGACCAGGCGGGAGTCGCTCCTGATGAGGATGTGCTTCGCTCCGAGGGCCTTTGCTTTGCGGAGACCCAGCAAAAGTGCTTCGTATTCGGAGGCGTTGTTCGTGGTTGGGAAGTCGAGGCGGGCTGCATGTGATGCGGCTCGTCCGTCTGGGGAAACCAATATAGCGGCGGCCCCGGCCCCCGCGGCGCACCATGACCCGTCCGTGTACATTGTCCATAGCGTCTCGACCGCGGCGGCGTTGTGCTCCGCATGTGGAGTCCACTCGGCAACGAAGTCCGCGAGGGATTGCGACTTGATGGCCGTTCTCGCGGCGAAGGAAATATCAAAAGGCGCCAGCTCTGCCGCCCATTTGCCTACCCGACCCGAGGCGTCTTTATTGCGCAGCATCAGCGCTAGTGGGTAGGATGTCCGGACCGTGATGGGGTGCGCCAGGAAGTAATGCCGCAGCTTTCTCGAGGCCATGAGTAAGGCGTAGGCAAGCTTTTCGAGCTCGGTGTAGCGTGTTTTGGCTCCCTGTAAGGCCTCCGATACATAGTATATAGGGCGCTGACAATCGCGCTCCTGGACGAGCACCGCGCTGACCGATGAGGGCGTTGCGGCGATGTACAGCAATAGTTCGGATCCCTGCTCCGGACTGGTGAGGCTCGGCAGCTCTGCGAGGTAGGATTTGAGGTCTTCGAAGGCCTTCGGCACTTTCGGTACATCGGAACGGCTCCGTGCCGGAGGGTTCTCAAGAATGGCGCGCCCTTCGCGAGCGACAAGAAGCGGCTAAGTGCGGCAATGCGGCCCGTCAATTTCTGTACCTCGCGGGCGTTATGCGGGGGCTTCATTTCTTGAATAGCCCTGATTTTCTCCGGGTTGGCTTCGATTCCCCTCTCAGAAATGAGGAAACCGAGGAGCTTTCCCGCCTTGACGCCGAACGCGCATTTTTCTGGGTTGAGCTTTATGCCCTCCGCCCGAAGGTTGGTGAAGGTTTCGTGGAGGTCTTTGGCGTGCGTCCCCGCGAGTTTGCTCTTGATGACTATGTCGTCGACGTACGCTTCCACGTTACGCCCAAGTTGGTTGGCCAAGACCTTCGCGATAAGGCGGGCGAACGTGGCGCCCGCGTTCTTCAGGCCGAAAGGCATGCGCTTGTAGCAGTACGTTCCGAAAGGAGTGATGAAGGCGGTCTTGGGCTCGTCCTCCTCCGCCATGTGCACTTGGTGGTAGCCGGAGTAGGCGTCGAGGAAGCTCATGAGCTCGCAGCCCGAGGTAGCATCCACCAGTTGATCGATGCGAGGCAAGGGGAAATCGTCCTTGGGGCACGCCTTGTTAAGGTCGGTGAAGTCAACACACATGCGCCACTGGCCCGTCTCTTTCTTGACGAGGACAGGGTTTGCTAGCCACTCGGAGTACTTGACTTCGCGGATTACCCCCCCTTTTATCAGCTTTTGGATCTCTTTCTTGGCAGCTTGTAAACGGTCCGCCGATTACGCGCCGCAGACTTTTTTTCTTGGGTACCGCGTCGCTACGAAGGGCTAGCTTATGCTCGATTGTTGTTCTTGCTACACCCGGAAGGTCCTCGGGCCCCCAGGCGAAGGCGTCTTCGTTGTTGCGGAGCACCTCGAGGATTGCGTCGTGTGCTTCCGCATCAAGGTTCGCGCCGAGGGCGACCGTCTTCTCCGGTGAGTTGTCTCTCAGCGGAACCCTCCGGAGCTGGCCCTGCGGTTTGTGCTTCGGCGCCCACCTCGCTGAAGGTGGGGCAACGTGATCCCGACCAGGCCCCACGGCATGGACGTGCCGGGCTGGGGATAGTACTTCTAGTTCAATGTTCCTGGCGAGGTCTTGATCTCCTCGCACCGTGACGATGCCTGCCGGGGCGGGGAGCTTCATGCACAAGTAGTTGTGGTGGGCTACCGCGCCGAAGGTGTTTAGCGTGGCCCGGCCGAGGATTGCGTTATACTGGTAGGTCATCTGGACCACATCGAAGGTGACCACCTCAGTCCTCGATGCGAAGTCGTCGCTGAAGGTGACGGCGAGGTTGATCTGGCCCAAGGCGTGGATCGGGTTCCTCCAAACCTTGCGAGGATGCGGTGGTCGGCGATCACGAGGGATCATCATCTTGTTGAAGGCGTCTACGAAGAGGAGGTCTGCCGAGCTTCCTCCGTCGACGAGGACGCGTCTTACCTCGAAGTCCGCGATGTTGGCGGAGATAACGAGGGGGTCTTGGTGAGGGAAATACACCCCGCGCACATCCTCAGGTCCGAAGGATATGGGTACCTCGGAGTAGCGGGGTGGGCTTGACGCGGGGTATGTTGCCATGTGGTGGATTTGGCGGGCGTATGCCCGTCTCTTTCTTTTCGAGGACATGCCGAGCGAGGATCCCCCGGTAATCATGTTGATGACCCTCTGATGGTGCTCGGCGCGGCCTCCTTCTATGCGGGGTCTTGGTTGTGGTGCTGGGAGTCGATTGTCGGCCGCTCTCTTGTTGTCGTAGTCAGCCGGTTGATCGCGGCGCATGTAATCCTGCATGGCAGCGATGGTGCGACATTCGCTGGTTGTGTGCGCTCCCTCGCCGTGGAGGTCGCAAAATTTCGGCGGTGCTCCGGGGCGATTGTCAGGCTGACGACTGGCGTTGCGGCCGCGTCCGCGCCCGCGGCCTCGCTTCCACCGGCCCCCTTGTCTTCCCCGCCGTTGTCGCGCTCGTCTCGTGGTAGACGCCCGACTTTTGCTTGTAGTCATTCTGCTGGCTTGCCGTGTCCCGTCGGTGGTGTTGGATGCTTCTTTCGTGGTGGAGGTGTTTGCGACAGCAATTGCGGGCGCCCCCCTCCGGGCGCTATCTTCTTCCGCTCGGGCGTACTCCTCCATCTTGTCGAAGAGTTCTGTCACGGTCCGTGCGGGTTTGTGGGCCAACCTTTCTGAAAGCGGCCCGTTGCGGAGGCCACACGTAGCTGTGTTGATGATGGTCGTTTCGTTGACGCCTTGCACTTGGCACTTGACCTCTACGAACTTTCTGAAAAAACTGTGGAGGGTCTCATTCGGTGCTTGCTTCACGGCGAACAGTGTCCGCGTCTTTTGGCTCCGTGTAGTTTCCACGAAGTTGTTGCGGAGGAGATCTGGAGCTGCTCCCATGCGTAGATGGGCGGGAGGTATGGTGAAGAACGAGTTAGCGCGACGCCCCTTGGCGCGAGGTGATGCTCTTCGCTTTTGTAGTGTCGTCTCCTCCGCCGCCTCGATGGTCATCCTCGTACACGGAGAATTGCGAGGATCCGTAGTTCCTTCAAAGGGCGCGACCTCCGGCATCTTGAACCCCGGTGGCCATCTGGCCGCCCCCAGCCCGGAGCTCAGCGGGGAGCTCGGGTCGCCTCGGATCACCGGGGTGTGGGTCCCGAGCTGCTCCCCGCTCTGCGGCATTTGTCGGAGCGGGGCCGGAAGGGGCGCGGTGGTCATGGTGGCACGCTCCGCTCCGTTCTGCTGGAGTTGCTGAAGCGGACCCGCGAGGGTTGTCTCTGGCGGCTGCCGAAGGTCCGCCACCTCCCGGCGGAGGGCCGCCAGCTCCTGCTGGAGTGTCTCGTATGATCCCTGGCTGGCGCCCCCCTGCGCCGAGTTGTTTGCTTCCTCCTCCGAAGCGTGGGCGGGGGGCGTAGCTGCCGCTGTGGCTCGGCTCCTCTTGGCTCTGCGGGTGTTGGGTGCCGCGGCCATCGCGGCTGCTTCGGATGTCGAGGTCCTGGGTCTGGCCCTCGTCTGGGGGGCCATCCTCGGTTTAGTGCTTCGTAGCTTACCTGCCGGTCCCCACGGACGGCGCCAACTGTCGTAGTTGAAAGACTAGGCAGTAAATAAGGGGGGGACCCCTCCGGTACTCGAGGGGTCCTCAGGAGAAGGGACTCGGTGTAAGCCAAAGGACTTGTATTGCAAACTCTTTTTCTTCTCCCCCACTATGGGAGGGCGAGTGGCTATTTATAGCCTTTTCACAAGTACACCTGGGATTACAAGCTTGCCCCTCACAGGCCCTATCTTTGGTAGGGGCTGCAGGGACTTTTCTATCCCTAGACCTAGCTCTCGACGTGTGGTGGACCAGCCTGGGCACGGTCCACCTTGTCAGTGCATCTGGTCCAGGGGCACAGTATGCTCTCCGGGTTCCTCGGGTCTCTGGCTCCTCAGGGTTCTTTGGCACCCTTCGAGCCCTCCGAGGTCTCCGGGGCCTCCGGTTGCTTGGACCGTCTAGATGTTCGGACCCTTGGAGCCTTGGTAGCCTTCGAGCCTCGGGTTGCCTTGAGCCTCAAGAGCCTCCGGGGGCCTTCGGTCCGGCGGGCGCCGGGGCCTTCGCCAGGTCGTGGGGGCCGTTGTGCCGCCCCTATGACAGGTCTACTTAGGCCTTGTTCCTTATCGGTTGCCTGCGGGATCGGATGGGCATGCCGCTGGACTTTTGCTACTGTTACTATGTCTTCTGCTGCTGTTTATTCTGTGTTACTCTGATGACTACTTTTATTTGGCCAGTCGGCCAGTGTTGTAATAATCTTGTAATAGCTTAAGTAGAGTACCCTTTTACTTACTTAGCATATGAATGTATGGATGTGATTGCCAAATGTTGTGAATGTGTGTGCTAGCCTTTAATCTTGGTACTAGCACAGTATACACATAGAGTCTTCGGGTATTCCACGCTCGGGAGTTCGACACACTTCATTCAAAATATTACTCTCTACAATCACAAAAGAGTGACGCCCTAGAATACGTGCAGTCAAAACATATTAATTTTGATTTTTGACTAAAGATATTGTCTAGAATGTGTAGTTTGGATATTTGAAATTGTATGAATGAACTTATCATATAAAATACTATCATAATACTACAGTTTTATAACTTTGTTTGAATGCTTGATAATAAAATATTAGTGATCAAAGTGGCATCTTGTTAACTTTGAAAAATAAAAAAACAACACTCATTTGTGACCGGAGTGAATATGTAAATTTGGTGACGTAAAATACTACTGTCAGATTCATATTTAAAGTTCTTTTATATGGTCATGCCTTGCCGCAAAATCAAGCATGATTGCATGGTTATATGGTATACTATTTATCTTTATATTTTCAGAACAGATTTATTTTCATCATACTGCTCTAATATAGTTCTATTGATCTATTAATCGTAAGAACTCTAATATAATAAAGTGACTCCAGTTGTACAAAACACCAAGGTTAAACGATGTTTGCACATAATACAAAAACATGAGGGTTGGACGATCTTTGTCAATAACACCAGCTAAATTGACATCGAGCTGCACATTGAACATCCCCCGAATCTAACATGGAAATGGATGTATGGGGTTCGGAGCTCGAGATATGTATAGCAGCCCAATTTTGAAACCAATTTAAAACTTGCATGAATTTCAAAAAAACCTTTGTTGCATTTCAAAAATTTGAAAAGCCTTGTTGGCAATTTAGAAATTTAAAATAATTTACTTGTCTAAAAAATTTGGATTTGCAAAAATTTTAAAGTTTAATTGTGTGCAAAACCACCCCAGCATTTGAATTCAAATTCAAATCAAATGTTGAAATCTCAAACTAAAATTTCGAACCATTTTCTTTTTCCTCTTCCCCTCGGACCGTTTCCCTGCAGCCCGGAAGAGAGAGAACATCTCGGAAGAGAGAGAACATCGAGAGAGAAAGACAGAGTCGTGAAGAGACAGCCAAGTCCATAAAATAAGGAGATATAGCTAAAGACATTATTTTATGAGTTGTTTTCTATAACAATTTTTTTTTATGCAATACATAAAAGATTGTTGGGTCCCACAGAGACAACTTAAGAGAAATCCATTGGAGTCTTTAATCCTCTCTATAGATGATATGGAGGGATCTTGTAGACATCGTGTGTCTGCATCTTATTGTACATGCTCTAATGGTTATAGATTAGTCATAATTAGGCCACAACAATTTACATGCTAGTTTTTTATTTGAATTTGTAGAATATTTCTCTTTCTCTAAGAGCTTTCTGGCATATAACATCAATTAGGTTTCATAAAATTGAGGGCTAGAATTGTGAGATGTTTTTGTCTCTTTCTTTTTAGAAATTTGTAGCACTTTTCAAAATCTTTCGATATTTTTGTTGGAACAATATTATTTTGTTGCCTAGTTAGATTAGATATATATTTCCTCTAAAAATGTGGGTGAGTAGTGGTCTTTCTCGTGTGTCCGGCTGCAGGGATCAACGAATATGTGTCTGATCGTGAGCATATATGATGGCCGAGTTTAATAAAATTTACTCGCATATTTAATTTCTACTTTCACAAAATACTCAAATTAACTCTTAATGTCAAGAACTTGTGCGAATTAAACTCGAACATTACTCACCGATGCTGAAGCCTAGCCAAAAGCGGAAGAAGCATAGGGTGGCTACGACGTTCTCCCTCGGCCCACGAAAGGAGAAGCCAGAGGCGATGGAGAAAATCGCCATGAGCTTGAGGGTGAGGCCGTACACGGGCTTGCGGCCGACCTTGTCGCCGAGCCAGCCGAACACGAGCTGCCCCACGACGGCGCCGCAGAACGCGATGCTGACGATGACAGCGTTGACGCCAAACGGGAGTACGCCGCTGTAGTAGATGCGGCCGAGAAGATCAGTGACGAGGGAGATGTTGAAGAGGTCGTAGGCATCGGTGAACATGCCCAACCCGGCGATGCCGATGCCTATGTAGTGGTACAGCTGCGTCGAGGCATCGTCGAGCAGCCGCAGCACTCTGGGCTGCCTCCGGGCCATGTTCTCTCGCTCTGCCATACTTCCAATTCACTGAATTCAGTCCGGATAAATAGAAGTCTGAACACGGTATCTTTCGTTTCAGGAGTTGAGGGGGAGGTTCCGAGTCTTGCACTGCTCCAATAATATGTTTTCTCTCTTTTTTATTGAGAATTCCAATGATATTACTCAGATCCCTCCGTTCGATATTTGTAAGGTCACGTACAATGGGCTTATATCAGCTGTCTATAGTCTCTGTCACGTAAGATTTAAACTGATATAGATGAAAAAGAATAAAGAGAGAAAAATGTGCTCTCTACAATCCTGTAGCCGACTGTATCACCAGAACCAAGAAAAGCATTAAAAAATTGTGTGTTGTCTACAATTCTGTAGCTGACTGTATCACCACAACCTGTTGTATAAGCTGTCTTTAGTGCTGTCTACAGATAATATGGAGAATTACTATAGACAGCAGTTGTCTATACCATTGTATATACCCTAAGACGTGGTTTGACTTTGGTGTAGTCTCTGAGGTTAAATTTTGACTATTAACTTTTTTATAATATTTTATACGTAGCTACGAAATCATAACCATAAGAAAGTACTTTCGGTACAAATCCAACCCAACGGTGTCATGTTGTCTCACATAATCTACATATTGCTGGACTAATTGTTAGTTAAAGTTTAGGAACTTTGAATCCTGAAATGCGTGGATGGTTTATAAAAATTCAACAGAGGGAGTAGTTTCCCATGTCACCATTAGAAATTTAACACTTGCTGTTATTACTAAGAGTCCAAGAGCATGTGCAATGGGTTTATGTTAACCATCTATAGTCGTTGCCACGTAAGATTTTTTGCTGACGTAGATAAAAGAGAATGAAGAAAGAGAAAGATGTATACAATCCTGTAGTCGATTGTATCACGAGAAACAAGAAAAGTATTAAAAGATTGTGTGTTATATAAAGATAACTAAAAAGAGAACAGCTGTCTGTACCATTGTATGAGCTATCTTTAGTGCTGTTTATAGGTGATATGAAGAGTTGCTATAGACAGCGGCTATCTGTATTATTAGACATGCCCTAAGACTGCATTGTAGGGGGGCCTCGGTTCTCAAAATAAATGGTTCTGAATTAAATGTGTGGCCAAATAGAAAAGTACGCCTGTCCCTTAGTTTTCTACGGTGCGCAATATGGGCCATCAAATATCCACGGAATGCCGATGGCCGGCATGCTCATGAACAGGGTTCAGAAAACCCCAGATAATTAACTAGCCTGGTTGTTGTTCTCCGAACGTTCGCCCAGTTTACCCCCAATCTCTCTGATCCATTCTTCCATTGAAATAGTTATATCAGCACTTTCTAAGGACTATGATGTGTTACAAACTTTAAAACTTGGAAAAATACAATTTCGAAATTCAACGAACAAAACTGGTTGGTTTTTGTCGCAAAAACCAGCTGATTTCCGAAACTGGCCATGGTTTGGTTTTGACCCAAGTACTGATTTCGCAAGTTCTGCTCATGAAGATTTCCGAAACTGGCCATGGTTTGGTGTTAATGGATCCCATTCAGCATACATATGGTGAAAATTGGAGGAGGTATGTCAGACCCCCGGCCGTGGAATATTCGTGAATCTTATGTGTATACAGTGCTAGTCCTATAAATAAAGGCTAGCACACATATTCACAACATCTGGTATCACAATCATACATTCACATACTAAAATAAAGCAAAAAGGTGTAATCTACTTAAACTATTACAAGAGTTATTACAACAATGGCCGACCGGCCGAATAAAACAGTCATCAAAGAAACAAAGTAGCAGCGGAAGACAAGTAGTAGTAGCAAAAGTCCAGCAGTGTGCCCATCGATCCATCAGGCAACTGACAAGGAAACAAAGCCTAAGTAGACCCGTCACCGAACCCTTTAGTGCCAGGTGCAAAGCACCCGTCATCTGGCGTTGGTTCATCTGCAAATTCTAAAGCAACAACAACAGCAAACTTGAGTACTTATGTACTAAGCAAGACTTGTAGTGTATCACAAAAATTATATTAGATGCAAGGCTGTCAAGAGTATGGCTCTAATCTACAACTTCTTTTGCTCAAAGCCAAGTTAATTTGCAATAAACATAAGTAATAATTTGCAATGGTATTTGAAAGAGCAATTTAAGAAAGAGTAAGTACAGGACAGTAAATAATAGGGCTAATTCCTTATATGCCACCGAAAGTTGGCCTCATCCCTTATGTGCCACTCACTGTGTCATTGACATGTGGGCCCTGACCCCACATGTCCATGACACAATCAGGGATTGAGGCCAAATTTCAGTGGCATATAAGGAATTAATCCTAAATAATATAACTGAACAAGTCACAACAAACACTTACAACCCTACTCGGTTGTAAGCAAAAATGTAATCAACATTTTGTCATAGAAATGGCACTGACTGATTCAAGTTCAACCATAGACATGGCAACACTGCTATAGAAATAGCAAAATAGTCATAGAAATGACAAATTCGGCTATAGACATAGCAACAAAACCATAGACATGGTAGTTAACTCAACAAAGTAAAACCCCATGTCATTACCACAACATTTTGTGACAAAACAGTTTGGAAAACAAAAGCTACCGCCATACCAGCCGCACTAAGCATGCTCATGACCGCGAGCGCGGCTATTCGAATAGTTTATCACTCTGCAGAGGTGTACAACTTTACCCATAGTACGCAGTATTCCAGTTGTCTGAAATATCTCTATATTGCTGCTCACTGCCGAAGGTAAGCAACCTAGAGTTCGCGATGCAGCCTTTACATTATCTAGCCCTAACCTTGCACTAGCCCTGTGAATCTTTATCCTCATCCGTCGAGATAATAATAACAACACTGATAGTAACCAAGCAACACATCGGATGAGGAGCCTTACTCGTCGGACAGCCCCCATTGAGTAAGTCCCTCACTTCGCCTAGATTGAAAGCCATCGAAGTGAGGCATTCGCAGTTGTGTCGGCATACCGAACCATCGGCATGTGCGCACTACTTCTGCCTATTATCATGCAAGGCTAAGATTTCGATAACTTAGTTAGCTACGACCATCCCACACTAGCACATATGGTTGTATGATTAGGTCTTAGTCCCAAATTTGCTAGCTTCAGTCCTTAACCGACTACAGGCAAGATCTCTATCCTATCTACTAGTGAGTTTCAATCCTCACCTTTCCAGAATACAATATAACTTGCCCGTGTCTAAAGATTAAAGTTTTCATGTCATTTTCATATAAAATAACAGAGGTAACTCCTCTGGACCTTTTACAAAATATTCCCAAAATCGCAAAGTAACATATTGTCCTTTAATCAATTTTCGGAAATTCTATCGCTCTAGATGCATTTGTGCATTGCCTGCACTAAAATTTCCCAAATGACATCACACATTGTCTAACCCATAATCTAATGGTTACAACAATAAGGGATCAATAATCCAAGGAGACAAATGCAGCAAATAGGATTTACAACTACCATTTTCCCAATAATAGCATTTTCATAAAAGAAATACACACATGCATAATAGGATTTGCAAAACAAAGTACAATAAGTAAAATACTGAGACCAACATGATCAAAGGGGGAACTTGCCTTGCTCTTGCTTTTCTGGAGGTATAGTCGATTGATCATCGCAAGAATAACCCAAATAATCAAAGTCTAAAAAAAAGAGCCGGAAAAGAGTTAAAATAACATCCAACAAAAGCGACAGTAACCAAACTAAAATATTTTTTCTAAAATAGGTAGACTAAGATTTTAGATGAATTTAGAGACCTAGTTCACTAAATTCAAAGTTGTGTAGCAAAAGTTATTAAGCTTTTGCTACAATCGATTTAAAAAATCCAGAATAAATGGAAAATACGTTTTCTAACGGAGAAAGCGTATTCTCACATTGGTTATATCAGAATTCACGCCTTCACTGATGGAAAGCGTAATCCAGCTATAACTAAAAGCGTATTTTCTGTTTCCTATTGGATTTCTAGTTAAACCGACAGGTGGGGCCTACTGTTAGTGAAACAGCCCATGGGGTTGCGCTGTGCACTTAAACTGTGGGGCCCGCATGTCATGGACTCAAGCGAGGTTAACGGTTGTGTTAACTTAAAAGCTTGGTCCCACATGTAAGTGACTTATTAGGGTTAACTAAACAATTAAATGATTCATTAACCCTAATGACTCGATTAGACACGCTGATGACGAGCTATAGTACTGCTCGTCACAGCGGTGGTGCTCACAGTGGCGCTACTTGTCGGCGATGTGAGGCGCGGCGAGGCAAATGAGTGCTTGGAATGGGTTCTACACACTAATGCGCACCTGCCGGCACCGACGGCATGGCCTGAGGTGGCTCGGCATGGTAGCGTGCTGGTGGCGAGTGGAGGAATAACTACAGCAAAATGTGACAAGGCAAACTAGGACAGCCTGTGGCAAACTAATGTGCGCGTAAGCATCTAGGGACTATTAGGACTCTACCGGAATGACGCGGAGGAGCTAAGGCAGTCTGTGGCGAGCTGGTGACGGTGAGGTGCGGTGGCGAAGTCGGTTGCTCGCGGAGAAGAAACCCGATTGAAGGAGAGTGAAATCCAATGATCGTATAAGCTTCAGTGAGTCTTGGCGATGCTCCAGGTGAAGTGAATCGACTTGATTGTACTGAATCGCCGGCAAGAAATCCCCAAACAGAAGCTCCTGTGGATCAAAAGCTAAATTGTTTGAGGGAAAATACTCAAGATGTTAAGGGACGCGATATGACGCGATAGGATTGACACCAAACCCTTCATGGCGTTGGAGACGAAGACAATGGCACATGGTGATTTTAGGGTTTAGCTCTCGGAGCTCTAGAGTTTGATTGAGTGGATGAAAAGGGAAGTGAGTGAGAGCATTGAGTTGGAAAAGAGAATGCGAAGCTGAGGGTGGCCTTTATATATGCTGAGCGGCGGAGATGAACGAGAAAGCTTCGGGCAGCCATGGGCAATAGAAGCGGAGCATTCCAACGTTGTATGTGTAGCAAGGGTTGGCACGGGCAGGCATGGGCATGGCATTAAATGGCAACGTGACTGGAGTAGCTGAGCCACAGCAAAAACCACGAGCGGTGAGGCCAAAACGGTGGGCGACGGAGCTCAACAAGGTGCTGTGCTAGAGCTCCCGGGCACGAGGTGGATGAAGGTCCCTGCGCTCGGGGCCCACCAGTCAATGTCTCAAACAAATCGATAAGTGTTGATCAAATCTTGACGGTTCGATTAGAAATGAACGGCTGCGATGCATTGTGCTGTTCGGATGGTCCGAACGGCCCACTCATTCTGATCTGTTTGATAAAGATCCAACGGTGCGCGTGTGTGCTTTGTGGGGCGGCCTGATCAGTTTGGACGGTCCAAAGGTTTCACTTGATCTGGACGCTTCGTTTTAAATCCAATGGTTCCTATTGGTTGTGGGGTTCGGACGGCCCGAATGTCCTATTAGATCTGGGTGGTTGATTTCAAAATCCAATGGCCCAAATCACTTGCGCTCTTTTGAACTAGTGCAATTGGGAAGAGGGTTGGGTTCAACCATGAGGGTTTGACTCGAGCCCGATGAATAGTACATGCTTTAGGGTTTCGAATTATCAGCTGATTTCTTTGCTGATTTAATTCACCACACAAACAAAGCGTAAAAATTCTGAAAATTTTTTTGTAGGCTGCTGGGCTCAAGTAGTTCCTACAGTAAAATTTTCAGAGACTAACACCTTCCTTGAATTTCTACAAAATTCAAACAAGCTGCTGTTCCTAAGAGGTCTTAGGGATTTCTCTAAACAAATTTTCATATAGAAATTTTGGTTGAATGGTTCCTGGGACAAAAGGCCCGAAACCATTCTCTTACTTAGGAAGTTTTATTTTACTTCCTCTATTTCTTTTTTAGCACCTAATGGTGTTCACGTTTTAGTTTTAAAACCAACATAAGATTTTCAAAAAGGCAAAGTTTAAATGCAAATGTTTAAGGAAAATTTTCTAATGCATTTTATATTACTTAATCCCAAGATTAGGATTTTGGGATGTTACAGACCTACCCCCCTTACAAAGAATCTCGTCCCCGAGATTTGGTAGGCTCAGAGAAAATGGAAGGAAATTCGGCTCTAAGGATGTCTTCTCGTTCCCATGTGGCTTCATCTTCGGTGTGTTTACTCCACCGAATTTTCAGCATCTTGATGGCACGGCTTCACGTGTGGCACGTGGCTTCATCTAACACTCGGATTGGTTGCTCTTGGTAAGAGAGATATGGTTGGATATCCAGGCTTTCCAAAGGAACAAATTCGACAGGAGTTCGAAGACATTTCTTGAGCTGAGATATGTGGAAGACAATGTGTATATCCGAAAGTTGAGGTGGTAGCTCTAGATGATAAGCTACTTCGCCTCTTCTTGCAAGAATTCGATAGGGTCCAATGTATCTTGGGGCCAATTTCCCACGAACTTGGAAACAGCGGACACTTCACACTGGTGAGACCTTGAGATAGACAAAATCGCCTACTTCAAAGCTCAGCTCACGACGACGACGGTCGGCGTAGCTCTTTTGTCGCGACTGTGCTTCCTTTAAGCGTCTTCTTATCGCATCCACCTGCTCTTGAGCTTCCTAGATGACGGTAGGTCCAAAGAATTGTCGTTCTCTGACTTCAGACCAGAACAACGGTGTTCTACACTTTCTTCCATATAGTGCTTCAAATGGAGACATCTGAAGACTGGCCTAGAAGCCGTTGTTATAAGAAAACTCGGCGAATGCTAAACATTTCTCACAGTTAGTGCTATAGGATAGCACGCATGCTCGCAACATGTCTTCTAGTATTTGATTTAACCTTTCTGTCTGGCCTCCGGTTTGAGGATGGAATGTCGTGCTGAAGAAAAGCTTGGTTCCCAACAATTCATGTACAGTGTCCCAAAATCAGGAAGTGAACTGAGGTCCTTGATCCGAGGTTATGATCTTCGGCACACCATGTAGACGGATGATATTATCCATATAAAGTTCTGCTAGCTTGGTTCCATTATAGGTGGCTTTGACTGGAATAAAGTGGGCCACTTTGGTTAAGCGATCCACAATCACCCATATGGAGTCGTGACCCTTTCGGGTTTTTGGTAACCCTGTGATGAAATCCATGCCAATTTCATCACATTTCCACTCAGGAATACTCAGGGGTCGAAGTAATCCCGCGGGTCGTTGATGTTCTGCTTTGACACACTGGCATACGTTGCATTGGGCAACATGTGCGGCGATATCTTTCTTCATACCAGGCTAGTAGAATTGCTTCTGTAAATCTTGGTACATCTTGGTGCTTCCGGGATGAATAGAGAGAGGAGTGTCATGAGCTTCTCTTAGGATTAACTCTTTGATATCTTGATCATTGGGAACACAGAATTGCTATCCACGCATAATCAATCCATTCGGACCTTTGGAAAAATCTGATTTTCCACTTTCTTGGAGATTTTGCTTGATTTCGGCTATCATCGGATCTTCGAGTTGGGCAGCTTGGATTTGCGACTCCAGAGTAGGTTGCAGGGCCAGGGTGGCAAGATATCCTTCTTCAACTATTTCCAAGTTGAGTTTTCGAAATTCTTCATGTAGCATCGGTTGATTTTCTTCGATCGATGCCTTCATGCAGTGAAGTTTCCGGCTTAGAGCATCGGCTACAACATTGGCCTTGCCGGGGTGGTAATGAATGCCTAAGTCGTAGTCTTTGATTAGTTCAAGCCACCTTCGTTGCCTTAGGTTGAGATCTGGCTATGTGAAGAAATACTTCACGCTTTTATGATCTGAGTATATCTCACACCGGTTGCCGATGAGATAGTGCCTCCAGATTTTTTGAGCATGGACCACTACTACTAACTCCAAATCATGGGTTGGGTAATTAGCTTCATGTGGCCGCAGCTGACGCGAGGCATAAGCCACTACCTTGCCTTCTTACATTAGCACACAACCAAGGCCATGGCGAGATGCATCACAATATACTGTGAAGTCTTTGTGTATGTCAGGCAGAGTGAACACTGGTGCTGATGTCTGTCTTTTTTGTAATTCACAGAAACTCTCATCACACGAGGCTGCCCATTCAAACTTCTTTCCTTTCTTTAGAAGCTGAGTCATCGGTCTTGCGATATTGGAGAAGTTTTCGATAAATTGGCGGTAATATCCCGCCAAACCGAGAAAACTTCGGACTTCAAGAATGGTTTGAGGCTGCTTCCAATCTAGAACCTCTTGGATTTTGCTTGGGTTTACTGCCACACTTCCTTTGGATAGGACGTGGCCTAGGAATCCGACTTCTTTAAGCCAGAATTCGCATTTGCTGAACTTGGCATACAGTTGATGCTCACGCAGCTTGTCGAGTACTAAACGCAAATGCTGCTCATGCTCTTCGGCAGTTTTTTGGAGTAGATGAGAATGTCATCGATGAAGACCACTACAAACTGATCCAAGTACTCCATAAAGACCTTGTTCATGAGATTCATGAAGTTCGCAGGAGCATTGGTAAGTTCGAAAGACATTACGATATATTTATATAGACTGTAACGGGTAGTGAAGGTAGTTTTCAGAATATCCTCAGGCTTGACCTTAAGTTGGAAATACCTAGTTCTCAGGTCTATCTTGGAGAAAATACAGGCACCATTCATTTGATCGAACAAGTCATCAATCCTTGGAAGAAGATATTTGTTCTTGATGGTGACTTCGTTCAAA
Organism: Phyllostachys edulis; assembly: GCA_036346405.1. Lineage (NCBI taxonomy): Eukaryota > Viridiplantae > Streptophyta > Magnoliopsida > Poales > Poaceae > Phyllostachys > Phyllostachys edulis. The sequence goes on along the minus strand of CM070551.1, from coordinate 76,072,189 downwards.
GGGCAGTAGTCGACGCATATACGTAAACTGTCGTCTTTCTATGGGTCGAACAAAGCGGGGCATCCCCATGGAGATGAGCTGGGGTGAATAAATCCTTTGTCCAACTGCTCCTTGAGTTGTTTCTTCAATTTGGCTAGTTCATCAGAATCCATACGATAGGGTCATTTGGATATAGGTGCTGTCCTGGGTATTAAGTCGATCACGAATTCCATATCTCGATCAGGCAGCATTCCCGGCAATTCATTTGGAAACACATTAGGATATTCGCATACCACGAGCACCTGACTAATTTCTGGGACGGTCATGGAATTGAGTTTGGGATGTTGTGACGGAGCGCCACATGTGGGAATAAAGTCAACGTGCCCTCCGACAGGGTTGACTAGAGAAACTGCTCATCTAGCACAATCGATAACCCCTTGATGCTTGGATAACCAATCCATCCCAAAGATTATATCTATCCCCGGTGTATCTATCATGATGCTTGGCTTTGAATCCTAACCCATTGATTTCAATTGGAACACCTAGACATCCAAATTTTGTTTTCATGACGGACCCAGGTGAATGATCTATCATGGTGCTTTGTAAAGATGCAGCTTCTAGTTCTTGTTGTAGAGCAAACTTTTTAGACACAAAGGAATCAATTTCTCCAAAATCAAACAATGCTAAGGTAGGTACGGAGTGTACAAGAATCATACCCGTTACCACATCAGGTGATGCGTCGGCCTCTTCAGCAGTAGTGTGGTCGAGAAGACCACGTCCATTGCCTTGCGCCGGCTTGGGCGCTTGCTGTCCGCTTGGGCCTTGAGTAGGACCCTGGGGTCGCTGCTGAACACCAAATGGCTGAGGTTGAGGCGCTGAAGTATTATTCTTTGGACACTTGTTGGCATAATGTCCGCGCTCATTGCAATTGAAGAAAGTGATGTTTGCTGCCGGATTTTGAGTACCGGACTGCTGATTTGGTGGTTATAGTGTTGAACCGCGGCTGGTTGTGGATGGGGAGCTGGTGCTTGAGACCTCTGTGATGATGGTGTAGAAGGGCGAGCATTTGACGGCTGCCAGTTCTGAGGTCTCGGTTGGCTACTGCTAGCTGATTTCTACGCAAGCCACTTGCACTTGCGGCTCTCAACAACTGCTCGAGTGCTATCTTCAACTCTAATAGCTTTGTTGATCAAATCCTGGAAGTTGGAGACATCATGGGAAGCAAGTGACCACTTCATCTCGTCATTAAGTCGTTCTCGGAAAAGAGCAATCTTTTTTTCCTCTATGGGTACCTCAGAGGCTGCATAGTGAGCAAGGTAATTGAAACGATGCAAGAAATCCATCACAGTCTGGTTCCCTTACCAAAGTTCATGGAACTCCCATATCTTAATATCCATGACACTTGAAGGAATGTGGGCATTACGGAATGCTTCTTTGAAAGCGGCCCAAGTGAGAGTTTGGCCTTCTGGAAGCATGGCCTGATGATTTTCCCACTAGGCGGCTGCTGCACCTTGAAACTGGTAGGATGCGTATAGCGTTTTCTCTTCATCGGTGCACTAGTCAATGATCAGCTTACTCTCCACTGTACGAAGCCAATCATTAGCGTCGAGGGGATCGGCAGCTGATGTGAAAGTAGGTGGCCGAGCTCGCAGGAACTCGCCCATCCTAGATGAGGGCTGGTTGTTCGCAGCTCCGTTTCCTCCAGCGATATTGCCCAGAGCTACAGTATTCTAAACTAGCTGCTGGAGCAGTAAGGTGTTGGTCTATCGTCCTTGATCAATCATGGCTAGCACTTGAGCCATGGTGGGCGGAGGTGGCAGAACTTCTGTTTCTGCAGCAGTGGCAGACTGAGGCTGATCCGCTTGTTCTGTTGTTGTGAGGGATGTTGGGGATTAGGTAACGAAGGCACAAGAGTCTCATTCTCTGGGAGTTGAGATCCAGAGGGGGTTCCTCCTTCCATGAGTTGGCGAAATGAGTGGGTTACTGGCATCCTAATCAAACAACAGATAGAGTGAACAATAGTTCGCAGGAGGCGCAGGAAAAAGCAGAAGTTAAGTAGGTCAGCAAGCCACTTCATCCCAAACTATTTGTAACTTAATGTAAACTAATAGCATGCATAATTTAAAGACTTAGGGGCAGCACACATGAATTTTAACATAAAAGTTAAACTTTACATGGCACACATGCCCGTTGTTCCAAAATACCAAAGAGAGCAACTAGAACACATCAAGTAGTATCTTACAACAAAAGTACAGCGAGGTCCCACCTCGGGCTACGCCTAAAAAATGTCCAAAAGTGCTCACTAATCGACCTACATGTGATCTCTAAGCAGACTGCGGTAGTCTAGTCCATCTAATCGTGCTGGGTAGCTCCCGAAGACTCAGGGGCGGCAGAGGACGGAGTACTCTGGGGATTGGTGTCTTCAAGTCCAGCAAGGCGGTGATGGAAATGCTACAACGGCTGTGTAGGAGCTACTGCATTTGCGTAGATAGCCACCACTCGTCGGCGATGCTCGATGGCCGACATACGAGGATGTCGGGTGCGGGGCTACAGATGAGTGATAGGCTGAGGCAGATCCTTAGCAGGTGCCAACACTACATCCTCTCTGTATAGCAACTCCCGGGAGAAGAAACCTTGGGCCACCATAGGAGCGATGTTGTCCTCCAGTGTGCAGATCCTCCGACGGGCCTCCAGAAGCTCACGAGACACTCGACGAAGATAGCTGTCAAGTGACCTCACCAGGCCTGAGAGGTGCAGGTGAGGTGTAAGGAACTGTCTCCCCTCTACTTGGTAGGTAGGCTCCTTCTGGTCCGCAGCTCGAGCAGGGAAGTGGAAGAACGACTCCCGTAGCGTTGGCAACTCATGTCGCAGTCGAACGATAGCAACATAAGCCGCATCAAGCAGGGACATCCGAACAGTAGAACCTCTCCCGTAGCAACGGAAGGCTGGGTTGCCGAAGTTCCTCCCCTGGATGAGCACTTGGGTGAGATACACAGTGGAGGCTGCACTTGCTGGTGCGCTGTAGACTGTGTATTGCGGAGTGTGAGGCCACTCAACGTGCTGCAACATCACCCAAAGAGTATGCTGCAACGTGCCCTCCTCAAAGGCACTCGTGCAGTACTGAGGCTCCCACTGGTTGACCATCTACACAATTATAAAGAGAAGATGAGTTAAAGATCAAATGACCAGAATTGTGGATAAGAAAGACAGAAGTTGGGAAAGAATTTTCAGCACACACTTTTAACCATCCCTAGGTTTACTTACTAATCCCTTAGGGCTGTTAAACAGGTATTTCTACCCCTTGGTCTTTACTTAAGTAGACCTTTATAATTTCACTTCAAAATAACTCCAAATGAAGGCAGGGAGGTTTAATAAGATAGTACATTACAAAAATTTCAGCAGGCAACACATTCTGAAATTTTATGAAAAGAGAGATCTAAGGTGGTATCCTTAGTAGTTCGAAGACAAAAACTTCAAAAGAACTCTGTGGGGACGTTTTGACCACACTTTGGTTCAGTTTTTAGAGTCCTAAAAGTAATTTAATACTTTCATTTTTAGAGAGCATCCCATCTCTCAAAACTAGAATAATTTTGAACAAGATGAGATGAGTTAACCAAAAGAGTCTTTAGATAAGAAAGAATGCTAAGAGGGAAAAGATTAGCAATCCTTTTTAAGATTTAAGAACCATTCCTATGGTTAAATTAGTTGGCAAATTTTATTTCTAAGTCTAATCTATTAACCATTCTACATAGAGCTTATCCTACAGTCAGTATGGCTCTAATACCATGTGAGACCCCGACGTTTATTAGGTTCATAATACTTAGTCGTCCGATTGACCCTAGTATTATCAACCAAATAAACCCCGGTCTCGAGAGATGTATACTTCCCAGAATGCAGTATACATACCTCACAACAAAAGAATGTATCAATTCCATACAACACATAGAACATAAGCAACAAACCAGAAGTTAACATAAAAATGGAATAGATATTACAAAAGAGAGGCCCTTAGGCCAAATAGCAGTAATTACAAAAGATAACAATGAAGCAAAAGTGCCATAAAGATGGCTATAACACAAAGCCAATCAGTGTGCCTTAACCCCTAGGCATCTGACCGGACCGCCAAGCTAGTCGTCGAAGAAACTGCAACACGTAGCACAAAAGAGAGGCTCTTGGAGCTCTCCTTCTTCCTCTGCAACAAAAGCCACAAAAATTGCCACAACCCCGGGCAGATGAGTACATAAAGTACTCCGCAAGACTTACGTGTGAGATAACAGAACTATAAATAGCTACATGCAAGCTTTATTTAAGTGGATGAGGCTTTGGACTCATTTTAGCGTAAAGCAACATTTATTTGCAATAACATAATAGATTGAAGGCAATTTGACAAAACATTTTTAAATGTTGAAATAACAATACGATAATAACATAATAACAACAACAAGAACAACCTGGAAGTGACTAACCCAAGTCACCACAACAATAGCATGAACTCCCGTTCATACCAACCATGTCAAGTTTTAATTAAAGGTTGTAGTCTAGTCTTGAACGACCTTACCAAGCATGTCCATAACCTAGGGGCGAGGCTATTGAATAGTTTTATCCTGCAGGGTGTACCAATGTACCCACACGTCAAACCGCCTTTCCTTTAGGCACACGACCTTTGGTGTGCCGCACGCTAAGTCCTACGAGACATTTCCAATGGATTTATGCTAATTACGAGCAAGCAACCCACGGGGACAAGACACATTAGACAGCCTAACCGGTCTCGCTAATGCTCCCTCCCAACACCACACACACAGATTTTATTAAAACATACCCACCAACCAGCTCATAATTAACACCTCCCAAAGTACTTAGTCAAGAGAGGTCCCATATCCCCCTCGTGTGGTTAGCACGCAAAAGCGCTTGGCTTAGTGACCCAAGTACTCGGTCCTTAGGGACCCGGGCATACCACCACATTCCAAGAACCGCACCATCTATCCAATATGCCCAAGTCTAAATCGACATTTTATTTTCAGTTTTTGATTTTACAAATTAATCGAAGCACAAGTGCTGGACATATAGGAGGAATAGTTATACTTGTGTGATCAAGACCATCGACTATGTCGATGATCGCCCATTACTACCGATAGCTAAGCATGTCTAAGCAGTTTAAACGCAACTACTAAGTGATAAGAGCTCATCCAACGAGCTCAAACCACAGCGAATAACCTAGGCTCATTGGTAGTAGAGGATAACAATTCCTACAGATTATGCAACTATAGGAAAGCTAGCGACATTTAACACAAAGTAGCATGCATACATAGAAGTAAAGCAAAGTATTAAGCTTTAAAATAATGGGACAATGATGGAAATGGTCAAACTGCTTGCCTTGTTGCTGGTCACTTTGTTGCGGAGGGTCGTTTGCGGGATCACCACAAATGTTGAAACCTAACGGAAAAACGAAAAAGAACCGATAAGAACAAAGAATTCAAAAGGACTCAACAGCAAACTTTCTCCAACAGACTTGAAATTTTTACAGCAGCAAGATAAAGATTTATCATGAATTTAGCAACAAGAATCAATCGATTTGGATTCTTGACGCAAAAGATATGATCAAAACAATTCAATTCGGCCAGAAAAATCCAAATTAAATTAAAAAGGGCTACTGTTCATAAATTATTTTCTAGGGGTCTTCTGGACATGAAATTTTTATGGTAGATAGGTAATGACATTCTAAGACTAATGGAAGTGGTTTCAACTCTTTTGGAGTTACATTGCAACTTCTACAATTTTTTTTAAAGACAATAACTTGAACAAAATTATAATGCATAATTATTCTTTCTGAAAACAGTAACATGTTCAAAACTATTTTTCCTAGTAAGTTCATTATTAGAGGAATCCAACAAACTTGGATTCACTCAAAAATCATCTATAGAGCATTAGTTATGGGTTTTACAAGTTAAACCTAAATTTTGAGTGTATTATCCAAAAGGGAGTACTAAAACCTATGGCAAAACTGTGCTCTGGAGCTGAACTCAACTTACAACCATTTTTTGGATTAAAGTCAAGTTCAAGATAGAGCTAACACAATTTGAATGACCTCAAAAGGATTTAAAATGAAAAAGATATGAAATTCTAAAGTCTACCTCATTTCAGTTCATACTTAAGAATTTATGACCTTCCTAACATTCACAAAGACATGGGAGGTCGTGAGCCACAGATCTCGAGATCTAACGGCTCGAGACCTCCCAGAGATCAACACGACGCACATGTGAGGTCCAGAGGTCCCGGACCTCCTAACAACTCACATGCGCGAGGCACGGGAGGTCGTGGTAGTAGATTGAGGATCCAACGAACCACAACGATGATGGGGAGGTCCTAACGGACCAGATCTAAAGGGAGGTCCTTAACGGTGAGATCTAAACCTGCTGCACCTCCGGGGAGGTCTGGATGGTCGAGGATCGCGCAAGGGGAGGTCTTGGGCGCTCGGATCTCCTCGGAGGAGGTCCGGCGCCCTGCACCAGCGCTTTAACTTCACAAGCGCCTGCTGCTTGGACATGGCATTAAAGCGCGAGGGACCACGAGGAGGTCCGTGCGCTCGGGAGGTCTTTAATGCACGCATTAAAGGATGGATTTAAGGCAGTTAAGACGCCAATGATTGCGAGATTGGGCAATGATTAGCACCATAAAAGCCAGGATCTTGGTCCTAAAATGACAACGACACGCTCGGGACATCCGACAACATCCCGAGCTTGAAGAAATGGTTGTTGCCGGCGATGCGGACCTCGCCGGCGACAACCAAGTTTATCATCGTGTGCGCAATAGTGTTGCGCACACCATGAGCTTACTCTCGACGGCGACGACGGCGTTGAACGCCGGCGAGCCGGAGAGGACAACGAAGGAGATCACACGGCCAAATTTTGAAACGCAAAATGATGCTCCGCGCGACATTCAAGCGTGTGCCAAATAAGAGCTCCGCAGCAACATACATCGCAGTGCGGCACTAAGGACTATCGGGAGGTACACAGAGGTCCTTAAGATGCCGGGAGGTCGGGGATGGTCTTGGCCTTGAGTTGGGGAAGATGGGGAGCTCCATTGCTCAAGTCCAAGTTCAAGCCTCGGCTCGACTCGAGCTCCACTTTGTCCCCTCTGCAAATGTCCAACAACTTAGTTAGGACTTGGTCCCAGAGGGAAGGCACAATGGAAGCAAGGAGAGGGAGAAAAATTCTCCAATGACCCTTGCCCACCGAGGAGCTTCAAGCTCCGAGAAAGCTGACCAAGGAACTTTGGTGTCTAGAGCTCACAAGCACGAGGTGTGAGCAAGGTGATAATGGTGTGCAAAGGAAGCCAGGAGAACCGTGGAGGTGGTTTTATCCAAGGGCAATTGAGGTCTTAGACCACCGGCTAAGCTCATGGTGAGCTTGGCCCATGGCATGGTCTATGGAGTGGACAAGACATGGGGTCGACAAGGGGCGTGCTCTGGCCGACTATTGAGATGGAAAGTCGACCAAGATTAAATGCGGTCAAGAAGAGTCTGTTGAATAGGTACCTCCTGCTCGACATGCATTAAATGCATCGCCGTAAGCTCCCACGCCAGAGGAAGGAGAAGAACAGGAGGTCCTAGTGGCCGTTGGATAAGACACAGGAGAGGTCCTAACCATCGGATCCTATTTTGAACCGTTATGTTTTTAAGTGGTGGGAGGAGGTCCCACCACACGATCAAACGTGGGAGGTCATGGCCTCACGATTTCACTTAACGTGAAAACGCGACGTGAGGAAATGGACAGAGGTCCAAAGCATTGGATCTCCATCCAACAGTCGCGGACCTCCAATGAGGACTTACCGCACGCGATCAACAGACATGAGGGGAGGTCATGGCCTTTGGATGTAAATCCAAGGGCACCGACTGATGGGGAGGTCTAATCGCACAAAGTGAATAAGGAGGTCGAGAGGACTGCGTAGCGCAAAGGAGGTCTTAGCCCTCCGATTTGGATCTAAGGGCTCACGCGATGGTCCGAACTGCCCATTGATCTCGTGCGTTGAGCAGAGATCCAAAGGCGAGAAGACAAGGGAGGTCATGGCCTTAGATTTTAATCCAAGGGCTATGACCTCACGAGGTGGGATGTCTAAGTGGTTTTAACGAGGAGGGAGGTCGTGGCCGTGGATCTTGAATCCAAGGGCCAAGACCTCACGCAGTGGGAGGACCCGATCGAGTATGTTGAGGAGGAGGTCGTGGCGGTTGGATTTGATCCAACGGCCACGACCTCAACAAGGGGGATGACCTCGCCGCGATGGTTTAACAACTCGAGGAGGTCTTTGAGGTTTCACACACGGGAGGTCGTGGCGTGGATCTTTGATCCAAATGGCTATGACCTCATGAGGTGGGAAGGTCTTTCGGTGTTAGTCATGAGGAGGTCGTGGGCTGTTGGATGTGAATCCAACAGCTGCACCTGATTAAGGAGAGGGAGGTCTGTTTGGGTGCACTGGTTGAGGAGGTCCAAAGGGGTTGGGCTGACCAGTTTTGAACATGGCTAGCCCAAGGCAGTCTGAGGTGGTTTTTGAATTTGAACTTTTAAACAAATGAGACTTTGCAGAATTGTTTGGGCTAGCAAATGAGCTCCAAATTTGATGAAATTTTAACTGGAGCTTGCTGACAACATGATTAACCTTACAGAAATTTTCCAGAGGTTATTATGCAATGCATTTTTCTCAGGAAATTTATTAAGGTTGTTTAAAGGATTGTTTTACCTCCAAAATTTATCAAACTAGTTTTACAACTTGTGATATTTTTCAGAGGGTCCCACATCAGTTTTTGGACCAAGGGAAAATATTTCCAATTGATTGGCACAAGATTTTAGATAAATGGAAAATGAATTTGACTTTTGGTCAACAAGAGCTTTGTGTTTTTAGATTACACAACTCTTGGACACGAATCACATGAGATTTTAGGGTTTTTCAAGATGTGAGAAAAAGTTTTAATTTCTACACATATAATTATACTTGAATAACCCTAATTATACACTTGGGATGTTACATACTAGGCGCTGTCAGACCCCCCGACGTGGAATACCGTGAATCTTATGTGTATACAGTGCTAGTCTCAAGAATAAAGGCTAGCACACACATTCACAACATCTGGCATCACAATCATACATTCACATACTAATGTAAAGCAAAAGGGTGTAATCTACTTAAGCTATTACAAGAGTTATTACAACAATGGCCGACCGGCCGAATAAAACAGTCATCAGAGAAACAAAGTAGCAGCGAAAGACAAGTAGTAGTAGCAAAAGTCAAGCAGTGTGCCCATCGATCCCTCAGGCAACTGACAAGGAAACAAAGCCTAAGTAGACCCGTCACTGAACCCTTCGGTGCCAGGTGCAAAGAACTCATCGTCTGGCGTTGGTTCATCTGCAAATTCTAAAGCAACAACAACAACAAACTTGACTACTTGTGTACTCAGCAAGACTTGTAGTGTATCACAAAAATTATATTAGATGCAAGACTGTCAAGAGTATGGCTCTAATCTACAAGTTCTTTTGCTCAAAGCCTGGTTTATTTGCAATAAACATAAGTAATAATTTGCAACGGTATTTGAAAGAGCAATTTAAGAAAGAGTAAGTACAGGACAACAAATAATATAACTAAACAAGTCACAACAAACACTTACAACCCTACCCGGTTGTAAGAAAAATATAATCAACATTCTGCCATAGAAATGGCTCTGACAGATTCAAGTTCAACCATAGACATGGCAACACTGCTATAGAAATAGCAAAACAGTCATAGAAATGACAAATTCGGCTATAGATATAGCAACAAAACCATAGACATGGTAGTTAACTCAACAAAGTAAAACCCCATGTCATTACCCCAACATTTTGTGACAAAACAGTTTGGAAAACAAAAGCTACCGCCATACCAGCCGCACTAAGCATGCTCATGACCGCGAGCGCGGCTATTCGAATAGTTTATCACTCTATAAAGGTGTAAAACTTTACCCATAGTACGCGGTATTCCAGTTGCCTGAAATATCACTATATTGCTGCTCACTGCCGAATGTAAGCAACCTAGAGTTCACGACGGAGCCTTTACATTATCTAGCCCTAACCTTGCACTAGCCCTACGAATCTGTATCCTCATCCATCGAGATAATAATAACAACACTGATAGTAACCAAGTAACACATCGGATGAGGAGCCTTACTCATCGGACATCCCCCGTTGAGTAAGTCCCTCACTTCGCCCGGATTGAAAGTCATCGAAGTGAGGCATTCCCAGTTGTGTCGGCATACCGAACCATCGGCATGTGCGCACTACTTCTGCCTACTATCATGCAAGGCTAAGATTTCGATAACTTAGTTAGCTACGACCATCCCACACTAGCACATATGGTTCTACGATTAGGTCTTCGTCCCGGATTTGCTGGCCTCAATCCTTAACCGACTACAGGCAAGATCTCTGTGAGGACCCCCGGTTATTGGATCTGTTTCAAGTTAAAGAATTACACTAGAAGCATAATCTTTAATAGGGAACAAAACTGATATCAGGGTCCCGGATATATGTCTCACAATAGTTCCTAAGATCAAAGACTATTGCACATACATCCTTTACAACATTGTACACAGTCATACAGAAAACATTTATACAACAAAACTTTACACGTTGGTTCAGCTCAACAAAGGCAACCAAACAGCAACAACAACAGAAGTTTTAGCAGCGGAAACAGAAATATAAACAGCAAAAGACCACCAAGTGTGCCCTCATAACCCTTAGGCAACTGAGTGGAGGATAGAAATAGCTTCACTCATTAACGTCGCCCTGATCGGCACTAACGGGCAGTTCGTACAAGTATCCGTCCTCACCTGAAACAAGTGGTTTAAGAACCTGAGTACAGAAGGGACTCGCAAGACTTACACAAAACTACTAAGAGAAGTGTTTAGTGGAACCTATCCAAAGGATTAGAATCTGTACATGCATAAGGCTAAGCAAGTGAGAGTCATACTGGTTTTAGTTTTTGCATAAAGCCAAGTTTTACTTCTACACCTTCTGATTTTTTTTGTCAAAGCCATTATACAATCAGATTGGACTAAAACAACAGTAAGTAGAGATTAAACAATGATCATAACAAAATCAAAGTGGCTGCCCACTTTGATTAAACAACAAGCATGAATACCCCAACATGTCGAAAACTAGTAAGCCCAAAATAGCACTTAAAACAGATTCTATACATTGATAACCATCAGCTCGAGTGTTGTCCATAACCGTGGACACGGCTATTCGAATAGTTTTAACCCTGTAGAGGTGTACATCTTTACCCAGACAACTTAGTTAGCCCGTAAGCCTTCGGATGCCTCCTAACAATGACACACTTCCTTTGGTGTGCCGACCGGGTAAACCAAGATTTTGTATTTTTCAGCAAGCTGACATTATTGAGTTGATTTACCCATGTGTGACTGATCCCACTTACTAGAAACGACTGATAGCACCTGCTAACCGGGGCACACATGTTGTGTCGGGAATGCCAATCCAATAACTACATCCAAACCTGTGCTCACTCGCACATATTAAATTGCAACCGAAGCCCTACGGAACATATATATGATGGAGCATATATATGTCCTCACACCACATGTTCCTCAACTCAATAACATCAGCCAATTACTTAACCAAACAGCGTCCATACACCGCGTGTGGAAGTACGTAAGGTACTCAAATTGACATGTCAAAGTTCAGTCCTTAATCGATCTGGACAAGTCTACCACATTTCCTAAATCTCGTGCACAAAAGGCACCACCACTAGCATCCACTTGTCTAGATCTAAATCAAAACTTTACCAAACAGAAATTAAGTTAACAACTTTAAGTCTTAACCAAACTGAACAAAGAAACCAAAGAATATCAAAAGGTGTTTCCCAGGTCCGATAAGATAATCTTGTCAAACAACTAACGAGCTACTAACTTGCACGGCTAAGCAATAATCTACAGACCAAAACACAAGCACCAGACTTCTATCTTAAGCATAAGTGTATGAATTTGATTCAGGATAAGCCACAAGGATTAGGATATAACTAACTAATTCACAAAGTACTGATACTTGGAAAATAGCTTGTAAACAGTTATCACTACACCTCAAAACACCAAAGTATCAAAATTGGGATCAATATGGTGCAAGAGGATGCTTGCCTTGGTAATAGGCCACTTGTTCAGATCCTGTAACCTTAGGAAAAATTTCACTCGCGTCGGGAACACCAGAATCTAAAAAGAACAATAATCAAATGAACAGCAAGAAAACTTCCAAAGAACAAAATGCTGAAAAGATGCAATATCCAAGTATTAAAGTATACTAGCAAAATGCTTAAGATACTAAAGTGCCTAAGGATGCCTAAGGAGACTACCTGAGCTCAGAAAGTGACCAGAGACACTCTAGAGCTTGCCAGCAATATGAAAGACCGAAAAGAGATAAAAGGAGATCCACAATGCCAAGATAACCTGAGCAAGATTCAAAGAGTGAGTGTTCAGGATAACTTAAACAAGGCTCCTAGATACTCTAAAACAAAGGGATTGAACACAGGCTCACCAGTTTGGAAAAGATGAGGCAAGAACGGATGCTGACCCAAAACAAGGAAATCCAAATTTTTGATGATCCTGTGAAACAAAAGATAGAATGATTGATGGGTTTTACTCCTTAGATCCTACAACACGATGTGACGCAAAAGAAATAAGGAAAAGCTCACCGGAGCTAAGATTTCACCAACGGTGGCGCTCCGGACGCACTCTAGATAGTCCAAAGGACAAGCTCACGTTCTCAATCTACAAGCAATGCCAAAGATTCCCATTAACAGGATGAACAAGCATTGAAATAGATGAACAAGGTACAAGAACAAGAAGGAGACGCCTGAGATGGACAACGAACTCAGTGCGGCAACAAATTGGCGGAGAACGAAAATGAGCGTTTAAATAGCTTCCCCACCGGAGATATCAGAGAGAACTCGTGCATGGCGACCATGGTAGCAGAATGGTGCCAAGTGGCGATTGTAGGCTGCAACAAACACGACGCAACGCCACCTTGCCATCGATGAGCTCGGAGCTGGCGAAACGGCGTGGAGAAAGTGAAGTTGAGTCACTGTCGGTCTCAGCGAAGACACAAAACAGCGAGCTCAAACAATTGTTGATCGTCCGATCGCAAACCAACGGCTTAGATTAAAAAGGACATTCGGGTGATTGCAATGAACTAAAAGGAGGTCTGGATGGTTCGATGAAACCAAAAGGAGGTCTGGATGGTTGCAATGAAAGCAAGGAGGTCCTAAGGGGTGGTCTTTGCCAAAAAGACCAGTGGTCATCTTTGTAAAAAGACCAGATGTTGTGAGAAGTTCATGCGAGAGCTCCTGAGGAGGTCCTACGGTTAAGATGAAAACAAAGGAGGTCTTGAATGGTCCAGACGAGATAAACGAGGTCCTGGACGATCCCGATGAGATCAAGGGATGTCACAACGGTTAAGATGATATCAAAGAGAACGTGGACGGCCCCGATGAGATCAAGGGAGGTCCCAGCGGTTAAGATGAGATCAAAGAGATCATGGACGGAACCGATGAGATTAAGGGATGTCCTAACGGTTAAGATGAGATCAAGGAGATCCTAGATGGTTTGATGAAATCGAGGGAGGTCCTCATGATTGAGATGAGACCAAAGAGATCCTAGACGGTCCCGATGAAATCGAAGGAGGTCCTAATGGTTGATGAGATCAAAGAGATCCTAGACGGTCCCGATAGAATCGAGGAGGCCCTGGACGGTCCGGTGATGATCAAGGGAGGTCCTGGACGGTCCGATGATATCAAGGGAGGTCTTGGACGGTCCTGATAGAATCGAGAAGGTCCTAGACGGTCCGGTGATGATCAAGGGAGGTCCTGGACGGTCCCGATCAGATCAAGGGAGGTCCAGGACGATCTTGATAGAATCAAGGAGGTCCTGGATGGTCCCGATCAGATCTAGGGATGTCCTGGATGGTCCGGATATAACTCTAACGACTCGCGTGCACTGGAGTTGGTTGAGCCTATGGAACGTGACAGGTCTAGCCCAAATGGCACAGGGTTGGACTTAACCTAACTGGTTCAAGTCGCTATAGTGCCAATCGGCTCGGTTTGAGTCCAGAGTTGACTAGGACCCAAAACCAAACTTCAAAAGTTTGACTGGGGTTTTATAAATACCAAGTAATTTTATAAATATACAAAATTTTCCAGAGAAGCTACTAGGTTGATATATGTCTCAGATAAATTCATTTTTATTCAAGATGATTTATCAAGAGTTTGATAAAATACTTCCCCAGTCTCAATACAAGCATTGACTTGTATTTTCTTTTGAAGTTTCAAAACAAGGCTAAGATTTGGATCGAAAATGGAGGTTTTAAATTGTAACAAAAGCTCAAGTTTCAAAAATAACCAGAAATGCTATGAAAAGCATTTTATTTCTGTTCATTAAAACTGGGGCTGTTACAAACCTCCCCCCCCCCTCTTGAGAGAATCTCGTCCCGAGATTTTAGTAAAGCTGAAACTAGAATAGATAGATGCTGAACAGATCTTTTCTGGAAATATAACACCTATTGTTTTGATTTCCTTCAAAGATAGAAAGATAGATAAACAACATATGTTGTCTTTATTTCTTTCAAAGGTAGCAAAATAAAGATCATTAAGAACAACATGGTGTTGTTATTACATCTTTCTTTACATTGCTTTGTTTAACCTTGCCTTTCTGGACTCGAAGGTACATCAATCATGGAAGAGGTGGGAGTGCTCAAGTCTCATTAGATCTTCACACTCCCATGTGGCCTCCTCTTCCGTGTCATTACTCCACTGGATTTTTAAGAAGTTGATGGTGCGGTTTCTTGTCATCCGTTCCATTTCATCGAGGATATGCACCGGTTGTTCTTGGTAGGAAAGGTCAGGTTGGAGATCAAGGCTCTCATAAGCAGTTGCTTCGGTAGGGACACGAAGATATTTCTTCAGTTGAGAGACATGAAAAAGCATCATGTACTGCTGAAAGAGAGTTAGGCAACTCCAACTGATAGGCCACAGCTCCTCGTTTTGCAAGGATTCGGAAAGGACCGATGCAACGAGGTGCTAGCTTTCCTTTCACTTGAAAGCGATGTGTGCCCTTCATTGGTGATACTTTAAGATAGACATAATCATCTACCTCAAAGCTTAACTCACGACGACGATGGTCAGCATAGCTCTTCTAACGAGATTGGGCAGTTTTCAAACGGTCTCGAATCAGATAAACTTGCTCTTCGGCTTCTACCACTAAGTCTAGACCATAGAATTGTCTCTCTCTAGACTCGGACCAGTTCAACAGAGTCCTACAAGCTCTTCCATACAAAGCTTCAAACGATGACATTTGAATACTTGCTTGGTAGCTGTTGTTGTAGGAAAACTCCACATACGGCAAGCACTTCGCCCAGTTCTTGCTCTATGACAACACGTGGGCTCTAAGAAGATCTTCCATTACTTGATTCACCCTCTCGGTCTGACCGCTGGTTTAAGGATGACAAGTAGTGCTGAAAGAGAGTTCAATCCCCATTGCTTGATGAAGACAATTCCAGAAGTGAGAAGTGAACTGAGGGCCACGATCAGAGACAATGACCTTCGGTACACCGTGGAGACAAACAATTTTGGAGATATAGAGCTCTGCTAGCTTATGGCCACTAAAGGTAGTTTTGACAGGAATGAAATGAGCAACCTTCGTCAGACGATCAATGATTACCCAAATGGCATCGGATCCAGTCTGAGTCCTTGGAAGGCCGGTGACAAAATCCATACCGATCTCTTCCCACTTCCACAGAGGAATAGGCAAACGTTGAAGGGTACCAGCTGGTTTTAAATGCTCAGCTTTTACCCTCTGACAAATATCACACTCAGCAACAAACTGAGCAATTTGCCTTTTCATTCGACTCCACTAGAAGGTTTTCTTCAAATCCTGGTACATCTTGGTACTACTAGGATGTATAGAAAACTTTGAGTTGTGAGCCTCTTTAAGAATCAGCTCTCTCAATTGGGGATCTGAGGGTACCACTAAACGGTTGCCAAACCGAAGGATACCCCGAGCATCTTCAGAAAAATCTTTGGCTTTACCTGCCTTCAAAATTTCCTTGATTTCGGCTACCTCAACATCGGTTTTCTGGGCCTCAAGGATCTGATCCTCAAGTGTGGATTTCACTTCTAAGGCAGCGAGAAATCCCTCTTCAACCATCTCAAGACTTAGGCGCTGAAATTCAGCACACAAGCCTTTAGCAAGAGGTGCTACCGACAAGCAGTTGCACTACGACTTTCTGCTCAAAGCATTGGCAACTACATTGGTTTTCCTGGGTGATAATGAACACCCATATCATAGTCCTTGATTAGCTCAAGCCATCTTCTTTGACGCATATTCAGATCAACTTGAGTGAATATGTACTTTAGGCTCTTATGATCAGAATAGACCTCGCAATGATTACCAATGAGGTAATGTCGCCAAATCTTGAGAGCATGGACTACGGCTGCCAACTCCAAGTCATGAGTAGGATAATTCAACTCATGAGGTCTCAACTGCCTAGATGCATATGCCACTACTCGGCCCTCTTGCATCAGAACACAACCAAGCCCAAAGCGAGATGCATTGCAAAAGATATCGAAGTTCTTGTGGACATCTGGCTGAGTGAGAACTGGAGCTTTGGTCAGGAACTCTCTCAAAAGCTGAAAACTTTCCTCACACTCGGCTGACCAAACGAATTTCTTTTCCTTCTTCAAAAGCTGGGTCAAAGGTCTAGCAATTTTGGAGAAATTTTCAATGAACCTACGGTAATAGCCTACAAGTCCAAGAAAACTTCGGATGTGAGAAACATTCTTGGGCTGACTCCAATCTAGTATATCTTGTACCTTACTTGGATCAATAGTGATACCATCTTCGGATAACACATGCCCCAAAAAGTGGACTTTCTTGAGCCAGAATTCACACTTGCTGAATTTTGCATACAACTGATGCTTATGAAGTGTTTCCAACACAAGTCTCAAATGCTGCTCATGCTCTTCATCAGACTTGGAGTAAATGAGGATGTCATCAATGAACACGACAACAAATTTGTCCAAGAAATCCATGAATATTGAATTCATGAGATTCATGAAGTATGCAGGAGCATTTGTCAGACCAAAAGACATGACAGTATACTCGTACAAATCGTAGAGAGTAGAAAATATTGTCTTAGGAATATCCTCAGCCCCAACTTTGATCTAATGATAGCCTGATCATAGATCAATCTTGGAAAGGACTCGGGCTCCGGTCAATTGGTCAAAAAGATCATCATTGCGAGGAAGAGGATATTTGTTTTTGACAGTGACTTCATTTAACGGCCGGTAGTCCACACACATCCACAAGGTCTTGTCTTTCTTCTTGACAAAGATGGCCGGACATCCCCAAGGTGAGGAGCTCGGTCGAATATAGACTTTGTCAAGCAATTCTCCAAGCTGCTTCTTCAACTCTACCAGCTTATTGGGAGGCATCCGATAAGGTCTTCTGAATATTGGAGCAATACCGGGTGCTAGTTTGATCACGAACTCTACCTCTCAATCCGGGGGCATGCCAGGGAGGTCTTCAGGAAAGACATCTGGATACTCACAAACTACTGGTACCATCTCCAAGGTAGGGGTGGCATCAGCTTTCACAGAATAAAGATGAGAACCAAGTGTCTTGGAATGAAAAACGACTGGAATGCCGCTTTCATTGGTCACAGAAATGGATTTTTGAGCATAGTCAATATGCCCTTGATGCTTGGACATCTAGTCCATTCCCAAGATAACATCCAACCCTTTACAATCTAACACAATCAAAATTGCTAGAAATTCTACCCTGTGAATCTCTATTTTAACACCTCGGCAGATTTGGTTGGTGTTAAAAATCGAACCGGGTGATTGTATAAGATATGAAGGCTGGAGTGTATGCATGTCTAACTGATGTTGAACAGCAAAAGCACTCTTGACAAAAGAATGGGATGCTCCAGAATCGAAAAGAACAGTAGCTGGACTGAAATTAACAAGGAGCATACCGAGAACGATGTCAGGAGCATCAACTGCCTCTTCAGCAAAAATCTGGTTCACATGACCTCGATTCTGTGCTAGATCACTCTTGACTAGTGGCCTCTGAGGTGGTATCGGTCGAGCAGATGTTGTAGGAGGCTGAATAGGAGGTAGACCGCGAGCCTTTGCGTAGCATTTGTTCGAAAAATGTCCGGGACGACCACAGTGAAAGCAGGTTAATCCTGGCTTGACACTGTTGGCATTCTGAGGCTGATTCCCAGTAGGTCTCGGCTGACCAGAAGGTGTAGGAGGACGAGGTGCAAACACCAGTGGCCTTGGAGAAGATGGAGCTAGAGCTCGACGAGGTAGAGGCTGCCATATGCGCGGCCTCGGTGAACTACCACTTGGCGCCATCTGTGCAACCCTCTTACGTTTTCGGGCTTCATCCAATGCCTTGGCCTTGCTCTCAGCTACGATGGCCTTATTGACCAGATGTTGGAAGTTCCTGAAATCTTGGACTGCCAAGGCCATCTGTAACTCTTTCGTCAACCAATTCATGAATCGATTTCGGCGAGGAAGGTCCGTCGAAACGTCATCAGGCACATAACGTGCAAGAAAGTTGAATTCATGAAGGTATTCAGTCACAGTCTTTCACCCTTGCTTAAGAGCGAGAAACTCTTACTGCTTGATCGAGACAACTCCTTTAGGGATATGGGCTTCGTGAAAAGCCTCCTTGAACTCGTCCCAAGTCAGGACGTGTCCGGATGGTTGGATGGCGTGGAAATTGTCCAACCAAGCACTCGCTGCTCCATCCAACTGATAACTTGCAAACAACACCTTCTCCCTTTCAGAACACTGAGCAATTAACATCTTCTTTTCAATGTTCCTAAGCCAATCCGCAGCTTCCATGGGATCCTTAGAGCTGGAGAACACTGGCGGGTTGGTCCGCTGGAAATCAGCAAGACCTCCTTGTGCCTGATGTCCTCCAGCTTCTCTAGCGGGTGCGGGAGCTGTAGACGTATTACGCGCAATTTGCTCTAGGATGCGTGTCTGGTCTATTCTGTTGCGCTCTATCCGCGAGAGTACCTCAGCTATGGTGGGTGGAGGAGGAAGTTGTTCCTCATACTAACCACCTTGTTGACCAAAACGATTAGACGGTTCTGCCTGGTCTCCAGGAGGGTGGAGATCATGGACAGACGCTAAGCGGGATCTCGTGGGTGAGGATCCCTCTCCTTGTTGTGCTTATGAGTGAGTAGTAGGTCCTCGGGTCTTGTCATTCTGTTGCCACACAACTGATAGCAACACAACAATAGTACACTCGAACAAGCACAAACAAAGATTCTGAACAGCAAGGGGAAAGTACTAAACTTAGCATGCAACATGACATGAAATGCACCAGAATTAACACCAAAAGAACACAAGATCCATTGAACTGCAATAGCTAGTTTCGGCACAGTACAACCATATATGTTCAAAGACAACATGGCTACTGTCGAAACATCAAGTCTTCCAACACAACAAACATAGTTTTACGAAAGCTAGTCTATTACACTTGGGTTAGGGATAGCTACAAGGGGACTACAACCCCATGCTGCAAGCTCTCAACAACCTAGGCCTAAGCAAAGTCATCTCGATTGAAGTTCACTGGGAATTCGTCCAGAAGATTATATCCCGGTGATCCTGTGTCCTCGGGGTGCTCTGGATTGGTGAGGTGCAAGGGGGACCACTCATTAATCACCTGATTTCCCACTTCAGGAAGCCAAAACTCAGGTGGTGTAGACCCATACGGGAAACCTCATTTGCGCCATATATGACATGATGGCCAACGAGCCCCATGTTGTACAAATGCAGGAGACCCTCTTGTGTAGCTATAAGACGACGTCGGGTCTCGTAAAGCTCCCGTACGGTGCAAAGGTGAACTTGGTTCATGATGCGAACCAACTTCGCCAGTTGCCTCACGGAGGGATCTTCCCCGAACTGAATTATGGCAAAAGTGTCCACGTCTGTGCCATGTGCTTGCATAGGAAAATGGTCATAGGGTGGCTGAGACAACTCCGTTAAGTCATAATGAAGACGACTCATAGCCGTACGAGCCACTTCTTGCAATGCCATGGCCTCAAAAGTGCCACGTGCCTGGAAATGGTACGGAATGCTTCCTGTAACTTGTCTTGCAATAATGTGGATCACGGCCTCAAAGTCTTCCATTCTAGGTCCTCTGTCGTGTCTGAAGATGGAGTAGGTCGGTTGGTAAGTGAAGTACGCTCGCCACATCATATCTCTTAGTAGTGCCGGGTATCCATCCACATCTTGTGCATGGGTCTCCTTCACAAGGTATCGATGATTCATCTAAAGATAAGAAGGACAAGGTAAGTGAGCAAAATAGTTTGTAAATCCAACTGGAAGTTGGGGTAAGAAATGATACTAAGATGGGTAAGAAATAAAAGATAACATACTTAAACTTGTAGAAAATATTTTGATATCAAAATAATTTCAGAGAAGACTAACTAATGCTAATGACCATGCTATTCCTAACCTACAGTCAGTAGGGCTCTGATACCAACGCCGTGAGAACCCCCGGTTATTGGATCTGTTTCAAGTTAAAGAATTACACCAGAAGCATAATCTTTAACATGGAACAAAACCGATATCAGGGTCCCAGATATATGTCTCACAATAGTTCCCAAGGACAAAGACTATTGCACATACATCCTTTACAACATTGTACACAGTCATACAAGGCATACTGAAAACATTTATACAACAAAACTTTACACGTTGGTTCGGTTGAACAAAGGCAACCGATCAGCAACAACAACAGAAATTTTAGCAGCGGAAACAAAAATATAAACAGCAAAAGTCCACCAAGTGTGCCCTCATAACCCTCAGGCAACTGAGTGGAGGAAAGAAATAGCTTCACTCGTTAATGTCGCCCTGATCGGCGCTAACGGGTAGTTCATACAAGTATCCCTCCTCACCTGCAACAAGTGGTTTAGGAACCTAAGTACAGAAGGTACTCGCAAGACTTACACAGAACTACTAAAAGAAGTGTTTAGTGGAACCTATCCAAAGGATCAGAATCTGTACATGCATAAGGCTAAGCAAGTGAGAGTCATACTGGTTTTAGTTTTTGCATAAAGCCAAGTTTTACTTCTACACCACTGATTTTTTTTGTCAAAGCCATTTTGCAATCAGATTGGACTAAAACAACAGTAAGTAGAGATTAAACAATGATCATAACAAAATCAAAGTGGCTGCCCACTTAGATTAAACAACAAGCATGAATACCCCTTCATGCTAAAAACCAGTAAGCCCAAAACAGCACTTAAAACAGATTCTATACGTTGATAACCATCAGCTCAAGTGTTGTCCATAACCGTGGACATGGCTATTCGAATAGTTTTAACCCTGTAGGGGTGTACATCTTTACCCACATGACTTAGTTAGCCCGTAAGCCTTCGGATGCCTCCGAACGATGACACACTTCCTTTGGTGTGCCAGCCGGGTAAACCAAGATTTTGTATTTTTCAGCAAACTGACATTATTGAGTTGATTTACCCATGTGTGACTGATCCCGCTTAGTAGAAACGACTGATAGCACCTGCTAACCGGGGCACACATGTTGTGTCAGGAATGCCGATCCAATAACTACATCCAAACCTGTGCTCACTTGCACATATTAAATTGCAACCAAAGCCCTACGGAACATATATATGATGGAACATATATATGTCCTTACACCACCCGTTCCTCAACTCAATAACATCAACCACTTACTTAACCAAACAGCGCCTATACACCGTGTGTGGAAGTACGTAAGGTACTCAAATTGATAGGTCAAAGTTCAGTCCTTAATCGATCCAGACAAGACTACCACATTTCCCAAATCTCGTGCACAAAAGGCACCACCACTAGCATCCACTTGTCCAGATCTAAATCAAAACTTTACCAAACAGAAATTAACTTAACAACTTTCAGTCTTAACCGAACTGAACAAAGAAACCAAAGAATATCAAAAGGTGTTTCCCAGGTCTGACAAGATAATCTATCAAAAGGTGTTTCCCAGGTCTGACAAGATAATCTTGTCAAACAACTAACAAGCTACTGACTTGCACGGCTAAGCAATAATCTACAGACCAAAACACAAGCACCAGACTTCTATCTTAAGCATAAGTGTATGAATTTGATTCAGGATAAGCCACAGGGATTAGGATATAACTAACTAATTCACAAAGTACTGATATTTGGAAAATAGCATGCAAACAGTTATCACTGCACTTCAAAACACTAAAGTATCAAAATTGGGATCAATATGGTGTGAGAGGATGCTTGCCTTGGTAATAGACCACTTGTTCAGATTCTGTAACCTCAGGAATATTTTCACTCATGTCGGGAACACCAGAATCTAAAAAGAACAATAATCAAATGAACAGCAAGAAAACTTCCAGAGAACAAAATAATGAAAATATGCATGATCCAAGTATTAAAGTATACTAGCAAAATGCTTAAGCTACTAGGGTGCCTAAGGATGCCTAAGGAGACTACCTGAGCTTAGAAAGTGACTAGAGACACTCTAGAGCTTGCCGGCGATATGAAAGACTGAAAAGAGATAAAAGGACATCTACAACGACAAGATAACCTGAGCAAGATTCAAAGAGTGAGTGATCAGGATAACTTAAACAAGGCTCCTAGATACTCTGAAACAAAGGGATTGAACACAGGCTCACCAGTTTGGAAAAGATGAGGCAAGAATGGATGCTGACCCAAAACAAGGAAATCCAAAATTTTGATGATCCTATGAAACAAAAGATAGAATGATTGAGGGGTTTTACTCCTTAGATCCCACGACACGATGTGACGCAAAATAAATAAGGAAAAGCTCACCGAAGTAAAGATTTCACCAACGGTGGTGCTCCGGACAGTCCCAAGGACAAGCTCGCGTTCTCAATCTACAAGCAATGCCAAAGATCCCCATTAACAGGATGAACAAGCATTGAAAGAGATGAACAAGGTACAAGAACGAGAAGGATACGCCTGAGATGGAGAACGAACTCAGTGCGGCAGCAAATTGGTGGAGAATGAAAATGAGGGTTTAAATAGCTTCCCCGCTGGAGATATCTGAGAGAACTCATGCGTGGCGACCATGGCAGCAGAATGGTGCCAAGTGGCGATGGCATGCTACAACAAACGCAACACAACGCCACCTTGCCATCGATGAGCTTGGAGCTATCGAAATGGTGTGGAGAAAGTGAAGTTGAGTTGCTGACATGCGAGCCCCATTGTCGGTCTCAGCGAAGACACAAAACAGCGAGCTCAAACAATTGTTGATCATCCGATTGCAAACGAATGGCTTAGATTAAAAAGGACGTTCGGCTGATTGCAATGAACTAAAAGGAGGTCTGGATGGTTCATTGAAACCAAAAGGAGGTCTAGATGGTTGCGATGAAAGCAAGGAGGTCCTAAGGGGTGGTCTTTGCGAAAAAGACCGGAGGTCATCTTTGTAAAAAGACCAGATGTTGTGAGAAGTTCACGCGGGAGCTCCTAATGAGGTTTTGACGGTTAAGATGAAAGCAAAGGAGGTCTTGAAAGGTCCAGATGAGATAAACGAGGTCCTGGATGATCCCGATGAGATCAAGGGAGGTCCCAACGGTTAAGATGATATCAAAGAGATCGTGGACGGCCCCGATGTGATCAAGGGAGGTCCCAACGGTTAAGATGAGATCAAAGAGATCATGGATGGTCCCGATGAGATCAAGGGAGGTCCTAACAGTTAAGATGAGATCAAGGAGATCCTGGACGGTCCCGATGAAATCGAGGGAGGTCCTCACGGTTGAGATGAGATCAAAGAGATCCTAGACGGTCCCAATGAAATCGAAGGAGGTCTTAATGGTTGAGATGAGATCAAAGAGATCCTAGACGGTCCTGATAGAATCAAGGAGGTCCTAGACGGTCCAGTGATGATCAAGGGAGGTCTTGGACGGTCCGATGATATCAAGGGAGGTCTTGGACGGTCCTGATAGAATCGAGAAAGTCCTGGACAGTCCGTTGATGGTCAAGGGAGGTCCTGGACGGTCCCGATCAATCAAGGGAGGTCTGGGACAATCTCGATAGAATCAAGGTTGTCCTGGACGGTCCCGATCAGATCAAGGGATGTCCTGGACGGTCCGGATATAACTCTAACGACTCGTGCGCACTTGAGTTGGTTGAGCCTAAGGAACGTGACAGGTCTAGCCCAAATGGCATAGGGCTAGACTTAACCTAACTGGTTCAAGTCGCTATAGTGCCAATCGGCTCGGTTTGAGTCTAGAGTTGACTAGGACCCAAAACCAAACTTCAAAAGTTTGACCGGGGTTTTATAAATACCAAATAATTTTATAAAAATACAAAATTTTCCAGAGAAGCTACTGGGTTGATATATGTCCTAGATAAATTCATATTATTCAAGATGATTTATCAAGAGTTTGATAAAATGCTTCCCCAGTCTCAATACAAGCATTGACTTGTATTTTCTTTTGAAGTTTCAAAACAAGGCTAAGATTTGGATAAAAAAT
Source organism: Phyllostachys edulis (assembly GCA_036346405.1). NCBI lineage: Eukaryota > Viridiplantae > Streptophyta > Magnoliopsida > Poales > Poaceae > Phyllostachys > Phyllostachys edulis. Next base: position 76,047,638 of record CM070551.1, on the reverse strand, counting down.
GGAGGTTTTAAATTGTAAAAAAAAAGCTCAAGTTTCAAAAATCACCAGAAATGCTATGAAAAATATTTTATTTCTGTTCATTAAAACTGGGGCTGTTACAATCTCCACCCTATCTATTAGTGAGTTTCAATCCTCACCTTTTCAGAATACAATATATCTTGACCGTGTCTAAAGACTAAAGTTTTCATGTCATTTTCATATAAAATAACAGAGGTAACTCCTCTGGACATTTAACAAAATATTCCCAAAATCGCAAAGTAACATATTGTCCTTTAATCAATTTTCAGAAATTCTATCGCTCTAGTTGCATTTGTGCATTGTCTGCACTAAAATTTCCCAAATGACATCACATATTGTCTAACCCATAATCTAATGGTTACAACAGTAAGGGATCAATAATCCAAGGAGACAAATGTAACAAGTAGGATTTACAACTACCATTTTCCCAATAATAGCATTTTCATACAAGAAATACACGCATGTATAATAGGATTTGCAAAACAAAGTACAATAAGTAAAATATTGGGACCAACATGATCAAAGGGGGTGCTTGCCTTGCTCTTGATGTTCTGGAGGTATAGTCGATTGATCGTCGCAAGAATAACCCGAATAATCAAAGTCTAAAAAGAAGAGTTGGAAAAGAGTTAAAATAACATCCAACAAAGGAAACAGTAACCAAACTAAAATATTTTTACAAAAATAGTTAGACTAAGATTTTAGATGAATTTAGAGACCGAGTTCACTAAATTCGGAGTTGTGTAGCAAAAGTTATTAAGCTTTTACTACAATCGGTTTGAAAACTCCAGAATAAATGGAAAATACGTTTTCTAACGGAGAAAGCGTATTCTCACGTCTGTTGTATCAGAATTTACGCCTTCACTGATGGAAAGTGTAATCCAGCTATAACTAAAAGCGTATTTTCTATTTCCCATTGGATTTCTAGTTAAACCGATAGGGGGGACTGCCGCGAGAGATGTTTCCCATGGTGTTAAAGCAGTACATAAACTGTGGGTCCCGCATTTCATAGACTCAAGCGAGGTTAACGGTTGAGTTAACTTAAAAGCTTGGTCCCACATGTAAGTGACTTATTAGGGTTAACTAAATAGTTAAACGATTCATTAACCCTAATGACTCGATTAGGCACGTTGATGACGAGCTACAGTGCTCGTCACCGCGGTGGTGCTCATGGTGGCGCTACTTGCCGGCGATGTGAGGCGTGGCGAGGCAAGTGAGTGCTTGGAATGGGTTCTACACACTAATGCACACCTGCCGGCACCGATGGCGTGGCCTGAGGTGGCTCAGCACGGTGGCGCGCCGGCGGCGAGCGGAGGAATAACTATGGCAAAACGCGACAAGGCAAACTAGCACAGCCCATGGCAAACTAATATGCACGTAAGCATCTTGGGACTTTTAGGAGTCTACCGGAATGACGCGGAGGAGCTGAGGCGGTCAGTGGCGAGCTCGCGATGGTGAGGTGCGGCGGCGAAGTCGGTTGCTTGCGGAGAAGAAACCCGGTTGAAGGAGAGTGAAATCCAACGATCGTATAAGCTTCAGTGATTCTTGGCGATGCTCTAGGTGCAGTGAATCAACTTGTGGTGTACTGAATCGCCGGCGAGACTTGAGGCGGCACTCTGACCGGAGATGAAGAAGATAGCCCCAAACAGAAGCTCCTGTGGATCAAAAGCTAAATTGTTTGAGGGGAAATACTCAAGATGTCAAGGGACGCGATATGACGCGATAGGATTGACACCAAACCCTTCACGGCGCCGGAGACGAAGACGATGGCACACGGTGATTTTAGGGTTTAGCTCTCAGAGCTCTAGAGCTTGATTGAGTCGATGAAATGGGAAGCGAGTGAGAGCATTGAGTTGGAAAAGAGAATGCGATGCTCAGGGTAGCCTTTATATAGGCTGAGCAGCAGAGATGAACGAGAAAGCTTCGGGCAGCCATGGGCAACAGAAGCGGAGCATTCCAACGTTGTATGGGCAGCAAGGGTTGGCGTGGGCAGGCATGGGCGCGGCGTTGAATGGCGACGTGACTGGAGTAGCTGAGCCACAGCAAAAACCACGGGCGGTGAGGCCAAAATGGTGGGCGGCGGAGCTCAACAAGGTGCTGTGCTGGAGCTCCCGTGCGCGAGGTGGACGAAGGTCCCTACGCTCGGGGCCCACCAATCAGTGGCTCAAACGAATCGATAAGTGTTGATCAAATCTTGACGGTTCGATTAGAAATGAACAGCTGTGATGCATTGTGCTGTTCGGATGGTCCGAATGGCCCACTCAATCTGATCTGTCCGATAAAGATCCAACGTTGCACGCGTGTGCTTTGCGGGGCGGCCTGATCAGTTCAGACGGTCGAAGGTTTCACTTGATCTGGACGCTTGGTTTTAAATCCAACAGTACCTATTGGTTGTGGGGTTCGAACGGTCCGAACGTCCCATTAGATCTGGGCGCTTGATTTGAAAATCCAACGGCCCAAACCACTTGCACTCTTTTGAACTGGTGCGATTGGGAAAAGGGTTGGGTTCAACCATGAGGGTTTGACTCGAGCCCGATGAACAGTACATGTTTTAGGGTTTCGAATTATCAGCTGATTTCTTTGCCGATTTAATTCACCACCCAAACGAAGTCTAAAAATTCTAAATTTTTGTGTGTAGGCTACTGGGCTAAAGTAGTTCCTACAGTAAAATTTTCAGAGACTAACACCTTTCGTGAATTTATACAAAATTCAAACAAGGTGCTATTCCTAAGAGGTCTTAGGGATTTCTCTAAACAAAATTTCATATAGAAATTTTAGTTGAATGGTTCCTGGGACAAAAGACCCGAAACTATTCTCTTACTTAGGAAGTTTTATTTTACTTCCTCTATTTCCTTTTTAGCATCTAATGGTGTTCAAGTTTTAGTTTTAAAACCAACATAAGATTTTTAAAAAGGCAAAGTTTAAATGCAAATGTTCAAGAAAAATTTTCTAATGTATTTTATATTACTTAATCCTAAGATTAGGATTTTGAGATCTTACACGGTATTCTGTCTTTTGCGCAGCGTGCTGATTTCCTGCCGGGAGAGGCCGGCACGTACGGGTGAATTTTTTATCTGTCCAAAGCATATCAGGAGACTTGAACAAGTTTTACAAACGCCACCAGAAACGCACGCAGTGAGGGATTTCGATGAGCTACATTGATACCTGGAGCGTAACATATCTAAGGCCACGTAGGAACTAGAGAAACATAGTTTTTTTGCGAGGAAAATGCAAGGAAATTTACTGAATTTGTCTTCCATAGAAGATATACTCTGATGCTCCTTTGGTACAAGGATGGTGACATTTTGAATAAATTTTGATTGATTGATAGCAATTATTATGTTTATTTATCTTCATCACATAAATATATGCGTGAACTTGGGTGATAACAACTAACAATTGGAAAACACCTGTATATCCGTTCGGAATATACTTTGGAATAGATTGACATTCTCTGTTATTTTGTTTATTTATTATATTTACTTTGACTTGCTTGCAGGAAGCCAGGTACATCAATCAAACTAGAAGCATCAGTCATGACACATGTAAATTATTAGTGCCGTGTCAGACCCGGATTCTGAGAATCCAAATTCTCTGTAAAAACACTGTGCTATTTTCTGTTTCAGTAGATAGCACTCACGGGTACATTGCTGAATCATTCATACAAGACGTGAATTAAAACATTCAAATATTACAAACACAGAGTGACATAGACCACGTCAGGTCGAGTTTTACAAAAGGGGCCGAACAAAACCAAATTGATTACATTACGTAAAGCAACGAATTCTACAGCAAAAGCAAAAGGGGAGTGGAGCTCATCTCACCACAGGCAAGCGACTGGGGCAACCTGTGTATGACGGATATTAACCAAGAGCTGGATAATATCGGTTGTACGCAAGTACCAACGAGTCTACTAGACTGGGGCGAGACCTAGACTATAGACTATACTACTCTCCATCGTTTCCTTATCCATCAGCTTCTGGGTATGCGTAGTCTCCTTGATCTTCATTGTCTGAAGGGTTTTGGGAGAGGAGTGAGAATGAGCACAACTTCCGTGCTCGTGAGCCAATACACAATGCAATAATATATATGCAAGGTTAAACAAGGATGGCTCGGGTTATTTTATTTGCTAAAATAATATTTTCAATTAATCGTAATTTACAAATTCCTATCTCTTAGCATTTTAACAAATTATCTTTTATTAAAGAGAGTAATTGTACAATATTTGTTTTAGTAGAGGTTCCCTCCATCGGAAACTCTACACTATGCTTCTTTTGATTGGAGCTACCTCCAATTATTACCACTGCTGAGCTCGACGGCTCAAGTAAAATATAATCTCAAGGCTAGGTGAGCCCTCCACATTTTTCATACCATCCACAAAGTTTTTTTTTTGAAATAGAACAAACTCAAGTTAGGTTCCCATGTCCGCCTTTGACCGTAGGTACGGCTGTTTAAACAGTTTAGACTCTACAGAGGTTGTACACTATACCCACAAGAGATAGTCATACTCGTTACCCCACATGATTCCTTAGTCATGTAGTTGAGCGACTGTCACAGTAACCTTTCAAACTACCTTGCCCTTTCCGTCATCTCACCCATATGGGGTTAAGCCAATACGTTGCATGAGATCGTTGTACCGTAGCGTCTAGCGTAGTTGGACTACCCACACAGCTGGCAACTTCACCCATTCAAGCTGGATGTGCCGCAAGCTTGTGCATTCCCTTTCTCAACCTAGTGAGATACATTTAGGGTTTAATAATTTTACTAAGCCAAATTGCAGTTTGTAGACTTGTGGTTGTACTTGTTTAACACAGGAGGTCGTGATAGGATTAAATCCTTAATTCATCTGGGCGGTTCGTTCTACATACCAACCACTCTCATGCTCCTTGAGCACCCACCGCCTTGCCATCTGTCCAGATGTGGTATTAGCAATTATTAGGCTTTTGAGGAGTGAAACCAAATTATCTTATTCATTTCAGTCATTGACCACCAATGACTGCCCAAAATCATTTCATATTTGAAGAATGATGTTTGGGGTATTTAATACCCAAGTACTTAAGCAAATCTAGCATGTCGCTTAAGTACAACCTATAGCTAGTATTACCATATAGTTACTAGGGTGACATGGAATAATAGAATCAAACATCAATGGATGGCATATTAATTAATTAATTAATCATCAAATGGGTGCTTAACTACCTTAAGCTTTAACATACATTTGATTAAAGAATTAAAGCATGTAATTTTGGTTAATTTAAATGAATATAATTTACATAAAATGTAGGATCAATATGATCAAAGCATTGACTCGCCTTGGTTATAGGTGAGAGAGTCTTGATATTCTTGTACTTGATCAACTTGGAGATCTCCCGCGTCTTTGAATCACTACTACAGAAAAGGCTTTCACAGACGGTTCAAAACGTCATCACGCATTTGGTTTCGTGAGCCGCCCGAGTTTATGGGTCGATGATGACATGAGGTCATCATGCAGCGGTTTTGAACCGTCTCGTGATGTATACTTTCACTGACGGTTTGTGGTTCAAACCGTCATGAGATAGCACATATCACGCACGGTTTCATCCACAAACCGCTCGTGATAAGCACATATCACGAGCGGTTTGTGGCCGGAACCGCTCAGTGATGACTTTTCTCTATAAAGGCCCAGCGGTGGTGCTTGTACCATTAAATCGGCATCATATATATATATTATATATATATTGTTAAATGATCTCTCGACCACTTTGGGGGATCGCGACGCGACATGAGAAGGATGAGGCAAGTAGCCACGGGCAACCTCATTGAGCCCTTGCAAATTCAAAAATATGGATGCAAGGAGGCGTTAGGACATCCAATTACCATGGATTGGACGTCGCTATGTTCAGAAAGTGTCGTTGATGCGACGCATTCTCCGGTAGGAAGTGGCATCATATATTAGCAACCAACCATTCTTGAGCATGTAATCGTCTTTAAACCCAACAAGAACACCAAGCAACCATTCTCATATTTCAAAAGAATTCTCAACTTGTTGCTTGGTGTTCTTGTTGGCTTTAAAGACAATTACATGCTCAACAATTGTTGGTTGCTAATACATGATGCCACTTCCTACCGGAGAAGTTAAGATCAACGCCACTTTTGAACATAGCGACGCCCAATCCTGTAATTGATGTCCGACCGCCTCCTTGCATCCATATTTTTAAACTTACAAGGGCTCAATGAGGTTGCTCGTGGATACTGCCTCATTCTTCTCATGTCATGCGGACTAATTCCTAAAGTGGCCGAGGATCACTTAATAATATATATATAATATATATATGATGCCGTTTTAATGGCACAAGCAGCCAACGCTGGAGACTTTATAGAGAAGAGATTATGAATGGAATGGTAGGACGACTGCACGCAAGAGGTAGGAGAACTTGACCGCATGAACAAGGGGACTATTAATATGAACTAATTATCAATTCAATTTCAGCATAAGACTATTGACACCATTACATCACAGAGCAAGGGACTATTAATATGAACTAATTATCAATTCAATTTCAGCATAAGACTATTGACATCATTACATCACACAAAGAAGAGGACTATTAATATGAACTAATTATCAATTCAATTTCAGCATAGGACTATTTAGATCATTACATCACAGAGCAAGGGACTATTAATATGAACTAATTATCAATTCAATTTCAGCATAAGACTATTGACATCATTACATCACACAGAAGAGGACTATTAATATGAACTAATTATCAATTCAATTTCAGCATAAGACTATTTACATCATTACATCACGCAGCAAGAGGACTATTAATATGAACTAATTATCAATTCAATTTCAGCATAAGACTATTAACATCATTGAGCAGTTCATCAGCAAGAGAACAAGACCAAGGGTGTCCAAACCCACCACACAAGTAGTAGCCCTCGGCATCCATCGCAGAGCACTAGCTAGCCATTTTCATCACAGAGCAAGGGGGTAGAGACAGAGAGGGACCTTAGTACAACAAGAACCACGGTGGCGACCCCACCACCAAAGACAACCCTCATCCATTTCCTTTACCTTGCATAAATCACACAAACATCGTGACACAACTTAAGGTTCATGCATAAAAATCAAACTCAACAAAATACATTAAGCTAACAGATCTAGAGGAGAATAGAGGAGGATGGGAAAGCAAAGCCGCCAGGTTCCTAGCAGGCGCAACGGGTCGGGCGGCGTCGGCGACGAGGTCGAGCGGTGTCGGCGACGCAGGTCGAGCGGCGGCGTCGAGGTGGGGAGGGGAACGGAGTTAGGCGGCGCAAACCCTAGCAGAGCCGGGAGTGACGAGAGTTTGACGTCATCAGAAGTTAGGCTTAACGGTGACGCCGCAAAAGACACTCTTATCGCACGAGTGTCTTTTGCGGTGTCACCAGATGCCACAAACCGTTGGCGACGGGAAGAATGGCGGCGTCAGCAGCGACGGGGAGGGGAACGGACGAGAGTAAGGCCGCTGGGGAGTGACGAGTTAGAGCGCAAACCCTAGCGGCAAGCTGGGCTAGCTCCTACTTATAAAGAGACTTATCAGAGACGGTTCTATTATGGAACCGTCAGTGATAATTATCACAGACGGTTCCATAATAGAACCGTCAGTGATATGGGAATATCACAGACGGTTCCATAATGGAACCGTCTGTGATATGTCCCATATTACAGACGGTTCCATTATGGAACCGTCTGTGATATTCCCATATCGAGACGGTTCTATTATGGAACCGCTCGTGATATTCCTATATCACCGATTTGCTCTATTATGGAACCGCTCGTGATATTTCCATATCACGACGGTTCCATAATGGAACCGCTCGTGAAATGGTTTTTTCAAGTATATATATACACTTACATGACATGAAGAAATTACATGTTTATATTAAAAAGCGTAAACCTATAATTAAACAAGGTTTTTCTAGTGGCGAAGGTAGGCTGCTATCTCCATCTCGCAATACTTCATAAGCGACGGTGTTGGCATCGGACGGTTCACGATCATCAATGAACGAAGCTCAAATGCGCCCACCCGCTGACGCTGCTCGAAAGTGTCTCCGAAGACCTCAGATCGTTGAACTAAGAAGAATTGAGCCCATAGGCTCTCTTCCCTTGCTTGAGGGGTCTCGGCCGTCGACTCGATGCCGCCTCTTGCCTCGATTTCACAGTCAAGTGACGGCAAGCCTCCCAGAGACGCAACGCCGCTTTTGGAGGACTATGTCGATGACGCGTAAACTCGCCGAAAGTGGAGATCACCCTAAGACACGGCGGAGGAGGATGTCAAGACGGCGGAAGGTGGCCGCCACCGCTCCGCAAATTCTGCGCGGGCAGAGGAGTGGAGACACTATTGATCAAACAGTGTTCTTCCGCAGCACGGTTCAACGTACACCGAGAGAGGTGCTCAGACAAAGGCGGCCAGAAGGCCATCGCTGCGGCGACAAGGAAGAGGTAGACATTTCTGTTTTTTTATAAGTATGTGGGGATGATCATCTTGATGGCGGATGATCCTTTTATAAAACAAGGAATAAATTCGGGCGTGAGACGAAGAGACGCATCGGGAGCCGGGCGGATTGGCGACAAACGAGCGACGGGCGATGAAGAAACTCACGCCGGGCGATATTATCACAGACGGTTATTGTTAAGAACCGCCTCGTGATACTAATTAATATCACAGACGGTTCCAGTTGAGAACCGCTGCGGCATTTCACGACGGTTGTGTTTTAAAACCGTCTATGATATCGATTAATATCACGACGGTTCTTGTTGAATCGCTGCGTGATACTTCATGACGGTTTTCAACATGAACCGCTCGTGATATTGCCTCTTCACGACGGTTTTTAGCGCTAGTTAAAGAGCCTGCATTTCGCCTCTAAACTAAAACCGCTCGTGATTGAATAATACCGACGGTTTTGGTCAACCGTCTGTGATGAGGCGTCCAGTATTAGCCTTTTTGTAGTAGTGAATCCTAATCGGACGAATGTACCGGAAAAAGATACAAACGACAAAGAGAGCAAATAAATACACAAGAATAATCAAATGAACTCCAAATTGAACAATAGCTATTCCATTAGCAAGATCTTGAATTTACAAAATTTTAGAAATAAATTTCATAATTTTTGGAGTTATAATGGAGGAGAACAGAGCTTCCGAAGATTGAATTGGAATTAAATCGGAAAACACAAGGAGGAGAGAGAATTTGGTGCACTACACAGTGCATAGATCGGGTTCATGCGCATGAGGCGCTAGTCCACGGGAACAGTGTGGTTGTGGGGCCCACCTGTCGGCCGGAGGGGAAGAAACCGGGTTTTAACTGCGCCCTTACTATTTACTTGGGCCCACCAGCAGTGAAACAACATGGCAATTAAAGCTTTAATTAAAATCGACTAATCACCGCTTTGTCTTAACTCCCAACAGTGATTCGGGTGGGTTAATTGCGCACAGTGTTGTCCATCGTCCCGACCAAATAGAGGAGGAGCAAGGCTCCTGGTCGCCAGCGAGGAAGCTAATGATGGCGGTCGGCAATGCCAAAAACGAGTCCCTCAGAGCCGCGCGAACTACTGGTGGAAGGGCGCGGCTGAATTTGGTGGCTAGAGCAGTCGGCAATGAGCTCCAACAGCGGGGAGGAGACCGCTCATGGCGCCACGGCAGTGTGACGTGAGAGGGCTTGAATCTGGGCTAGGGGAGCATCTCGGGGATACTAGGATCTCACCCGAAGCGTCAGTGAGGGATGGGGAGGCTCGAGGTGGCTTGCCGACGGGAGTCCAAAGCGGCGACGAGGTGGATGATGGGGAGGGCCTGCCGGAGACGGAGGTGGAGCTCACTGGTGCTTGGGGCAGCTTCGGGGTGCTGGTGTGGTGCTCTAGGCAGCGGCGATTGGACCAAGGCGGCGAAGAGCTCAGAGGGTGCTGAAAGGGGAGATTCGGCCGGAGGGGACGAAGAACTCAAATCTGGGCGATCCTTTGGGGGAACTTACCCGAGGAAGAAGGGGGTGGAAGTGGGAATGGCAAGGGGTACTTGGAATTAGTCATACATGTTATTTGTTGGCCTAGTAGTTGGCCGAGTCTTCGGTGGTGAGTGCTAAACTACATGAGTGGAGATGAGGAGTCTTCAAATAGAGAAGATGAGGAGTCTGCATGCAAAGTAGTTAAGTGTATGTGTGAGTATATGTTTGCATGGTCGCTGCATGTAACCGCATTAAATGCATGCGTGAGTAGTGGCGAGTGCTTGCATGTGTGTGTTAGTGGCTATATAAAGCCTATTTGATCAATTGTTAAGTTGAGTTAACAAGAGAGAAATACATTTCTGAAAATTGCCCCAACTATGTGAGTTTTCTCCTGGGCAAAACCAACATTTGCATCGAGCCAAAGCGTCGGTTCTGTGGAGATGTCCGAAGCGATGAGATCAACCTTGGTGGCAATGGAGGCCATGGGGCGACTCCGGCAAGAAGGCGCGGCAGCCTAGTGGTGCAAAGAGTCAAGGAGACGGGGGTGGCGGTGCGCTATCCCATGCTCACGCGGACAAACTACACCGAATGGGCTCTCTTGATGAGAGTCAACCTGCAGGCTCAAGGAGTTTGGGAGGCCATCGAGCCCAGCGATGCGAGGTACCAGCTCGACAGGATGGCGTTGTCAGCCATCCTCCAAGCGGTGCCACCGGAGATGTTGGCGACGCTGGCGGCGAAAGACTCCGCCAAGCTGGCGTGGGAGACTGTGTGCATGATGCGCATGGGTGTCGAGTGCGTGCGCGAGGCAAAGGCACAGACTCTATGCAAGGAGTTCGAGACGATCCGCATGAGTGACGGCGAGTCCATTGACGATTTCGCCATGTGAATGATGGGCCTCGTCAACAACATCCGTACTCTTGGGGACACGCTAGAAGAGGAAAAGGTGGTAAAAAAATTTCTTCGTGTTGTTCCCTCCAAGTACACACAGGTGGCCATCTCAATCGAGCAACTGATCGATCTGAAGACATTGTCCGTCGAGGAGCTCACCGGAAGACTCAAGTCAGTGGAAAAGCGGTACGAGCTTGATGACAACGGTGGTGAAGGTGGGCGTGAAAGTGGCCGCTTACTTCTCACGGAGGAGGAGTGGCTAGTGCGCATGAAGAACCGCAAGGGCACCGGCAAGAAGAAGAGCACTTTTGACAAGACGAAATTGTGTTGCTATAACTGCCAAGAGTATGGGCACTATTCTTGGGAGAAGAAATGCCATGAGTCGAAGAAGGAGAATGAGGCGCATCTCGTTTTGGCGGACGCCGACGACGAACCAACACTACTTTGAAGACCGACGAGGAGGTGCTCAAAAAATAACGACAACAAGATTAGAGGGGTGATTGTTGGAACTAATCTTGTTGTTTATGTGTTCTTTGTTTATTTATGATTGAGTGTAACATGTATAGTGGCTAGAGTCCAAGTTAGTTGAAACGTGTAGCATGGCGTAGCGGGTGATGGGCAGTGCGTAGTGAGCTGATCAGCAGCCAGGAGTTGAGTGCACGTATGTGTTACTTGGAATTAGTCATACATGTTATTTGTTGGCCTAGTAGTTGGCCGAGTCTTCGGTGGTGAGTGCTAAACTACGCGAGTGGAGATGAGGAGTCTTCAACGCACGAAGATGAGGAGTCTTCAGCGCAGGAAGATGAGGAGTCTACATGCAAAGTAGTTAAGTGTATGTGTGAGTATATGTTTGCATGGCTGCTGCATGTAACCGCATTAAATGCATGCGTGGAGTAGTGGCGTAGTGCTTGCATGTGTGTGTTAATGGCTATATAAAGCCTATTTGATCAATTGTTAAGTTGAGTTAACAAGAGAGAAATACATTTCAGAAAATTACCCCAACTATGTGAGTTTTCTCCTGGGCAAAACCAACACTTATAGGCACAAGGAGGAAGGATGGGGGAGGGGGAGAGCCATTTGAAGCTCTGGTGCATGCACGGTCCCAAGGAGCAGCACGGCGGGCTCTGCGCGTGGAGGTGACGGGGCGGGAGCTGATGAGAGCGGCAGGAAGGGGGCAAGACTTTTGGGGTTGTGGTGACGAAACCAATGACGCTGGCATGGAGACGAGGGACGCGGGCACCCGGCTCGGACCGAGTGGCGAGGACGGGCGTGATGCCAAGGCTACGCGGTGGAGAGGACAAGGCAGAAGGAGGGTGCCGAAGTCCCAATGGTTAGCGAGTGGGTGCGGCGCGTAGAGAGCAGGCGGCACGAGGGAGTTGATGGCGGCGGCATGGGGAGCTCATGCGCGACAGTTAGAGGGAGCTGTGGGCGTCAGAGTGCACAAGGGAGAGAGAAGGCTTGGGCATGGCTGGAGGAAGAAGGCAGCTGGAGGTGGCGGCCGGGCCAAGGCAGGTAAAAAGAAGGAAAGCCCGGGGAGGGCTGGCCCAAAAAGAAAAGAAAAAGGGCCCACCTAGCTCTAGATTTGGATTTCCCTAGGGAAATGAACCTCAGTGGTGATTATGAGTGGAGGTAGCTTAAATCAAAATAAGCATAAAGGTGGAGGTAACCTCTGCTGTTACAGTTATTGCACAATTACTCTCTTTAATAAAAATGCAATTTGGTTAAAATGCTAAGTGATAGGAATTTGTAATTATGATAATTGAAAATGTTGCTTTAGCAAATAAAAGAACCCGAGCCATCCTTGTTAAACCTTGTATATATATTATTACACTGTGTGTATTGGCTTGCGAGCACGAAAGTTGTGCTCATTCTCGCTCTCCCCAAACCCTTCGGACAATGAGGATTAAGGAGAGTACGCATATTACGAGGATCCAGAAGCTGATGGACAAGGAAACGACGAAGAGTAGCATAGTTCTATAGTCTATGTTTCGCCTCAGATCTAGTGGACTCGTTATACTTGCGCATAACCGATATTATCCAATCTTGGTTAATATCTGCTGTCAGACACAGTTGCCTCGATCGCTGTTCGTGGAGAGATGAGTTCTACTCTCTTTTTGCTTCCGCTGTAGTTTACGTTGCTTTTATGTAATGTAATCAATTTGGCCTTGTTCGGCCCTTTTGTAAAACTCGACCTGACATGGTCTATGTCACTCTGTGTTTGTAATATATTTGAATGTTTTAGTTCACGCCTTGTATGAATGATTTAGCAATGTGCCTGTGAGTGCTATTTACTGATCCAGCGAATAGCACAGTATTTTCATATAGGATTTGGATTCTCGGAATTCAGGTCCGACTGAATTAAAATATTTCCCACATTTTCACTGGATTCAGAAAACCGCAGATAATTAACTAGCCTGGCTGTGGTTCTCCGAACGTTCGCCCAGCTTATTCCCAATCTCTCGGATCCATTCTTCCATTGAAATAGATATATTAACACTTTCTAAGGACTATGATGTGTTACAAACTTTAAATCTTGGAAAAATACAATTTCGAAATTCAACGAACAAAACTGGTTGGTTTTTGTCCCAAAAACCAGCTGATTTCCGGAACTGGCCATGGTTTGGTTTTGACCCAAGTACTGATTTCGCAAGTCCTGCTCATGAAGTCTGTGTTAATGGATCCCATTCAGCGTACATATGGTGAAAATTGGAGGCGGTATTCTGTCTTTTAAGCAGCATGCTATTTTCCTGCCGGGAGAGGCCGGCACGTACGGGTGAATTTTTTTTCTGTCCAAAGCATATCAGGAGACTAGCCCCCAAGTTCATTAATGAAACTTGAACAAGTTTTACAAACGCCACCAGAAAGGCAGAAACGCACGCAGTGAGGGATTTCGATGAGCTACATTGATACATGGTGCGTAACATATATAAGGCCACGTAGGAACTAGAGAAACATAGTTTTTTTTGGGAGGAAAATGCAAGGAAATTTACTGAATTTGTCTTCCATAGAAGATGTACTCTGATATTGCTCCCTTGGTACAAGGATGGTGACATTTTGTATAAATTTTGATTGATTGATAGCAATTATTAAGTTTATTTATCTTCATCACATAAATATATGCGTGAACTTGAGTGATAACAATTAACAACTGGAAAATACCTGTATATCCGTTCGGAATATACTTTGGAATAGATTGACATTCTCTGTCATTTTGTTTATTTATTATATTGACTATGACTTGCTTGCTGGAAGCCAGGTACGTCAATCAAACTAGAAGCATCAGTCATGTAAATTATTAGTGCTGGGAGCTACATAAAACTTGAAGAAGTAATCAGTTAGAATTTGGGCCCATTTGTGAAGGCACATTCATTCATAAATTCCAAACCATGGTACGATTTAGACCCGCATTGTTTGGCCAAGTGGGAGGAGAGCAATATAAAGGATAAGATTCTTGCCACCCCTTAAAACATATGACAAATGGTATGGGACAGCAAGAGGAAGACTATAGCTAATTAAACTCACACACGCATATACGCGTGAGCGTATTCAGTATTTTCATGTGGGAATCATGTCACTTATGACTTGTCGTAGAGCGGCTCATAGCGTATTAAATCCACCTTTTGTTTTGCTGTATCATGCCATTATTCCTCTATTCAATCCGTTTGAATGTGATTCAAAACATTTTAATTCAGTTTATTGTGTTAATTATGTCAGTTACTAGTGAGGACTTGGAGACGTCCAGATTCAAGAACCGAATTCCGCCCTTCCATTCTTCCGTCCTTCTCCTCTGGTGATCTGTGCTGGTGTGTTGAACCGCCAAACCTGGCAGGCCATTCTTTTCGGCTTGCACCGGGAAGGAGGGAGAGCGGGATCTCTGAAACATTGCCGCAAAGAGCACATGCACGGAACGACAATAAGTTTTTCGGGCAGCACATCTACGCGACCGCTTGTTTCGTCCTCAATTGGCGTTCGTCTCCACACTGCTTCCGATTCTCCATCAACCCCTACTGTAAGTCATTCGTGCAATGGCTTGACTAATTTCTAGTATCTCTGTTATAATATTGTTCTTGCATACATTTCAAAGTACAATGTTGGATTACCTGCTACACTAGTCTTATGCGAAGTCTCCTGTCAATATTTGGAATTAAAATATTTCCCGCATTTCCAACATAATCCCCCTACAATCTCCCTACGCAAAATCTTGTATACTCGGGGATATTAATATTGATCAAATGAAGGATATTCGGATCTAGATATGGGGAATTGGAGATGTGGTGTAGTTGCTGAAGATGGAAATTAGATATGAGGATCTAGATACATTGCTACGGATTCTCTTATTTTATAGTTCCCGGGAACATTATGATCAACTAGCATTTTCTAATTCTTCATGGCGGTGTTTTGTAGGTTAAAGCAGGGATTTACTCCGATTCTACCAGAAATGTGGAGTTGTAGGAAATACTCCGATTCGGATTGTTTGATTACACAACTACTTTCACAGTGATGGGTTCCTTTAACCTTGCATATATGAGCTATATACAACATTTTCTGTACTAGGAAATAACCACACAAGCATGCATGATTAAATTTGCCACTTCTTGAATAATACCCAGCCTTGGCCCTTGGCTGGAAGATTATTGTATAAAATGGGCTTTCTTTAGCAACAACAGCCCGCTCATATGGCTGAAAAATTGTCACTTTTTCTTAACTAATTAATTGTCAGCTTCATTTGTGATCATTCAGTTAGGCCCTATTTAGTACGGCTCTGCTCCAATTTTTTGTAGCTCCAACTCCAGCTTCACTCTTGGATCCACTCCTATGAGAAGTCGGAGCAGTCTAAGGAGATGTTTGGCTAGAAAGTTAACTCCAGCTCCAGGAATGAGAAAGATCTTTGTAAAAAGACTGGACTACCCTTGTTTTATGACTTATAATCTTTTTCGTATTGCTTAACCTATAATAGTTTAATAAGTTGATTTCAATCATGTTGTGTTTTTATTTATCTAATTTTTTTGTCATGTTGTGCCATATTTTCACCCAATTTTGAAAGTTTTACTCGAAAAAAACAGAAAAAAAAAACATGCATAAACATATGAAGTTCATAACAAAGGTTTTAATTCAATTAGTATCGTAACAAAAGTCCATAACAAAGATAAACATAATATTGTATCAAACAATACATAATTAAATGAAATATTGTATCACCTCGCAAATATTCAGAAAATCCACCATAATAATGTATCAACACACAAACTCAAAAGCATTTAGAACAATACTATTCAGTTGCGTCTTCCAAAAAAAGACCATTCAGGTGCATTCCAAACTCACTTGTTCATTCAGAAAACATTACAAAATTGTTTGTTCCAATTCAAGGCATCCATTACAACACAATCATAAGAAACTAATGGATTAGTTAACCATTTTACATTTGCGATGACATCAATCTCTGTCAGGAACTCCTTGATACCCAGCCTAGAGTATGCAGAGAGTACTTTTACTGCAACATCTCGCCCGTTTCTAACCGTCCCCTGAAACATGGAATGTTGATGATGGCTAGCTATATACAGATGGAAATACTTAACTAAAGTCTGAAAGCACACACAAATTATCAGGTCACTTACTAGCTACAGAAAGTATGCATATGTTGTAGTTACCTTGTATACAGTCCCAAAGGACCCAAAGCCACATTGGACAATTTTGTAGCTTTGGTTGAAATTGTTCTTTGCCGACCTCAGCTCAGAATAAGAGAAAAGTTTGATGTTCTTCTCAAATGAAAACCCTGAAAGAAAGTGGAGTCACTTTATATTGGTGACAACTGAGAGTTGATTATTCACTTTTTTTGTTGCAAAATCCAAGGGAAATGTGCAGTGAGTTTTGCATTCAGAAGTTTATGTGAATATCATTTTCAGCCAAATCAAATCAGATCTTGACTGGAATTAGGCAACATGCTCTCATCCATTGTTCCATCTAACAAAAATGTTTCTATAACACGGCGTTCCAGTAGCAATATTAACAAATTTTGGTAGATCCACTCTCACAAAATGTTTTGGCCGTGACAGCTACAGCTTCCTTCGCATCCAACGAACGCGGCGAACGACTGACAAGCTTTGTTGGTAGACACCCCATCAAAATCAAACCCAGCAGAGACAGCAATAAAACAGAACAACAACCAAATATAAAGCTATAGAGTCCACAAAGAAAAGATGTCGGTGGTTGTTCTTATCTTTCAGGAAATTACAGGCCGCAATGTCAAGGATCTGACAATTCTTATCGCTAAATGTTAATGCTTGAGTCGTGGATTCATGAGACTGAGATCTAAGATCCAAACTTCATAAACAAAACGAACACTTCGAAACACAACCACGCACATCACCGCATTTGGATCCAATCGAGACGACAAAGGGAGAAGGGGTGTGTACGTGAAATCGACGTTGGCGTTGGCGTCGCGGTGGGAGAAGGACGCGAAGGTGTCAGTGAAGGCAAAGAGTGGGCGACCGCTGGGGCCGACGTCGAGCGCGGGGTCGTACGTCGGCGGCAGCGGGTCAGTGGGCAGCTCGAACTCGGCGTCGAGGTCATCGCCCCCGCCCGCGGAGGATGCGAAGTCCCCAGCCACAGTGTCCTCGGAGGCCACGTCGCGTGGGTCCTTGGCACGGACCTTGCCTCGGTTCCTCGTGGACGCCACCGGCTTGCCCCTGCCCTTCGCCTTCCCATAAGAGCGGGAGGCGAGGAGGAGGGATGCCATGGCAACGGGCGAGCGGCGAGCCAAAGAAGGATTTGGTGGGGAAGGCGAGGCCGATGGGGAGCTTCTTGGCGGGGGAGCCCTGGAGGAGAGGCGGTGAGAGCGTGGGGGAGCCCTGGCCTTCTCCTAGTTGCGAAGGATTGGGGGATGCAAGGGGATGCGGACGGGTGCGAAGGGGAAGGGGGTAGTTGAGGGGTATTTTGCGGGTAAGTTCTCTCAACTTTCAGGGGTATTTTTCATTGTAGGTCCACAGCTCCCCACTTGGAGCAAGGTTTTATCTGCTCCCAAAATTTGTACTACAGGCTGCTCCACTCCATGTTACTCCAACTCCAAAAATTTTGTGGAGTTAGTCCATTTGGCACAGCTCCACTTACTCCAACTACGAAGCTGGGAGTTAGAGCCATACTAAACAGGGCCTTAATATCGATCATTACCTACACAGCTGCACTTCTAGTAGTAAAGTAGATAAACATTGGAGACTGGAGTTGGTCGAACGATTCATATGTAGCACATCAGCAGTTCAGCACACGTACAAGTATAATCATCTGTTCGGTAACAGGCTAGTTTGCTTGAAAGAAACCCTTACATCTACAGTACAAATTCGCACAGCACTACAGCAGTACAGCACATGTACTTGAAAGAAGCCCATACGGTACATAGTCAAATAGGTACAGTACGGACGTCCTCAGTTCCGACGGCTGCCGCTGCGGTATCCTCAGGCGGCTCCCCACCCTCAATCTCGCCGGTGATCTCCTCGAGAGACTTCCCCATGGACTCCGGCAGGAGGAGCGTGAACACAAGGCCGACCATGTTGCACCCAACGAGAACGTACAACAGCATCTGGATGCGCTTTCCAGTATCGGAAGAAGTCCGAAAAGCGACGTACAATGACACGAACACGCCTACGATGGCGCCAATCTTTCCACCCGCACCTGATACACCATGGCATGTCGACCGCAGCCGCGCCGGGAAGATCTCCGCCGGAATGATGAAGGTGGTTGAGTTGGGGCCAAAGTTGGCGAAGAAGAAAATAAGCGCATACATGGCACCAAAGGCGTTTCTATTCTTAACAGCAGCCCAGTGCTGGTAGGGGATGGCGAGGCCGAGCATGAAGGCGGTCATCATGGTGAACCCCAGAAGCTGTATCTTGATGCGGCCGATGCGATCGACGAAGGCGACGGTGAAGAAGTATCCTGGCAGGGTGCCAACGACGGCGATCAGTGCTTGAGTGCTGGCAATCTTGAAAGTTTGCTCCAGCGGGCTCATTTTGCTTGCATCACGGTTTCCGAACCACCCGACGTCAGTGAAGATATCCTTCATGAACAGGTTCAGCGAGTAGAAGGTCACGTCGAGCACGAGCCAGCACACGGTGGTGCTCATGAGATGGACGCCATGTCGTTTGAGGAACTCCGCAGAGAAGAGCCCGAACTCGTCGCGTTTGGTGAGCTGTTGGGTTTCCGGCTCCGGCTCGATGTCGACGTTGAGGACGGTGGACATGTCCAGCGTGGCCTGCTCGGCGTTCTTTGTGACCAGCGCGGTGTAACGCGCCGTCTCCGGCATCTGCATGCGCAAGTAGTAGGTGAGCAGCGCCGGGATGGCGCCGGACATAAGGATGATGCGCCAAACGTAGTCGGCCTGGTCGCGCGGGTCACGGCCGTACGCCGCCGTGTGCCGGAACGCCGCCGAGACAATCATGCCAACGATGCCAGCACTGAAGTTCCCTAAACCCTGCATGGCGAAGACAGCGGCAATAAAGGTGCCGCGAGTCCTCTTGTTGGCGTACTCGGACATGATGGTCGCCGAGAGCGGGTAGTCGCCGCCTATGCTGAAGCCGAGCCAGAAGCGAAAGAAGCAGAGCGTCGTAATGATACTCTTGGCCGTGCGGCGGAAGGAGAGGCCAGATGCAAGGGAGCACACCACCATGAGCTTGAGCGTGACGCCGTAGATGCGCTTGCGGCCCATCTTGTCGCCGAGCCAGCCGAAGAAGAGCTGTCCGAGCACGGCGCCGTAGAACGCGGAGCTCAGGACGGCGGCCGAGGAGTGTCTGGGGAGGTTGCCATCGTCGTAGTAGATGCGGCCGAGGAGATCGGTGATGAGGGAAATGGAGAAGAGGTCGAAGGCGTCGGTGAAGAAGCCCATGCCGGCGATTACAATGGCCGTGAAGTGGTACCATTGTGTTCGGGCGACGTCGAGAGCATGGAGCACTTTGAGCTGGTTTCTAGCCATGGGTGGTAATTAGCTAGCTTTCCTACCTTTTCTTACTCGTCATTCTTAACATTCCTTGAATTAATTAGCACTAGTCATCAACCTGTGCATCCGCGCATGCTACACATTATAAACGGTGTTTCTCTATGTCACAGAAGTTTTACTCCCTCCGTTTGTTTTTTTATAAGGCGCCCTCACATTTCGTGAGTCAACTTCATAAAAAAATTACAAATAATTTGTTTAACAATATAAAGGTTAGTATAGTCATGATTTTGTACTTATTATAAATATTTTTTAATCCCTCCTATTCGAACTCTTTAGTTTCAACGTACAATGTTAAAAGATATGGATATCTCTGTAGTTGATGCAAGCTGTAGATTACAACGGTGGAAAAAACAAAAAAAAAGATTGGAGTGTTTTAGTGTTTCTCACGTTCCATGTGCTAAAGTGTAGCAACAACGGACTCCATGTTTGTTAAGGAGAGAGAATTACATGTTTGATATGGAAAGCACAACAATTAAAGGTGCTATAATAAATCTGCCGGCTAAAGAAATATATCCAAATTGCAGGTTGTACCACATGCTAAATTGGATGGTTTTCCCTTTTTCTTTGATTAATGTGGGAATTTCTAGCATTTTCCTTTTTCTCCGATTAATGTCGGAATTTCTAACTTTTTACCTCTTAGGATTAATATGGAGGTTTCTAGGAGAGCCTCCAATTAGTATAGATATAGATAGATTGGGTTCCATGCCCCATTCCTTATAGATAGTGGCCTAGTGGGCACACATGGAAAGCTAATTCATCATCGACGTCTAACTAGCTTGGTGGTACTTTAGATTTCTATATTGATCGCTGTCTCACAAAATTCTTCACTGACGAGTAGGAGTACTTGTTGACCAAGGAATCTCTATATTTGACATATATATTTGTAATTTAGTTATATTAGTCCTGCAAGGGAATTGTGATGGAGTTACCAGATTTGTCATGAATTGTCGGGATCCGAATATGCAAATCCGGACACTCTGTGTGTATTGTACTAGTTCAGGATACGCTAGTGCACACAGTGGTAATATCGAAAAAATATCATTCCACATACACGATACTCCAGAAGGCAAAACACGAAAGCAACATGAGAAGGTTGTAGAACGTGACGAATTGGGAAGGATGGATGGGTTGTTGATGGCGGAAGCTCACCCACAGCAGTGTAATTGAATGGCAAAGGCGGCTAGAATTGAAGAACAAGGACGTACGTGATCTCTACGCACAGTGGTGAAAATGGGAAATTAAAATATGGAAACACAGAACAGGATGTGGAACGCGATTTGACGCGAAAGAGTTGAAGAGTATCTCACCGATTCGACGAGGAACACGATGGCGAGCTTTTGGGGTTGGTGGACCGTAGCCATAGATGGGGAAGACGGCTGTGGTGGCGGTGCACAACGGCATCTCGGGCGGCAGTGGCTAGGGTATTATTGGCGGCGGTCTCGGGAGGCACGAAAAACGAAGATGGTCGGGGATTTATAGCCTCGAAGTGGCGTGGGCAACACGGAAGCCAAGGCGAGTGGCGATGGTGCTATAGGGTGGCGCTGGTGGTAGTGGCTAGGCTAGATGGTGACGTGGCTTAGCTAGGGTTAAGGAGGGAGGTAGTCGGCTTGGGGAGAAGGTGAGCTTCGGTTCGAGAGGAGGCGGCGAATGAGGTAGGGATGAAGCGGGGATGGGCCGTGGATAAGGCGGGAAGGGAATGGGTAGGCATGGCCCACGGAGTAAGGAAGGAGAGAGATGGGCCGAGCCAATTTGGCCTACAAGGATTTTAAAATAAAGAATTGCTTTTCAAATTAGAGAAATGGCTGAAAATTTAAATAAGGAAAATTGTATAACAAATGAACTCATACAATTCCAAGAAAATTCAAGGGTGCATTTGTATTTGCTGAGCTTAAGGTTTAGTTATTCATATTAAATCATTTTAATTTAGGAATATCTCAATTAAGTTTTAATTAATTCCAAGAAAAGGCGATTTTTTTTTTTTGGAAATTCTAGTTTCAACAAAAGTTTTCCAAAACTCGAAAATTGGGATGTTAGATTAACGATACAAGTTCTGTTTTGACCGGCCTTAGGAATCAACGATCCATCGCTGTCAGCACAGCCTCACGCGTCTGATTTTTGTTTGTAGCTGGAGTCATGGAGATTACAAGTCAAAAATGTAACAACAAACGACCATGTATACTCGTTAGGAATATCCTGGGGATCAAATGAGATTCTGCAAGACTAGTATGCATAGAATTGACGTTGATATTGACATGCAAATAGAGATGAAAGAGGCCAGCTAGCAGCGACAAACTGCAAAGAAATGCCCATGCAGGTAAGGGGCGAAAAACTGTGCGAATTAAGTTCGAGGGTATTGTGTCATGCAAACGACTTATGGATAATCAGTTAACCAAATTAAAGTGAGTTAAGTTGCATCATATCGTTTTTATAATTAACTTCGAAAGAAAAACTTAAAACACTTTTGCCAATTAGATTCTAAATAACATATATTTACTACTACTGAACTGTCACTAAAAGATTTTACATTACTAGGAAGGGTATTTTTGTGTTGATACTACATTTCATCACTATTTACGGTATATATGGGAGAATTATCTTGCCTAGCATTATCTTCTTCCTCTTCATTTCTTTGGTTCTTGCTCCTAGCGTTTGGCGTCAGCTCCTTCTGCCTTGGCTCAGTCCATGGCGCCACTCCTCCGGCCGCCACTGTGTTCGCCCCGTGTGCTCCACCTCGGCTGCGACATCGCTGTGGCTCCAGCCACCAGTTCGCGGCGCCGCTGGCTCAACACCGACCATAAATTCGAATGGCGACGAAAGCAAGCTTGGAGACACAAGAATCGAGGATATTGATTCTGTAGCGCCTGCGGTCTTTGTCGCGTGACGTTTGGGATGTTCGCTTGCTCTAGATGGACAGCTGCAATGCTGTGTTCTGAAATCCAACGACCCACCGCTGTGTACGGCGCTAGCGCTCGGACCGTACGTCCGAGCGCTAGTCACCCCCTTTCGCAAATCTAAATCCTTTGGAAAAATACTGTGTCATTCCCTAGATCAGTAGATAGTACTCACAGACACATTACTGAATCATTTCATACATGGCGTGATCTAAGACATTCAATATATTACAAACATCAGAGTGACATAGACCACGTCGGGTCGAGTTTTATAATAAGAGTCGTACAAGCCAAACTGATTACATTACATAAAAGCAGTGGAAACTACAGTGGAAGCAAAAGGGGTAGAGCACATCTCTCCAGAGGTAAGCGACTGGGGTAACCCGTGTACGACCGATATTAACCAAGGATTTGGATAATATTGGTTGTACGCAAGTACTGAACAAGCCTGCTAG
This sequence comes from Phyllostachys edulis, assembly GCA_036346405.1. NCBI lineage: Eukaryota > Viridiplantae > Streptophyta > Magnoliopsida > Poales > Poaceae > Phyllostachys > Phyllostachys edulis. The sequence continues at coordinate 76,024,441 of CM070551.1, read as the reverse complement.
ATTGATGCGAGACCTAGACTAACAGAACTAGACTACTCTTCATCGCTGCCTTGTTGATAGACTTCTGGATCCTCATAGTATGCATAATCTCCATGATCTGCAGGATCTGAAGGGTTTGGGGGAAAGAGCGAGAATGGGTACAACTTCTGTGCTCGCTAGTCAACACACAAGATACAATAATATACATGTAAGGCTTAACAAGGATGGCTCAGGTTCTTTTATTACTAAAGCAATGTTTTCAATTATTATAATTAGAAATTCCTAACACTTAGCATTTTAACCAAATTGCATTTTATTAAAGAGAAAAATTATGCAATATTAAATAACAGCAGAGGTTACCTTCACCTATGCTTGTTTTGATTGTGGTTATCTCCACCATTTAACATCACTAAGCACGACAACTCAGGCAAAAATTCAAAGTCAGGGTTACATCAGCCCGACAAGTTTTTATTCCATCCACAACGGTTTTTCAAATAGAACTAACTCTAATACGTTCCTATGTCCGCCTTTGATCGTAGGCACTGTTGTTTAAACAGTTTATACTTTGCAGAGGTTTGTACATTGTAACCACAAGAGATAATCAACCCGTTGCTCCACATGATTAAGCCATGTAGTTAGGAGACCATCACAGTAACCTTTCAAAATATCTCCCCATTCCATCATGATGAACCATGAAGGTCCCGTTTTGGCCCGATCTTTCGATGAGAAGGTAAGTTCGGTAGTAGTCACTCAACTCTCACGATCCTGGCTACGAACTCGCAAGGCTCGAAACTACGCAATCGCTGAACTGCTCGACAAGTCGTTATCAACCGTGCACGAATACCCAAATGACCTGATCACAAAGATCAATTCCTGCATACACCAAAGAAGCACGCAAGAACAAGATAGATAAGCAATCTGAAATTGCAAATAAGAATTGAAAGTGTATTGATAAGTGGGGTTTCGAAGAACAATGTTGTTGTTGATCTTGCCGAACAAGATGACAAAGTATAAAGTAGCAAAACTAAACTTCAATCAACAAAACCCACTTTTTGCTAAAAGGCAGCGGCTCGTATATGAGGAGGGCAGCCAGGAGGTGGGAACCCTAGGGTGGTGGTACTGTTCACATGAACAGTACGAGCCCCCTAGGGTGGCCAGCCAACATATGGGTCTTATGGGCCAAGTCGGCCAAGTTGGCCCATACATTACATAGCTAGTGAGCCGATAATTGGTGACGCAGCACCATGGCATGTAAACGCAACACCATGGCATGTAGACGCAGGGCCATGGCATGTAGACGTAGCTCGGCTCGTAGGAGTATAAGTAGCATAGTCCAATTGGGTAATATGGCATTGCAGTGGCCGAAAGTCCAATTGGCGAAGATGTAGTTGAAGTAGAAGATGCAGTGCAGCGGGTCGAAGTAGTGGTTACATCCTTAGGGTCGATGTCCTCATCACATCATCTCACCCATATGGGTTGCACCCATAAGTTGTGTGGGATGTTCGCCTCAGTGACTAGCGTAACTGGATTACCCACAACGTCTAGCGTGACTTGCAACTTCACCTTGCATCGGTGTCCCATTAAGCAGGACGTATCCAGTGCTTGCACTATCCTGTTACCCCTCCAGCGAGATGGCATTCAGAGTTTAATAAATTTACTAAGCTAAGTTGTACTTTATAGACTTGCGGTTGTACAAGTTTTACAAGGGAGGTCATGCCAAGATTAAGTCCTTGAGCTATCCGGGCAGTTCATACCACATTCCACATATTTTTGTGCTACGTGTAACAACCTTGTTCATACCACGGTCCGAATGGCACTTTTGATCTGATCCGTCCAATAGGGATCTAACGATGCGCGCGTGTGTTTCCTGGGCGGCCCGATCAAAAATGAACGGCCCAGATTGCGCATTCATTCGGACGGTCCGAACGTTTCTTTTGATCGGGACGGTTGGTTTTAGATCCAATGGTTCAGAAACACTGGGTCCGATCCACTTATGGAGATGGTCTGGTTCGACCGTGCGGGTTGGACTTGAGCCCGAGAAATAGTACATGCTTTAGGGTTTTTGAATTATCAGCTGATTTCTTTGCCGAGTTAATTCACCACCCAAACGAAGTCCAAAATTTACAAAATGTTTTGTGTAGACTACTGAGCTCGACTAGTTTCTACAGTAAAATTTTCAGATGTTAACACCGTACCTGAATTTCTACAAAATTCAAACAAGGTACTGTTCCTAAGAGGTTGTAATGATTTTTCTAAACAAAATTTCATTTGGAAATTTTGTTGAATAGTTCCTGGGATAAGAAGCCCGAAACCATTCTCTCTCTTAGAAAATTTTGTGAAGCTAGAATTTAATTCTCAAATTCTTTATTCAGACAAAAGGCCTTGCAAATAAAATCAAGAAAAGCAATAGTAAATAAAATCCATCAAAAGTTTTAAAAAGTTCACATTTTTATATTTTTGAAAATAATCCTAATTTTTCGGATGTTATAGACCTACCCCCCTTACAGAGAATCTCGTCCTTGAGATTCAGGTAGAGTGGATGGTAAGGAGATGGGACGGGGTGGAATGATGAAGTAGCACGAGGTGTCAACGTGTTTATCATTGCTTCATTGGCTCTTGTCATTGTGAGACCCCGAATGGCTTGAAAGCTTGGTTGTCGTAGTTGGGGTCTTTCCAAGTGCATCTTTCGGTCGACTAGATGGAGTTGTGGTTTGATGTGTAGGAAATGTATTTAAAACAAGAAAGGAAAGGTTAAACAAAGCAATGGAAAAGAAAATGTGTTAGCAACACCATGTTACTTGTTAGGATCTCTCAGCTTCATCTTTGAAGGAAATCAAGACAACAGATGGTGCATTTCGTTTAGAGTTCAAAGAGACATTGTTCTTTCCTTGTCGTAGTGACGACAATCTCCTCTTGACGCCGGTGAGAGGAAGAAAGCTCGCATGGAAGAATGTTAAGGATACAGAAAAGACTTGACAAGGTAGAGAAATAGGTGAATTTGGCTCTAAGGCGGTCTTTTCGTTCCCACGTAGCATTGTCTTCGATGTGGTTGCTCCGCCGGACTCTTAATATCTTGATCGCACAGCTACAGGTGTGTTGCGGGGCTTCATCTAGAAGTTGAATCTGGTGTTCTCGATAATAAAGATTTGGTTGGAGATTAATGTTCTCCAACTAAATGAATTTGGTGGGAGTTTGAAAACATAGCTCGAGATATGATACGTGGAAGACGTTATGCACATTTGAAAGTTGAGGTGGCAACTCTGATTGGTATGCTACCTCACCTTACCTAGAGAGAACCCGGTATGAACTGATATACCGAAGTGTCAACTTCTCATGGGTTTGGACATGGCGAATACCTCACAATGGTGAGACTTTAAGATAACGAAATTGTTTACTTCACAGTTTAGCTCTTGGCGGAGCAGATGTCATCAGTGTCGAGAGGGTCGACTACTGAAGCAAAGGTCGGTGGCAGAGTTCGCATAAACTCGCCCATACGGAAAGATGGTTATTTGGTAACGGCTTCGTTTCCTCCAGCAACAGTGCCGAGGTCGTGATATTCTGTACCAATTGTAGGAAGGTGTTGGCCCGTCGCCCTTGCTCGATCATGGCAAGCACTTGTGCCGTGATGGGTGGCGGGGCAATACTTCCAATTCTTCAGCAGACGTGGGTTGAGGTTGCTCAACTCGCGTCATCGAAAATAGAAGAATGATGTGGTTTAGGTTGCGAAGGTGTAGGAACTTTGCTTCCTGGTTGCTATGATCTGTAGGCAGCTACTGTGGTCATGGGCTGATGAATAGAGTGCATTATCGGTATCCTGATTTTTACAAAGTGCAGGATAAGCAAACATGTGCAAGATGAGGGGGAATAAGCATGAGTTAAGTGGGTCGGCAAGAATTATCATCCCAACTAATTTAACTAATCTAAACTAAAAATATGTATATTTTTAAACTTCAAGGACAGCACACATGAATTTTAACCTAAAGGTCAAATTTTACATGGCACATATGCCCGATACATTTACATTACAAAAGAGGCAACTAAACTGACATAAGTAGCAAATTACATCCAAGTTACAGCAATATCATACCTAAACTCATTCTACAATTTTGAGAATAAGGAAAGTATAGTGAACATGTACTAAGAGACATGGATAAGAAATGATATTAGACAAGATAAGAATTTCAGCACAAGTTTTACCCATCCTCTAGTTTATTTAGCTAATCCCTAAGGCTCAATTTCAGGGCATTCTACCCCTTGGTCTTTCACATACTATTAAAACTTTGTAGTAGCAAACAATTTAACTCCAAATGAAGTAGGGGAGGTTATAAAGGATATTACATCACATAAATTTCAGCAAGTACATGTTCCAAAATTTTGAGAAAAGATCCATCCGAATCAGCATCTTCAGTAGATTGATGTAGAATCTTCAAAAGAACTTTGGGTAGGATGTTTTAAAGACTTTTTCAAAACATTTTTAGCTCAGTTTTAAGGTCCTAAAAGTTGATTATGGACTGTTATTTTCAGAGAGCATCCCATCTCTCAAAACTAAAACTATTTTGAACCAGATGAGAGGGGATGATCAAAAAGAGACTTTAGGTAAGAAAAGAATGCTAAGAGGGATAAGTTTAGAAAAAATTTCTAAATTTTCAGAACCATTACTAAGGTTAAATTAGATTGCAATTTTCATTTCTAAATCCTAATCTATTAACCATTCTACCTAGGCTTGTCTTACAGTCAGTATAGCTCTGATACCAGGCATTGTCAGACCCCTAGGCGTGGAATACCCGTGGATCTTTTGTGTATGATGTGCTAGTCCCAGGATTAAAAGCTAGCACACACATTCACATCGTTTGGCATCATTTCCATACAATCACATACTAAAGTAAAGCAAAAGGGTGTAATCTACTTAAGCTATTACAATAGTTATTACGACAACGACTAACTGACCAAATAAAAGGAGTTATCAGAGTAAACAAAATAAATAGCAACGGAAGACATAGTAGTAGAAGCAAAAGTCCAGCGGTGTGCCCATCCGATCCCGCAGGCAACCGACAAGGAAACAAGGTCTAAGTAGACCCGTCCACGAACCCCTCAGTGCTAGGTGCAAAGAACTCGTCATCTGGCGTCGGCTTATCTGCAAATTCTAAACCAACAACAATAGCAAGATTGAGTACTTGTGTACTCAGGAAGACTTGTAGTGTATCGCAAAATTTATATTAGATGCAAGGCTGTCAAATGTATGGCTCTATTCTACAAGTTCTTTTGCTCAAAGCCAAGTTTATTTGCAATAATCATAAGTAATAATTTGCAACGGAATTTGAAAGGCCAGTTTATGAAAAATTAAGTACATGACAGTAAATAAAGGAACTAAATAAGTAACAACAAACACTCACAACTCTATCCGATTGTAAGCAAAAATATAATCAATATTCCGCCATAGAAATGGCATTGGCAGATTCATATTCAACCATAGACATGGCAATGCTGTTATAGAAATAGTAAATCAGTCATAGAATGACAATCTGCTATAGACATAGCAACAAAACCATAGAAATGACAGTTAACTCAACAAAGTAAAACCCCATGTCATTATCCCTGTAACACCCCAGTCTGACAGGGGCCTGGAATGCTACTAAACGAACATGCTAACACAACTAAAGCGAAAGATAAAATTCTAAATTTCGGCAGAACCTCCCAGATAGTTAGCTATACCGAGGTTCCAACAGCATATATATAACAAGTCAATAAGGAGTCACTAAGTAACATGAACATCACAGAATATAATCAAGATTCAAGCATTTAAATCAAAAAGTTGATCAAGATCATCCGCAAGACTCAACAAATCATAATGGGGAAGAAGTTATCAACCACGCCCAAATTTATTTATTACAGTTCATTAATTATCGAATGAATGGTGGAACCAATCTCTATTAATTATCAAGTGAATAGTAGAATCAATCGCTATTATTGAATTTGGAGTATGGTGAAGTGGACGAGTGTGAGTGTCTACTCCCTCCCAATAGGACCATCGTCAGCAATTACCTAAAATAAACAAACAATGCAAGGGTGAGTCCGAGACTCAGCAAGTACAGTAAATAAATTGTACATACCACAACCATGTTCATGATAACATCATTGAAGACTGTGAAATAAATACGGAACGAATATTTGAATGAATGGAATGTATGACTTGGATGAAATGAAGGGACTACACACATGCATATACCGGTATTGCTGGTGACACACCCGTCGGTGTTCACCTAAGCCCGCATTTAACAAAATGCGGGGATCCAAGTCCCGTATGAAGAACGTTTCATACGGGTGTCCCGAACTTCCCACATTGGAATGGTGGGTCTTACGTGCCCATACTGGAATTGATGGGTCTTTTTAATCCACTCCCGTGGATGAAACATGAATAATGGATGCATGGAATGTAATATGAATATTGAAAAGACATGCTCTATAATCATGAAGGTAACATATATGGAGGGAACATGAACATTAAATAATAACATAGATCTTAGAAGCACAATACCAACATCGGGCATTCAACATTTTCTAATTATAAGAAACATCCAAGTGCTTGTCCATGTTGGAATGGCGAGACTTGACTACCCATTTCAGTGGTGAACACGAAAGAAAGAACGAATGTATATGTTGAATGTAAACACATTATCGAAGAATCATGGTATAACAACAATGAAGGAAACATGGAGTACCGAATTACCCATTTCGTGTTCATCAATCAAGTGAACAAACCACAAACAAGACAGATCAATTGTACTTGCCCCAACCGTGAGACGGAAGACAACGATGAAAAACTCTAGCCTTGGGGTTCACCACCACCTCAGTGTTAGCCACAGCCAAAACACCACCATCATAAATATGCACCAAGCATCAATCAGCACAAGTAAGAGGAATCAACCCAAATGATCAACTCACTATTTTAACTCGCCAAGTGTTCATTACCTCTCTACTTCCACATTGCATAAACAAGCAGGTAGGATATACTATATATTGCCCCTCCACAGCATCAACCAAGAGATTCACCTGAAGATCTAGCTTTATGCAGCATGTCTTGTTGCCACGAAAAAGGGTCCTATTGATCACAATCGTCTCAGGCACTGATAGCAAAATATACCATTATATAGCACTCTAGCACCTAAACTAAGAATGTACTACGGACTACATTATCATCAAGGTAGAGTATTTCTAGAGCTGGACCTTGACAAACCATATCAACAACAATGTTGTCATTCACTCAATCGCTATAACGATTCAGTATGGCATGATAATCAAGCTATACCCCTAAAAGCACATATAAAGTAATGTTACTACCGGATTTGTGGCAATACAATTGAGTGTGGCAAGACAATCAAACTCATTCTACAAACACATACACCTTGAAACTTGGAAGATTGTCTCAAGCGGGAATTTAATGGGAAACTACCTGTGTTGCTATAATACTGAACTTATCCCGCACAGTGCACCTGCTTCACCAAGTACATCTGCAATCTGCTAAGCGAGCTCCCCTGTTGGCGACAGCAAGAGGCAGCGCGGCACCCCGTTCTACTCAGCTTTCTTCCCCAACTTCTTCTTAACATGCATCAGAGTCGGCACACCAAACACAATCACCTTCTTGGATCCAGTGGCGGCGATGTCGATGAAGTCGCGATCACCGAGGAGGAACGGCCAGACGCACGCCTCGAACCGGATCACGCCGCTCTCGGCGGCGGGCGGGTTGGCCTACACCTCCTTGGCGGCCCGGCGCGGCGAGGCCGCTACCGTGGGTGAGCGCTGGAGGGAGCCTCCGGGGGAAGGATACGTCCACGGGGAGGTCACGGTCGCTGTGGTCGTCCACATCGTCGACATCGGTCATGATGCCCGTGCGCCGCTCGGCGACGGCGCAGAGGAGGTGGAGAGGGGAACCGCCGCGGCTACCTCGGCGGTAGAGCTGTGGGCGCATGCGGGGAGGAGAGAGTGGCGTGAGGCCAGAAACGCAGCGGCAAGGACCCGAGGCCGGCAATGTCGTCTACCACGAGCGGAAGGAGGAGCCAAGGCGACGAGCCGGGACCGGAGGTGACGCCGAGGATGGCGGCGCCGAGGAAGGAGGGGGGCGGCGAGTGTTGGAGGAGGCGGCGCCGTCTGCTGGAGGGGGCGGCACGAGTGCTGGAGGATGCGGTGCCGTCTGCTGGAGGGGAGCGACGGCCAGGAGAAAGAAAATAAGAATTGGGGGTGGAGGCGCATGGGGGAGAGGAGGGCTGACTAGGGTTTAGGGGGTGAGGGCTCCCCTCTCTCTAGGCCGGCCCAACAAGGCCCAAGTTGACGAAGACTTGCGGAAAACCCCTTACTTGATTTAGTAATCTCTGTTGGGTATTTTTCTTTGTTAGAGAAAATCCCTCTCTAACCTATATTGCACTCGATAATGAATAAAATTCTCTTTAGAATAATATATACTTTCTATTTGATATCCGGGGTATTACATTCTACCCCCCTTAACAGAATTCGACCTCGAATTCTAACCGTCGTTCTACTCGAAAGAACAACCACAACTGGGAACTAACAACAGTAACCACATACCCGTTGTGAACAAATCCTGATAACACTCACGCATGCGAGACTCCAACTCCCAAGTGGCTTCTCTCTCGGACTGATGAGACCACAACACATAGAAGAAAAACGTCGTCTGACTTAACACTCAACCCGGCATTTCCAAGTACACTCAACAGAAGAGAATCGAAGATAAGACCCTACTCGATGGTCAACGTCTTTAACGAAATCCCAAGCTTTGAATTGCTCAGCTACTCACTTAGCACCAGAACACACCAGACATTGCGTACGTCGCGTATGGACCCGAGACGGTCAAAGCGATACGCCAACTTCCTAATTTTTGCAACTGTCGAAAACGAACTAATGTACCTGGGCCAAACTCCCCCTTGGTACGAAAACACACAACAAATGCCCAGAACCACCCATCGGTACACGTCCGTGCGTCCAGTGCCGGCACATATGCCATGTCGTATGCCCACTTCGGGACCACACGCGCCATGCGCCATATGCTCGCGCCCCTGTCCCGCATACGCCCGTGCAGCGAAGGTTGATGCTCAAAATCAAATGCTTCATCTAACAAGGATCACCTCCTTTAAACAAGAATGCACAACAGAACTGATTCTTAAACCACTGATTCACAAAGAGAATCCAACTAGAAATAGAGAGTTCTCTTCGCATCCTCGCAATGCTAACTCTCCACCAAAAGGGTCAAATCCCAAATATGACAATCCATCACGAAAACAATTCCACTTTCTAAATAGGTAGTTTACGAATGAACACCGCGAAAGCCAAAGGAGAAATCACTTGAATGCCCAAACCAAATACCTCTTTTAGTTTGTCTGAATTGGAAAGAATCAAACATGCCAACACAGCGCCAACTCACATTGCGGAAGACACCAGTCAACAACGCAAAACTCAAACGAGAAATAAGAAAACGCTTCACTACCCGAGGAAACAACGTTTTTCTCAGTTTCTCTTTTAGGAATAAAATTCCTCGCAAACCTTGGAATTTGAATTCATCACATACTACACGAGTTCAAATCTCTTAATTAGCATCCTCAAAGTTATGCTCAATCCAAAATACATCTTCCACACATTTAGTGGAAATGCTCTATTGATCCCACCGAAACACTCTAGACAACTCCTTCTACTGACGACATTAATTCGACAGGTGGCACCCAATGCACTTCAAGATATATCTCACGCATCACATCAATCTCCAACTTTCAAGAATACCAACTCAGAATCCTCAGTACACACGCTCAGGTACTACATCAGGAGGGTTCCATCAATGATCATTCCACTGCTCAGGAAAACGCTATTATTCTATTTTCTCTACACACAATCATTGGGCAACCAAAGGTCTAGCATAAAAATGTAAAGCCCAAATTGAACCTCCAAGACCTCTACAATGAACTTCTCTTATAACAGATAGAGGAATCACCAAATTTAAATCTCTAACATCCCCACAATTCCAACATACTCATTGACATCATCAGGATTCACCCACCCAATCGCGCAAAACAATCCAATTGCGTTACTCTATAAAATTGATCAAGGTTTCCACACCTTCGATTATTCTCAACATTTTAACAACTAAGGTTCTGGGAATACACCTCACTATAGGTTCTACTTGTCGCAACACCAATCAATTGTACTTCAGCGATAATCATTCCATTTGCATCAAATTTCCTCCAAGAGGTACAGGTCAAAACCAATTCACCTTCTACTGCTCCTCCAATTGCTTGGTACCAAAATCTCACCACTACCATTACTTGGCTACCAACAAGCCGTTGCCAGCTTACGCTTAACAAAATCCTTGCAATACAAATCGGTTGATCCTTTCTCAAAAGGATTAGCCGAACAAAAACAAGTTTCAGCACACAGGAAAACATTGCTCCTCACGGTGAGCACGAGACCAAAAGAAATAATCCAATAACGATAATCTTAGAAAAACAAAACTGGGATCACAGTTGAGGGTACACACCCCTCAAAAGAGAATTGCAAATACCAACCAATAAGAATAAAACATTTCTAGTGAAACTCGACAAAGCTTGTGCGGAAGACTAACAGAAAATTTAGGAACGTTTCAATTAAACCGCAAGAACCTCTTAAGAACCAATAAAATCCTTCGGCACGTCATTCTGCTCGGAACAATTCAACTTCCACATAAACCATGAGATCCAAATAATCTCGGCCGTAAAAAAAAATCGAAACATTTTTTTTTCGTTTACGGGATAACACGAAAAGCAAAACTTGAAATATTCTCATTTAAGCAATATCATCATAGGTGATCAAATTCTTCATGAGAATTAACATCAATCTCACATTGTGACAATTTTAATAGCATCGATATCACATTAGTGCCGTGAATCATCAAACTTTATTACCCCACTCTAAAGCTTTCCCAGAGAAACACAAGCCACAAGGTTGAAACAAATTTATTCTAACAAGATCATACTATGCAACAAAGAGATTTCACAAGGCACGCTATCAAGGACCACTTACGAATCTCATCTACTCAACGGTTGGTGTGCTCAACACCAACTCCAATTTATCGTAAACAATTGACCATTGCATTAATCATGTGTGTATATAAAATGCTAATTCTAATTGCAATCACATAACCGCTTATAAACATAGATTTAACATTTCATCTTACGCTTAGAAACCTATTCAAAACATGATTAAAGATTTACTAACATACTTTCTATAAGACAAGGCTTCACAAATTGATACACCAACAACCATCTAGTCCTTTATACGTGTTTCAACAATTTTAGCACATCAGAATTAGGTAAATCTAGCATTTATGTAAGATCATCAAATAGATGTTTACGAGTTTGCTTCTTATTAAAATTCACTCTCCTTAGAATCTGTTGATTCTAATCAGGAATAAATGTATTCTAAATCACATCTCGTCAAGTAATCATTACAAGATAGCAATAAATTAACCGCTCGCTACCGAGGACATCAGTTAAGATTAATTATGCATCATGCCAAAGACCCAACTTGACGTCAAAAACATTATCAATTATCCTCTTTACTTACAACTTCTCACTTAACACTACAAAACTTTGCAAAGGGTTTTGACACCTTTTATTTTCAAAGGAAAGGTTCTAAACTCCAACACTCCCACTACTCCAAAAGAAGTGAGTAGAGTCAAAACTTTCTTCAATGAGGTTTGTAAACGATACTTTCCATTATCTGAAATACCAAACGAATCACCGGATCACCTTTTTTTTCAACAAGGAAGGTAGGACAATGCAAATGAACTTTGACGCTTCCCCTCATAAAAGGGAAGCCTTAAAACTCAAAACTCAAAGTACCCCAAGAAGAATACATTAGGGCCAAAAGCTTCCACGCATTTAATAACATGCAAATTAAAGCTTCCAATAACCAAAGTACCAAGCGATTAAACGAGTCGTGCTTCCCAACAAAAAGGACAGAACTTCCAAATAAAAGATCAAAGGTTTACTTTAAGGAAACCAACAAAGACCGATGAACTCCTCTCAACAGCATAGAACCACTAATCCAAGAAAACTCATCGACCGCATCTGAACAGGAACAACCATTCCAACCTCAAGGAAGAAAAAAATCTTCCCAAGCAGACTCATACTCAGCACTTGGAACTAGTTGACTCGAGGTAACCACTCCATTAATCTCAAGCCCCAAACGGTGGTACAACCTGGCAACCCAAAGCTACAACCACGACTTAAACCCCTCGTCATCTACTAATATAACATATAATAACCATATAGGCATATCATAAGTATTCATAATCATTTCATAACAGCAATGCTCAAAGCGACATAACGAAAACGTAAATACAATGTTTAACCCATTCCCATCTTATCGTGCACGAGGTGTCAAATTAATATTTCAACTACCACGGACCTAAAGCCCGCTCGATACTAATCAGAACACCCCATCCGACAGGCCCGAATGCTACTAAACTAACATGCTAACACAACTAAAGCGAAAGATAAAATTCTAAATTTCGTGAGAACCTCCTCAGATAGTTAGCTATACCGAGGTTCCAAATGCATATATATAACAAGTCAATAAGGGAGTCACTAAGTAACATGAACATCACAGGAATATAATCAAGATTCAAGCATTTAAATCAAAAAGTTGATCGAAGATCATCCGCAGTACTCAACAAATCATAATGGGGAAGAAGTTATCAACCACAACCAAATTTATTTATTACAGTTCATTAATTATCGAATGAATGGTGGAACCAATCTCTATTAATTATCAAGTGAATAGTAGAATCAATCGCTATTATTGAATTTGGAGTATGGTGAAGTGGACGAGTGTGAGTGTCTACTCCCTCCCAATAGGACCATCGTCAGCAATTACCTAAAATAAACAAACAATGCAAGGGTGAGTCCGAGACTCAGCAAGTACAGTAAATAAATTTTACATACCACAACCATGTTCATGATAACATCATTGAAGACTGTAAAATAAATACGGAACGAATATTTGAATGAATGGAATGTATGACTTGGATGAAATGAAGGGACTACACACATGCATATACCGGTATTGCTGGTGACACACCCGTCGGTGTTCACCTAAGCCCGCATTTAACAAAATGCGGGGATCCAAGTCCCGTATGAAGAACGTTTCATACAGGTGTCCCGAACTTCCCACATTAGAATGGTGGGTCTTACGTACCCATACTGGAATTGATGGGTCTTTTTAATCCACTCCCGTGGATGAAACATGAATAATGGATGCATGGAATGTAATATGAATATTGAAAAGACATGCTCTATAATCATGAAGGTAACATATATGGAGGGAACATGAACATTAAATAATAACATAGATCTTAGAAGCACAATACCAACATCGGGCATTCAACATTTTCTAATTATAAGAAACATCCAAGTGCTTGTCCATGTTGGAATGGCGAGACTTGACTACCCATTTCAGTGGTGAACACGAAAGAAAGAACGAATGTATATGTTGAATGTAAACACATTATCGAAGAATCATGGTATAACAACAATGAAGGGAAACATGGAGTACCGAAATTACCCATTTCGTGTTCATCAATCAAGTGAACAAACCACAAACAAGACAGATCAATTGTACTTGCCTCAACCGTGAGACGGAAGACAACGATGAAAAACTCTAGCCTTGGGGTTCACCACCACCTCAGTGTTAGCCACAGCCAAAACACCACCATCATAAATATGCACCAAGCATCAATCAGCACAAGTAAGAGGAATCAACCCAAATGATCAACTCACTATTTTAACTCGCCAAGTGTTCATTACCTCTCTACTTCCACATTGCATAAACAAGCAGGTAGGATATACTATATATTGCCCCTCCACAGCATCAACCAAGAGATTCACCTAAAGATCTAGCTTTATGCAGCATGTCTTGTTGCCACGAAAAAGGGTCCTATTGATCACAATCGTCTCAGGCACTGATAGCAAAATATACCATTATATAGCACTCTAGCACCTAAACTAAGAATGTACTACGGACTACATTATCATCAAGGTAGAGTATTTCTAGAGTGGACCTTGACAAACCATATCAACAACAATGTTGTCATTCACTCAATCGCTATAACGATTCAGTATGGCATGATAATCAAGCTATACCCCTAAAAGCACATATAAAGTAATGTTACTACCGGATTTGTGGCAATACAATTGAGTGTGGCAAGACAATCAAACTCATTCTACAAACACATACACCTTGAAACTTGGAAGATTGTCTCAAGCGGGAATTTAATGGGAAACTACCTGTGTTGCTATAATACTGAACTTATCCCGCACAGTGCACCTGCTTCACCAAGTACATCTGCAATCTGCTAAGCGAGCTCCCCTGTTGGCGGCAAGAAGAGGCGTATGGCACCCGTTCTACTCAGCTTTCTTCCCCAACTTCTTCTTAACATGCATCAGAGTCGGCACACCAAACACAATCACCTTCTCGGATCCAGTGGCGGCGATGTAGATGAAGTCGCGATCACCGAGGAAGAACGGCCAGATGCACGCCGCGAACCGGATCACGCCACTCTCGGCGGCGGGCGGGTTGGCCTACACCTCCTTGGCGGCCCGGCGCGGCGAGGCCGCTACCATGGGTGAGCGCTGGAGGGAGCCTCCGGGGGAAGGATACGTCCACGGGGAGGTCACGGTCGCTGTGGTCGCCCACCTCGCCGACGCCGGTCACGATGCCGTCTTGCCGCTTCGGCGGCAGCAGAGAGGTGGAGAGGGAACCGCCATGCTACCTTGGCGGCGGCGGCTGTGGGCGGCAAGAGGAGGGAGAGTGGCGGTGAGGCCAGAAACACAAAGGCGCAATGACCAGAGGCCGCGCAAGGCTACCACGAAGGAAGGAGGAGCTGGCACACGGGCCGACCGGAGGTGACGCCGAGGACGGCGGCGCCGAGGAACGAGGGGCGGCGGCGAGTGTTGGAGAGGCGGCGTCTGCTTGGAGGGGGCGGCACGAGTCTTTGGAGGATGCGCGCCGTCTGGCTGGAGGAGCGCGCCAGGAGAAAGAAAATAAGAATTGGGGTGGAGGCGCATGGGGAGAGGAGGGTGACTAGGGTTTAGGGGTGAGGCTCCCTCTCTCTAGGCCGGCCAACAAGGCCCAAGTTGATTTAAGACTTGCGGAAAACCCTTACTTGATTTAGTAATCTCTGTTGGGTATTTTTCTTTGTTAGAGAAAATCCCTCTCTAACCTATATTGCACTCGATAATGAATAAAATTCTCTTTAGAATAATATATACTTTCTATTTGATATCCGGGGTATTACAATCCCGATCATTTGTAACAAAATGGTTTTGAAAACAAAAACTACTACCATACCAGCCGCACTAAGCATGCTCCTGACCGCGAGCGTGGCTATTCGAATAGTTTATCACTCTACAGAGGTGTACAACTTTACCCATAGTACGCAGTACTCCAGTTGCCTGGAATATCTCTAGTTTGTTCGGCATCCGTCGATGCCACTACTCACTACTGAAGGTAAGCAGTCTAGAGTTCGCGACACAGCCTTTACATTATCTAGTCCTAACCTTGCACTAGCCCTACGAATCATTATCCTCATCCGTTAGGAAAATAATAATAACAACACTGGTAATAACAAAGTAACCCATCGGATGAGGAGCCTTGCTCACCGGACAGTCCCCGTTGAGCAAGTCCCTCACTTCGCCCGGATGACACCCGTCGAAGTGAGGCATTCGCAGTTGTGTCGGCATTACCGATTCCCCGGCAATGTGCGCACTACTTCTGCCTACTATCATGCAAGGCTAAGATTTTGATAACTTAGTTAGCTACGGCTACCCCACCCTAGCACGTATGGTTGTACAATTAGGTCTTAGTCCTGAATTTGTCGGCTTCAGTCCTTAACCGACTACGGGCAAGATCTCCACCCTATCTACTAGTGAGTTTCAATCCTCTCTTTTTAAGAATACAATATAACTTGCCCGTGTCTAAAGACTAAAGTTTTCATGTCATTTTCATATAAAATAACAGAGGTAACTCCTCTGGACATTTTTCAAAATAATCCCAAACTCACAGATTAACATATTGTCCTTTAATCAATTTTCAGAAATTCTATTGCTCTAGTTGCATTTTGTACGATAATCGTACTTAAAAATTCCCATTTGACATTATCTATTGTCTAACCCATATTCTAAAGGTTACAACAGTAAGGGATCAATATTTCAAGGAGACATATGCAGCAAGTAGAATTTACAACTACCAATTTTCCGGATAATTGCATTTTCATACAAGAAATACATGCATGCATAATAAGATTTGCAAAACAAAGTACAATAAGTAAAATACTGGGATCAACATGATCAAAGGGGGTGCTTGCCTTGCTCTTGCTTATGTTGTTTAGATAATCTTGATCCTATTTAATGTTCTGATAATCTCGATCCGGTTGGGAGTGTTGTCCCATCATAGCGGCAGAGTCTAACTACGCATTTTACGATTAAATCCAAGAACGTCTGAAAATAACCAAATGAAATCTAATAAAAATATATTCAAACCAAATGAAACACTTCAAATAAGACTAAACATATTTATCGGCAACTTGAAAGAAGGGAGTAATTCAGATGAGATCAAGACGTACTCATCTGGAGCTGATGAAGGAAATACTACAGACAAAGTAGATAAATCCCACGGAGAAAGAATGTTCGCAGGAATATTCCTCAATGGCTACCTAGATGGTAGAGATTACCTGGTTAGGTAATACTCTTTAGATCTACTTTCGGATTACGAATCGTTTCATCACTAGGGACGGATGCCAACAGACGACGCCTAGAGCCTAGGTGATATTGTTTTCCTTAACATGCCACCTAGTACTCACAAATACCCTCTCCAGGCATTCTATGTATATATCCATGATAATCATACAGTCAAAATCAATCCTCTTATATGATCTCATGATTATTTAAGTCAATCATTAACTGACTTGATTTCATTGTTATTAGTACTACATTCATCTTATTAAGCCTTTGCGTAGTTAAGGTATTCTCTAGGTGATTTAGTTCATTTACCAAACTTTTGTCACTGTAATCATTATGGAATTCATAATTTTGCTTCTTCCTGTTCATTTGGCTATTAATGGTTACCAAGTATTTTTCACCTAAGCCTAATTACTTGATTTGACCACCTTAATTTGGTTACTAAGGACACAAATAACCTACCCTTATTGGTATGAACATCCAGTAGCTAATTTCCTACTCCTGCTTTAACTATTCCTACTTAAGCTTATATCAGATTTGAAACTAACTTCACTTAGCCTCAACATAGTACTACCAGCTACTAAATCTGGACCAGTGGCAATGAGCTAGCATAATTCCTCGTTAGGTTTGTCCTTGCAATCTACAAGGTGACATCTCACTGAGCATTTTGAATTAATCCCTAAGTAGATTTGTCTTTGCAATTTAGTTGATAGTAATTGGTTACTTGCTGTCATTCGACCTCTAATTCCCCTTTACTGTTCACGTTCAAATATTCTGGACAAGGAGAAGGACTTGCCTAGTGGGGGTAGTTTAGCTAAGCTTCTCACTAACTGAATTCCTTTCAAATTAGCTAAAGGAAATCAATAACCCTTCTAAGTACTAGCATCAACAAGGTCATTAGTACTGCTACTTCAATTTCTTATCTAGTCACCTTCTCTGGTCACACAGTTCAATTTGAGAGAAAAATGTGTGGTGGTTAACTAGACTTCTTACTAAACCCCAACATTCATTTGTCAAGCAAATTGGGTGATTCAACAACCATTACAAAGGTTTACTGGCCAGCTGAAATTTCAGATTTTTATCTACCACTTCTCTGTTCATACAACTGCTAATTGCTATATGACATTGTCAAACATTTTTAACTACCGGACTTAGTCATTGATATTTGATTTGCAGTTTTGAATACTCTTGTGGTGGTCAAACCTAGTTACTAATATTTGGACTTGAACACCTAGGGGTAGGCTCACTGTCATTTCCAAGCAACCTTAATTCATTTTCTCAGTTCATCTATTTTGCCGAAAAACCTTCTAGACAGAAAAGACACTAGCTAATCTTCCTACACATCTCAGCTTCTAATTTTGTTAAGTTATTTAAGTGATCAATTAGCTAATCACAACACTTAGCTAAGGTACTAAATAAATTAATACTTGCTAAGTACTGGTATTAGAAGGTCACTAGTCCATTGATAAATCTGAACATTATCAGATTACCTTTACTGGTCATGTATTTCAAAGGAGGAGTTATTCTGAGAATGAGTAGTTGCTAACCATGCTTCTCTCCTGATTCAACTATCCTTTCGGTCAAACATTTTTGAGAAATTTTAACAGTCATTTCAAAGGTTTACTAGTCTGCTGTTATCTCAAATCCTTATATGAAAACTTCTCTGTTCAACATCTTGTAACAAAGTAGTTTTTCTGAAAAGTACTAAGTACTACTGGTTACTTCCTTTCAATTTCAAACTCCAGTTTTGTCAATCCATTTGAGTGGCCTAATGATAGTTACAAGGTTTAATGTCCTATTGTATTTTCAAGTTTTTCATCAAAACACTCTTCTGTTCAAACAACTGACAACAGAACCTTCTCATGAGATGATTACTAAATTTGGCAACAGAGCTTCTTGTCAAAACAAGTTTTAATTTGCTAATTACATCTTTAAGTGACACAAATGTCAGTCAAAACCTTTGTTCTAAACACCCTACAGGTGGGTTCCATCTCAAGTGACTGAGGGACTTAAGCACAGAAGCTCAAATGGCAGCATCAGAGAAGGTTCGGCCAAAATGGGGTGGTGGTCGTCGCCGGCGATGGAGTGGCGACGAGACGGCGGCGATGGACAAAATGGGATGTCCAGAGGTAGGTGTACGTACAGGTAGTCTCGGCTCGGCCGGAGTCGCACTGTGGCGGTGTGGTGACAGCAGGCGGCGGCCGGCCGTGGGGTGGAATGAGGCCACGGCGCTCGGGTGGAATTGGGACCAACTTGGAGGGAGCATGAGTAGCCATGGAGTCCCAGGAGCATGTCGGCGTGGTCAGAGGGAGATGCGGTGACCAGAGGCGGCCTGGCGACGGAGACCGACGGCGGTGCGGGTGCTCCAACGGCGGCAACGACCTGGGGAAGAAGAGAGACCGGGTGAGTGGTTGGAGGCGGTAGAGGAAGGCCTAAGGTTGCTCACGGAGGCAGGGATCGAGCTCAGGCTCACTGGAGAGGACGCGGCGGCGGTGGAGGCAACATTGGCTGGAACCAGCGAAGAAGACCCGCGCGCAGCACTCCGGTGATGTATTCTCAAAATTGCTTGAGGGGTATTCCTCCTTGGAGTGTAGGGCACGCCGTGACACGCCTGGGAACGCACGGGGACCACCGGCGTGGCCGTAACGGCGAGCGGCGGTCCAGGCGGCTCGGTGCGGCATTCCGAGCTTGCTCAATTTGGAGCTCGGAGAGAGAGGGCAATGGAGTGGGAGTTGGGGGAAGATGACAGAAAGGAGGCAAGGCTGGCTCGGACTCTGGCCTATATAGGCGACGGGCAGAGCTTCGCGAGGACGCTGCAGCATGGGCGACGGGAGGACGCGGCGCAGGCGTGGTGCGCATGCAAGGCAGAGGGCTGAGCGTGGCGCAGGATGGGTAGCATGGGGAGGCATGGGCTCGGGCTAAACCGCCATTGCTTCGGCCGAAACCGGGGGCGAGCGACGAAGATGGTGGGTGGCGAGCTGCGTTGGCGCATGAGCGTGCGGCGCGTGCCTGTGCATGGCCAAGGCGGTTTGATGCGGTGGAGAAGAAACTCTGTGGGTGGGACCAGGTGGTCAGTGAAGAGAGAAAGATGCACACTGCACATGGGACCCACTAGTCGGTGAGGGAGCAAAACGGTAAGTTTTGGTGAAATCTGAACGGTCTGATAAAAACGAACGGCTTAGATGAAAAGATTTATTCGGATGGTCCAAACATTTCAGTCAATCTGGACCGTCTATTTAAAAAACAATGGCTCAGATGAATCGTGTTGTTCGGACGGTCCGAACGGCACTTTTGATCTAATCCGTCCAATAGGGATCTTACGGTGCGCGCGTGTGTTTGCTGGGCGGCCCGATCAAAAATGAACGGCCCAGATTGCGCATTCGTTCGAACGGTTCGACCGTTTCTATTGATTGGGACGGCTGGTTTCAGATCCAACGGTTCGGAAACACTAGGTCCGATCCACTTATGGAGATGGTCTAGTTTGACCGTGCTGGTTGGACTCGAGCCCGAGGAACAGTACAGGCTTTAGGGTTTTTGAATTATCAGCTAATTTCTTTGCTGATTTAATTCACCACCCAAACGAAGTCTAAAATTTACAAAATTTTTTTGTGTAGACTACTGAGCTCGACTAGTTTCTACAGTAAAAATTTTCAGAGGTTAACACCTTACCTGAATTTCTAAAAAATTCAAACAAGGTACTGTTCCTAAGAGGTTGTAATGATTTTTCTAAACAAAATCTCATATGGAAATTTTATTGAATAGTTCCTAGGATAAGAAGCTCGAAACCATTCTCTCTCTTAGAAAATTTGTGAAGCTAGAATTTGATTCTCAAATTCTTTATTCAAACAAAAGGCTTTCCAAATAAAATCCAGAAAAACAATTGTAAATAAAATCCATCAAAGTTTTAAAAAGTTCAAATTTTTATATTTTTGAAAATAATCCTAATTTTTGGGATGTTACATATTTAAACCGTGAATAGTGAGTTTTCAAAATTTATATGGGACATATATCATCCCAATAGCTTCTCTGCAAAATTTTGTATTTTTACAAATTTATTCGATATTTTTAACCCTCCGATAAAACTTTTAAAGTTTGATTTTGGTTCTAGTCAACCAAATAGACCCAGCCAATCCAATTGGCACTGTAGTGACTCAAACCCTAGCAACTTGGTTTAACCCAACCTTGTGCCGTTCGGACCGACCCTAGCCACGTTCAATATACTCAGCTTAACCTCCAGGTTGCGTGCGAGCCGTCCGATTTTGAAACGAACAGACCAGATCAGTTGTGACGTTTTCGTGACGTTCCAACGCGCGCGGACCATTAGATCAGTTTTAAAATCAACCGCCAAGATCAGTTGTGACGTTTGGACCATCCGAACGCGCATTGCTTTTGGACCGTTAGATCTAGATCGGACCGTTCGCATCAAGTGGGACGTTCAGACCGTCCGAACATCCCTTTGATCTTGACCATTGAATCTAGATCCAACGGCGCCACTTTTTCCTTCGTTTGAATCTAAAGCGCGCATTTTGCTGAGACTGTTAGATTTTGATCACACGGTCAATATGAGTTGGGCCGTTCGGACCGTCCGAACGCTCCACTCAATCTGAGCTGTTCATTTGCGATCAGACCATCCGCATGCATTGGAGCCATCCGTTGTGTTTCGCCGCTGAGACTGACAGCTTGGGCCCACATGGCAGTGATTCACCTTCATCGTCTCTGCAAGCCATGCCAGCTCTGTGCGACGCCGAGGGCGAGGTGGCATTGTGCCGCGCATTTCGCCACATGCAATCACCACTTGGCATCGTTTTGCTGCCATCTTTGCCACGCACGAGCTTCCCTCATTCTCTCTGGCGAGAAAGCTATAAAAACCGATCATTTCCTCCTCGACCAAGCTGACACGTTGCTCTTTTCTTCCTCGTCACTTAGGAGTATCTCTTCGTTCTTGTAGCTTTGTTCATCTATCCTCATGACTTAATCATCTTGCTAATTGTTGACCTTGGCATTGTTTGTAGCGTTGGAACCCCGGAGCTGTCTTTTGAGCAACGGGAGTGCGCACCGAATGCCAACCTTGGATTAATCTTGCATTTGGTAAGATTTTTGTAGTTCCATTCATGTCAATCCATGTCTTAGACTTTAAGGAGTAAAACCCCTCAGTTAATTCCATCTTTGGTCAAACAGGTTGGTTGAATTTTGAAAATCTCCTATTTCGGCCAAATTTGCCCCCTTTCGTCTCCAATTCCAACCGGGTGAGCCATTTCTCAATTCCTTCCTTTATGAGCTTCTTATGGACCTAAATGACCTAACCCGACCTCTCACCTTTTCGTTTCCATGCTCAGATCATCTTGTCGCCGTGGTTCTCTAAATTGTCGTTTTCAGTCTCTTGTCGCCAGTGAGCTCTAGAGCTTCTCCAATCACTTTCTCAGCTCAGGTAGGTTCCTACTACCTACTAGTAGCTTAAGTAGGCGCTAGTTCACTCAATGTGCAGTCAAATCGGCAAAGTTCACGACCTCCGCTGCTCTGTTGTTCGGACAAACGGACAACAACAACAGAAAGCAGCCTTTAGTCGCTAATCCTCGCCGGCTAGTACTAATGACTATTTAAACTGGTTTAATCCTTCATTACAAATAGTTTAAAACATAAGTATTTTTTTTAATTAAATCACTTGCACATTAATAACTTTGATCATGCATCTTTTCAGCATTTTGGCATTTGGTATTTTTCCTCGATGATCATTTGTTATTGCTCTTTTTAGATTCTGGCTTTCTCGACGTGAGTGATTATACCTGTGATCAACCTGAGGGTGAACAAGTGTTTTATTATCAAGGCAAGCATCCTCTTGCACCATGTTGCTCCTAGTTTTGATACTTTAAGTGTTTTGAAATACAATGATAACTATGTGCATGCTATTTTGAAGTATCAATACTTTTGTGAGTTAGTTAGCTATATCCAGATATTGTGGCTTATCCTTGATCAAATTCATACACTTATGCTTAAGATAGAAATCTTGTGTCAGAAATTTGGTCTGTAGATAATTGCTTAGCCTTGCAAGTCAGTAGAACGATAGTTGGATTGACAAGCTTATCTTGTTGGTCATGGGAAACATTAAATGAATTCTAGTTTTGTTTTCCTTGTTCAGGTTGTTAAAACTGAAGTTTTAAGTTAAAATAGTATATTTACAAATCTGATTTAGATCTGGACAAGTGTTTGATAGTGATGGTGCCTTCGTGCACGTGATTGGGAACTGTGGTTGTCTTGTCCGGATCATTAAGGACCGAACTTTGGGCTGTCATGCCAAGAACTACTCGTACTTCCACATGCTGGATTGGGGCCGGTTTGGTCAAGTAAGGGGAATGTTTCATTGCTTTAGACCGCAGGTGGTGTGAGAACATAGAGACCGTGAAATCCTATGTTCCTTAGGAACCCAGTGTGATATATATTGTGCGGGTGAGCACGATTACTTATGTTGAGGGAAAACCAACATACTAACTGCCTCACATTGGCCCCACCAACACAACTTGCATGCCCACTTAGCATTTTCTATATGCATATGTACTAAGCTGGGATTCAACTTGCATGGGTGGTCTAACTCAATGGGACCTTCTTGCTGAAAAATACCGAATCTCGATCTATCCGGCCGACACACCTAAGGAAGTGTGTTAATTCTAGAGGCTTACGGGCGGGGTCGAGTCATGTGGGTAAAGATGTACACTCCTGCAGGGTTTTAAAAACTATTCGAATAGCTGTGTCCCAGTTATGGATAATACTTGGTTTTGATAGACATCATTGTTAGACTTTGAATCAAAATTTTAATATGGGAACTTGGTATCGGCATGAAGGGTTATTCATGCATGTTTACAAGTCAAAGTGGACAGCCACTTTGCTTTGCTTTGAGTTATGATTAATTCTTTACTACTTGTTGTTTTTAGTCCAAACTGGATTACCAAACGGCCTTGGCAAAAATTAGCAAGTGTAGAGATAAAAATTGTCTTTATGCAAAACTTAATGCCACTACAACCTTTCCTTTGGAACAACCTTAAGCATGTATAAAAAAAATTCTAATCCTTTGGTTAGGTTCTCCTAAACACTTTCTTTTAGTAGTTTCGTGTAAGTCTTGCGAGTACCTTCTGTACTTAGTTGCTTTAACCACTTGTTGCAGGTGAGCACGATTATGTGTGTGATACATTCGCTAGCACTGATGATGGTGGCGCTAACGAATGATGATGTTTCTACCTCCATTCGGTTGCCTGAGGGTTTTAGGGCACACTTGGTAGTTTTTTGGTGTTTATAGATGTTTCCGCTGCTGTTATCTGTTTTAGCCGACTGTTGGTCCTTTATGTAACTATTGAACTGAAACTCAGGTCTTGTAAAGTTTTGTTGTAAATATATGGCCTTTGTGTGACTTTGTACAATGTTGTTTAGGATGTGTTTACATTAATCTTTGATCTTGGGAATTAATGTATGACACACATCTGGGGACTTGAATTGAGTTCATTCCTTATTGAAGATTTTACCTCCGGTACAATCATTTGATTCGGAATGTATTCAATCTTAGGGGTCCTCACACTACGTAAGCACCCACCATCATACCATCCGCCCAAATGTGGTAATAGCAGTTTATTTAGGGTTTTGAGGAGTAAAACCATATTATCTCAAATACTTCAGTCATATACCTCCAATGACTGCCCAAAACCATTTCATGTTTTAAGAGATGATGATTAGGACATTTAATGCCCCGGTACTTAAGCAAGACTAGCAAGTCGCTTAAGTACAACCTATACTAGTAATTTACCACATAATTACTAGGGTGACATGGAATAATGGATTCAATTGTCAGGGGATGGCATAATAATTAATTAATCATCAGCTGGGTATTTAACTCCCTTAAGAGTTAACATACATTTGCTTAAAGAATTAAAGCATGCCAATTTTGGTAATTTAAAGGAATATAATTTGCATAAAATGTAGGCTCAAAGTGATCAAAGTATCGACTCGCCTGGATTAAAGGTAAGAGAGTCACTACAAGATGAACACCCCTTTACCAACGTATATATGCGTTGGTAAAAATCCAAATAAGTGTTGGTACGGTCTATACCAACGCATTTACAATGCGTTGCCATTGAGGCCATTGTGAGAGTCTATTACAACAGATAAATAAGCGTTGGTAATAGATATGAAAAGGCGTTGCGAAGTAGCAACGGATATAGTCATGTTGTAACTACACTTGTATGCGTTGGTACTTACCATGCATGGATAACTTTTACTATTTTAACAATTGATATAATTATATTGTCACAACACATAGAAACATTGGTACTTGCTATATAGATGAGTTTTGCTATTTTGGCAACGGATATAATTAGGTTGCTGCAACAATTTTAATTGTGTAGAAGTAAAAGTAAACAAAATCATTATCGGTCATAGCATGGTTAAAAAGAACGCTCATATATTATAAACAAATTGTTGCATTACACAAAGAACCATCCACATAAGACATAATATAAATATTTTACTTTAACATCATTTCCTAACAGAATGAAATCTAAATGTAATGAAGATCTTGAACATCATTTTCTAACAGAATGTAATCTAAATGTAATGAAGATCATCTGTCTATGTCACCATTCTCCACCTTGCATTGAACATGTCATCTATAGCATCATCCATTTATCTTATCAACCTACAATGAAAAATTAGAGTCCATTAATGCACCATTAGGAAGAAACAAAATCACAATATCAAAGTAACAAAACTAAAAGAAGCACAGTACATAAGTTGATGGCCACGCAATATCAGCTCCTACTGCATGACCAATCAATTTGTAGCCTTTGTACGGCCGAATCAATTCTTCACATTTCGCAATTGCAAGATCTACATGCACCATTCAAAATTCATTTCCTAGCTGAACGCCATCAAGTTTATCTTTTGGATCATAACTTATGATTGTAGCAAGAGCCATATCCTTATTTGCATTTTTCCAGCTCTTTAAGAATACTTTAGTGCCAACCTAGTCCACACATATAAGTACATGATCAAATATTTTACAAAGTATGTAATTAAATATTTTGAAAGAATCACATATCAAATAAACATAAAATTGTCGTACTGCTATTGAATTGGTAGCCAACCAATTAAATGTACTACGCTGTTGTTTCTATAAAAGATATTATGTGGAACATTAGTATGTAATTTAAATAAATTATTAGCAAAATAGAAATAGAGGAGACAAATTTAGAAGGTGTATCTTATACATCAACAAGCATGGTTGCACTAGCTCCTTTTGCGGGTTTTTTTTGTTCTGGACATCATGCTAATAACAAGAGGTCAAATAATTAGAAATAAACATTGAAGTACTGAATAGAATAGAATGTGTGTTCATATTTAATTATTTGCTAAATATGTAATCAACAGAAACATAATTGCTAAGAATAATTCTTACCTTGTCACGAGCCATTTGATGTTTTGAGCAATATGAAGGTGCTTCATGATCAGCAACCAGTAGTGTATGCTATTTTAGTAACCTCACATTCTTAGAGAAACCCCAAAAGCATTTGTAGTAGAAATAAATGTCAGTTACCTTAATTATTGTGGTTGTTTAGGACCAGCCTGGTGTCATCGTGGACATGACTTTCTTTGGTCTGCCATACAACCATAATAACTAGTGAATTCATGCAAACTATAATAAGACAAAAATGTTATTTGTATACATGATGAATGGAAAAAATAACCTTGTGTGCAGCAGAAACTTTATATGCATGTATTGTATCGTTATCTTGGGTATAAATTTCCTTGTCCTATAGTGAAAGACAACAATTCATTACAATCAAACATTGTGCGAGTTTTAACTGTTAGATCACCATGAAGGCAAGAACTGAGTAAAAAAACATATTTAATATCATCATAGTTGACAACATACCATGTGTCCATTTATGTTCTTGTCGCTTTTGTGCTGATGAGTATGGATGTACAAAACAACCCTGTGTGAATGCTTCTTTTCAAGATTTTGTTTTCTCTATTGAACATATGATTGAATTATTAATGAGTCGATAATCCATATATAACGTATGAATGGAAAAGGAGATGCATATAATTACAGATCTACAAAACTTACCAACTCTTCTCTATTTCGAGCAAAACTCTTTGAACCAGCTATATGTTTCGACTTCTTCTTTGCACAATTTTTCCTATTTTGCTCACTTATATCCTGTCAAAGAATTAGCAAATACAGATAATCACTTCATTTTGATAATTTTGTAGAAAATCTAATCTATTAGATCAAAATGTGAATGAAAAATCTGGCAGTGTCTATGTACCTGTGCTTTCTTGCTCATCCAGTTATTGAAAAGAGCATTCCACTGGTCAGCAACCACACATTTTGGGACATTGTTGTAATTAACTTCCATACTCTTATGCACATCAAAATAAAGTGATTTCGGATTTGACTTGTGTTGCCTCCATTTTTCTCCAATACTTCTTAATACATATTTTTCCAATTGCCTAATTGAGATCATTACACTCAACCACAATTCTAAGTCCTTTTGGGAGGTTCCAAACATCTTTCAGTTTTGTCTTCCCACGCTTTCTGGTTTCTCCATTTTCATCTGTTCGGTGTTACATTGCAAAAACAAATTCGATGTTCAACAAGCGAGTAATCAACATTTCTTATCATGAATACTGAAGAACTATGTAATTACGTTGAATGTTAACATCAACGTCATCATCGTTATCTGTCCGGCCTTCTTCAATATTGCTAGTCACCGGTTGAAGTTCAGGTGATGCAGCATGTTCTTGAGGGTAATTCTCTTGTCCAATATGTTTCTTTGACATATATTCATCATGGCATTGGACAACACGCTTTCTTCTACCCCTTGGCATATCTGCTGAACCAAATTGTTATTGATTGTATCTAGAATTGATTGCAAGAAGTAATTAATTTATGAGGCATTCATTCTTATAGCTGATTCAAATGAACATAACTACAATTAAAACAATTCAGCATCTTCCATATCCACTTGCTGACAGAACTATAGCTATATCAATCTTGGCATTCATATTGGTTGAGTAGATGAATGCTTAGTTTTCCACACTTCGACAATTATTGTGCAAAGAATTCCCAAGCAATATTCCTAGTTTACAAGATCAGAAAGGCATATAAATAGGACCTGTTACTCCAGAAGCTGGTGATTTTGTTTGGAAAGGCTCAACTTTGATCTGTCTTTAAAAAAGCAGTGCAGACCTGCTCAAATGATTTGCTTACGATCATCCCTACAATTAGGCCATAGGCTATTGTTCAATGCTGCAAGGTAAAGGTGCTTCTGATAAGAGCTTCCCTTTCAGGAAATATATGCAATTTTCAGTATTAGTATGTTTTTTCACGCAAATTATAAACGCATATATAATCAGATCTATTGTCAAATGTGCCATGCAAGATTTGGCATCTAGAAATTCAACGCAAACAGGCACGCCCTCAGAATATCCAAAAATGAGCCGATAGTAGATACATGTTCTTTCATTAAAAGCAAAACAGTAGTACAACGGAAGATGGCATAAGGCATGTACATTTCAGAAGGAACTAAAAGTAAGAAGCATTGCAAAAACCAAAATGAACTAGGAATAATTTCTTCAGGCTTTGTTAAGCAAAATGGTGGTCTTCTGTAGATTCATCCAAATACCGAACAAAAGGTCAAACAGTTTGTGAACATCGTCTTCCTTGTACTTGATTTCAGTCCACTTCGATCAAGGAAAACAGTATGCATGCAAATTGTAAGACACTAAAGCTAGGGTATGAAAAACGGTAGATTAAGGAAAACGAAAGTACCTTGCACTATTGCAGAGTAAGCTTCTCTAAACCAGGGGCGTTGTTCAGAAAACATCCCAATATCTGAAAATTGTCACTCACATCACATCCGTCAAATAGCAAGGTTCTAAGAATAAGAAACATTGGGAAAGTATTCGATCCATCGTGAAGTTTCGCCTGAAATGAAGGAATCATGAAAACTCTTAGCACAGATAGGGAACACTTTTTGCCTTGATGAATGAACTATACAAGTCTACCGAAATCCATATACGTATCTCAGTTTAGGAATCTACACTGACCAATAATTCATGAGAAAGATCAATATTTTAAATGGCACCAATAACAGTAACAAACAGAAGAAACACACCAATTTTAGTATTCCTAAACAGAGACACGTAATTTAAAAAGTGTAAGACACAAGCCATAAGAAACTGACCTTTAGTGAGTTACTAAGTTTCATGATGTGAACCTGTACTGGGATCTACAGTTGTTCCCTCTATATCTCTTCGAACCCATGTTTGACTATTGTGTGCATTATCAAAAAGCTCCCTGAGATTACCGACATGATAAGGCTCACTTTCTACATCATTCCATTCTTCACCCATTTCAAAATCATCTCTAGAATCAAAAGTAGAGCTTGAAATTTGAGAGTACTACACGATGCAGCAGAACATCTCACCTCACACATATCCTGCATCTATACTTGAACTGCATAATAATGAAAATATATTATTCTTAAATTGCTAAGTTTCTCTACAGTGAAGTTTCTACCATCAGATCACTGTTTTTCACACCATACTGCGAATATCTATGTGACATGGACTGACACTGTATCAAATACATCATCACTTGCAAAGAAATTGGACCCACTCAAAAAATTCCCAGTTGTTTCATAATTCGTATACTAAAGCAATTCGGTAACCATATCAATAAAGTGAGGCGATAGGAACTGGTAAGAATTTGGAATAGCAGATTGATATACTACCCAATGTAGGAAGTTGTGAACTCTCACTTGCGCTTAGCAATGCCAGTAAATGTATTGGATAGAAGAGTTCTAGCTATAGGTATACTATTTTGCCCCCTACAGAAGAATATAGAATTCTTTTGAAACCGAGTAACTAAGATAATATGAGCATGTTTACGCATGCCAAATTTTTGGTTGCTCAGAAGTCGTTGGAATCAACTTGCATGCATGCTGTTCAGATGAACTTACATGTTGTTTAAGATGATGATTCACTACCTTGCTCTAGAGTGTGCAATGTTGACAGAGAAGATTTAGATCACGTATCTCAAATTTGTGTGGTTTTCAAAGTGACGGGAACTAGTACAATTCTGTGTTGCTAATTATTTTCTTAGACTTTTCATTTTCCCTTTAATTTCTGTTTACTCTTAGTGTGAGGCTATGCAAGTTCTCAAAATAACTTGTACTCTTTATTGCGACTGTCTAGACTCTAGACATTCTCCAATTCAAAAGGAAGAACACTCAGGCACTATCTCAGCTACTGGAAGGCCTCAATGTCCAAAGTTTTGGAAAGAAGAAATTCATTACAGTAAGACTTCATCAGACATTCAAACGGATAAACAAAGAACAGATTTGAATCCCCCCATTCAGTATGTTGTTCTGAACTTTACATTGCGACGTGCAATCGGAAACAACCTGATTTGCTGCACATATATGTGTTCACATAGTGTATCCTATGAGAGCAGGAAAATGGTGCCACATTGTCGAAGGAGACAGACTCACTGTGGGAGGCGGCGTCGGACGAGGAAGGAAGGGCCGGCGTCGGGGTCTTCGGGAGGAGGCGGCGTTGGACGAGGAAGGAAGGGCCGGCGTCGAGATCTTCGGGAGGAGGCGGCGTCGGACGAAGAAGGAAGGACCGGCGTCGGGGTCTTCGGGAGGAGGCAGTGTCGGACGAGGAAAGAAGGGCCGGCGTCAGAGTCTTCGGGAGGAGGTGGCGTCAGACGAGGAAGGAAGGGCCGCCGTTAGGGTCTTCGGGAGGAGCCGGAGGGCCAGGGAAGGAGGCGGCGTCCAAGCGGGGGACGGCTTTGGGGAGGGAGGTGGCGTTGTGGGAGAGGGAGGGAGCGTGGGTGGGAGGGAGGAGGCGGCGTGGGTGGGGAAAACCGAAGGAGATTGAAATATAACGGGGGAAGAGCACGATGGAACGGGGAAAAAAAGGGGATTTGCCACGAACTTCGGTGGCACGATTCTATAAAAAGGGATTTGCCCGCAAACTTCAGTGGCACGATTCTATTCCGTAAATTTTTTAGCAAAAAGAAAAATAAAAAACTAGGCATTTCAAATGTTTACGACGAATAATATTGCAATGCATGTTATCTGTAGCCATCCACATGATTTATGATGAATAGGTTTTGCAACACATATTATGCGTAGCCATAATATTACTTCGCAACGTATGCATAGAGCGTTGCGACGTATGCGTTGGTAAAGGGGTGTTCATGTTGTAGTGAGTCTTGGTAGTCTTGTGCTTGATCAAATTAGAGATCTCCTGTGTCTCCGAATTCTATTCGGACGAACATACTGGAAAAAGGAACAATGAAGCCAAATAAATTGTAACATCCCAATTTTCTAGGCTTTTTGAAAATTTGAAAACTTTAAAAATTAACCATTTGGTTTTATTAATTTGCCAAAGCTTAACTTGTAATTTATAATTTTAAAAACAATTTAATTTGAATTAATTAAAACTTGAACTAATTCAAGTTGGTTTAGTTGAGATTTGTTGGATTTTAAATTGGTTTTTCCTGTTTGCCCTAAGTTAAAAATAATTATTTGCAAAAACTAAACGCAAAAGTTAAGTTGAAAATATTTTTACTAAGTTCTAAATAATTCAAGAGATTTATGTGAAATTTTTCTTGAATTTTTGGACGGCTTTAGCTATTTTCTAAAAATGTTTTTGCCTTTCTGGTATTTTCTAAAATCAAAATCCTCAAAAAAATTCCCCTTCTACTGTTTGGGCCGAATTTCTTCGGCCCATTCTCCCTTCCCCCTTGTGCGGCCCACGTCGGCCCACCTCCGTGTGTGTGCCGCGCCTTCTCCCTCGGTTACCGTCCGATGGGAATCGGATGACTCACGACTGCTCCGCGCCTCTCCCTCCTACTCCCGCTGCCACGGGTGGCCCACTCGTTAGCCACCTGTGCCGCCGCTTTTGCCCGCTCTCTCTCTCTCTATCGCTACCCCGCGGGCCCCGCCCGTTAGCTGCATGCCCCTCCTCCCGGTCGTCTTCAACCTCCACCGCACCCGCCGCGCGCCTCGCCTCGAATCTCGCCGGCCGCCATTGCCTCCCCGCCATGCCCTAGTAGCCTACCCCGTCCCATCCGGTTGCTCCGCCCACCCCCGCCTCCGCCGCACCGTGCAACCCCGCTTTTCCCTCTTCTCCGCATGGTCAAGCCGGCACCCGCCGTCCGCCATTAATGGCCGGCAACCTCTCCTCCTCCTCCTCCTCCTCCGGGCCTCCCCGAGTCCTATAAAGTGAGCATCGAACGCACCTCCCTCTCCTCTCTCTTTCCCCTCATCTCACTTCCCCTCTCTCCCTCCGAGCTTGCCGTATTTTGAGCTCCAACCGCCGCCGCCGAGTTTCGCTCCGCCGCACCCGCCGCCGCCGTCAAGCCTCCTCCAGCGCTACCGACCTCGCCGCCGGCACCGCCTCATCACGGCGCACCCAGTGCACGCACTCACTCCACCCGGAGCCCACCAGAACCTCGTCGCCGCATTCGAGCCGCCGGCCATCTCTTCGCCAACCGTCGCCGATTCGGTGTGCCCTGGATTCGTCGTGCCCTCCTCTTCGCATTGCCGCCACTCACTAGGCTCGCCACGGCGTGGAGCGCTGGCGAGCCGCACAAGCCTGCACAGCCCCGCGCACCGCCGCTCAGGTCCGACGTGGCCGAGCCACATGGCGCCACTGTGGCGCCCAATTAGCGCCACCTCAGCCTCCCTCACAGATGTGGCAGCCCAGTCAGCAACCACGCAGCTTTTCTTGATTTTCCTTTAGAAAAATAAATCAGAAAATCAGGAAAATGTCCATTTCATCATTTCTTGTGTTTTTCGAACTTCCAGAGGCCATAACTTCTTCATTCGAACTCCGATTCGAGTGATTGAAAATTCTAAAATTTTCTAAATTCTTTATCTTCCTATTAGTGTTTATTTGGTAATTATTCTAATTTTATTTGGAGTTGTTTTATTTGTTTAGCTTTGTTCGTGCGTGTAGATTCCGGTGTTTCGGACGAATTTGAAGACCCGACGACCGAAGCAACTCTACTCTTCAACGAAGGCAAGTCGTAGACCTTTGATCATATTGAACCCATCTTTATAAAAGTATATTGTTTGATATAAACATGTGTCACTAATTTTTATAATAAACGGTTTCGGGAATTAGTTAATTACCTAATTGCCATTATGCCTCCTTGATAGTTTCTGAATGACATGTATCCTTGAATGACAAAAATCCTTGGACACCCTAGGATGGTTAATTATTAGTTGGACATGATTGTACTACCAACATGGGTATCGTACTATGCTTAGCCAATGCTTTAGTTATACGATAGGTTCATGATCTCATACTCCAGAATGATTGAATTTTACTAAAGGAATTTTGGAACCGTGGCGGAGCCACTGTTGATAAAAGATGTTGTGCCATGGCAAGGGTTGTCATTTGGCCGGGTTGAATGAAATTGATTTATGCTCAGACGAGTGGGCGTGGAAAAGGTGGGTACGGAAGCACATTTGGAATGCGGAAACGTCTCGTCTGAGCAGCCAACTAAGGGCTTAACCTTGAACCATTGATCTGGGCCTTAACCGTACAACCACATGTCTAGACTGGGATAGACCTGTTCGACTAATTAGCAATGTTTTGGTTCGGATCTATCAAGGGTTGAAAAGCGGTGCAAGAGGGGGCCCAGAATGGCGAAACCTCAGCGGGCAGATCCGAGTTAAAATAGAGCTTTGTAAAAGCATTGTCACGTACTCTAGACTGCTTACCTAAGGTAGTGAGCGGTGTCATAGATATATGCCGAACAAACTAGAGAATTCGTGTTTTGTGGGTCAAGTTGTACAACCTCTGCAGAGTATAAAACTATTCGTATAGCCGTGTCCTCGGTTATGGACATGCCTGGTGATTTCACGCAAGGGGTAGACTTTTGTTGAAAATGTTTTAATGGGTTGGTCGAATCTTGTAGTTGGTTGATGGTTGGGAAGTGAACAGGGTGTTCACTAGTTGTTTCAAAAAAAATTCATTACTTATGTATTAATCCTTTAAATTGTGCTTTGCAATCTACTTACTGTATTTACTATTAAATATTGCTTTATGCAAAATAGCCATAGCTATCCTTGTCAAAGCTTGCATGAATATTACTTGCATACATTTCTCTGCGACTTGTTGAGTACATTCAAAGTACTCACGGCTTTGCGCCCTCTGGTTGATCAGTCACTGAAGAAGAACCTGGAAGCAACGAGTTCTACGAGGAAGACTACTTTGAAGACTATGCGAATTAGGTCGCGTCCTCCACCAGTTGTTTGGTTTCCGCTGCAAGCTCTCTTTTGTTGCTAAGCCCTGCGTGGCGAACGTTGTAAGACTTGACCATAAGGTTCTTTTGCTAAATAATATTAATTTGTCTGCTTCGTCTATAGTTTGGTTGTGTGGATATGATTACACTAATGTTGCAACTGTGTGAGCTAGCTACTGATCATGGGACTAGTTCAGAATACATAGAGGGTCCTGAGGTTGCATACTCGGGGTCCCGACAGAGGTGATATCAGAGCCATATCGACTGTAGGACATAACCATAGTTAGCATGGTCGTTTAGTCAAGACTTCAAAATTTTATTTTATAAATCAAACCAACAATTAACTTGAATAGTATTCTCCTCTCATCTTACTCTATTCCTCCTCATCTCATGCTAATCTCTCCTTATTCCATTCTCAAGTCTGACTTCTTATCTTTTCTGAACTTTGTTTCTGAATGTAAAGTGACCCTCTTATCTCGATAATCTCTATAGGATCGAGCTTTGCTTGAAGCTGCCCACCTATATAAGATAGATTAGTAGTGCTGTTACCCTTTTCAATTTCAGTATCGTTTAGTCCGATAGATAGGATCAGTGGCTTGAGTTTTGTTGCCTCTTGTTGCTTTTCGGCTATTGTTCGTTGGGTTAAACTGACTTTTCCCCAATTAGGTTGTCCCGTCTTTCTCCCTTTTCTTGCTCGTCTTTGTGCTTTTCCCCCTTTCCTATTGTGCTTTCTTTCTCTCATCTATTAGACCTGAGAAGATTTGTGCAGATGGTTCAGACCCGCAACTCGGTAAGTCAGAATGAACCAGTGGACCCCTTTATGCCTCCACCCCCAGCCGCAACAACAGATCAGGGTTGGGGATACCATGGCAAAGACAAAGCGCATTGATGAATGCAATGATGCGTAACATGAACCGATGATAACTCAACAGAATCGACACTGCGCTCTCGCTTCACCGTCTTCGAACTGAATAACCAAGCAGCTACCATGCCACCTCCGCCCCCACCAGCTTTTCCTCAGTCAAAGCTAGCAGAATTTATGAGGACCCATCTACCTGCCTTCTGCAGCTCCTCCGAGCCTTTGGATGTAGATGACTGGCTGCGCTCTACTGAAAAGAAGCTTGCCATTACCCGGTGTGACGACCGTTAAAAAGTTCTGTATGCTACGCACCAGCTGGAAGGCACCGTCGCAGAATGGTGGGAGAACTACTGCGCCGCCCATGAAAACCACCAGAAGATCACTTGGACTGAATTTTCAGAAGCCTTCTGCCACTCTCATATTCCTGACGGAAAGGTAGAAATGAAGAAAAATGAGTTTCGTGAGCTGAAACAAGGGAACATGTCAGTAAGTGAATACCTTAATAAGTTCACTCAACTCTGACGCTATGCTCAAGAGGATGTTGCCACCGATGATGCTCGTTAGAAGCGTTTTAAGCGAGGACTCAACCCTAGCTTGAAGATTCAGGTCGTTGGCAACGACTATGCCAATTTCTAGCAATTAGTAAACAAGGCCATGCTTATAGAAGAGTTGCATCGCGAACTTGCAGAATCTCATAAGAGGAAGATGATGCAGCATGGTGCACAACAAGGTCATCCACAGAAAGCCAAAACGAATGCACCACATCCTGCCCATTTTGCCCCTCCTGTCACCTTCAGGACCCTTGCAACAGCACCTCGCCCGGCTGCCCCAGGATTCCGCAACTTCAACAACAACACCAACAACCAGCAGCCAAGAAACAACAATCCTGCCGCAGGAATCACCTGTTTCAACTGTCAGCAACTGGGACATTATGCCAGCAACTGCCCACAAAAGCAAGGTCCATCACTAGTCAGATTCAACCTGGGAGCTACCCCGATTAGAACCCCCATGCCAGGAGCAGGACGTGGAGCACCTCAGACTCCAGCTGCACCAGCCAAGACCCCTCAGCCCTTCGGGAGAGGCAGTGTGAACCATGTCACGGTGGAGGAAGCCCAGACAGCCCCGGACATCGTGCTGGGTAAGTTCCTAGTAAATTCAGCAACTGCTACAGTTTTGTTTGATTCTGGAGCTACCCATTCATTTGTTTCTCAGAGTTTTGTTGCAAAGCATCAGCTGAAGGTTCTGACTCTTAGAAATGCTTTGTTGGTTCAATCACCTGGTTCGGAGTTGAGTACGAACCAAGGCTGCCCTAAGGTTAAAGTAACCATAGAAGGGGTAGAATTTCTAGCCAACCTCATAATCATCAATGCCAAATCTTTAGATGCGATTTTTGGTATGGATTGTGGTGGTAGAAGCATCACTTTGGTCAGCCTAGATGGAACCAAAGTAAAATTTGAAGCCTCCGTAGAAAAGCATGGTGGAGCGTTAATCTGCAGTGCCTGTGCTATATCTTTGGAAGAGGTGCCAGTAGTCAGAGAATTTCTGGATGTCTTTCCTGATGATCTACCTGGAATGCCACCAGACAGGGACCTGGAGTTTGTCATTAACCTAGTTCCGAGAACCGCACCTATTTCCAAGAGACCCTACCATTTGTCGGTTGACGACTTAGTCGAGCTGAAAAAGAAGATCGAGGAAATGCAAGATAAATGATTTGTCCGACCAAGTTCTTCGCCATGGGGAGCCCTAGTGATCTTTGTCCCTAAGAAAGATGGTACCCAGCGGATGTGTGTGGACTATCGCTTACTCAATGAAGTCACCATCAAGAACAAGTATCCTCTGCCCCGGATCGATGATTTTTTTTGACCAGTTAAAAGGAGCCAGAGTGTTCTCCAAGATAGATTTAAGGTCAGGATACAACCAGTTGAAAATTTGCCAAGAAGATATACCCAAGACAACTTTCTCAACCCGATATGGACTGTATGAGTATACGGTCATGTCTTTTGGATTAACCAATGCCCCGACTTACTTTATGAACTTGATGAATAAAGTGTTCATGGAGTATTTAGATAAGTTCATCATTGTCTTTATCGACGACATTCTAGTATACTCGAAGAGTGAAGAAGAGCATGAAGGGCACCTTCGCTTGGTTCTGAATAAGCTTAGAGATCATCAACTCTATGCTAAATTCGACAAGTGTGAGTTTTGGATGAAGGAGGTTACCTTCTTGGGACACGTCATGTCTACGGAAGGAGTCACTGTCAACCCTAGCAAAGTCAATGATGTGCTCAACTGGGAGTCACCCAAGACAGTGCCTCAGATCAGAAGTTTCCTTGGAATGGCAGGATACTACCGCCAGTTTATAGAAGGATTCTCCAAAATAGCAAGACCCCTTACCCAATTGCTGAAGAAGGAAAGGAAATTTGCCTAGACGCCCGAATGTGAGCAGAGTTTTCAAGAATTAAAGAAGCATTTGACCACCGCCCTAGTGCTGATTCTGCCTGATGTACGGAAGGATTTCGAGATTTACTATGATGCATCACGACAAGGTCTCGGTTGTGTTCTAATGCAAGAAAGGAAGATAGTAGCATATGCTTCTCATCAGTTGAAGCCTCATGAAGCCATTTACCCCATTCATGACTTAGAATTGGCTGCCGTAGTGCATGCTTCAAAGATATGGCGCCATTACCTCATCGGTAATCGTTGTGAAGTTTACACTAACCGTAAGAGTTTGAAGTACATTTTCACACAAGCTGATCTTAATATGAGACAAAGAAGATGGTTGGAATTGATCAAGGATTACAACATGGGAATTCATTATCACCTAGGCAAAGCAAATGTTGTAGCAGACGCTTTAAGTAACTGCAATACTCTAATGATCAAAGAAAATCAGCCAGCACTGCACGAAGAATTTCAAAAGCTCAAGCTTGAGCTAGTGGAAGAAGGTTACTTAGCCACTCTGGAAGTTCCACCCACTCTTCAAGATCAGATCAAGAAAGCTCAAGAAGAAGATGCAGATATCAAGGAGATCAAGAGAAACATGAAGCAGGGTAAATCTCTAAGATTTTCAGAAGATGAGCAAGGCATCATATGGTTCCATAAGAGTATCTATGTACCAGATCAGAAGGAACTTAAACAGTTAATACTCAACGAAGCGCATGAAACTTTGTATTCCATCCACCCTGGAAGCACTAAAATGTATCAAGATCTCAAGGAAATGTATTGGTGGCCTAGCATGAAACGTGAGATTGCAGAATATGTAGCACAGTGTGACACTTGCCAGCGTGTTAAAGCCATGCACCAGAAGCCTGCTGGACTCTTGCAACCCTTGAACATACCTGAATGGAAATGGGAAGAAATTGGCATAGACTTTATCACCGGATTACCAAAAACCAAGGCTGGTTATGATTCTATCTGGGTAATTATAGATCGCTTAACAAAAGTTGCTCACTTTATCCCAGTCAAGAGCACCTATTCAGGAGACAGACTAGCAGAATTATACATGGCCAAGATAGTGTGCCAGCATGGTGTACCCAAGAAGATCGTGTCGGATCGGGGATCACAGTTCACCTCAAGATTCTGGCAGAAGTTGCACAGCGTCATGGGCACTAATCTAAATTTCAGTACAGCCTATCACCCTCAAACCGACGGTCAAATAGAGAGGGTAAATCAAATCTTAGAGGATATGTTAAGAGCATGTGCTCTAGAGAACCAAACTAGCTGGGATCAAATGCTACCTTATGCAGAGTTTTCGTACAACAACAGTCATCAATCAAGTCTGCAGATGTCCCCGTTCGAGGCCCTTTATGGAAGAAAGTGTAGAACACCTTTGTATTGGACTAAATCAGGCAAAGGGCAAGTGCTTGGGCCAAATATTTTGAAGGAGGCCGAAGATCAAGTTAGGTCAATCAGAGAAAAGCTAAAACAGCGCAGACTCGATAGAAAAGTTATGTTGATAACCGTCGCCGGGAATTTGCTTTTGCACCTGGAGATCATGTGTACTTGAAGGTTTCACCTCTCAAAGGAATGCGCCGCTTTCGAGTAAGCGGGAAGCTTGCACCAAGATACATCTGACCATTTCTAATTCTAGCCAAAAGAGAAGAAATTGCTTACAAGTTAGAGCTTCCACCTCAGCTATCAGATGTGCATGATGTCTTTCATGTATCTCAATTGAAGAAGTGCTTGCATGTGCCAAAAGAGCAGATGCCGTTAGAAGCAGTTGATCTGCAAGAAGATCTAACCTACAAGGAGCAGCCCATCAAGATCTTACAAGTGTCCGAGCGTGTGACAAGAAGCAAGATCCTTCGTTTCTACAAAGTCCAGTGGAGCAATCACACCGAAGAAGAAGCCACCTAGGAGCGTGAAGAGGACCTGAAGGCCGAGTTTCCCCACCTTTTCTCTAGTCAGCCTGAATCTTGGGGTCGAGATTCCCTTTAAGGGGTATAGGTTTGTAACATCCCTATTTTCTAGGCTTTTGAAAATTTTGAAAACTTTAAAAATTAACCATTTGGTTTTATTAATTTGCCAAAGCTTAACTTGCAATTTAGAATTTTAAAAGCAATTTAATTTGAATTAATTAAACCTTGAACTAATTCAAGTTGGTTTAGTTGAGATTTGTTGGATTTTAAATTGGTTTTTCCTTTTTGCCCTAAGTTAAAAATAATTATTTGCAAAAACAAAAAGCAAAAGTTAAGCTGAAAATATTTTTACTAAGTTCTAAATAATTCCAGAGATTTTTGTGAAATTTTTCTTGAATTGTTCGACGGCTTTAGCTATTTTCTAAAAAGGTTTTTGCTTTTCTAGTATTTTCTAAAATCAAAATCCTCAAAAAAATTCCCCTTCTACTGTTTGGGCCGAATTTCTTTGGCCCATTCTCCCTTCCCCCTCACACGTCCTACGTCGGCCCACTTCCACGCGCACGCCGCGCCTTCTCCCTCGGTCACTGTCCGATGGGAATCGGATGGCTCACGACCACTCCACGCCTCCCCACTCTCATTGTCATGGTGGCCCACCCGTCACCACCGTGCCGCCCGCTTTCGCTCTCTCTCTCTTGCCAAGACGGCCCCGCCCGTCACCAGACGCCTCCTCTCGGTCGTCTTCAACCTCCGTCGCACCCACCGCGCGCTTCACCTTGAATCTCGCCGGCCCCCATCGCCTCCCCACCATGCCCTAGCAGCCTACCCCGTCCCATCTGGTTGCGCTGCCCACCCCCGCCTCCATCGCACCCGTGCGCCCCCGCTTTTCCCTCTTCTCCGCGCAGTCAAGCTGGCACCCACCGTCCGCCATTAATGGCCGACAACCTCTCCTCCTCCTCCTCCTCTGGGCCTCCCCGAGTCCTATGAAAGTGAGCATCGGACGCGCCTCCCTCTCCTCTCTCTTTCCCCTCATCTCACTTCCCCTCTCTCCCTCCGAGCTCGCCGTATTTTGAGCTCTAACCACCGTCGCCGAGTTTCACTCCACCGCATCCGCCGCTGCCGTCAAGCCTCCTCCGACGCCACCGACCTCGCTGCTGGCACCGCCTCGTCACGACGCACCCGGTGCGTGCACTCCACCCGGAGCCCACCGGAACCCCGTCGCCGCCTTCGAGCTGCCGCCTCCGCCGCTTCTTGTCGTTGCCGCCGGCCATCTCTTCGCCAACCGCCGCCGATTCGGTGCACCCTGGATTCATCGCGCCCTCCTCTTCGTGTTGCCGCCACTCATCGGGCTTGCCATGGCGCGGAGTGCTGGCGAGCCACGCAGCCCCGTGCACCGCCACTCGGGTCCGACGTGGCCGAGCCACGTGGCGCCACTCTGGCGCCCAATCAGAGCCACCTCAGCCTCCCTCACTGATGTGGCAGCCTAGTCAGCAGCCATGCAACTTTTCTCGATTTACCTTTAGAAAAATAAATCAGAAAATCAGGAAAATCTCCATTTCATCATTTCTTGTGTTTTTCGAACTTCCGGAGGCCATAACTTCTTCATTCGAACTCCGATTCGAGTGATTCAAAATTTTAAAATTATCTAAATTCTTTATCTTCCTGTTAGTATTTATTTGGTAAGTATTTGAATTTTATTTGGAGTTGTTTTATTTATTTAGCTTTGTTCGCGTGTGTAGACTCTAGTGTTTCGGACGAATTTGCAGACCCGACGACCGAAGCACCTCTACTCTTCAACGAAGGCAAGTCGTAGACCTTTGATCATATTGAACCCATCCTTATAAAAGTGTATTGTTTGATATAAATATGCATCGCTAATTTTATAATAAACGGTTTGGGGAATTAGTTAATTACCTAATTTCCATTATGCCTCCTTGATAATTTGTGAATGACATGTATCCGTGAATGACATATATCCATGAATGACATAAATCCTTGGACACCCTAGGATGGTTAATTATTAGTTGGACATGATTGTACTACCAACATGGGTATCGTACTATGCTTAGCCAATGCTTTAGTTATACGATAGGTTCATGATCTCATACTCCAGAATGATTGAATTTGACTAAAGGAATTATGGAACCGTGGCAAAGCCACTATTGATAAAAGATGTTGTGCCATGGCAAGGGTTGTCATTTGGCCGGGTTGAAAAAAATTGATTTATCCTCGGACGAGTGGGCAGTGGAAAAGGTGGGTGCGGAAGCACATTTGGAATGCGGAAACATCTCGTTTGAGCAGCCAACTAAGGACTTAACCTTGAACCATTGATCTGGGCCTTAACCGTACAACCACATGTCTAGACTGGGATAGACTTGGTCGACTAATTAGCAATGTTTTGGTTCGGATCTGTTAACGGTTGAAAAGCGGCGCAAGAGGGGGCCCAGAATGGCGAAACCTCAGCGGGCAGATCCGAGTTAAAATAGAGCTTTGTAAAAGCCTTATCATGTACTCTAGACTGCTTACCTAAGGTAGTGAGCGGTGGCTTAGATATATGCCGAACAAACTAGAGAATTCGTGTCTTGTGGGTCAAGCTGTACAACCTCTGCAGAGTGTAAAACTATTCGAATAGCCGTGTCCCCAGTTATGGACATGCTTGGTGATTTCACGCAAGGGGTAGACTTTTGTCAAAAATGTTTTAATGGGTTGGTCGAATCTTGTAGCTGGTTGATGGTTGGGAAGTGAACAGGGTGTTCACTAGTTGTTTCAAAGAAAATTGATTACTTATGTATTAATCCTTTAAATTGTGCTGTGCAATCTACTTACTGTATTTACTGTTAAATATTGCTTTCTGCAAAATAGCCATAAAGCTATCCTTGTAAAACCTTGCATGAATATTACTTGCATACATTTCTCTGCGACTTGCTGGGTACATTCAAAGTACTCACGGCTTTACGCCCTCTGGTTGATCAGTCGCTGAAGAAGAAACTGGAAGCAACGAGTTCTACGAGGAATACTACTTTGAAGACTATGCGAATTAGGTCACGTCCTCCACTCGATTGCCTGTGGGCATATTGGGTGATCTCCACCAGTTGTTTGTTTTCCGCTGCAAGCTCTCTTTTGTTGCTAAGCCATACGTGGCGAACGTTGTAAGACTTGACCATAAGGTCCTTTTGCTAAATAATATTAATTTGTCTGCTTCGTCTATAGTTTGGTTGTGTGGA
This sequence comes from Phyllostachys edulis, assembly GCA_036346405.1. Lineage (NCBI taxonomy): Eukaryota > Viridiplantae > Streptophyta > Magnoliopsida > Poales > Poaceae > Phyllostachys > Phyllostachys edulis. The sequence goes on along the minus strand of CM070551.1, from coordinate 75,981,941 downwards.
TATGATTACACCAATGTTGCAACTGTGTGAGCTAGCTACTGATCATGGGACTAGTTCAGAATACAAAGAGGGTCCTGAGGTTGCATACTCAGGGTCCCAACATAAATGCACAAGAAATAATAAATGAACTCCAAATTAAACAAGACAAGTGCCATAAGCAAGATCTTGAATTTAGACAAATTTAGAAATAAATTTCATAATTTTTGGAGTTATAACGAAGGAGAATGGAGCTTTTGAAGTTTGGTTTTGAATTAAATCCAGAAAATAAATAGAGGAGAGATAGATCTCTCACTGATAGGTGGGGTCCATGCACAGTGAAAATTTTCTTTTTCCTTTTATTTTTCTTAACAAAAATTGCCTCCTAACATGCGGGACCCACCGGCCAGTGGCTCGGTCCACCAACACAGTGCATGGACCTTCGGTCCATGGCATAGTGATTTGGTCCACGAGGTGCACACTGTGCACTTATTTCACCCGGGCCCACATGTTAGTGTCTGTAACTCAAAACCTGTTTTTAAAAGGTTATTAATCAAAAGCTCGAGCCCACTTGTCAGCGAAACTAACCAACAGTTAAGCCCGTGCTAAACACTGCTTAGACTAAATGATGGGGATTAGTGCTAAACAAAACAAAAATGATGCACTACAGTGCCAGGTCTGCTCCGACAAAACTGAGAGGGGCTAGGGCACCTCGTCGCCGACGAGGGAGCCAACGGCAACGGCGAGTGATGCCAAAAATGGGTCCCTCGGGGTCGCAAAAACCTGCAGGCAAAAGGGCACGGCCGGATTTGGCGTCTAGAGCGGTCGACGGTAAGCTCTAGCGGTAGTGAGGGGACTGCACACGGCGCCATGGTGGCACAATGCAAAAGGGATTGATTCTGGGTTAGGGAGCTTCTCGGGGCTACGAGGAGCTCACCTAGAGCAATGGTGAGGGACGGGGAGGCCCGAGGCAGCAACGATGTGGGTGACGGGGAGGGCCTGTCAGAGAGGGAGACAGAGCTAGGTGGTGCTTGGGGGTAGCTTTGGAGTGTCGGCGTGGTGCTCTAAGTGGCGGCGATTGGGCTATGGCAGCGAGGAACTCTGTTGGTGATGGAAGGGGGTGATTCGACCGGAGGGGGAGAAGAAACCAAATCCGGGCGATTTCTTTGGGGATACTTACCAATGAGCGAGGGGCGAAGTGGGGGAGACAATGGGGAGCTTAGGGCTCTTACAGCCAAAGGGGAGGAGCTGGGAGCCGTTGAAGGTGCGGTGGAGTCCGCATGGTCCCGAGGTGGCCGACATGGGGGTGCTCTGCTGAGGATGCGATAGGGCGGAGCACTTGTTGACAAGGACAGCCGCTGTCGTCACAGCGAAGACCAAGGGGTCCGATGCAGGTAGGCAGGTGGCGCTACAACAGGCTCTAGCAGGAGCGCGGTGTTGACTCAGTGAGGGGCGCTGGTGACGGGACAAGGCGAGGAGGGGAGCACCAAAGTCATGGGTGGCAGTGGAGCAGGTGAGGAGCACAGGGGTGGCAAGGAGCCAAGGGTGCAGCGTGCGCGGCGTAGCAGCTGACCAAGCGCACAGGCGTGCTCTAGAGTGGGCATGATGGTGAAGAGAAGGGGCAGGAGGGGGAGAGTTGGGCCAATAGAAAGGGAGGCTGGGCCAGAGAATAATGGACTGGCCCAAGGGGAGGAGGTTTGAAAAGGAATTGAAATTCAAATAGGAAGTTTGAATTGAAACCAAAATTTGAAAGGAGGTAAAAGCTTGAGAACTTTGCAAATACGTAATAATTTGAATTAAGCTTTTGAACTAAACGACAAAGGAGGATTACTATTTATAAACTGGAAATGGGGATGTTACAAACCTACCCTCCTTAAATCGAATATCGACCATGAGATTCGAGCTGCATCGGGAACAGGGATGGGAAATCCAACTTCAGCTGATCTTCGTGCTCCTAGGTGGCTTCTCTTGCTGAGTGGTTGCTCCATTGTACTTTTCAAAGGTGGATGATCTGGTGTCTGGTTTGCTTCTCCATGACGTCAAGAATCTTGATTGTGTGCTCTAGATATGTCAAATCCTTCTGGAGGGCGATGGCTTCGACTGGAGTCTACCCTTTAGGTACTCTAAGGCATTTTCTTGAGCTGAGAGACGTGGAACACATTGTGAACGTCTAACAAACTGTTTGGCAATTCCAGCTGATAGGCTACTTCCTCACGCTTGGTGGTGATCGAGAACGGGCCTATGTATCTTGGTGCAAGCTTGGCTTTCACTTTAAATCTTCGAGTTCCTTGAAGTGGTGATACTTTAAGATACACATTATCTCCAACTTCAAAAGTTAATTCTCTTCGACGATTGTTAGAATAACTCTTTTGTCATGACTGAGCTACTTGAAGGCGATCTCTGATCAGTCGAACTTTCACTTCTGCTTATTTGAGGGTATCTGGTCTGAAGACATATCCTTCTCCTAATTCTAACCAATGTAGAGGGGTTCGGTATTTTCTTCCATAGAGAGCTTCAAACGGGGACATTTTTAGACTTGACTGAAAATTGTTGTTGTATGCAAACTCGACATACGGTAGGCATTTCTCCCAGTCTACTGTAAATTCCAAAGCACAAGCTCGAAGCATGTCTTCTAAAATCTAATTTATTCTCTCTGTCTAACATTAGTCTGAGGATGATACGCTGTGCTGAAAGCAAGGTGTGTCCCAAGTGCGTCATGCAAACTAGCCCAGAAATGCGAGGTGAACTAAGAACCTCAATCCAAGACTATCCTCTTGGGTACTCCATGCAGACTAGTAATGAAATCCATTCCCATTTCTTCCCATTTCCACTGAAGGATCTGTAGTTATTGAAGCAATCCTGCTGGTATCTAATGTTCGGCTTTGATTCGCTGGCATACATCACAACAAGCTACAAGCTCGGTGATGTCTATTTTCATTCGCGGCCACCAATATAGAATCTTCATGTCTTGATATATCTTGGTGCTGCCTAGGTGTAGAGTATATGCTGAGCTGTGAGCTTCTTTCAGTATTAAATCCTTGTGTTCCTTCTGGTGGGGAACGAAGAGACGTTTCCCATACCATAGGACTTCTTTTTGTTCTTCGATCATCTTGGGGGCTTTTCCTTCGGTCATGAGATGCTTGAATCTCTGGACTCCAGGGTGTCCTTCTCGAGCAGTCTTGATTTGCTCTTCTAGAGTGGGATGCACTTCCACAGTGGCTATAGTGCCTTGTCCTATTAACTCAAGGTTGAGTGCCTCAAATTCCTTGTGGAGCTCAGGTTGATGCTCCTGAATCATGATGTGTAGTAGGACTTACGGCTCAATGCATCGGCAACTACATTAGCCTTTTCTGGATGGTAATGAACATCCAAATTGTAATGTTTTATTAGCTCTAACCATCTTCTTTGTCGGAGGTTGAGATCTGATTGGGTGAAAATATACTTCAGACTCTTGTGGTCTATGTAGATATCACAATGATTTCTAAGCAAGTAATGCCACCAAATTTTTAGGGTATGCACTACTGCTGCTAACTCCAAATCATAAGTTGGATAGTTGTCTTCGTGAGGGCGGAGTTGTCTAGATGCATATGCTACAACTTTTCCTCCTTACATGAGTACGCAACCAAGACCTTGGCGCGAAGCATCACAATAGACTTCAAAGTCCTAGTGTATGTCCGGTAGGATTAACACTGGTGCAGAGGTTAACTTTTTCTTCAATCCTTGGAAACTCTTTTCACAAGCTTATGTCCATTCATACTTTTTTTCCTTTTTGAGCAAATGGGTCATTGGCTTGGAAAGCTTGGAGAATCCTTCTATGAAGCATTTGTAGTATCTGGCCAAACTGAGAAAACTACGCACTTCCGATAGTGATGTAGGCTTCTTCCATTCCATCACTGCTTCTACTTTGGATGGATCAATTGCGATTCCTCTAGCAGATACAATGTGTCCAAGGAAACTGATCTCATGAAGCCAAAATTCACACTTGCTGCACTTAGCATAAAGATAGTGCTCTTTGAGCTTTTCTAAGATCAAATGCAGATGTTCAACATGCTCCTCATTGGTCTTAGAGCATATTAGGATGTTGTTTATGAACATGACTAAAAACTTGTTCAAGTATTCCATAAATACTTTGTTCATGAGGTTCATGAAGTAGGCTAGTGCATTGGTCAAGCCAAATGACATAACTGTGAACTCAAACAGGCCATATCGGGCGGTAAAAGCCATCTTACGAATATCCTCATTCCTGATCTTGAGCTGATGGTATCCTGACCTTAGGTCTATCTTGAGAAAACTACTGCTCTTGACAACTAGTCGAACATGTCATCAATGCGGGGCAATGGATACTTGTTCTTGATGGCCACACCATTGAGTGTGTAATACTACGATTTATTCTAAGAAAGAAAGCGTTCAAAAGAGAAATTAGACATAAGAAAAAGGGGGTTTCTGCAGTTCTTTGGCAACTTGGGCCTCAGGCCTTGGCCCAGGAGGCCCATGAGGGGCCGGCCACCAATAAAAGGAGGGGGGAAACCCTAGTCCTTACTGTAGCTACAGTAACTCTACCACTACAGTGCATCTCCTCCCCCCGCTGCCGGTGAAGAAGATCCTTGTTGCTACCGGCCAAGTGGAGGAAGAAGGAAGGTCACCCGGGTGATTGCCCGGCCAAGAAGAAGAAGAAGAGGAAGGGGAAGAAGGGAGAAAGGAAGGGGAAGAGGATTTGCGGGCTGCATCGTGATCTTCAGCGGTTCATCAAGGGTAACCCCTATTTTTCCCCGATTAGATGCGTGATTAGTTATTTTAGCAATGTCGGTATTTAGGGCTGTTCAGGACAGATTAGAGTAGATCAAGGTTTTGATGTGCTTAAAGGTGGAATTAGTTCTGGACGTCTCCTAGAGTACTGTAGAGGACGTCGCCATCTTTCCGTGAAGTGCTAGAACTCATTATTTGGACCCATGTAGCAGAAGTTATGATTTTATTAGTGGAACTTTTCTGCAGATTTGTGGGTTTTCTGATAGGTTTTAGTAATCTGAGTTAATCGATTAGTTAAAGGGAGATTTAGAGAAGCTCAATATAACGAAAGTCCTAGGTCATTGTCCCAGATTTTCATAAAGCTCAAGAACGTGAGATTTGGACACTCGTAGTAAAAGTTATGGTATTTTTAGTGTACTATCCAGAGAACCTGATGCGAATTCGATGTTTTGTTAACTAGCTCGGTAGGGGCAATAGATAGCAGATTCAGAAGATCCCCTCAACTAGGTTTAGTTGGGAAATTTAATTAAATTTTCAGAAAGTCTAAGAACACCTTATTTGGACCCCTATAGTGAAAGTTATGGATTTTAGAAGTTGGCTGTCCACAGAGGGGACAGATCGGTAGTTAGAAGTTGGAAGTTTGGAAGGCGCTTGATAGTTTAGCGAGTTCGTGTGTGCTATTAAATATGTATTTGGTCCAGTATGGTTGTCTTAGCGTGCGTTATAATTATTATTCAGGTGGTGGACTGGTCACAGGGGCAGCACCTTCTGCACGTCCCTCATTCTCTCGCGGTTAAGGCAAGTATAATTATGGATATAATAGATATTATCGAATGACATTGATTGATAATTTCTATGAGTATTTATGTTGTTCATGATTGACATGGTGATATGATTGGTAATGTTCATGGTTTCTAAAGCTATGAGTTATGTGTTAAGCATGGATGTTTGAAAGTTGTGAAGTCTATGAATATGAGCTTTTGTAGTACGAATTGGATATTCATATGCAATGTTGTTGCGGATGCATGTTTGTATTAATTTGAGAATTCATACATATGCATCATGTTGGCTTATTGAAGCCTTGGTCATGTGATGACCAAGCAACTCTTGAGGTCCCCGTCATGTTAATGATGGGCTAAAGGTCCCCATGCTTGTAAAGCATGGGCTTTGGTCCCCATACTTGCGGAGTATGGGCAATGGTCCCTGTGCCAGATGGCACAGGCATGGGTGTGCATCGACGAATGCGCACTTTGCATTACTGGTAAAATGCAAAAGGGAAAGAGAAGGATAAAGATCATGTTGAGCATATTGCATAGCATGTGTGTGTAAAGTAACTGATATGTGGTTTTGTGGAGTATAGTTGATGAGTTACATGCTTGTATGCTGTTGATGCCATTTATTATATTTGCTGAGTCTTTGGACTCACCCCTTGTTGTTTGTTGTGTTTTAGGTACCATTATGAGATCGGCATGCATGGGGGAAAGGAAGGATTAGTCTTGTTGCACTTTTGCACGAACTACCAACCATGAATGAAAGAAAAATTAATTAGGAGATGAATGAACTGTTTAAAGTACTCTTAATGATTATTGCTTGCTTGGAGTAAACTGTAATAAATGAATAGAAGTTTAGATGCACATGATCTATATCTTAGATGTTTAGTTGCTATGGATGTTATAGTAACGAATAGCCAGTTTTGAATATGTCTTGATCATATTGCAAGTTGGATTACTTATTTGTGTTATATCGTTTGTTGGAACCTCCCAGTATAGATAACTATACAAAGGAGGTTCTGCTAAATTTTGTAAGGTGTTTTAGTTTAATTTTGTTTAGTTTATTTAATTTAGTAGCATTCCGTGCCTTTGTTTGTCCAGGGTGTTATAGTTGGTATCGAGCGGGTCAGAGGTCCGTGGTATTGAAAATATTAAACTTGACACACTAAGCACATGAGTTGGGGATGGGTTTTTGCATTGCATTTACGCTTCCGTTGAGTTGTATTGATGATTCCTGTTATGAGATGATCTGATAGATCTATATTATAATACTATGGTTATTATGTGTGGGGATAACCCACGTTGAGAGGTGGAGGTCGTGGTTGTGGTCCCGGTCGCATGCAAAGTTACACCACCGTTCATGGTATAGGAATAGCGAAGTGTCCACACCGGATATCGTAGTACAGGCGTTGATAGCGAGTATATTTAGAAGAGTTGTTCTCTTCCTTGAAATTTGAATTTGGTCAACTCTTATCTAGTTGTGGCTGATGAACTTCTCTTGGATTAGTAGTCCATTCCAGTTGATGGGATTCTTTGAGAGACTTTGTTGTGCTCCCATTGGTTTAAGTTGCCCTGTAAAGCAATCAATGTTTTCCCAACCGATGAGTTATTCTTGCAGTTGGTAAACTTGGTTAATTGTCAAGTTTGACCTTCGTATTGGAGTTTGTCTTCATTATTGGAAAAACTTGATCCATTTATTTCGCTTGATGATTTGGGTAATGAAAGTTTCCTTTTGCAAGTCCTTTAATACGTGGAAGCTTTGACTCAATGTATCTCTCTTGGGTATTTTGAGTATTGAAGATTGATGGTTCTCTTTTATGAAAGAAGATGTTAAACTCTTTAGCGATGTTTTGTCTTGGTTAAGTGAGAGGTTATAATCAAAGCAATTAATAGATATGATATGGATCATCAGGTTAGGTCTACAGTGTGTGCATGATCGATCTTAACTAAGATCCTTGAGAGGAAAGTTGATAAATTTGAAAGTGACTTGTAGTAGTTCTTGACGAGCCGTGATTAAGAGTATGGCTATACCTAATTGTAATCAATAGAGTTAATAAGAGGTGTGGAACATTGATGAATTGAGTTGATCATTAGTAGTGATACATTTGGTAAACTTCTTTGGTAAATTGGATTGACAGGTCTCAGTGGATTAATCTAACTGTTTGGGATGGTTAGGTTCAAAAGGAGTTAGGTTATTGTCTTAGTGGATATTAATCTTGGACTAACCTTTGGTGGATACTTAGTGATTATATGTAATTACTAGGTGCAATTATTGTCTATTAAAGTTTGGTGTCGAGCATCACTAAGAGATAAGCTGATGGGATTTAATGGATGAACAATGTTTACATGATGGTAGAACTATCGAATAATAGTTTGTTTTTGATGAAAGGGTTTTGGAATAACCTTTTAAATTGTGTAGTAGTTTCCCTCTAAAATAAAGTGGTTGTTGTAGTAAGAGTGAAAGAATTTGGTATACACTCAATTGAGGATGAGGTGACAAAGGGGTATGTAACATTCTGGTGAGCCATTGGGGGCTTTATAAAGGAAGAGTTGACGATAACGAATCTTGTTAAGAGTAGATTATTCTTGATGTTAGCAAGATTGTCCACAAGGGATTCTGACTCGTTGTAGTGGTGATGATTCTTCTAGAGAGAAAGGAAGTTAATTGCCTTGCGTAATATTAGTTAAAGGAAATATTTGGAGTTTGCATTCGTGGTCTTTTGGGAGTTCATGATTTACGTAGTAGATGGAATTAATTAAGCAATGTGACGTATGGGAAGGTTCCATTTGGTACCTAAGTGATTAATGTTATTTGGTTTTATAGGCATTTCTTGTTTGGATTGGCAAGTAATGTTGTAATCAAAGAAAATTGCTTTCTTTGTTAACGGAAGATGTGTACCATAAACATTTGAGGTTGGAGTTAAGAATTGTAATATGCAACTTTTCTGTTGTTACAGCTTAAGAGTTTCTTGAGTTTCAATAGCAATGTTTTATCTTGATTTATGGAGGTTTGATATTCCTTCTTGTGGGACATGTGCCCTCAACTGTGGACTCGTATTTTGCTTTCCGAGATCATTGCTATTTGACTGTTCTTCTTGGTCTCGTGCTCACTCCGAGAAGCAACGTTTTCTTGTGCGTTGGAACCTGTTTTTGGTTTGTTTCTTCCTTTTAAGAAAGGAATTAACCAACTTATGTTGCCAAGTCTTATAAAGTGTAATATAGCGACTGGTTGTTGGTGGACAAGTATTTGGTAGTGGTGAGATTTTGGGAACCAACCTATTTGAAGTACAGAAGACAGTGAATTGGTTTTGACCTATAACACCTGGAGGGAGTTCTATTTAAAAAGAATGTTTATCGATGAAATAAAATTGATTAGTGTTACAATTAGTGGAACCTATGGTGAATTATGATCCAATAACCTTTGCCTATGTTAGGATTATCGAAAGTGTGGACTCTTGATAAATATATTAGAGTATCGCAATTGGATACTTAGTAATATTATGTAGAAGAGTTATGATGGTGAAGTTTAATGAGAGTAGCGGTGTGGAGAAACCTAAGCGTTGTGCTAATTAATGGGATAGCAGGAATTGTTGAGATATTGTCAAGTATGATTCGGCCTCAGTAACCCTATGGGGGTTAGATTATCTCTAAGGATAACTTGGTCAAGAATTTATTTATTTATCGATGTTAGTGATTGAGTATGTTTGAATCTTGGTCAACCAGTTAGAGTATTGCGAATGGGTATACTGTGGTTGTGTATCTGAATTGGATTGGTGTGGATTAGAGGAGATCTAAGATTGGTGAAATAAATCGCCTTGGAGCGGTTACTTGATTAGTGAGGAATGTTGATAATAATAACTGGGGTTATTGTTGAGCTATGTGAAATTTTAGTAAAGGAATATGAGGTTTTCCTATCAATTATACCAGAAATTCATGGCAGAAGACTTGAAGGTTGAATTTGGGCTTTGCATTTTATGGTAGGACATTGGAGACCCAAATATTATGTGTAGAGGTAGATGAACATAAGCGAATTTTGAATAGTGTGTTGATCTTTGATAGTATACTTTGGGTAAAGTAAATGAGAATGTGTGCTAAGAATTTGAAGTAGACTATCTTTAACGGAATGAGATGATGTGGTTGTGGGTGAAAAATCTCTATTGAGGTGATGGAAACCATTTGTCAAAATAATTCCTTTAGTATAGGAGAGGACTAGAGAATCCTTTAGTGGATTAGTAGTCCCTCTAAATAAGTATGGTTGATCTTTCAGTTTGACGATTGTTTTGGGATTGTTGGTTAAGAGGAAGGAGTTAGTGTGATAATTCTGGACACCCATGATTTGGGAAAGGGTTTTATTTCTTAAAAGAACATCTGAGAAAAGAATGTTTTCTCGAGTAGAGAAGTGCTCTATTGGTTCTTGTTTGAGTTGGATTTTTATGATGGAGATCATGTACAATTTGAGTTGACTTATGTTGACAAGGTGGTTCTGTCCAGTTCAGGAAAATAAATGAAGTGTTTGATTTGAGCATTTGAGTGATTTGTTTTTGGATTATGTGGAGTTTATTTGCAAACTGCCTTGTTGGAGTGCGGAAAGGTTTTCATGAGGAATCTTCGATTTTGGATTTGAAGGTTTTGGAGGAAAGTTGGTATCTGTATTTGGTATTTGCATTGTGAATCCTTTCTTTTCAGTTGAATCTGATTATTAAAGTTTGATTAAAATAAGTTGTGTTGCACGTCCCTGCTTAACAGGGGGTTCTCCTTAATATGATGAAGAGGTCGACTTAGAGATGGAACAAGAGTTCCATATGTTACGTGCAAGTTATGTGGTTTGGTCCCGAAGAGAAAGATAGCCCAAAGTATACATTGGTTGTTTTTGACAGTTGCGGGGAATTTTGGAAGATGGTGTATCGCTAGGACCGCCTTGGGGTCCATATGCGGAGTACGCAATGTCTGGTATGTTCTGGTGCTGAATGAGTACCTGGGTGATTCGGAGTTTTGAGGTTTTGTTAGAGCCGTTGATTAGCGAGTAAGACCTCACGTCCGAGTCTCGTCCGGTACGTATATTGGAGAGGTCGGAATGAGCATTGAGGCATAAGACGTGGGTATCCGTGGAGGTGCCATGGTCGCATCAGTATGAGCAAGAATCGACAAGGGAACTGGAGTCTCGCATGCGTGAGCAGTATCCGAGTTTGTTCACCGCGGGTACGTGTTCTACCGTTGTTAGATTATAATCACAATTTTTCTTTTGCATAGATTCGGGGTCGAATCCTGTTAAGCGGGGTAGAATGTAATACTACGATTTATTCTAAGAAAGAAACCGTTCAAAAGAGAAATTAGACATAAGAAAAAAGGGGTTTCTGCAGTTCTTCGCAACTTGGGCCTCAGGCCTTGGCCCAGGAGGCCCATGAGGGGCCGGCCACCAATAAAAGGAGGTGGGAACCCTAGTCTGTACTGTAGCTGCAGTACCACTGCCGCTACAGTGCATCTCCTCCCCCCGCTGCCGGTGAAGAAGATCCTTGTTGCTACCGGCCAAGTGGAGGAAGAAGGAAGGTCACCCAGGTGATTGCCCGGCCAAGAAGAAGAAGAAGAGGAAGGGGAAGAAGGGAGAAAGGAAGGGGAAGAGGATTCACGGGCTGCATCGTGATCTTCAGCGGTTCATCAAGGGTTACCCCTGTTTTTCCCCGATTAGATGCGTGATTAGTTATTTTAGCAATGTCGGTATTTTGGGCTGTTCAGGACAGATTATAGTAGATCAAGGTTTTGATGTGCTTAAAAGTGGAATTAGTTCTGGATGTCTCCTAGAGTATTGTAGAGGACGTCGCCATCTTTCCGTGAAGTGCTAGAACGCATTATTTGAACCCATGTAGCAGAGGTTATGATTTTATTAGTGGAACTGTTCTGCAGATTTGTGGGTTTTCTGACAGGTTTTAGTAATCTGAGTTAATAAATTAGTTAAAGGAGATTTAGAGAAGCTCAGTATAACTAAAGTCGTAGGTCATTGTCCCAGCTTTTCATAAAGCTCAAGAACGTGAGATTTGGACACCCGTAGTAAAAGTTATGGTATTTTTAGTGTACTGTCCAGAGAACCCGATGCGAATTTGACGTTTTGTTAACTAGCTCGGTAGGGGCAATAGATAGCAGATTCAGAAGAGACCCTCAACTAGGTTTAGTTGGGAAATTTAATTAAATTTTCAGAAAGTCTAAGAACACCTTATTTGGACTCCTGTAGTGAAAGTTATGGATTTTAGAAGTTGGCTGTCCACAGAGGGGACAGATCGGTCGTTAGAAGTTGGAAGTTTGGAAGGCGCTTGATAGTTTAGCGAGTTCATGTGTGCTATTAAATATGTATTTGGTCTAGTATGGTTGTCTTAGCATGCGTTATAATTATTATTCAGGTGGTGGACTGGTCCCGGGGGCAGCACCTTCTGCACGTCCCTCATTCTCTCGCGGTTAAGGCAAGTATAATTATGGATATAATAGATATTATCGAATGACATTGATTGATAATTTCTATGAGTATTTGTGTTGTTCATGATTGATATGGTGATATGATTGGTAATGTTAATGGTTTCTAAAGCTATGAGTTCTGTGTTAATCATGGATGTTTGAAAGTTGTGAAGTCTATGATTATAAGCTTTTGTAGTACGAATTGGATATTCATATGCAATGTTGTTGCGGATGCATGTTTGTATTAATTTGAGAATTCATACATATGCATCATGTTGGCTTATTGAAGCCTTGGTCATGTGATGACCAAGCAACTCTAGAGGTCCCCGTCATGTTAATGATGGGCTAAAGGTCCCCATGCTTGTAAATCATGGGCTTTGGTCCCCATACTTGCGGAGTATGGGCAATGGTCCCTGTGCCAGATGGCACAGGCATGGGTGTGTATCGACGGATGTGCACTTTGCATTACCGGTAAAATGCAAAAGGGAAAGAGAAGGATAAAGATCATGTTGAGCATATTGCATAGCATGTGTGTGTAAAGTAACTGATATGTGGTTTTGTGGAGTATAGTTGATGAGTTACATGCTTGTATGCTGTTGATGCCATTTATTATATTTGCTGAGTCTTTGGACTTACCCCTTATTGTTTGTTGTGTTTTAGGTACCGTTATGAGATCGTCATGCATGGGGGAAAGGAAGGATTAGTCTTGTTGCACTTTTGCACGAACTACCAACCATGAATAAAAGAAAATTAATTAGGAGATGAATGAACTGTTTAAAGTACTCTTAATGATTACTGCTTGCTTGGAGTAAACTGTAATAAATGAATAGAAGTTTAGATGCACATGATCTATATCTTAGATGTTTAGTTGCTATGGATGTTATAGTAACGAATAGCCAGTTTTGAATATGTCTTGATCATATTGCAAGTTGGATTACTTATTTATGTTATATCTATTTGTTGGAACCTCCGGTATAGATAACTATACAAAGGAGGTTCTGCCGAAATTTTGTAAGGTGTTTTAGTTTAATTTTGTTTAGTTTATTTAATTTAGTAGCATTCTAGGCCTTTGTTTGGTTGGGGTGTTACAAAGTGCTCTGTAATCCACACACAATTTGGCGGTACCATCCTTTTTCTTTACAAAAAGTACTGGTGAACCACAAGGAGAGGAACTAGGTTTAATAAATCTTTTTTCTTGTAAGTCTTCAATTTGTGTCTTAAGCTCTTCAAGCTCGTCCATGCCGTTCTATATGGTCTCTTGGCAATTGGGGTTGTCTCTCGTTTCAAGTTGATTACAAATTGAACATCTCTGTCTGGTGGCATGCTAGGTAATTCTTATGGGAAAACCCCCGGGTAATCTTGGACTACAGGCATTGTCTCTAGGGACAACTCTTCAAGGTGGTGGATTGCTCGATCCAAGGGAGATGAATGATCCACACTAACCCTTATTGTGGTTTCTGGGTTCTTGGTGAGCACCACTTTTCTGTTGGCACAATCTATTAATCCTTGGTATTCGACCAAGCAATCCACCCCTAGGATGATATCTAGAGTTTGGGATTCTAGCACTAGAAGGCACTAGTACAGACAGGGTCATCACAGATGGTTCGGAACCATCATCACAGATGATTTTTGAACAATCTGAATTTGTATGCCTGTGATAATAGACGGTTTTTTGTTGAAACCGTCTGTGATAATTCACAAGATAGATGGTTTTTTGTTGAAATCTTCTGTGAAGGTCTAGTATCACAGACAGTTTCCACCAAAAACTGTCTGTGAAGGGCTAGTATCATAGACGGTTTCCACCAAAAACCGTCTGTGATACGTAGGATATCATAGACAGTTCTATTTACAAACCGTCTGTGATATGTCTCCAATCCCATCAGTGATACTAGCCCTTCACAGACAGCCCTTCACAGACGGTTTGTAAATAGAACCGTCTGTGATATTCTACGTATCACCGATGGTTTCTAAATAGAACCGTTTGTGATACTAGCCCTTCACAGATGGTTTCAACAAAAAACCGTCTGTGATAGTTCTTTACACCTATCTATTTTTTTTTTTGATTTTTGGCTAGCCTTGGGAATTGCTAGCCATGCCCTCTGAAAACAAGCATATAGAAAACAGATACATCTCAGATAATCAATTGTTTACAACTCGAAGTGATCATTTACAACTCAAAATCAATTACAAAAGAATTTGTTCAAGTATTACCACTATAGTTACAATTGGATTACAATTGAATCAATTGTTTGAAGGTGGTTGAGAGGTGTCGACAGAGTGAAACTGTAATATCCCGATTATCATTAGTGAGTGCAATAGAAATTAGAGATGGAATTAAGGGAATTAAAGGAGAGAATTCAGAATTGCGAGAGGAATTAGCCACCAACCCATATTCAAGTAGGGGTGGAGTCGGCCATAGTGGCCCAAGGCCCATGAGTGGGCCGGCAGGCCACTAGAAGGCAAGAACCGGGGGGGGGCACCAAACCATAACCACACCTGCTAAAGTACATGCCGTGCTACAATGCCACCCCCTTCTCCTCCTCTCCCAGGCGCCATCCTCCCTACTTCCTTGTTGCTGTTGCCGACCAAAAGGGAAGAGGAGGAAAGATTCGGCCAAGGAAGAAGTAGAAGGTGGGGGGAATCTTCGTGAGGACTTCAAAGTGGTCTTGTGGGGAATTTCGTGGGTAATTTCTTGTTATACATTCAATTTTGTGCATTGTTCTTATGAGAATTATCACCGTTAGTCAGTTCGTATCCTACTGATCTAGATCGGTGTTTCTGTACTCCTATTAGTTCGTCAGTTTGAGTTAGTTCCAAGTGGATTGATTATTTTAGGTCTGCTAGAGTTATGTGAGAAATTGCGATGGCTTTCTGGAAAGTATTAATTCATAAATTTTGGATGGATAATGATTTAGTTACGATTTTTGCAAGTCGAAGTGAATATTAAGTCTCTAGCTTCGGGCAGCGAGTAGAGTTCTGTGAATTACGGTCTGTTAATGTGTGAATTGGGTCTTTTGATCTCCACAAATTATGTAGATAACTTTATGGTGATTCTAGAGAGGCCAAGTTCATAATTTTTGGACAGTTAGAATGAAAATTATGAAATTATGAAATTGTGTTCAAGTTCTATCGTCCTATTGGGGACAGCAGGGAAAGATTGCTCAGTTAGCAACCTTTATTGCACAATGGGAAAAATTATAATAAATTTACTGAGAAAGCTAGTTCTCTGTAGTTTCCAGATTGTCTTAAATCAGTGGGTTGTACCAATTAAAAAATACGAAATTGCTAAGTTGTTAGTACCGAAGATGACAAAACTATCTTAGGAGATAAAAACAAAGGCTTAGATGAAGTAATTTGATCTTTCAGTCACCTGAGAAGTTGTAGGTATGAGAGTGTAGATTCCATAAAACTTGGGTTCATGCTTTTTGGAGTTCTGAATCAAAAGTTATGATTTTTTCCTTCAGTGGTGGTCAGTTAGGACAGACTGGAATTTGGGAATTGTATCGGTGAAGTTTCGGGTTGCGAATAGGAGCAAATGATTTTATTTTGTTCTATTGCTATGATGTACACTTGTGAATTATATTCTTAGTATAATTTACAAATGCCAGGTGGTGGTGAGAACCGAGGATAGGGTCCTCCTATCGTCGTCATCCGTCTCGCGGTTGAGGCAAGTACAAGCAGTGTAGAGTAAATTGCGATGTTAAACTCTTGATTCTTGCCATGGTTTATTCGTATGAACTTTATCTATGATATTGTCATTGAATATTATTCTCTCATGATGGATTGAGGTTATGAAGTTCGTTTGCATCATGTTATTCATTCTTGAACCTTGGACTACATGGTAGCCAAGGATCGTTTCTTTTGATGTCCCCATCATGCATTGGACGGGCATGAGATCCCCGTCATGCATAGGACGGGCATGGGTCCTCGTCATGCATTGGACGGGCATGGGTCCCCACACTCGTGGAGTGTGGGCTTGAGGTCCCTGTGCCTAAGGGCACATGCTTGAATATGCATCGACGGATGCACTACTCGACACTACCGGTAATTGCAAAGAAGGAAGAAAGAGTATTCTTGACATATGCATTGCATACAAGTATATGAGTTTCATTTATGGATTCCTTGCTGAAGTTCATATGAGGATTTGATATCTTCATTTGCTGATCATGATGTTTTGTCTATTGTTATTGTTGTACTTTGCTGAGTTGTGGACTCACGCTTGTTGCTGTTGTTTTCTTTTAGATAGTTCACGAGGCAATGACATGCATGGGAAGGGGTAGTTTTGATGCACTTCACACATGACCACCCATGGCAAATAAATTAGAATATTCACCTAAGATCACATATTGTTGCTATTATCTTTATTATCAGATTGTGTTCATCCATCGTGGTGATTGATTTTCGTGTAACCGTGGTAGCCAAATTTATCATGGATGTTTCAATTTATGCTTTAAATTTTAGATATTGATTTATTTGATTCTATTTGATATAATAATTTGAATGACTAGGATAGTCATATACCCTTGTAATTCTGATGGATCTTGTTGATTTAGATTATTTTGAGAAAGATTGAGATTTATGCCTAGAATTTATTTATTGATTGATGGTATTATTTAACCTGTCTATTTGTAGCTCATGATAGTTCTTATTGATTAGTACTAAATTATTTGTTAGTATATATCTTGCTGAAATTATGCTAGAAAGTTGAAGTAAATGGTTCTGTAATGATGTTTGGTAGCATCCTAGGCTCTATGTTGGTATATATCTTGCTGAAATTATGCTAGAAAGTTGAAGTAAATGGTTCTGTAATGATGTTTGGTAGCATCCTAGGCTCTATGTTGGGCCGGGGTGTTACAGTTGGTATCAGAGCAAGGTTTTAGATCTGTGGTGAATAGATTAACAACTTAGGTAACTTAATTTGCTAAAGTCTGCTAATGGTTAATTAACTTAAAACTTGACACATTGGTGCACAGTAGGATGGGATGGGTCAAGCATTGCATTTACGCTTTCGTTATGTTGTATTTATAATTCATGTTTTCAGATGATCTTATATATTTATAATATGAATCTATGATTATTATGAGTGATGGTAGCGGATGTAGAGGGGTAGAGATTGGTTGTAACGTCCCCAAATCCCTAAGTTGGATTAGTTAAGCATCTAATATACATTTGTGAAATTTTGGACTTTTTAAATCTTTTTGTTGTAAACCTTATGTTGAAAATCCTTGATTTTTAAAGACTAGGATTTAAAACCTATCACTCCAATACTACTTCCCCAATTCAAAACCTCAATTTGAACTTGGGGTAAAACTAAAAAGGTTTGAAGTGTGGGAATATTTTAGTTGGATTCTATCTTCTCTGAATACGCTTGCTTGGATTTTTTTTGAAATTTTTGGAGCTTATTTGGTTCCCTATTTGAATTGCATGTTCAATTTTGAAATTTAATTTAAAACACAAACGTAATAGATAAATAAAACAAATGGAAAGGAAAGTTGATAATTAAAATCTAAACTCAACATAATTAGTATAAATATAAATTGAGAAATTAATTAAAACATGTTTTGCAATTTTCTCACTTCAAGTAATAATAATCAATATTAAATCAAATTGTTTGAAAAACTGCAATTAAAAATTTAATTATTTTGATTTTATGTTTTCGCATGCAACACAAAAATCATGTTATTATGCATGCATTATTATCGTCAGTTTTCTTTTTTGGTTCGACAAACCGCAGGCGAAACGCCTGCATGTCCCTTGTTTTCCGATCATCTCTCCTATTTTTCGACCCTGCTAACTCCTTACGCTTCTCTCCTTCAAATCTCATCCAAAAACTCAAAAGCAAGCCATGCATGTCATACCACCGCGATCGTCATCGCATGACCAACCCAATTTTGCAATTCGTTTTTGCATGCACGACAGTTTGAGCAAGTCCGCGAAAAGGCGAAAAGAAGTAGCAGATGAAACGCCTGCATGCCCATTCTTTTCCCTAACTTCTCTCTTCGCAATCACAACCAAAAATCAAGAATCCGACAACGAATATTATATCGTTGCGTTCATCATCGCACAAGCATTTCATTTTAGCGGTTAGTTCGCGCATGCGAGATCATTTGAGCAAGTTGGAGAAAAGAAGTAAGAAATGCACTGATATTTATACCATTTCCTCTTGTCACCCCCTAACTCTCCATTCAACCACGAATTGCCATTTTTCCCTACCCCGGCCAAACCACCCACCTGCCATCATTTTATTCCCCAGCCAAGCCCTTCTTTTCTCCACTCAATTTCTTCTCCACGCCATCTTGCTTTCTCCCCAACAGAGGTATCACTTTCTTCCCTGGCATTTCTTCTTCAACATAACAAAAGCAAGAACTCAAGCTCCACTTCTTGATGCGGACATCGACCCTAAGGATACAACCACTACTTCGGAAAGACCTACGACCAGCTCTGCAGGGTCTACGACCACTTCCAGAAGACCTACGACCAGTTCAAGAAGGTCTACGACCAGCTCTGCAGGGTCTATGACCACTTCAAGAAGACCTACAACCACTACTTCAACCCGCTGCACTGCATTGTCTACTTCAACTCAATCTTCCACAGTTGGACTTGCGGCCACTGCAATGCCATATTATCCAATTGGACCGCACTACTTCTACTCCTACAAGCCGAGCTACGTCTACATGCCATGGCGCTGCGTTTACATACCATGGTGCTGCGTCACCAATTATTGGCCAACTGGCTATGTAATATAGGGGCTGACTTGGCCCATAAGGCCCATGTGATGGCCGACCACCCTAGGGGGCCATACTGTTCACGTGAACAGTACCCGTGAATAGTTTCGCCGCCCTAGGGTTCCCACCTCCTCACGTTCTCCCCCCTATATATGTGCAGCAGCCGCCACAGTTTAGGGTTGGGTTTTTCTTAGATTATTCTGCCACTTTGCAGTTTCGCCGCTTGTTCGGTTTGAGGAACCCCACTTGTGAACTTCATCTATATTCGCAATATAATTCAGATTGCATCTACCTTGTTCTTCTGAGTTGCTTCGATTGCTTGCAGGAATCATAACCCTTGTGGTAAGGTCGATCGCATGCAAGCATGGTTGATAATGACAGTCGTGCGGGTGTAGCGAATTGTGAGGTGACGATCTACGAGTCGGAAGCCTCAAAGCGTCAACGTCCTCATGACGAAATCAATCGAACCTATCAGAAGATCGGGCCACCGTGTCTCATCACTTCTCGCCTCTAAATCTCCACCAAGAAACTCCAATCTCGCATTGCATGTTATACCATCGTGTTCCAAATCACTCAAGCGTTCCATTTTTTTCGATTAGTGCTCACATGCCAGTTTGTTTGAGGGTGTTGCAAGAAGGGAAGAGGAGGAAGCAGTGAGGTGACACACTGTGCAGCTAGTAGCCTACGGCCAATGCATTCATGCATTGCATGGCGTAGTGGCCAAGCACTCGGGCAGCATCAACAGCGAGTAGTGGCCAGCTGCCGGTGGTGCTGGCCAGCAGCCACATGTGGCAGCTCAGAAAAGAGGTGGCCAGGCGACGGCATCAGCGCGGCAAGCATTGGTGTCCAGTGGCAATGCGGCGCGATGTCAACAGCGGCATCGAGGCATCAAGGTAGCAGCTACGGCAATGAGCGGCCAGCGAGCAAGGCGGCAGCTTGGTGGCGCGGTGGCTCGATGAGGTGGTGGCCAGCAACAGCAGGCAGCGGTGGCCTAGATGGTGGAGCACGACGGAGCAGCGGAGGCGCGGCAAGGTGGTTACCCAGTAGCGGACAGCGGCGGCTCGGTGAGGTGTCTAGTGCCAGCGTAGCCACGGGAGTCCGAACGTCGGCCATGGCACTTGGAGGCCAGCGACTTGCGCGGCGGCATGGTGTCGGCGTGTTGTGCGACACATGCTCGCTGTGGCACGGCGATGGCAAGGCGAGGCCGAGGCGGAGCGCCCGAGGTGGTGGAGACGCATGCATGCGAGCGGCGGTACCGTGGGCATGGCCAAGGGTGACGGCAGTGCATGCGAGTGGTGAGACGGTGCGGTGGAGCGAGGCCAAGCCCGACCGTGCATGCACGCGGCATGGCGCGGATCCGTGCATGTGGTGGTGCATGTGCGCATGCACTCGGCGGGCATGCATGCATGCGGCTTGGCTCGCTAGGGCGCGATGCACGTGGAGCGGGACATGGACACAGACGTGGACACGAATGAGAAGGCCGAGCGGGACGCGGGATCGGCGACGACTACAGCGGATGCAGACACGAAGCCGAGAAGACATCATACGGTGGTAGTCGCACGCCTAGCGCATGCGGCGGTAAAATTTTAGTGTTAAATCGTATATCGTGTTCCGATATTTATTTGTGCATGTTGCATCGTCATATTAGCATGGCATTTTATTTTCATGCATGTTTAAAAGAAATTGACAGATGGATAATTGATTCAAGTGAGAAAATCTGTTTAAAAGCACCTCTTTACACCAGCTCCTTTGGATAAAACTTATAAACAGAGAAGATGTTATGAGAATAATTAAATAACAATATTCTAATGGCTTTTCTAGATACAAGTTCTTAGAAGGTTTAGTGATTTCAGTTAAGTTTGGACACTAAGCTAGCAGAGGCAAGCATAGCTGAAAAATAAGCATTTGTGTGAATGTCCATAGCGAATAGTGACTTCTTTGGTTAGGTAGATAAGTATTGGAATAGGAAAATTTTGGTGGAGCATTATGACAAAAATAAAAGAAATGACCAAATAATTGGTTAGAGAGTATGAAGATTTATTAACCATTTGCACTTAGTATAAAGAGGCTAAACTGATTAGAAAAGAAGTGTTGAATTATAGATGTCTAAATAAAAGAGGGAACCAATCTAAGAACCTCTGCTAAAAGATGTTTATCAAAAGGACAATAACCTTATGCCATGGTTATCACAGTAGCAAGAGTAGGATTAAGTCATTGGGATGTTTGGTATAAACTGGTAGAGCAATTATAGATTAAGAATCTTTAGTACATACTTAGAATAAAAATTCATAACTAATTCGAATCAACTCCAAAACGAGTGAAACCAATTTTGTTGGTTTTCATTCTTGATGTACTTTAACTTGGAATAGGTTTGAAACATGTTAATGTTCCAGAAAATTTCAAAATTAGAATTAATCTCTGAAATGGATTACTTTTACACTAGAAATTGAATTAACTTCAAAAATTCATAAGACATTCATATGAACTCCAAATGAGGTGAACCAAATTGTGTTAGTGTTAAAATTTTATTCTCCACCTAACCATGTAACCATTTTTCCCACCACTATTCTACAAAATTTCACAACTAATTAATTTCGGATGAACAGTAACCGAACCTCATTTTTCAGTATTTTCCAAAATGCTGATTTTCAAACTGCTATAAGTTTCACATACTAAATCCAAATGGAAAAATTCTTTCACCTAAATTCCTATAAAATCATAATATACCTACTGTATAAATTTCATGAATTTTGGATGATATTGAATTCTTGGATATTTTCGGTGTTATTGTTCTTATTCGATGTTCTCGTTCGTTCGATAGTTTGCGAAGGTTCGAGTGTGATCAAGAGTGGTACTCAGCAGCACATGGACCATCCACATCAAAGGCAAGCAGTTTCATCCTTTGATGCATGTTGCTCCTATTAATTTTGAAAACTATCTATGTTGATTTTCAAGTATTCTATGCATTGCTTAATTTCAAATACTTGTATGTCAATTGGGTAGAATTAGTTATATCCACTTGCTGCATTGGCCCTCCTTTGAATATTGATTACTCTTTTACCTTGAATGATAAAGGTTATATGTTATATGGGTTCTGTTTGCTAATTTGTAGAACGATGCTTAGTCATGCTAGTAGTTGTAGTCGAAAATGTTTGATGGAGCTAGTCCATCGATCGATGGATTGAATCGAATCTTGATGAAATTTGAGGATTATATGGATTGGATTATGTTGAATTTGAGGATTGCATCCAGATCTTCGAATCCGGTGTTTGTGGACTTGTTGGATTGTTGGTTGTTGTGTGTTGGACTTGGATAGCTGATAGGGTGATGTAGTAGCCCCGTCTGGGTATTTGAGGACCGCTCTGTGGTGTGATGAACCAAGTCTTACATACAACCACACACCGGTTTTATGGGCGATGGCTTGGCTTAATAATTTGTTGTGTGTTAGCTATCGAAACACAATTAGATTGACAATTATTGTTGTTAAGGTTTAATGGCTCTCTTGTCAATCTAGTGGGGGCATGTTAAAATTTTCTTTCTTGCCCTTAAGGGTCTCTTATTTGTAAGGGACTTACTTACACAATGGGGTTCAGCTGTGGTGCTAGGCGACTTCAGTCTGCTATGGGATTCTGATCCTTGGGTGGGTTGATAGTTAGGACATGACATTGTAACAGCCTCGTTATGCTATCTCAGTCACACTCCAAAGGAAGAGTGCATTGGCCGACATTGAGAGGTATGCATACCGTGTGGGTAAAGCTGTACAACTCTGCAGAGAACTAAATCTATTCAAATAGTCGTGTGCCCAGTCATAGACATCACTTGTGGGAAAGCATGCACAGTTAGCTTATGGGAAATTGGGTATGGGTTATGGTTGGAAATGTTATATCATTGTGTTAGTTTGTTCAGATCTGAAATGTTATCACAAATGGGAAGTTCGCGTGTTGATTTGTTAAGGAATGAATTGTGTCACGAATGGGAAGTTCGTGTGTTGATTATATTTGGAGTATCTACTGTTGTTGATTACGAATTTGGGATTACCTATTGATTATATAAGTTTTCTAAATGTTTTACAAATGGCAATTTGAATCTATATCGTTTATCTCAATGAAAAACTTGCTTTATGCTAAAAATGAACCATGTAAGCCTTCCTTTGACACTTGAATGCATTTATTATATGTTGCTATTCGTAAGTCTTGCGAGTATGTTTTTGTACTTAGTTACATTGTCCATGTTGCAGGTGAGAAGTTGTTCAAATTGGGTTAAGTACTTCAGACGCTACGACTTTAACCCTAGTTGGTTGCTTGTGGGTTTGGGCATGCCAACTCGGCTCTTTCTCTCTTATTTCTAAGTTTATCTTCCGCTACAATTTATTTGTGTTATGATTAAATTTGGCCAGTCGGCCCTCTTATGCAAAAATTGGATCATAAGGTTCTATTTGATAAAGTTGTATTAATGATTCTATTCTCTTGTACGATTGTGTATGGATGTGATTGCAATGTTGTGTATGGATATGTATATGTTAGCCACTGATCCTTGGGAGCTAACATGAGACACATATCTAGGCACTCGGCATCGTGTTCATCTCTCGTTAAGTGTTGCGCTTTCGGCGTAATCACTTAGCTTGGGATAGGTCCGATGTTAGGGGTTTACATTGGTTGTGGTCATGGGCATGGCCAAGTTGTACCACTATTCATGGTATGGAGATAGTGATGGTTTTTCTCGAGTAATTTAGTTACCGAGGTAAGAGATGAGTTCTTTGGGAAAGTTGGTGTCTTCCTTGAGTTTGTATTTGGTTTTCTGGTTGTAGTTTCTTGTGGTTGATGAACCTTATTTGAATGGTGGCTACATTGCAGTGGACGGGTTTCAATTGGTCTCTATTTGTTCTTTGAAACAAATATTGTTCTTCCGACTATTGAGATACTTTTACTACTTGTGAACATCGTTGATTTGTAAGGTTGTTCCCTTAATGGGAGTTTTGCCTTCTTGTTGTGAAGCATGACTCATTTGTTCGCTTAGCATTTTGGATAATAGAAATTATCTTTTGCAAGTTCTTAAACATGTGGAGTTTTGGCCCATGTACTTCTTTTGGGAATAAACGAAGTGATGAAGTTTAATGCTTCTTCTTTAGGAAAGAAAGTGTCAAAACTCTTTTGTAACATTTTGTAGTGTTAAGTGAGAGCTTGTAAGCATGGAAGATAATTGATATGGTATGGGTACCAAGTTGGATCAATGGCATGGTACATGATTAATCTTAACTAGTATCCTTGAAAGTGAAATCGATTAAGTTGATGTTGTCTTCTAGTAGTTCTTGATGAACTGTGATTAAAGGTATGTTTATGCCTACTAGCAATCCGAGATTTATTAAGAAGTGTGCGATATAGATGAATTGGTATGATCATTAATATTGTGGAATTTGGTAAATTTCTTAGATAATTTGGAGAAATGGGTCTGAATGGATTAATCTAACCATTGGTGATGGTGATGTTAAGAATGTGTTTGAATGTTGCCTTAGAGGATATTAATCTGGAAATTATCGTAAATTGGCTACTAGATGATCATATATGGTTGCTAGATTTACATATTCCTTAATATGATTAATAGTTGGAATTATGTACAAAAGGTTAAAGGGATTGAATATCGGTGGATCTAGAATTTATGGGAGGAGTGCTGGATAGTTCTTCTATACAGATTGACACGATGAATTTGGTTGTAGTGTTGTTGAGACTTTTGATCGATAGAAGATTTCGATTCTAGAAGTTTTAGTGTGAGTTTGCCGAAATCTAAACATGAGAAGGAACAGTTGATTATGTGTTTGTAAATATTCATGTGATTCACAAAGGAAAGTAGGTAGCAACTAGACTTCATAATGAAGCCAGTTGATAACAACGATAGTTGGAGTGCAATTGTTGTGTGTTAAGGTTTGGTGTTGAGCATCACTAAGAGTTGAACTGACGTGATTTAATAGGTGGCTTATGCTTATATGATTATGGAATCGTTGGATGATAGCATGTCCTTGATGAAAGGGTTTGGGTATAACCTTTTAAATTGTGTAGTAGATTCCCTCTAAAATAAAGTGGTGGTTGTAGTGAGGTTGTAAGATTTTGGTATACTCTCAATTTTAGGATGAGATGATAAAGTGGTATGTAACAATTTGGTGAGCCTTTGGGGGCTTTGTAATGGATGAGTAGACGTTGGCGATTCATGTTAAGAGTGAATTATTCTTGATGTTAGTAAGATTGTCTGCAAGGGATTGTGACTTGTGGGAGTGGTGATGATTCTTTTAGAAAGAAAGTAATGTGATCGCATTTTGTAATATCGGTAAAATGAAAAAGATTGGAGTTTTGCATTCATGATCTTTTGGAGCTCATGATGTATGTGGTAGCTGAAACTGTTTCAAGTAGAGTGACGTGTTGAAAGATTTTATTGGTTCTTAAGTCGTACATGTGATTTGGTGTTAAGAACGTATCTTGTTTAAGCTGGCAAAGTGATGTAGTAATCATAAAAAATAACTTTTTTGTTAAAGGAAAGAGTGAAGTAGAAG
Organism: Phyllostachys edulis; assembly: GCA_036346405.1. Taxonomy (NCBI): domain Eukaryota; kingdom Viridiplantae; phylum Streptophyta; class Magnoliopsida; order Poales; family Poaceae; genus Phyllostachys; species Phyllostachys edulis. The sequence goes on along the minus strand of CM070551.1, from coordinate 75,956,739 downwards.
TACTTGAGATTGAAGTCAAGTTTTGTAACTTGCGGTTCATTTGAAGTGTGCCCAAACTTTCTGCTTTTGCCCCATAACAGTTTCCTGATTTTCGAAGGCAATACTTTCTTCTCATTTGAGGTTTGATATTCTCTTCATGCGGGACTTGTGCCCTCAACTGTGGACTCCCCTTATATTTTTCGAGTTCACTGCCTAATTGACTTTTTCCCTTGGTACTGTGCTAATCGCGAGTGGCAAGCATTTTTCTATGTGCTGGAAATCGCTTTCAATTGCCTTTTCTTTTGAGAAAGGAATAATGGATTTGTTTTACAAAACCTTATAGAGTGTATAGTAGCAACTAGTTGGTGGTGATGAAGTGAGTGATTCTGTGAGACATTGGATGTCAAGTTGCATGAGATGCATTGAATAATAAATTGATTTCTTGGAAAAATCCTTGGAAAGGATTTGATTTAAATGGAATGATTGTCTTCGGAGCTAACCGATTATATTGTTGCAACTAGTAGAACCTAGAATAATTTGTGGTCCAAGATCTTTTATTCATTTTGATGGAACATTAGAATTATTGAAGGTGTGGGAATCTTAATCAATTTATTAGATTATCGTGATTTTGGTACTTTGCAAGGTTGTGTAGGAGAATTATGATGGTGTAGTCAATGATTGTAGAATTTTGAAGAAATCTAATCGATACGACAGTTATTGAGATAGAAGGGATTGTTGGGTTATTGCCAAGTATGACTTGGCCTTAGTGAGTAACCCTCTGAGAGTTAAAATCTTTCTAAAGATAATTTGATCGAGAAAATATTTCCATGTTGGTGTTAATAAGTGAGTATGTTTGGATTGTGGGAATTTTAGGGATTTAATCTGAGGATTTCCTTGTCTTTTATATGAGAAGTTCGATGTAGGAGTCTTGGAGTGTAATATCCCGAAACATTTTAGTGAGAGAACGAAAGGGATTAGTGGAGTTTTTTGAATCTAACCATCTTGAGGACCCGTGCGTAATTAGATAAAAGGGGATACGTGAAAACAGAATTTTTTTAGAGTTTTTAGGGAGGAGTTGGTTCGTACCGGAATAAAAGGATCGGTTTAACTTAAAAGACTAGATTCCTATGCGTCGCCACTAGAAGAAAAAAACCTAGTTCTCCATGCGTTTCTCGCCGCCACCGCCAGGACAGATTGTCTCATCGCGTGGAGGCCTGGATCCGCTGAATCGACCATCAACCAACATGTGTGCGCCAGGGTTTTGGCCGGCACATGGACGCCCGGGAGCGACTTCAGCCAATGCGCCTTGGGCGCGTGACCGCTCGCCGTTTCAGCGCCAGCCCACCTCGGCGCCTGGTCGCTTTCTGCCGCTCGGTCAACGGGTTGCATGCCCGCGCGTGCGTGTGGCTGGGATTGGCCATCTACATCGGTTGCTGCCGCATGAGAGTAGTGATTAAATTGTGCTGCTGCTGTTCGTTTGTCAGGTGAGTGCTGAGTTTATTGGTTTTTGTCCTTTCCAACTAGATAAATGTGCATGCATCTTTCGGCTTAGTACGCATGCATCAATTTAGTAGTTAATTAGTATTGGCATGCATCGGCTAGTTTAATTGCCATGAATATTTAAGTAGAGATGCATGTACTACTTTGATTATTTTAATGGGAGTAGTAAGGGAGAGAGAGAGAGAATTAGAAAGTGCTAATTAGTAGTTAGCTAATTTGTCCCGCAGCAAGAGAGAATTAGAAAGTGCTAATTAGTAGTTAGCTATTTTGTCCCGTAGCAATGTATGCATGCTTGAACAGTAAACATGAGATCTTTCCAGAGTAGCTAATTAGTGTTGCATGTTTTGTATTTATGTGTTTCTCTGGAATATTAAAGGAGAGAGACGAGCTAGCATGTTTTGTTGGAACACTAAGGGGTGACTGTTCGCTTTTGGGGAAACGTTGCGGATTTGGGGGACGTGTAGGAGCGATATCAATTAATTGTTGTTCTTGTGATGCTATAGCTTGTATTGAAATTTGGGTGCTTATTGTAGGAGAGACGTCGTGCTTGTTGCCATCTTCTAGCCAGACCGTGCGTCGCAACTAGTAAAGGCAAGTGCATGGTAGACAACGATCAATGATTGATCACTATATCTCTTTATCGTTCATTACCATTATTGTTGTGCTTTTATTCTTATTTAATTGCAAGCAATGGAATGGTATGGCTATATCTTGTTGACGAACATGAGGAAAATTGGATATGATGAATATGTTGAAATTATGCAGTTTTGCATTCATAAGCATCTTTGCATATGAGAAGGTGATCATGATTGATCACAACTCCACGGGAGTGGAGGAGGTCCCCGATCCTTGAGGAGGAACGGGCTTGAGAGTGAACGTTGTCGCGAGCGTTCACTCATGCTATACCGGTATACGCGAAAGAAGTGCATGTGGACATGTAGAGTAGAGTTGCATTGAGATATGAGATGAATGTATGTGAAAACAAAGAGAAGAGAATGGCATGAGAATATTAATAGAAGGACATGTGATGATAATGAAGTTATTGAATACTGTTGTTTATCGTTGTTCATTGTTTATTGATGTATTTGCTGAGTCGTGGACTCACCCTTGCTTCTTTGTTGTTTTTTAGGGGTTCATTGATGGCGCTACGATTGAGAGTGACTAGTGCACATGGGATAGTCTTATACTTCAGACACATGATTATTTGCCAAGAGAACCTTTTGATTTGTTATTGATGGACTACTTTTAGAACATGTTAGAGATTGAATAATCTTAGATGAATGTTTTGGACTAGTCTTTTTGGTGCTGTTTTAGACTTATTATCTTGATATGTTTCCCTCGCTTATTTATTCATGCCTGTCGAGTCTTTATTCATGTTCTATTGTGACCCATGGATGTTTTTTTTTTATTAATGCTTTGGTTGCTGAAATCCTATAGTGTGTTAATGAATATTAGTTGAAAAGGTAGTTTAGTGGCATTCCAGGCTCAGTGTTGGGCTGGGGTGTTACATGGAGGTTAATTTTTGGGCTTTGCATTTTTATGCTAGAATTTTGATTGCTCAGTGATAATGTGTAGAAGAAGTAGAATAAGGGTGGATTTCGAATAGTGGGATGATGATTGATAGAACTCTTTTGATGAAGTACATGAGAATGTGTGATGTGAATTCCGAGTTGTTCATTCTTAAAGGATTGAGGTGATGTGATTACGTGTGAAGATCCATTTTAGGATGTATTGGAAGTCATCTGTCAAAGTAATTCCGTCGGTAGAAGAGTTGGCTAGAGTATATTTTATGGGGCCAATAGAGCCTCTCTACTAAGATGTGGATGATGTACTTCGGTTTGAGTATGGCGTTGAGGTTGCCAATTTAAGAGAAATAAGTTATTGTGTTATGTGATGATTGGAATTCCATAAGTTGAGAGAAATTTTATTCCTAAAAGAGAAATTAGGAAAAGAATATTTCATTAGGTAATGAAATACTCTCTTGATTATTGTTTGAGTTGTGTGTTTATCACAGAGGTTATTTGCAATTTGAGTTGGCTTTATGTTGGCATGGTGGTTCTTTCCGATTCAGGAAAATAAAAGAAGTGTTTGATTTGGGCATTCGAGTGGTTTCTCCTTTGGCTGACGTGGTGTTTATTTGCAAACTGCCTAATTGGAAGGTAGAAAGGTTTCGTGATGAATCTTCGATCTTGGATTTGAGTCTTTAGGTGCGGAGTTGGCAATGCGTGGTTGCGAGGAGAGTTCTTTATTTTCAATTGGGTTCTACCAGTAAAAGAGTTGGTTTAAAACAAGTTCTATTGTGTGTGCCTGGTTAAAGGGGGTGATCTTGGTTAAGGTGAAGAGATTGATTGAGAGATGGAACAAGAGTTCCGTGTGTTATGTGCAAAATGTGTATTTTGGTATCCAAGGGAAGGATAGCCCAAGGTACATTGGTTCGTTTTTGGTAGTTGGCGTATTGTTAGAACCGTCTCGAGTCCATGCGCGGAGTACGCAACATATTGTATGTTCTGGTGCTGAGTGAGTACCTGAGAGGTCTGAAGTTTGAGGCTTCATGGGAGCCGCTGACCTTTGAGTTGCATCCTGTGTTTATTCTGGAGAGGTCAGAGGGAGTGCTGAGGTACAAGTCGTTGGTTTGTGTCAAGGTGCTTTTTGTCCCATCAGTCTAACAGAGACGCGATTGGGAGTTGGAGTATCTCGATTTCTTTTTAAGGGGGGTAGAATGTAATATCTCGATTTTCATTACTGAGTGCAATAGAAAATAGAGATGGAATTAAGGGAATTAAAGGAGAAAATTCAGAATTGAGAGAGGAATGGGCCGCCAACCCATATTCAAGTGGGGGCGGAGCCGGCCATAGTGGGCCAAGGCCCATGAATGGGCCGACAGCTCACCAGAAGGCAAGAGGGGGGAAGACCAAACCCTAACCACACCTACTACAGTACACGCCATGCTACAGTAGCTTCCGTGCTACAGTGCCACCCCCTGTTGCTCCTCCTCTCCCAAGCGCCATCCTCCCTACTTCCTTGTTGCTGCTGCTGACCAAAAGGGAAGAGGAGGAAAGATTCGGCCAAGGAAGAAGTAGAAGGTGGGGGGAATCTTCGCGAGGACTTCAGCATGGTCTTGTGGGAAATTTCGTGGGTAATTTCTTGTTCTACATTCGATTTTGTACATTGTTCTTATAAGAATTGTCACTGTTAGTCAGTTTGTATCCTGCTGATCTAGATCGGTGTTTCTGTAGTCCTGTTAGTTCATCAGTTTGAGTTAGTTCCAGGTGGATTCAGCATTTTAGGTCTAGTAGAGTTATGTGGGAAATTGCGATGGCTTCTGGAAAGTATTAATTCATAATTTTTGGATGGATAATGATTTAGTTTAGATTTTTGCAAGTCAGAGTGCCTATTTAGTCTCTGGATTCGGGCAATGAGTAGAGTTATGTGAATTAGGGTCTGTTAATGGGAGAATTGGGTCTGTTGATCTCCACAAATTATGTATATAACTCTGTGGTGATTCCAGGGAGACTAAGTTCATAATTTTTGGACGGTTAGAATGAAAGTTATGAAATTCTGAAGTTGTGTTGAAGTTCTGTCCTCTTGTTGGGGACAGTAGAGAAAGATTGGTCTGTTAGCAACCTTTATTGCACAATGGGAAAAATTATAATAAATTTACTGAGAAAGCTAGTTCTCTGTAGTTTCCAGATTGTCTTAGATCAGTGGGTTTGGTTGTACTAATTAAAAAATACAAAATTGCTAAGTCGTTAGTACCGAAGATGACAGAACTGTCTTTGGAGATAAAAACAAGGCTCAGACGAAGTAATTTGATCTTCCGGTCATCTGAGAAGTTGTAGGTATGAGAGTTTATATTTCAGAGAACTTGAGTTCAAGCTTTTTTGAGTTTTCAATCAAAAGTTATGATTTTTTTCTTCAGTGGCTGTCAGTTAGGACAGACTGGAATTTGGGAATTGTATCGGTGAAGTTTCGGGTTGCGAATAGGAGCAAATGATTTCATTTTGTTATGTTCCTATGATGTGCACTTGTGAATGGTATTATTATTATTATTTACGAATGCCAGGTGGTGGTGAGAACCGAGGATAGGGTCCTCCTGTCGTCGTCATCCGTCTCGCGGTTGAGGCAAGTATAAGTAGTGTAGAGTAAATTGCGATGTTAAACTCTTGATTATTGCCATGGTTTATTCGTATGAACTTTATCTATGATATTGTCATTGAATATTATTGTCTCATGATGGATTGAGATTATGAAGTTCATTTGCATCATGGCATTCATTCTTGAACCTTGGACTACATGGCAGCCAAGGACTGTTTCTTTTGAGGTCCCCGTCATGCATGGGACGGGCATGGGTCCCCACACTCGTGGAGTGTGGGCTTGAGGTCCCTATGCCTGAGGGCACAGGCTTGAGTATGCATCGACGGATGCACTACTCGGCATTACCGATAATTGCAAAGAAGGAAGAAAGAGCATTCTTGGCATAAGCATTGCATACAAGTATATGAGTTTCATTTATGGATTCCTTGTTGAAGTTCATATGAGGATTTGATATCTTCATTTGCTGATCATGATGTTTTGTCTATTATTATTGTTGTACTTTGCTGAGTCGTGGACTCACGGTTGTTGCTGTTATTTTCTTTTAGGTACTTCACGAGGCGGCGACATGCATGGGAATGGTTAGTTTTGATGCACTTCACACATGACCACCCATGGCAAATAAATTAGAATATTTACCTAAGATCACATATTCTTGCTATTATCTTTATAATCAGAATGTGTTCATCCATCATGGTGATTGATTTTCGTGTTACCGTGGTAGCCAAATTTATCATGGATGTTTCAATTTATGCTTTAAATTTTAGATATTGATTGATTTGATTCTATTTGATAGAATAATTTGAATGACTAGACTAGTCATATACCCTCGAAATTCTGATGGATCTTGTTGATTTAGATTATTTTGAGAAAGTGTGAGATCTATGCCTAGAATTTATATATTGATTGATGGTATTATTTAACCTGTCTATTTGTAGCTCGTGATAGTTCGTATTGATTAGAACTAAATTATTTGTTAGTATATATCTTGCTGAAATTATGCTAGAAAGTTGATGTAAAATGGTTCTGTAAGGATGTTTGGTAGCATCCTAGGCTCTATGTTGGGCTGGGGTGTTACAGAAACTCTCCGTCGGCGTTAATGATCTCTGTCTTGATGAAGGCGCAGAGCTTCCCTTGAACGTCCAAGATCTCACGAGTGCATCCAAATCTATGTTCAAGCCCTGTCGCTAGCAAGAGTAAATTAGTAAGCATATATATTTAAATTTATAATTAGGAAATAATTATTTCGAGATTGACAAACCACGAGATCCTTCATCTTAGCACTCATGATTTGCTGCATATGATGGCAAACGTAGAATGCACATATGTGATCTTGTTTTTGTTGGCGGCGCTACAAAAATAGAATTAAATATATAGGTATAGTTAGTTCGAGATGTATTATTACGAAGTATGATATAGGATTATTGTGCGCTTGTAGTGTGGCGCTCAATCCCTTATATGGCCCTCCGTTGGCAACAGGTGATGAACGACCTACATGATTCCAAAAAGTTATCCTCGGCCATTTCAAACGAAGGAAGACTACAATAGAGTTATGTATGGAGGAAATGAGCATACCTGTTGAGTTTTCTTGTCACAAGGGTGAAGTCGTGGGTTTTGTTGAGTAGGGAATCAAGGTATATTACCTTGTTCCTCTTTGGTATAATGACTAAAAGGATCCAGTGGTACCTACTCATGTATGTCGCTATAGTCATTAATCCTAAGTTCCTACTGCGTATAAAGTAGAAATGAAATTTATATAGCAAGTAGTGAAGCACTTACTTTTGGTTGTAGGGCACCATTATGTAGTCATTGTTGTCCTGAGCAAGCAATCTCGTCGTTACGTATTTCTCAACGTAGGATGCATCTTCATTGATGGTTTGCTCAGAAACCACGTGGGGGTCGAGGAAACCCACCAGTTCGGACCATTCTCGGGCTTTTTTCATCATGTATCTATACATAACCAATGAGTTGTGATATTTATCGGTATTACGTGAATGTAGAACTTGATTGTACATACTTGTAGTGTCCAACATCATAAAAGCAAGGCATCGAGGGCATTGAGGTTGAATAGGTCGAATATGTCATTGAAGCCCATGACGAAGTGGCCTGGCTCGTGGAAGAAATCGTCCTTCGTGTATCTGATAGTGATTCCAGTATCGCACCCTTTCTCTTTGGTCTTTCGCATGTACCACACATGCAAAGCCTGACAACCTACTCCAGCGTGGGCTAAAACTGTGTCGGGGGCCAACGGACTTCCAAGGTAGTATTTCCAAGGCTTGGGAGGCGCCTTAATGTTCTTCGATTTCAATTTGGCCTTTGCGACTGTCCCGCTACACGTATTCCTGTGAGATGACTCAGGAACTGATACGACGACATGATTTTCTTGTTCCTTCGGCGTCTTCTCCACAGGAACCGATGAGGTGGCCTTCTGAAGTGAAGGTTGAGCTGGAGTCATCGAGGGTCCCGTTGGAGAGGAATGATCGTGTTAAGATTGCGGCACTACTGGGTCCAGGATGATGTCCTTCTTGGACCACTGGATAAAAGTGTGCATGGCATCCCCTAGTGTTCTGATCTCTTCGTTCGGGCGAATCTCCAGCGAGACGGCCATGAAATTGTCATGTACAATGTCCACCTGGACCTTGCGTAACCCTGCAACAGCTGGGCACCGCGCTGCACTCTCCCTTCCTAGTATGGATACACCATCCCCCGCCCAGCCTCAATAGAAATGGACCCAACCATCCTCACTTGGAGCTTGCAGGGCGTCGGCTCCTACAAAACGATACACAATTAGCTAAGGCATCGTATAGGTCTACCTTTCGAGCATTCCAGAGATGTACATTACCTTGATGTTGTCGATAGGTGATTGGACGTCGTCATGTTCAAAATTTGGAGTGGACGGAACGCTACAACGATGTTGAGGAGGACTGGCTCCCAAAATAACGGGGGCGGCTTGCGACTGGTTGAGGAGTTGATTCATTTGATCCTGCAATCTTGTTATCTATCCTTGAAATTTTGCAATAAGCATTTGTTCCAACTGGGCGTCGTGCTCGGCCTTGGTTCTCTTCCTACTCCTATACGTGTCGGAGTCATGTCGTAATCCATCACTCCATGTTACTTAAACCCCAACGCCTCGCGTACAACCCGGGTTCTCCTTATTTCCCAGGGCTATCGATAGTATATCCTTCTCCCTGTCTGCTTCGAACGAGCCTTGGGAAGATTCGGTAGTCAATGCATGCTGCAAGAGGTCAACATGTTATTATAGACACTACGAAGTTATGGACTTATTAACAACTAGGTAGTTTGACATATTTACCAGACGTTGGGACACTGCCTCATCTACCGGGTTTGTGAAAGAGAAGCCGCCTGAAGACGTGACTGATGCTCTCGCTCTTAACTAGCTTTGGGCATGCTCGTCGTGATCCTAACAAATGGCCCGGTTGCATTCTTATCCTGCGCCACCCATTCCGTGGTTTTACCTGCGTACCCAGCGGTGCCAAGTTTGTAGGGGTGAGTGTTTTGTGCCTGGATAGATTTGTGCGCCGCACTTTGCTCCTGAAATTCGGCCGTCGTCTTCATCCGCACAAAGTCATCCCATATATCCCATGATAAGAATTGATACTTCGTGAAGGGCATCCGACCCGTGTTCACGTACTTCATGACAAGCGTGCTCTTGAAGGTCCTCCACGCGTGGCACATCGTGAGCAACGCCTGTCGTTCCACGCGTGCCTGGTCTGCTTCTGGGATAGTGAACAAGCCTGAAATTTCAGTCCACAGCTGGCCTCTCTCTACGTTCGTCAGAGACTTATAGTTTGGTGTGGTGATGGGGACCCGTTCCCTTCCAAGTATCCCGCAGATGGTCTGGAATCTCGTTGCTGCTTTCTTGGGACTCAGAGGGACCCCAAAGACACTGACCTCCTTGTTGCTCAGTCGGCCTGCTGGCAATTCTGATATTCCTCTGTCATCTCGCTTACGTACCACTTTGCTTGGAGATCCAGACGCATTCGGCGACGTCGATGCTGGTGGCGAAGACGGTGCAGACGCCATCTCGCTTACTTGCTATCTATATAAGTTACCCAACCAATTAACTAAAATTGCCTTGTAAACACATTAATTATATAAACAAATAGAAGTTACTCATTGAACTTAAATATAGAATACGGGGCACACAATCAAGAGAATAGATAAAAACAATAATTGTACACTTTCCCAAAAATATACGTAAGGAGTATGATTTTCATACGGTTGGACTAGATCACGGCCATAGCCAAATAGTGAGTTGTGAGAGTGAAGGGGGTAAGGGGAGGGTAGTATGGTCATGCACAGGTCAAGGCAATGAGTCACAGCCGAAAGCCTCAACATTAACATCAGAAACACATCAATAAACAGCATAAAGCACAGATGATTGATGATAGTGTGTGCTCTCAAAAGGAGAGTTGCAAAAGAACAAGTCTTTGCCATCTCAACCCTATTGTCTATATTCTTCATAAATTAAACATGACAATACAGATTCAAAATTTGAGCTCTAAATAATACTTTACTAGACTGTCAAATGACCTCAAAATCAAAAGATCACAGGGTAAACTTTCGGTCAAACAGAGAACCAATGTTGATTATGCACAAAACTTCATATTACCAACAGGACTTGAAAAGCCTTAGTGCAACTGAATACAAAGCACAAGATGTAAGGACTCAGAATTATTGGAGGTTTATACCAAATTAAAAGTCATACCACTAGCATAATTCTTAATCAAGAACAACCTATCCTTAATTAAAATTATACTAGAAGCATAATTCTTAATTAGATACAAATCCAACATTTAGGTCCCCGAATATGCATCTCACGTTAGCTCCCAGGACGAGCTGCTAACATGCACATATCCTTACAACATTATATCACAAGCATACACGATTAGAATATATCAGTAAAAATTTACAGCGAAAACATTAAGTAAACAAGAAACAGAAGATGAAATAATAAAATAAACTTTCCAGTGGAGCGCCACAACCCAAGGGCAACTTGACTAGGATTAAAGCTGAAGTACCAACGTATTCGTCTCAACTTGAAACATTAACTAGGACGTTCTTTACCTGCAACAAGTGAACAATTTCACGAAAGTACGTAGGTACTCAAAGAAGACTTACACAAACTAATAAAAGAAAGTGTTTGATAGAACCTATACAAAGGATTAGAATTGGTACATGCATAAGGTTAACAAGAGGAAGGTTATAATGGTTAAATTTTTATGTAAAGCAATACATCTTAACCTACACTTGCTAAGTTTTGATAAGGCAATTTTAATAAATCAATTTGGACTAAAACAAGAAACAAATGAAAGCATAATCATAATTTGTAATGTAATCAAGTGGCTACAACCACTAACAAACATTGCATGGTTACCTCTCATGCCGAAACAGTTCCCATCCAAAATTTTATTTCCAAAATCTATACAAAGCGCTATTCAAATTCAAGCATTGTCCGTAACCGTGGACATGGCTATTCGAATAGTTTTAAACCCTGTAGGGGTGTACATCTTTACTTACACGACTTATCTAGCCCGTAAGCCATCTAGAATAATAGCACACTGCCTTTGGTATGCCGGCCGGGTAAACTAAGATTTGGTGTTTTTCAACAAGTTAACACTATTGAGCTGGAATACCCATGTGTGACTGATCCCGCTCAGTTCAAGTTACTAATAGAACCTACCAACCGGGGGTCCACATGTTGTGCCGGGAACGCCGACCCGATCAACAAAATGCAAACTGTGCTCACTGCACATATTACATCGCAATCGGAGCCCTTAAGGTACATACATGTGATGGAACGCATGTATGGCCTCACCCTCCTAAGAACATATGATATAGATACGAAATCAAACACATATGTCCTTACTTCCCTGTTTTCCAACTCAATAGCATTAACCCTTTACTTAACCAAACAGTGCCCATACACCGCGTGTGGAAGTAATGCTAGGGCTTGAATCATCCAAATTGATGTTCACCCTTAATCAATCCAGACAAGACAACCACATTCCCAATTCTCGTGCACTAAGGCACCATCACTAGCATCCACTTGTCCAGATTTAAAATCAGTTTATTAAACAAGATTTAAATTTATTTCTAATTTAAATAAACTGAACAAAGAATCAAAATAAATAAAATTCATTTATTGTTCCCATGCTTGACAAGATAAGCTTGCCAAACACTAACGTTCTACGGACTGCATGGCTAAGCAATAACGGAAAACAAGTATTTAAGTATAGAAACACTACCTTAAGTTTGAGTGTATGATCATATTAAAGATAAGCCTCAAGTGTTAGGTTGTAACTATCTAGAGACAGATCACAAATAAATTTTAGAAAATTAGCATGCAATAGTATCTCTGTATTTTGGAAATCTACGGTTCAAAAATTTTGGGATCAACATGGTGCAAAGAGGATGCTTGCCTTGGTAGAAGTCCACTTGTTCACTCTTGTAGGCGTAATTATTCATTCCGTGCAATTCATAATCTAGAGAGAAAATGCGATAGCGAATAAACACCAATAAAATCGAGAAATCCAAAATGCTCAAAAATGCATGATAATTACATATTAATGAGGTTATGATTCTGGATGCATTTAGGTATAGATTTTAGTTTAATTGAAGTTCAATTTCTTATGAACTTGTTGAAGTTAATTCAATTTCTACGGTAATCATAATAATTGATGATATCTAGAGTTTAGGTGATATTGTTTTCCTTAACAGGGCACCTAGTACTCACAAACACTCTCTCTAGGCATTCTATGCATACATCCACGATGATCATACAGTCAAAATTAATCCTCTTATATGTTTTCTTTTCAACTAGTCTTTTTAAAACCTTAACAAGTATGTTCAGAGGAAAACAGTTTATTTCATCATCTTACTAACTATTAAGACAATTATTCACATATAAATGAAAAGACAACAGCTTCCTGAATTTTTAACTTGGCTAAGCCTGTTTCGGGCAACCAATTTGATGCTTATTCTTTAGATGATTAGCCTTTGTTAGTTTAAGGTCTAAAGCTCAAATAGACTAAAAAGCTGCTAATATCAAAATTTTAAAAATGCCTTATGCCCACTGTCATTTGACCGACTGAAATTATTAACACCTCTAGCTACTGAATTAACCTTGCCATATGCCTATCAACAAAACTGATTCTTTCCAGAATAGCTAATTTAGTGGAGTGATCTACAGAGCTAAACACAACATAAAGCATTAAATCTTTCTTTAATATTTACATTTCACAACAAGGGTGAGTTAATTGCCTTCTTCTATTGTTCTACAAATTTAACATCATAATGGGTTTTCATATTTGATTTCCAGATTTGGCTACTTCTTTTAGATAGCTTAAGTGTCCAAAAGACTAAATGAATTGAAAACATTTCTAATTATTGAATTAACCATTTTATAATCCTACTGACAAAACTAATATCTTCATATTACTATTCATGCATATATAACAGCAGTTTTTCAGAACTAAAGTTCTATTAGCTATCTTCTTTCAAATTCAAACTTCCAATTTATTAACTCACTTGATATTCACAAAATTAGGTAGCACAAAGAAATATTGGTATTGCAATTGGTTTATTGACATTTTAGGTTTTTATTTTGATAGCCTCCTTAATGGATTCAAAAATATTCAACTCCAAACTTGATTTTTAGATTTAACTACTACTAATGGCTTAATTGTTCAAAGGTTAATTAAATCCTTACATTTCTAGCTACTGCCTTGATCAAACCATTAGTTCAGAGATGAATCTAATTATCTTTAGATACTGCTCATTTACCTACAACACATCTTCTCTTTGAGTAGAAAAGCTAGAACTAAAGACTCTTCAATTCAAGTTTTCAAAATAGCTAACTCACGAAAAATGACCTAATGGATATTTACAATATTTAGAAGCAACAGGCAAAGGTTATATTGACATTTCTAGTTTTTTTTCTAACTCTTTCTCTTCTCTGTTCAGTGTCTTACACTGAAATTTCTTTTAAAATGTGTTGCAGCTAAGATTATCAATTCAATTATTCAATTGCTAATTATCTTCAGGTTACCGTTCAAGCACTAAAATGCTAAGCTAGACTCCTATCAACTCAAATTTCCAATAGCTAATTCAATTATCTATTTACTAATCAAATTTTCAGTGATCAAATAATTAAGCATAACACTTAGTATAAAAGGATTAGTCATTTTACTGTCAGTTCAGGCATTCTACAACAGGACATTTTCTAAATTGAACAGCTACCATCTAACTCTTGCTCTCTAACTAACTTTACTCCTTTAGACAACAAACTAATGGCTAATTAAAATGAGGTTCACTTAACTGATCTTTCACTAGGGATTTTATCTAATGAATTCATTTAAGTGCAAGCTGATAAGAGTTGGTACCTGATTACTGTACTTATGTGACTAACCTCCTCATTTACTTAGATTATATACTTTAGATCTGATATTTCTTTATTGTTAAGCAGATTATAAAAACTAACTACTGACAAAATCTGATTATTCGAATTCATTATATCCTTGGGTGAAAGTTTACTGACAACACAACCTTTTCATCTAATTACCATTTCTTCTCTTCTTTGATCCTCATACAACTAGGAATGGTTGCTAGCTAAGATTACCAATTCAATTATTCATTTGCTAAACAATTCTTATTAATTGACTTAACAGTCATTAACAAGTTCTACTGGTATTTATATAACACAGAGAAAGGCTCAACTTCAGAGAACAGAAACAGGGAGCTAGCACCGAGAAAACGGAGGGGCATCAGGGGCGGCTTGGCATTTTGGCGAACACCCTTTGCACGCACAAAATCCTGGCAAGAGGGGCGCGTGCACACGAGGTCGTGGGCGACGTAGTCGGAGGCGCGGAGCAGCATGGCGACCTCGGCAAAGCAGGTGCAGCAGATCGTGGTGTCAGCGGACATGAAGGTTGCGCCCTTGGGCGCGCTCCAGTTGAGCTTGTGGAGCACGGCGCCATGGGAGAAGGGCGGCGGCGCCATGGAATAGGAGTGGGGAAAAAGGGGATTTGGGGAAAGAAGAAGAAGGAAGATTGGCCTGGTGGTGATGACCGAGTGGAGAAAAATATCTGCGGGGAGAAGCTACGAGATGGGGTGGCGTGGCGTGCGGGGAGAAGAAAGGCGGCGGTGCTCTCTGCTGGGTTTCATCAGAGGAGAGAAAGGGGAAAGGGCAGGAAAAATGAAGGAAGTGAGATGTGCTGCTCCTACCAAGATCAAGAGGATTCGAGATGGGGTGGCGTGGCTCATGTGCTGGCTCTAGAGGTGTGGAGAAGAATTGTCGCCAACAGACCCATCGCCAAGGAGAAAGGAATTTCAGATTTTCGGACAAATGACCTGATGGATAAGTGAATTGTTAAATATAGTTATCAAGCTCCAAAAATTATAAAATTTTTAGAGCAGGTTTCGATATATTGTAAATTTTATGCTATTGTTTGAGGATTTTATGTTCTATGTATATTTTTCTAAAAATTTTGTTCATGATTTATTCACTTATTTAAATTTCATTTAAAGTGTATATTTATGAATTAAGTTTGAATTTTTCTCTTGGTTAATTTGGATTCCAAAATTTTGGTAAAGTTCATTTTTATTCATGATAATTATTCTAGTACTTAAATAAATTGTTTTCCATAGATTTTTATGAGTTTTTATTTCAACTTTCTTTTGTGACTTTAGTTTGAGTTAGAGGTTTACATTTGATTTAAAATTTTCCAATGCATATTTTATGCACATACTCCAGAAATAAATGAAATGCTTATGAAATGTATATAAATCATAATTAATAAAAATGGGACTGTTACACAAGATCAGCAAGCCTGCTACTTGGATAAGAGAAGGTCTAACCAACAGGACTGCTAGTAACCACCAGAGCCAAAATGCTTTACAACTAGTTCCACTAAAAGGTGACAGATTAACAACAGATCAAGATGACAGCAGTAAGTAACAAAGTAGAGCTCAAATATGAATTGATTATCAGTTCAATTTCAGTATTTGACCATCTTCATCATAGAGCAGAAGCTAACCTGTCACCATCACCCTCAATGCCCAAGATCACCCACCATGGCCATAATCTCATCATATACGCAATGAACTAAAATTTCAGAATTCAAAACACTGAGAGTTTAAATAAAATGGATTGCAAGTTGATATTCACTAGGTATTTTCGAAGATAATTTCCCATGGAAACATATTTTATACAGAAAAAATAGAAGTTACCCAAACAATTAACTATATAAACAAATAGTATATATTACTCAAATAGTATTAAAGGATACATTCACATCAATAGACAATACATTCACAACAAATGAAAGCATATATAGTACATACTACTCAAGGAAGTCTCCAATATATCCAACACATATGTATCCAGTATGTACTACTCAACCATGTCTAACAAGCTATACAGAAAAAAATGTGCAACACAAATTAGAGAATGTCTGGATGCATGCAGATGCCACAAGTTTGAGCTTGTCAAGAGCAAACATTATGAGATTAACCAAGCAGGATAGTGTTTCCTAGACCAAACCTTTCCTCCATTGAGAAACCAGCACCATTTGTTAAGCCTACAGAGGCCAAACAATAAGAATGTGTCTGCCACTAAGCCAGTGCATAACAATCACCATTTCAACCACATGAAGCATCAAAGCGACATTTATTCATCAAAGAGCTACCATATGTATCTTTTATGTATCCCTAGCCAGCTAAGCATAAAAAAAGCACATCTGTTCATTAAATAGCAAGGTGTTGTATAAATAGCTTAAAATGGACTGATCCAATGTTCCACCTCCCTATGCACACAGAAATGTATGGGACAAAGGGGATTGCTATTGGTGCTCCCTACACATGCATACAAGTAACTGATACTAGTGTCCAATGAGATAAGAAAATCTTAAATAACTTAGCGTATTCAACACACAACAGCTTGTACTTTTTGGAAGTACGTAGTTGATAAGTGCATTTTTTTCTTCTCTTTTCTTAAGAAAAAGCCATCACCAATAAATAAAAAGCACCTCAGTTATCAACAATTGATCACAAAAGGCGCCGGCGACCAAAGGGCCGAGCCAAAACCGGGTGTGGCCGAGCCCGGCGGCGATGCTAGGAGGGTGCGGCGCCCGAGGGAGAAAGAGAGAGATGGAGAGAACAAACCGAGCTGGGGAGGAGGAGCCGGAGGCGGCGGCAGGCCGGGCCAAGGGGTGGCATTGAAGGTGAGTCGCTCCCGAGGAGCAGCAGGGGCGTCGGCGACGGGGAAAAGGGGAATCGAGGCGGCCGGAGTTGGCGACGAAGCAGGGGGTGGCCAGAGCTAGCGAGGAGGAGGCTTCGGGCGGCGACGGCGTCGAGGTTTGGTGCGCTTGGGTGGGGAGGCGAACGGACGACTATGTAAGGCACTGGGGTGGGAAGTGACGAGTAAGAGCAAAACCCTAGCAGGCTACCCTTCTAATATGGGGATTCATAGATAGTTCTATTACAGAGCCATCTGTGAAACTAAATCACAAACGGTTCCATAATAGAGCCTTCTGTGATATAGAGCATATCACGGACAGTTCCATAATCTATTATGGAACTGTTTGTGATTGCGTATCATAGACGGTTCTATAATAGAACCGTCTGTGATATGCCACTATAGAGCACAACCTAGTTCTATCACATGAACCTGGTTCCATAATTCATTTGACTTCAAATATGCTACTGTGTGATAGAGCACATGAACCTAGTTCCATAATTCATTTGACTTCAAAAATTCATATCTAATTCAACTCAACTCCAAATCAAGTGAAACTAATTTTGATATTCCACATTACATCAAAATAAGATATTACAAGTCCATAACACATGACAATTCTACATTGACATCAAAATAAGAGATTACAAGTCCATAACACATGGCAAGTCCACATTGACATGTCTCATGTTATGGAATAAATTACAATGGAATAAATTCTTAATTAAAATATAGCCCTTCATGATGATCGACGCGCATATAGCTAGCTTCCTCACTAGGTTCTTCCTCGAGCCTAATGCCGTCTCCAAAAGGAGGCAACTCGTCAAATTGATTGTACTCTTCCTCATCCACGACATTCTCAACTCCGACAATCCTTCTTTTTCCATGAAGAACCATGTGGCGATTCTTTTTTGCCAGGTCCGTTACATAAAAAACTTGAACAACTTGCTTAGCAAGTATGACTGGTTCGTCCTTGTATCCGACACATTTGAGGTCCACAGTAGTCGAGCACATGAACCTGGTTCCATAATTCATTTGACTTCAAAAATTCAACCTTCACATCCTGCGGAAGTTTAGCCCAATGGCATCGAAACAGGGGGATCTTGAAAAGTACGTAGTCGAGCGCCCAAATATCCTCTATGAACCTATAGTAGGAGTTCAACCCACGTGCCCTGGTGGTATTGAACTTCTCGTGAAATGCATCTATGTAGACACCGCTATTCTGGACTGTCCTCTTCCAATACTAAGCTGCCATATAAAATGTGTACCCATTTATGTCGTATCCTTACCATGTCACAATTGTAAAGTTTGGCCATTTTGCCAACCATAGTAGCGTATCATCACTTGATGACCTCCCAGTGAATCGCACATTTAACCATTCGTTGAACCGACAGTTGTGCTCTCTCGTGATCAAAACCTCCGACCAGTCTGGATTTTGTTGGCGTACCATGTCTTTGTGCTCGTCGATGTATGGGGACACTTGGGTCATGTGTTGCTGGACCGTGAAATGGGCTTGAGTGTACGTATCCAGATTGGGAGTGATTGATTTTCTTTCGATGGTACTGATACCCTCCAGTCTCCCCTCATGACAAGATAGAGGCACACCTATCGGTTCCACCTAAGCCATGTAGTCGACGCAAAACTGAATGACCTCTTCGGTTGCATAACCTTTGATGATGCTGCCCACCGGTCGAGATCGATTTCATACGTAGGACTTGGGAATTCCCATGTACCTCTCGAACGGGTACATATGACGTAGGAACAGAGGGCTGCATATCTTTATCTCTTTCACAAGGTGAACAATGAGATGGACCATGATATCAAAAAATGACGGAGGGAAATACATCTCAAGATGACATAGAGTCATCACCACCTCACCCTGCAGAGCATCTAGTCCTTGGGGATTGATGACCTTCTAAGCAATTGAGTTAAAGAAATAACACAGCCTCAAGATTGCCACTCGGACCTTGTTCGGCAGGATACTCCTAATTGCAATAGGAAGTATTTGTGTCATCAACACATGACAATCATGAGACTTCATACCAATTAATTTCAAATCTTCCATAGAAACAAGTTTCTTAATGTTAGCAGAGTAACCGGACGGAACTTTCACACCATGCAAGCTTTGGCACAGTTCATTTCTCTCGGCCTTGGACAGAGTGTATAGCAAGCTGGAGGAAGGTACGTTCGTCATTTATCGGTCTCTTTCGATGCTAACTCGGTCCTTATGCTCATATCAACCAAGTCACACTGTGCGTTAACACCATCCTTTGTTTCGTCACTAATGTTCAGTAAGAGACAAATCAAGCTATCACATACATTCTTCTCCACGTGCATGACATCGATGTTGTGGCGAACTTCTAAGTGCTCCCAATAAGGCAAGTCCCCAAAAATTAACCGCTTCTTCCAGATGTTCTTCTGACGGGTTCTTAATTTACGTCTCTTCCCAAGCACAACATCGATATCCTTAACCATATCATAGACCTCTTTCCCTCTAAAAGCCCTTAGAGCTGAACCATCCTCCTTATTTTTGTCGAACTGTTTCTTTATCTTGCGGTATGGGTGAATCCTGGGAAGGAACCTACGGTGACGCATATACACAGTTTTGCGTGAGTTGTTCAACCATACACTCTCCGTACCATCTAAGTAGTGCGGACAGGCTTTGGCTCCTTTTGTACTAAAGCCTGACAGGTTGTAGGACCGGAAAGGCGACTAGAGGGGGGTGAATAGATGCTTTCTCTATTTTTCACCTCGATCGAACTCAACACTACTTTCACTCCAATAGCTATAAAAGCTATGAAGATCAGTATACAGGCACAGCAGATGACCTGTGTTGAATCCAACCAAACCCCGAAGCAAAAGACCAAAAATAACTCACACCCGCATGCACAAAATCGAAAGCATCCTCTCACGGCAGAGCATAAGCAATTACCAAGTAATAAAAACCAAACAGCAAACTGCCGGCAACAAGGATTTAGTCGAACAAGATGAGAGCCCAAGCTAATAAAAAAACTAAACAGTTTCGGGCACAGTAACAATAAACAAAAGTTTAGTCACATCAATGATGGATGGAATTCCTTAAGCCTTCCCTGCGTAGCTGTAACACCCCAGCCAATCAAAGGCCTAGAATGCTACTAAATAAATATGATAACTAATTAAAATGTAAGACACAATTCTAAATTTCGGCAGAACCTCCTTTGTATAGTTAACTATACCAGAGGTTCCAACATTCACATATATCAAGACAATATTCTAACATCCAGAATTCATCAAAACATTCATAATATGCTAATCAGATAAGGCATAATCAAGGATATCCAACACATGCTATTCTCATTATTACAAATAAACCATTGCATGAAGCATAACCAAAATTAAAACCTTAAGCAGTTTGCTTATTACTGAGGTACGTTCTAGATGTTAATTAACTTAAAGATGTGTGTAGTGAGTGAATCCAAGACAAGCCTACTCCCTCCCATGCATGTCGTCCTTGCAAGTGGTACCTAAAAGCACAACAAAAGCAAGAGTGAGCCCAAAGACTCAAAGAAGTACAATACATGGCCTCGACAAAGATACATAATTGTAAACCATCATTCATTAACCACAAAACTATATACCAAAAATATCACATACACATGCTATGCAATATGCTCAAAGTGCTCTTTAACTTTCTTTCTTTTTGCATTTTACCGTAATGCAGAAGCGTGCATCCGTCGATGCCACCCATGCTTGTGCCCTCTAGCACAGGGACCATTGCCCATACTCGCAACTATGGGATTTAAGCCCATGCTCCATGAGCATGGGGACCTTTTAGCCCGTCATAATCATGACGGGACTCAACCATTGCTTGGTCAACACATGACCAAGACTTCAATAAGCTATCATGATGCATATGTATGAAATCTCAAATTACCACAAACATGCATCCGCAACAATATGGCATATGAATAACCTATTCATACTACAAATGTTCATAATCATAAACTTCATAACTTTCAAACATCAATGAATAGCACATAATTCATAACTCTAGAAAACACGAGCATTACCATTCATACCACCTTAGCAATCATGAACAACACAAATACTCATGGTATTTAACAAACAATGCCATTCATTAAGATCTATTCTATCCCTCATTGTACTTACCTTAACCGCGAGAGAACGAGGGACGGGCAGAAGGTGCTGCCCCCGGGACCAGTCCACCACCTGAATAATAATTGTAACACACGCTAAGATAACCATACTGGACCAAATACATATTTAATAGCACACACGAACTCGCTAAACTATCAAGCGCCTTCCAAACTTCCAACTTCTAACGACCGATCTGTCCCCTCTGTGGATAGCCAACTTATAAAATCCATAACTTTCACTACAGGGGTCCAAATAAGGTTTTCTTAGACTTTCTGGAAAGATAATTAAATCTCCCAACTAAACCTAGTTGAGGGGCTCTTCTGAATCTGCCATCTATTGCCACTACCGAGCTAGTTAACAAAACGTCGAATTCGCATCGGGTTCTCTAGATAGTACACTAAAAATACCATAACTTTTACTACGAGTGTCCAAATCTCACGTTCTTGAGCTTTCTAAAAATCTGGGACAATGACCTACGACTTTCGTTATACTGAGCTTCTCTAAATATGCTTTTAACTAATCGATTAACTCAGATTACTAAAACCTATCAGAAAACCGATAGATTTGCAGAACAGTCACACTAATAAATTCGTAACTTTTGAACCGCTCGTCCAAATGATATGAACGAGTACTCTACGGAAAGATATCGACGTTGCCTACAATTCTCTAGGAGACGTCCAGAACGGATTCTTCCGTTAAACCACTCAAAAACGCCGGTCAAACCTACCTGCTCTAACAGATCTAATTACCGACGAAACTAAATAATCAATTAATCGGCTAATCGCAAGGGGATTGGATCTTACCCTTGACGAATCGCTGTAGAACGTCGAAACCACCACCACACAATCATTCTCCTCCCTTTCTCCCTTCCTCGCCTTCCTTCTTCTTCTTGGCCTGCCAACAACCCGGGCGTTCTTCGCCGGTAGTGGGAGGATGGCGCCTAGGAGAGGAGGAGCAGCTGGGGGGTGATGCACTGTAGCACGGGTTGGTACTGTAGCAACCTAGGGTTTCCACCCTTTGGGCCTTGGTGCGGTGGGCCAAAAGCCCATGGTCCAGGTTTTAAGGAAATTTCATAAAAATCCCTTTAACTATTTTTGTTCTCTCTAACACATTTCGGAGTATTACACCCCCCCTATAAACTTCTGTTAAATCCATTTTCTAATTGGTTCTTCTCCCTAAATTATTTCTTCTCACTTAAATAAATTTGGGGTATTACATTCTACCCCCCTTAAACGGAATTCGACCCCGAATTCTAATCACGCTTAAAGCCGAAGTATAATCACAGCTAAAACTTAACAACATTACCATGTATCTGCCGTGAATAACTCTGGATATTGCTCGCGTATGCGAGACTCCAATTCCCAGGTGGCCCTTTTCTCGGATTGATGTGACCAAAGCATCTTGACATACTTCAACATTTTATTTCTCATAACTCGTACCGGCCAAACAAGATCCACTCAACGGATAGGACTCGAAGATGCGGTGTTACTCGCTGGTCAACGTCTTTTACGAAACCTCACACTCCAAATACCTCTAGCAATCTCTCAACAACGGGTCATGCAAAACGTTATATACCCCGCTCTAGGACTTAAGTTGTTTCTAGCCTTTATCATAACAAGGAGAACCTCCGTTGAGCAAGAACGTGCAACACAACTTATTTTAACCAAACTTTAATAATCAGATTCAACTGAAAACAAAGGATTCACAATGCAATTCCAACTTTCCACCAAACACTCAAATCCAAAATCGAAGATTCCTCATGAAATCCTTTTCACATTCCAACTGACAGTTTGCAAATAAACTCCACATAAGCCAAAAGCAATTTCGCTCGAATGCACAAATCAAATACTTCATTTATTTTCCTGAACCAGACAGAACCACCTTGTCAACATAAGTCAACTCAAATTGTACCTGATCTCTGTCATAAAAACCCAACTCAAACAAGAACCAATAGAGCGCTTCTCTACTCCAGAAAACATTCCTTTCTCAGATGTTCTTTTAAAAAATAAATCCTTTCCCAAATCATGGGCTTCCAAATCATCACACTAATTCATTCTCTTAATCGACAATCCCAAAACGACCCTCAAACCGTAAGAACAACCATACTTATTTAGAGGGACTCCATTAATCCACAAAAGGATTCTCTAGTCCACTTCTATACCAAGGGAATTATTTTGACAAATGGTTTTCCAACACCTTAATAAAGATTGTTCATTCACAACCATATCACCTCTTTCTGTTACGGATAATCACTGGAACTTCTCAGCGCACACCCTCATTTATTACATCAAAAGGGTTATTATCAAAGATCATCACGTTATTCGGAATCCACTTTCCACTTCTATACATAGACATTGGGCAACCAAGGTTCTAGCATAAAACACAAGCCCAATATTGACAGCCAAGACTCCTACAATAATATTTCGGTGTAACTGATAGGGACACTCTTAAATCCGGTGACAAAAATTCCCACAATCCAAACATACTCAGTCATTAACATCAACATGCAAACATATTCTCGATCAAATTATCTTTATAAGGATTCTAACACCAAAGGGTTACTCACTGATGCCAAGTCATACCTGACAACAACTCAACAATCCCTGCTATCTCATTATTTGCCATAACGATTAGATTACTTCGCTAATCTTACTCTCTTTAAACCGCTCCATCATATTTCACCTGCTCAACCTTGCAAATTACTCAATCGTGATACTCTAATAAATTAATCAAGATTCCCATACTTTTGATAATCTCAACATTCCAACATGAACTGAAGTTCTTGAATTTCAATCTACCATAGGTTCTACTAGTTGTAATACTAATTAGTTTTATTTCACGCCAATCATTCCATCAAATTCTCTCCAAGAGCTATAGGTCAAAACAAATTCACCTTCTATTGCTCTTCAAATAGCTTGGTACCGAAAATCTCACAACTATCATTTACTTAACCACCCCTATCAAGTTGCTATTACACATCCTAAAAGACTGTGCAACATGAATGGGTCAATCCTTTCTCGGAAGAAGGTATAGATGGAAACAATTTCCAGTACATAAAAAAATGCTTACCACTCGCAGTAAACACAAGAGTAAGAAAAATAGTCAAATAGACAAGATCTCGGAAAAACAGAATACGAGACCACAAATGAGTGCACAAGTCCCTCTAGAAGAGAATTTCAACCCTCAACGAATAAGGGTAAAGCATGGCTATTGAACCCAAGAAACTATTAAGCAGCAAAAACAGAAAAGTTAAGCACACTTCATGTAACACCCCAGCCAAACAAAGGCCTGGAATGCTACTAAATTAAGTAAATTTAAACATAATCAAACTAAAACATCTTACAAAAATTTGACAGAACCTCCTTTGTATAGTTACCTATACCGAAGGTTCCAACAGATAGTTAAAAGATATAAAGATAACCCAAAATTTGCCATTTGATCAAGACATAATCAAAACTGACTATTCGTTACTATATCATCCATAGTAACTAAGCATTTAAGAAATAGATCACAAGCATCCAAACGTCTATTTATTATGGACTACTCCAATCAAGCAATAATTAATATGAGTACTCTAAACAGTTCATTCATCCCTTAGTTGGTTTTCCTTTCATTCAATGGTGAGTGGTTCATGTGGATGTGCAAGAAATCTAATTCTTCCTTTCCCCCATGCATGCCGATCTCGTAAAAGTACCTAAAACACAACAAACAACAAGAGGTGAGTCCAAGACTCAAGAAATATAATAAATGGCATCAACAACGCACAAGCATGTAAGTCAGAAATTAAACTTCTCAAATCCACATATCACCATCTTACACACACATGCTATGCAATATGCTAAAAATGATCCTCTTCCTTCTCTTTCCTTTTGCATTTTACGGTAATGCAAAGTGTGCATCCGTCGATGCACACCCATGCTCGTGCCATCTAGCATAGGGACCATTGCCCATACTCCGTAAGTATGGGGACCAAAGCCCATGCTTTTCAAGTATGGGGACCTTTAGCCCGTCATCAACATGACGGGGACCTCAAAAGTTGCTTGGTCATCACATGACCAAGTCTTCAATAAGCTAACATGATGCATATGTATGAATTTCTCAAATTAACAAACATGCATCCGCAATAAAGATTGCATATGAATGTCCTATTCGTACTACAAAGCTCATAAACATAGTCTTCACAACTAGCTAACATCCAAATTTAACACATAACTCATATCTCTAGCAATAATGCACAATACCAACTATGTCATCATCACATCTCATGCACACACAATTTCTCATAACATATACCAAACATTGCCATTCAACAATATATATTATAACCATCATTATACTTGCCTTAACCGCGAGAGAGTGAGGGACACGCGAAGATGCTGCCCAGGACCGGTCCACCACCGAGTAATTATTATAACGCACACTAAGATGGCAGTAGCGGACCAAAACAAAGTATACAACAACAATCACTAACTTGCAAGAGCGTCTAACTCGATCCCAACCCTAATTCCTACACGTCGATCTGTCCCCTTGGTGGACAGTCAACTCCTAAAATTCATATCTATTGCTAAAGGAGTCCAATTAAGGTTTTTTTAGACTTTCTGGAAAGTTAATTAAATTATCCAACTAAGTCTAGTTGGTGAACCTCTCTGAATCGGCCAAATAGTACCCCTACCAAGCCAGTTAATAAAACATCGATTTCCCGTCAGGCTCTCTGGACAGAGCACTAAAAATACCATAACTTTCAGTACGTGTATCCAAATCTCGAGTTCTTGAGCTTTATGAAAAGCTGAGACAATGATCTACAACTTTGATTATACTGAGCTTCTCTGATTTCCCCTTTAACTAATCGTTTCACCCAGATTACTAAAACCTGTCAGAACACCAACGATTCTGCAAAACAGTCCCACTAATAAAATCATAAGATAATAACGACCGATCTGTCCCCTCTGTGGATAGCCAACTTCTAAAATCCATAACTTTCACTACAGGGGTCCAAATGAGGTGTCCTTAGACTTTCTGGAAAGGTAATTAAATTTTCCAACTAAACCTAGTTGAGGGGCTCTTCTGAATCTGCCATCCATTGCCCCTACCGAGCTAGTTAACAAAACGTCGAATTCGCGTCGGGTTCTCTGGACAGTACACTAAAAATACCATAACTTTTACAACGAGTATCCAAATCTCGCGTTCTTCAACTTTCTAAAAATCTGGGACAATGACCTGCAACTTTTGTTATACTGAGCTTCTCTAAATCTCCCTTTAACTAATCGATTAACTCAGATTGCTAAAACCTATCAGAAAACCGACGGATTTGCAGAACAGTCACACTAATAAATTCGTAACTTTTGAACCGTTCGTCCAAATGATATGAATGAGTACTCTACCGAAAGATATCGACGTCGCCTACAATTCTCTAGGAGATGTCCAGAACGGATTCTTCCGTTAAACCACTCAAAAACGCCGGTCAAACCTACCTGCTCTAAGAGATCTAATTACCGACGAAGCTAAATAATCAATTAATCGGCTAATCGCAAGGGGATCGGATCTTACCCTTGACGAATCGCTGTAGAACATCGAAACCACCACCACACAATCATTCTCCTCCCCTTCTCCCTTCCTCGCCTTCCTTCTTCTTCTTCTTGGCCTGCCAACAACCCGGGCGTTCTTCGCCGGCAGTGGGAGGATGGCGCCTAGGAGAGGAGGAGCAGCAGGGGCGGACGATGAACTGTAGCACCGTGGTACTGTAGCACGGGTTGGTACTGTAGCAAATTAGGGTTTCCGCCCTTTTGGGCCTTGGTGCGGTAGGCCAAAAGCCCACGGTCCAGGTTTTAAGGAAATTTCATAAAAATCCCTTTAACTATTTTTGTTCTCTCTAACACGTTTCGGAGTATTACACCCCCCTATAAACTTCTGTTAAATCCATTTTCTAATTGGTTCTTCTCCCTAAATTATTTCTTCTCACTTAAATAAATTTAGGGTATTACAGTAGCTACTAGAATCTGGCAAGGATCCGTATGCATGCACTTCTGCTCAAGAGCCATTCTAGTGTCACTTAACACAAATTGCACACCAATTGATGGATGAGCAATAAGCTGCCGTCGCCAAGAACAAATCACTCATGCAAGAGGCAACAAGAAACAGTAATAATCAAATCCGAACTCAGTCGCATCACTGATGGGTGCAGCCCAAGAAAAAGAACTTAAAACAGAGAATCACCAGGATTAACTTAATGCACCATCTAATCGTACAAGGTACGGGACTCATACAAGCATTAGGCAAAACAGGAAAACCAATACAAGAACAACAAAACCTTGATTAAGTAGCCACCTCCAAGGTTTGGTTTTTGCGGTCACGACGGGCGCACAAGCCAAGGCAATAAACAAAGCATTCAATGAACCAAAAATCTCACCAAGAACACAGCTAGCAAATCAAAACCAGACCATCTATGTGGCTATCGGCCCTTCTTCTTCGGTCTACAGATCAAGCTCAAAGCCGCCACCTAGACAAATTCACTCACACGCACAAGAAGAAAAAGTGGCAATCAATACAGCCGCCGGCTCCTGTATTTCTTTGTCTACCGAATAGAGATTCTACAAGCCACCGCCATGAGGTTCCGCTTTTTCACAGAGGGAACAATGCGCCGCCATGAGGTTCCTTTTTCTGCCAATAGCTCTGCAGCTAACCTGTCCGATCGGCCAGCACAACAAGAGGCAAAAACGGCAATCAAACCGAGGACTCAGTCTCCTGAACACATTACGTGCATAGCCATCACGCACAGTGCTGCAAATCTCAAACTGCTGCTAGTGCCTCACGACAGCTAGCACAGCCGCAAGCACAGCTCCTCTGCCGAAAGGATCAAGCACTGCTACGCAAGAGGAACGGCAATAAACAAAACAGATTGAATCAACACAAGCACAGAGCAGAACAAACACGCACAAGGAACAGCAGCCAACAAGAAGTCTTGAAACAGGAAACAACAGGATCAATAAAGTAGTCTCAAACAACGATCATTACAGCTGAACCAATCCACAACAGACTGAGCCGACAACAAGCATAAATGAACTACAGACAAGACAATAAAATAGACTAAAAACAGCAGCTACCAAAAACCTATGCAGTCGCCGCCACGGCTCCTGTTTTGCGGGTGAAACCGACCGCCGCCAAAGACTTCAGTTCTTGCCATCAGGGAACCGGCCGCCGCCAAAGGAACATCTTTTTCGGGCACTCACCAACAGCCGCTGCACAGGCTACGGTTTTTTTGCTGGAAGGAGCAGGCGCTGCAAGCCGCCGCCGTAGGCTCCTTTTTCTTGGTCTACAGGGCGCCGCCACCGCTATCTTTTTTAGGGCAGCACAGGCCGCCGCCACGGCTGCTTTTTTCTCCTGAAAAACCTAATGTCCCATCTCCAAAAACCTTTTATAAGACAGCCACCAACCCTAAAACCCTTTTTGAATTGGGGCTTCTAGAAGATTAAACCTAATGGGCTTCCGTTAAGGCCCAACAACAACGGAACACACACGCACGCATATTAAAGCGCCGTCTTCACTTCTCTTGACCTAATCCACTTCTTGACGCACCGTCTTGCGCCGCGGGTTGGCATTAGGTCACTCAGGCGGTATTTCGTAAAATTACCAAAATACCCCTTCTCAATCTATTCCGAAGACCGAGTCCAATCCTGTTGAAGCAATAGCCTGCTTCGCCACGTAGGTTGATCCAAATGACTCTCATCGTGTCGGCAAGTCTCTCCCATCCGGTTCCCACCGACCACCTTGGCACTTGCACCGACCCCGCACCGCTTGATCAAACCAACAGATCGGCGTGCCGCTCGGTCATCCTTGTCCATTCTGTGCCACGCTTGAGTCACTTGACCTCACCCGGTATCCATGATCGTTCTGAACCTCAGCTCTCCAAGCTTAATCCCGATCCTCCTCGCCGTTGACCGTCGTTGACCTACAAGCCACCTGCACAGCAATAGACAAGCAAACACGAATCCGGGAACAAGTTCTTCACAACTTGACCCATGTTAGTGAAAACATGCATCATGTAACGCATATGCACTATAGCCTATGAACTCAATCTATTCCAAAACCAAATTTCCAAAATGGCTGAAGATCAGCCTTTTAACTTTGTCGAAAACGCGTGAAACTTCAAACCCAAAGCAACATTGCCAATTGTTTCATCATTCTAAGATCATGGGCATATCCCCATGATATCCACAATCTCCCCCTTGATGAACACATTGGCAATTTCTCAGAAAATGTAGTTTTGGGGTTTGAAAAGTAAAATACTCACAGTTTTCGCGCAAAGGCACAACTTGGTCCAAATGCAAGAAAAAGCAAAGGAAATGACCAAACTGGCTCCAAAATAGCATAAGTAAGTGAGATAAGGCAAAAGAAAGCACAAAAGCTTCAAATTCTAGAAAATAGCCAAAAATCTCACTTAGGTCCATATGAAAGAACAATTGTTCTATTTGACCTTTGATCATTGTGAGTCTTCAAGAATTGCAATTCAAAGTCAGAAAAGGCAATAAGACCAAAAGAATGCAATTGAGATGTTCCCACTCACTATGATCACCAAATTTCCAGAAAAACCAATTTCTCCCTATGACTCCAAAAAGCTCTAAAAACAACATTTTCAACAATCTTTCTCCCCCTTTGACAATGAATTCATCAAGGTGCATGGAAGAAGATAGAGCATGAATGTAATGGAATGGCTGCAATTTTGTAGTTTTTCATTTTTTCAGTTTTTTTTGTTGTTTTTAACTTGAGCAAAAGGAGCCATGAAGATTAACCATGAAGACTATACAAGTATTACACCAAGCCATATTATGTGAAGACACTATGTTCAATCATGGCAAAGCATGTATAACAAAGCTAAGGCCAAAATAGCAATAATCTGAGATTAAATGAATCGACAACATGACAAGGTGCTCAAGATCACAGTTTCACTAAAGGTATCCAAAAATGAGTCAGGCCATGTCTATAAGCAAAATGGAAGCCAGAAGCTAGAAAATGAGTCAATTTTGAGCATTTTGAGATCAATTGTGAATCAATTTGTTCAAGCATTTAGAATTTAGCACTTTGAGCACTTTGCTGAAAATGATTGGTTTTATCTTAGTAAAGCAAGTCCTAGACTAAGGAGCCATCCACAACGCCTCCTAAGCTTCAACCAATTGCCAATTTGTTTTCTTAGCATTGTGCTAGATCTCAAGCCTCACTACGACCATCCCAAGCAACAAAAACTTAAGAGATTGGTCTAGGTCATCCAAAACTCCCCCTGAGTTCATGCCTAGTGCAATGACAAGCTGTCTCATGAGAAAGAATTGGTGAGATTAGTTTTTTCGCACAGAAAAAGCTCATTTTTCATTTGCTTGACTTAAGAATTATCATAGCTCAAGTTACAACTCAAAATAAGTTCAAGACTCAATTAAGCCTATATGACATGGCATGAATCATGAGAGGATCACTAAAGCAAAACTAGTCACAAGATTCAACAAGTCATATTATGATTCAGTTTGCTCACAGATAATAAAGCTAGCATGGCAAAAGCTAAGCTATACATAAAAAGCCATAAAAGAAATCTAGCAAGCTAGCACAAGGCATGGCAGGGTATAAAGTATGAAAGCATGTCATACAAGGATAATAGTCAAAGCTCCACAAGATTATATTACAATGCAAGTTGCTGAATTGTAAAATGCATTATGATACAAATGAATGCAAAAAGAGCAAACTCCCCCTCAAAACAATCCATAGGGATAAATTATCCCTAACTCACTTCTCAAGGTGGCAAACCTTGTTGGGTCTAAAAGATTTGAGAGGAGATTTGCCAAAAGAGCCTAGGACTCCACAAAACTAGTACAAAGACTTCAAACTCCACAAGATCTCTAGGAAAGCAACTCGAAAAGCTAGGGAGCGAAACACCATCACTAAAAAGTCCTACAGGCAACTCAAAAACTCGCTAAGGACCAAAGGATCGGAGACAAGCTCAACCTAGGTCAGGAGAAGAGTGCATCCTAGAAAACCAAGGGATAAGAAGAGTGCCTAGAAAAGACACGTGCTAGAATAGAGCCTCCTATCTACCCTGAACACAACAAACCCAACACCTGACACATAACAGATGCTATGCAAGGTAGACTAGGGATACCATACATAAATGAAAGGTATGGAAGCTCGAACCTGAGTCGCACTGCTTGGAAGTGAGATGTAGTCATGATGGATGAAGATCCATTCCTTAAAGCTCCAGAAGGTAGTTGCGCTCACCTATCATCCTCATCTCAAATTCCTTTGTCTCCAAGAAGTGATAGCCATCATTGAATGCACATATGAAGAAGAACCAACAGTTTGAAATCATGAATCACATGTTCTTCTTCTCAACTGAAAAGACTACACCAAAAAGACAGAAAAGTCTATGCCTTGGTACTGGGTTAGTGAGACAAAATCTAGAGAAACAGTACCAAGACACATGACTAGCAAGAATAGCAGCAAATGATCCAAAGCTCATGAAAGCATATAGTCAACAATTTAAGACATGAGCATGGAGAGAAACAACTCAATTTCAGTACATGCTATCCAAGATATGACAAAACTCAACCTATCCTTAGTCCACAAGAAGGCATAGGAGCAAGCAAACATGCACACAGCATAACACACATCATATATTACAGTCAAAGGTAAAACATGCTAGTGAAAGCTATGGCAAGACCCATGTATCCACAATACCATGAGAGCATAAGATATGTTAAGGAACAAAACATGGAAATCAAGTAAGCATGTGAATACACAAGGCAAAAATCAACAAGAGCAAAATAAAGAATATACACAATAGCACAAGCTCATGAAGACTAAACCAAGCTTATACACAATAGCACTCCCAGCGGCCCACAAAGACGCCTCCTCGCCTCCCAAAGACCGCCTTCAGCCTCAAGTGGCCACCGACCCGCCGCTGGGATTTTTCTCGACGAGGGCCGGGGCATCCTTACAACCTCCTCCACTCGCCCATGCGGCGTGATGAGCGGGCTCCTCATCGCCAATCCACCCACCAAACTCTGGATGGGGAGGAGCTCAGCCCTTTCCATTGCAATTCATCCCATCGCCCCAGCCTCCGAGGCCTGAGTTCATACCCCCTGGAACGGGCGCTCCGCGACCTCCCCTCCAAGCTCCTCCGCCTGGGCAAATGCGCCTGCACCCGGAGATGGTGAGTCAACTCCCCCCAGTAAGTGCTGGGCTCCATCCTCAAGGTGCTACATGGCCGGGGGCGACTAGGGAGCCCGTGAGGCCAAAAGTTGCTCCCCCGGTGCCCCTCCAAAGACCTTCCGTGGAAGGACCATTCCACCCGCTCATGGCCCAAGTACACTCGCTGCCGTAAGGATTCACATCAAGGAGGCCGTGGCCGAGGCGGTCAAGAGCATGTACTCTGCGGGCACTAGGCGTGTCCCGTGCCACCAATCGATCCGCTGGGAGCGCGTCACCACCGCCACGAAGAAGAGGATGTCAATCACCGATCTCCGGCCGGATCAAGTTGCAAGTCGGCGTGGGCGCCCAACTCGCCAATGCGCCAGACCATCGCCGCCACCGGCGGCATCTAGCTCTTCCACCAGAGAGCCTCGCCATCGCTGTCGCCGCACCGCCGCGATCACCATCACCGCCGCGACGAAGGGATGGGGCATCCTGTAGATCGGAATCCTCTCACAAGAGACATCTCGCAAAACTCCTTCCGATCAAGTTCCGCCACCTTAACCTCGGCCTTACGATGGGGACTCGACCCCATACAATTTTGAAGTATACTCCACGGCGATTCGGGCCGGGAGGTGGAGAAGTAGAGATGTGCAATTGCCTCCTCATTGTTCCTTTCCTGAACGACACGCCTCTGGTTCTTCAACCAAAAGAAAGGCTCCATCTATTCTTGGGACCACCGAGGAAGAGTTCAACATAAATTTCCAAGGAAGCTATAAGCGCTCTATGCTCCCCAACCAGCTTTTTATCGCAAGCAACAAAAGGGTGAATCCACAAGAGAATTTCTTAAGCGCTTTTCCAAAGTGAGAAGCCAAGTCGCAGATGCCCCTGACTCAACGGTCATAAATGCTTGCAAGGAAGGGTCTGCCCCAGAGAACTCAATTGCGCTTGGGAGAGATCCCCGAGGACGACCCATGAGCTCTTCGAGGTCGTGGAAAAATACGCCGGGGAGGAAGATGACCTGCCAAAAAGGACTTCGCCAAGACGATGAAAGCATCTCCTCAGGAGGAGGTCAAAAGGTTCCTCCGGAAAGAAGGGCAATGACCGGAGGGATCACTTTGGCAGGGAACGTGACTCCAAGATTCTTGTCGTAACCGACACTCCTTCTCAGGAGCGCGGGATCAACTCCACTAGAGGACCCAAGAAGGAATCGAGACCAAAAGCCCACTGGAAGGGACGTCCTGACGAAGGCCGCAATGAAAGGAGGAGCAATCCAAATCAAGAAGACGAGTACTGGTGTGCCTACCACAAGATGAACGGGCATGATACTTAACGAAGTGCCGCCAAGACGCCATCGATGTAGCGAAGCTCTCGAACACGCCCCAGCCGCCGAAGGCCACCACCACATCCCACGGCCGCCGAGGCAATGCCCCTTCAAGCAATTCCACCACCCTAGGCACAGGCCCCTGGTGATCTACCCCTCGGGCAGCGCTTGCATGATGTTGAGCATGAACTCCCATTCCAAGCACCGCAAAGACGAGTAAATGTCATAATAGGGGCTCGCCTCCGGTCATGCATCAAAACGCCAATGTATGAGTACGCCCGAGAAATCAACGCCGTGGGGTGGCTCTCAAAGCGCCCCTCCCAAATGGGCAAGCATTTCTTAGCTTCACAAATTGATGATGCACAAGGCTTAAGGTTCCTCATGATGACGCCTCTTAGTAATCGCCACAATATCCACTGCGAGGTCTCCCACATCCTTGTCGACGGAGGAAGCTCGCAGATATACTCTACCTATGTGCGCCAAGGAACTATGGGAGTCACGGGGCTATCATCCCGCATCCTACTACCATCCGACGCCTCTCACGGCTTGCCGTACCAAGAAAATCCATTCAACCCCTTGGGAGGATCGAACTCCTCATGACGTTCGGATCACAAGAGAATCACCGCACGGAAGCCGTCAGGTTCGATGTTGTTGACATCGAGTCCCCATTCAATGCTATCATGGGAAGGGCAACTCTCAACCGCTTCTGTGCAGCGGTACATCAAAACTACCTGTGCTTAAAGATACTAGGCCCTCGCGGGGTCATCTCCATAAGGGGTGATCAAGACTTAGCTCGCCGTTTGTACCACAAAGCGGCAGCTAACTCCGGCGACATCAACTTTCTTGAACCCAAGGAGTCAAAGGAGGAGATGCCCTTGCCTCTCTCACCGAGGCACACCAAGGATGTACCCCCTCCAGCAAGGTGCTCCCTTAAGCCTCGTTCGGAGGAGGACCTGCAGGAAGTACGGCTCTTCGACCAGGGTGACCCGCGGTCTCTTAGAATCGGGGTCGTTATCCCAGGAAAGATGGAGAAGGAGCTAATGGAGTTCTTAAAGTCCAACACAGCATATTCGCTGACACCATCAAACATGACACTTCTTTTGGACGCTCATGAGGGCCTCTGCACCTCTCATATCGCGCCAAGGGAATCGCAAAGAAAACACTTCGCCAAGGCTTCTATCGGCTCACAATGGTACAGATGCCTCGACACGCCAGAAGCGCGAGGATGCCAAAAGATGGTAGCAAATCACATCGATCCCGCTAATCCCGCGGCACCATACCAATTACTCGCCTTTGTTCGAGGGGAATGGACTGCTCGCCATTCCCACCGCAAGGGGCTAAGCGTGCAGGCAAGATCGATGAATTACATCACCAATGGGTAGAGGCGAGCCCCACCTCCGCCACGCCGCTTCCATGATGGAATTCCTTGAAGAATATCGTCCGTCGCTTCAAGATTCCTAAGGAACTCACGGCGGATAACGATACCCAATTCGACGCTTCAGCTTTCAGAGATTTCTGTAACTCCATCGGGACCACCCTTCGCTTTGATACGGTGGCTCGTCCAAAAACCAACGGGGCCGTGGGAAGAACCAATGGGCTAGTCCTACAAGGAATACATCACCACCTTGAAACAAGTGCACTCAAGCGGGGAACCCGTGTAGAGGAGCTCCCCGGCATCCTATGGGGCTCAAGACGACCCCTAGTCGCTTCCACTAGAACGACCCCGCTCTCACTCATGTACGGGGCTGAAGCTGTTCTCCTTGCCCAATTCGCTCAAAACGAGGACAACCGCAAGTGAGAGGGCGGACTTTGCAAAGGAAATCCACAAGTTTTATGCTTAAAACTCTACTGTATGCCCCCTGTGGCACCTATCGAGATGTAAACACCATCTTACTTAATGCAATGAAGACGTGGGGTTCCTACATGATCGCACCATTTATGCAATTATGACGTGGATCGAGGGTAGTCCCTTAACACGCTGCTGTTAAGGGGTTGACCTGTTTTGTGAATGTCTTCTCAATTTTGTGCTCACTGACGATTGAAAAGTTTGCCTTCTGACACGCGGTGATAAGATAGGCTGCTCCTAACACACTGCTGTTAGGAAGCAGACCTGTCCTACAAGTCTCGCTTGCCTCACACAAGCTCTTGCTAACCCTTCCCTCAAGCGATGTCACCTCCGTGGTGCCTAGGGTGCACGACCCCGTGGTCTCCCTAATAAAAGACCAAAGCGGCTTGGTCGTCTGGTCGACTCGCCATGGCGGCTTATGCCCCGCCGACCCGTATGCAGTGACGGCTCGTGCCTAGTGCCCGAGTCTATGGATGTGCTAAGGATTAGTCCCCTTCACCTCCAAAGCTATACGCCAAACGACCTCCGGGTCACTCGTCGCCCTGTTCTAATACAGGCAAAGGCTAAGCGTGCCTAACACATTCGCATCCCCTCGGGAACACTTAATGTTGGGGACACACGTCCAATGTGCCCATGACTTAGCCTCATGGGCACCTCCAAGCCCTCTGGGGGGCTACGACCCCTAGTGGTCATTTGGTGCCCCACGACTTAGTCTCAGAGGTGCCCTCCTGGTCCCCACGACTTAGCCTCAGGCACCCTCCCACATATCCATGACTCAATTTCATAAGCAAATGAATCATGACAATTCTAAGGAGTTCTATTTCGACGACTCTCATCAAGCCGCTGAACAAGAGGAGGACAACTTAGCCACACGGGCTTCGCCCGACATGCCGTCCGTGATTGAAGACTATGCCTCGGCAGGTGGCCTCGGCCCACGACTTCGCTTATGTAGGCTTCGGCCCGACGCCGCCCACCTTGAAGGCCATCCCACACACTGATGAGCGACACCTTCGGAGTGAGGCGCGTGGCTCCAATCCTCCGACGCCAAGAGCCCGGTAGTCGCACTCGGGCCTTGCGGCATCGAGCCCTCGACTCGTGGCCTTGCGGCCTCGCGTTCTCGCGTGTCGAGCCTCAGTCTCAAGGCCTCGTGCCCACGAGGCCTTGCGCTTTGCGACGCCGAGCCTTCAGACGCCACGCGCCCGTGCTTGAGCATCCGCAAGACCTCAAGTGGTTCACGCCGCGCCCCATAACTTGTGCGCTTGAGCCCTCTCGCGCCCACACCCTCGTGTGCCTTGCGCAAAGGAACATCAATATACAAATGCAATTATATAAGAGGCGAAAATTTCTCAAGCGCCGGCACTGATGGAGCATACCGATCTTAGAAGGCCTTAATAAGCCTTCACAGTGTCACACATACACCCATATGCCTGCAAGCACGCAGTTGATTCTTTTCCCTGGATCTGGCTAAATGGGCTTCGGGAATGGACGTGTAGGTGTTAGGGTTCTTTCCTGATTTACTCCCAAGAGAGAATGACCCAGGTAATTAAGACCAGGTAATTAAGAGTGAAAGAAGGGCATTTTGTTCATTCCGAAATAGTGAACAGTCAAATGTCAGGCATCCACCACAAAAACCGAATGGTTCCGACGGATAGGCTAATAAGAACCTCCACGTTTCATGCAAACAAGACAACATCGCTCATACTATAAACATTCAGAAGGCAATGTCATCCATTTCATAAGCATTGCACAACAGCCTTTCTAAAACAAAAGTAAAACAAAAACAAAAATTTGTGTGCTGGGTGGGATTCGATCCCGTGTTTTCATGGAAGATATGCCTGTGTTTTGCCACCAGCTACATCCGCTTGGTGTAAGCCCCATCCTTTTGCCCAGCGGCACTAACCGAACGATCGTGCAAAGATCGCTCCTCGCGCTTGACTCAAGACGCCTCGCCCCCACCAAGGTAGGGAGGAACGGCTCAGGGTCGCTTCCACGCTTCAGGCACACACAATGCAAGGAAACCGCCCAGGTTCGCCAAGCCCGCTGCTTTCATCTCGTGGGTACGTAAAATGGGACATGGTAGCACTGGCAATCTGTTAATGATTCAAACAACTCAGAAATAATCCCGCAAGAACGGTGGCAATAACAAAACAAAAAAAAAGAGAGCTAGCTTCGGTGACCGAATGGAGTCCAGGACCGAATCCGAGCTCAGGAACCATTTTGTGCCGCCTACCAAGAGGCCCCACTCTTGCCATATCACCAACCATGTGAGCTTTATGCCTCAAGCCGGGTCACCATGCGAGTAAGGACAATGAGCAGCCAGCGTGATAACCAACCAGGCAAGAAAGACAATGGTGCAGAAAAAGGAGAAAATGTGGAGCCGAACTCTAGACCTCAGGCACGCCCATGACGGACTCCCAGCACCCGGCATAACCCTCTGGGACCAGGCACCGTGTGCAACCTGGCACCGAGAGCACATGGGCCTTCCTGAGGCAGCTGCAGGTAAGAGCAATGGGTGGTCTGCAAAGCAAAAGAAAGAAAAAAGACCACCCAACTCCTTGCGGGACGAACTCACAAAGCCTGGCAACCCCACCCACAACACCCTGACAAAAGGAAAAGGGGAAGCGCCCTGGCACCGCGAGCGCCCTGGCACCGGAGGGCCCTGGCACTAGGAGCGCCACACCGCGAAGCGCCAGCGCGCTTAGCACCGGAGCGCCGCACCAGTCGCGCTTAGCACAGAGCGCCGCACCGAGAGCGCCAGGCACCGTGAACGCTTGGCACTAAGTTCAACGCCACGCCGACCGAGCCGAGACAATACGGAGGCGGCCACGCTGGGCCAAGCCGAGACGGCCGGAGGGGGCCACGCCAGCCAGCCGAGACGGCGCCGGAGGCGCCACGCCGAGCCACGCCACGGGAGGCGGCCACACCACCAAGCCAGGCTATGGAGAGGCCGCCCATGCACAAGTCATTCAGAGCAAGAACCAAGATGAGGAAGAAAGCCCAAGAAAAAATAGACAAAGAGGCAAGAATCAAGAAGAGGAAGCTCACCAGAGGCTCCAACGCTTCTTCTCCAAATGGCTGTCTCAAGCTCCTCGCTGCCGCCTCCCGCGAGCTCCTTTTGACCGACCGATGGTCAGACGCCGCCAAGAATGGAGTTGTGGGCTGCAAGAATGGAGATAGGGAGCCGCCAAGAGCACCAAGAAGAGCAGGGAGATGAAACGAAGCAATGGGGAAAAAGGTGGCTTCTAGGAGCCTCCGCCGAAAGAAACAAAGAAGGGCACTATGTTGTGGCTCGGTTGCTTCACGTGGGTAGCAGCTCGGCGACGAAAAAGCTAAGGGCACACGGCAGAGACAGCTGGACACTATTTGGTACATGCAAATAATGTGGACACCCATCTGGTTGCTGTCGTGGCTTGTGTGTGGCCATGGTTTAACTGCAGCGCTGTGCGTGGTATTCTGGGTGTTTCAAAGATTCTCGAATTCAAGATCGCCTTTGGTATTTCTCCAAATGCCAAGAGGCGGGGGCTACTTGTTGAGGAATATATTATCCCTTTGGCTATGAGACCCACTCCGCATGATAAATACCGGCTCATTGAATCTGAAATCGTAATCACTCTAAGATAGACCATCTCAGATCCCGCGCTTGTACTCGTAAAAGACTGTAATACCCCCCATTGTATTCTTAGAGTAGCCAACCCCCAAGGGGCATTGTGGTCATTTGTACAGGCTTGGGAGCCTATAAATACCCCGTGTATCCCTCCTTTCCAAGGGGAGCTCTTACAATACATACAAGCAAGTCACTAGGTGAGCCTTCGGGAGGGATCCTCGAACCCCCGTGGGCCGCCGACAGGAGTAGGGCGGTCCTCTCGGACCCCCGAACTTGTATAAATCCTCGTGTTACGTTCGCTCTCATGGACGAAGGCCTGTAGCACGACCATCGTCCGCCCTCTTACTTGTGTTCGGTTTTGCACTATCAACATGTATAATCTGCTCTTCACCGTTACTGGTTCAACATGTATACCCTTTTTTTAAACCCCTTTGAATCAAGTGTGCTTTGATCTGTGCCAGGTTATTAAACATCTTCAGATTATCGCAATCAATGTATGGACAGTACATAAATTTTATCCCCTTCTTCAACATATCTTGGTCGGCAGCTCTTCTAAAAGCAAACATGCCATTAATGTACTCTTGACTCACACGGTTCACACCGTACATCTAGTTTCGGTCCATCTATGCTACGCATGTAACAAATTAGTATCAAATTAGATTAATAAACCGCAAGTACGTACTCTTCCTATTGACCAAACAAACTTAAATTGATTAGCGATTAACCTAGAGCAAATATAAAGGGTTACAGATCATTACCCTCAGAGCTCACGACGAAAATACCAAATATCTCGTGAGATTCCTTTCCTTCTCCTTCTCCTCCCTTCCTCCTCTCCTTCTCCTCCCTGCCTCCTTCCTTCCCTTCCTTCTCTCTAAGCTGGCGTAGTGGGGGAGGACGTAGCAGGGGTGGCGGCTCAAATGGGAATGGGTAGGGGGGTCTGTCGGGACCAGGTATTTATAATGTCTACCTATCACAGATGGTTCTTATTACAAACCGTCTGTGATACGCAACTATCACTGACGATTTTTTAATAGAACCATCCGTGATAATTCACAGACGTTTCTTCTTTAAGAACAGTCTGTGATAGCGGAGATTATCACAGACGGTTCTTTTTAAGAACCGTCTGTGAATTATCACGGATGGTTCTATTAAAAAATCATTTGTGATAGTTGCAACACAGACGGTTTCTTTGGAACCATCTGTGATGAGACATCCACTATCGCCTATTTTGTAGTAGTGAGGTTTGCTAGGAATTCAGAATTTTCCAATGTAATCTCTACTCTGGGACTAACTGAGGTAGCATATAGGGGTCCCCGGCTGAACTAAGTACCATGGGTTTCTTTAACTTATAGGTCGGCACCTTAAGCCCTTCAACGAACTTTCTCGAAACAAAAGAGTGCGAAGCTCCAGAATCAAACAATACTTGTGCAGGTTCCTGAGCCTTCTCGGCTGTGACATGGTTCACACGGGCATGGTTTGGTATCGGGGTAGACCTTGATGCTTGCGAAGTCTGATGACTCTTACTTTGATTTGATGTCTGGCCTTGAGTTGGTGTAGTCCGTGAGTTGAACGTTGCAATAGTGTTCTGGCGTTAAGGGCACCGGTTGGCGAAGTGTCCTTTTTCTCCATAGTTGAAGTAGTGGAGATTAGTTGTGGGGTTGGCTGCTATAGGTTTTCCGGCGGGGTGAAGGGTACGGAAACCACTCCCATTGGGATACGGGGCTGGAGCTAAAGTTCTTTCTGGCAAGGTTGCAAATGATCTGAATGATGAGCTGCCATGGAATGTTGACTTCCGTGGAAAGTTGTCTTGTGTCCTCTGAAATGTCATCTTTCTTTTGTGGCTGGCTTTCACTGTTCGCTTTTCATTTTCCAGGATAAGAGCTTTGTTGACCAGTTGGTGAAAGCTAGGGAAATAGTGCAGAATAAGCTGGACTCTCGTATCTTCGCACATTCCTTCCACGAAGCGATCAATCTTCTCTTCTTCGTCGGCGACGTCACTTGGGGCATAGCGAGTGAGTTGGTTGAACTTTGTCAGGTACTCATTGACTGACATGTGACCCTGCT
This sequence comes from Phyllostachys edulis, assembly GCA_036346405.1. Classification (NCBI taxonomy): domain Eukaryota; kingdom Viridiplantae; phylum Streptophyta; class Magnoliopsida; order Poales; family Poaceae; genus Phyllostachys; species Phyllostachys edulis. The sequence goes on along the minus strand of CM070551.1, from coordinate 75,915,770 downwards.
TTAGAGCTCTGAACTCATTCTTTTTCATTCTCATTGTACCCGCAGGCACAAAGTTGGTTCTAAAAGTGGCCTTAAATTCAGCCTAGGGAATTGACTGCCATGCGGGTTCAATCTCAACTAGTTGCACTTCAGCAATTGCTTCTACGGCGGCGGGGTCTTGCTGATCCTCAGCCTCAAGTGCTGATGTTTCTTCCTTTTCTTCTTCTGACTCTTTATCAGCTACTGGACTTTCACCACCTCAGGCACTGAGGTAGTTCTCCCACCAGGCAGCGGCGGCACCTTTTAGCTGATGGGTGGCAAAGTCCACCTTGTCTTCTTCTGAGCAGCAAGCGAGACGAAGCTTCTTCTCAGTATCTCTAAGTCAGTCTTCAGCTTTCAGGGTTCATTTGCCGCAGCGAAGGTGAGGTGAGGGGTCTGTTCCTGAGGAAGTCTGCCAATTTGGAGTTGCGATCGGCTGCTCTGGTCTGCTGATTGGTTAGTAAAGCCTAAAGAATCTACGTTTGTTAGAACATGACTTGTGCCATTATTGGGTTTGCTGGCGGCAAGGGAGGTAGATCTTGTCCATGGCCACAACCTCGACCATGGCCATTGCCACGGCCTCTTCCTCGGCCTACTACAAAAGCACCACGGCTTAGTGCGGCGGCTCTCTTAGGTGCCTTCTAAAGAAACCCTGAGCCTAGAATGGCTGCATTATATTAAGGGGATTAGGTGTTACATGACTCCTGAAACATATCATATAGGCTAAGCTAAGTCACGACACAGGATACAAACAATACGACTACAAAAGAAGGAAACAAAAATTGCTTGCAACCAAAAGACTGTCTAGCAAGTACTGCTAGCTAACCTAGACTAGCCTAACTACTCCAACGGGGGCTGACCACTACAAGCGGTGCAATTACCTGGGGAGTGAGAACGAGAATGGCTACTGCAAAAGCTGGGCGAGCAGGAACAACTGAGGCTGCGTCCATGGCTGGACTCTCCAAGGTCGATGAAGGGCTGCGGACTGGGGCATCACATGCTCTTGCACGTAGCCATCCTGGTGTGGGCTCCTTTGGGTCGGAGTGGTCAGTCAAGCATCCGGTAGCTAGAGGCAATGGCTGGTGGAGGAGGAGCTGGAACGGAGATCGCAGCGATAGCTGTGAGGCATGCCAACTCTACAACGTTGACTTCTCTCTCCTGTACTACAGCAAAATGGCCTCTTCACTCCTGATCATGTTGTTGTGGAGGGTGTCGGAGTGGGCGTAGCTGCTAGTGAGAAGCATCGATCTGAAGCTGCCTAATCTCATCCACGGCAGTGTTGATGGTAGCTATCATCGCCACCGTGAGCTGCACTTGGTGGGTCTAGCGGGGGTCATCATCTCTAACATTGAAGACCTCCGTGATGCGCTCTCTGTCTGGGAGATATGGGTATAAGTAGCAGAAGGTTGATCTCAGCAATAGATCCTCGTGCATCTAGCAAAAGCGGGTGGAGGCGAAGCGGGCTGCGTCCTGAACTACATTAGAGCAGCTGCGCCAGGGTGCCTTGGCCTTGAAGGTGCGAGCAACAAACTCACCAACCCTGGCATAAAGGTCGACCTCCATGGTCCAAGATTCTTAGTCCAACATCATCATCATCTGGCCCCTGAAGATAGGTGGGCAGGAGTAACCCAGGTATTGCATCAGCTGGCGGAGGATGTCTGCAAACCCTCCCTCACTTTCTCCGTGAGTGTAAAGGTCCCACGGGCCATTGGACAATGGGGGTAGCCATCTACAGTTTTTGAAACAGGAGAAAGGTCAGTAAAAACTTAATGAAGGTAGAGATAAGTATAAATATAATTTGCATAAAATGTAGGCTCAAAATGATCAAAGTATCGACTTGCCTAGATTAAAGGTAAGAGTGTCTTGGTAATGTTGTGCTTGATCAAATTGGAGATCTCCCGCGTCTCCGAATTCTACTCGGATGAATGTACCAGAAAAAGGAACAAACAAGCCAAGAGAACAAATAAATGCACAAAAAATCATAAATAAACTCCAAATTAAATAAGACGAATTCCATAAGCAAGATCTTGAATTTAGAAAAATTTATAAACAAATTTCATAATTTTTGGAGTTATAACGAAGGAGAACAAAGCTTCCGAAGTTTGATTTTGAATTAAATCCAGAAAATAAACAGAGGAGAGGGAATCTCTCACTGACAGGTGGGGTCCACGCACAGTGAACATTTTCTTTTTCCTTTTATTTTTCTTAATGAAAATCACCTCCTGACATGCAGGACCCACCAGTTAGTGGCTCGGTGCACCGACACAGTGCATGGACCTTTGGTCCATGGCACAGTGATTTGGTCCACCAGGTGCGCACTGTGCACTTAGTGCACCCGGGCCCACGTGTCAGTTTCTTTAACTCAAAACCGGTTTTTAAAAGGTTATTAAGCAAAAGATCGGGCCCACTTGTAAGTGAAACTAACCAACAGTTAAGCCCATGCTAAACACTGCTTAGACTAAAATGACGAGAATTAGTGCTAAACAAAACGAAAATGATGTGCTACAGTGTCAGGTCTGCTCCCACAAAACAGGGAGGGGCTAGGGCACCTCATCGCTGGTGAGGGAGCCAATGGTGCTGGCCAGCAATGGCAAAAACGGGCCCCTCAGGGTCGCGCAAACTTGCAGGGAAAAGGGCGTGGCCGGATTTGCCGTCTAGAGCAGCCGACAGTGAGCTCTAGCGGCGGTCAGGGGACCACACATGGTGCCATGGTGACATGGTGCCATGGTGGCATAGCGCAAAAGGGCTTGATTCCGGGCTTGGGGGAGCATCTCGGGGCTACAAGGAGCTCACTTGGAGCAATGGTGAGGGATGGGGAGGCATGAGGCAGCTTGTCGATAGGAGCCTAAGGCGGTGCCAAGGTGGGTGACGGGGAGGGCCCATCGGAGAGGGAGACGGAGCTCGGCAGTGCTTGAGGTAGCTTCAGGATGTCGGTGTGGTGCTCGTGCAACAAGATTGGGTCAAAGGCAATGAGGAACTTAGTCAACGATGAAAGGGGGTGATTCGGCCGGAGGGGAGAAGAAACCAAATCTGGGCGATTTCTTTGGGGGTACTTACCAATCGGCGAGGGGCGAAGTGGGGGAGTGACAATGGGGAGCTTAGGACTCTTATAGCCAAAGGGGAGGAGCTAGGAGCCGTTGAAGGTGCAGTGGAGTGCGCACGGTCCCAAGGCGGCCGGCATGGGGGTGCTCTGGCGAGGATGCGACAGGGTGGAGGCCGCTGTCGTCATGGCGAAGACCAAGGGGTCGAGTGTAGGCGGGCTGGTGGCGCTGCAACGGGTTCTAGAGCACGTATGCGCAAGTGCAGTGCGACGCAGAGCGCGGACCGGAGAGTGCGGTGCTAACACGGAGAGGCACGCTAGTGACGGGACAAGTCGAGGAGGGGGGCACCAGAGTCATGGGTGGCAGGGGAGCAGGTGCGGAGCACGGGGGTGGCAGTGAGGCAGGGGAGCGGCATGCGCGGCGCAGTAGCTGACCAAGTGCACGGGCGTGCTCTGGAGCGGGCACGGGCGGCTTGGGGCGGGCACGGTGAAGAAAAGGGGCAGGAGGGGGAGAGCTAGGCCAAAAGAAAGGGAGGCTGGGCCGGAGAATAATGGACCGGTCCAAGGGGAGGAGGTTTGAAAAGGAATTGAAATTCAAACATGAAGTTTCAATTGAAACCGAAATTTGAAAAGAGGTAAAAGCTTGAGAACTTTGCAAATACATAATAATTTGAATTAAGCTTTTGAACTAAAGGACAAAGTAGGATTACTATTTATAAACCAGAAACGGGGATGTTACAGTTTGGCAGAATATTAAAGTTCAACAAACTTTGTCTTTTCGATGGAGGTTCACACATATAAATAGAAAAACAAACTCGAATTCACACAAACCCGACACAGAATCTGTAATTTCTAGAATAAACTATGGGAATTTCAAGGATTTGGCAGTTTTGAATTTGCCACTCCAGGTGTTACCAACATGTGGGTTCTACGGCTACGTATCGGTAAGCAACTAAGCATTTCCTGAAGCCAACGCTGGTGGTGGACGAGTGCGAGTGAATTATCGCCGAAATGGTTGGCTCGAAGTGCACATATTTTTTGCCTTTTGTTTTTAGATCTTTTTTCTCGGAAAGAATAATAGAACGATTAAAAAAATGTAGTGACGAAGAGTGATGCTTTGATGGCAACTAGCTAGTGAACATAGTTATTTGTGCCAAAAAGGAATTTGTCGCAGTATGTTTGTGAACAGGACTTTTAGTTTGGTTGAAAACTAGTTCTTCTGATCTTAAAGACAACAAAAAACTGTAAAGTTGAAATATATAAATCTAAAAAAAGTTGAAATATATAGGAATCAAATTGGTAAGATTGATGGGCTATCACGAATATCTCTTGCCTGTCTCTTTTTTTTCCGAGAATATATACGCAGGAGGGCTGCATATCTTTGCATTAAAGATAGAGCTAAACTGTTTTGTTACTCTTGGCCCGACGCACACGCCCATGAGCAAGACGAACGCTGGGATTTTTGTCATCGTTGCCAACGCAGCTCACGTCTTGTTCTGTTGTTCTTAATCCACTAATACGAATAGCAATACCAGATGTATAAACTAACCAGCGGAGAGCAACATCTTGATCCGCTTTTCACGTCATGTACTCACGCAAGATGCCAATACTAACAGCCAAACCTTTTTGATCTTTTCCCAAGATGTTTTAGCCGGTTCAAATGAGGAGACAGAAGGCATTGAATCGATTCAATACATTGAAGGAGTCGATTCTAACAAAAAAAATACATGGAACCGGACTCTACTTAGGAATCGATTCAAAACATTAAACAACTCATACGAGCATTAAACAACTACATAGGAGAGAGTGCGGTTGAGAGATGATATTATTATTTTGTGGTTTTTTAATGTAACGTGATTCCCAGTTATTAGTAGGAATCGGTTCAATACATTGGAGAAAAATAAGCTCAGTTCCTAGAACGTTTACGTGGCATGATTTTGAATCAACATCGATTCAATACATTAAAGATGCTATAATCCTCTAGCCTACTGCACAGGGCCCATTTGTTTCCTGGCTGATGTGGCCCACTAGCTGTTAGGGCATATTCAATAGTGGCCACCTCAGCGGTCTCTTAGCTGTCTTGTTATTCAAAAATCTTGGTAGAGGAGAGATGATCAAGTATGGTGGTCGGGCTAAACCAGCCACGTGGCATGTGTATGTTCGCTGCCTATGCCTACCTTCCTCCGATATACTCTATGACTGGTCCGGGCAACATGAGTGCGCAGACTTGACCGCTCGCCACCGGCGGCCGGGCCGGTCCGCGTCTAGCACGGCGAGATCAAGAAGACGTGAATTTCTGATAGACGCTAGCTACAGCCAGCTAGTTCCATGCATGCGGTCAGTATCCTTTATGTGCAGGCTGCTCTCGATCGTCTCTGCCTTTCCGTCCAGTTTCCCCGGCTTGTAAGCTAAGCTAATACTACTAGCTACAATTGCACCCGCTAAACTAAGCATAGTAGCCAGGAGCTGACAGCTTCACACCGCGCGCACAAGCACACAACTACAAGCTAGCCCCCATGGCGAGGCCTCTGATTTGTAGCCTACAACGCACATGACAATGCAAATTTGTAGTTAATTAGGAACTTCGGATTAGAGTAGCTAGCCAGCTGAACATGTTCCACTTGTACATGAATTCCAAAATTTCCATTTGCATTCCTCAAAAATACATAAAATTTCAAAGAATCAATGTAACATATACACATCCATTAATTAACATCTTGTCGGACCTGGATTTTCTAATCCCAAATCCTCTGTAAAAGACACTGTGCTATTACCTAGATCGGTAGATAACACTCACAGACACATTGCTGAATCATTTCATACATAGCATAAAACCATATCATTCATTAATTAACACATCAGAGTTTACATAGACCTCATCGTCACATTTTTACAATAAGGGCCGAACAGGCCAAACTGATTACATTACAAAAATAGCGGAAGCGATAACAGAAGCAAAAGAGTGAGAGCACACCTCTCCACAGGCAAGTGACTAGGGAAACCCGTGTGCGTTCAATATTAACCAAAGACTTGGATAATATTGGATGCACGCAATCACCGATGGAGTCAGCTGGACTGAGGTGAGATCGAGACTAAACTAACTGAACTACTCCTCATCATCTCCTAGGCCTCCAACTTCTGGATCCTTGTAGTACTCGTAATCTCCAGGATTTTCTGCTTCTCAGGGTTTTGGGGGAAAGAGTGAGGATGAGCACAACTTCCGTGCTTGCGAGCCAACACACAAGATGCAATAATATTACATGCAAGGCTTAACAAGGATGGCTCAGATTCTTTTATTTGCTAAAGCAGTGTTTTCAATTATTATAATTATAAATTCCTATTACTTAGCATTTTAACCAAATTGTATTTTATTAAAGAGAGTAATTGTGCAATATTAAATAACAGCAGAGGTTCCCTCCGTCGGAAACTCTAACTTATGCTTCATTTGATTGGAGCTACCTCCATTTATTAACACCACTGAGTCTGAAAACCCAAGAAAAATCCAATCTCAGGGCTAGGTGAGCCCACCACATTTTTCATACCCCCACAAATGTTTTTTTGAAATAGAACTAACTTTAGTTAAGTTCCCATGTCCGCCTTTGACCGTAGGCGCAGCTGTTTAAATAGTTTAGACTCTGCAGAGGTTGTACACTGTAACCACAAGAGATAATCATACTCGTTACCCCACATGATTCCTTAGTCATGTAGTTGAGAGATCGTCACAGTAACCTTTCAAATTACCTCGCCCCTTCCGTCATCTCACCCATATGGGGTTACGCCCATATGTTGTGCAGGATGTCTACCTCGGCGATCTAGAGTAGTTGAACTACACCACAGCGACTGGTAACTTCACCTTGTATCGGTATCCCATTCAAGTCAGATGTATCACGTGCTTGCACATTCCCGTTATGTAATACTCCGAATATCAAATAGAGAGAATATTATTCGGGAGAGGGAATTTATTCAATTTCGAATTTCTCCTAACAAAGAAAGTATCCAACAGCGGTTATGTAATATCCTGTTTAACATTAGAGAATTAATTGAAATGAGAAAGATATTTAACAGGAATTAAAAAGAGAAATCAGATTTTTAGAGGAGAAATAATCTTGGGCCTTCGGCCCACGTTGTTTGGCCCAAGTGGGAAGTTGGTTTAAGAAGGGGGCAACCAAACCGTAGGCACTTTACTGTAGCATGGGTACTGTAGCACTACCGCCACTGTAGCACGCGCCCTCCCCTCCAGTGCTTCTCCATTGTTGCCAGCCATAAGGAAGAGGAAGGAGAGGGAAGAAGAGAGGAGAGGAAGAAGAAGAAGGTGGGGGTGATCTTCGCGAGGACTTCACGAAGGTTTCAGCGGCATCTCGCGTCGTTCTTGTGGGTAAATTCGTGATCCCAATTAGTTTTGATAGATAATTCGTATACGATTCGTATTCATTAGATGTTCTGAGATTTCTGCAATAGATCGGTTGAATCTGTCTTCCTGTTGACGCACGGTTTTGGGTTAGATCCGAGCAGATTCAGAGATTAGTGTCTCCTGGAGATAGATGGGAATTTTCGTTATCTTTCCATAAAGTTATAATTCGTAATTTTTGGATAAACGGTTAATTAGTTATGAATTTCGCAAGACAGAGTGCTAAATCAGTCTCAGGACTTGTGCAGCGAACATAGATCTGTAAATTTGATATGGGAGACGGCCAAATTGGATTAGTTGGTCTCCTTGAGAGTTGTAGGTATTTTCATTATGATTCCAGAAAGGTAAATTTCATAATTTTTGGATTTATAGATAAAAAGTTATGAATTTTAGAAGCTCAGGCTGTAATCGGACTCACTCTTGCATTGTTTGTTGTTTTTTTAGGTGATCTTTGAGGTTGGCTCCATGGGGAGGGAATAGACACACACTACCTTTTCACTTCACCTTAATCAAGTCCAGGATTTTATTTTAGTTCAATTTAATCATTCATTATTGATGAACTGTAATAAATAATGTTGGCTGCGGCTGATAACTCTTCTCCATTAAGATTGGTTAAGAACTATGCGTGAACTTAGTTCATCCTTTGATATAGTTGCTTGAGATCAGATTATACTTCTGCGATGATTCTGATATTTGTTGATTTCACTATTGTCTTGATATTAATGATTGTTGGAACCTCCGGTATAGCTAACTATACAGGGGAGGTTCTGCCGAAATTTAGAATTTTATCGTCTGTTTTAGCTTTGTTAACATGTTAGTTTAGTAGCATTCCAACCCTTGTAGGACTGGGGTGTTATAGTTGGTATTAGAGCGGGCTTTAGGTCCATGGTTAATAGAAATATATTAAAATGACACACTATGCACAGTAGGTGGGGTTTGGGTAATCCATTGCATCCGCATTTCTAGTGGTATGTTTCAACATGTTGAACTATTCTTGAATTGCTTCTGTACTATCATTTTTGTTGTTAATCTATGATCTGCTATGATCTTCTATATCTATAAATTTATTCTATGATTACTATGAGATGACCTTATATTCATAATTGATTATATTGGTTATGCGTATTGGTAACGGACGTTGAGAAGTTGAGATCGTGGTTGTTGTCTTGGGTTTTGCCAGGCTACACCACCGTTCGTGGTATGGGAATAGAGAAGTACTTACCCTCATTCCATAGTTATGTGTTTGGCATGAGTTCTTTAAGGAAGATGTTGTCTTCCTTGAGCTTGTATTTTGTCTTCTGGTTGTAGTTTCTTACCGTTGATGAACTTCCTTTGATTGGTGGTTTAACGAAGTGGGCAAGTTTCAATTGGTCTCTATTTGTTCTTTGAAGCAAGTATTGTTCTTTCGACTAGTGTGATATTTTAGCTACTTGTGAATGTCGTTAGTTTGCAAGATTGATCTTTTCATGGAAGTTCTGTTTTTATTCCCTGTTGGAAATCGTAACTCATTTATTCGCTTGGTATTTGGGCAATGGAAGGTTTCTTTTGCAAGTTCTTTATTATGTGGAAGCTTTGACCTTGCGTATTTCTTTTGGATTAATTCGAAGATTGAAGTTTAGTACCTCTCTTCTATGAAAGAGTGTGATAAAACCCTTTATTGTCATGTTAAACTAAGAGGTTTTAATTAAATGAATTAATATGGTATGAGTTATCAGGTTGGGACATTAGCGTGGTGCAAACCAACGATTCTTAGCTAATATCTTTAGAGATGAAGTTGATTAATTTCAAGTTGTCCTGTAGTAATCTCTTGAACATTGTTGAATAAGAATTTGTCTATACATGTTTGAGACTCATGGAGTTAATTACGGTGTGTTAGGCTATTGCCTCGGTAACTATTAATCTTAACTCGCTTCTATTCAAATACATGATGATTTTGTACAAATGCTAGATTCACTGCTTTTTGCCATGCTAAATTATTGTTATATGTATGGAGAAAAGGATGATGGTTGTTGTAGTGACTCACAAAATCTTGTCTTATAAATATTCCATTGTTGAAGATTAAAGATATTTCATTCTAATTTCGAACGAGAGATAGGACTATGAATGCTTCCATGATTAGATAATCATCATTGTTAGTATTAATTGTTAGAGTGCTATTAGTGTGTGCTTTACTGGCATTGAGTGTCAGTAAGGGTATATGAGCGAAATCTAATAAGTGATTTAACCCGTGGGTTTTATGAGGTTGTCTTGTTCTAGAGTGAGCTTGTTAAAAGAGGTTTGCTTCAGCTTTGTGGCTTTCGCACTAGATTTCTTTTCTAGAATGAGTTGTTATTACAATCTTATATGATGATGGAAATTCTATAACATGATTTGTTGTGTTCCTTTTGGAATATTTATTGATGTGATGGTAATGTATAATGAATGTTATCAAGAATATATGTTATTGATGTTAATAAAGTGTTCAAGAATGTGAGGGTGATGTTGATTCTTTTATGGAGAAAGAATTTTGATCGCCTTTTGTGATATCTCTTAAATGAAAATATTTCAAAAGTTGCATTCATGATCTCTTGGTGTTCAATATTTTTGTGGTAGTTGAATTTTTGTTGAGTAAAGCATCATGTTGCAAAGCTCTATTGATTCTTGGGTGATTCAAGTGACTTGGTCTTGAAGGCTCGTTTGTTCCTATCGGTTAAGGTTTGATATTCCTTCTTGTGAGGCTTGTGCCTCAATTGTGGTCCTCCTTATGTATTCTGCGATCATTGCCTAATCGATTTTTTTTCCTCGGTCCTGTGTTCATTGCAGTGGTGAATGTTTTTCTAGATGGTGAAAACTGTTTTCATTTGCCTATTCGCTTCACATGGGTCTTCAAGTGTTTATTAATTGTTGTTGTGCGATCTTGGGTTGTGATCTATTTGAGGAGCATTAGAGGATGAATTGATTTCGTGTATAATTCTTGGAAAGAATCTTAGTATACCCAATGGTTGTCTTTGGGCTGAATCAATTGCATTGTTGCAACTATTAGAATCTATAGTGATTTGTGGACCAAGATTCTCTGTTCATTTTGTGGTGTAGCGTAACGAGGGAGAGATTAGCAAGGTAATCTAATCGTTAAAGCAATTTATGAGATAGTAGAGATTATGGGATTATTTGTCAGGTATGGCTTGGTCTCAATGAGTAACTCTCTTGGAGTTAGAATCTTTCAAAAGATAATTTGGTTAAGAGTATAATTGTCCATTGACCTTATTGGTCGAGTATGGTTAGGTTGTGGGAGTTTTATTCATCGAATCGATGATTTCCTACCCTTTTACACCGTAAGTTCATTCTAGGGTCCCGGAGGTTAAATTTTGGGCTTCACCTTTTATATGTCAGGGGCTTTGGTCGCCAGGATTTTGTGTAGCTAAAGTATAATAAGGGTGGATTCCGGATTGTGGGATGATCTTTGATAGGACCCTTTTGATGTAGTACGTGAGAATACGTGATGTCAACCATGATTTGGTTATTATTAAAGGATTGAGGTGATATGATTGAATGTGAGATTTATTTTGAGATACTTTAGGAGTCATCCGTCAAAGTAATTCCGTCAGTAGAGGAGTTGGTAAGAATAAGTCTTGTGGAGTCAAGAGAGCCTTCCTTTAAGCGGGTGGTCGATGTATTCGTTCGAGCTTGGCATTGAGGTTGCCAATTTAAGAAAACGAGATAGTGTCATATGATGAAATCGAAATTCATAATTTGAGAGAAGTTACATTCCTAAAAGAGAAACTGAGAAAAGGATGTTTCCTCGGGTAGTGAAGCATTTTCTTGTTCTTGTTTGAGTTTTGTGTTGTTGACTAGAGTCTTCCGCACTTTGAGTTGGCGCTTTGTTGGCATGTTTGATTCTTTCCAATTCAGGCAAACCAAAAGAAGTATTTGGTTTGGGCATTCGAGTGATTTCTCCTTTGGCTTTCGTGGTATTCAATCGTAAACTGCCTATTTAGAAAGTGGGATTGTTTTCGTGATGAATTGTCAAATTTGGATTTGACCCTTTTGGTGGAGAGATAGCATTGCGTGGATGCGAGGAGAACTCTTTATTTTCAGTTGGATTCTCTTTGTAAAATAGTTGTTTAAGAATGAGTTCTGTTGTGCATTCATGATTAAAGGAGGTGTTCTTTGTTAGATGAATAGTTTGATTTTGAGCATGTTGTGTGCTTTTGTACCAAAGGGGAAGTTGGACCAGGTATATTGATTCGTTTTCGACGATTGTAGAAATTAGGAAGTTGGCGTACCGCTTTGACCGTCTCGGGTCCATACGCGAAGTACGCAACGTCTGGTGTTCTGGTACTAAGTGAGCAACTGAGCAATTCAAAGCTTGGGATTTCGTTAAAGACGTTGACCATCGAGTAGGGTCTTATCTTCGATTCTCTTCTGATGAGTGTACCTGAAAATGCTGGGTTGAGTGTTAGGACAGACGTCGTTTTACGTCTTTGTGTTGTGGTCTCGCTAGTCCGAGAGAGAGGCCACTTGGGAGTTGGAGTTTCGTATGTGCGATTTGTTCACTTCAGTGCACGTGGTTACCGTTGATAGTTCTCGGCCAGGTTGTTCTTTCACAGAGGTCTTGTGTGAGGATTCGTGGTCTAATCTGCTTAAGGGGTAGAATGTAATACCCCTAATATCAAATAGAGAGAATATTATTCGGAGAGGAATTTATTCAATTTCAATTTCTCCTAACAAAGAAAGTATCCAACAAATGTTATGTAATATCCTGTTTAACATTAGAGAATTAATTGAAATGAGAAAGATATTTAACAGGAATTAAAAGAGAAATCAGATTTTAGAGGAGAAATAATCTTGGGCCTTCGCCCACGTTGTTTGGCCCAAGTGGGAAGTTGGTTTAAGAAGGGGGCAACCAAACCCTAGGCACTTTACTGTAGCACGGGTACTGTAGCACAGCCGCCACTGTAGCACGGTGCTACTGTAGCACGCGCCCTCCCCTCCGGTGCTTCTCCATTGTTGCCGGCCATAAGGAAGAGGAAGGAGAGGGAAGAAGAGAGGAGAGGAAGAAGAAGAAGGTGGGGGTGATCTTCGCGAGGACTTCGCGAAGGCTTCAGCGGCATCTCGCGTCGTTCTTGTGGGTAAATTCGTATACGATTCGTATTCATTAGATGTTCTGAGATTTCTGTAGTAGATCGATTGAATCTGTTTTCCTGTTGACGCGCGGTTTTGGGTTAGATCCGAGCAGATTCAGAGATTAGTGTCTCCTGGAGATAGATGGGAATTTTCGTTATCTTTCCATAAAGTTATAATTCATAATTTTTGGATAAACGGTTAATTAGTTATGAATTTCGCAAGACATAGTGCTAAATCAGTCTCAGGACTTGTATAGCGAACATAGATCTGTAAATTTGATATGGGAGACGGCCAAATTGGATCAGTTGGTCTCCTTGAGAGTTGTAGGTATTTTCATTATGATTCCAGAAAGGTAAATTTCATAATTTTTGGATTTATAGATAAAAAGTTATGAATTTTAGAAGCTCAGGCTGTAATCTGCCTCTCTGTTGTGGACAGAAGAGTTTTACTTGACTATTTACAACATTTGTTGCACAATAGAAATATTTGAGATAATTTTATTGAGATAGTTGGTTTCCTGTAGTTTCCAGAGAGTATTAGAACAATGTCTTTGGTTGAGCCAAACAAAAGTTACGAAATTCACAAGTTAGTAGTACCGGAGATGGCAGATCGGTTTTTGGGATTAAAAACAAAGACTTAGATGAACTAGTTTGATATTTTGGTCACCTGAGAAGTTGTAGCTAGGCTTGTGTAGGTTATAGGAAAATTGGATTCATGGATTTTGGAGTTTTGACTCAAAAGTTAAGAATTTTTCCTTAACAGCTGTTCGTTTGGACAGATTTGAGAATTTGAGAGAGTTTTGATTAATTGTTGGGATTGCGTTTAGGGACGCTTGTTCTCTTTCTGTTTCGCTGCATTGCTGTACACTTTTGTGTGGTATACTTAGTTATTTACGGTTGCCAGGTGGTGGTGAACAACGGGGCTAGAGCGTTCCATCGTTGTCTTCCGTCTCATGGCTGAGGCAAGTACATTTGATTTGTCTTGCATGCCTTTTTGTTCCACTTGGTTGATTAATAAGCATTGGGTAATTCCGGTATTACTTGTTTCCCTTCATAATTGATATACCATGTTTCTTCGATGATATGTTTCGTTCAATGTATCCTTTCGTTCGTTCAGTCATGTTTCACCCACTGGAGTGGGTAGTGAAGTCCCATCATTCCAACATGGGCAAGTACCTCAATGTTCCTATGATCATGAAATGTTGAATGCATGTTGGTGATTTTGTATTGCTAAGAGCCACGTTAATATTTAATTGTTCGTGTTCAATCCATTTGTGCATGTATTTTCAATGTTCATATGTCATACCATGCATCCATAATACATGTTTCAATCCACGGAGTGGATCAATAAATAAGACCCATCAATTCCAAAGATGGGCACGTAAGACCCACCATTCCAATGTGGGCGTTTGGGACACCCGCATTTAAACGTTCTTCGACGGGTTTGGGTCCCCGTGATTTCGTTAAATGCGGGCTTAGGTGAACACCGACGGTGTGTCACCAAAGAATACCGTATATGCATGTGTGTAGTCCCTTCATTTCATCCACATCATTCATTCCATTCATTCAAGTGTTCGTTCTGTGCTTATTTCATACACTTTAATGATGTTCACATGATCATGGTTGTTATGTATTATTCATTTACTGTACTTGCTGAGTCTCGGACTCACTCTTGCATTGTTTGTTGTTTTTTTTTTAGGTGATCTTTGAGGTTGGCTCCATGGGGAGGGAATAGACACACACTACCTTTTCACTTCACCTTAATCAAGTCCAGGATTTCATTTTAGTTCAATTTAATCATTCATTATTGATGAACTTTAATAAATAATGTTGGTCAGAGTGAAAACTCTTCTCCATTAAGATTGGTTAAGAACTATGCGTGAACTTAGTTCATCCTTTGATATAGTTGCTTGAGATCGATTATACTTCGCGATGATTCGATATTTGTTGATTTCACTATTGTCTTGATATTAATGATTGTTGGAACCTCCGTATAGCTAACTATACAGGGAGGTTCTCGCCAAATTTAGAATTTTATCGTCTGCTTTTAGCTTTGTTAACATGTTAGTTTAGTAGCATTCCAAATTTTGTAGGACTGGGGTGTTATACGTTATCCATCCAGTGAGATGACATTCAGGGTTTAATAAATTTACTAAACCAAGTTGCACTTTGCAGACATGTGGTTGTACTTGTTTTACACGGGAGGTCATGATAAGATTAAGTTCTTAGGGTCATTTGAGCGGTTTATTCCACATAACATACATTCCTTAGACTGCATTAGCACCCATCAATGTACCACCCTTCCTACCATCCGCCCAGATGGTAACATCAAGTTATTAGGGTTTTTGAGGAGTGAAATACATCAACTCAACCATTCTAGACATTTACCCACAATGACTGTCCAAAACCACTTTCATGTTTAAGAGATGATGATTGGGGTATTTAATACTCCAATACTTAAGCAATACTACACTACTACAAAAAGGCTAATACTGGACGCCTCATTACAGATGGTTGACCAAAACCGTCTGTATAACATGCAATCACAGACGGCTTTAGTTTAGAGACCATCTGTGTTACTGGCTGCGCTAAAAACCGTCTGTGAAGATGTCATATCACAGATGGTTCATAACTAAAACCGTCTATGAAGTATCACAGACGGTTCTAAAAACGAACCGTCTGTAATAATTCTACATATCACAAACGGTTCTAAAAATGAACCGTCTGTGAAACCTCACAGACGGTTCTTAACAATAACCGTCTGTGATATTGCTACATATCACGGATGGTTTTTTTTTATAACCGTCTGTGATAGTCGCTACAGCTCCCGATGAGTTTCTTCGTCGCCGATGCGTCTCTTCGTCGCATCCGCTTCGGCTCCCCGATGCGTCTCTTCGTTGCATCGATCCGCTTCGGCTCCCCGATGCGTCTCTTTGTCTCACGCTCTGAATTTATTCCTTGTTTTATAAATAGGATCATCCGCCATTGAAGATGATCATCCCACATACTTATAAAAAAACAGAAATGGCCACCTCTTCCTTGTCGCCGGCATTGATGGCCTACCTAGCCGCACTGTACGAGCACCTCTCTCACTGTACGCCGAACCGTGCTACGGAAGAACACTGTTTCAACAGTGTCTTCACTCCTCTGCCGGCTGAGAATTTGCCGGAGCAGGTGACGGCCACCTTCCGTCATCTTGACATCCTCCTCCGCCGTGTCTTTCGGGTGATCTCCCACTTTTGGTGAGTTTACCGCGTCATCGACGTGGTCCTCCAAAATAACGTTGCACATCTCCAAGAGGCTTGCCGTCACTTGGACTCACAGAATCGAGGCAAAGAAAGCATCGAGTTGACTGTGCCGAGACCCTCAAGCAAGGGAAGAGAGCCTATGGGCTCAATTCTTCTTGGTTCAACAATCAAGGTCTTCAGAGACACTCGAACGAGCGCATCGGTGGGTGGACGATTTCAGCTTCGTTCGTTGATGATCGAGAACTGCTCGATGCCGACGCCGCCGCTATGAAGTATTGAAGACGGAGATAGCAACCTACCTCTCGTCACTAGAAAAACTTTGTTTATTTATAGGTTTCTACTTTTTTAATCTTTTGTGTTTAACGCCACGCTTATTTAGCCATATGAAAATTCCAAAATGAAAAAAAAGTTTGGAGGTGAAGTTACTATATTACTTATATGTTGAATTATTACTATATATATATATATATACACATATATATGTATATATAGTTAAAGCAAATTTTCAGCAATATTTAAATGACAAAATTGACATATAAACATGTAATTTCTTCATGTCATGTAAGTGTATATACAAGATAAATATACTTGAGAAAAAACCATTTCACAAACGGTTCTATTATGGAACCGTCGGTGATATGGGGCATATCACAAACGGTTCCATAATGGAACTGTCTGTGATAATTATCACTAACGTTTCTATAATAGAACCGCCTGTGATAAGTCTCTTATACTAGGAGCCCGGTCGCTAGGGTTTGCGCCCGTCCTAACTCGTCACTCCCCAGCGCATTTACTCTGTTCCCCTCCCCACCTCGACATCGCCACTCGACCCGCCGCTGCCGCCGCCGACTTCGCCGCCGTCCGTCCGCCGGTTGTGACACCACTCAGATCGCACAAGACACTCGTACGATAGGAGTGTCTTATGTAGTGTCAGGGTCGTGCCACAACTACGGTGACGCCACCACCCACGCTACTAGGTTTGGCCCCACGTGTCGCCTGCGCTGCCATGGCTTGTTCTCCTGCTCAGCCTCCTACGCTTGGGCCCTGGTTGGCTTTGCTTTCTCCATCCTCCCTCTATTCTCCTCTAAATCTGTTAGCTTAATGTCTTTTGTTGAGTTTGATTTTTATGCTTGAGCCTTAAGTTGTGTCCTGATGTTTCTGTGATTTATGCAAGGTGAAGGAGATGGATCGATGAGGGTTGTGCTGGTGGTGGGGTCGTTGCCGTGGTTGTGCTGTACTGAGGTATCACCCTACCTTACTCCCTCTCTGTCTCTACCCCCTTGCTCCGTGATGAAAATGGCTAGTGCTCTGCAATGGATGCCGAGGGCTACTACTGGTGTGGTGGCCAAGTTTGGATACCCTTGGTCTTGCTGTCTTGCTGTTAAACTGCTCAATGATGTTAATAGTCTTATGCTGAAATTGAATTGATAATTAGTTCATATTAATAGTCCCCTTGCTCTGTGATGTAATGATGTTAATAGTCTTATGCTGAAATTGAATTGATAATTAGTTCATATTAATAGTCCCATTGCTCTGTGATGTAAACTGAGGGCTATTGGCGTATGTGCATTCTATGCATCTTACTACAACACCTCTTCACCTGTCTCTCGCCATTCATTTCACCTTTGTCTATGTAACTATGTTCATGTCGGTCAAGTTCTCCTACCTTGCATCCCAGGTACGTCCTACCATTCCATTCATAATCTCCTCTCAATAAAGTCTCCAAGTAGTACTTATGCCATTAAAACCATATATATATATATATATATATATATATATATATATATATATATATATATATATATATATATATATATATATATATATATATATATATATATATATATATATATATATATAGGCATCCATATATTATATTTTAAATCTTTAATTGACAAGAAGAATCAAGCAACAAGTTGAGAATTCTTTTGAAATGTGAGAATGGTTGCTTGGTGTTCTTGTTGGGTTTAAAGACGATTACATGCTCAAGAATGGTTGGTTGTCGATACATGATGCCACATCCTGCATTTGAATACCTCAAGATCCACGCCACTTTCTCAACCTAGGTCCAATTACTCCATCGACAACATCCATGTAATTGGATGTCCTAGCGGTCTCCTTGCATCCATACTTTTTAAACTTGCAGGCTCAATTAGGTTGCCTCGTGGCTACTGCCTCATCCTTCTCATGTCAAGGGACGATCCCCAAAGTGGTTGAGAGACTATAATATATATATATATATATATATATATATATATATATATATATATATATATATATATATATATATATATATATATATATATATATATATGATGCCGGTTTTAATGGCACAAGCACCATTGCTTGGGGCTTTATAGAGAAAAGTCATCACAGAGAGTTTTTACCACAAACCATCTGTGATAAGTATCACAGATGAGTTTAGGTCAAACCGTCTGTGATAGGTTCCTATCACGTATTTGTTTCGCTAATAACCGTCAGAAGTATGCATCATAGACGGTTTAAAAACCGTCTGTAATGACCTCATTCATCACTGACCCATAAACTCAAACGGCTCATGAAACCGTCTGTGATGACGTTTTGGAACCGTTTGTGAATACATTTTCTGTAGTAGTGCTAGCATGTCATTTAAGTACAACCTATAACTAGTATTTACCATATAGTTACTAGGGTGACATGGAATAATGGATTCAATTATCAAGGGATGGCATTTAATTAATTAATCATCAAATGGGTATTTAACTACCTTAAGATTTAATATACATTTGATTAAAGAATTAAAGCATGCAATTTTGGTAATTTAAATGAATATAATTTATATAAAATGTAGGCTCAAAATGATCAAAGTATCGACTCACCTTGGTTAAGGGTAAGAGAGTCTTGATAGTCTTATGCTTGATCGAGGTGGAGATCATCCGCGTCTTCGAATCCTATTCGGCACAAACAAGCAAAGAGAGCAAATAAATACTAAAGGAAAAAACAAATAAACTTCAAATTAAACAAGACCAGTTCCATTAGCAAGATCTTGAATTTACAAACTTTTAGAAATAAATTTCACTTGAATCGGAGTGACGACGAGGGAGAATGGGACTTTCGAAGTTTGAACTTGGAATTAAATCAAGAAAATGAAAAGGGGAGAGAGAAATCCTAATGTGGGGGACCCACCGTGTAGTGAATTGGTGCATGTCACAGCACCCTGGAGTAAGGTCCACCATCATCAGTCCATGGGTGCACCAAAGGGCTACTGTGGCTGGGCCCACTTGGAAGGGAGTCAAGGGGGAGAGAGATGGCCAATCAACCCATTCCCATTTCATTTCTTTCGGCCACAATGAGAGGGAGAGTAGAGGGGGTGCGGCCGGCTTAGAAGCAGTGACGGCGCTGGCGAGCGGTGATGTGAGGCGGTGGGTGAGCCGGCGAAATGGGATCCCATGGGGTTAGGGTCCCTACGAGCGGCGGCGGTAGAGGTAGAAACACATGGCAGCGGCTATCACATCTCCAAGTTAATAAAGAGGATTACTGTACATCTCATGAGCATGCATCATTGTTTTCAAGTATTTACATATTTTATTGCACTTGGAAAATCTTAAAACACAATGTTAAACCTACACTTCAAATTTAACTCCAAATCAAAACTGAAACAAATGCTACTAAAGTCCCTATGGAAATAATTTATTCAAATTCTATATTAATTATCATGAATTAATATAATTTTTCCCAAATTTTCAGGACTGAATTCAAACCTTAGAAATTTCATACTCAATCCAATAACCTAATTCGGTTTTGGATTTAAATGGTACAAATTACATTGTGAACAGTGAGGTTTAATAATTGTTATGGACACTAGACCTGCCCAGGAACACCTCTGATTTATTTTAGATTTTTAGGAATTTTATTTCTATTTTTAAGAGCTCAGTCAAACCTACTGCTTGTTGGTCAAATTGTTTTTGAAACTCAGACTCAACACTGTCCCTTGGGCTCGAGTCCGATTTGGCAAATGGACTCAACCAAACCAACTAACTACACCGCACACGAGCTGTCGGATAGGGAAATCAATAGTGCAGATCTCGCAACTGTTCGGACAGTCCGAACCTCTCTTCTAATCTGAGCCATCCAATCATGATCCAACGGCCCTCACTAATTCACTTAAACCCCGCTTGCGTGCGCGTTAAGTCACTACCACGCCGGACCCACCTGTCGGGTCCGTCTCCTACCTCTCACTGGCGCTCGCGCAGGGGTGCTGTGCCACGTGGCTGGTGATTTCGTCCGCGCGCCAGTGGATGCCATCAACCCACCACCCTTGGCAACCAATCCCTGAGCTCCTCCGTTTCATCCTGTTGCCATTCCCGTTATCACCCGGGGATAATACCCCCTTGGCACTCTCTTTCTTCCTCACTTCTCCTCCTGTTGACCGAGGCAAGGGAAGCTCATTCCAGCTCCATTGTTGGGTAAGCTTCAAGCTTTTGGTTCCTCCCTTCTCTAGCATCCATGCCATCTCCATTATTTTGGCTAATGTCGGACCCTCTCATTGCTTGTAGCTCTCAGTTTAATTTTCGTGCTCTCGACATTTCCAGGACGTGCTCCGGAGGACACCACTGGGTCATCCTCGACTCCGGCAAGTATTATCCTACCTTTTGCGTGTCACAGTGTGCCTCTATACCTAATATCGATTTCCCCTCAACCAATTTCATTAATGCATGACAGGATCACTGGAGATTGGATCTTGTTCTTCTTTTCGGCCGAAACCCTAGTTTCTTCTCTAACTCTGGTGTGGTAAGTCATTGCTCGATTCTTTGCTTGTACACCATCTCAAGACCTCACTGGAGCTATCTCGACCATTCATCCATCATCTCTCTCACTAGGTTGACCTCTCCACGTTGTACCTCGTCGCCGCTGTAGCCATTACCGACGTTGAACCGCTACCGAGTTTCTCCGGCACCTCTACCACCTTGGTAAGCTTCAGTGCACCTTGCTGTAGCTTTTGCGCACACTTGTATGCACACCGTGAAGCTTAATTGACACATGCACGTACACCGTAGAGCCACCGTTGCTCAACTCCGGCTCGTCGCCATTCTGGGCTGGCTTAGCCAACGAAAGCACCACCATTAGGTGTGCAATACTATTGCGCACCCGTCCCTGACCTTGGTTTGTGCCACCATGGAAGGAATCACCGACGGAGCTCTGGCGGAGCTAGAGCCCTTTTGTCAGGCTGTCCGGCAAAACCTTGTAGCGACACGGTGAAGGCTAATCCAGTTCATTAACTGATAATGATTGATTTAGGATTTAAGCGATGTCTTAACGCATTAATGGGTCGCTTACACATGGGTCCTGCACACAGAAATCTAACACATTAAGTGAAAAACCTCAGTGTATGTCATGTGGGCCCAGCTCCTAAGCGCGCAGTGAAGACTGCGACGCATAGTGGACTGAGTCCATTGAACCGTGTCACTGCCACGGGGCCCCACATGTCAGTTTGGAATTTAAAATCAGAGTTAAAATGAAAATGGCACTATTCACAGGACCCCACTGGTCAGCGGCTATGGCTAGCACAGCACCCAGTGTAAAAAGTAGTAAATGCTTTATAAAATTTGAAGTGTATTAATCTGCCTATTGAAAAATATGAATAACTTCAAAAATACATAACTAATTCATCGCAACTCCAAAATGGATGACACCTATGCTGATAATTTTCATTTTACATGAAATTTATTTTAAAATTAGTTTCAAACTTGTCTATGTAGCAAAGAGTATTATTTTGCAAAATGATCCTTAACTCTATTATTTTTACAATAAAAAAAGGCTGATAATTTTGAAAATGCATAACTAATTCATAAAAACTCCAAATGAGATAAACCCAGATATTTTGGACTTGTAATAATATTATCTATTTATCTATATAATCCTTGTATCCCCTACTATTATATAAATTTTGACCAAATAATTAAATTACATGAATTAAGACATATTGGAATCTTAAATTCAAATTGCTATAACTTTCACATAGTAACTCCAAATGGAATAATTATTTCACCTAAATTCATATAAAATCATGCACTAGCCACTGTAGGGAAATCATGCATTTTTGAGCATTTTTATTTTTGAAGTATTTCTCGATGTTTATTGATATTGTTAATTCTATAGATTCCGTGGCTATTGATATTGATTTGTACGCCACTGAGAGTGAACAACCGAACTACCAGCAAGGCAAGCATCATTTAAACTTTCTTTTGCATCATATTTGATCCCAGTTTTGGTTAAGTTAGTGCAATGATAATTGCTTGCATCCTATTTTGATAATGTCGCTATTTTTGTGATGTATAGAATATCTACATCCTATTCATTGAGGTTAATCTTGAATTATTCTAGTACCACATGCTTAAGATAGGAATGTCTGAATTATATTGTTTGAGTTTGCTTAGCCATGCAAGTCTAGAAACGGTAGTTTGATTGTCGGGAATAACTTGACAACTATGGGAAACACTCACTTTCTTATATTCATTTTATTTCAGATCTTTGTATCAGTTTTATAAGATAAATTTTGTCATTTTAAATGAGTTTTGGGGTCTAGACAAGTGATTGCTAGTGAGGGTGCCTTCGTGCACGAGATCGGGTATGTGGATATCTTGTCCGAACCATTAAGGACTGAACATTGGTAACGTCGTTGATTCAAGTACACTAGTGCTACCACACGCGGGATATGGTACTGTACGGTCAAGTAGGGGGAAGGTTTTATTGGGTGAAATCTCATGGTGGTGTAAGGGTACTTGTGTTGATCATTTGTTTGTAGGAGCCGATGTAATTTTCTATAGTGTGCAAGTGAGCACCATTTTTCATCATTTACATTACATCGGTATTTCCAATACAACTTGTGAGCCCCCTAGCAAGTGCCATCAGTCGCTTGTACTAGGTACGGAAACATCTCACATGGGGGACCTAACTCAATAGAATTTTCTTGCCAAAAACAACCGTATCTCGATTCTCCCCGGCCGGCTTACCAAAGGAAGTGTGTCATTATTCTGGAGGCTTACAGGCTAATCGAGTCGTGTGGGTAAAGTAGTACACCTCTGCAGAGATAAAACTATTCGAATAGCCATGTCCACGGTTATGGACAACCGCTTGAGTTCGGGAGTTACTATCGTTAGACTCTGTATTTAATTTGTGGGTAAACTCGGTATTCGGCATGAATGGGATGTTCATGCATTTTGTTGTATAAAAGTGGGCTGCCACTTTGGTGTTTGTTTGATTCATTTATTATTTAATTTATCACTTATTCACATGCTTTACTAGTGTCGATTTAGGTGACACTAACGAGTACTGCTATTATTTAACTCCTAGTCGGTTGCCGATGGGTTATGGGGCATACCATGCTGGACTTTTGGTTTATTTACATTGCTTCTACTATTACTTTATGTTCTGATTTGAATTTGGCCGGTCGGTCACTTGTAACAGTTGTAGACTTGAACTATTATGATGTATGTCTTTTGAACCTTGAATGTATGAATGTTGTATGGATGTGATCAATGCTATATGTGAGTTTGGGGCATGTTGGTCGCTGATCTTGGGAGCCAACATGATCTCATGCTCGCTGTCCGTGGCTTACAATTTAACTCACTAAGTGTAGTGCTTGGACCATTGGAGAACTGATTATCACGTAGTGCTCACGGAGGTGCAGCGCGCATGATCGTTGGGGCTCTAGTTTCGGTCAAGCCTCTTGCCTAGATGGAGTTAAGTTGGAATCTATTCACAGGAGACCCAGAGTTATCTCCATAAGGACGGGAATGCCTTGGTCTTCCGAAAATAACCCGGGGGTCCCCACAGCGGTGTTAGCTCTTACGGCACCAGCACGGGAGTGGAGGCTTGTAGCGGCACCGACGACAGGGTGGTGCGCCGAGGGAGGTAGGGCACACATGGATTGCGCACCGCCATGGGGGAGGTGCAAGGCCGAGCAGGTAGGGCGGAGGTGCTCCGGAATGGTCTGGCGACGTGGGCCGAGGCAACGGCGGGGTGGCTTTCGTGGGGAGCTCACTGTGGAGGAAAAGTTCCTCGCATCACGGGGCACCTCGTGATGGCGCTAGCCGGGGTGGTGGATCACTAGAGCGGCCGAACGGCGGCAAGGCAGTGCGGCCAAAATGGGAGCGGCGGCTTCGGCTTACTCGGTGGAGAGGAAGAGAAAGGGTGGGAGGGCAAGAAGGGAGGAGGGGCTTCTTATAGGCGGCAATTAGGGCCAAGATGGAGCCGTTGGAGGGCTCAATGCACATGCAAAGTACCGAGGGCGACCGACATGGCGAGTGCAGGGCGAGAGGATGGTGCAGAGGCAGGTGGGAGCACGAGGGCGGATGCAGGCACTGGAGTCAAGGAGCAGGTGCGCGGTGGTGACTTCGGTGGCCCAGGTGACGCGACACTCGCGCGGTCTCGAGGTGCAGTGAGGACGGGCATAGAGCGGCAAAGGGTGCAGCGTGCTTGGTGCAGGCGCTCGTGGCTGGCGGCATGGGCAGCTTAGCCGGGGAGGGGCAGGCAACAGGGTTGAAGGTGGCGGAGGTGACGCCTTAGGCATGTCCGGCGTGGGCTTGGCAGAGGGTGTAGGCGGGCGCTCGTGGCTGGTGGCATGGGCGGCTCAGCCGGGGAGGGGCGGGCAGCAGGGGAGCAGGTAGCGGAGGTGACATCTCAGGCATGGCCGGTGTGGGCATGGCAAATGGAGCAGGCAGGCGCTCGTGGCTTGCGGTCAGCTCAGGAGGAAGAAGGGGCAAGGGGAGGTAGCCGGGCCAGGTTAGGGGAAAAAGGGAGCCGAGCCTAAAAGGGAGGGAGGTGGGCTGGGGGGTGCTGGGCTAGGAGGCCAAGAAGGGGAAGTGGGTCGGGTGCCCAAGAAGAATGGGGGTCGGGCCCAAGCAAAAAGGGAAGGCCAAATTTGAGAAATGGCTCAAATTTGAAAAGACTAATTCAAATTTGAATTTTGAATTTGAGAATTGCGAAAAGGTTTGAAACACAAACCCGAGCTTAGCTAGAAGCTAGAAGAACTGAGGACACAAGATAATTTAAAATACATTTTGAAAATCAAGAACCAAATGGTATTTACTATTCACCGTTTAAAAAATGGGACATTACAAATCCTACCCACCTTAAACGGAATCTCGACCCTGAGATTCGAGCTACTCGGATTAGGCAGAGAACGTACCTCTTATTTCTCCTAAAGCTGCTTTGGCTTCTTTGGCGGTGACGTTGTTCACACGGCCCTGGTTTTGGCTTGGCATGGAAGCGGCTCTAGATGCCTGTGAGGTCCGACGACTTTTGTTTGAAGTTGAAGTCTAGCCTCGACCTAGTGTGGCTCTCAAGTTGTACTTCACTGGGGTGACTGGTTGAGGGCACTTGTTAGCAAAGTGTCCTTTTTCTCCACAGTTAAAACAGCGAAGATGAGCTATTGGGTTGGCAGCTGCAGGTGGTCTCGTGGGGCGGTGAGCGCGGAGAACATTCCCATTTCTTCTCATTTCCACTGAGGTGCTCTGACACTTCGGTGCCATCTGGTTATTCTCTTTTAAGATGGAGGGTGTTTGGTATTGGTTGCCTTTGCCAACTTTATTTACGACGAGTCTCACAGCGACTTGAAAACTTGTTCTTTGTAGCTCAACTGCCTTGGTCAGTATCGAACACAGGAAGCAGTCTTTCGGGCAGTGGTCTTGTCCTTCGTAGAGGAAGCACACAACTTTAAGCATCAGGCACTCACCTGGCTGGTGGTCCTCATCGCAGTTGGAGCAGTTTACACGACATTGGTCTGCCTAATGTCCTTTTTCTCCACAACGCACGCATGCTACTTGGTTCATAGGGCAATCTTCTGATTGATGGTGTTCCTTACAGCAGGGACAATAGAGAACTGGGCTCGTATAGCAATATTGTCTGTATTGCCCACATGTGAAGCATGCACCTCTTGCATCTTGTCCTATTGGAGGACATAATTGGGTGACATGTCCTATCTTGCCACATTCAAGGCAAGCATTTGGCAGAGCTTCTAGGTCTGATGGTAGAACTTCTGCAGGTACAACTTGCTTTTTTGTTGGGGTTCTTGATAAGTTCTTCATCGCCAAGGCTGAGGTTGGTGGCGATGACATTCCTTGCTGGTTCTTCAAGATTCCATTGGGGACATCTGTGTATATAGTGTCCTATGCTGCCACAATGGAAACATCTGATCTCTTGTCCTTGCTTCTTCTTGGGGCATCTATTGGCGAAGTGCCCTTTTTCTCCAATGCTAAAGCAGTGAAGGTGGGCTACTGGGTTATGCATCATAGGTTGTCCGGTGGGGCGGGGAGTGCGAAAAACATTCTCACTAGAGTGCGGAGTTGGAGTTGGAGCTCTTGGTGGTTGGGTTGCTGACTGTCCGAATGACGAGCTGCCAAGAAATGCTGACTATTGGGGGTAGCTGTCTGGTGGCCTTTGTGCTGTCATCTTTCTTTTGCAACTCGCACCACTTCCTTGGGCTGCTGCTCTCTTTGGTGCCATATGAGGGAATAACTCAGTTTAGAACTAGAGGAGATATATTAGGGTTTTATTAGCCCTCTAGAGCACAACAGAAGAACTCAAACCAATGAAGTAAAAATGATCAAATACAATACAAAGCCTAGAATGGCTGCATTATATTAAGGGATTAGGTTACATGACTCCTGGACATAGCATATAGGCCATGCTAAGCCATGACACAAGACACAAACACATCATCTACAAAAGAAGGAAACAAAAAGCGCTTGCAACCAAAAGACTGCTAAAGCAAGCAATGCTAGCTAACCTAGATTAGCCTGACTACTCCAACGGGGGCCGACCACTACAAGCGGTACAGTTGCCCGGGGAGCGGGAGCGGGAATGGCTTTGACTGAGGCTCGGCGAGTGAGAACAGGAGTGGGAACGGCTGAGACTGCGTCCACGGTTGGACTCTCCATGGTCGATGACGGGCGGCAGACTAGGGCATCGCATGCTCTTGCCCGCAGTCATCCTGATGTGGGGTCCTGAATGCCGGGCTGGCGCAGGGTTGCTGGGAATGACGACAGGTGCAGCAAGAGCTGGGGCAGAGATCGCAATGGCTGCTGTGATTCATGCTAACTCTGCAACGGTGGCATCCCTTTCCTGCTTCACCTCTAAGAGCGATGCATTCCATCTGAGCAGCCAATTGCGGAGGGTGTCGGGGTGGTGGTAGCTAGAAGTGAGTAGCATCCGAAGTTGTTCAATATTGTACATGGCGCTGGTGAGGGAAGCTGTCATTGCCTGCGTGAGCTGCACTTGGTGGGTCAGGTGGGGGTCATCTGCTCTGATTTCAAAGATCTCGGGGTAGCGCAATCCTTCCTGAAGAGACGGATAGAAACAGAACAGAGATCCTAGCAGGTCATCCTTATGCATTTGGCACAAAGTAGCTGGGCGAACGAAATGCGTGTCCTCGAATCGCATCGTAACAATGCTCCTAGGATACTTACCGTGAGACTCGGTATTTAGCTTGTAATGCTTAGTCTTCCAATTGTCCCTAGCATCACTAACAAAATATCCCGTGCCTCGGGACAATGTGTACCTCCCAGAATTGCTGTACACATACCCTTTTACAAAATCATGCATCAATTCCATACAGCACAGAATCGAAGCAAGAACACAACCAAATAAAAGACATACATAATAGAGTTCTTACAAAAGGGGCCGACCGGCCAAATGATAAGCTAAAGAACTAAATAAATAGCGGAAGCAAAAGCCATAAGATGGTGATAAACAAAAGCCATACGGTTTGCCTTAAGCCCACAAGGCAACTGACCGGGCCGCCAGCTAGTCGTCAAAGTCGAAATCCGTCTCACAATAGTCGATCCCTTGGGGATCAACCTCCTCTGCAACAATTTAAGCAATGCAAATGAGTACAAATATGTACTCGCAAGACTTACAAGTAACATCCTATACATAGCTACATGCAAGCTTAATCAAAGGAGAAGGCTCTAGGTTCATTTTCAGCATAAAGCAAGTTTTCATTTGCCATAATGCAATAGATTTAAAGCAGTTTTAACAATCTGTTTTTATTTGACAAAAATAGCGAGATAACAAGTAACAACAATATAAAGACATCCTGGAAGTGGCTAACCCAATAGCCACCACAACAATAGTATGAATTCCCCATTCATACCACCCACAACAAGTTTTAATTAAAAGGTTATAGTCTAGTTCTTGTACGATCTTACCAAGCATGTCCATAACCTAGGACGAGGCTATTCGAACAGTTTGAACCCTGCAGGGGTGTACCAATGTACTCACACGTTAGACTGCCTTTTTGCCACATGATTAAGCACACTACCTTTGGTATGCTGGCACAGCTAAGTCCTACGAGACATTTCCAATGGATTGTGCTAATTAAGAGGCGTACGTATGGGGGTTAACCCTTAGTGAAATGCCACTCCGGCTCTCACTAAGGACCCATATGAAGAGTAGGATACATCGCCCACTCAAGCCGCTATGATGCTCCTCCTTTCCCATGTTGCATATAGCCATATATACAACCCCCCATGCGACTCATTAATTAACACCCCCCAAAATACTTAGTCAAGAGAGGTCCTATATCCCCCTCGTGTGGTTAGCACGTAATAATCGCTTGGCTTAGTGACACAAGTAACTTGGTCCTTGTGGACTTAGGCACCATTCCAATCACACCCAACAAATCACACCATCATCCATTGTGCCCAAGTCTATAACAATTTTTTTTCGGTTTTGACTTTACAAAGTAACAAAGCACTAGGTGCTAGACATAATGATAATAAGTTTTGTGTGATCAAGATCATCGACTAAGTCGATGACCGCCCAATTCTACCGGTAGCTAAGCATTTCTAAGCATGACACCGAAAAGACAATGAAAGAGCATAATTCAACCACCGGACACTAATTCACCAGCGAGATTAATAACTTAAGGTCGGTGGCAGGGGGTAACAATTTAAGGGTCACCATGCAATAGGATTAGCTACCTCTAAACGGTAAAATTAACTTTGACACAAAGGCATGCATACATACAATTTGTAAACAAAGTATTAGACTTTAAAAGTAATGGGATTAATATGATCAAACTGCTTGCCTTGCTGGAGATGCTCAACCTACTGCAGAGGATCACTCTCGCAATCAACGAACTCGTTGGCACGTAATGAAAGAATGAAAAGAACCGATAAGAACGAAGAACCCTGAAAAGACTCAAAAACCAACTTTAACCAAAAGCTCTGAAATTTTTACTATAGGTAGAGCATGATTTTTAAAGAATTTATCAATAAGAACCAATTGATTTGGATACTCAATGCTAAAGTTATGGCCAAAACAAAATCAGCCGGTTGGAAAAAGGCTGAAAAATTCATTTCGGTTACTATTCATCCGAAATTAAATTTTTGGCATAAATTTTCAGAGAGGTGTTGCACCTAAAATTTTTATGGTAAACAGAGCACCTTATGAGATGAACAACACAATTTGATTCACCTCATTTGGAGCTAGGATGCATTTTCTATGATTTTTCAAAGACATGAAAAAGAGCACAAAACAAAAGCAACCCCAGAAAACTTAAGAGTAGTAGCATGCCTAAAACCTATTCTACAAATAAGCACACTAACAGAGGAAGCCAACAAAGATGATTTCACTCAAAAGGAGCTACAGAGAAATACTTATGTATTTTTCAAGTTAAATGAATTTTTAAAGCAACAATAAAAGCCTAAACAGAAATTAAATCTACTAACAAATTTTTCTGGAAAAGAACCAAGCCTCTAACCATTTTTAGATTAAAGCTTAGTTAAAACCAGAACTAGCAAAATTTGAATCAACCGAAAAGGAGTTTAAATGAACTAGTTATGCAATTTTGAAGTTTAATACAATTAACAGTTTACAAATAAAAGCTTACCGGAAATAAATAAACTAACTCAAAGCGAAACAACGTGGAAAAACGTGGGCCATTGATCTTGAATCGAACGGCCCAAGCGAAACGGCGCTCTCGGCTGTGGTTTCAGCTCCAAACGGCCCAACCAAAGATAGCCGTGGATTTGAAGATCGACGGCTCACAGTGAGGTGACGTTCGAACGGTCCGAACATCCCACACGATCTAGACCGTTGATCAAGAAACGAGCAGCTCATAGCGAGGTAACGTTCAGACGGTCCGAACGTTCCAATCGATTTGGGCCGCTAATCTCAAAATGGACGGCCCAAAGCTACGAGGAGTTCTGGGGGTCCGAAAGTCCCACAGATCTTGACCGTAGATCTCAAAACGGACGGCTGAGATTCGGTGGTCCGAACGTTCATAGCGATCTAGATCGTTGGATCTAGATCAGACGGTGGAGGTTCAGTGGTCCGAACGTTCACGTGGATCAGGACCGTTGATATCAAAATCGACGGTCCAGGATCAACAAAGTGTTGCACACTCGCTTGGGAGGTTTAAAGAGCGTTGGGCCCACTTGTCAGTGACACGTGGGCCACGCACAAGTGTTTATAGCGCAGGGGGGGTTTACAAGCGCGGGCCCACTGCTAGTGGCACCTAAGGCCCGATTAAGACCGCCATTAATTACTAAACAATGATTAAACAATGATTAGTATTTAATGAACAGAATCAATGTCTTAATCGACAACGCACAGTGCGTTTTCGTCCGACAAAAGAACCGAGCGCAAAGAACGGCTTGCTGCCGGCGACTCCGGTCACGGCGGCGCAAACCAAAGGTAGGAATGGGTTCGCAATAGCCTTGCGCACCCACTGGGCCCACTCTCAACGGCGACGGCGGCCTAGAACGCCGGCGAGCCAGACAGGAGCGGCAGTGACAAGCACTGTCGAAAGCGAAAAGCGAAAATAGCTCCGCAACGGTTCAAAGAAGCGAGTGCCAAGCTTCTAGGGAGTACTAGGAGGCTACCTTAGCGCTGAACAGGCAAGGAGCTGGCTGGAGTTGCTCTGGCGACAAAGAACGTCGCCGGCGCCGAAGAAGATGAAGAGGAGAAGATGGCCTGAGCAAAAAGAACAAGCCCGGGTCACTGGGTTAGCTTCAAAAAGGCTCACAGAAGGTCCATGAGCAAATAATTGAAGAGAGGAAGTCCTTACCGAAGTTGAGGAAGAAAGGAGTGCATTTCGGCCAAATTTGAACAAACCCCAAATTTGACAATCTCTACGAAGGTCAAACAAAATTAAGTTAGGGGAAATGCTTAAGATGATGAGGGGCGCAAAGTGACGCGAGAGGATTTGCAAAGGAACCCTCGAAGCACTGGCAATGGAAAGGAGCTTCATTGGCCGACAACGGCGTTTTGGGGATTCTTGGGGTTTTAGCTCACATGAGCAGAGAGGGAGCTAGGGTTTCAAAGGGGGTGCTGGAAAAGAATCCAAAGAGGGGTTCAAAGGCCTTTTATAGCCGGGGAGCAAGAATGGAGCTAGGGAAAAGCTCAACAAGGTGAGCTTGGCCCGTGGCTGCCATGGACAAGCCGAGGGGACGGGAGCAGCTAAAGAACGGCGATGGGGCAGCCATTAACGAGCATTTAATGCGCAGAGGCAAAGAGCCGTTGAAGGATGCCATGGAGGTGACCCAGCACTGCCTCCCTCTCTGCCCATTCTCTGGCACACACACACACGCACGGCGTTGAGGAAGAAGATGACCAGTTTTGGGCAAGGGGCCACCAGTCATTGAGTCAAACCAAAGCGGCTTGAGTCAAAGTGGCAAATGGGTTGAACCAAACCACAAGCACTCCAACGGTTGGATCAAGATCCAACGGCTCAAAACCAAGCATGCCACTTTGAACGCACCCGGTGCACTTAGGTGGTTGGGTTTGACCAAGAAGCCCGAGTCGGACTTTGACTAGGGTTTGAAATTTAAGGCTGAAACTTTGAGGGATTTTTAGAGATAGCAAACTAACTCCAAAAATTCTGAAATTTAGACTGGAGGTTCCCCACTCCAGGATAAAACTTGTATAAATTTTTTAGAGGTTTTTATGCAAAGCATTTTTCTCTAGAAATTTCTCAAGGCTTGTTCTAGGGTTTGACTGCCGTTTAAAAATTATCAAATAATTTCTAAAAATTATGAAATTTTTCAGAGGAGTCACACAGCATCCCTAGAACCAAGGAAATTTTTTTTCCAGATGTTGAACACAAGATTCTTAACAAGGATTGAAAGAGGGGTCATGACTTTCGTCAATAGGAGATTTTAGGTTTTTGAATTCCCCAATTCCTTTACAAGAATTACAGAAAGTTCAAAAACAACAAGATGCAAGAAAAATTTTAATTTCTACTCATTTTCTTACATTTGAAACACATACCCAGATTTGGGATGTTACATCGGCTGTGAAGGTGTGGGTGATGAACTCGCCTTCCCTCAGGTAGAGGTACACCACCATAGACCAAGATTCAAGGTCCAGGACCTGAGTCTTTTGGCCTCTGAAGATAGGCTGGCAGTGGTAGCCTAGGTTCTGCATGAGTTGGTGGTGAATGTCCACGGACTCTCCGAAGTCCTCTCCATGAGAGAAAAAGTCCCACGGGCCATCGGACGACGGTGCAACCATCTACAATTTTTGAAACAAGAGAGACGATCAGAACTAAGTAAAAACTCAAGTGAAATCAAGGTAAGTGAAGAACTAAGAGAGATGAGTAAGAGTAGTAAGTATGCTATATTTTGACAAAGTTTTTTTAGTTTTTGAAAATAGGACTCAAGTCCTTAGGCACGCATAATCTAACTAAGGCTCCTACAGTCGTATGCTCTGATACCAGCCCTGTCAGACCCGGATTTTCTAATCCAGAATCCTCTGTGAAAGACAGTGTGCTATTCCCTGGATTAGTAGATAGCATTCATAGACACATTGCTGAATCAGTTCATACATGGCGTAAAACCATACAATTCATTAATTAACACATCAGAGTTTACATAGACCGCATCGGGTCAAGTTTTTACAATAAGGGCCGAACAGGACAAAACTGATTACATCACAAAAGTAGCAGAAGCAACAATGGAAGCAAAAGGGTGAGAGCACATCTCTCCATAGGCAAGCGACTAGGGAAACCCGTCTACGTCTGATATTAACCAAAGACTTGGATAATATTGGATGCACGCAATCACCGATGGAGTCAGCTGGACTGAGGTGAGATCGAGACTAAACTAACTGAACTACTCCTCATCATCTCCTGGGCCTCCAACTTCTGGATCCTTGTAGTACTCGTAATCTCCAGGATTTCCTGCTTCTCAGGATTTTGGGGGAAAGAGCGAGGATGAGCACAACTTCCGTACTGGCAAGCAAACACACAAGATGCAATAATATTACATGCAAGGCTTAACAAGGATGGCTCAGGTTCTTTTATTTGCTTAAGCAGTGTTTTCAATTATCATAATTACAAATTCCTGTCACTTAGCATTTTAACCAAATTGCATTTTATTAAAGAGAGTAATTGTGCAATATTAAATTACAGCAGAGGTTCCCTTTGTTGAACACTCTAACTTATGCTTCATTTGATTGGAGCTACCTCCATTTATTAACACCACTGAGTCTAAAAACCCAGGAAAAATCCAATCTCAGGGCTAGGTGAGCCCACCATATTTTTCATATCACCCACAAAGTTTTTTTTTGAAATAGAACTAACTCTAGTTAAGTTCCCATGCCTGTCTTTGACCGTAGGCGCAGCTGTTTAAACAGTTTAGACTCTGTAGAGGTTGTACACTGTACCCACAATAGATAATCATACTCGTTACCCACATGATTCCTTAGTCATGTAGTTGAGCAATCATCACAGTAACCTTTCAAATTAACTCGCCCCTTCCGTCATCTCACCCATATGGGGTTATGCCCATACATTGTGCGCGATGTCTACCTCAGTGATCTGGAGTAGTTGGACTGCACCACAACAACTGGTAACTTTACCTTGTATCGGTGTCCCATTCAAGCTGGATGTATCACGTGCTTGCACATTCCTGTTATCCATCCAGCGAGATGACATTCAGGGTTTAATAAATTTACTAAGCCAAGTTGCACTTTGCAGACTTGTGGTTGTACTTGTTTTACACGGGGGGTCATGGCAAGATTAAGTCCTTAGGGTCATCTGTGCTGTTCATTCCACATACCATACATTCCTTAGGCTGCATTAGCACCCATCAACGTACCACCCTTCCTACCATCTGCCTAGATGGTAACAGCAAGTTATTAGAGTTTTTAAGAAGTAAAATACATCAACTCAACCATCCCAATCATTTACCCACAATAACTGCCCAAAACCACTTTCATGTTTATGAGATGATGATTGGGGTATTTAATACCCCGGTACTTAAGCAAGACTAGCATGTCCCTTAAGTACAACTTATAACTAGTATTTACTATATAGTTACTAGGGTGACATGGGATAATGGATTCAATTGTCAAGTGATGGCATAATAATTAATTAATCATCAAATGGGTATTTAACTACCATAAGATTTTAATATACATTTAATTAAAGAATTAAAGCATGCAATTTTGGTAATTTAAATGAATATAATTTACATAAAATGTAGGCTCAAAATGATCAAAGTGTCGACTCGCCTTGGTTAAGGATAAGAGAGTCTTGGTAGTCTTGTGCTTGATTGAAGTGGAGATCCTCCGCGTCTTCGAATCCTATTTGGACGAACGTACCTAAAAAAGGCACAAACAAGCAAAGAGAGCAAATAAATACAAAAGGAAAAATAAATGAACTCTAAATTAAACAAGACTAGTGCCATTAGCAAGATCTTGAATTTACAACCTTTTAGAAATAAATTTCACTTGAATCGGAGTAACGATGAGGGAGAACGGGACTTTCGAAGTTTGAACTTGGAATTAAATCAAGAAAATGAAAAGGGGAGAGAAAAATCCTGATGTGGGGGACCCACGGTGCAGTGACTTGGTGCATGGCATAGCACTTGGACTAAGGTGCACCATCGTCAGTCCATAGGTGCACCAAAGGGGTATTGTGGCCAGGCCCACTTGGAAGGGAGTCAAGGGGGGAGAGAGATGGCTAATCAACCCATTCCCATTTCATTTCTTTCGGCCAAAGTGAGGAGGGGACCAGGGGGTGCAGCCAACTTGGGAGCGGTGATAGCGCCAGCTAGCAGCGGCGTG
Organism: Phyllostachys edulis; assembly: GCA_036346405.1. Classification (NCBI taxonomy): domain Eukaryota; kingdom Viridiplantae; phylum Streptophyta; class Magnoliopsida; order Poales; family Poaceae; genus Phyllostachys; species Phyllostachys edulis. The sequence goes on along the minus strand of CM070551.1, from coordinate 75,880,901 downwards.
AGGCGATGGGTGAGCCGGCGAAATGGAATCCCATGGGGTTGGGGTCCCTACGAGCGGCGGCGACGGAGCTGGAAACGCACGGCAGCGGCGGCAGCTCTTACGGTGGCGGCACGGGAGTGGTGGCATGCAGCGGCACTAGCGGCGGGGTGGCACATCGAGGGAGGTAGGGCGCGCATGGGTTGCGCGCCGCCATGGGGGAGGTGCGAGGCCAAGCGGGGAGTGCGGAGGTGCTCCGGAATGGTCCGGCGACATGGGCTGGGGTAGCGGCGAGGTGGCTTGCACGGCGAGCTCGCCGGGGAGGAAGAAGGAGGCCAGTGAGGTGGGGGAAATGTTCCTTGCTTTTTGGGGCACCTCGTGACAGGGCCAGCCGGGGCGGCGTCTCACCGGAGCGGCTGGACGGCGGCGAGGCGGCGCGGCCAAAATGGGAGCAGCGGCTTTGGCTTGCTCGGTGGAGAGGAAGAGAAAGGGTGGGAGGGCATGAAGGGAGGAGGGGCTTCTTATAGGCAGCAAGGAGGGCCGGGATGGAGCCGTTGGAGGGCTCGATGCATGCGCGGAGTACCAAGGGCAACCGGCATGGCGAGCGCAGGGCGAGAGGATGGGGCAGAGGCAGGTGGGAGCACGAGGGTGGACACAGGCACTGGAGTCAAGGAGCAGGTGCGCAGCGGTGACTTCAGTGGCCTGGGTGACACGGCACTCGCGCGGTCCCGAGGTTCAGCGAGGACGAGCGCAGAGCAACAGAGGGTGCGGCGTGCTTGGCGTAGGCGCTCGTGGCTGGCGGCATGGGCGGCTCAGCCGGGAAGGGGCGGGCAGCAGGGGAGCAGGTGGCGGAGGTGACGCCTCTGGCATGGCCAGTGTGGGCATGGCAGAGGGTGTAGGCAAGCACTCGTGGCTGGCGGCATGGGTGGCTCAACTGGGGAGGGGCGGGCAGTAGGGGAGCAGGTGGTGGAGGTGACGCCTCAGGCATGGCCGGCATGGGCATAGCAGAGGGAGCAAGCAGGCGCTCCTTGGGGCAAGGGGAGGAAGCCGGGCCAGGTGAGGGGAAAGAGGGAGCCGGGTCTACAAGGAGGGAGGTGGGCTGGGGTGTGATGGGCCGGGAGGCCAAGAAGGGGAAGTGGGCCAGGTGCCCAAGAAGAATGGGGGTCGGGCCCAAGCAAAAAGGGAAGGCCAAATTTGAGAAATGGCAAAAATTTGAAAAGACAAATTCAAATTAAATTTTGAATTCGGGAATAGCGAAGAGGTTTGAAATGCAAACCCGAGCTTAGCTAGAAGCTAGAAGAACTGAGGATACAAGATAATTTAAAATACATTTTGAAAATGAAGAACCAAATGGTATTTACTATTCACCGTTTCGAAAACAGGACGTTACACATCTGCAGCGGAACCTGAAGAAGAGTAACATCTATCAAGGAGGTAATAACACACACATATGTATACACGGACGTGCACACCAGCACATGATTAAAGAGGCAGTGTGTGTATGTGCTCAGCCGCAGAGACTGCAGTGGCATCGTCTGGCGGCTGTCCTTCTGCCATCTCTCCGGTGATCTCCTCCAGGGACTTCCCTTTCGACTCCGGCAAGAGGAGGGTGAACACAAGACCAACTAGGTTGCACCCAACAAGGATGAACAGCAATTTACGGACGTGGCTTTTCATGCGCAGGAAGACAAGCACGCCGATGATTGCGCCAATCTTCCCAGTCGCCCCAGATATGCCATGGCATGTCGAGCGTAGTCGTGCTGGGAAGATCTCTGCCGAAATGATGAAGGTTGTGGTATTCGGCCCAAAATTGGCAAAGAAGAAGTTCAAACCATACATGACGGCAAATCCATACTTGTTCTTGCGTTCCAGCCAGCTATCATAAGGGATGGCAAGGCAGAGTGTAAAAACGGTCATCATGGTGAATCCAAGCAACTGGATCTTTACACGGCCAATACGGTCGACGAACGTAACAGTGAAGAAATACCCCGGCAGTGTACCGCAAAGTGCGATGGCAGTGTGCAATCCAGTAATGTGGATCATTCGGTTGAGCGGATCATCCTTGTCCGGATGGGGAAGCAGCCCGACTATTGTGAAGATGTCCTTCATGAATAGGTTCAATGAGTAGAAGGTGACGTCCACAACGAACCAGCAGACGGTGGTGCCGAGTAGGTGAAGGCCATGGCGGTGGAGGAACTCCCTGGATAAGAGACCGTACTGGTCCCGCCTCGCAAGATCGTTCACAGCATCTTCCTCCGGGACGATGTGCACGTTGAGGACGGAGGACATGTCCGACGCAGCCTTCTTTGCATTCTTGGCGATGAGGGCAGTGTAACGCGCCGTCTCGGGCATCTTCATGCGCCAGTAGTACGTGAGGAGAGCGGGGATGGCGCCAAACATGACAACAATGCGCCAGACGTAGTCTGCATTAGACGGCGAGCTCTTGATGAAAGCTGCTGACACCGTCATGCCGACAATCCCAGCAGCTAGGTTACCAAAACCCTTGAATTCCATTAATACAGATGTGTAAGCTACAAAGTCGTGTCAGTTTTACATTCATGTATCACAAGTTCACAACTCGCAAGAAAAAATATTTTTTCTGGACTTACTTGCATGGCGAAAACGGCGGCGATGAAGGCGCCTCGGGTCCTCTTGCTGGCGTACTCCGACATGATGGTGGCCGAGAGCGAGTAGTCCCCGCCAATGCTGACACCGAGCCAGAAACGGAAGAAGCAAAGCACGGTTATGACGCTTCGACCTGTGAGTTTACCGAAGGAGAGGCCGGAGGCAAGGGAACAGGCGACCATGAGAATTAGCGTGACGCCGTAGATGCGCTTCCGGCCCATCTTGTCGCCCAACCTGCCAAAGACAAGGTGTCCGGGGACGGTGCCGCAGAGCGCGATGCCACTGATGGCAGCAGAGACATAGCGAGAGGGCTTCCCTTGGTAGTAGATGTAGCCGAGGAGATCGGCGACGAGGGAGATGGAGAAGACATCATAGGCATCGGTGAAGAAGCCCATGCCGGCGATCAGGATCGCCATAAAGTGGTACAGCTGCGTCTTTGCCACGTCCAGAGCGTGCAGCACTCTCAGCTGGTTGCGAGCCATTGGTCTCTCCGAGCAGTCGTTTCTTCCATCTGTTGTTATTGCATTCCTTCAGATATATAGAGTTCCACAAATTGTTGCTTTGATACATTTATGGCCTTCTATGTAGATTATTTCCCCAAAACTGTTGAGGGTTGTCTCCAGAGAGACATCTGTGAGTAATTGGCATTGGCTATTTGTATATTTTGTTCACATGGGCTTGTGCAACAAGACACTAACATAAGGTCGATTGAATGATCCATTGGTCCGACTTCCCATGCTTAGCTGCATCCACTAAATTTAGAGAACTAGTCATCAATCTGTGCATCCGCAGAGACTACATATGTTAAATGGTGTTTCTCTATGTCACAGTAGTTTTACTCCCTCCTTTTGTTTTTTATAAGGCATCCACATATTTCGTGAGTCAAACTTTGTAAAAAAATACCAATAATTAGTTTAAGAATATAAAGGTTAGTACAGTCATGATTTTGTACTTATTATAAACAATTTTTAATCCCTCCTATTCGAACTCTTTAGTTTCAATGTACAATGTTAGAAGACTTGGATATCCCTGTAGTTGATGCAAGCTGTAGATTACAAAGGTTGAAAAAACAAACAAAGATTGGAGTGTTTTAGTGTTTCTCATGTTCCATGTGCTGAAGCATAGCAACAACAGACTCTATATTTGTTAAGGAGAGAAAACTATATGTTTGATGCAGAAAGCACAACAATTAAAGGCACTGTAATAAATCTGCCGGCTAAAAAAATATATGCAAGCTGCAGGTTGTACCACATGCTAAATTGGATGGATTTTCCTTTTTCTCTGATTAATGTGGAAATTTCTAGCATTTTTCTTTTTCTCTAATTAATGTGGGAATTTCTAACTTTTTACCTCCTAGGATTAATATAGGGACTTCTCGGATAGCCTCTAATAAGTATAGATATAGATAAATGCATTCATACGAAATTACTCCTGCAGTTTCACAATATTCGCCCAACTAGCCTATGCGAACTGACCAAGAAGACACAAAATTGGAGTAATAATTAATGAAATTGGACCATATTTATCCCAATTAAATAGCATATTCCAATCACTCAACATCATTTACATCATCAATAGCAGGAGCGGAGATAGAAAAGTGCAACTGCACTCTTGAATCTTGATTTGTTGAATAGACAAATCAAAAGGCAATTTCCATGTAAGCTGGATATACTGCGAGACGGACAGAGTATTAGGAATGGTAGGAATTAACTACTAGACTGAAAAGTACGTGCTTGATTGTTCATGCAAGGAAGTTGTAGAAGTCTTGGACGGCAGGAACAAACAACTATATTTGTTCTCATCCAGGAAATGATTGGCGCTTTTGGAGAATAGATTAGGGTGTGACGTACCAGATGATATGTTGAGATTATACGCGTCAGCGAAAATATCCTCTACAGTAGGTGCAGATTCCGCTTCTGTAAGACTGGTATAACCTATGTCTTTGATTGCACGTGTTAGGGATTATTAAGTAGACCAGGTGCAATTCAGAACCCATGTAGTGCAGTCCAATGGGATTTCGTCTCTCCACAAGTATTATACTGTCCAAACAAATCCTTGTTATGGGTAACTAGGCATCAACCCGTGCGTCTGCACGGGTTAGTTATTATATAAAATATATATTCATATTTTTAGTTTAAATTTGAAAATTAAGTATAGTCCGAATATAGTTATATTTAGCATAAAGTTTAGCGAATTATTTAATTTAAGAATTCATTGACATAGGATTCCGTTTACGCCTTACCAACCCAGAAGATCCTGAGGACTCGGGATCACCTGGATATTATCTTCTAGGAGAGTTTCCGGTGAATTTCAACCGGAACAACCAGGGTGTTAGTGTCTTGAGCTCACTGTTCGGAAGTATATTTAGCGAGCATTTCCTACAAATTAATGTAATAGGGTAGTAATTGTTGAACTCTTTATGTGTTGTTGCAAGAACTTTTCGTTTCAGCGGTTTCCATTCGCCTACGGGCCTATATGAATGTGTCGACGATCGAGCCGTCGATCTTATGAAATAAATAGAGTAAAATCGCAAATCGAGCCGTCGATCTTATGAAATAAATAGAGTAAAATCGTAAAGAGTTCTTGGGAGAGAATGGGACTGCTCTTTTATTGCTATGAACTGGCGATTACAGAGAGTGCCCTCGACGAGGCAGTGGACTAATCATCATTACACAGAGCGTAATGCTTACTATATTGCAGAATCAGACTTGAAACATGAATCTAATGCCCGATTGCCGTGCTTCAATCCAATATCGTCTTTCTTCTCCATGCGTACACATACACACATGTATCAAATAATAGTACGTTATTAGCTATAATAAAATTGTTAGACAAAGTAGACTGGATTAATTAGGAGACACATTTAATCAGCTCCCGTCACACAGGGATTATTCGATAGTTGGTTTGCTTCTATATGAGAGAGAGATTGTAATACTACACGTTTAGACCGCATAAGAGCAATAGATGCCTGTATACTTTTCAAATTCAATTATTTCATGGGAACTGACGAGGATATAATAATCCTCATTTGATTATTTATCTATAATTCATATTATGGATAAATATACCGTTATATGGTTCTTGAATATACCCCTTAATATTCATAACGGAGAAGCTGGAGGTCGTAAGTTCTTCTACGACCACCCCATAGTCGTAAGTCCTTCTACGATTATCTCATAGTCATAAGTCTTTCTACGACTATCCCATGATCGTAAGTCATCTTACGATCAGTCTGTGGTTGTAAACTTTACTACGACCACCACCTGGTTGTAAGTTCTTCTATGACCAGTCTCTAGTCGATAGGGCTTACAGACATGTGGGCCTAGTCGATCAGGGAATCTTCTGCACCATATCTAAGGATATATGCAATCAATTACGTTGTTATTATCTGGAATAATAGCACGATTTAACTCTCTGTCATAGTGATAACTGCCTAGCAACGTGGGAACGTTACTACTCTTACAATAATCTCCAGTAACGGCTCCATCATCTGAAGCATTAAAGCACCCTTTCGACTAGAGAAACGGTAGCCCACTCCGAGGACTGTATAAAAGGCAGGATCATCAGGAGAAGAAGGGGACAACACAATCAGGAGCACGAGACATCACACTCAAGTCTTTCTCTTGATTTTGTAAATCATCATACTCAATACATACACAGGAGTATGGCTGTTATTCACTTCAGAGAAGGCCCGAACCTGTATAAAATTTCCTATGTCGCTCTCTCTGCGTGATTTGAGTCTTGGAGACCCCCCGAATCAAATAATCTTTATGTAAGATCGGTTCTAAAACACCGATAGTTGGCACTGACCGTGGGGATCTTCGAGTCATCAGCTTTCCTTCGCTTTTTTCCAACTCTAATGCTTTCATGGCAGGAGAGTGGAATGAGGAGAATTGGTCCGACTTGGCTGATTACACAGATATCAACATGGATGCCGGTTTCGACTACGAGCCGAGTGTTGCATCATCCGATGGTGATGTCGCCTTTGGAGATCATTCTCCAGGAGACCATACCACCGATAGAGTTGAGAAGGGATCCTTATCCCCCACAACATTACATCCGAATGAGGAACCAACTTCCTCTAAGAGCAAGGGTCAATCCGACCACAATGAAGACTGCACCAAGACAAGCTCAGAGCATAACGAGGGTTCCCCCTCCAAGTGTTCAAGTCCATCTAAGACAGTCTGACCTGGGACGACAAGTCATGGAGGCAATCATTCCGGAGCTTCATCAGCACTTGGTGGTCATCTCTCTCAGGTTAGCCCCACAAAGGATGGTGTCGAACATGCTTTTCCTGTGAGTTCGACCATCCCATCGTAGGGCACACCTACGGACGGAGATGGTTATAACCTGAAATTCCCCTTCCTAGAGGGGTTTTCTCCAAGTCGCCAGATGGTGTCTTTCGACTACTCCTCAAGAGCAGGTAGAGATCATCAACGAGAGGTCTTCATCCTTCCCTCAGCTGACGATCACTCTCCTAGAGACAGGACTAAGGATGCTCCCCAACGATCACACATTATAACCCCTCATGGCAATCACGAGGACACCTTCGGCGATGAACAGAGTCAACACTATGATGAAGGAGATTCTCAAAATGCTCGCACTCTACTGAGGCAAGCTCGAGGCTTAGGTATGGACATTCCTGAGGCAACCCGACAGAGAAGAATCACAGCTCAGAGAAATTTGCCTCAGCACGCTCACTATTAGTCGGAGGAAGCTCAAGAACTCCAGCGCATCAACGATCTTCTCGAGAACCCATCTCGGGAACTTGCTCGAACGCCTAGCTACAACCTCTTCGTTGAAGAAATTGCACAAAGGCTTCGAAGCACGATGGCCAAAATCAAGCACCCTCACCGACATCAACCTAGAAGTCATGGTGGTATGACTCCATCAGCTTTTAGCCGCTCGAATAACTCGCCACGTGGGTATCGGCGTGACAAAAGATCACGACGTTCTCTAGATCTTCGCTCCAGTCGAAGAAGAGTTCCTTGAACGCTTGATAATCAACAAGCTCCCAAGAGAGGTGATCGTTCACCACTCCAATCCAGAAATCTACGACAACAGATGGAATATGAGGAGTATTTCCCTCGTAAGGTTGAGACCTACCACAGGTCGGGTCCACCTACGACCGGGTATCATCGCGTACGATCACCTGGTGACGTCAATCCTTCTTTCCTACAAAGAAGGCATCAAGAAGTCATTAGTAGGTGTCAGGCTTTCTCACCCGACCTCCAAGTAGTCCGCTGGCCACCTCGGTTTCGACCAGTGAACATGGAGAAGTTCGATGGATCTCAAAACCCCATTGAATTCCTCCAGATCTACACAACCGCTATCCGAGCAGCAGTAGGAGGAGAGCATGTAATGGCGAATTACCTTCCTACTGTGCTCGAAGGATCCTATTGATTTATTCATGGCAGCACCTCTGTAACCTCCTACTGGCCAATTTCTAAGGCACCTACCATCGCCCTAGGAAGGAGGACGACCTGCACAGGATGAGACAGAACGACCACGAGACTCTGCGCCAATTCATTCAACGCTTCAGTTAGGTTCAAAATCCCATTCTTGAGGTTTCTAAATCTTTTGTCATCAGAGCTTTCAAGCAGAGAGTCCATAGTAGAAGGATCACAGAGGATATCGCCTTAAATCCTCGTGCCACTGTCGCCGAGTTCTTTGAGATGGCTGATCAATATACTACCGCTGCTGAAGCAGTCGAGTGGAACAACACTATTGATCGAGATGATAAAGTTCCTTAAGAAGTGGGCAAAAGTGGTCAGAAGAAAGATAAGAATGCCAAGTAATCAAAGAACAAGGCAAAGGGCCAAAAGCTTCAAGCCAACAGTTCCAAGGAGGTCTTGGCCGTGAGCAATAAAAATCCTCAAGGCTCCAAGCCATACTCTGATTGAGACAAAGGTAAGCGCCCCGAGCGGAAGAACAACAAGCCTAGGTGATGTCCTTTCCATAAGAAGGAAGGCCATGACCTTCGCAACTATTGAGTTTTCCAACAAAAACTCGAGGACTACTACAACGGCAAAGGACCACTTCCTACCCTCGAAGAGGTAGGGCAAGCCAGTGGTCGTACGCAGTCAAACGACAACGAGGAGATGTCATTCCAAGATCCCGAGCACACCATTGAGCATATCTATAGGGGATCATCGGCATATGAGTCAAAACGACAGCTCAAGGCTGTCGAATGCGAGGTAAACTCCATTGACCCTCTTCTTGTCAATAAATTACCGAAGTGGTCAGAAGTCACCATCTCCTTTGAGAAGGGTGATTGCCTGATCCCTTCCACTCGACCAGGTTGCTTCTCGATCATGGTCGAGCCCACCATCAACAACTGTCGAGTAAATCGAGTGTTGGTTGATGGTGATAGCTGGTTAAACATTCTGTTTACGAGTACCTTGGACGAGATGCAAGTACCCAAGACCAAGGTAAGACCAGTACGATACTCTTTTCATGGTATTATACCAGCGTCTTCGGCCAAACCTATTGGCCAAGTTTCTCTTCCTTTAACATTTGGTTCCCTAAGTAATTTCAGGACAAAGAAGATCTCCTTTGATGTGGTCGATGTCGATATAGCATATAATGCTATACTCGGATGACCAACTTTGGCAAAATTCTTAATCGCTACTCATTATGGGTATCAATGTCTTAAGATGCCAGGTCCCAAAGGAGTGATCACAATTCATTATCACAAAAAGATGGCACACACGTTTGACCGTCAGTCCCTCGAGATGGTTGGCCAGATGCCAGCTCAAGAAGATAACAAAGGGCAGCCTTCGACCAATCAGTCGAAGCCGAAAGCTGCACCTAAGCCGAATGACCAGGTCAAGGGGGTTCCTTTGGATCCAAAGGAACCCTCGAAGACTGTTCTCATCGGGGATACTTCCGACTCCAAATAGGAAGACACCCTCATCGCTTTCCTCCGGGCAAACGCAGATGTGTTCGCGTGGCAAGCATTCGACATGCCCGGAGTCCTCAGGGAAGTGATCGAGCACAGGCTAGCTCTACGGCCTGACAAAGTACTCGTAAAACAAAAATTACAGAGATTTCCCCCTGATTGATGAGATGCTATAAGGTCAGAATTGGACAAGCTACTTAAAGCGGACTATGTAAGAGAAGTCGACCACCCAGAGTGGTTAGCCAACCCTGTAATGGTTAGGAAGTCTAATTGCAAGTGGTGAATGTGTATAGACTTCACTGATCTTAATAAAGCTTGTCCAAAAGATGATTTCCTTTTACCTTGCATCGATCAGCTGGTTGATTCTACTGCTGGTTGCAAAACATTAAGTTTTCTAGATGCATATTCTGGCTACCATTAGATTAATATGTGTCTAGAAGATGAAGAAAAGACTATGTTTATTACTCCATTTGGGACATTTTGTTATGTCAAAATACCATTTGATCTAAAAAATGCTGGCGCTTCTTTTCAACGCTTGATGCAATCGACTTTTTCACCTTAGCTAGGCCGAAACATGGAAGCCTATGCTGACGATCTAGTCGTAAAAAGCATCAAGCGGCTTAATCATGTTTCTGACTTGCAGGAGACATTCGACAACCTCAGAAAACATCGCTTGAAACTCAATCCTGAGAAGTGTGTGTTTGGAGTCTCTTCAGAAAAATTACTTGGATTCCTTGTCTCTGTACGAGGAATCAAAGCAAATCCCGAAAGGATAAAGGCCATTGGGCAAATGCATCCTTCAACCATGAAGAAAGAAGTCCAGAAACTCTGTAGGACCGGAAAAGGCGACTAGAGGGGGCGAGGGTGAATAGGAGCTCAAAAAACTTTTTTGCTTTGATTTGATTCAATGCTATTTTCACTCCAGTAGCTGCAAGAGCTATGAAGATCAATAAACAAGTATAGCGGAAGCCTTGTATTGAATTCTAATCAAAACCTCCAAACACAGCAATAAAAAACACAAAGAATACTGAAGACAGGGAAATCGGTAATACCTCTATATATGGACGGTATTACCAAATATCGGTAATACCTCTGTTGATGGGTGGTACTACCGATTCTACTGGAGCTCAGCCCGAACCAAACCAAAATTGACACAACTTTTGATCTACTCGGCCAAAGTCTATGAAACTTGAAACATAACTTCTCTAGGAGGTTGAGAACCTATTCCAAACAAGGATTGAGAAGATCCACGTCAAAGTTTCAACCTTTTTCCATTTGAACAAAGTTTGCTTCAAAACCGAGTCAAAAAGCAAAACATGATCTAAATCTTGCTCGTGGGAAAAGAATGATCAAGATGGACTTAGATACACTCCCACATGTCACAGCAAGCTAGAACACCACAAAGATTCAAGAGAAAAGCGATGGATCATCAAAAACTCCAAATCATCAAAATAGAAGGCAAGAACAAAAGAGACTCATCGTTGGGAACTTGCTTGGATTGATTTGAGGTTGAGGATTGATGTTTACAACCACTCCATCCTGGAGGACAAAACTCAATACATGAGCACACGATCAATCAATCCCTAGAACCCTAACCTCTCTTTTCTTCTCTCTAAAGCTCGAAAACAAACTAGGGTTTTTCTCAATGAAGTGCTTGAGGGCTGCTGGACAGCACCCCCTTCTATTTATACTAGAGGCTAGCATCTAGGGAATATTCCAATTTGGGCACCCGTTAAGCCCACACACAAATGGGATTAACTCACGCATGCATCTTAAAGCACCGTCTTCATCTTCTCTTGACCTAAACCGCTTCTCCTTGCGTCATCTTGTGCCACGGTTTAGCCAAAAGGTCACGAAGGCGGTATTTAGGTGAAATTACCAAAATACCCCTTCTTGATCCTTCTCCGAAGACCGAGTCCAATCTTGATGAAGCAATCGCCTGCTTCGCCACGTGTAGGTTGATCAACGACTCTTATCATGTCGGCAAGTCTCTCCCGTCCAGCTCCCGCCAAAACCACCAAGGCACTTGCACCGACCCCCGCGCTGCTTGATCCAACCAGTCGCATCGAACTGCTCGTTCGATCACCCTTGTCCATTCTGCGCCACGCTTGAGTCTCCTAACCTCACCCGACATCTTTGATCATTCTGGACCTCAGCTCTCCAAGCTTAGTCCCGATCATCCTCACCGTTGACCGTCGTTGACCTCCAAGCAACCTGCACAGCAATAGACCAAGAAATCGATTCCGGGAACAAGTTCTTCACAACTTGACCCACGTTAGACAAAACATGCATCATGCAACATTTATGCAATGATAATCATGAACTTGACCTAACTCATATCAAATTCTCCAAGAGAATCGACAATCAGCACATAAGCGGTAACACCGCCATATAAACCCCGGTACTACCCCCATACGGTAATACCGTGTAGAACACTACGGTCTTACTGCTCCTCAGAGAAACCCAAAATCTACCAAAACATCTCCTCTGGAATTTCCATACCATTAGGATTTGGTATTACGCCATGCGGTACTACCGACGTGAAACTTGTGGTCATACCGCTGTACACAAACGGTCATACCGCGCTGCGGTATTACCGCAACTACAATGCCGGTACTACCGATTATCCTGACACTTTGCTGAACTTTGCTGAAAAACAAGAGATTCAACAAACCTTTAAACAAATTGCCAATTGTCACATCACCTAAGACCATGAGCATATCCCCATGATATCCACAATCTCCCCCTTGATGAACACATTGGCAATATCCCAAAAAAAAATGTAAGTTTTGAGGTTTGAAAGTAAAAGAAATCAGTTTTTCGCGCAAAGGCACAACTTGGTCCCAAGTCAAGAGAAAGCAATGGAAATGACCAAGTTGGCTTCAGAATGATTTCAGCAAGTGAGATAAGGCAGAAGAAGTCAAGAACGCTTCAGATTCCAGAAACGAGTTGAAAAGCTCACTTAAGGTTCGTAAGAAAGAACAATTGTTCAATTTGACCTTGATCATGGTGAGGATCCAAGATTTGCAAATCAAGTTTAGAAATGGAAAAAATATCACAAAAATGCAAATGAGATGCTCCCCCTCACTATGATCATCATTTTTCTTGAAAATTTTATTTTCTTCCTATTTGACCAAAAAGCTCTAAAACACAACATTTTTACCAATTTTCTCCCCCTTTGACAATAGATTCATCAAGGTGCATGGAAGAAGATAGAGCATGAATGAAATGGAATGGCTGTAATTTATTCATTTTTAGCATAGGGAGCCATGAAAATTATCCAAGAGAACTCGACAAATATTACACCAAGCCATATTGTGTGAAGAAGCTATTCTAAATCAAGGCAAATCATATATAGAAAAGCTAAAGCCAAAAGAGCAATAATCTGTGATGAAATGAAAGTTTAGCATGTCAAGGTGCTCAAGATCATAGTTTAGCCAAAGATATCCAAAAATGAGTCAAGCCATGTCAATAAACTAAATTGAACCAAGAAGCTAAAATTGAGCCAATTTAGAGCGCTATGAGTTCAAAAATGAATCAATTTGTTCAAGCACTTAGAATTCAGCACATTGAGCATTTGCAAAGATTTATTTTTGGTTTTATCTTAGCAAAGCAAGTCCTGGACTAGGAGCCATCCACAACTGCCTCCTAAGCTTCAACCAATTTTGACAATTTGTTTTCTTAGCATTGTGCTAGATCTCAAGTCTTGCCGCGACAATCCCAAGCAATAAGCTTAAGAGAGTGGTCTAGGTCATCCAAAACTCCCCCTGAGTTCATGCCTAGTGCAGTGGCAAGCCGTCTCATGAGAAAGAATTGGCAAGATTAGTTTTTTCGCACAGAAAAGCTCATTTTTTATTTGCTTGACTTAGGAACTAGCATAGCTCAATTCAGATCTCAAATTAGGTTCAAGACTCAATTTAGCCTATTTGACCTGGCATGAATCATGAGAAGATTACTATGGCAAAACTAATCACAAGATCCAACAAGTCATGTTTCAATTCAATTTTCTCACAAATAATAGAGCTAGCATGGCAAAAGCTAAGCTATAAATGAAAAGCCATAAAAGAAATCTAGCAAACTAGCACAAGACATGGCAAGGTATAAATCATGAAATCATGTCACATAAGGATAATAATCAAGGCTCTGTGATCTTATATTACAATGCAAGTTGCTGATTTTAAAATGCAATATGGTACAATGAATGCAAAAGAGCCAACTCCCCCTCAAAACAGGCCAAGAGGACTAATAACTCCCAACTCTCCCCGCAAAGAAGCAAAGCAAGAAGAATCAAGAGCCTTAGTGAAAAAATCTGCAACCTGATGCTCGGACTCTACAAAGTGAAGCACAACATCACCCTTCTCTATATGGTCTCTAAGGAAATGATACCGAATGTCAATATGCTTGGTCCTAGAGTGTTGCACTGGGTTTTTGGAAATGTTTATGGCACTAGTGTTATCACAGAAGAGAGGAACACTACCCAAAGACAACCCATAGTCCCAAGCAGAGTAGATAAGATCCAGAGAACACGAGAGCAACTCATCGGCTCATAGCTATATACTCACCTTGGCGATGGATCGGCAATGTAAGACCGCTTCCTAGATGACCAAGAGATAAGAGATGTGCCTAAAAATGACAAGTGCTGAAGTACTCTTCCTATCCACTCTACACCCCGCAAAATCAGCATCGAAAAAGCCCGAATGGAGAGAGCGAATCAAGAAAACCGAGTCCAAAGTCAAGAGTGTCCTAGAGGTACTCAAGATGCGACGACCGCTTGACGATGTGAGGCACGAGGAAAGCTCGAATCGAGCGCATGACACACAACAAATTGTATGTCCTACTCGATACCGTGAGGTAGAGGAGGGAGCCAATCATGTCATGCAGTACTCTTCCGGTCTCGGGCTCTCCATCCTCATCGATCCAAAGACGGTAGAAGTGGCAATGGGAGTAGACATTGGCTTGCTACTTCCCATGTCGGTTACCAAGAAGGTCATTTGTGTACTTGCTTTGATGAATGAAGGTACCTTCTTTGAGTTGCTTGACTTGAAGACCAAGGAAGAAAGTCGGTTAAGCCCATCATGCTCATCTCGAATTCCCTGCTCATAGAATCTGAAAATCTGGACACCAAAGCATGAGAAGAACCACCGAATATGATGTCATCCACATAAATTTGAACCAGTAAGAAATCACTGCCATGCCTGAGAGTGAATAAGATTTTATCTACCATTCCCATTTTGAAATCATTTTTAAGCAAGAAACTCTTAAGCCTACCATACCAAGCTCTAGGGGCTTGCTTCAATCCATACAAGGCTTTGGAGAGCTTAAACACATGGTTTGGGAATTTGGGATTTTTCAAAACCAAGGGGTTGCTTGACATCGACCTCTTCTTCTATGAAACCGTTAAGGAAAGCACTCTTGACATCCATTTGAAAAAGCTTAAAGCCCTTAGATGTCGCGAAAGCTAGCAAAATGCGAATGGCTTCTAATCTAGCTGTAGGAGCAAAGGTCTCTTCAAAGTCTAATCCTTCTACCTGGGAATAACCTTGAGCTACAAGCCTAGCCTTGTTGCGAACTACCAACCCATCCTCACTTTGCTTATTTTTGAAAATCCATTTTGTTCCAATTACATTGTGATTAGGTGGAGGTTCAACTAAGGTCCAGACTTGATTTCTTTCAAAATTTTCAAGCTCTTCATGCATGGCATTGACCCAAGAGGAATCAGATAAGGCATGGGTGACATCTCATGGTTCAAAAGACGCAACAAAAGTAGAATGTGCATGAGAATCTGGAGAGATAAACCTAGAGCTTGTAACTCGCTCATGCAGATCCCCAATCATCTGCTCAGTTGGGTGTTGTCGCTGAATATGAAGAGGAGGTCCTGGTGCAGATGTGGCCTCTACCTCATGGGTTGTGGAGGTAGGAGCAGAGCCACTTGAATCGCTAGTGAAAATAGGAGGAGGCTGCTCAGCTGAAGCTGGAAAAGTAGAAGCAGGCTCTCCAACCATCTCAGAGATGACTGTAGGATGGATTGGACCTTCATCCTCTATGTCAGAGTCATCGTCGATGAAGATGCTTTCTCGAATATCAGGAACCTGTGTACCTGCAGCATCGGGTCTAGTACCAGGACTAGCCTCATCAAAAGTGACTTCACAAGTCTCAACAATTTTGTTAGTATCCAAATTAAATACACGATAGCCATGAGAATGAGCAGGATATTCAAGAAAAATGCGATCATAACATCTTGATTCAAATTTGTCCAAGTTGCCATGTTTAAGCATGAAGCACTTGCAACCAAAGATCTTGAAATTAGAGACTTTAGGCCTATGAACAAATCTAAGCTCAAAATAAGTTTTTCCTATGACAAATCTCAAGAACACCCCGTTGGACACATAACAAGTAGTAGAAATCGCCTCAGCCCAAAACCTCCTAGGTGTGCTATGCTCATCTAGCATGGTCCTACCCATCTCTACAAGGGTCTTGTTCTTCCTCTCTACAACCCCATTCTGTTGGGGATCTCTATTTGAAGAGAACTGGTGCTCAAGACCTCTCTTAGAGCAGAAAGTGACAAAGGAAGAGTTCTTGAATTCTATGCCATTGTCACTTCTAATGGTCCTCAAAGCTCCAGGAAGGTCAATAGCTAGTCTAAGGGCCAACTCTCTAAAATAGCCAAAAGTCTCATCCTTAGAAACCAGAAAATATACCCATGAATACCTAAAGAAGTCATCCACAATCACAAGCACATACCACTTCCCTCCTGCAGACTGAACTCTAGAGGGGCCAACCATGTCTAAGTGCAAGAGCTGACCGGGTCCATCAGTCATCACTAAAGTAAGAGGTGGATGAGAAGCAGAAACCATCTTACCATATCTACAGGGAGTGCACACAAGGTCTCTCACATTCTTAAGCTTAGGCAAACCTCTAATCAAATCTTTGCTGTTGATTCTTGTCAAATGGTCGAAGCCTATATGACCAAGCCTATTGTGCCACAACACTAGATCATGAGAGTCTGAAGCCACAAGACACCTAGGGCTGGAAGAAGAAGAGATACTGAAGTCAGCACTAAAGATCCTCTCAAACCTAGAGATCCCAAAGACATGCTCACCCAAGGAGTCTAGTACTCTACACTCACCACTCTTGAACCTCACTTCCAGGCCCTCATCAAGAAGCTAAGAAACAGATAGCAAATTATACCTCAACTTACTTACCAAAGCGACGTCCTTAAGCATGAAGTTGTTGTTAACGCGCACTGTGCCCTTGGCTGTCACGGTCCCGGTAGAAGCATCCCCAAACGTGATCAACTTGTTGCTAGATACACGTGTGAGGGAGGAGAACCATCTAGAATCTCTAGTCATGTGTCGAGAACACCCAGAGTCAACAAGCTATATGTCCTCCTTCCTCGCACGATGGACCTATAGGGCATAAGCAGGGAACATCTATGCCTCAGTACTAGGGTTAGTGATAAAAGACTTGGGAATCCAGTACTGAGTCACACGATGCTTAGGAACAGCGATGAAACAAAGAAGAAATGGTTAGAGGGATAATCATAAGAATGCACACGTGAAACACCTAGACCTCTCCGAATCGACCTACCAAAAGGTCGGTACTCCCCATGTCTAGATGCTACTCGTGGTCTCTCCTCACGATATCCTAACCCAAAATGCTACCCAGAGCCACCAAAAGAGTCAAAGAAGTCATCTACGAATCTAGGCCTATGTCTAGTAGGAAAGACAGGCTGTCTGGCTCTAGAGACACTCGTAGGTGAAGGAACTCCTCTAATGGATCTCAAAGCACGCACTCTCTCCTTTCTCTCACTCTTAGCTCTACAGAAGCAGAACTCAACTAAGTGCCCAACCTTCTTGCAGAAATTGCAATGATACTTGACCTTTTGAGAGGTCTGACCTTCTGAAATAGACGCATCTTTCTTGCTAGAAAGGGTTTGGGCAAAACTTGCAGATCTAAAGGCTATCTTAGATGGCTCAGGGGGTTCTACCTCAAACAAGCCGCTCTTAACAGCTCTCACAATCTTAGGTGGGTGATTCTTCGAATTCTCTAATTAATTAAATCCTAGGCCACTATTCTTCACACTCACCTTAGATTGATCAAGGATCATGTTAAGGTTCTTCTTCCCACTAGAAAATCTCTCAAGAGTCTTTTTGAGGTAATCATTTTCTTTGGCTAGGTCCTTACAGGTGACGCACCTATTCGACTTGATTGTCCTAGCAAGCTTTTCTTTAACAAGAGCTACCTCAACCTTTAAGGCCTCACAAGACACACAAAAAGCATCCTTAATCCTACTCACTTGCTCTTTGAATTTGATTCTAAACGCCTCTTGTATCTCAAAGCATCATTCTCAACTGTGAGTTTATAACAGTTTTCACATGAGGCAGTCTTAGAATGAAGAACCACTTCAGTCATTTCTTTCATTTCAATCTTACTATCCTCACAATGAGAGCAAGTGTGACTAGAATCAAATTTCAGCAATTCCTTCAAAGCAATATCCAATTTCAATTCAAGCAAAGCACAATTTGAGCAAGATAAAGGAATAGCATCTAGAGCAAAAGCATCCATGCAAACTTGACTAGGACTGGATTTGAAAGATTCTAGTTCATCTAGAGCATCTTTTAGTTGGTTTGCAATAGAGGAATGAGCATATTTCAGATTGGTCAATTAATCATGCAAACTAGAGCAAGAATCACAATCATCAGCAGGTTTAATGGATTTGAGCCTAACCACTTCTAGGTTCAAGTTGTCAATCATGATATCCTATCTCTTAATCATTTTAGCTTGTCTTTTCATATTTCGTTCAGCAACAACTAAAGCACGTTTCATCTCATCTAGTGAGGGGCATACCTCATCGGGATGGCTGAAAAGCTCATCGTCGTTGGAGGAGTCGATGTCGTGGCTGTTCTTGGCCATGAAGCACATGCCGGTGAAGTCCTGGGCCTTCTTCTTTCCATGGGAATCATCATCGTCGTCCTCCGTCCCCGAGTCCACATCACTCATATCAACATTCTCAAGAGTGGCAAGGACCAGGTTGACGAACTTCCTGTAGTTGGGCTTCTTGGCTTTCGCATCCTGAGCTTGAGGACACCTCTGGAAGTCCTTCTCCTCCTTGCCCTTCAGCTTGGGGCATTTGGCCCGAATGTGGTTTGGCTCACCACACTCAAAGCAGGTAACAGGGCCACCTCTCCTTCTGATCCTCACCTTGTTGTAGGCTCTCGTGAATTTTGTTGATAGGAGGGCTAAGTCATCCTCAGGTAGCTTCTCTAGCTGCTCATCGCTCAAAGAGTATAAAGCGGACAATGAAAACCCAGATGAGCCAAGATCCAAAGAATCAGAAGAACTACCCTTAGATGGGTCAACCACTAAAGCCATCGACTCTGTCTTGGGGAGACACGAGATGAAGATAATCTCATGCGTCTTCAACCTCGAGTAGAGCTTATCCATGGTAAGCTCACTCATGACAGTGTTGTCATTGATGGAAGTGATTTTCATCCCCCAGACTTTCACATCAAGAGCACCCAAGAGCTGACTTGCATTTTCAGATTCAGTGAACACAAGATCCACAACACGTAAGCCATGAAGGATTTTTGAGAATCTTCCCCACAACTCATCCAACGATTCACCGGGCCTTTGTTCGATCTTTGAGTATTCTTTCTTGAGTTGGTTCTGTCTCACTTCCTTGATCACAGTAGACCCTCGTGGTAATCACAGAGGGTCTTCCAGATTTCATGAGCAGACCTCAAATGAGCGACACACTCAAACTCAGATCGACTAAGCCCTTGAATCAAGAAGTTTTGAGTCTTGCTATTTGCCTCCACATCTGGAGTGGTCACATCGTCATTGGCTAGCACAACATAAGGATTTTTGACCTTAAGCCAAACTGTGTGCCCTTGAGCCTCGATGTAGGCATGGATGCGAGCCTTCCAGTAAGCAAAATCGACTCCATCAAACACAGGTGGTTTGGTGGAATACTTGTCAGATGCCATGGCTCCTCAGACTAGTTAAGATCTACACTACTACAGCAAATGTCATCACAGACGGTTCGGAACCGTCATCACAGACGGTTTTCGAACCGTCTGAAAAAGTTCATCTGTGATAATAGGCGTTATCACAAACGGTTCAAAAACCATCTGTGATATGAATATTACAGACGGTTTTTTGTTAAAATTGTCTGTGAAGGTATAGTATCACAGACGGTTTCTATTAAAAACAGTCTGTGATATGAGAATATCACAAACGGTTCTATTTACGAACTGTCTGTGATACAAGAATATCACAGACGGTTCGTAAATAGAACCGTTTGTGATATTCTCATATCACAGACGGTTTTTAATAGAAACCATCTCTGATACTATGCCTTCACAGACGGTTTTAACCAAAAACCGTCTGTGATACTCTGAGAACCCTAACTACTTTTTGCTGATTTTTGGCTAGCCTCAGGAATTGCTAACCATGCCCTCTGTTGACAGATACATCACAGATAATCAATTGTTGACAACATCACAGATAATCAATTGTTGACAACTCAAAGTGATCATTACTCAAAATAAATTACAAAAGATCGAATTTGTTCAAGTATTGTCGCTATAGTTACAATTGGATTACAATTGAGTCAATTGTTTGCGTGAAACTCTGGGTCGGCGATGGAGTGAAACTCTCCTTTGTGGTTAACTATTTCTGACATGATAAAGTTGCAGAGCTGCCCTCGAACGTCCACGATCTCTTGCGCAACGAGTCCATCTAATTCTATCATCAAGTCCTGTCGCTAGGAAGAGAAAAATGGTAAGCATATATATTTAAATTTATAATTAGAAAATAATTATTTCGAGATTGACAAACCTCGGGATTCTTCGTCTTAGCACTAATGATTTGCTGCATATGATGGCAAACATAGATTGCACATAGCTCATCATTTTTTTGCTGGCGGCACTACAAAAATAGAATTACATATATACGTATAGTCAGTTCAAGACGCATTATTATGAAGTATGATATAGGATTATTGTGTTGTAGCGCGTACCGGAAATTTCGTCCTGTGTCTTAGTTGGGCGCTGGATCCATTGTATGGTCCTTCTTCGCCAACATAGGTGATGAACGAACTACATGATTCAAAAAAGTTATCCTCGGCCATTTCAAACAAAGGAAGACTACAATAGAGTTATGTATGGAGGAAATGAGCATACTTGTCGAGTATTCCTCGCAGAATGCTGAAGTCGTGATTGTTTTTGACTAGGGAATTAAGGTATATCACCTTGTTCCTCCTGCGTATAATGACTAAAAGGATCCAGTGGTACCTACTCATGTATGTCGCTATAGTCATTAAACCTAAGTACAAATGAAATTTGTATAGCAAATAGTGAAGCACTTACCCCTGGTTGTAGGGCACCACTATGTAGTCCTTGTTGTCCTAACGAAGCAATGCCACCGTTATGTAGTTCTCGACGAAGGACGGGTCTGTTTCGATGGTTTGCAAAGATACCACATGTGGGTCGAGGAAACCCACCGGTTCTCGCCCTTACCGGGCATTTTTCATCATGTATCTATACATAAGCAATGAGTTGTGATATTTATCGGTATTACGTGAATGTAGAACTTGATTGTACACACTTACAGTGTCCAACATCGTAGAAGCGAGGCGTCGAGGGCTTTGAGGTTGAATAAGTCATTGAAGCCCACGACGAAGTTGCCTGTCCCGTTGAAGAAATGCTCATCCTTGTATGCGACGGTGATTCCAGTATCGCACCCCTTCTTTCCGGTCTTCCGCATGTACCAGGCATGCAAAGCCTGACAAGCAAATCCAGCTCGGGCTAATTCTATGTCGGGGCACAATGGTTCTCTGATGGAGTACTTCCCGGGCTTCTGGGACTTGGGAGGTGACTTAATGTTTATCGATTTCGATTTGACCTTAACGATTGGCAGTGTCTTCCTGCGAGACGACTCGGGAACCGATACGGTAGCACGTTTTTCTTGTTCCTTCGGTGTCTTCTCCACGGGAACCGATGAGGTGGCCTTTTGAGGCGAAGGATGAGGTGGAGTCATCGAGGGTCCCGTTGGAGAGGAATGGTCGTGTCGAGATAGCGGCACTGCTGGGTCCAGGACGATGTCCTTCTTGGGCCATTGGATAAAAGTGTGTCTGGCATCCCCGAGTGTTCTGATGTCTTCGTTCAGGCAAATCTCCAGTGGGACGGCCATGAAATTGTCATGTACCATGTCCACCGCAACCCTGGCGTAACCCTGCGCCAGCTGGGCAACGTGCTGCACTACCCCTTCCTGGTATGGATACACCATCCCCCGCCCAGCCTCAATAGAAATGGACCCAACGAGCCTCACTAGGAGCTTGCAGGGCATCGGCTCCTACAAAACGATACGCAATTAGCTAAGGCGTCCTATAGGTCTATCTTTGTCGTATTCCAGAGATGTACATTACCTTGATGTCGTTAATAGGTAATTGGACGTCGTCATGATCACAATCTTTCGTGGACGCGACGCTACTCCGATGTCGAGGAGGACTGGTTCCCAAAGTAATGGGGGCAGCTTGCGTCTGGTTGAGGAGTACTTGATTCAGTCGATCCTCCAATCTTGCTATATGTCCTTGAAATTTTGCAGTAAGCACCTGTTCCAACACTTTGTCGTACTCGGCCTTGGATCTCTTCCTACTCCTATACGTGCAGTAGTCGTCTACGAATCCATCCCTCCAAGGTACGTTAACCCCCTTGCCTCGCGTGCGACCTAGATGCTCCTTGTTTCCTAGGGCCGTAGAGAGTATTTCCTTCTCCCTGTCTGCATGGAAGGAGCCTTGGGAAGTTTGGACAGTCAATTCACGCTGCAAGAGGTCATCATGTTATTATAGACACTATGAAGTTATGGACTTATAGACAACTAGGTAGTTCGACATATTTACCACACGTTGGGACACTTCCTGGTCCGCCGGGTTTGTGAAAGAGATGCTTCCCGAAGACGAGACTTGTGCTCTCGCTTTTAACCAGCTTAGGGAACGCGGGTCTGTGATATCAGGAAATGGATTCTCCTCCGCCGCCCATTGCGTGGATTTAGCCTCGTACCCAGCGGTGCCGAGTCTGTGGGGGTGAGTGTTTCGTGTCTGGAGAGCTTTGTGCGCCGCACTTTGCGCCATAAATTCGGCCATCGTCTTCATAGCCACAAAGGTGTCTCATGTTTCCTGCATCAAGAATCCATGCTTCGTGAAGGGCGTCTCACCCTTGTTCACGTACCTCGTGACAAGAATGCTCTTGAAGTTCCTCCATGCTTGACCCATCGAGAGCAATGCATGCCATTCCACGTGTGCCATGTCTGCTTCTAGGATAGTGAACTTGCTTGAAAGTTCTGTCCACAGCACGCCTCTCTGAGCATTCGTCAGAGGCTTCCACTTTGGTCTGGTGATAGGGACCCGTTCCCTTGCAAGTATCCCGCAAATGGTCCGGAATCTCGCCGCTGATCTCGTGGGACTCAGAGGGACCCCAACGTCACTGACCTCCGTGATGATCAATCGGCCCGCAAGCAATTTCGATTTTCCTCTGCCATCTCGCTTACGTATCCTTATCGTTGGTGACGGTAGCGAAGACGGCGCCTCTGCCATCTGCGGCGTCGGTGACGACAGCGAAGACAGCGCCTTTGCCATCTGCGGCGTCGGTGACGGCGGTGAAGATGGCGCCTCTGCCATCTCGCTTACTTGCTATCTATATAAGGTACAAACGCTCAACATGCGCAATATTAGCAAATAATCATAATTAATTCCAGCATAAATATGAAACAATAAAGCATTAATCCAACAGCATTTAAATGACCAAATTAACATAATCAAATGTAAATCATTCAAGTCATTTAAATTGATTGAAATGCTAAACATATACAACATGTATATG
Organism: Phyllostachys edulis; assembly: GCA_036346405.1. Taxonomy (NCBI): domain Eukaryota; kingdom Viridiplantae; phylum Streptophyta; class Magnoliopsida; order Poales; family Poaceae; genus Phyllostachys; species Phyllostachys edulis. The sequence continues at coordinate 75,857,519 of CM070551.1, read as the reverse complement.
AATGAAATTAGCACAGAGTTCCAAAAGATTGATGATAGTTTGTGCTCTCAGAAGGAGAGTTGCAAAAGAACCGGAAGAATCAGAATAACTAGCTTTCAACCGAAAGTAACCAATTAACAAGATATCAAATTGACAAGAGTAAGTAATACAATAGAGCTCAAGAATGAACTAACTATCACATTCAATCTCAATATAAGACAGAGTTCATCACAGAGCATGTCAACAAAGCCCACTGATCAATTTGCAATATCTTCAGTACTAGATTTAGTTCACAGAGTATCAAAGACTATCATAGTCAACATATCCACTGAGACAACAGAAGACAATCTGTTATGAAAAACAGAACAGAACAATGATATCAAGATAATCACAATATCATTTCAGCAATAAGCCTTATCAAAGATACGGATTATCAAAGATATATAATTAACATTCTTTTGTCCATTCAATTCATAGATTATCAAAGATTATCAAAGACTATCAAATTCACAGATTATCAAAGATATATAATTCACATTCTTTTGTGCATACATGGATACAGATTATCAAAGATATATAATTAACATTCTTTTGTTCATTCAATTCACAGATTATGAAAGATTATCAAAGACTATCAAATTCACAAATTATCAAAGATTATTATAGATATATAATTAACATTCTTTTGTTCATTCAATTCACATATTATCAAAGATATATAATTAACATTCTTTTGTGCATACATGGATATAGATTATCAAAGATATATAATTAACATTCTTTTGTTCATTCAATTCACAGATTATCAAAGATATATAATTAACATTCTTTTGTTGCAATACTCACAGTGCAAGGAGGAGGCCGGTGCAGGGGAGGAAAACGACGCGGGGAGGAGGACAGCGCGGGGGAGGAGGCCAGTGCAGGGGAGGGGCCATGGGGAGGAGGCCGGTGTAGGGGAGGAAGCTGACACGGGGAGGAGGACGGTGCGGGGAGGAGGCCGACAGAGGGAGGACGCCGACACGAGGAGAAGGCCGCACGTCGAGGCGGCTACTGCGTCGTCGATGTCGGGGACGGCGGCGTTGTCGAGGTCGGGGCAGCGGCGTCGAGGTCAGAGGCAGCGGTGCAGGGGAGGAGGCCTATCACAGAAGGTTATATTCTAGAACCATCTGTGATAAGGAATCACAGACGGTTCTATTAATAAACCGTCTGTGATATGCCCACATCACAGACGGTTCTTTAATAGAACCGTCTGTGATATCCCACATCACAGACGGTTGTATTAAATAACCGTCTGTGTTACATCACCACCCGATTGGAATCGCACGGTCCCGATTAGAGGAGACGTTCAGATGTGGGCATATCACAGACGGTTTATTAATAGAACTGTCTGTGATAGGCCCATCCATATATGAACTTAGTGGACAAGCTACTGATGACAATAATGACAAGTCCATATGAACCTGGTCACAAGTATGATGACAAGTTCATAACACAACTCCAAATAATTTGACTGAAAATGAATTTATCCACTGATAATTCGTTTGACTTCAAAAATTCATATCTAATTCAACTCAACTCCAAATCAAGTGAAACCAATTTAATTTGATACTCCACATTACAATGAACATCCACATTGACATCAATATTAAAGATGACAAGTCCATAACACATTAACACATGACAATGGAATAAATTAATTACATTGGAGTAAATTCTTAATTAAAATATAGCCCTTCATGATGATCGACGCGCATATAGCTAGCTTCCTAACTGGGTTCTTCCTCGAGCCTGACGCCGTCTTCGAAAGGAGGCAACTCGTCAAATTGATTGTATTCTTCCTCGTCCACTACATTCTCACCTCCGACAATCCTCCTTTTTCCATGAAGAACTACGTGGTGCTTCTTATTTGCCGGGTTGGTTATATAGAAGACTTGAACAACTTGGTTAGCCAGTACGAATGGTTCGTCTTTGTATCCGACACGTTCGAGGTACACGGTAGTGACGCCGTACTTGTCGACCTTCACCTGTGGGAGATGGACCCAACGACACCGAAATAAGGGGATATTGAAAAGCACGTAGTCGAGCTCCCATATCTCCTCTATTTGCCCATAGTACGAGCTCCTCAAATTTATCGGCATCTTGAATGCATCTATGCGGACACATTGTTTTGGACAAGGCTCTTCCTATCCCGAAATCAGTATAAAATGTGTACCCATTTATGTCGTATCCTTGCCATGTGACAATTGTAAATTGTGGCCCTCTTGCCAACCATAGCAGCGTATCATGACTTGATGACCTCCCAGTGATTTGCACCTTTAACCATTTGTTGAACCGACGGTTGTGCTCTCTCGTGATCCAAACCTCCGACCGGTCTGGATTTTGTTGGCGTACCATGTCTTTGTGCTCGTCAATGTACGGGGACACTTGGGTCATGTGTTGCAAGACCGTGAAATGGGCTTGAGCGTACGTATCCAGATCGGGAGTGATTGATTTCCTTCCGATGATCCCGATACCATCCAGCCTTCCCTCATGACGAGATAGAGGCACACCTATCGGTTCCACCTAAGCCATGTAGTCGACGCAGAACTCAATTACCTCTTCGGTTGCATAACCTTCGATGATGCTTCCCTCCGGTCGAGATCGATTCCGTACGTAGGACTTGAGAATTCCCATATACCTCTCGAACGGGTACATATGACATAGGGACATAGGGCCGCATATCTTTATCTCTTTCATAAGGTGAACAATGAGATGGACCATGATATCGAAAAATGACGGAGGAAAATACATCTCAAGATGACATAGACTCGTCACCACCTCGGCCTGTAAAGCATCTAGTCCTTGGGGATCGATGACCTTTTAAGCATTGAGTTGAAGAAATAACACAACCTCAAGATTGCCACTCGGACCTTGTTCGGCAAGATACTCCTAATTGCAACAGGAAGTATTTGTGTCATCAGCACATGACAATCATGAGACTTCGTACCAATTAATTTCAAATCTTGCATAGAAACAAGTTTCTTAATGTTAGCGCAGTAACCAGACGGGACTTTGACACCATGCAAGCTCTGGCACAGTTCATTTCTCTCGGCCTTGGATAGAGTGTAGCAAGCTGGTGGAAGGTATGTTCGTCCTTTATTGGTCTCTTTTGGTGCTAACTCGGTCCTTGTGTTCATATCAACCAAGTCATGCCGTGCGTTAACACCATCCTTTTGTTTTGCCACTAATGTTCAGTAAGAGACCAATCAAGCTATCACATACATTCTTCTCCACATGCATGACGTCGATGCAGTGGCGAACTTCTAAGTGCTCCCAATAAGGCAAGTCCCAAAAATTGACCGCTTCTTCTAGATGTTCTTCTTGACGGGTTCTTAATTTACGTCCCTTCCCAAGCACAACATCGATATCCTTAACCATATCATATACCTCTATCCCTCTAAAAGCCCTTGGAGCTGAACCGTCCTCCTTACTTCCGTCGAATTATTTCTTCATCTTGCGGTATGGGTGACTCCTAGGAAGGAACCTACGGTGACGCATACACACAGTTTTGCGCGAGTTGTTCAGCCATACACTCTCTGTAGCATCTAAGCAGTGCGGACAGGCTTTGGCTCCTTTCGTATTGAAGCCCGACAGGTTACCAAGGGTAGGAAAATCATTGATAGTGCAGAACAACATGGTGCGTAAAGTGAAGTTCTCTTGTTTGTATGCATCCCATACATGTACCCCTTCGTTCCATAGTATCACAAGATCTTCCAGCAATGGTGCTAGGTACACATCAATATCATTCCCAGGTTGCTTCAGCCCTTGGATAAGTAGTGACATCAAAATGTACTTCCGCTTCATACACAGCCAAGGAGGAAGGTTGTACATACATAGATTCACGGGCTAGGTGCTATGTCGGCTGCTCATGTTACCAAAAGGATTCATTCCATCTGTACTCAACCCTAACCTTATGTTCCTCGGTTCCACACCGAACTCTTCGAAGCTCCGATCGAAATTTCTCTACTGGGCAGAATCAGCAGGGTGTCTTAGCTTTTCATCTTTCTTACGCTCCTCCGAGTGCCAACGCACCTGGCAAGCGTCTGACATGCCTGTAGTCCCCAAGTAGGTGATCAAGCACAGGCTATCTCTCCAGCCTGACAAGAAGCTGGTTAAGCAGAAGCTAAGACGTTGATGACTTGGTCATGAAAAGCATCAACGTTGGTGACCATATTTTCGACCTACACGAGACTTTCAATAATTTAAGAAGGCATAATCTTAAGTTAAATCTATGCAGGTGTGTGTTTGGAGTTTCTTTTGGAAAGCTTCTTGGGTTCCTAGTTTTGGCTAGAGGGATTGAAGCAAACCCAGCAAAAATATCGGCCATCTAGCAGATGTGCCCTCCGACCATAAAGAAAGAAGTACAAAAACTAACCAACTGTATGGCAGTGCTAAGTCATTTCATAGCGCAGTTAGGAGAAAAAGGATTACCATTCTTCAAACTTCTTCGAAAACACGGAAGTTTTGAATGGACTAAGGAGGCAGATGATGCCTTTGAAGAACTTAAGAAGTACCTTACGAGTGCCCCGATCTTAGTTTCTCCGAGATTAGGAGAAACATTGCTGATTTACGTAGCTGCAACGCCGCAAACAGTCAATGGTGTACTGGTCATAGAACGTGACAACGTCCAATGACTGGTATATTACGTAAGCGAAGTCTTACATGGACCAGAGGAAAGATACCCACAGGTACCAAAATTGCTCTATGGTCTTCTTATGGCTTCAAGGAAACTAAGGCATTACTTTCTGGCCCACAAAGTGGTTGTACAAACCTAATATCCCTTGGGTCAAGTCCTTGGAAATAGGGAATCATCAGGATGAATAGCAAAATGGGCAATCGAGCTTGGGGCATTCGACCTGCATTTCATCTCACGAATAGCAATCAAGTCACAGGCAATAGCAAAATTCATTGTCAAATGGACAAACCCTGAACCCACCCAAGGGCCCGAATACAAATACCACAACGAGTGGACAATGTACTTTGACGGTTCCTTCATGCTTAAAGGCTCGGAGGCTGGAGTTGTCTTGATATCCCCTTCTAGTGAACACATCAAGTACGCCATCCAGCTAAACTTTCCTGCTACAAACAATGTGGTAGAATATGAGGGTTTACTAGTCGGACTCCGAGCAGCTTGTGCGCTTGGGATTCACAGATTACTAGTGAAAGGCGATTCTCAACTAGTAGCGAATCAAGTCGGGAAAGAGTATCAATGCTCAAGTACCAAGATGTCATCTTATATGGTGGAAGTACGAAAACTCGAAAGGCACTTCTTCGGTTTCCAGATCCAACACATTCCTAGAAAGAAAAACTTTCTAGCAAACCAGTTGGCACGGATGGTCTCCACAAGGTCACCTGTCCTGACTAGAGTTTTTCTCGAGCAACTCGATTCACCCTTAGTAGTCGAGCATTCCGAGGACATAGATGTTCCAATGGAGGTCATAAAAATGGATCCTAAGAACATGGATACTCCACAGGTTGTATAGCACAATCACAGTAGAGATTGGATGACATTGATCTACAATTATCTTCAGCATTGCATTATTCCTGAAGATGATGTAGAGGCTGATCTTATAGCTCGAAAAGCCAAATCATACACTCTGATCGAAAGTACCTTGTATAAATGAGGATCTCACAGAGTGTTGATGAGATGCATATCTGAAACAGATGGCATTAAGTTGCTATATATCCGACATTCATGGAGGAGTCTATGGAGCACATCTTTCCTACAGAACATTGGTCGGTAAAGCCTTCAGGCAAGGATACTACTGGCCAACTGCCCTTTATGATGCAAAAGAGCTGATGAAAAAATGTGTATAATGTCAATTTCATAGTCGACAAGTACATCAGCCAGCACAAGGTATGCAAACCATACCTCTTTCTTGGCCTTTTGCAACCTGGGACTAGACATTCTAGGACCTTTCCCAAGAGCACCCAGGGGCTTTGATTTTCTTTTTTTCATGATTGACACATTTACAAAATAGATAGAAGACGAGCTAGTTGTTAAAACTACAACTGAAGCCGCTAAGAGGTTCCTTACAAAAAATGTGATCACACGATTTGGTGTACCCAGCGGTATAATCACAGATAACGGTACCCAGTTCTCTAGTGAAAATTTTTAGGAATTCTGCGAGCATCTTGGTATCAAGATACATTTCTCTTCCGTCACTCATCCGTAGAGCAATGGAGCAGTCGGAAGAGCCAATAGTATCATAATGCAAGGGGTGAAACACCGAGTGTTCGACCAGTTAACAAAATGGTCAGGAGCTTGGGTTCAAGAACTTCTTTCTGTATTGTGGGCCATTCGAACCACGACCAGTCGTGCGACCGGTGAAACTCCATTTTTTCTGGTTTACGGTGCTAAAGCCATGCTTCTTCCAGAACTAAAAATCGGCTATGCTCGAACTGATTGTTTCAACAAGGATGATCAGATAGAACGAAGACTCGACGACGTCAATTTCCTTGAGGAACGACGAAACCAATCCCTCATTTGATTGGTGGTTTACCAACAAGCCATGCAAAGGTACCACAGTCGTAAGGTGCAACGTCGCAGCCTAGCTGTAGGTGATCTGGTTTCACGAAGAATTGAGAACCAAGCTAATCGCAATAAACTCCCAAACGGGAAGATCCATACACTGTGGTCGAGGTCACCAGACCTAGTTCGGTATGACTAGCTATGTCAGACGAGCGTGTTTTGTCAAACTCTTGGAATATTGACCAATTGCGTAAATTCTTTGTATAACTGTATTTTCATTTTTTCAATTTGTTAATAAAGATGCATTTCCTTTACTTTTCGACGAATGATATTGTATGTATACCTGTTACTCATTCCCTGGTTATATACTATTGTTGTCTAATTGGTCGGAGAAGACCAAATTCTCTCCGATATCCTTTTTAAGGATCTCTATTACTCTGTGGCTACGACATATAAGTCAAACGCCGTAAGGGTCCTAGTCGTGACCATTCAGTCAATGGTTCTCACGCGCGACCAACACTCTTTTCTTAAAGAAATATACGAGTAAAAGGAGCATCACATAAGCAACTACATATAGTACTTTACATGTTTAAAATTTCAGAGACTACATTTCTTACCTTCAACATTCTATTCTACTATTGTTTGGCTACTAGTTGAAACACGGAAAGTCTCTTAGTCGAAGTCTCTCCTTCTCTGCACGTGGTCCTACCCACTGAAAGGAGCTTTCTAGCGACGATCCTTTTCCTATGATCTTCGCTGTCAGTCGGACTTGAGCATGAACACGTTTTGCAAAGTGTTTTTCATGTCTTCGCGATGACATTGGGGGAAAGGTTCACCAATTCAACTCCATAGTGCTCCAAAATCTTGGGAAGGAAGGAGTGAGCTGGCAACTTGAATCCGCATTCAATATATGCGAGGAAAACAGGGATTTCCCCATCTTCGTTTCTCGGAGAATGCTCTTCGGCTGCTGATCTCCAAGAAATTAAATCCTTGTTGGGAAGTAACCCGATCTTCTCTAGGCTCTCATGTTTCTTTTCGTTCAAATAAAAAACCGACTAGTTGGTGATAAAGTCCGACATGGTTGAGATTTGGGTGAAGGAAGAAAGGAGGTCGTAGAAGATTTTAGGCAAGAGGAGGTCAGAGACAATTTCTCTCTCAAGAGATGAAAAGGGAAAGTAGGAGGCATAAAAACCCTAAAGCCTTGTGCTGAAAGAATTTTAAAGGCCTAATTCTTTAACTACATCAGGGAGTTACCCAAAGTCCAACAGACATAAACCAAAGTCTAATGGACAGAAAAACTCTTCGGGTCCCAAGGCAGTTTCTCAACTTTAAAGTGAATAGAGATCATCTCGTATGTCACGGCATTAAATGAGGGTCTATCCGATATGACTTCATCGGAAGAATGTGTTCACACGACCAATTCATTTAAAGTTAGGGGGCTAGCTAACGAGGATTAAAATCTCTATGTATTACTTTAATACATAATAAAAGACCACATGTCTTCGTGGTCGTAACCCCTAAGGCTAACGACCCCTGTGGTCGTAAGGATTTTAGAGGTTATATAATAAGTATCCTGATCGGATGAGGTCCTGAACCTAGTCCCCGACCAGATGACTGCTCGTAGAAGCAATGAACTGGTATCTGAATCTAACTCCAAGTATTTTCGTTATCATGTGATGAATGGAACACATGTCATATTTGCTCCATACCACGTGACGTTTCATGGTCCTAAGACACTTACAACAACCACCATACGGTTGAGTATCTCACAGACGCACAACCGCTGAATGGTTGGTACTTTATCAACAGCTACCTCGCTCCGACCAGTCATGATACTTTCAATAGACGTCTCTTCTAGGAGTAACTACCACCTCTTTCATGGTTATTTAGAGATGGAGCACGGACGAATGAGGGCATCAGATTGAGGCAGGGGCAATTGGCATTAGATTCATGTTTGAAGTCTAATTCAGCAAGCATTACGCTCAATGTAATTAGAATTAGTCCATTGCCTTGTCGGGGCACCCCCTGTAATAGCTAGTTCATAGCAATAAAGAGCAGTCTCATTCTCTCCTAAGAACTCTTTGCCATTTTCCTTTGTTTATTTTGTAAGATTAGTGACTCAATCGTCGACAGATGGCGACGTGGCTTAGCTAGGGTTAAGGACGGAGGTAGGACGGCTTGGGGAGAAGGTGAGCTTCGGTTCGAGACGAGGCGGCGAATGAGGTAGGGATGAAGCGGGGATGGGCCGTAGATAAGGTGGGAACGGAATGGGCAGGCATGGCCCACGGAGTAAGGAAGGAGAGAGATGGGCCAAGCCAATTTGGCCCACAAGGATTTTAAAATAAAGAATTGCTTTTCGAATTAGAGAAATGGCTAAAAATTCAAATAAGGAAAATTGTATACCAAATGAACTCATACAATTCCAAGAAAATTCAAGGGTGCATTTGTATTTGTTGAGCTCAAATAAAATAGTTTTAGATTTAATTAAGGTTTAGTTATTCATATTAAATCATTTTAATTTAGGAAGATCCCAATTAAGTTTTAATTAATTCCAAGAAAAGGCGATTTGTTTTTGGGAAATTCTAGTTTTAACAAGAGATTTCCAAAACTCAAAAATTGGGATGTTAGATTAATGATAGAAGTTCTGTTTCCGCCAGCCTTCAGGAATCAACAATCCATTGCTGTTAGCATAGCCTCACGCGTCTGATTTTTGTTTGTAGCTAGAGTTATGGAGATTACAAGTCGAAAATGTAACAACAAACAACCATGTATGCTCGTTAGGAATACTAGTCATCAACCCATGCACCTGCACTGTTAGTAATTTTAAAAATACACTCTTCATTTTATTCCAATAGTAGATAATGTTTTGTAGAAATATTTTTTAACATTACTATAGTCTATATTTTAGTAATTTTTTATCCTAAATATAAAATTTCAAGCTACATGAATCAGAACCGAAAGAGAATTTGAAAGCTATATTTTTTTTGACATTTTCTTCATAGAATTATTGTAGGAGCTTATAATAGAGCCACCATTGTTTTTGTCTCTGTGTGAGCTACTATATATATTGGCTAGGGAAGTTATGATAGAGAAGAAAAAAGAGGGAGATATATTCATTAAAAGAGGAAAATATTTTCATGTATATCCATGTACGGAAGCAATTTGGCTCCATGTCTCCTATTCGGACACAAGCATGCCAGAACATTTATTTTCCTTTGAATGTTTCCAAGTTAACTGCTTTGTACAATTTGATCATGGAGCAATAGAACATATGACTCTATGAGACTCATATATAGCTAGAACAGAGCCTTAGGCCACAAGATGCATGGATGGGATTTTTTTTCTTTGATTAGTGTGAGAATTTCTAGCTATTGTTTTCTCAAATTAATATGAGAATTTCTAGTTTTTTTCTACCTAGGATTAACGTGAGAGCTCCTAATTAGCATAGAGATATTTTCCACCTAGGATTAATGTGGAAGCTCCTAAAGGAGCCTCTAATTAGTATAGAGATATAGATTTAATTATCATGATAATACATATTTTAAATAATATTTCTCTGACTAAAAAATATGCTGGGAAAAGAAACATGTGTGTGAGAGATGGGTGCCAATGTATTATTTTCCTACTGTAGTACACCATGCAGAGAGCCAGTTAAGAAGTCAAATCTAGACTCTAGGGTTGTAATTGAATTAGGCTTTGTGCATGCATGCATGCCATGATTTTTTTTAGTTTCCATGTTGAACACGTTTGTTAATACATATAAATCTAAACTGTAGATGAACTCGGTAAGGAAGATTGAACTACCCTGATTTTCTCCTTTTTTCAATTAATGTGGAAATTTCTAGTCTTTTTTTCTCCAATTAATGTGGTAATCTCTATATTTTTATCTCATAGGATTAACGTGGGGGCTTCTAAGAGAGCCTCCAATTAGTTCCTAGTGTAGTACACCATGGTGGAGGGAGCCAAGTTAAGAAGTCACATCGGGACTCTAGAGTTGTAACTGGATCAGGCTTTGTGCATGCACACATGCCATGATTTTTTTTACCAGTTTCCATGTTGAACACGTTTGTTAATACATATAAATCTAAACTGTTGATGAACTTGGCAAGGAAGATTTTACTACCCTGATTTTCTCATTTTTATGATTAGTGTGGGAATTTCTAGTCTTTTTTGTTTTCTCCAATTAATGTGGTAATTTCTAGCTTTTTATCTCATAGGATTAATGTGGGGACTTCTAGGAGAGCCTCCAATTAGTATAGATATAGATAGATCCTGGGGATCAAATGAGATTTTGCAAGACTATCATGCATAGAATTAACGATGATATTGATATGCAAATAGTCAATAGACATGAAAGAGGCCAGCTAGCTAGCAGTGACAAACTGCAAAGAAATGCCCATGCAGGTAAGGGGCGAAAAACTGTGCGAATTAAGTTCGAGGGTATTATGTCATGCAAACGACTTATGGATAGCCAGTTAGCCAAATTAAAGCGAGTTAAGTTGCATCGTATCAGTTTTATAATTAAATTCGGCACAAAAACTTTAAAATACTTTTGCCAAGATTCTAAATAACATATATTTACTACTACTGAGCTATCACTAAAAGATTTTACATTATTAGGAAGGGTATTTTTGTGTTGATACCACGTTTCATCACTATTTACAGTATATATGTGAGAATTATCTTGCTGTCACTATTTCAACACTAATTTAATCCTAGGTCATATTCCTTCTTGATAATAAATGGGGAATTTTTGGTTGCATGTAATCTATGGGCGTTTCTGGTTCGGGGTGCTTTGTTGTGTTATGTGGCGTGGACAATGCTGCTATGAGAGAGTTGTAAAGAATGTAGTACTTTTTTTTATGTCCAGGATTTTCCTCATCCGATCCACATTAAAGAAAAAGAGCACCTTACCTCGTGAGGCGCAAATGGGAGCCAGCGCTCGAATCGTGGCAGGTTTTTGCCACGTGAGCCCTAGCTCAGTCCTCAAACAACCACCTGTTGAGACACACGCGCTGAGCCAAGGGTCGAACGTGCGTGGGCTGGGCGCCGAGCCAAAGGCTCCATCTCGCGCCACAGACTAGCCGAGCACCGCTCGCTTCTCAAAGAATGTAGTACTTTGTTTGGCAGAATATTGAAGTTCAAGAGGAATGAAGAACTCTTTTAGATATATATACTCTAACTAAGGATGGAGTCTTCTCGAAGAAGCCTCGCTGGAGAGAGCATCCTCTGTTCGTCGCCTCCTGGCGATGTGTCGCGGGGAGATCGAGCCTGGATAGCATCCGCGTCGTCGGCCGGTGGGCGCCCTGGGCTGCAGGAGTAAGATGCTGCGTAGCTAGGGAGGTGCAGTGATGGGCCAGCCCATCATTACGATACTTCGCACATTCCTAGCGCAGTATACCTTGCTCGTCATGGCTTTGGATTCCCAGACATGCGTGTGTCGGCGAGATAGGTATCTCCGCTCGAAGTAGCGAAGTGCGACGTCTAGGGTCTCAGGCTCGTATAGTCCGGCGGATTCGAGATCCTCCTCCTCTTAGACATTCCTTTGCGGAGGTGATTAGGGGAGAGGGGATGGATCGTGGAAGAGGAAGGTATCCTCATTGTACAAGAGGGGGTGGTCGCTTTTGGGTTGGAGGCAAGCGATCTGTCCCAAACGAGTGGATAGATGAGGACGATCTGCTGATGGAAAGTGATTTGAGAGAGAAGTTGCACCGTGAACAAGAGCAGAAGCAGCGGAACCAAGAGAAATCGCAAGGGGTTCCCCAGAAATCAGGTACTCAATTTGGTTCTCAGATTTCAGATCGTTCTCGTTTTGATTCTAGAGCTTTTGGGGGGGAGATGGTAGAGATGATTTCAATCAAGCTAAGGGGTGGCAGACTGATTTTCGTACTGAAGCTCAAGGTCGAGAGGGGGGTTTGCATCGCGATGAGTCCCAGAGAGGAGATTTTAGGGGTGGATATGGAAGGAGAGGGGGATTGCCTAGATTTGACAAATCTAGATTGGCTGCTACTTGGGATCAGTCGGGGGCTGCTGGTAAAGGGGAGGAGACGTCCAAAAATTGGGGTGATATTGGGCAAAATATGGGGGTTTTACGTTCTGAAGATCAAGGCACTTGCTTTAGATGTTTGCAATCTGGACATCACCAAGCAAGGTGTACTAATCCTCCTGTGGGCTACAAATACAAAAAGGTTGGTCATATGACCTCAGGATGCCCGGATGACAAGAAAATGCAGGGTTTGAAACTTTGTGGTTTTGGGATCCCTGGACAAGGGTTTTATAGTTTGCAGGTGGTAGGTTTGTTGCCTTCAGATCAACAAGCTGCCTCGGGGATTCTAAGTATTAAGGAAGGATTGGCTACTGTCAAGAAGATTGAGGAGGAGTTGAAGCATTTAATTCAAGCAAAATGGGATTGGAAAGTAAGGGAAATTTCATATTCTGATTTTGCTATTGTTTTTCCTTCAAAAGAAATGTGAGACTTGGTCTAAAGTTGGAAGTGTTGAATTGGCCCTCCACTCAATCAAGGCTAAGATCGAGAAGTCTACTCTTGACCCTAAAGCTTCTTCAGTCCTTACTGTTGCTTGGGTCAAAATTTCTTGGGTTCCTATTCAAGCAAGTACATTAGAAGTGGTGAAAGAGATAGCCAGTAGAGTTGGAGATCTTATAGAGGTGGATGAGATCAGTCTAATGTGGGTTGAGCCTATCAAGCTTAAAGTGCTTAGTAGAGATCCTTCTAACATCAACTACTTTGTGGAGATCTTTATTAATGCAATGGGATATGAGATGAAATTTGAAGCTGAAGGGGGTGGAAAAGGTAAGAAGAAAGGTCCTGTTTATGATCATTTTCATAAGTTCCATGCTCGTAGAAAAGATGAAGATGAGGAGGAGGAATCTAATGGGAGTAATCACAGAACTGAATGGGAAAAATTGGCAGAAAAATATGTAGGGGAAACTAATCAATCCTCTGAACAAAAGGAGGTTGGAGATTCAAACAAAGAAAGTCAGAAACAACAGCAAGGATTTGATTCTGAAGGAGGGTTGAGATGCACTGACTTCATGATTTATACTTCAGAATGTCATGATTTGTCAGTAACTCACTTAGATGAGACTTTACCAGAAAATAGGATCAAAGTTGACCAGACAGGGGGAAGTCCTTCCAAAGAAAATATAATTCCCGATTTGGGTGATGGGTATCAAAAAATATTTGTTTCAAACATTAGGGAGGAGAATCTTGAAGACACGCTTCATTATTCAGACAAGCCTACTAAGTCTGACCTTTCAGATAAAAGTGTGCAAAATGTTAATATGGGATCTTTTGAAGAGATTTTACAAATTGTTCCTCTCAATTTCAGTTATCCTGATCATTTTGGTGAAAAAAAACTCTAGAGGAAATCAATGATGTCAGAGTCCCTTTGAGGGAAAGTGAGTCTACTTTTTCTCAGAAAGCTAAACTCCAAGGAAGAACTCAGACAGAGGGAGACATAGTGGTTCACAATGAGGGAGGTCCTGCTCTCCTAGCTGCATCCCTTTGGCCTTGTTTAAATACTACCAGAAAAGACAAGATTATTGTAGATTGTCATCAGATTTTAGAGGATGTGGAGCCTTTTCATTTTCAGAAGCTAAAGTCTAATTATCCTATCAACACTGGGGTGAGATGTATCATTTTAGATGATTTAGTAGATGTAGGGTTAGATCTGGAGGCTGGTGAGGGGGTTGATGCTACACCTAAATCAACTGAAGGAAGCAATCAAGTTCAGGGGGCGAGTCAATCTGAGGGGGTGGCTGCTGGATGGTTATCTACTAAGAAAAAAGGGAGGAAAACCAGAATCATAGAGCCTCAACCAGCTACAAGAAAAAGCTCTAGGATCTAGGATCAGGGAATCACCATGGAGAAGAAGGCATCCAAGCTGAAGTCTATTTAGAATCTAGAAGCTTCAAGTACCACTTCTAATTCTTTTAATGTTCTTAATCATGTGTCTTCTGATTATTTAGAAAATGTAGCTATCTCTTGTAATATAAACCTTGGGGGAAGCTCCCAAAATGCAAAAGAAATTATTTCAGCCATGCAGGCACATGAGCTTGTTAGAGCTGCCTTGGCTAAAGTTGAAAAAGAAAAAGTAGAAACCTTGAAACATGAGGCTCAGGGGGTAAGAGATGACAATGTTGAAAGGGGTGTTTCTCTGAATTCTGTTATTTCTGAGAAAAGGGGTGAGGAAGGTGTCAAAAGAAGTTGGAATAAAAAAATTGAGCCAAAAACAGGGGGTGATGCTCATATTTCATCTGTTTCATGAAAATTTTGTTTTGGAATATTCGAGGCCTAGGAAAGGCTGCTAGAAGAAGGCAGCTTAGGGAGTTCATCTACTTTGAAGGTGTGGATGCTATTGGGATTTGGGAAACTTTTAAAACTTTTTTTGTCTGACAGAGATCTCAAGAATTTGGTTGGGGATTTGCCTTTCAACTGGCACTAGATACTTGCTGTGGGGCATTCTCGTGGTATTTTGATGGGAGCTAAAGAAGACATTTTAGAGATGGAAGCTTGTGACTCTGGCTGTTATTTTGTTAGCATGGGAATTAGAAACAGGATGACCAACTTTCGCTGGGAGTTGGTGGTAGTCTATGGTCCTGCTAATCATGACTATTCTTCTATTTTTTTTAGAAGAGTTGGACAGTAAGTGCAAGAGGACTGTGTTGCCTATGGTCTTGGGGGTGACTTTCATTTGATCAGAGAGCTGGGGGATAAGAATTCTTCTAACTGTAACTGGAAGCTTATTAATATGTTTAATGATTTCATTTCTGAGAATAATTTGATGGAGATCAAAAAAGGGGTTGTTAAATACACTTGGACCAATAAATAGAAGTGCCATATTTTGCTGAATTTAGACAGAGTTTTGGTGTCTCCTGAGTGCGAAGTAAATTTTCCCCTATGTCATGTTCAGTGCCTGATAAGAGTGGGTTTTGATCATAGCCCGATTCTTCTCAATTCTGGGGAAGGAGCTATTATTAAGACAGCAAGGTTCTCTTTTGAGCATAAATGGTTGTGTCAAGATAACTTCAGGAGTTTGCTTTAGAATAAATGGATAGAGATTGAGGGTAGAACTTCTGGGGACTTTTATTCTCTTGACAGATGGAATGGCTATATAACAGCCTTAAGGTGTTTTTTGAGAGGTTGGGGAGCAAATATAAATGGTGCTTATAGGAAGGATAAGGAAAGAATTTTGAATCAGATTAAGGGCTTGGACTCTTTGGCTGATGAAAAGGATAGTAATACAAAGGTGTGGATCTAGAGATATGCTTTGGAAGCCGAGCTTGAGAAAGTGTATGAGTTGGAAGAGAAGCATTGGTAGCAAAAGGGTAAGATTGATTGGTTAACTTAGGGGGATGCTAACACTGGTTATTTTCATACTTGTGCTAATGGAAGGAAAAGAAAAAAATTTATCTTTAGAAGTAACTCTGAGCCGAGAGATCACATTTATGGGTTTTACAAAAGTTTGTTTGGTTCAGAAAAAGCCCAAGGTGTGGGTTTGACTTCTGAAATCTAGAGCAATAAGCTAAGAGTGTCAGATGATGATAATTTGTTCTTGCTCAAGATTTCACTGTGATGGAAGTTTGGAAGATTATTAAGGAGTTGAAAGTGAACTCAGCTCCTGGTCCTGATGGTTTTCCTAATATTTTTTATAAAGACTTTTGGGGGTGATCAGGAGTTCTTTTTTAGATCTAGTTAAAGATTTTTGTCATGGGGACTTGGGATATAAAGAGATTAAATTTTGGGGTCATCACCTTAATTCCTAAAATCAAAGAGGCCAACAATATTAGGCAATATAGACCTACCTGCCTTCTCAATGTCAGTTTTAAGATCCTGACAAAGTTGCTAGCTAATAGGCTAGGGGTGATTGCTGATAAGATCATTAATGTTAGCCAATCAACTTTTATCAAGGGGAGAAACATTCTTGATGGGGTAGTGGCCCTTCATCAGATTATTCATGAGATCAGAATTTCAAAAAGAAAAGGGGTGATTTTGAAATTGGATTTTTAAAAAGCTTATGATAAGATTCGTAGGGACTTTTTGGAGGAAGTGATGTTGAGAAAGGGTTTCTCTGATAAGTGGATTAATTTGGTTATGAGTTCAGTTAAGGGGGGAAAGTTAGTATTAATATCAATGGTGAAGTGGGGCCTTTTTTCAAAACCTTTAGGGGTTTAAGACAAGGTGACCCTCTATCTCCTCTTCTTTTTAATCTTGTTGTAGACGCGTTAGCAGAGATTATTAATATAGCCCAAGATAAGGGGTTTTTGAAAGGTTTGATTTCTAATTTGGTACCTAGTGGGGTGCCTGTCCTTCAATACGCTGATGACACTGTGATCATGATGGAGCTTGAGGATAATTACTTATTGCATCTTAAATTCTTACTTTATTGTTTTGAATGGATGTCTGATCTGAAGATTAACTATCATAAGAGTGAAGTTTTTGTCTTGGGGTGGAAGGTGACGAAGCTTCTAATGTTGCCAATATTTTTAATTGCAAATTAGCTCAGCTTCCCATGACTTGGGCATTTTAGTTGGGGACATACATGTTGGTATGAAAGCTTCTGAAAAGGTGATTGATAAATTGAATAAGAGGTTGAACAATTGGAGAAATAAATTGCTCTCTTCTGGAGGTAGGTTGACTTTGGTCAATAGTAGTTTGAGTAGTCTTCCCATTTATACTATGGGGTTCTATAGATTTAGTGAGGAAGTTCATAGTAAAATGGACACTATTGTATCTAAATTCTTTCGGAGGGGGTGCTAGTGGTCATTTCAAGTACCATATGGTAAAGTGGAATGCAGCCTGTCAGCCCAAAGATTTTGGGGGCTTAGGAATTGTTAACACTAGGGTTTTGTGTGGCGATCCGAGCCTCAGGGAGGTTCGACGCCTGTCCCAGGAGCACCCCGAAGGGAGGTCTTGTGACAGTCCGGACCTTAGGGAGGTCGAAAGCCTGACCCAGGAGCACCCCAAAGGGAGGTCCAAAATCCCTGTGCAGAACCGAGCTAGTCCCAAGGACCAACAGCTAGCTCACACAGCGAACAAAAGTGGTAACATCCATCAATGAAACTTTATCAAAATAACAACAGAGTGGATTACAAGGGTGGCTTAACAACCAACAAACAAAACATAGCGGAACAAAAGTGGAGTGGTCCACACGATTCGCCACAGGCAATCATTTGGAGGTCGCAGCCTAGTCGTCATGGAGGTCCTCTGGCTCATCGAAGATGTCCTCTCCTGCTTAACAGGTCGAGCAAGAGTGAGCACAACAACCGTGCTCGCAAGTCACACCCGCAAAGTAACAGATTGAATGTATGCATACAAGGATATCTCAAAAGAGGTCTTATAGTGTTGTCTTTGCATAAAGCCAAGTTTCTTTCCAATTACATGTACTAAGTTCCAAAGCAGTTATACAATAACTAAAATTCATTTTCTAAATCAATTTTATAGTTGGATAACATTCATCAACAAGTGGTGAATGATACCCTCCTATCACAAGGCTCCCAGCCCGATCCCATTTGGATAGACATCCAAAACCATTTCAAAGAGGTCTTTTAAAAGCAAAACCAACATCTAACTTAGAGCAGCTTTGCCAGCATGTCCTTGACCGCAGACACGGCTATTCGAATAGTTTTACACTCTGCAGAGGTCTACAACTTCTCCGGTTTGTTTGGTATCCGTCGATACCACCACTCACTACCGTAGGTAAGTGGTCTAGAGCACGTGGCAAGGCCTTTACAATGCGTCATTCCACCGCAGTCCCCCCTCGCTAAGGTTTCACCCCCGACGGATGGAAACCCGCTGAGTTCATAGCCCCCTCTTGCGCCAGGTGGGAATAAATAAAAGTAGGTCGTCAGGACACCCACACAACCGGATGGAACAACCACGATGGAACATTGCAAATTAGTTAGCCAGGTCCCGTCCATACGAGACATGTGGTTGCATGGTGAGGCAAGGCAAAATACACTTGAAGACCGATCCTTAACTGAATTAGGCGACTTGCACAAAACCCTAGACATCGATCATAGAAATGACTCGATCCCGTGTATGAACATGCACCCATCCAAACAGCCAGTTCACCCAAGTCCAAACCAATTTTCCTTTTTGCTTTGCTTTTTAAAAACATTTGCAAACTACCACAACAACCCAATGTCACGGATTAAAAACATTTAGACAACATTGGTCTTTTGGCAGTAAAACTCCCGAATCAAGATTTTGGTCTAAGCTTGACTAAGCAAAGAGTTTTGAAACATGCTAGTTCATACTAATGTACAAACTAGCTCTTACTATGGTGACAAGGGGTGATCGAATCAATAGTCAAGTTCGGGTGTATAAAGGAACTAGGAATAACTATACAATTAAAACATGGATTTAAATTACTTGATTTGAAATAAGCATGCAATACTAATTTGAAACAAAACTTAAATAATTTGAAATACTGGGTACAATATGATCAAGGATGTAACTTGCCTTGCTCGAAAGCTTGAGGGTGCGCCCCAGAGTCGTCGAAATCTACACGTGAAAACGAAGCAAATCAAATAAAGACCAAATAAAAATCCAAATAAACTCCAAACAAACCAAACTAAAACCAACAGCGAGGAACTAAAAAGCTCAAAGGAGGAGCTCCAACGAGGAGATCCTGAGGAGGTCCTACGAGGAGGTCCTAAGGAGGAAGGCCTGAGTAGAGCAAGAAAGTTGGAGAAGGCTAAAGGAGATATAAGAGGGCTGCTCAGGCTTTTATAGCCATGGAGGATGGGAAGAGTAGCTGAGAAACTCCGAAGCACACGAGATCAAGGGTAGGTGGCGACAGGACAGAGCATGATACAAACGTGCGCAAAAAGCTGCCTAGCGATAAGACATGGCATGCTATACGGAGGCGGCTGCATTTAATACGATACATCAGCATTTAATGCGCGAGAACTCCAGCGAGAGTAGCGCTGCGATGAGCAGGAGAAGAAAGTGAGTAATGCTGATAGGTGGGGCTAGTCCAAAGGGAGGTCGTGACCAAAGAGGAGGTGGCGAGGTCAAAGGGGGAGGTCACGGTGAAAGGGGAGGTTGCGGCCTAAGGGATGTCATGTGACCAAGGGGAGGTCGTGACCCAAGGGATGTCACGTGACCAAGAGGAGGTCGCGGCAAAATGAAAAAAGGGAGGTTGCGGCAAAACGACAAAAGGTGAGGTCGCGGCAAGACGACAAAAGGGGAGGTCGCAGCTCAAGGGGAGGTCGCGGCAAAACGACAAAAGGGGAGGTCGCGGCAAAATGACAGAAGGGAAGGTCGTGGCAAAATGACAAAAGGGGAGGTCGCGGCAAAATGACAAAAGGGGAGGTTGTGGCCCAAGGGGAGAGGTCGCGACCCAAGGGAAGGTCACGACAAAACGACAAACGGGGAGGTCGTGGCCCAAGGGGAGGTCACGGCAAAATGACAAAAGGGGAGGTCACGGCAAAACGACAAAGGGGAGGTCGTGACCCAAGGGGAGGTCGTGGCAAAATGACAAAATTGGAGGTCACGGCAAAACGACAAAAGGGGAGGTCGCGGCCCAAGGGGAGGTCCGAACACAAGGAAGGTTTGGACTGAAGGGGAGGTCCAAACACAAGAGAGGTTTGGAATGAAGTGAAGGTCCAAACGCAGGGCAGGTCTAGACCCTTAGATCCAAATGAAGGGAGGTCTAGACCCTCGGGTCCAAATGAAAGGAGGTCCAAAGAAGACATCTGCAAACTAGGTCGAGGGGAAAACGGAGCGAACAGAGAAAGGAGAGAATTCCAACAAACTCGAAAGAAACCGAACTCTGGATTAGTTCAAGTTTGATTTAGTCAATTTAAACACCTTAATTCCAAAATCTCAAGTTAAGCTTTTGAACTCTCATCAAAACCAAATGGTTCTCTTTATTTTGAAAACTTCAAAAAGACTCAGAAAAACTGAGATGTTACAAACCTACCCCCCTTAAGGGAATCTTGACCCCGATATTCAAACTTGGCTAGCAAAGAGGTGGGGATACTCCGCTTTGAGATCTTCTTCTCGCTCCCAGGTTGCATCTTCTTCTGAGTGGTTGCTCCACTAGACCTTGCACGAATGAATGACCCTACTCCTGGTAACACGCTTTGTGACATCCAAGATCTTGATCGGCTGCTCCACATAGGTGAGGTATTCTTGAAGGTCAATGCTCTCCAGCGGTGTCTGCTCTGTTGGGACTCGAAGACACTTCTTCAACTGCGAGACATGGAAGATATTATGCACTGCAGACAAAAGACGTCGGGAGGTCTAGCTAATAGGCGACTTCACCTTTCCTTTCTGAAATCTTGTATGGTCCAACAAATCTTGGTGCGAGCTTTCCTCTGATTTGAAATATTCTTACTCCTCTGAGTGGAGTTACTCTAAGGTAGACAAAGTCTCCTATCTCAAAGGACACGTCTTTGCGATGGTTGTCCACATAGGTCTTCTGCTGGGATTGAGCCACTCTCAATCGTTCTCTTATCAGCCTCACTTTGCCTTCAGCATCCTTGATCAAATCAAGTACAAAGAACTGATGTTTCCCAACTTGATCCCAAAGGAGAGGAGTTCTACATGGTCTGCCATATAAAGCTTTAAAAGGAGACATCTGCAAGCTGGCTTGATAGCTGTTGTTGTAGGAGAACTCTGCATAAGGAAGGTTCTGATCCCAACTCTTCCCAAAGTCTAAAGCACAGGCTCGAAGCATGTCTTCAAGAATCTAGTTCACACGCTCTGTTTGACCATCCGTCTGGGATGATATGTTGTGCTGAAGTTGAGTCTAGTTCCCAAGGCTTCATGCAAGCTCTTCCAAAATCTCGACGTGAACTGAGCACCTCTGTCGAATACTATCCTCTTGGGGACTCCATCTAGACAAACAATCCGAGCCATATATAAGTCTGCCAACTTACTGCTTTGGTAGGTGGTCTTGACTGGTATAAAATGTGCCACCTTAGTTAAATGGTCGATCACCACCCAGATGAAATCATAACCCGATTAGGTCCTAGGCAATCCAGTGATGAAGTCCGTGCCTACTTGCTCCCACTTCCACTCGGGAATTGGCAAAGACTGCAACAGACCAGCTGGTCTTTGGTGTTCGACCTTGACTCTTTGACAAACATCACAGTGTGCGACAAACTCAGCAATCTCTCGCTTCATACTCACCCACCAATACTTTTCCTTGAGGTCCTGGTACATCTTGGTACTACCTGGATGAATGGAGTAAGGGGATTCATGAGCTTCTTCGAGGATTGACTGCTTGATCTCTTGGTGATCCGGCACACAAATGCGACTACCGAACCAAATCGTGCCTTGCTCATCTTCGGAAAAACCCGGGGCTTTGCCTCTTCTCATGTTCTTCTTGATTTCTTGGATGTCTTCATCTTCTCTCTGCTTCTCTCGGATCTGGCTCTGAAGGGTTGGTTGCACCTCTAGGGTGTTCACACATCCTTGGTTGACAATCTCCAAGTTGAGACATCTCAATTCTTCATACAAACTTGGCTGACTCTTCTGGACCATCATAGTGTTGCAATACCCTTTCCTACTTAGGACATCTACCACTACATTTGCCTTTCCTAGATGGTAGTGAATTCCAAGGTCATAGTCCTTTATCAGCTCCAACCATCTTCTCTGCCTGAGATTTAGCTCAGACTGGGTGAAGATGTACTTCAAGCTCTTGTGATCTGTGAAGATCACATAGCGATTGCCGATGAGATAATACCACCAGATCTTCAAGGCGTGCACAATTGCAGCTAGCTCTAGGTCACGCGTCGGGTAGTTTCCTTCATGAGGCTTCAACTGCCGAGACGCATAAGCCACTACTATACCTTCTTGTATCAGCACACATCCAAGGCCTTGTCGACAGGCATCACAGAACACTTCAAAGTCCTTGCGGATGTCTGGAAAGACTAGCATGGGAACTGAAACTAGTCTTTTCTTCAACTCTTGGAAACCCTACTCACATGCTTCGGTCCACTCAAACTTCTTCTCTTTCTTCAAGAGCTAAGTTAGAGGTCTTGCGATCTTGGAGAAGCCTTCAATGAATCTTCGGTAGTAACCAGCCAATCCAAGGAAGCTCCTAACTTCCGTGACCGACTTGGGTTGCCTCCAATCCAACACGGCTTCAACCTTGGTCGGATCAATAGCAACTCCTCCTGCCAAAACAATGTGACCAAGAAAAGCTACTTGGCTTAGCCAAAATTCACTCTTACTGAACTTGGCACAGAGCTGTTGCTCTCTGAGTCTATCCAACACTACTCTGAGGTACTCTTCATGCTCTTCTTCACCCTTAGAGTAGATGAGGATGTCATCAATAAACATGACCACAAACTTATCCAAGAACTCCATGAACACATTGTTCATCATGTTCATGAAATAAGCTGGTGCATTGGTCAAGCCGAAAGACATCACTGTAAACTCGTACAATCCGTATCTTGTGGAGAAAGCATCCTTGGGGATGTCTTCTAGTCTTATCTTCAACTCATGGTAACCAGACCTTAGGTCGATCTTGGAGAAAACACTTGCTCCTTTCAACTGGTCAAAGAGGTCATCGATCTTGGGCAAAGGATACTTGTTCTTAATTATGACCTCATTGAGTGATCTGTAGTCCACAATCATCCTCAAACCGTTATCCTTCTTCTTGAAAAATAGTACTGGAGCTCCCTGTAATAACCTGATTTTCAAAGCCTTTTTGAATTTTCCAAAATAAAAAGAACCATTTTGTTTTGATGAGAATTCAAAGCTTAACTTGAAATTTCAGAATAGATTCCAATTGACTAACTCAAACTTCAACTAAAACTCTTGAATGGTTTGTTGGGTTTATTGGAGCTTTGGTGATCTCTCCCTTTCTTTGCTTGATTTAATTCTCATTGGTCCAGACCTCCTTAGGCCTAGACCTCCCTCTCTGGTTCTTCTCTGGCTTAGACCTCCCCAGGTCTAAACCTCCCTCATGTTCATTTGAACTCATCATCTATTCTGTTGGAACCTCTCTAGGCCCCTTTGGACTTTCCTTTTGCTTTCATCTCTGTAATATTGTCCCTCTGAAAATTCCTTACCGCACCAGCGCGGTATTATCGCCATGCGGTACTACCGCCATTGAACTCAAAGTCATACCGCTCTAGGGTAAAACCAAGCTTCCAAAAACATGTGTTCTAGAAATTCCATACCGCTTTGTAACAACCGGTGCTACCAGAGTGCGGTAGTACCGCTTCCCAACTTGCGGTATTACCGTTCCTTGGAAACTCTCAAAACTAGAATTTGGATCTCCCCGTGCCCTAGAATCACCTTGAACTCATTTGGGCCTCCCTAGCGTTCATTTGGACCTCCCTCACGTCCGTTCGAGTCTTTCGCTTGATCTAGACATCCCCTTTGTTAGATCTGACCGTTAAGACCTCCCCTTTGGAGATCTTAACCGTCCAAACCTCCCCTTTGTTAGATCTGACCGTTAAGACCTCCCCTTTGGAGATCTTAACCGTCCAGACCTCCCCTTTGTTAAATCTGACCGTTAAGACCTCCCCTTTGGAGATCTTAACCGTCCAGACCTCCCCTTTGTTAGATCTGACCATTAAGAACTCCCCTTTGGAGATCTTAACCGTCCAGACCTCCCCTTTGTTAGATCTGACCATTAAGACCTCCCCTTTTGGAGATTTGACCGTCAGGACCTCCCCTTGTTGTGTCCTTTGGACCTCCTGTCCGCAGGACCTCCCCTTGAGCTTTGACTGGCCCCATTTGGCAGTCACACCCATTTTCTTTATCCTTTGACCATGTCCTTTGCACATGGGAGTCTCCCCACATTTAATGCCTGTTGTGTCGCATTAAATGCTATCACTTTTTGGCAGCACCCGTGCTATTCTTTTGTTCCATCTTTTGCCTGCTCCCATTGTCCTTTTTCACCAACTCTTGAGCACCTATACCCTTGGAAATCTCAAAGGCTCCAGCTATGTAAGCTTGGGCAGCCCTTCCCTTTTCACCTTTTTCCCCATTTCTACTTCACAGCTCAACCGAGCAGTTTGTGGACCTCCCTCCAAGCTCTTGGACCTCCTCCAGCAAGCTCCTTGGACGTCCTCCAAACCGACCCAACCTCTCTGTTGGTTTATTTTAGTGTTCTATTGGAGTTTCTTTGGATCTTATTTGAGCTTGGTGTTGAGTTGCTTTGGTTTCCTCGTGTAGATTGTAAAGATACTGAGGAGCAAGAGCTCTCCACAGAAGAAGAAGACACCTAAGCCTTTGAGCAAGACAAGTTACTCTCTTGATCATATTGCACCCATTATTTCACCCTATATATGTTCCATTTTAAATGTTAATGCATGCTTACTTTACTAAGTTATTTTAGTACCTGTCTTTAAATTCATAACTATACCTAAATCCTTTGTATGGCCACTATTGACCTTGAACCAAACATTTTGTCACCATAGGAAAAACTGGTTGGTACATTAGTATGAACCAGGATCATTTGAAAAACTTATGCTTAGTCTCTCTTAGACCAAAAGTATTTGATTTGGGGAAATTTTACCAACATGACCAACTGCTATTTAAAGGTTTTAAACCATGGTATTGGGTTGTCATGGAAGCTTCTAAATGATTTTGAAAAGCAAATGAAAGGAAAATTGGTTTGGACTAGGGCGAATTGGTTGCTTGGTTGGTGCATGTCAATGCATGGGATCAATCCATTTCTATGGTCGAGTCCCAGGGTTCTGTGGATGTCTCCTTAGTCATTTGAGGACCGGCCTTTGAGTGTCCCTTTGCTGTGCCTATAATGGGCTATGCCTCACCGTACAACCACATGTCTCCAGAATGGAGCGCGGGACCTGGACAATTAATTTGCAAAGTTCCACCGCGGTTGTTCCACTTTGATGTGTGGGAACTCTTTCATCGCCTAGGGTCTTTATTAACCTATGTTTTCCACTGGCGCAAGAGGGGGCTTTTCCAGCAGGTTTCTATCCAAAGGAAGCGAATCCTTAGCGAGGAGGGACTGCGGTGGAATGATCCATTGTAAAGGCCTTGTCATGAACTCTAAACATCTTACCTTTGGCAGTGAGAGGTTGCATTGACGAATACCAAACAAACTATTAGAATCATGTCATGTGGGTAAAGTGTACAACCTCTGCAGAGTGAAAACTATTCGAATAGTTGTGTCCACGGTCATGGACGTGCTGGCAAAGACCACTCAAAGTTAGATATTGGTTTTGCTTTCAAAAGGTTTTGGATAAACTGTTTTTGAGATTTCTATCCAATTGTTTGGGCGGGGAGCCTTGTGATAGGAGGGTATCCTTCACCATTTGATGATGAATGTTATTGATGAGGACATCAAACCTAAGGATGCAACCACTGCTTCGCCCCGCTGCACTGAATCCTCTACTTCAACCATATCTTCTTCAATATGACTTTCGGCTACTGCAATGTCATATTATCCAGTTGGACCGAGCTACCTCTATAGGCCATGGTGCTACATCTACATGCTATGCTGTTATGTCTACATGCTATGGTGCTGCACCACGTGCCAAGTAAGAGTTCAAGCTGGATACATTTTGGCATCCAATTCGGCCCCCAGAGACAGCACCTACTTCAAACGTGCATAACTTTCACATACGGAGTCTGTTTGAGGTCCACGAATACTTGATAGAAAGCTTATCTCATCCTCTTTCCAAAGAATCTAGCCTCACCTCCAAATTCTTTCTGTGCACATCACAATCATCAAAAGAAGGTGCTGCGCCACCTGTTTGAGCCAATTTTGGGCCTTGTAATCCTTGGGCCCATCTCCCTAGCCACCTCCCCTCCTTGGGGCGCACTGTTCACGGTGGTACTGTTCACGTGAACAGTACCCCGTGAATAGTGCCACCCCGTTAGTTCCTTTCTATGTGTGGCTCCCCCTCCCCAATATAAGGAGGCCACACCCCTTTAGTTTTCCTGGGGTTTTTCTTAAGAGTTTATTCTGCTTAGCAGTCTCGCCGCACGTTCGGTTGAGGAACTCCAACTTGTGAGCTTAAAGATTTATTCGCAATACAATTTCAGATTGCATCTTCTACTCTCTTGCTTGTGTTCTCGATTCGCTTGCAGGAGATAGCCTTCTTGGCGAGGTCAACCGCATTCGGCACGGTTGGTAACCAACGGAGCAGTGGTGTAGTGATTGCGAGGGGTTCGATCTATTTTGGTCGGAGCCTTTGGATCATCAATGTCGAGTTCTCCACAATCAATTTATCAGTACCTTTCAGAAGATCAGGCCACCGTCACATCAGTTATCCAATTGAAAAGTTAAATTTGGAAAATGAATTTTAGTTATTGTATAACTGCCTTGGAACTTAGTATATGTAATTGAAAAAAATTGGCTTTACGCAAATTAACCATATTATGCCTTCCCTTGAGATATCCATTTATGCATATCATTCTGTTAATTGACGGGTGTAACTTGCGAGCACGGTTGTTGTGCTCACTCTTGCTTGATTAATCATTGAGCAGGGGAAGACTTCTTTGATGACGAAGACCAGATCAATTAGGCCGCGCCCTCCAGCCAATTACCTGTGGTGTATTGGATGGAATTGACTTTTGTTTCTGCTTTGTATTTTGCTCTTGTCGGTTTGCAAGCAAATCTTGTAATCAACTCTTTTGAGATAATAAAGTTTGCGCTGATGTATGCTATCACTTGATTTTACTGTGAGAACTAGCCATTGATCCTTGGGACTAGTTTGGATCACAGCGGACTTGAGGCCTATCCCAAGCCCCACAAGCTCCTCGGGTTGGTCCCTCAAGGACCTCCCTCAGGTCAGAGTGTGGTGTTTGGGGAGGTCTGAGGTTCCCAGACCTCCTCGGGTTAGGACCCCCAATTTCCCTCGAGCGGACCTACCGGACCCTCGAGCGGAACTACCGGACCCGGTCCTACCGGGCCCTCAGGCGGTACTACTGGACCTCTTGGGAGATCCTAATGGATTTCTAGGAGATGCGGGAGGGCCTCACGGGTGGCCTCGAGTTGGGTAGCGGTCTGAGCGGTCCTACCGAGAGGTCCTGCGGGATATCCTGGGAGGTCCTAGTGGACTTTCCAGGAGGTCTTGGAGGACCTCTCAGGTCAGCCCCTGGCCGGGTTGCCACGAGTGGTATCAGAGCATCTTGACTGCAGGATGTAGCCTAGTAGAATGGCCATAGAATTTCAAAGTTTATTTTATAAAACAAAGAAGAATAAAATGTTCTTTTCTTATCTGGGTCATCCTTCTATCCTTACCTCCCTTCTGGTAATCTTTCTTACCTTAATCTAATCTTACCTTGTTTCTGTCTTTGCACCAATTTACAATATTAAATGGATCCTCCTTACCTTTGAAACCTATATTAGAGGTCTCTTGGCTAGGTTTGGTGCTTAAGACCTCCTTCAAGTGGTAAGAAACGTGTAGAACGGTGTTTACTTACTATAAGTTTTTGAAAGAGCTTCTTCCTATGGGTTGCTTTGTTGAGTGGGCTATTTTATCTGTCCCCCTTAGTCTTTTCTTTTCTTTCCTCAGCCTCTGGAGCTCAGACGAGATGGTCACCACTAGAAATGGTAGTAGCAGCTCAAGAAATCGGAATAGACAAGCTGGGGATGAGCCTGAGAACCCAGCCTGGTGGAGCAATCAGAATAGAGGAGTTGATAATGTGCAGGAGCAACCAGCCTCACAACCACCACCTCCTCCAACGGAAGGTCCTAGCTGGGCTCAGATCATGGCTAACCAAGCTCAGCTAATAAATTTGCTCGCCAAGTCAATTGCCAACACTCAGTCACTGCAAGCAATAGTAGTAGCTCAGCCACAATCTCCAATTCCACCTCCTCCAAGGGCCAACATAGCATAATTTATGAGATTGCGCCCTCCAACCTTTTCCAGTAGCTTTGAGCGAATGGAAGCCAATGATTGGCTTAAGGCAGTGGGCAGAAAATTGGACATGGTCCAATGCTCAGACCATGACAAGGTCTTATTTGCCTCCCATCAACTTAGTGGTCCAGCCTCTGAATGGTGGGATAATTTTAGCCAATCACATGCTGATGCTCAAACCATCACGTGGGATGAGTTTGTACAAGCTTTTCGTCGTGCCCATATTCCTCTGGGCATGATGTCTTTGAAGAGGAAGGAATTTCGTTCCTTGCGTCAGGGTAGCAGCACTGTCAATGAATACATGCATAAATTTAACCAATTGGCTCGGTATGCTCCTGAAGATGTTGCTTCGGATGAAGCTAAGCAAGAGCGCTTCCTGGAGGGGCTCAAGGATGAGATCTCAGTTCTCCTTATTGCACAAGAACACTCAAATTTCCAGCAGCTTGTTAGCAAGACCATTCGGCAAGAGGGCAAGCTCTAAGAGATGGAGACCCAAAAGAGAAAAAAGGAAGCTCAAAAGTTCAATCCTGGAGGTTTTCCTAAGCCTAGGACCTCTCAGCCCCAAACCTTTCAGCGCAAGACCTCCCAGACCTCCTCCTCTAGAGCTCTTGGGCAAGTCCAGTGCCCAAGTAAAATAGGTTTTCATAAGACCTCCCCTGGAAGCCAAATCCAGAGGAAGTCTCCCACAACCTCCTTTGTTGGGGTGACCTGTTTCTTTTGTAAGGAGGTAGGGCACTATGCTAACAAGTGCCCAAAGAAGCAGCAAGCATTTGCCCCCACCCGAGCAAGTCAAGGAGCTCCCGCACCGGGCAGCACATCAAGTGTGAAGCCAGCAGTGCAATACATGAAGGGCCGTGTCACTCATGTCACAGCTGAGGAGGCACAAGCCACACAAGATGTGGTCCTTGGTATGTTTCTTATTAATTCAGTACCAGCCTTGGTTTTATTTGACTCTGGAGCTTCCCATTCTTTTGTTTCGAGCAAGTTTGTGGGGAAATGTGGGTTACCTATATCTCCTTTAGTTAACCCTATGCTAATTCATGCCCCGGGCTCAGAAATGAGGACTAGTTCCCAATGCCCAAATCTTACCTTAGAGATCTCTGGAGTTCTCTTTTCTGCAGACTTGATAGTCTTGCATTCCCAAGGTTTGGATGTGATTCTCAGAATGGATTGGCTAGCCAAGAATAAAGGTCAGATAAACTGTGCTAGCAAGTCCATCTTACTCACCAATGATAAAGGGATTCAAGTGGAGTTTAAACCTAAAACCTCCCCTGAGGTAAGACCTCTCCTGACCAATTTGAAGGAAGTGAAGATAGAAGACCTCCCAGTGGTCAAAGAATACTTAGATGTATTCCTTGAGGAACTGCCTGGTATGCCACCAAATAGAGACATATCCTTCCTAATTGATCTTCTCCCTGGGACTGCTCCAATATCAAAAAGACCATACAGGATGCCAGCCAATGAGTTGGTAGAGTTGAAGAAACAAATCAAAGAGCTGAAAGACAAAAGATTCATTCAACCAAGCTCTTCACCTTGGGGAGCCCCAGTTCTATTTGTCAAGAAGAAAGATGGCAACTTAAGGATGTGTGTAGACTATAGGTCACTTAATGAGGTCACCATTAAGAACAAGTATTCATTGCCTAGGATAGATGACCTCTTTGACCAATTAAAAGGAGCAAGTGTGTTCTCCAAAATTGACTTAAGGTCTGGTTACCACCAATTAAAGATTAGACCCGAGGACATTCTCAAAACTGCTTTTACCACAAGGTATGGGCTATATGAGTTCACTTTAATGTCATTTGGGTTGACAAATACACCAGCTTATTTCATGAATATGATGAACAAAGTATTCATGGACTTCCTGGATAAGTTTGTAGTTGTATTTATTGATGATATCCTTGTCTACTCCAAGAACAAGGAAGAACATGAAGACCACCTTAGGGCTGTTTTGGAAAGGCTTTGAGAGCAACAGCTCTATGCCAAGTTTAGTAAGTGTGAGTTTTGGTTAAGACAAGTAGCTTTCCTTGGTCATATTGTGTCGGCCTAGGGAGTAGCTGTGGACCCCTCAAAAGTGGAAGCTGTGTTAGAATGGAGACCACCCAAGACAGTAACTGAAGTGAGAAGTTTTCTTGGTCTGGCTGGCTATTATAGAAGATTTATTGAAAGTTTCTCCAAGATTGCTAGACCTCTCACTCAGCTTTTCAAAAAGGAGAGGAAATTTGAATGGACTAGAACCTATGAGCAAAGCTTTCAAGAATTGAAGAAAAGGCTTGTCACAGCTCCTGTCTTAGTCCTGCCGAACATACATAAGGATTTTGAGGTATTTTGTGATGCCTCTCATCAAGTTCTTGGATGTGTGTTAATGCAAGAAGGAAAGGTAGCGGCATATGCATCTAGATAGTTGAGACCTCATGAGGAAAACTACCCAACACATGATATAGAATTGGCAGCAATTGTCTATGCTTTGAAAATTTGGCGACATTACCTCGTTGGTAATCGCTGTGAGATATACACAGACCACAAAAGTTTGAAGTATATCTTCACCCAATCAGAACTTAACCTTAGGCAAAGGAGATGGTTAGAGTTGATTAAGGACTATGATCTTGGAATTCATTATCACCCAGGCAAGGCCAATGTGGTGGCAGATGCCTTGAGCCGAAAAGGTTATTGCAATACTATGTTAGTCCAAGAACAGCAACCAACACTGTATGAAGAACTGAAGCATCTCAACTTGGAGATTGTAGACCAAGGTTGTGTAAACACCTTGGAGGTGCACCCAAATATTCTGGACTAGATCAAAGAGCATCAAGAACAGGATGAAGACATCAAAGAGATCAAGAAGAATATGAGAAGAGGTAAAGCCCCAGGTTTCTCCGAAGATGAACAAGGGGTAGTGTGGTTTGGCAGCCGTATTTGTGTGCCAAATCACCAAGAAATCAAGCAACTTATCTTGGAGGAAGCTCACGGATCACCCTATTCTATTCATCCGGGCAGCACCAAAATGTATCAAGATCTCAAGGAAAGGTATTGGTGGGTCAGTATGAAGCAAGAAATTGCTAGATATGTTGCTCAATGTGACGTATGCCAGAGAGTTAAAGCTGAACACCAAAGACCAGCTGGCTTATTGCAGCCTTTGCCCATACCCGAGTGGAAATGGGAACAAGTGGGCATGGACTTTATCACTAGACTGCCTAGGACCCAATCGGGATACGACTCAATATGGGTGGTGGTTGACCGCTTAACTAAGGTAGCACACTTCATACCAGTCAAGACCACCTATTCAAGTAATATATTGGCAGATTTATGCATGGCCAAAATTGTTTGTTTGCATGGGGTGCCCAAAAGAATATTGTCTGACAGAGGATCTCAGTTCACCTCAAGGTTTTGGAAAAGCTTACATGAAGCTTTAGGGACTAAACTCAACTTTAGCACAGCCTATCACCCTCAAACAGATGGGCAGACAGAGTGAGTAAACCAACTCCTTGAAGACATGCTTAGGGCTTGTGCCCTAGATTTTGGAAAGAGCTAGGACAAGAATTTGCCCTGTGCTGAGTTCTCATATAACAATAGTTATCAAGCTAGTTTGTAGATGTCCCCTTTTGAAGCTCTATATGGTAGACCTTGTAGAACACCCCTTCTCTGAGATCAAGTTGGAGAGCATCAACTTTATGGCCCTGAATTGATCAAGGATGCTAAAGACAAGGTAAAGATAATAAAAGAACGATTGAGAGTGGCTCAGTCCCAACAAAAGAGCTATGCAGACAACCATCGTAGGGACTTATCTTTTGAAGTTGGAAACTTCGTCTACCTCAGAGTGACACCACTTCGGGGAGTTAGAAGATTTCAGACTAAAGGGAAGTTAGCACCAAGGTTTGTCGGACCATACAAGGTCTTGGCAAGGCAGGGTGAAGTGGCCTATCAACTAGAACTTCTAGAGTCTTTATCAGCAGTGCACAATGTCTTCCATGTGTCACAGCTAAGGAAGTGTCTTCGAGTGCCAGAGGATCATACCCTCTTAGAGAGCATTGATCTTCAGGAAGACCTCACTTACGTGGAGCAGCCAATCAAGATCCTTGACATTGCAGAGCCTGTTACTAGGAGTAGGACCATCCGATCATACAAAGTCCAATGGAGCCATCATCCAGAAAGTGAAGCCACATGGGAGAAAGAAGAAGATCTCAAGACTAACTATCCCTACCTATTTGCTGACCAAGCTTGAATCTCGAGGTCGAGATTCCCTTAAGGGGGGTAGGTTTGTAATACCCTGATTTTCAGAGCCTTTTTGAATTTTCCAAAATAAAAAGAACCATTTTGTTTTGATGAGAATTCAAAGCTTAACTTGAAATTTCAGAATGGATTTCAATTGACTAACTCAAACTTCAACTAAAACTCTTGAATGGTTTGTTGGAGCTTTGGTGATCTCTCCCTTTCTTTGCTTGATTTCATTCTCGTTGGTCCAGACCTCCTTAGGCCTAGACCTCCCTCTCTGGTTCTTCTCCTCCCTAGGTCTAAACCTCCCTCATGTTCATTTGAACTCATCCTCTATTCTGTTGGGACCTCTCTAGGCCCCTTTGGACTTTCCCCTTGCTTTGATCACTCTAATATTGTCCCTCTAGAAATTCCTTACCGTACCAGTACGGTATTACCGCCATGCGGTACTACCGCCATTGAACTCACGGTCATACCGCTCTAGGGTAAAACTGAGCTTCCAAAAATATGTATTCTAGAAATTCCATACCGCTTTGTAACAACCGGTGCTACCAGAGTGCGGTAGTACCGCTTCCCAACTTGCAGTATTACCGTTTCTTGGAAACTCTCAAAACCAGAATTTGGACCTCCCCATGCCCTGGAATCTCCTTGAACTTATTTGGGCCTCCCTAGCGTTCCTTTGGACCTCCCTCATGTCCGTTCGAGTCTTCCGCTTGATCCAGACCTCCCCTTTGTTAGATCTGACCGTTAAGACCTCCCCTTTGGAGATCTTAACCGTTCAGACCTCCCCTTTATTAGATCTGACCATTAATACCTCCCCTTGGGAGATCTTAATCGTCCAGACCTCCCCATTGTTAGATCTGACCATTAAGACCTCCCCTTTGGAGATCTTAACCGTCCAGATCTCCCCTTTGTTAGATCTGACCGTTAAGACCTCCCCTTTGGAGATCTTAACCGTCCAGACCTCCCCTTTGTTAGATCTGACCGTTAAGACCTCCCCTTTGGAGATCTTAACCATCCAGACCTCCCCTTTGTTAGATCTGACTATAAAGACCTCCCCTTTAGAGATCTTAACCATCCAAACCTCTCCTTTGTTAGATCTAACCGTTAAGACCTCCCTTTTGGGAGATCTAACCATTAGGACCTCCCCTTGTTGTGTCCTTTGGACCTCCTGTCTGCAGGACCTCCCCTTGAGGTTTGACTGGCCCCATTTAGCAGTCACACCCATTTTCTTTGTCCTTTGACCATGTCCTTTGCACATGGGAGTCTCCCCACATTTAATGCCTGTTGTGTCGTATTAAATGCTATCACTTTTTGGCAGCACCCATGTTATTCTTTTGTCCCATCTTTTGCCTGCTCCCATTGTCCTTTTTCACCAACTCTTAAACACCTATACCCTCGGAAATCTCAAAGGCTCCAGCTATGTAAGCTTGGGTAGCCCTTCCCTTTTCTCCTTTTTCCCTGTTTCTACTTCCCAGCTCAACCGAGCAGTTCGTGGACCTCCCTCCAAGCTCTTGGACCTCCTCCAGAGCTCTCCGGACCTCCTCCAGCAAGCTCCTTGGACCTCCTCCAAACCGACCCAACCTCTCTGTTGGTTTATTTTAGTGTTCTATTTGAGTTTCTTTGGATCTTATTTGAGCTTGGTGTTGAGTTGCTTTGGTTTTCTCGTGTAGATTGTGAAGATACTAAGGAGTAAGAGCTCTCCGCAGAAGAAGAAGACACCCAAACCTTTGGGCAAGGCAAGTTACACTCTTGATCATATTGCACCCATTATTTCACCCTATATATGTTCCATTTTAAATGTTAATGCATGCTTACTTTACTAAGTTATTTCAATACCTGTCTTTAAATTCATAACTATACCTAAATCCTTTGTATGGCCACTATTGACCTCGAACCGAATATTTTGTCTCCACAGGAAAAACTGGTTGGTACATTAGTATGAACCGGGATCATTTGAAAAACTTATGCTTAGTCTCGCTTAGACCAAAAGTATTTGATTTGGGAAAATTTTACCGACATGACCAACTGTCGTTTAAAGGTTTTAAACCATGGCATTGGGTTGTCATGGAAGCTTCTAAATGTTTTTGAAAAGCAAATGAAAGGAAAATTGGTTTGGACTGGGGCGAATTGGTTGCTTGGTTGGTGCATGTCAATGCACAGGATCGATCCATTTCTATGGCCGAGTCCCAGGGTTCTATGGATGTCACCCTAGTCATTTGAGGACCAGCCTTTGAACGTCCCTTTGCTATGCGTATAATGGGCTATGCCTCACCGTACAACCACATGTCTCCAGAATGGGGCGCGGGACCTGGCCAATTAGTTTGTAAAGTTCCACCGCGGTTGTTCCACTTTGATGTGTGGGAGGTCTTTCATGGCCTAGGGTCTTTATTAACCTATGTTTCCCACTAGCGCAAGAGGGGGCTTTTCCGTTGGGTTTCTATCCAAAGGAAGCGAATCCTTAGCGAGGAGGGGCTATGGTGAAATGATGCATTGTAAAAGCCTTGTCATGAACTCTAGACCTCTTACCTTTGGCAGTGAGAGGTGGCATTGACGAATGCCAAACAAACTATTGGAATCATGTCATGTGGGTAAAGTGTACAACCTCTGCAGAGTGAAAACTATTCGAATAGCTGTGTCCACGGTCATGGACGTGCTGGCAAAGACCACTCAAAGTTAGATATTAGTTTTGCTTTCAAAAGGTTTTGGATAAACTGTTTTTGGGATTTCTGTCCCATGGTTTGGGTGGGAAGCCTTATGATAGGAGGGTATCCTTCACCATTTGATGATGAATGTTATCCAACTGAAAAGTTAAATTTGGAAAATGAATTTTAGTTATTGTATAACTGCGTTGGAACTTAGTATATGTAATTGAAAGAAAATTGGCTTTACGCAAATTAACCATATTATGCCTTCCCTTGAGATATCCATTTATGCATGTCATTCTGTTAATTGATAGGTGTAACTTGCGAGCACGGTTGTTGTGCTCACTCTTGCTTAATTAATAATTGAGCAGGGGAAGACTTTTTTGATGATGAAGACCAGATCAATTTGGCCGTGCCCTCCAGCCAATTACCTGTGGTGTATTGGATGGACTTGACATTTGTTTCTGCTGTGTATTTTGCTCTTGTCGGTTTGCAAGCAAATCTTGTAATCAGCTCTTTTGAGATAATAAAGTTTACGCTGATGTATGCTATCACTTGATTTTACTATGAGAACTAGCCATTGATCCTTGGAACTAGTTTCGATCAGAGCGGACTTGAGGCATATCCCAAGCCCCACAACCTCCTCGGGTTGGTCCCTCAAGGACCTTCCTCGGGTCAGAGTGTGGTGTTTGGGGAGGTCTGAGGTCCCAGACCTCCTTGTGACGAACCACCCTGTGATATCTGACAAAGGTCCGGAGGACCCTTTTTTTAAGGTACTTCCTGAGGGAGGTCTTCAGGAGGTCTTGGCCAACCACCAGTTGGTAGCACCTCTTAGTATATCACAGAGAGGTTCGACAGGACCTCCTGTGTGAGTCCCGTGGGACCTCCTGGAGGTCCCGCCTGCACACCGAGCTAGTCCCAGAACAGATTGGCTAGCTTCAAGACAGATCCAAAGACAAGTGTAATCAAATCCATACACAAGCCGAGAGGAGCAAGAGACAAAACAATAAATATAAATATATTAAGGACCAAACCGCCAAGCTTCTACAGAGATGCCTCAAGGGCTACAAAGAATAACAAGAACAATGAAAGCAAAGCTTCAACGATAGGTCCAACCGATCCCCATCGCTATCGAGTGGAGGGCGTCCCCTAGGTCTCAAGGTCTCCAAAGACCTCTTCTTCATCGAGCTTTGATCTCCTGGAACCTCCTGCAATTGCTGATATGAACAGAGGGCAAAAGCCATGAGTACATTGAATGTACTCAGCAAGCCGTGAGGAATGTATGCATTAGATAATTATGCAAGGCTTGCCAAAAGAGAGTCAGAAGGTTAGTTGCATAAAGCGGTGTTTGACAATAAGTAATAAGTAGATTGAAAAGCTCAAGTTAAAACATTAGTACATAAATACATTTGATTTCAAAGGGCCGTGAGCACCGCTCACACCCAAAGACACCTGGAGCACCCACTCCAGACTACCCAAGCCAACCGTGGGAGGTCTGGTCATACCCATGACCAGACCTCTCCCACGACCACCCCGAGCACCCACTCCAGAGTTCCCCAACCAGCCCTGGACCAACTAGTGAGCCACCATGACCCCTCTGGAGCCGGCCAAGGTCTCTTCAAGGCAAAGCCATGACCTCTCACCCAAGTGTCCAGGAGCACAAGTTCACAAAGCTACCCCTTGCACCATTTCATCGAGCATGTCCATAACCAAGGACTTGGCTATTCGAATAGATTTTACACTCTGCAGAGGTGTACAACTTTACCCACAATCCACGATCTCTCCAATGGCGGGTTCCGGCCACCCTTGCTCACTTCAAGGTGAGCGATCTGAGAGCGACAAGGCTTTTACAAAGCTTTGAATTGACTCAGAGCTGCCCGCTAAGGTTTCGCCAATCCCCCCCTTTGGTCTAGAAGTCCGAAGGGTTATGGGGTGCCCCCTCTTGCGCCAACGAATCACACGCTCAACCCAGCAGCCCCAAGCCAATCCATTGCTAATTATTCACCCAGACCATTCCCATAAAATGATCTTGTGGTTGCACTGATTGGCCCAGATCAACAGACACAAAGTAAAGTCCTTATTTGTGCTCAGGCAAGACATCCACAACCCCAAAATGAAGCATCCACTACTCACTCCCGACCTTCTTGCCCGAGCAAAACAATTTGTAATTAACCACGCCAAAAGACCACCGATCTGGCACAACAATTATTAATGTGATCTCGCACCACAATCAACACAACTTAGGCATCCCGCCATAGTTGTAACAATGGCACCAACCACGGGTTCTATATTTCAATTAGTCAAGATTATTAATTGATGAGGCATGATTCACAGACCCACGGTTTCTAAAGCAAGGCTAAGCATACAACATACGGTCCCAAAGTTGGCAATAACAAGGAATACCAACCAAAATATCCATCCTAAGGTGTCCAAAGAGTTCATGTCAACATGTTCAGTTCAAGTATATCAAGGAGGCATAATGTCAAGTAGGAGGATAGCTCTTGCCCAAAACATGCTTTATAAAGATAGCCATGCAAGTTTAATGAATCAAAATAGCTTTGCAAAGTGGGATCAAGATGATCAAGGGCCACGACTTGCCTCTGTTGAAGAAAGAAAAGCTTCGGCTGAAGGAGCTTGATTCACGAGTTCTCAACGATCACCCGAGATCTACACATTCGCAAAAGAAACCAAATAAGCAAATAATTTCCAAGAAAACCAAAAGAACTTACTCAAAACCAAGAGAGAAGAGGAGATCCACAGGAGGAGGAGGAGATCCACCAGGTCGAAGGAACCGAGGAGTTGAAATGAGGAGCAGGAGGCAACGGTGCCCTCGGTGCTCTATTTAAAGAGCAAGGGAATAGAGCACCAACCCAAAGAAGCGACCAGTGTTCAAGGTTTTAGGACAAGGGCACCTTGCCACAAGGTGCGAAAAGAAATAAAAAAGCAAGGGATGTGACACAAAGTAGAAAAAAAGAGTACAAAAGGTAGGTGGCAAGATTTAATGT
Source organism: Phyllostachys edulis (assembly GCA_036346405.1). Taxonomy (NCBI): domain Eukaryota; kingdom Viridiplantae; phylum Streptophyta; class Magnoliopsida; order Poales; family Poaceae; genus Phyllostachys; species Phyllostachys edulis. Next base: position 75,819,342 of record CM070551.1, on the reverse strand, counting down.
GACTCGACCCACATTAAATGCACTAAGACCGCCAAAGGGCGATCAAAAAGGTCATGCAGACCACCAAAGGACATGGTCCACGGTCCAAATAGGAGGTCAAGGAGGAGGTCCAAGAAGGAGGTCCTGCGAGGAGGTCCCAGGACAAAAAGGGAGGTCTAGACCGCAAAGGTCTAAACACAAAAGGGGAGGTCTAAACCTAAAGGAGGTCCAAACACAACAAGGAGGTCCAAACCTAAGGAGGTCCAAACACAACAGGGAGGTCTGAACCTAAAGGAGGTCCAAACACAGCAGGAGGTCTGAACCTAAAGGAGGTCCAAACACAGCAGGAGGTCTGGAACCTGAGGAGGTCCAAACACAACAGGGAGGTCTGAACCTAAAGGAGGTCCAAACACAACAGGGAGGTCTGAACCTAGAGGAGGTCCAAACACAACAGGGAGGTCTGAACCTAAAGGAGGTCCAAACACAACAAGGAGGTCTGAACCTAAGGAGGTCCAAACACAACAGGGAGGTCTGAACCTGAGGAGGTCCAAACACAACAGGGAGGTCTGAACCTAGAGGAGGTCCAAACACAACAAGGAGGTCTGAACCTAAAGGAGGTCCAAACACAACAGGGAGGTCTGAACCTAGAGGAGGTCCAAACACAACAAGGAGGTCTGAACCTAAGGGAGGTCCAAACACAACAAGGAGGTCTGAACCTAAAGGAGGTCCAAACACAACAAGGAGGTCTGAACCTAAAGGAGGTCCAAACACAACAGGGAGGTCTAGACCACAAAGGTCAAAACACAAAGAGGTCCTAAGGATATGAGGTTCCAAAGACAAAATAGCTAGCCGGACTTCAAGGGAGATCCAACCCTCAAAATGCATCTAGACCCCAAGGAGGTTTAAATCACGAGAGAACCAGACCTCAAAAGAGGTCCCAAGCGCAAGGGGTAAGGCGCCGAGGAGGCCCCGAGAGCGGGAGGTCTGACGGTCAAAATCTCCCAAAAGGGAAAATCGGCGACCAAGATATCAAAAGGAGAGGACTGAATGGTCAAGATCAAAAGGCAAAGGGAGGTCCCGGCGCTCAAGATCTCAAAAGAAGAGCTGAACGGCCAAGATCTCAAAGCAGGAGGACCTCAGCGGTCTAGATCAAAGGGTGCGGGGAGGTCCTGACGGTCAAGGATATTCAAGATTAAAAGGGTGGTCTTTACAAAAGACCAAAGCAAGGATCGAGGAGGTGGTCCTTGCAAAACAGCCGAGGAGGTCACAGGATCAAGAAAAATCGCAAGAAGAAAGCGAGCCGTTCGATCGAAATCGGGCGGTCCAAAGAAGCAAAGGCGTTTGGACCATCGAGACGTCACTTGCAGATTGAGCCGTCGATCCAGATCGGATGGCGCTGAACGAGGGCCGTTCGGACGAGCGAACAGAACCAAGAAGGCTAGGCCGTCTGATTTAGATCGGACGGCCCTTAGGTGAAAAGGTAAAGCCTTAAGTGATCTGACCACAAGAGTCAAAGAGGGTCCAAGCGCTAAGGAGGTCTTGGGCTCGAGGAGGTCTGGACCTTTGGATCCAACGAAGGAGGACACAGACGGCTAAGATCTCGAGAGGAGGTCCTAACGCGAGATCTCAACAAGGGGAGGTCTCGAGGCTAAGATCTCCAGAGAGGAGGTCCTAACGGCCAGATCTCAACAAGGGGAGGTGCTGCGGCTAAGATCTCCAGAGAGGAGGTCCTAACGGCCAGATCTCAACAAGGGGAGGTCTCAGGCGGCTAAGATCTCGAGAGGAGGTCCTAACGGCGGATCTCAACAAGGGGAGGTCTGTGTGGCTAAGATCTCGAGAGAGGAGGTCCTAACGGCGAGATCTCAACAAGGGGAGGTCTGAGCGGCTAAGATCTCGAGAGAGGAGGTCCTAACGGCCAGATCTCAACAAGGGGAGGTCTCAGATGAACACAGGGAGATCCAAAGAGGCAAGGGAGGTCCCAAAGGAACTCAGGGGCGCCCAAATGACCTCAGAGGTTACAAGAGAACGCTAAGAGAGGTCCACGGGAGGTCCAAACAAAGAAAGAGGTTTAGACCAAGGAAGATCCAATCAAAGATGAAAGCTTAGACCCAAGGGAGGTCTAAGCACAAAGAGATTCAAGCCAACAAAGGAAAGTCCGGACTTAAGGAAAGTCCAAGCAGAAGATTACAAAGAGAGGTCCAGAGAATGAAGGGTTGAACCTATAAAGAGGTCCTACCGGGAGGAGGTGCAGGCGAAAGGAAGGACCCAAGGAGGTCTCCAAAAGGAGGAGAGACTAGCCGGAGGACAAACAAGGCCATGAGAAAAAGAGGCTAAAAGCCAAAGAACAAAGAATAACTCGGCTCAACCGAGAAGGGATTAATTTGAAGTTTGGTTAGTTCAAGTTAAACCTCCAAATTTCTGAAATCTTCAAATTAAGCTTTGAACTCTCAACAAAAGCGAATGGTTATTATTTTTACCAGCTTTTCAAAATTCTGGAAAAACGGGACGTTACACTCCTCGGGTCAGGATCCCCAGTTTCCCTCGAGCGGTCCTACCGGACCCTCGAGCGGAACTACCGGACCCCGGTCCTACCGGGCCCTCGGGCGGTTCTACCGGACCTCCTGGGAGGTCCTAATGGACTTCCAGGAGATCCAGGAGGGCCTCACGGGGTGGCCTCGAGTTGGGTCATGGTCTGAGCGGTCCTACCGAGAGGTCCTGCGGGATGTCCTGGGAGGTCCTGGTGGACTTTCTAGGAGTTCTTGGAGGACCTCTCGGGTCAGCCCCTGGCCGGGTCGCCACACTCCCCAAGGTGATGAGCTTGGTTGAATGAAACCATTGGCTTGGAATTCTTCGATCTGTCTCTTCAATTCTGCTAGCTCATTTGCTGGCATCCTGTAGGGTCTCTTTGAAATTGGAGTTGTCCCTGGGACCAAGTCGATTAGGAACAAGATGTCCCTATCGGGTGGCATACCCGGTAGTTTCTCTGGGAACACATCTGGGTACTCTTGGACCACTAGGAGGTCTCCAAGCTTGACTTCCTTCAGACTGGTCAAGAGAGGTCTTGCTCTATCAGAGGTCTCGGGTCTGAACTCCACTTGAATTCCTTGCTCATTAGTGAGAGTGATAGACCTACTGGTACAGTCTATCTAGCCTTGATTTTTGGCTAGCCAATCCATTCTAAGAATCACATCCAATCCTTGAGAGGTCAAGACTATTAAGTCTACCAAGAAGGGTACTCCCAAGATCTCTAAGGTAAGATTTGGGCATAGAAAACTAGTCCTCATCTCCGAGCTAGGAGAATGGATTAACATAGGGTTAACTAAGGGAGAGATAGATAACCCATATTTGCCCACAAACTTACTTGAAACAAAAGAATGCGAAGCTCCAGAATCAAATAAAACTGAGGCTAGTACCGAATTGACAAGGAACATACCAAGGACCACGTCTGGTGCGGTCTAAGCTTCCTCCACTGTGACGTGATTCACGCGACCTCTCGTGAATTGCACTAAGGGCTTCACGGAGGGGGTGCTAACAAGTGCTGGAGCTGCCTGACCCGGTCGGGTTGGGTTGGCCGTTAATTGGCGTAGTGCACCACTTTGTTGCAATAAAAGTGTAACACACTGGCTATTCGGAAGCCAAGATGTCACCTAAATAATCTAACATACAACCATAATGCGGAAGAATTTGAATAATAACTCATCTAATGACATAAGTAGATCAACATTTAATAGAACCATGGCATGAATACAGTCTGAATCTAAGCAAGTATGTCAAAGGGGGTGATCAAAGATTTCAAGCAGTACTTAGTCAACCATAACTTAGAAGAGGTTATCAACCACAGCTAACTTTATTTATTACAATTCATCAGTTAACAAATGAAAGATAGAATCAAGTCCTATTATTGAAATTGGAGTATGGTGAAGTGAATGAATAGTGCGTGTCTACTCCCTCTAAATAGTGCCATCATCGACGATAACCTAAAATAAACAAACAATGCAAGAATGAGTCCGAAACTCAGCAAGTACAGTGAATAATTGTACATACAACAATTATGAACAAGGCAATATCTTTTAAGAATATGAACAATACACCGAATGAATATATGAATGAATGGAATGTATGGATTGAATGAAAGGAATGGACTGCACACGTGCTTATACCGGTATAGCTGGTGACACACCCATCAGTGTTCACCTAAGCCCGCATTTAAAAAAATGCGGGGATCCAAATCCCGTATGAAGAACATTTCATACGGGTGTCCAAATCTGCCCACATTGGAATGGTGGGTCTTACGTGCCCATACTGGAATTGATGGGTCTTATAATCCACTCCCGTGGAAGGAACATGAAAATGGATGCATGTATTGAAATATGAACTATGAAAGACATCATGTCAACACTTGGAATTAACACATAAGAAAGGAACATAAACTTTGAACATTCTCATGGATCACATAAAAGCACAATACGAACATCAAGCATCCAGCATTCAGTAATCATAAGAACATCAAAGTACTTGCCTTTCGCGTTGCGACGCATTAGTAGGCAATGAAGATGCCCCTAAACCCGAAGCCTCTCCGCCTACACAAGTAAGTACTCAAAATAAGAACAACATGGTACAGGACACTACCAGTAACGTTCTATAACACCTTCCCAAACACCCAAGAAATCGCCATAATCCCTATTCTGAAAACAGGCAACACAACCACATAATCGAATCTGGACAGCAGAACGGAAATAACCATAACTATTGACCTGGGACTCGGAACGAGGTGAGTCCAGTTCATAACGAAACTTAACGAACATATATACAACATTCTAGTTGGCGAGATAACCCAATTCGGCCAAAATCAAATGCTAACAGGCAGTTGAACTTAAAAGACAGATTCTGTCCAGACGAAACGGACAGCAGTAAAGAACAGATCACAACTTTTGATCTACAACTCCGATTAGGGTGTTCTTTATCATTCTGGAAAGGTTATGAAATTGTCTCAAACAATATAGTTGGGTGGAACCCTGAATTTGCCTCTAAAATAAACATGAATTGAAAGACAAATTAACAGATCAATCTCGTCAAAATTCTGGGCAGCAAGATTGAAACTATCATAACTTTTGATCCGTATGTCGGAATTAGGTGTTCTTGGCGGCCACGGAAAGCTAAAAATATTATCTAGATATCTCTAGGAGATGGGAATCCCCAATTCGGCTTCTAAGAATCCAAAATAGACCCCGCAAGGTACTAGACAGAATTGAACATCTACCAGCAGCAAAACGATCCAACCCAATTAATCGAATTCGCCTCTAATCATCAACAAACAGTGGGGAAAGCATCTTGTTACCCTTGAAGACCCTTAGGAGGATGCGGATAAAATCCCCCATGAAGAAGTTCTCCTTCCACTTCTCCTTCTTCCCCTCTTCTCCATTCTCTTGTCTTCTCCTTGTGGCCGACTGCTGTGGGAGAAACCTCTGGAGATGGCAGCAATGGAGGGCTCAATCTTGAGGGATGGAGAGGGAGTCACCAAGGGTGAGAAGGGGGCAGGGGAGGTGGCGTCCATGGGAGGGAGAGGGGTGGCGGCTTGGGTGGAAAAGGGGAGGGAGGAGGAGGTTTGGGCTAGGGTTAAGGGGAGAAGGGGGCGGCTTGGGCCATGGGCCTTAGGGGCGCCTCCCCCCTCATTGGCCCACTTCATGGCCAGCCAAAGGCAGCCCTTAGCTTGGGCCAGAGGCCCAAGTTCTCAATTTCGAATAGAATCCCTGAATTTAATTTAATTTCCCTCTCCTGAACAAGTTTCTCTCTATTTGATATTCGGGGTATTACAAAAAGCAAGTAACACCTGCAGAGGAGGTCATAGGCGCCTTCTTGGGATCTGGCCACCAGGGAAGGTCTTGCGGAAACCCGGGCTGGTCGGGCGCTAAACTGACACAGGTGCCTTGGACAAGGAGGTCCGAGAGGTCTTGCACTGAGGTGCCTGTGGCTGAGAGGTCCTGGGCTTGGGAAAACCCCCAGGGTTGAACTTCTGAGCTGCCTTCTTCCTCTTGTGATTCTCCATCTCTATATGCTTGCCCTCTTGGCGAATGGCCTTGCTGACCAGCTGCTAGAAATCGGTGTAATCTTGGGAGATCAGGAGGACCGAGAGATCATCATTGAGCCCTTCCAAGAAACGCTCTTTCTTAGCTTTATCAGTGGTGACATCCTCTTGTGCATAGTGGGCCAATTGGTTAAACTTATGCAAGTACTCATTGACGGTGCGGCTGCCTTAGCACATGTTGCAGAACTCTTTCTTCTTCAAGGACATCATGCCCGGTGGAATATGTGCACGGCGGAAAGCCTGCACAAACTCATCCCAAGTGATGTTCTGAGCATCAACGTGGGACTGGGTGAAGATATCTCAACACTCGGATGCCGGTCCACTAAGCCGGTGGGAGGCAAAGAGCACCTCTCACGATCAGTGCACTGGATCATGTCCAGCTTCCTGCCAACTGCTCTATGAAAATCATCAGCCTCCATTGGCTCAGTGCTACTAGAGAAGGTCGGAGGGCACAACCTCATGAACTTTGCTATGTTGGCCCTTAGAGGAGGTGGTGCAATTGCTTGAGGTTGAGCTGCTGTTGCTGCTTGTAGGGTCTGGGTGTTGTTGATGGATTGAGCAAGCAGGTTGATTAACTGGGCCTGGTTGGCCATCATCTGATTCCAATCAGGTCCTACAGCTGGAGGAGGTGGCGGTGGAGGAACTGCGTTTTCATGCACATTCTCCCGATTCTGACTGCCAGCGTTGCCACTACCGTGAGTCGTCACCATCTGCTAGTGTAACAGCCCCAGTTTTAATAAACAGTAATAAGATGCTTTTCGTAGCATCACTGTTTATTTTAAAACTTGGATATGTTGTTACAATATAAAATCTCCAATTTCTAGTCAAAATCTTGAACCGTCGGATCCTCGGCGAACCGCCCAGATCAGTGTGACATTCGGACCGTCCGAACCTCACATCGATCTCCACCGTTGATCTTTGATCCAACCGCGTCGTCCTTTTGGGTTTCAACTCAAAAGTGCACACTTAATGCTAGCTGTTGGAATTCGATCGGATGGTGCCATTTTAACTCGTGCGCGCCTAAAGCCGAGTCTTTGTGTGGCCGTCAGATTAAGATCGATTAAGATCGCACGGCCTATATACAAAGAAACGGTTAGAACTCCCAACGTTTCTATTGATCCCGACCACTCACTTCAGATCAAACAGCTGACATTCTTTTGGAGTTGCTGTTGATCCATTGCTGCTCCTATTGGACTTCTTTGAGCTGCTGTTGGAATTTGCTGCAGCTGACAGAAGGAGCCCACAGGACAGCAGCGCCTCCCTCTTCTTCCTCACGTCTGAGCAGTGCAGCCAACCAGAGCCGGAGAAGGTGGAGCTTCACCTTGAGTTTGTGGACACTCCGCTGCCACCTGGCATCAAACTGCCACGCATCCATCTCTAGAATTTTCTCCATTTGCTCTGGAGATTTAACTCTGTAGAAACCCTAGTTTTGTGCTCACTATCGTGATTGACCGAGAGAGCTTCCCTTCTTTTCCTTTTCTTTTAGTGAAGCTTCTCTTGCTCCCACTCCTTGTTTATCGATATGCATGCTCAATTCACCTTGTAATGTGAATTGTGGCAACAATTGCAGGTTAAGCAAGGAGGTTGCTCACTGTTGACCCGAGTCAGTTGGAGCACCACCGTGTTGCTTTCTTGCTCCGGTGAGTTGCTCTAGAATCCTTCCTGTCATATTGTGTCTTGTGATTCCAATAGCTAAATCCCTCCATTATTTTCATTCTTGATCAAACAGGTGAAGTGGTTTTCAAATTTCTCCTGTTTCGGCCGAAAAATCAAATCTTTTTCGTCTCCAACCATGGCTGGTAAGCCATGTCCTTAATTCTTTCCATCTTGAGCTTCCTAAGGACCTCAGTAGCTCACTTGAATCACTCACTTATGCAAATAATGCTCAAATCAAATTATCACTAAAAAGTTTCTTTTTATAACTTTTCGGTCTTTCATATCGTTTTCAAGATTTTGAGCTTTTCTATTTAACCTCCAAGTTTAGATAGCCTCCTACTAAACCCTAGCATCTTAAGCAACCATTCTTTTGATTCACAATGCCTCCAATTCAGCTAAGGGCAAAACTTCAGTTTTTTTGTTGGCTACTGTCAGGTAAACCAACAAAAACTGTAGATCCATTCTTTCTGTTGATCTCTGTTGGTTAATGTTAGCAAGGGTTGGTTTAGGGTATTATCTACTCTGAAGATTAGCTTTAGCTTCAATTTAGAATCATTTGCTTAGTGTATTTCCGAATCAGCCAAAATCTGCAAATCTCTGTCTTTGCTGTTTTGGTTGTCAATCAAACCGACAAAGCTGCAGCTCCATTCTTTCGGTTGACCTTTGTGGGTTAATGCTAGCAGGGGTTGTATTAGGCTGCTATTTTTTTCCTAAAGATCAACTTTAAACTCCAGCAAAGATTTTTACTTAAGTGTCTCTCGCAGTCTGTCAAACAACAAATTTCATTTTGCAATCTGTCTGATTTTCGATTTTTCTGAAATCTGAACCTGTAGCTCTAACCGAATGTTACTTCCTGTCAATTAATAATGTAAGGTTAAGTTAGCCTTTTAGCTCACTTAGCTGTAACCTAAACAAAAATACTATTTTGTTTATAAGGCATTGAAGCAGCAAGTTTGGCTTTTGGTATTCTGCCCGTTTCTGCTGTTGTGTCTGTCAAACTGACAGTGCTCACAACAGAGCTTTGACTCTTTAGTTCTTGTCAATTGATGCTAGTAAATGATAAGTTAGCTTGATACACTAGTTAGGAATACTCTAAATTAAAGAAAGCACTTTACTTGTGAGTATTTAGAATCAGCAAACCATTTTTGTAATCTGTCCTGTTTTCAAATTTCAAAATCTAAAAACTGCAGTTTCAATTTAAACCGAAATTGGATCATTAGTGTTAAATGATGTTAAGTGGTAAGCTAGGCTTTTAATTCTACTCATTTAGCTGTAGCTTAATCAAAAATATCATTCTCTCATAGTCTAAGTTAGCAGCAAGCTCTACTTTTGTCAATCTGTCCAAATTTTGGTTTTTGCTAAAACCTGAAGCTGTAGCTAAACTTGAAGCTCAATTCTTGTCTTGCTGCTATTGTTGGTCATGCCGACAGCCTCTAGCAAGATGTTGGCCCTCTATTTCTTCTAGTAAAGTGTATAAGTGATAAGTTAGACTCTTAACTTTATTAACTTATGATCTATATAAATCAGCAAACCCATCTTCTGAAATCTGTCCAAATTTTAGTTTTTCCAAACCTGAAACTGTAGCAAAACTGAACCAACCTCTCAATTCTCCAAAATCTGGTTAGTAAGTTTGTAAGTATTAAACTAAGCTTTTAGCTATACTAATTTAGCTGTAAATTAAACCCAAAAATAATACTTTACTCGCAATGTTTGAAGCAGCCAACTCTTCTTTTTGCCCTGTTTCCAGTTTGCTCAAAATCTGAAATTGTAATTCTAGATTGAACTCTAAACTGTGACAGCTAGTAGTAACAGAAGCTAACTAGAAGCTATTGCTCTTATTTAGGTTAGCTGTAGCTTAAGCAAAGTATTTTGATTATAGTGTATGAATCGACAATTCTTTTTAGTTTGTCCTATTTCAATTTCCAAAATCTGAAGCTACAGTTCTCCACTAAACCAATCTGAAACTGCAATGCTATGCTAAACCCTAGTCTTGACAATTAGTATTAGTGGGTATTGAAAATGGGTTATTATTCTTACTTAAGCTAGAGATAACTTAAGCATATTGTTAAATATGCATTGAGCTATTGATCATGCACTCTTTTTTGCATTTTGCTCTCTGCCATTTTCTTGCTATTCGTTGGATTTTTTTGGTGTTCTAGATTCTGGTTCTTCTGAAGTGATTGAATCTGTTACTGAGTAGCAAGAACTTGAACAAGAGGTTTACTATTATCAAGGAAAGCATCCTCTTTGCACCATATTGATCCCAATTTTTGTACTGTAGATTTCTAAAAACAGTGACACTGTTGCATGCTAGTTTCCTAAAAATTTATTTGTGATCTGTTAATAGTTAGTTACCACCTAACACTTGAGGCTTACCTTTAATCTGATCATACACTCAAACTTAAGGTAGTGCTTCTATACTGAAATACTTATTCCAGGAATTGCTTAGCCATGCAGTCTGTAGTGTTGTCAAGTTTATTTTACCAAACTTGAAACATTAAATGAATTTCATTTATTTTGATTCTTTGTTCAGTCTATTTAAATCTGAAATGAAAGCAAATTTTGTTTAGTTACACTGATTTTTAAATCTAGACAAATGGATGCTAGTGATGGTGCCTTTGTGCACGAGATTGGGAAATGTGGTTGTCTTGTCTGGATTGATTAAGGACTGAACATTGACTGAACGATTCAAGCCCCAACGTACTTCCACACGCTGTGTATGGGCGCTGTTTGGTTAAGTAAAAGGCTAATGCTATTGAGTTGGAAAACAGGAAAGTAAGGACATATGTGTTTGATCTCATATCTGTATCATATGTTCTTAAGAGGGTGAGGGCGTACATGCGTTCCATCACATGTACGTACCTTAAGGGCTCCGATTGCGAATTAATATGTGCAGCTAGCACAGCTCTACTTTTTGTCATTTAATTTTTGTCGTTCGGGTCGGCATTCCCGGCACAACATGTGGACCCTCGGTTGGCAGGTTCTATTAGTAACTTGAACTGAGTGGGATCAGTCACACATGGGTATTCCAACTCAATAGTGTCAACTTGTTGAAAAACACCAAATCTTAGTTTACCCAGCCGGCATACCAAAGGCAGTGTGCTATTATTCCGGAGGCTTACGGGCTAACTAAGTCGTGTGGGTAAAGATGTACACCCCTGCAGGGTTAAAACTATTCGAATAGCCGTGTCCACCGTTATGGACAACGCTTGAATTGAATAGATCTTTGTATAGACTTTGAAATGAAACTTTGTATGGATACTATTTCGGTATGAGAGACATTCTTGCAATGTTTTCGATAATTTGGACAGCCACTTTATTGCTGTCATTGATTATGATTATGCTCTCTTTTACTTCATGTTTTAGTCCAAATTGGTTTATAAAAATTGCTTTATTAAAACTTAGCAAGTGTAGGCTTAAGATGTATTGCTTTACGCAAAAATTGAAACCATTATAACCTTCCTGTTGTTAACCTTATGCATGTACAAAATTCTAATCCTTTGTATAGGATCTCTCAAACACTTTCTTTTAATAGTTTGTGTAAGTCTTGCGCAGTACCTTTGTACCTTAGGTTTTATAACCTCTTGTTGCAGGTGAGGATGGTTATCTGTATGAGATGCCCGTTAGCGTCGATCAGGGTGATGCTAACGAGTGAAGCTAGTTCTAACTTCCACTCAATAGCCTGAGGGTGATGGGAGGCCATTGGTGGTCTTTTGCTGTTTCGTTTTGCTTCCGCTGTAAAGTTTTGTTGTGACCAAAGTCACATAATATTGTAGAATTCCAAACCGAATTGTAACATGCTATGTATAATTATGTAAATGTATGCCTTGTATGTATGATACAATGTTGTTTGAGGATATATGTGCAATGGTGCGGAACACAGGAACTATTGTGATACATATATCCTGAACCTGAATATTGGTTTGTACCTTGTTAAGAATTATGCTTCTAGTATAATTTTTAATTAAGAATCGGTTGTTCTTGATTAAGAATTATGCTTTTGGTATGATTGTTAATTCGGTATAAACCTCCAATATTCCAGGGTCCTCACAGCTAGATCTCTAGAGGCTTAGAAAAAAAGAGGAGAAACTAAGGGGTACAGAGCGAAACAACCCACCCAAGCGCAACAACCACACAAAAATCTTTTCAAAGTAATATAATAGCTATACATGTTCTACTCGACACTAGAGGTCTTAGGGGGAGGTCCTTAACACCGGGGCTACTCGAGAGAACACCTAGAGAGATTTCAAGGGAAAGAGGATCTATTTGACACTGTAAAATGGTGATGATAGAATAAGGTAAGGAAGAATACCAGAGGGAGGTAAGGGTAGAAAGATGGCCAAGATGAGAAGAGAACAAATTATCCTTCTTGTTATATATAAAATAGGTTTTGAAATTGCCATTCTACTAGGTTACGATCTACAATCGAGATGGCTCTGATACCACTTGTAGCGATCTGAGCCTCAGGGAGGTCCGACGCCTGTCCCAGGAGCACCCCGAAGGGAGGTCCTGTGACAGTCCGCACCTCAGGGAGGTCAAAAGCCTGACCCGGGAGCACCCCAAATGGAGGTCCCGAAATCCCTATGCACAACCGAGCTAGTCCCAAGGACCAACGGCTAGCTCACACAGTGAAAAAAAGTAGTAACATCCATCAACGCAACTTTATGAAAATAACAATAGAGTGGATTACAAGGGTGGCTTAACAGCCGACAAACAAAACACAGCGAAACAAAAGTGGAGTGGTTCACACGATTCGCCATAGGCAATCGTCTGGAGGTCATAGCCTAGTCGTCTTGCGGGTCCTTGGGCTCATCGAAGACGTCCTCTCCTACTCAACAGGTCAAGCAAGAGTGAGCACAACAACCGTGCTCGCAAGTCACACCCGCAAAGTAACAGATTGAATGCATGCATACAAGGATATCTCAAAGGAGATCTTATAGGGTTGTCTTTGCATAAATCAAAGTTTCTTTCCAATTACATGTACTAAGTTCCAAAGCAGTTATACAATAACTAAAATTCATTTTCTAAATTAATTTTATAGTTAGATAACATTCATCAATAAGTGGTGAAGGATACCCTCCTATCACAAGGCTCCCAGCCCGAACCCATTTGGATAGACATCCAAAACCATTTCAAAGAGGTCTTTTGAAAACAAAACCAACATCTAACTTGGAGCTGCTTTGCCAGCATGTCCTTGACCGTGGACACGGCTATTCGAATAGTTTTACACTCTGTAGAGGTGTACAGATTTACCCACAGACAACATCTCTAGTTTGTTTGGCATCCATCGATACCACCACTCACTACCGTAGGTAAGTGGTCTAGAGCACGTGACAAGGCCTTTACAATACACCATTCCACTGCAGTCCCCCTCGCTAAGGTTTTGCCCTCGACGGATGGAAACTCGCCGAGTTCATTGCCCCCTCTTGCGCCAGGTGGGAATAACTAAAAGTAGGTCGTCAAGATACCCACACAACCGGATGGAACAACCACGGTGGAACATTGCAAATTAGTTAGCCAGGTCCCGCCCATACGAGACATGTGGTTGCACGGTGAGGTATGGCAAAATACACTCGAAGATCGGTCCTTAACTGACTTGGACGACTTCGACAAAACCCTGGGCATCGATCATAGAAATGACTCGATCCCGTGCACGAACAAGCACCCATCCAAACAGCCAGTTCGCCCAAGTCCAAACCAATTTCCCTTTTTGCTTTGCTTTTTAAAAACATTTGCAAACTAACACGACAACCCAATGTCTTGGATTAAAACATTTAGATAACATTGCTCTTTTGGCAGTAAAACTCGCAAATGAAGATTTTGGTCTAAGCTTGACTAAGCAAAGAGTTTTGAAACATACTAGTTCATAATAATGTACCAACTAGCTCTTACTACGGTGATAAGGGGTGATCGAATCAATAGTCAAGTTTGGTTGTAAAAAGGAACTAGGAATAACTATGCAGTTAAAATAGAGATTTAAATTATTTGATTTGAAATAAGCATGCAGTAATAATTTGAAACAAAACTTAAATAATTTGAAATACTGGGTACAATATGATTAAGGGTGTAACTTGCCTTGCTCGAAAGCTTGAGGGTCTTATTCGCAGAACTCGGGCTCCCCAGATTCGTCGAAATCTACATGTGAAAACGAAGCAAATCAAATAAAGACCAAATAAAAATCCAAATAAACTCCAAACAAACCAAACTAAAACCAACAACGAGGAACTAAAAAGCTCAAAGTAGGAGGTCCAATGAGGAGGTCCTAAGGAGGAAGGCCTGAGCAGAGCAAGAAAGTTGGAGAAGGCTAAAGGAGATATAAGAGGGCTGCTAAGGCTTTTATAGTCGGGGAGGACGGGAAGAGTAGCTGAGAAACTCTGAAGCAGACGAGATCAAGGGTAAGTCGCGACAGGACAGAGCACGGTACAGACATGAAAATCATACTTTGTAACCTTGTAAGGTATCTTAGAACTATCTTTAAAGGAAATCAAAACAACAGATGTTGTACTTTCTTTAAGGAACTTTCTATCTGACTTCCACCCTACCACGATCTCGGGGTCGAGATCTTTTGTAAGGGGGGGCGGGGGAGGTTTGTCACATCCCCAGAATAATAAAGAGAATTACTATGCATCTCATGAGCATGCATCATTGTTTTCAAGCATTTGCATTATATATTGCACTTGGAAAATCTTAAACAAAGTTAAAACCTACAACTCAATTATAAGCTCCAAAAGAAAAACAAGAACATAAACTCTTGTTCATCTTCTGGAACTAAATTATTCAAATACTAGAACAATTATCAAGAATTAATATAATATTTCCCAAATTTTTGGGACTAGTTTAAACCCTAAGAAAATTCAAACACAATTTAATGACCTACACTAAGTTTGAATTTAAATTATACACATTAAAACATGAACAATAAGGTTCAATAATTTTTATGAATACTAGACCTTCCCAGGAACTCCTATTATTTATTTCAAATTTTTAGGAAATTTATTTCTATTTTTAGCACCTTGGTCATAGTGGAGAAACTATTTTAATTCTCAGTCAAACCCTTGGACCAAACCAGCCACACTGTTTCTCGGGCTCGAGTCCGACCCGGCATACCGACTCGACCATACCACCTAAGTGCACAGCGTGTGAGCTGTCTGATCAGAACTCAACAACCCAGATCACGTGCCCCTTCAGCCCAGTCCAATCGTCCCTTTTAATCCGAGCCGTCCAGTCCAGATCCAACGGTCCTCGCCAACCCACTTACATGGACTCGCGTGCGCACCGTTGAGTCACTGGCAATGTGCGTCCGCGCTGTCAGCTTCATCCCTAACCTCGCGCAGTAGCTCCACGCCACGCGGTCGAGCTTCTCCGACGTGCACAGAACAGTTCCAAGGACACCGTCAATCCGCCGCTACTGTTGGCCACTCCGGGGTGTTTTCCACTTGACGCCGCCTTTGTTGCCGTCTCTTCCCAGGCATAATACCCCTCCAAACCCTAGCTTTCCCTCACTTCTCCTCTTTTCGGCTGAAGAGAGGGAAGCTTGTGTGAGTTCATCTCTTGGGTAAGCTTCCTCTGCTTGGTCCCTTTCGCCTCTGTGATCAATGCCCTTTCGATTTTGGCTAACCTCGGCTCGTGCATTTGCTTGTAGTTTTGGGTTCATCCTCTTGCTCTAGCTCACTTCCAGGGCACGCTCCGAAGTACCCCTCTGTGCCTTCTTCGACTCCGGGAGGTATTATCCTCGCTTTAGCGCGTCGCCCTTTGTGCTTTACCTTACTAAGCATTTCCCCTCAACTTATTTCGCCAATGCACGATAGGGCTCTGTGGATTTGAAGAAATTTCATTTTCGGCCGAGGAACTGTCCCTTCGTCTCCCACTTTGATCTGGTAAGCTTTTGCTCAAATCTTTGCTTTTACACCCTCTTTGGACCTCACTAAAGCTCCCTTGACCACCCATTGTCCTCCTGGTTGTCTTTGTAGCCTCCCCTCGTTGAAGCTCGTCGCCGCCATCTTCTTCTCCGGCACCGACCGTGCTTCCGCCAGTTCCAAGCTCCCCGAGCACGCTCCTCTGCTCAGGTAGCTTCCATTTAGTCCCTAGACACTCAGGCACTCGCTGAATGATCGCTGCAGAGCTTTACTTAGTGCATGCTTGTTTGCCATATTGGGCGCCGCCGCTTAGCTCTGGCTAGCCGTCGGTACGGGCCACCTCTGATATTGCCACCACCACTCAAAGATGCGTAGCACTAATACGAAGCTAACGCAGGCCTTGGTTGGCTCCGCCATGGCGCGTAGCACCGGCGAGCCACCGGGCAAGCCAACGGGAGCGTGTCGGACGCCAACAGTCCCTGCAGCGGTGTGATTAGGACAAAGCACCGTCATTAAATAACTAATCATTATTTTCGCTTTAAGTGTTGTCTTAGCCTCAGTAATACATCACCTACATGCGGGCCACGCGCATAGAAATCCATGGAGATAAGAGAGATGCGAGAGAGACTGACAAGTGGGCCCAAGTCCTTAAGCTCCGTGCGCTTTGCACACGTGCGCGTGGACCAAGTCCCGTGGACCGAGTCACTAACGCACGGGACCAACGTGTCAGTTCGATATTTTAAATCTGAGTTAAAAGGAAAACCCACTATTCACTAGGCCCGCTGGTCAGTGACCGCGGCTAGAATAGCGCGCGGTAAGAAAAGTAATAAATACTTTAGAAAATTCGAAATCCAATTGTTTACACGCTAAAAAAATATGTATAACTTCAAAAATACATAACTAATTCATCTCAACTCCAAAATGGATGAAACCACTTCTGATAATTTTCATTTTTAATGAACTTTATATTAAAATTGGTTTCAAACATGTCTCTATAGCAGAGAGTATTATTTTGGAGATTGATCCATTAACACCATTATTTTTACAAAAGAAAATGTTAATAACTTAGAAAATTCATAACTAATGCATGAAAACTCCAAATGAGGTAAACTCAACTGTTTTGGTCTTAAAATAATATTCCATTTCTAGCCACATAATCCTTTGTTCCACTACTGTTCTGCAAATTTTGCCCAAATAATTAAATTAGGTGAACAGTACCAGGTTCTATTTAATTTGGATTTTCCAGAAAACTGATATTCAAACTGCTATAACTCTCACATACCAAATCCAAATGGAATAATTATTTCACCTAAATTCATATAAAATCATGACTTAGTTACTGTAGAAAAATCATGTATTTTTGAGCATTTTGAATTTTTGGGTATTTTTCGATGTTTATTCGATATTGTATTTATATAGATTCCGAGCCTATCGATATTGACTTATACGCTACTGAGGGAGAGAAACTAAGCTACCAGCAAGGCAAGCATCATTTGAACTTTTTTTTGCATCATATTTGATCCCAGTTTTGTTAAGTTATTGCAATGATAATTGTTTGCATGCTATATAGATAATGTCGCTATTTTTGTGATGAGTAGATTAGTTATCTCCTATTCATTGAGGTTAATCTTGAATTATTCCAGTACCACATGCTTGAGTTAGGATGGTTGAAATATATTGTTTGGGTTTGCTTAGCCATGCATGTCTAGAAACGGTAGCTAATTGTCGGGAATAACCCGACAATTTTGGGATAAACACAACTTTTATTATATACTTTTGTTTCATATCTTCGTATCTATTTTATGAGTTCAATTTTTTGATTTTAAATGAGTTTTGGGTCTGGACAAGTGACGGTTAGTGATGGTGTCTTTGTGCACGAGATTTGGGTAAGTGATTGACTTGTCTGGACAATTAAGGACCGAACTTTGGTAATATCTTTGATTCAAGTAAAACTTGTGCTTCCACACGTGGTGTATGGGCGCTGCTTGGTTAAGTAAGGGGTTGGTGTTGTTGAGTTGATGACTAGTGGTGTGAGGACGTATATGTGTTCCATCGCATATATGTTTCGTAGGGTGCCGATTGCAATTCTATATTGTGCGGATGAGCACTATTTAACCCTTGTTAATTGGGTCGGTATTCCCGGCACAACTTGCGTGCCCGTTTGGTTAGTAGGCTGTATAACCTACACTTAAGCGAGGTTACGTCACGCATGGGTGGTTCAACTTAATAATATCAACTTGCTGAAAAATACCGAGTCTTGATTTGCCTGGTCGGCATACCATAGGAAGTATGCTATTTTCGGAGGCATTTGGAGGCTTACGGGCTAATCGAGTTGTGTGGGTACTGTAGTACACCCCTGCAGGGTATAAATCTATTCGAATAACCGTGTCTACGGTTACGGACGACCACTTGAGTTACATGGTTGCTATTGTTAGACTTGGAATTAAAATTGTGGTTATAGCTTGGTATTGTCATGAATGGGATGTTCATGCTTATTGTTGTATCAAAGTGGACAGCCACTTTGCTATTTGTATGATTCATTTGTTATTCAATTTATTACTTATTCATATGCTTTACTTCTACTTCAAATCTGATTTCGAAATGGCCCTTGAAAAACTAGTATGTGTAGGTTGTAAATTGTTGCGTCTTTTTTGCAAAACTAAGCCAATATGAACAATCATTTGGAACAACCTCTAGCATAACTAATTTTTATTTGTGTAAGACTTGCGAGTACCTTTGTACTCAACCCGGTTGTTACAATTTCAGGTGAGGAAGGTTATGAGCCCATTGAGCTCGTTAGCGCCGATTTAGGCGACGCTGACGAGTAGTGCTATCATTTATCTCCCAGTCGGTTGCTGATGGGATATGGGCATACCACTGCTGGTCTTTTAGTTTATTTACTTGTTTCCACTGCTACTTAATACTCTTATTTGAATTTAGTCGGTCGGCCGTTTGTAATAGTTGTAGACTTAAACTATTATGTTATATGTCTTTTGAACTATTAATGTATGTTTGTTGTATGGATGTGATCAACGTTGCATGAGAGTATGAGTATATTGGTCGCTGATCTTGGGAGCCAAAATAAGTCATGTTCGCTGTTCATGGCTTCCCATTTAACCCACTAAGTGTAGTGCTTGACTTGTTGGAGAACCGACAATCATGTAGTGCTTGCAGAGGAGCAGCACGCATAATCGTCGGGGCTCTAGTTTTCAGTTAAGCCTCTCGCTTAGATGGAGTTAAGTTGGAATCCATTTACTTGAGGCCCAGAGTTATGTCCTTAAGACCATGCTTAGTCTCGGTCTTAAGGAGATAACCAGAGGTCCTCCTTTGTTGATATCGAGCCATCTTGTTGTAGAATAGAGATAGCACTGGCATTAAGTTTAGCAGGTCCCTTGGTCAAAAATATTTTTAAGTTATCAAAATTACTTCAAAAAGTTTAAGTTAGGAATATCTTTTGTTCCTCATCCATCTTAGTATCATTCCTTACCTTATTCGGGTTTTGATTTGCAAAATTAACTTACCTTACCCTTCTTGTTCTTTAGATGAACCCTCAATACCTTGTTCGGGAGACTCAAGCTAAAAATGTGGGAGGATACCTGGAGTTACTAAGAGATATGATGTGGAGGGCAAATTTCACCTACCAGCCAACGTACTCCATTTATCGATGAGACCGAGGGCTAGGAATGGAGGAGTACCTGGCCGTGGTGGACATTATTGCTAGGAGTGTTACAGGAAGCATACCTTACCGACTTCAGGCACGTGGCACTTCTGAGGCCATGGCGCTACAGAAAGTGGCTCGAGTGGCCATAAGTCGCCTTCGTTATGATTTAACAGAGCTATCTCAGCCGCCCTACGACCATTTCCCCATGCAAGCACATGTCGGGGAAGTGAGCAGGTTCGCCAGGATTCAGTTGGGGGAAGATCCCCAAGTACGGCAATTGGCAAGACTGGTGCACGTTATGGATCAGGTGCATCGCTGCACCATGCGTGAGTTATGGGAGACGCGGCGTCGTCTCATCATAGCTCAGGAGCACCTACGGCTCATGCATGACATGAGGCTTATTCATACAGATGTGTTGTATGGCGCTAATGTGATCTCCCCATACCTTTCTGCGCCACCGGAGTATCGCCTTCCCATAGTAGAAGGCCATATTAACGGCATAGGATCACCTTTGCGCCTCCCTAACCTAGGGGACGCCGACGATACAGGATCCCCTGGATGTCATCTACTTGACGAGTTTCCGGTGAACTTTGACCAGAACCATATTTAGGATATTAGGGTAGTAAGCTTGCTGTCCTGTCATGTGTTCAGTGATGCATGTATCTTTAAAATTCTTGTAATAGCCTAGTAGTTGTTGGAACCTTCGTGTTTATTTGCAAGAACTTTTATTCCAAGCAGTTACCATTCGCCTACGGGCTAATATCAATGTAATTGTACCGGAATTCTATGAATTATTTTAATGGATCTTGTACTGGCCTTAGTGCCTTTGTACCCCCATTTGGTGTTAAGTTCTTGTGTATTTTTGGTATATATATCATTATGCATGCTTAGTTAAGTAATGACTTTTTATTTTGTCTAACCATCCTTGTCACCGTATGATGACAGGTCCCAACACTCGTTCGAGAGCTCACCTTGATGAGGGATCTCCATCCCGGGGACCTCGTGCTGCTGCAGTGGGTGAACCTTCACAGCAACATGATCCGCGAGGTAGCACACCCAAAGAAGCACTTCCACCACCACCCACCATGGCAGAGGTGTTGGCTCAAATAGAGAGAAACCGCATGGACCAGACAAGGATTCTCGAAGCTATCGCTCGCAACACCTCTCCTGCTCTCGCGGCAATAGGAGGAGCGAGAAATCATAGGGCACATGGAGGCCTCGCTGATTTTCAGCGGACCAATCCTCCAACCTTCGCGGGCACAGAAGACCCGATGGAGGCTAAGGACTGGTTGAGGAATATTGAGAAGAAGCTAGCGATTACTCGATTACGAGCATTGAGAAGGTCCTCTTTGCCGCCTATCGGTGGAGGGTCTTTACCGGCGCATGGTGGGATAACTTTTCCGCCATGCAACTTGCGAGACGTTCCCTCTTGGAGCGAGTTTGGCGACCTTTAGGGAGGCCCACATTCTGAGGGTCATGACAATCAAGCGGCGGCGGTTTCTTGCTTTGAAGCAAGGAAAGAAGATGGTCCTTGAGTACCTTCACGAGTTCAACTCTTTGGCTCGTTATGCCTGACAGCGTCTCCACCGACGCCGCCGCGAGCTTTGTTCATGAGCGGCTTAATCGAGAGATCACTAGCTTTAGTCACATGACTTCGGAACTTCGGCACATGGTGAACAAGGCCATAGTGATGGAACACAAGAGTGTGGCATTAGAGGAGTCCAAGAAGAGGAAGAGAGCCGCTCAGATTTCAGCTAGCAGTAGTTTTCCTCGACAGCGCACCGAACTGCCCCAGGCACCTCGTTCTCAGGCTCTAGTGCCACCGAGGCCTTCCACGACAACTCCACAGTCTTCTCTTCCAGCGGCACATCAGTACAATGGGAGTAAGAACTCCCAAAACAGTGGCGCATGCAAGCCACATATCACTTGCTTTCATTGTGGCTGCCAGGGCCACTATGCACACCAGTGCCTCGCCAAGCAGCGAGGGATGCCCCAGACTTATCGAGCTCCTACACCACCTCCTGCTGCGGCAAGACCTTCACCACGTCCACGTGCATCATCTACCCCTCCTCAAGTCCCTACACGTGGCCGAGTGAACCATGTCACTGCCGAGGAGGCAAGCGGCGCTCTGGACATCGTTTTGGGTACACTTCTCGTTAATTCTTGTCCAGCATCAGTTTTATTTGATTCAGGAGCATCTCATTCATTCATTAAAAAGGAATATGCTGCACTTAATCAATTTGAAATACATAGACTTCAGTCACCTTATCAAATCCAGTCACCGGGATCGGTTCTTCAAACCGATCAAGTCTGCCGGGACGTAAAAGTAGAAATTCAAAAGGTTAACTTCTTGGCAAATCTAATTGTGATAACTTCAGTGGGTATTGATGTTATCTTAGGGATGGATTGGCTGTCCAAAATTAGGGAAAGATCGATTGTGCTCAATGGTCTATTTCAGTCATAAGTGAAGACGGTAGTCAAGTCGTTTTTGCACCTTTAGTGGGCGATTCTCATCTCTATGCCTTGGAAGTTGGTACCTCACTTGAATTGGACAAAGTACCAGTGGTATGTGAATACCTAGATGTATTTCTAGAAGAACTCCCAGGCATGCCCCCTGATCGCGAAGTTGAATTCGTCATCGAGCTTGCACCCGGTACCGCGCCAATTTCAAAACGGCCGTATTGGATGCCTCCTAATGAGTTGGTAGAATTAAAAGCACAACTCAAGGAACTTCAAGATAAGGGATTCATTAGGCCAAGCTCCTCATCTTGGGGATGCCTGGCTATCTTTGTCAAGAAGAAAGATAAGAGTTTGCGGGTGTGTGTTGACTACCGTCCGTTGAACGAAGTCACTATCAAGAACAAGTATCCACTTCCGCGGATTGATGATTTGTTCGATCAATTGAATGGAGCTCAGGTTTTCTCCAAGATTAACTTGAGATTGGACTACCATCAAATCAAAGTCAGAACTGAAGACATACCAAAGACAGCATTCTCCACTCGTTATGGTTTGTACGAGTACACTGTCATGTCCTTCGGATTGACTAATGCACCAACATACTTCATGAACCTCATGAATTCAGTCTTCATGGAGTACTTGGATAAGTTTGTCATTGTATTCATCGATGACGTCCTTATCTACTCCAAGTCTGATGAAGAACATGAGCAGCACTTGCGACTTGTGTTAGAGAAGCTTCGTCAACATCAACTCTATGCCAAGTTCAGCAAATGTAAGTTCTAGTTGCGTGAAGTTAGTTTCTTGGGTCATGTGCTATCCAAGGGTGGTATCGTTGTTGATCCAAGCAAGGTGCAAGATGTGCTAAACTGGAGGCAACCCAAAAGCGTCACCGACATTCGTAGTTTTCTTGGGCTTGCAGGATACTATCGCAGATTCATCAAGGACTTCTCCAAAATTGCAAGGCCAATGACCCAATTATTAAAGAAGGAAAAGAAGTTTGAATGGTTAGCAGAATGTGAGGAAAGCTTTCACATCTTGAGGGATCTCCTGACGAAAGCACTGGTGCTCATCTTGCTAGATATTCACAAGAGCTTCAACATTTATTGTGACGCATCTCGCCACGGGCTCGGTTGTGTGCTCATGCAAGAGGGCCGAGTGGTGGCGTATGCATCGAGGCAATTGAGACTTCATGAAGCTAATTACCCCACACATGACTTGGAGCTTGCAGCTGTAGTCCACGCTTTGAAGATTTGGCGGCATTACCTCATCGGTAATCGTTGCGAGATCTACACCGATCACAAGAGTCTCAAATATATTTTCACCCAAGCCGATCTAAACTTAAGGCAAAGGAGATGGCTTGAGTTGATCAAAGACTATGATATGGGATTTCATTATCATCCAGGGAAAGCCAACGTGGTGGCCGATGCATTGAGCAGAAAATCTCAATTCAACTGTTTGTCGGTAACTCCCTTTTCTGCGGGTTTGTGTGCGGCCATGCAACGTCTGCACCTAGAGATAATTGAAGAAGGTTCTCTTGCTGCCCTAAGTGTGAATTTTACACTTGAGGACCAGAGTAGAGAAGCCCAAAAGACTGACATGGAAGTAGCTCAAATCCTGGAAGAAATGAAGAAAGGCAAGGCCAAATGCTTCAAAGAAGATGCACAAGGCACCCTATGGTTCGGAAACCGGTTGGTGGTGCCATTTGATCGCACCTTGAGAGAGCTAATTCTCAAAGAAGCTCATGACTCCAAGTTCTCTATTCACCCAGGGAGTACCAAGATGTACCAAGATTTGAAGAAGCGGCTTTGGTGGAGCCAAATGAAACGACAGATCGCTCAATATATTGCCAGGTGTGATGTATGCCAAAGAGTCAAGGCTGAGCATTTGAAGCCAGCAGCTACTCTACAAGCCCTGCCCATTCCCAAGTAGAAATGGGAAGAAGTTGGCATGGATTTTATCACCGGCCTTCCACGGACTCAATCTGGGTCCAATTCCATATGGGTGATTGTCGATCGTTTGACAAAGGTTGCTCACTTCATTCCTGTCAAGACCACTTACACCGAAGTCAAGCTAGTAGAGCTGTACATCTCCAAGATTGTTTGTCTCCTTGGTGTATCAAATGTGATCGTTTCAGATAGAGGCCCTCAGTTCACATCCCACTTCTAGGGATGCTTACATAAAGCAATGGGGATCAATCTATCTTTTAGCTCCGCTTACCACTCGCAAACGGATGGACAAACCGAAAGGGTGAATCAAATTTTAGAAGACCTTCTCCGAGCATGTGTGCTGTCCTATAGCAAGAATTGGGAGAAGTGCTTACCGTTTGCGAAGTTCTCCTACAACAATAGCTTCCAATCAAGCATACAAATGTCACCCTTCGAGGCATTATATGGGAGAGCTTGTAGGACACCTTTCAACTGGTCCGAAGCTGCGGAGAGATCATTTTATGGTCCAACCTTGGTGGAGGATGCAGAAGAACAAGTTCGTGTCATCTGTGAGCGACTTCGGACGGCTCAATCTCGTCAGAAGTCTTATGCCGACCGTCGTCGTCGTGAGTTGAGTTTTGAAGTGGATGATCATGTTTATCTTAAGGTCTCTCCAATGAAAGGAATGCATCGTTTCCAAGTCAAAGACAAATTGGCACCTTGCTACATCGGACCATTCCGAATTCTAGCAAAATTGGGATCGTTGGCCTATCGATTGGAATTGCCACCATCACTTTCATACGTACATGATGTGTTCCATGTTTCACAATTGAAGAAGTGTCTTCATGTTCCAACCGAAGCCACCGAGTTGGAAGATCTCGACTTGCAACCCGATCTTTCTTATCGGGAGCACCCGGTTTGCATTCTTGAAGAAACGGAACGCAAGACGAGGAATCGCAATATCAAGTTCATCAAAGTTCAGTGGAGTAATCATACTGAAGATGAGGCTACTTGCGAACGTCAAGATCATTTACGACAAGAATATCCTGACCTTTTCCTTGAAGTGCCTTCGAATCAAGATAAACAAGGTTAAACAAAACAATGGTAAGGAAAATGTGAAAATCATACTTTGTAACCTTGTAAGGTATCTTAGCACTATCTTTAAAGGAAATTAAAACAACAGATGTTGTACTTTCTTTAAGGACCTTTCTATCCGACTTCCACCCTACCACGATCTCGGGGTCGAGATCTTTTGTAAGGGGGGAGGTTTGTCACATCCCCAGATTAATAAAGAGAATTACTATGCATCTCATGAGCATGCATCATTGTTTTCAAGCATTTGCATTATATATTGCACTTGGAAAATCTTAAACAAAGTTAAAACCTACAACTCAATTATAAGCTCCAAAAGAAAAACAAGAACATAAACTCTTGTTCATCTTATGGAACTAAATTATTCAAATACTAGAACAATTATCAAGAATTAATATAATACTTCCCAAATTTTTGGGACTGGTTTAAACCCTAAGAAAATTCAAACACAATTTAATGACCTACACTAAGTTTGAATTTAAATTATACACATTACAACATGAACAGTAAGGTTCAATAATTTTTATGAATACTAGACCTTCCGAGGAACCCCTGTGATTTATTTCACATTTTTAGGAAATTTATTTCTATTTTTAGCACCTTGGTCATAGTGGAGAAACTATTTTAATTCTCAGTCAAACCCTTAGACCAAACCAGCCGCACTGTTTCTTGGGCTCGAGTCCGACCCGGCATGCCGACTCGACCGAACCACCTAAGTGCACCGCGTGTGAGCCGTCTGATTAGAACTCAACGGCCTAGATCGCGTGCCCCTTCAGCCCAGTCCGATCATTCCTTTTAATCCGAGCCATCCAGTCCAGATCCAACGGTCCTCGCCAACCCACTTACATGGACTCGCGCGCTCACCGTTGAGTTGCCGGCAATGTGGGTCCACGCTGTCAGCTTCATCCCTGACCTCGCGCAGGAGCTCCACACCACGCGGCCGAGCTTCTCCAATGCGCACAGAACGGCTCCATGGACACCGTCAATCCGCCGCTGTCGTTGGCCACTCCGGAGCGTACTCCACTTGACGCCACCTCTGTTGCCATCTCTTCCCGGACATAATACCCCTCCAAACCCTAGCTTTCCCTCACTTCTCCTCTTTTCGGTTGAGGAGAGGGAAGCTTGTGTGAGTTCATCTCTCGGGTAAGCTTCCTCCGCTTGGTCCCTTTCGCCTCTGTGATCAATGCCCTTTCCATTTTGGCTAACCTCGGCTCGTGCATTTGCTTGTAGCTTCGGGTTCATCCTCGTGCTCTAGCTCACTTCCAGGGCGCGCTCTGAAGTACCCCTCTATGCCTTCTTCGACTCCGGGAGGTATTATCCTCGCTTTAGCGCATCACCCGTCGTGCTTTACCTTACTAAGCATTTCCCCTCAACTTATTTCGCCAATGCACGACAGGGCTCTGTGGATTTGAAGAAATTTCATTTTCGGCCGAGGAACTGTCCCTTCGTCTCCCACCTTGATCTAGTAAGCTTTTGCTCAAATCTTTGCTTTTACACCCTCTTTGGACCTCACTAAAGCTCCCTTGACCATCCATTGTCCTCCTGGTTGTCTTTGTAGCCTCCCCTCGTTGAACCTCGTCGCCGCCAACTTCTTTTCCGGCATCGACTGTGCTTCTGCCAGTTCCAAGCTCCCCGAGCATGCTCCTTTGCTCAGGTAGCTTCCATTCAGTCCCTAGACACTCAGGCACTCGCTGAATGATCGCTGCGGAGCTTTACTTAGTGCATGCTTGTTTGCCGTATTGGGCACCGCCGCTTAGCTCCGGCTAGCCGCCGGTACGGGCCACCTTTGATGTCGCCACCACCACTCAAAGATGCGTAGCACTAATGCGAAGCTAACGTAGGCCTTGGTCGGCTCTGCCATGGCGCGTAGCGCTGGCGAGCCGCCGGGCAAGCCAACGGGAGCGTGTCAGATGCCGACAGTCCCTGTAGCGGTGTGATTAGGACAAAGCACCGTCATTAACTAACTAACCATTGTTTTCGCTTTAAGTGTTGTCTTAGCCTCACTAATACGTCACTTACATGCGGGCCACGTGCACAGAAATCCGTGGAGATAAGAGAGATGCAAGAGAGACTAACAAGTGGGCCCAAATCCTTAAGCTCCGTGAGCTTTGCACACGCGCGCGTGGACCAAGTCCCGTGGACCGAGTCACTGACGGATAGGACCCACGTGTCAGTTCGATATTTTAAATCTGAGTTAAAAGGAAAACCCACTATTCACTGGGCCCACTGGTCGGTGACCGCGGCTAGAATAGCGCGCAGTAAGAAAAGTAATAAATACTTTAGAAAATTCGAAATCCAATTCTTTACACGCTGAAAAATATGTATAACTTCAAAAATACATAACTAATTCATCTCAACTCCAAAATGGATGAAACCACTTCTGATAATTTTCATTTTTAATGAACTTGATATTAAAATTGGTTTCAAATATGTCACTGTAGCAGAGAGTATTATTTTGGAGATTGATCCATTAACACCATTATTCTTACAAAAGAAAATGTTAATAACTTAGAAAATTCATAACTAATGCATGAAAACTCCAAATGAGGTAAACTCAACTGTTTTGGTCTTAAAATAATATTCCCTTTCTATCCATATAATTCTTTGTCCCACTACTGTTCTGCAAATTTTGCCAAAATAATTAAATTAGGTGAACAGTAACCGGTTCTACTTAATTTGGATTTTCTAGAAAACTGAGATTCAAACTGCTATAACTCTCACATACTAAATCCAAATGGAATAATTATTTCACCTAAATTCATCTAAAATCATGACTTAGTTAGTGTAGAAAAATCATGCATTTTTGAGCATTTTGAATGTTTGGGTATTTTTCGTTGTTTATTCGGCATTGTATTTATATAGATTCCGAGCCTATTGATATTGACTTATACGCTACTGAGGGAGAGCAACTAAGCTACTAGCAAGGCAAGCATCATTTGAACTTTCTTTTGCATCATATTTGATCTCAGTTTTGTTAAGTTAGGGCAATGATAATTGCTTGCATGCTATATTGATAATGTCGCTATTTTTTGTGATGAGTAGATTAGTTATCTCCTATTCGTTGAGGTTAATCTTCAATTCTTCTAGTACCTCATGCATGAGTTAGGATGGTTGAAATATATTGTTCGGGTTTGCTTAGCCATGCAAGTCTAGAAACGGTAGCTGATTGTCGGGAATAACGCGACAATTCTGGGATAAACACAACTTTCATTATATACTTTCGTTTCAGATCTTCGTATCTGTTTTATGAGTTAAATTTTGTCATTTTAAATGAGTTTTGGGTCTGGACAAGTGACGGTTAGTGATGGTGTCTTTGTGCACGAGATTTGGGTAAGTGATTGACTTGTTTGGACAATTAAGGACCGAACTTGGGTAACATCTTTGATTCAAGTAAAACTCGTGCTTCCACACATGGTGTATGGGCGCTGCTTGGTTAGGTAAGGGGTTGGTGTTGTTGAGTTGATGACTAGTGGTGTGAGGACGTATATGTGTTCCATCGCATATATGTTTCGTAAGGTGCCGATTGCAATTCTATAATGTGCGGATGAGCACTATTTAAACTTTGTTAATTGGGTCGGTATTCCTGGCACAACTTGCGTGCCCATTTGGTTAGTAGGCTGTATAACCTACACTTAAGCGGGGTTACGTCGAGCATGGGTGATTCAACTTAATAATATCAACTTGCTGAAAAATACTGAGTCTTTATTTACCCGGTTAGCATACCATAGGAAGTATGCTATTTTCGGAGGCATCTGGAGGCTTACGGGCTAATCGAGTCGTGTGGGTAAAGTAGTACACCCCTGCAGGGTATAAATCTATTCGAATAGCCGTGTCCACGGTTACGGACGACCACTTGAGTTACATGGTTGCTATTGTTAGACATGGAATTAAAATTATGGTTATAACTTGGTATTGTCATGAATGTGATGTTCAAGCTTGTTGTTGTATCAAAGTGGACAGCCACTTTGCTATTTGTATTATTCATTTGTTATTCAATTTATTACTTATTCATATGCTTTACTTCTACTTCAAATCTGATTTTGAAATGGCCCTTGAAAAACTAGTATGTGTAGGTTGTAAATTGTTGCATCGCTTTTGCAAAACTAAGCCAATATGAGCCATACTTTGGAACAACCTCTAGCATAACTAATTTTTATTTGTGTAAGACTTGCGAGTACCTTTGTACTCAACCCGGTTGCTGCAATTTTAGGTGAGGAAGGTTATAAGCCCATTGAGCTCGTTAGCGCTGATTTAGGCGACGCTGACGAGTAGTGCTATCATTTATCTCCCAGTCGGTTGCCGATGGGATATGGGCATACCACTACTGGTCTTTTGGTTTATTTACTTGTTTCCGCTGCTACTTAATACTCTTATTTGAATTTCGTCGGTCGACCGTTTGTAATAGGTGTAGATTTGAACTATTATGTTTTATGTCTTTTGAACTATTAATGTATATTTGTTGTATGGATATGATCAACGTTGCATGAGATTATGAGTATATTGGTCGCTAATCTTGGGAGCCAATATAAGTCATGCTCGCTGTTCATGCCTTCCCATTTAACCCACTAAGTGTAGTGCTTGACTTGTTGGAGAACCGACTATCATGTAGTGCTCGCAGAGGAGCAGCACGCATGATCGTCGAGGCTCTAGTTTTCAGTTAAACCTCTCGCTTAGATGGAGTTAAGTTGGAATCTATTTACTTGAGGCCCAGAGTTATGTCCTTAAGACCATGTTTAGTCTCGGTCTTAAGGAGATAACCCGGGGGTCCTCACAGGGGAGGTCACGGCAAAACGACAAAAGGGGAGGTCACATCAAAACAACAAAAGGGGAGGTCGTGGCCCAAGGGGAGGTCACGACAAAATGACAAAAGTGGAGGTCGCGGCCCAAGGGGAGGTCACGGCAAAATGACAAAATGGGAGGTCGCAGCAAAACGACAAAAAGGGAGGTCGCGGCCCAAGGGGAGTTCCAAACACAAGGAAGGTCTGGACTGAAGGGGAGGTCCAAACACAAGGGAGGTCTGGACTAAAGGAAAGGTCCAAACGCAGCAGAGGTCTGGACCCTCAGATCCAAACGAAAGGAGGTCTGGACCCTCAGATCCAAATGAAAGGAGGTCCAAAGAAGAAAGAACTAGGTCGAGGGGAACACGGAGCGAACAGAGAAAGGCGAGAACTCCAACAAACTCGAAAGAAACCGAACTCTGGATTAGTTGAAGTTTGATTTAGTCATTTTAAACACCTTAATTCCAAAATCTCAAGTTAAGCTTTTGAACTCTCATCAAAACCAAATGGTTCTCTTTATTTTGAAAACTTCAAAAAGACTTAGAAAAGCCAGGATGTTACATTTTGAATGACTGTCTTTTGGCTAAGTGGATTTGGAAAATGAGCTCTTCTATAAATGAACTTTGGTTTAAAATTCTTAATGCCAAGTATTTTCCTAGGGGTGTTTTTAGGGAAGCTAAAACATTAAACTGTTCTCAATTTTGGAAAAATGTGCTGAAAGTTAGATTTCTATTTAATAAGGGAGCTAGGCATGAGATTAGTAATGGTTGCTGCACTTCTTTTTTGGGGGATGTTTGGTTGGGAGATTGTCCTTTGAAGATTCGGTTTAATACTTTGTTTTCCATTTGTCAGGATCCTAATCTTTGTTTTGACAAGAGTATGGTGGGGGGTGTTTGGAACATCAAGTTTACCAGAACTTTTGGGGGAGCAGAGACTTACCAGTGGGAGGAATTGAAACAGATGATCATGGAGATTGACCTCACTGCTGAAAATGACAAAGTTATTTGGTGTTTGGAAAAGTCGGGTGTCTTTTCTGTCAAGTCTCTTTATAGACATATTGTTTTTAGGGGTGTTATTTGTAGAAAAAGACAAAGTCTTTGGAAGAGCAAACTTCCTTCGAAAGTTAAAGTTTTCCTGTGGCTTTGTTTCAATGACAGCATCCAGACTCTAGACCAATTGAAGATGAGATGGTGGAAAGGAGAGAACAAATGTGTTCTTTGTGGTGCCGAAGAAAACCTTGATCATGTGCTTTTTTCCTTTATTTTAGCTAAATTCTTCTGGTGCAGTGTCCAAGAGGCTTTAAGATGGGATTACAGTCCTAGTTCTTTAGATGACTTCCAATTGAACGGGTTGGAGAGGAGGGGAGCTAATGACTATAATTTTGCTCTTTTTAGTTTTGCAGCTTCAGCTTGAAATCTATGGAATTTTAGAAACAAAATGGCGTTTGTCAAGAATTTCCCTAAGCAACCTTTGGATGTGATTTTCAGTTTTTTATCTTGTTTGCAGCAGTGGAGGATTCTCATCAAGAACGATGCTAATGAGAAGATGGAGTGTTTCATTAAGATCTTTGAGGAATGGGCTAAAGACTTTTTGAAGTCTGGAAAGTGATGATCCAGTTTGTAATAGTATAAGCTTAAGTCTTTTGTGGTTGATGGATGTCTGGTAGTAGTTTGTTTTGGATCTTAGCTCTGTTTGCTTGATATCTGTAAGCTGGCCTCCCTAGCATTCTTTCTTTTTTCTGCTCTGTAAGACTTGTTATATGCTTTTATAAACAGCTGGGTTTACCCCTTTCAAAAAAAATAGAGAAAGAATATTGAAGTTCAACAAATCGAAAACTGTCTTTTCGATGGAGGTTCACACATATAAAT
Source organism: Phyllostachys edulis (assembly GCA_036346405.1). Lineage (NCBI taxonomy): Eukaryota > Viridiplantae > Streptophyta > Magnoliopsida > Poales > Poaceae > Phyllostachys > Phyllostachys edulis. The sequence continues at coordinate 75,787,985 of CM070551.1, read as the reverse complement.
AGAAAAACAAACCCGAGTTCACACAAACCCGACACAGAGTCTGGAATTTCTAAAATAAACTAAGGGAATTTCAAGGATTTGGCAGTTTTGAATTTGCCACTCCAGTGTCACCAACGTGTGGGTTCTAGAGCGACATATCAATAAGCATTTCCTAAAGCCAACGCTGGTGGCGGATGAGTGCGAGTGCATTATCGCAGAAATGGTTGGCTCGAAGGGCACATGTTTTTTGCCTTTTGTTTTTAGATCTTTTCTCAGAAAGAATAACAGAACGATTAAAAAAAGTGTAGTGACGAAGAGTGATGCATGCTTTGACGGCAACTAATGAACATAATTATTTGTGGCCAAAAGAAATTTTTCGCAGTATGTTTGTGAACAGTACTTTTAGTTTGGTTGAAAACTAGTTCTTCTGATCTTAAAGACAACAAAAAACTGTAAAGTTGAAATATATAAATATAAAAACAAGTTGAAATATTGTCGGACCCGGATTCTGAGAATCCAAATCCTCTGTGAATCACTGTGCTATTCCCTGGATCAGTAGCTAGCACTTCACAGTACACATTGCTGCATCATTCATACAAGGCGTGAACTAAAACAAATATATTACAACACATGGTAACATAGACCTCATCGGGTCGAGTTTTACAAAAGGGCCGCACAAGGCCAAATATATTACATTACAAAAGAACGACCAAGTCTCTGCCGGAAGCAAAAGGGGAAGGTAGGGCTCATCTCACACGAACAGCGGCGGGGTGTCACATGTCTGACAGATATTAACCAAGGGTTTGGATAATATCGGTTGTACGCTGTACCAACGAAGTCTACTTAGGCTGGGCGAGATCTAAACTACAGAACTATCCTACTCCTCGTCATATCCTTGTCCATCGTCTTCTGGTCCATCGTAGTAGGCGTAGTCTCCTTCATCTTCATTATCTGAAGGGTGGGGGAGAGAAGCGAGGATGAGCACTACTACCGTGCTCGCGAGCCAACACACAATGCAATTATATATATGCAAGGCTTTAACAAGGATGGCTCGGGTTCTTTTATTTGCGAAAGCAAGTTTTGCAATATTATAGTTACAAATCCTATGACTTAGCATTTTTAACAAATTGCAATTTTTTTTATAAAGAGAGTATGTGCAATAATTATTTCAGCAGAGGTTACCTCCACCTTCATGCTTATTTTGATTAAGGTTACATCCACCTTATTAACAACACTGGGGTACATCCACCCAGGGAAAAACAAATTCAGGGCTAGATGAGCCCGCCACATTTTTATACCACCCACAAGGTTTTGAAATAGAACTAACTCAAGTTAAGTTCCCATGTCATAACTTTGACCGTAGGCACAATTGCTTTAAACAGTTTAATACTCTGCAGAGATAGCACACTTTACCCACAAGAGACAATTAACTCATTGCCCTACACAATTCCTTAGATGTGTAGTCGAGAGGTTGTCACAATAACGTTTCGACTTATCTCGCCTATCGTCATTTCGCACATATAGGGTTCGCCCATGATGTTGAGCGGGATGTTTTACCTCGGCGGCATAGCGGTGCTATACCTCGGCCGACCGCAAAACGTCACCCTCCTCTTGGTGTCCCATTCAAGCAGAATGAATCCACTTGGCTCCCCATTTATCCGCCCAGCGAAATGGCATCCAAGGTTCAATAAATCTACTAAGCTAAGTCGCAAGTTTTTCTGCAGACTTGTGGTTGTACTTGTTTAACACGGGAGGTCGTGACCCAATTAAGTCCTTAGGGTTATCTAGGCGGTTCATTCCACAAACCAAACATTCTCGTGCTCCCGGAGCACCCACCGCCTCACCATCCGCCCAGATAGAGCTAGCATTTTAGGGTTTTTGAGAAGGAAACCAAATTATTTTCTCACCTTAGTCAATGGACCACCAATGACTACCCAAAACATTTCATTTTGAAGACATGATGATTTGGGGTATTTAATACCGATACTTGAGCAAAGGCTAGCATGTCGCCCAAGTCGACCTATAACTAGTATTACCATAGTATTACTAGGGTGACAAGGGTTATTGGATTCAAGTTGACATGGATGGCAATATTAATTAATTAAACAACAAGTAGGTAATTAACTACCTTAAGCTTTAACATATCTTTGATTAAAAACTAAAGCATGCAATTTAATAATTTAAAAGAAATTAATTTACAAAAAAATGTAGGAGCAACATGGTCAAAGCATTGACTCGCCTTGGTTAGAGGCAAGATGATCGTGATATTCTTGGTCTTGGTCGACTTGAGGATCTCCGGCGTCTTCGAATCCTAAACGGGCGATTTACCGGAAAAAGCACAACGGCAAAGAGAGCAAGTAAATACAAAAAGAATACACAAATAAACTCCAAATTAATCAAGTCCTATGCCATTAGCAAGGTCTCGACTTAACGAATTTTTAGAAATTTAGTTTGCAATTTTTGGAGCTATAACGGAGGAATCACAATTCTGAAGCTTAAAAGGAAAAAAAAAAAGAGAGAGAGGGTCTTTGGTTCACGAAAGCAGTGTAGACCAGTCCACAACCTGAAGCGGCTCGGGTTCACGCAACAAGATGCTGTGGGCCTTGGCGATGAGGAGGGGGCTGTTGGTCAGCTCTGATGATCTGGGGCCTGGGTCAGCCTAACAAAGGGAACCTGCACCTATGACGGGTGGGGCCCACGTCCTAAAAAAATAAATAAAACTCTAACTCATCCTCTCCGTCCTGTGAGAGAAGCAGAGAGGGGCTCTCAAGGCGGCTGGCCTGGGCAGGCAGAGGCGGCGGGAAGGCCGTGGGGTGGCGGGCTGAAGCCGGAGGTGGCGGTCTGGGGAGGTGGCGGGGGGCGGGAGAGGTGGGCGCAAGGAGAGGAAGAAAGAGGCGGCGGCTTTCTCGAAGCTCGTGCGGCTCAGCGATCTGTGGCGCCGAGGAGGCAGCGCCGCACTGCACAGCGAGGGCGAGGTGTGGGAGGAGCGGTCCGGGAGGAATGGGGAGACAGGTGCGGCTCAGCGGCGGCCAGGAGGAGTGGAAAACGAGGCGTGGGTGGAGGTCTGACAGCAGAGAGGGAGATGGGAGGTGGGGGCGGGTCTCTTGGGCCACAGGGCTCACGGTGGCGCTGCCTCGGGCGGGGGCTCACCGAGCGGCTATGAGTGGCGGCCTTGGCGCGAGGTGGGCTCGGCGGTTTGAGTATGTTTCTTATCTTCGCAATGGGGCGGCGGGGAGCTCGAGGGAGAAGGGGGCTTAAAGGGAGTCGAGAACAGCGGAGGGAGGCAGGGGTCAAGGAGGGACGAGTGTGTGCCAGCCTGTCCCGAGGCGAGGCATGGGCGCCTGGAGGCGGTTGCAGCGAGGACGGAGTTGGCGCGACGAGGACGAAGCGGGTGACAGGGTGGTAGCGAGGGCACGCGTGCAGCGCCAAGCAGTGTGAGCTCGATCCACGGGCTTAGGGCGAGGAGGACGGGGGTACGCCATGGTGGCGGCGCTCGCGGAGGAGGAGCTGGGTCGTCGGCTGCGAGGACAAGCGCTGTCCGGCGCTAGAGCAGGATAGGGCGGGCGGTGGTGGCCAGCAATGCGCAGCGTGGAGGAGTTGGCGAGGCTGAATGCAGGCGAGAGCAGTCTTTGAGGCTGCCTTCTTCGTCGAGGAGGAGAGAAGGAGGGGAGGACCGGGCTGGGCTGGGTTGGGCTGGAGACGGGCTAGGCTGGGTTGGCCCGAGAGAGAGAGGCTCACTCAAGTCGGCCCGGAGATTCGAAACGGAGGAGAAATCTCCGAATCGCGAAGTCTGGAGTCCAAATGCTACAACCAACGCATTTGAAACTCAGACCGAGGAAGAACGGGGGTTTTCGAAAATAGGGTTTAGTTGAATTACGGCGAAGAACGAAACGAATTTTAATTACTATTCGTCCGTCCGAAAACGGACGTTACAAATATATAGGAATCAAATTGGTAAGATTGATGGGCTATTACGAATCTCCTCCCTGTCTTCTTTTTTTTCGAGAATAGATACGCAGGAGGGCTGCATATCGTTGCATTAAAGGTCACGCGCACGCTATCTGGACACCCTCGCACACACCCACGAGGATGACGAACACTGGGATTTTTGTCGATGTTGCCAACGCAGCTCACGTCTTTATCGGTTGTTCTTGATATCCATCAAGAGCATGTACAGTAATACAAACAGTGATTATCTATAGATAAAACTAAATATAAATTATGCAATAGGTTGTCTCTAAGTTGCCTATAGACAACCCATGTAAGTTCATTGTATATGACCTTAATCATCTTTAATCAAACATGCATTGATAAGAATCATCAATAGGAGTTAAGTCAAGCCAAGATCGACCTTAATTACCTTACCCACACGCATTGTTGGCTCCCCTGTTCATAGTCAAATTAAGTATGGCCGTCGGGTCAAACCAGCCACGTGGCGTGTGTCTGTTCGCTGCCTATGCCTAGCTTCCTCCGATATACTCTATGACTGGTCCGGCCGTCCGGACCACATTAGTGCGCAGACTTGACCGCTCGTCTCCGGCGGGCGACGACCAGCACGGCGAGATCGAGAAGACGTGAATTTCTGATAGACGCTAGCTACAGCCAGCTAGTTCCATGCATGCGATCAGTATCCTTTATGTGCAGGCTATGCGAACTGACCAAGAAGACACAAAATTGGAGTAATAATTAATGAAATTGGACCATATTTATCCCAATTAAATAGCATATTCCAATCACTCAACATCTTTTACATCATAAATAGCAGGGGTGGAGATAGAAAAGTGCAACTGCACTCTTGAATCTTGATTCGTGGAATAGACAAATCAAAAGGCAATTTCCATGTAAGCTGGATATACTGTGAGACGGACAGAGTATTAGGAATGGTAGGAATTAACTACTAGACTGAAAAGTACGTGCTTGATTGTTCATGCAAGGAAGTTGTAGAAGTCTTGGACGGCAGGAATAAACAACTATATTTGTTCTCATCCAGGAGATGATTGGCGCTTTTGGAGAATAGATTAGGGTGTGACGTACCAGATGATATGTTGAGATTATACGCGTCAGGGAAAATATCCTCTAGAGTAGATGCAGATTCCGCTTCTGTAAGACTGATATAACCCATGTCTTTGATTGCCCGCGTTAGGGATCCTACCGGGTAAAGGGGCGCATCGAAGGAGGCCACGGCGCCCTGATTCCTCTCCCCCGTTAGATTCCGCTTGGCTCTGGCTCACGATCGTTAGATTATTTTTTTTGTTTTGTGTGCCCGCAGCTCCTTCTCGTCCTCACTGCTCTCTCCTCGCGTGATGCGCTTTCCTCTATTCTTTTCTTGTCTTAGTATTTTATAATTCCTTAATCCAACCAAAACTATAAAGTAAATATTATCAATTCTTTATTGTGCAAATAAATACATATATTTAACATTCTACAAACTAGCATTTGCGAATGCATGGGTTATCAATATGTTTGTATAATAGAAAAGTAACACGTTATCATTCATCAAGCCCGGACGCAATTAGCGCAGCACGCGGAATAATACAACTAAATTTATTTTTACCGACTAATTTTTCCTTCATACGAACTTCTAAACTAATTGTATTAATCCTGCTATCTCTAAATATTTGCTAATAATATGTCACTACACATGATGTTGCTCGCTAACCTACCATGGTTACTAATTAATCATGCAATCTCTAAATATTTACTAACAATATGTCACTACACATGATGTTGCTTGCTAACCTACCATGGCTTCAAAAATACACTTGTACAAAATAATATTACAAACTCACCGTCGATGCGAAGCGAAGAACCCTTTCTTCCTCCTCTTCTTCTTCCTCTCTTCTTTTTCTTTCTCCTTCTCTTCTCTTTCTTTTCTTTCTTCTCTTCTCGGCTCCGGTCTCTTGCTGGAATGACGAATGTTCAGCTGCGCGTGAGGTTTTATAGCTACCCCAAATCGCCAAACGGATGGGCGACTAGGGTCTAGCTTCTGACCTAGTCGCTCCACCGTATGGCGACTAGGTTCAAGTCGCCATCCCATTGCACGACTATACCTCAAACGGTTAAATCGCCATACCATTGAGCGAGTATACTTTAATCGCCATGCCATTGAGCGAATTTCACAAGTGTCGCCCCCTGGTTGGGCGACTAGAGCAAGTGGTCCAACCGTAAGGTGACATGAGGTTATTTCTGACAAAAAAAAATTAAGCGGTATTATTTCTGTATTTTTGAATTAAAAATAGATTATTTTAAAAAAATTCATTTCCATGTAAGCTGGATATACTGTGAGACGGACAGAGTATTAGGAATGGTAGGAATTAACTAGTAGACTGAAAAGTGCGTGCTTGATTGTTCCTGCAAGGAAGTTGTAGAAGTCCTGGACGGCAGGAACAAACAACTATAGTCGTTCTCATCCAGGAAATAATGGGCGCTTTTGGAGAATAGATTAGGGTGTGACGTACCAGATGATATGTTGAGATTATACGCGTCAGGGAAAATATCCTCTAGAGTAGATGCAGATTCCGCTTCTGTAAGACAGATATAACCTATGTCTGTGATTGCACGCGTTAGGGATCCTACCGGGTAAAAAGGCGCATGTTTCGCACGAGCAGAGGAGGCCATGGCGCCCCGATTCCATGGCGCCCCGATTCCTCTCCCCCGTCCGATTCCGCTTGGCTCTGGCTCGCAATCGTCAGATTTTTTTTTTGTTTTGTGCGCCCACGGCTCCTTCTTGTCCTCGCTGCTCTCTCCTCGCGTGATGCGCTTTCCCCTATTCTTTTCTTCTTTTTCTTCCCCATTTCTCTTCACTTCCTCTCCCCGTTCTTTCTTCTTCTTGGTTCTTGGCCGAATGAAGCGCCTGGCGCCGCCTCCCTCCGAATCGGCCCAGCTCCTCCGGCCGACGGCCCTCGTCCGGCCACCCTCGCCCATGCACCCGGTCCTCCCGTGCGGCTTCTCCCATGGGCCTCCTGCCCGCCTGCGCTTCTCCCCGTGCCTCCGGCCCACCAGCACCACTGCGGTTCAGCCACCCGCGCACCTCCGCGCTCGACCCACACTACTATAGAAAAGGTCTTCACAGACTGTTCAAAACGCGTCATCCTGAGCGGTTTCGTGAGCCGTCTAAGTTTATGGGTCGATGATGACATGGGTCATCACTGAGCGGTTTTGAACCGTCGCGAAAAAGCTATCATAGGCGGTTACGAACAAGAACCGTGCAGTGATAATATCCTGAGCAGTTCTTGTTGAGCACCGTGCAGTGATAGTCTATTCGCTGAGCGGTTACGAACAAGAACCGCTGCGTGATATAATAATATCACGAGCGGTTCTTATTGAGCAACCGCTGTGATAGTTTTTTCTATTACAAAAAAATCGGATTTGAGCCAAACCAATCAATTGCTGAGCGGTAGTTTCCATATGCAACCTCTAGCAAGACAACTAAAATTCAATTAAAATTACGATGGCAAACACATTATAGGAAAGGAAACCAAAAGGTTTCTAGCGTCCCCTCGAATGGGAAAAAATAATAAAGTTACAAAGTTAAACTAGCTAGAAACTATCTATGTCTCCAAGTTCCTGAAGAACTCATCGGCTTCTTGGATTGGTCTTGTGAGCTCCTCTCTGTACCTCACCAGCATATCACAAGATGTTCTTGCATGTCGTCGAGTTCGACTCAAGCTCGTCGGCAAGGAGAGACGACTAAAAACCTCTAGTGGTGCTCCGACCTTAGGTAACACAAAATTAAGATAATATTATTTACAACAAATAGCCAACAAATTGTGTATGTTATGGGGATGTACACGTACCTTCTGGCAGTCTACCTCCTACGGCAGACAAGGAGCTCCTCCACATCCCTCCTCCTCCTCCTCGTCGGTTGTGTCTCCTCGCTGAACCACGACGGGGAATCGATGGTGGTCGCCGAAGCTCGGTGTGGGGAGGGGAGAGGGAGAGACTGATGGAAAACAAGGCTGGGGTGGCTATAATATATAAGGACAGCGCCAAAACATTTTGCCTCCCGCACGCATGTTCAAAATTTTTCGAACTCCCGCGCTGCTAATCACAGACGGTTTCATACAAAAAACAGTCTGTGATAAGTATCTTATTACAGACGGTTCATATTAAAAATTGTCTGTGATAAGATATTATCATAGACGGTTTGTATTAAAAACCATCTGTCACTTGGAATTTTCCTTACTCTCTGATTTTACCATGGCTTCAAATCACTAACACTCCGATTTTACCATGGCTTCAAATATCCAAGCTATGGTAAAATCGGGGTGTTAGGCATTTCAATCTATGGTAAAATCAGAGAGTTAGTAATTTGAAGCCATGGTAAAATCGGAGTGTTAGTGATTCCAAGCCATGGTAAAATGGGAGAGTTAGTGATTTCAGTCCATGGTAAAATGGGAGAGTTAGTGATTCCAAGCTATGGTAAAATCCGAGTGTTAGTGATTCCAAGCCATGGTAAAATCCGAGTGTTAGTGATTTTAAGCCATGGTAAAATTGTAGAGTAAGGAAAATTCAAGCCACGGTAAAATCAGAAAATAAGGAAAATTCCAAATTCTGAGCGGTTTTAATACGAACAAATGCGTGATAAAATATATATCACAGAGCGGTTTTAATACGAACCGTGCATGATATTTCCTGACGGTTTTCAACACGAACCATATGTGATGAGCACGGGAATTCATAGACGGTTCGTGTTGAAAACCATCTGTGAAGTATCACAGACGGTTCTGAACAACCGACCATTCCTTGATGTCATGTCCAATTACCTATCGACGACACCCAGGTAATTGTATGTCCATGGGCTTTCCCTTGCAGCCGTACTTCTTGAACTTGCAGGCTCGATGAGATTGCCCGTGGTAGCTGTCTCATCCTCCTCACGACCCACCGAAAGAGTGGGGACTACAAGCGATATAATATATATATATATATATATATATATATATATATATATATATATATATATATATATGGTTTTAAAGGCACAATAGCCCTGCTTGGAGGTTTTATAGAGAAGAGAAGACAATGTATTTATACCTGGGACACAAATCTGAAAAGTTAATTGCAACCAAGCCCCATCCGAACCACATCAATCCCATGTAAGCTAACCAAGCACAAAGAACCGGCATCAATTACCCTCAGTACCCATCAGAGAGCATTAACCAAACCCACCATTTTGCCCCATTCATTTTTGTCAATCTGAACCCACAGCATGAACTAAGCAAGATGCATAGAATTAATGCATATACACCAATAGCCCTCAGTTTACATCACAGAGCAAGGGGACTATTAATATGAACTAATTATCAATTCAATTTCAGCATAAGACTATTAACATCATTGAGCAGTTCAACAGCTTGCAAGGTGCCACTAGCCAACAAGCATCTGCATGATCATTGCATTCATTTATATTTATGATTTCTCTACTTCTCTCTACATGTATGTATTACACATTTACACTTCTCTGCAATGATGTACTTCTCATCATGTATGTATGTATTACACATTTAGCATCTAGGCTCTGGCCAATGGCCATCATCATCAGTATCAACCAACAACTAGACAACATCAAGAAGACAAGAAGGGGACTTACGCGTTAGTGGGAGGCGGAGAGGTTGGGCCTTGAGGGTCAGAGGTAGCGCCTGTGAACGCCGTGGCCGAGGAGGAGGAGCTGGAGCTACAGCGTAGGGAGGAGGAACCAGGGCCGACGGCAAAGCGAGGGGGGACTGGGAGTTTGATCCGGTGGTGCAGGGAGCAGGAAACTTGATCTGGAGGTGCGGGAGCTGGCAGCGAGGGAGGAGGAGCTCGGTTCACATGAATACCAATAGCACAAACCAATAGGTGATAGATCTGTCGTACCTCGACATCACCGGTGGAGAGGTAGCCGGGTCGGTGTGCGCCCGGGGAGGAGGAAGAGGGAAAGCGCAACATCATCAGTAGTTGTGGCATAGCGGTGACCTTTGCAAAGACACTCTTATCGTCATTTGAGTGTCTTGTGAAGTGAATCATGGTGTCTGGCCGTCGGTGTGGGAAGAATGCATGGTAGCGTCAACAGCGGGGTCACTTTCGGGTGGGGAGAGCAGAGCGAGAGTAAGGGCGCTACCGGGAGTGATGAGTTAGGCGCAAACCCGGCGGGCTCCTACTAATAAAGAGACTTATCACAGTCGGTTCTATTATGGAACCGTTAGTGATACTTAGCATAGATGGTTCCACAAATAGAACCATCCGTGATATGGTCTCATATCACGACGGTTCATTATTAAAACCGTGCGTGAAGTATCCTGAGCGATTGTATGTTGAAACCGTCGTGATACTTAGTAATATCACGAGCGGTTTTCAACATGAACCGTGTGTGATATTACCTCTTCCTGAGCGGTTTTAGCACAACCAATATCTGAGCGGTCTCTAAACCAAAACCGTGCAGTGATTGCATATATCTGAGCGGTTTTTGTCAACCGTGCGTGATGAGGCATCGATATTAGCCTTTTTGTAGTAGTGATCGCAGAAATCCATGCCAAAGTTCCTATCTTTTTTTCAGTTTGAACGAAGAGTGCTCCAAAACCGAGTCAAATACGAAATATGATCTAAAGACTAGCTCGTTGGTGATTGATAATTAAGATGATTCTAGATGGGTTCCCACATGTCATAGCAAGTTAGATCACGGCAAAAACCAAGCAAAAACTTGCGGATCAAAGAAAGACTCAAAATCATCAAATAGAGAGAAAGAAAGCAAAGAAACACATCTTTGAGCAATCTTTCCTTGGATTGATTTGATATGGTATTGGTTTACAGCCACTCCATCAATGGAGGACAAAGACTCAATACATGAGCACGAAATCAAATCCAACTCTCTAGAACACTAACCTCCAACTATCTTCTCCCTAAGCACATGTGAGACCCCGGTCTTATTCGGCTTGTAATGCTTAACCATCCACTTGGTCCTAGCATCACAAATCGAATAAATCAAGCCTCAAGATATATGTACTTCCCAAGATGCAGTACACACACCTCTTTATAAAAGCATGCATCAATTCCATACAAACCCATAGAACAGAAGCATAGCAACAAACCAGAAGTTAATTATAAATAAAAGATAGTTATTACAAAAGAGGGGCCGACCGGCCAAATAACAACTAAATAACAAAGTAAACAGTGGAAGCAAAAGTGCCATAAGATGGCCATAAACAAAAGCCAATTAGTGTGCCTTAACCCACAAGGCAACCAACCGGACCGCCAAGCTAGTCGTCGAACCCAAAGCACATCTCACAAAAGTAAAGCCCTTGGGGCTCACCATCTTCCTCTGCAACAAAGTTATAAAGCAAAGCAAATGAGTACAAAAATGTACTCACAAGACTGACGTGTAGTATAACAGAACTATAGATAGCTACATGCAAACTTTATTTAAGTGGAAGGCTTTAGGCTCATTTTAGCATAAAGCAAGTTTTCATTTGCAATAATTAAATAGATTCAAAGCAGTTTTGCAATTCATTTTTAATTTGCAAGTAACAACGAGACAACAACATAATAACAATAGATAGATGACAACAACCATCCTGGAAGTGACTAACCCAATAGTCACCACAACAATAACATGAATTACCCATTCATACCACCCATGTCAAATTTTAATTAACGGTTGTAGTCTAACTCTTGGAAGACCTCCCCAAGCGTGTCCATAACCTAGGACGAGGCTATTCGAATAGTTTTAACCCTGCAGGGGTGTACCAATGTACCCACACACCAGACCACCTTTTTGCCACATGATGAAGCACACTACCTTAGGTATGCCGGCACGGCTAAGTCCTACGAGACATTTCCAATGAATGATGCTAGTTAAGAGCCGCACACAACCTGAAGAGTAGGAGACACCGGCCAAGTCTAACAAACTGTGGTGCTCTTCCTCTTATAAAAACAGTTTTACTCACCAGCGACCCATAACTAACACCTCCCAAAGTACTGAGTCAAGAGAGGTCACATATCCCTCTCACGTGATTAGCACGCAAAATTGCTTGGTTTAGTGTAACAAGATGTTCGGTCCTTATTGACTTAGGCATACCACCACACACCCGATAACCACACCATCAAACCATATGCCCAAGTCTAAATCAGTTTTTCATTTTCAGTTTTTAGCTTTACAAAATAACAAAGCACAAGTGCTGGATATAATGGAATAACAGTTAGATTTGTGTGATCAAGGTCATCGACATAATGTCAACAACTGCCCATTTATACCGTTATCTAAGTATTTCTAAGCACTATCCAACGTAGCTACTAAGTGATAAGAGTCCATCCAACGAACCCTAAATCACAGCAAGATAATCCTAGGCTTAGTAGTAGAGAATGAACATTTACCTACAGAATATGCATCTATAGGATCACTAATCGATATCGTTTAACAACAAAATAGCAATGCATACATACAAGTTAAACAATATATTAGACTTTAAAGTAATGGGACATAATGGATATGATCAAACTGCTTGCCTTGCTAGAGTTAATCAATCTGCAGCAGAGGAACACTCTCAAGATCAACGCACTTGTCGGAACCTAGCGAAAAGAACGAAAAGAACCGATAAGAACGAAGAACACCGAAAAGACGCAAAAACCAACTTCAGCGAAAAGCTTTGAAATTTTTACAACAGGTAGATCAAGATTTTATATGAATTTAGCAACAAGAATCCATTGATTTGGATTCTTAATGCAAAAGATATGATCAAAACAAATCTGCTCAGCCTGGAAATTCCAATCTGTTACTATTCACCATAATTAAATTGTTTAGCAAAAATTTCTAGAAAGGTGGTGCTTCTGAAATTTTTACTGTAAAACAAGCACCTCACAATATGAACACCCCAATTGGATTCATCTCATTTGGAGCTATGATGCACTTTCTATAATTTTTCTAAGTCATGAAATGAGCACATTTAAAATGCATAAGTAATCTTTCTGGGAATAGTAACATGTTCAAAACAAATTTTACAGTAAAGTTCATTAATAGAGGAAACCAACAAAGTTGGATTCACTCAAAAATAAATTCTGAGAATTAGTTATGCATTTTCCAAGTTAAATGAATTGTTAATGTACAAAATAACCTAAAAAAGAATTAATTCTTTTCACATATTTTTCTGGAACTATTTCAAGTTTAAAACCATTTTAGATTTAAGTTTAGTTAAAAACAGAATTATCAAAACTGGAATCAACCGAAAATGAATTATTATGTATTAGTTATTCAATTTTGAAGTTAACTGGAATTTTTAGTTGACAAATAATGCTTACCGAGAAATAAGATAACCTTTACCGAAAAGATATGGCATGGCACAACGTGAACCATCGATCCTTGATCCAACGGCCCACACGCGCGGCCCAAATAGTGCGGCGATTTCAGAAATGCAACACATCTCTCCGATCTAAAATCGACGGCTCAGATCAACTGGGCACTGTTCATGGTCCGAATGGCCCAATGAACTGGAGCCCTTGATTTTGAGATGAGCGGCTGAGATCCAGGTGATGTTCGGACCGTCCGAACTTCCCTCGATCTCAGCCGTTAATCAAGTGATGGACGGCTCACAACGACTGGGCTAATCTCCACTTGAACAGTGCGCCCTGACGAGCGGGACCCATTGTCAGCGGCCACCAGACACGCGCACGGTTTGGAAGCACGCGCGGGAGAGAGAAAAAGGGCAGCCCCACATGTCAGTGGCACGGGGCCACATAGGCTTTCACGCACTCGCGCCCACGCGTTTGAAGCAGCGGGCCATTGTCGATGATCGTGGGCCCAGCGCTATAACGTTCTGGCGTCTTTGAAATTAAATGCGTGGGCCCCACCGGTCAGTGAGACTAGGACAAGGATTAAAGACAGTGATTAATGGCAAGTATTTCATTAGCCAATGATTGATGATGATTAGAAATTAATGGCGCGTCTTAACCTAATAAACTCGGACACGGTTTCTCGGAAGGATTTAGAACACCCAGGAGGGTTTTAATGGCGCCGGGCCCACCTGTAAGTGACCCCGAGACACATTTAAAGCCTAGCCATTAATTTCCAACCCCACTTTAACTCCAGATAACAATGATTAGCGCACTAAAAAGCCGGATTAATGTTGGGACGGCCTCGGCACAGTGCACGCGTCCGACAAAAATGCCCAGTGAGGAAGATGGCTTGCCGCCGGCGACTGGGACCTCGTCGGCGCAACCCAAGAACATGAATGGGTCCGCAATAACCTCGCGGACCCCATGGAGATGACCTCGCCGGCGGTGGCGGCGCAAATCGCCGGTGAGCCAGAGAAGATGGCGGCAACACATACGGCCAAAATTGAAAATAGCAAAAGAGCTCTGCATTGTTCTGAGAAGCGGGTGCCATGGCCTCTAGGGACTATTTAGAGGGTACCTTGAGGCTGAGGAGGCAAGGGGATGGCCAAGGTTGCTCCGGCGACTTGAATCTTGCCGGTTTTGGAGAAGATGATGAGGGATTGACGGCCTGAGCATAAAATGACGACACTGGTCATCAAGATAGCTCCCACACGGCCCAAAGAAGGTCCATGAATGAGCAAATAGAGAAAGAGGCACTCACTGGACTGGAGGAAGAAAAGGGGTGCTCCTCGGCCGAAATGGGGAAAACTCCAACTTGGACCTTCCCTAAGAGATTCAAACCAAATTAGGTTAGGGGTGACACTTGGGATGGTTAGGGGAACCAGGAGGAGCAAGAATATCGAGTGAAGACCCACTGGAACCCTGTGGTGGTGGAGCTTGCTCACTGCCAACAATGGTGGTTTTGAGGTTTGAGCTCACTCTAGCAAGTATGAGCTATGCAACTGAGGTGGTGTGTAAAGGAATCCAAGGGAGGGAGTTGAGAGCTTAAATAGCCGAAAGAGGCACTGTCACCGAGCAAGGGCAGCAACCAAGGTGGACATGGTCCAAGCCACTGCCATGGGCAAGCAAAGCTGGTGGCTTGTAGGGGGAAGGAGGACTTTGAGGGTGGCCGCACGATGTGCATTAATTGTGCGGCAGCAAAGAGTCGTTGAGGGACTGCACCGAGTGGACAATCTTGCTGCTCTCCCCGATCCTGCACTGCTGCGCATGAGCACGGCTCTGCACTACAGTGAGGTAGGGATGACCATGTTGCAGGCGGCCCCACTTGGCAGTGACTCAATTCCAAAGTGGTTCGAGCCAGGTGCAACTAGGTGGCTCGGTTCAACCATGCCACCCGGTTGGACTCAACCCTAAACAGAAATTTAGACTTTAGGGTTTTGAATTTTAAACTAGAAATTTTGGGGGATTTTTAGAGGGAGAAATACAACTCCAAAAATCCTGAAATTTTAAATGGAGGTTGTTGACTCTAGGATAAACCTTGAATAAAATTTCCAGAGATTTTTATGCACTGCATTTTTCTCAAGAAATTCCAGAAGGTTATTTCAAAGGTTTGACCAATGTTTGACTTGCCCCAAAAAATTACCAAATAATTTCTAAAAATTATGAAATAATTTAGAGGTGCCACATATCATCCCTAGAACCAAGGAAAAATATTTACAGGGGTTTGACACAAGATTTTCACCAAGGAGGTTTTTGACTTTAGTCATTTGGGGATTTTGATTTTTGATTTCCCATAATTCCTTTACAAGAATTACAGAAAAGTTCAAATACTTCAAGATGCAAGAAAAGTTTTAATTTCTACTCATTTTCTTACATTTGAAGCACATACTTATATTTGGGATGTTACAGCACAAAAGCAAAACTAGAGTTTTCAATAATGAAAGGGTTGAGGGGGTGCAGCCATCTCCCTCCTCTATTTATAGTGGAGGCTTAGACCTTCTAGAAGCATTAACACTAATAGGCTCCCGTTAAGGTCCACACACAAACGGGTCACACACGCACGCATTTTAAAGCGTCGTCTTCATCTCCTCTTGACCTAATCCGCTTCTCCTTGCGCCATCTTGTGCCGCGGGTTGGTGAAAGGTCACCAAGGCGGTATTTGGTAAAATTACCAAAATACCCCTTCTCGATCAATTTGCAAAGACCGAGTCTCATCTTCGTGAAGCACCTCCCATGCTTTGCCACGTGTAGGTTGATCCAGCGGCTCTCTTTATGTCGGCAAGTCTCTCCTATTTGGCTCCCACCGAAACCACCATGGCACTTGCACCGACCCCCACACCGCTTGATCCAACCCATCGCACCGAATTGCCCATTTGGTCACCTTTGTCCCTCTTGCGCTATGCTTGACTCCATTGACCTCACCCGGCATCTCCGATCGTTCTGGACCTCAGCTCTCCAAGCTTAGTCCCGATCATCCTCGCCATTGACCGTCATTAACCTCCAAGCAACCTGCACAACAATAGACAAATAAATCGATTCCGGGAACAAGTTCTTCACAACTTGACCCACGTTAGTCAAAACATGCATCATGCAACACATATGCCATGAAACCCATGAACTTGACCTAACCCAACATTCATCGCCACCGATTGGCTGATGATCAGCAAGAAATCGATCAGACCATCATTCAATGGCCGGTCTAACCGCTGGCTAGTCTGACCGCGCTTTGAACTCCAGTCTGACCGCCAGCCGGCCTGACCGCGCCTTGAACGCCGGTCTGACCGCACCTAACCTAACAGCAGTTCAACATTTGACGAAAACTCGTGTTTCGACAAACCACTAACAACATTGCCAATTGTAACATCGTCCTAAGATCGTGCACATATCCCCATGATATCCACAATGAAGATCGCGGATCGTCCTCAAGCGCAACAGCAACAGCAGTAGCGCCTCTACAATATTCGCACATCTAGGGAAGGAACAACTGTACGCCGGTGTGCTAGCACCAAGTCACACAGTAGAGCTCTCACGAAGATGGCAGCTAGGGTTTCGGTGGAGCAACTCTCGTCAACCCACGCCACAGCCTCAAGCATCTCCTTATATAGTGCTCGTGACGAATCCTATCCGAACATTGTTTGACGAATTGTATCTATACTAGTTTGTTCCAACCCGTTAAGTGTGTGACCCATTAGGTTTATGCATAATCGGTTGTGACTCAGAAACCCTTTCCGACCACGAGTCGTTAGCGGTTCCTAGCAGAACATAGCGATTCCCAAATACACACAAATTATATCAGACGAACCTTATTGCAATATGATCTACTACCAGGTCCTCATCATTTACAACTAGATTCTATCTCTATACAACCAGTTCGTATTTGGTCACGACCAGTTAGTAACTCCTTACGACCAGGTTATGACCACTCGGTGATTACGTTCGACCAGTCTACGACCAGCTCGTATCTCCA
This sequence comes from Phyllostachys edulis, assembly GCA_036346405.1. Taxonomy (NCBI): domain Eukaryota; kingdom Viridiplantae; phylum Streptophyta; class Magnoliopsida; order Poales; family Poaceae; genus Phyllostachys; species Phyllostachys edulis. The sequence continues at coordinate 75,770,737 of CM070551.1, read as the reverse complement.
AACGACCAATCCGTAACTGATCGAACTAAGCGACCTACTCGTGTATTCTCCCTTTGCCTCATGATATCTGGTTGAACTTCAGGTGAGATGTTGTGTCATCCATGGACTGTTCAATGCTTTCTCAATCGAGTGTCGGATAACTTCACTTGGTCGAACACTTGGACCACTAGTGGCATGGCCATGCACTTTCTTTATCCAACCACAACGAAGGACCCATAGACATCTCTCCTGTTATGTTAGGAGGCGGCAAATCCCATATCCAACCAGTCACATTCCTCTGCATGTTTCATAGTATACCCGAAAGTTACCTTTATAACTACCTAGTTACGAGCAGCGTTTGGCAACCCCTAAGAGTGCTATTACACATGTAGGAAACCATGCTGATCTCAGGTCTAAGGATTATACATCATCATTGCTTGAGACCAACTAATGACACATAGAATCATAACAATCTCAATAGTGTCTCAAGGTGGGTCTTATCCAACACCATGTTCTCTAACATGTGTCCATATTATTGGTTTGGTATCTCCATATCCATGACCTATGAAACATAGTTATCAACTAATACATATGCTAGTCTATTCATATGTGTCCTCATATGTTTCCGACCAGGGAATGTTTAAGAATAACATCGCAGAAATATAGAGTTTCACAATCAAGTCACATACTTGATAATAAATATTAACGATATTATTCTGAGAACAAGATAACATATTATCCAATATTATTAACATAATGAAATATAATCATCTCTATGATTGCCTTTAGGGCATATTTCCAACAAGCCGGCTGGTGGAGGATGGCTGTCGGGAGGAGGGCGTCCGGCGAGGGGAGGAGGGCCGGTGGGAGGAGGGAGTCCTGCGGGGGGAGTAGGGCCGGCGGCGGGAGGAGAGCAGGCAGTGGGAGGAGAGAGGCACGGGAGGTTTGAGAGAATGAAGACCTACCGTCGGGACAAGAGGGTTAAGTCACCACTATCACGCCAACTCTCGTGGCGTGACAATATAACTAGTCACGCCATGAGTTATAGCGTGATAGATGCCACGCAGGCCCTCTACACTAGCACGACGTGCGGACGAGGGCTTGCGTTGCAGCTTTGGCTACACCGTGATAGGTGGCGTGACAGAACGGTGGGGTGGCGTGACCAAAGGGGTCAAAATTGGAAATAAAGCTAGTGAGTGGTTAACTTTAAAATATTGTTAAAAAAGGATTAATTAATAAAAAAAATTCGCAGTTCAGCAGTCAGCACACGTACAAGTAGAATCATATGTTCGGTAGCAGGCTAGTTTGCTTGAAAGAAACCCTTACATTTACAGTACAAACTCATACAGCAGTACAGCACATGTACTTGAAAGAAGCCCATACGGTACATAGTCAAATAGGTACAATACGGACGTCCTCAGTTCCGACGGCGGCCGCTGCGGTATCCTCAGGCGGCTTGTCATCCTCAATCTCGCCGGTGATCTCCTCAAGAGACTTCCCCATGGACTCTGGCAGGAGGAGCGTGAACACAAGGCCGACCATGTTGCACCCAACGAGAACGTACAAGAGCTTGTCGATGCGCCTTCCAGGATCGGAAGAAGTCCGAATAGGGACGTACAATGACACGAACACGCCAACGATGGCGCCGATCTTTCCACCCGCACCTGATACACCATGGCATGTCGACCGCAGCCGCGCCGGGAAGATCTCCGCCGGAATGATGAAGGTGGTTGAGTTGGGGCCAAAGTTGGCGAAGAAGAAAATGAGCGCATACATGGCACCAAAGGCGCTGCCATTCTTAACAGCAGCCCAGTGCTGGTAGGGGATGGCGAGGCCAAGCATGAAGGCGGTCATCATGGTGAACCCCAGAAGCTGGATCTTGATGCGGCCGATGCGATCGACGAAGGCGACGGTGAAGAAGTATCCTGGCAGGGTGCCAACGACGGCGATCAGTGCTTGAGTGTAGGCAATCTTGAAAGTTTGCTCCAGCGGGCTCATGTTTCTTGCATCACCGTGTCCGAACCACCCGACGTCGGTGAAGATATCCTTCATGAACAGGTTCAGCGAGTAGAAGGTCACGTCGAGCACGAGCCAGCACACGGTGGTGCTCATGAGATGGAGGCCATGTCGTTTGAGGAACTCCGCAGAGAAGAGCCCGAACTCGTCGCGTTTGGTGAGCTGTTGGGTTTCCGGCTCCGGCTCGATGTCGACGTTGAGGACGGTGGACATGTCCAGCGTGGCCTGCTCGGCGTTCTTTGTGACCAGCGCGGTGTAACGCGCCGTCTCCGGCATCTGCATGCGCAAGTAGTAGGTGAGCAGCGCCGGGATGGCGCCGGACATAAGGATGATGCGCCAAACGTAGTCGGCCTGGTCGCGCGGGTCACGGCCGTACGCCGCCGTGTGCCGGAACGCCGCCGAGACAATCATGCCAACGATGCCAGCACTGAAGTTCCCTAAACCCTGCATGGCGAAGACGGCGGCAATAAAGGTGCCGCGAGTCCTCTTGTTGGCGTACTCGGACATGATGGTCGCCGAGAGCGGGTAGTCGCCGCCTATGCTGAAGCCGAGCCAGAAGCGAAAGAAGCAGAGCGTCGTAATGATACTCTTGGCCGTGCGGCGGAAGGAGAGGCCAGATGCAAGGGAGCACACCACCATGAGCTTGAGCGTGACGCCGTAGATGCGCTTGCGGCCCATCTTGTCGCCGAGCCAGCCGAAGAAGAGCTGTCCGAGCACGGCGCCGTAGAACGCGGAGCTCAGGACGGCGGCCGAGGAGTGTCTGGGGAGGTTGCCATCGTCGTAGTAGATGCGGCCGAGGAGATCGATGATGAGGGAAATGGAGAAGAGGTCGAAGGCGTCGGTGAAGAAGCCCATGCCGGCGATTACAATGGCCGTGAAGTGGTACCATTGTGTTCGGGCGACGTCCAGAGCATGGAGCACTTTGAGCTGGTTTCTAGCCATGGGTGGTAATTAGCTAGCTTTCCTACCTTTTCTTTCTCGTCATTCTTAACATTCCTTGAATTTATTAGCATTGGGTTCCATGCCCCATTCCTTATAGATAGTGGCCTAGTGGGCACACATGGAAAGCTAATTTCATCATCGGCGTCTAACTAGCTTGGTGGTACTTTAGATTTCTATATTGATCGCTGTCTCACAAATTTCTTCACTGATGAGTAGGAGTACTTGTTGACCAAGGAATCTATATATTTGACATATATATTTGTAATTTAGTTATAATAGTCCTTCAAGGGAATTGCGAGGGAGTTACCGGATTTGTCATGAATTGTCAGGGCTTTATAGCCCCGAGGTGGTGTGGGCGACACGGAAGCCAAGGCGAGCGGCGAAGGTGCTACAGGGTGGCGCAGGTGGTGGTGGCTAGGCCAGATGGCAGCGACGGTGTGGCTCAGCTAGGGTTAAGGAGGGAGGTAGGCCAGCCTCGGGAGGAGAAGGTGAGCTTCGGTTCGAGAGGGGCAGGGAATGAGGTCAGGATGAAGCGGGGATGAGCCATGGATAAGACAGGAAGGGGGGCCGGAATGACCCACGGAGGAAGGAGAGAGATGGGCCAGGCTAATTCGGCCCATTAAGATTTTGAAATAAAGAATTGCTTTTTGAATTAGAGAAATGGCTGAGAATTCAAATAAGGAAAATTGTATACCAAATGAACTCATACAATTGCAAGAAAATTCAAGGGTGTATTTGTATTTGCTGAGCTCAAATAAAACAGTTTTAGATTTAATTAAGGTTTAGTTATTCATATTAAATCATTTTAGAAAAAGCAAATTTTTTTTGGAAATTCTAGTTTTAACAAAAGATTTCCAAAACTCGAAAAATTAGGATGTTAGATTAATGATACAAGTTCTGTTTCCGCCGCCTCGAGGAATCAACGATCCATCGCTGTCAGCACAGCCTCACGCGTCTGATTTTTGTTTGTAGCTGGAGTCATGGAGATCACAAGTCAAAAATGTAACAACAAACGACCATGTATACTCGTTAGGAATATCCTGGGGATCAAATGAGATTCTGCAAGACTAGTATGCATAGAATTGACGTTGACATTGACATGCAACTAGAGATGACATGGCCAGCTAGCAGCGACAAACTGCAAAGAAATGCTCAGGCAGGTAAGGGGCGAAAAACTCTGCGAATTAAGTTCGAGGGTATTATGTCATGCAAACGACTTATGGATAGCCAGTTAACCAAATTAAAGCGAGTTAAGTTGCATCATATCATTTTTATAATTAAATTCGGCACAAAAACTTTAAAATACTTTTGCCAAGATTCTAAATAACGTATATTTACTACTACTGAACTATAACTAAAAGATTTTACATTATTAGGAAGGGTATTTTTGTGTCGATACCACATTTCTTCACTATTTACGGTATATATGGGAGAATTATCTTGCTGTCACTATTTCAACACTAATTTAAACCTAGGTCATTTTTGAATGGAGCTCCACCGAGCTTATATATAAAGAAGGAGAGAAATGACCTAGTTTATAAGGGAAATCTGGCCCGAAAACCTTAACAGAAGCGCGGTTTCAGAGAGAAAAACCGGCAGCCAATCCCGAGACGACAAAACGACCTCAACTCGAACAGAACGACACTCACACCGGAAGGCACGACCAGACAGCAGGCAGGACCAACCCAACTCAACTCGCGCACTAACCAACCAGCACAACAACTCAGTTGGCGGAGCCTCTCTCCCACGCCACCCTCTCTATCGACGGAGTTCGCCCCACGCCGCTCCTCTCTATCAGTAGAGCTCGGCTCCCACGCCTTCCCTTTCTCACACACAACTTGGTGGTGGAGCCCAGCTCCCACGCCGCTTTCTCTTGTCATACTAGTCGGCAAGACGCGCCGGAGAGTCGCGATTGGACCGTAAAGCTATCGTGAAGCGCCAAACCGAATGAAAAGCCGCCGTGAATCGAGGACGTTGGGATAAACCTCTGAAGAAAACAAAGAGAAGCGAGAGCTTCTCGGCGACGCCGTAAAAATGCGACAACAATGCCGCCGTCACCCGTCCGGACACCCGGATAGGGTTTTTCACCCGTAGAAGTGACGAGGGTGGAGACGCAAAAGTGTCGCCTCCAGGAAGGGAATGGTGCCCGAGGGTGTCAACGACCTTTGCACCAAAAAGCCGGCAGAAGCTTTATTCGCGGCTCCACGCCTCGGAAACCTGCACAAAAAGAGGTACAAGCCAAACGACCGCCAACCAAGCGCAAGACCGCAACGCGCCGCCGCCGCCGCCACTGCCGCCGCATCCACCACCACCACCGCCACCACCGGCGCGGACTCTATCATCATGTCAGACCGCAACGCCCTCGACACAGCGACGCAGATAGAATGATTTGCCATCTCCCGAGGCCGTGGAGGTGAAGTGGCGCGCCTCGATCTGACGCCGGTGTTGGCACGAAAGCGTTCTCGAAGCGGCCGGATCGCCGGCCACGGCCGTCGCGAACACTGCGCAGCCACCGACGATCGCAGATGAGCTGCCGGCGTCCGTGTAAGCGCGCAGCACCACCATCACTTTGGCCGCAGCACGGCGGTAGTGGCTCACCTTGGTGCCGTGAAAGAACACGGTCGCCGTCCTTGGTGAAGGCCCTCTTGGCGTGCCCTCGTCCGCCCCCGCAGCTCTCCATCACGCAAAAGCGGCGGAGGTCCGCCTCGACCATGGTAGCCACGGCTGAGAGCGGCGAAGCTCGACGAGGCTGAAGGACCGTCGCCGCTCGAGTCCGCCTCGGCCAACCAACAATGTGGCAAACACGTCGGGCGAGCCGCCACCTGAGGAGAGACCAATGCCCAGACGGCCAACTCGGCCGCAGCCCACCACCGACGCTTATTAACGACGCCATGAAGACGACCCATGGACGATCGGGCGCAAATGACACGCCAGAAGACCGGAGAGGCGCGGATCTGCGCTCAGCGAGCCGCTTGATACGATCTGGCCGCGGAGGCCGATCTGTAATGCTGAGCGGATCCGGCGAGTAGCAACGGCAGCGCGCGAAAGCACTCTCGACAGAGGAACCCAGCCAATGAGGAGGAGAAGGAGGAGGAGAGGAGAAAAGGGAAGAGAGGGGGCAGCCACGGGCGGCAGTCGGCGATGCATGGCGGCGGCAAGGTGCGCGAGTGGTGCTAAGCGAAGACGTTTAGTCGTCCCGAGTCGCCCAAGGAGGGACGACGCGAGGCCGGGTTTAAACCTAGGTCATATTCCTTCTTGATAATAAATGGGGAATTTTTTGGTGCATGTAATCTATAGGTGTTTCTGGTTCGGGGTGCTTTGTCGTGTTTACGTGGCGTGGAGAAATGCTGCTATGAGAGAGCAGTTGTAAAGAATGTAGTACTTTGTTTGGCAGAATATTAAAGTTCAACAAACTTTGTCTTTTCGATGGAGGTTCACACATATAAATAGAAAAACAAACTCGAATTCAAACAAACCCAACACAGAATCTGGAATTTCTAGAATAAACTAAGGGAATTTCAAGGATTTGGCAGTTTTGAATTTGTCACTCCATCACCAAGGTGTGGTTTCTAGGACCACATATCCTAGGACCACATATCAGTAATTATCGCAGAAATGGTTGGCTCGAAGTGCACATATTTTTTGCCTTTTGTTTTTAGATCTTTTCTCGGAAAGAATAATAGAACGATTAAAAAAATGTAGCGACGAACAGTGATGCTTTGATGGCAACTAATGAACATAATTATTTGTGGCAAAAAGAAATTTTTCGCAGTATGTTTGTGAACAGTACTTTTAGTTTGGTTGAAAACTAGTTCTTCTGATCTTAAAGACAACAAAAAACTGTAAAGTTGACATATACAAATCGAAAAACAAGTTGAAATATAGAGGAATCAAATTGGTAAGATTGATGGGCTATTACGAATATCTCCTCCCTGTCTCCTTTTTTTTTCGAGAATAGATACGCAGGAGGGCTGCGTATCGTTGCATTAAAGGTTTACACGCGCACGCTATCTGGACACCAACGCACACACCCACGAGGATGACGAACACTGGGATTTTTGTCGATGTTGCCAACGCAGCTCACGTCTTTATCTGTTGTTCTTGATATCCATCGAAGGCATGTACAGTGGTATAGACAGTGATCAGCTATAGACAAAACTAAACATAAATTATACAATGGGTTGTCTCTAAGTTGTCCATGTATGACCACTACAAAATGATGCCACAAAACATGTGGTTTATATACAGTATGGATACAACAACAAAAACAATGTCTATAAAGACGTTATAGACCGTCTATTATATACTAGACGGCTTCTATCTCTCTCCTTCTCTCTTATCTATATCATAAAAATCTTACGTGACAAGAATTATAAACTAGTGATGTTACCCTATACATGCGCTGATACGAATAGCAGTACCAGATGTATAAGCTAACTAGCGGAGAGCAGCATCTTGATCCGCTTTTCATGCCATGTACTCACGCAAGAAGCGCCACTACGTGCAAATTTAATGGATAATCAAAAACTAAAGCACACAACAACCCAACCATTTTTATCTTTTCCCAAGATGCTTTAGCCTACTGCACAGGGCTCATTTGTTTCATGGCTGATGTGGCCCACTAGCTGTCGTCGCTTATCCTGGCTGCTTGGCGTACAAGTCGAGGAATCGCAACAGCTTTCTCTTTAATCTTTTTTTTTCTTTACGGATCTCTCTCTCTCTCTCTCTCTCTCTCTCAGATTAGTACATCTTAAATCAAACATGCATTGATAAGAATCATCAATAGGAGTCAAGTCAAGCCAAGACCTTAATTACCTTACCCACACGCATGGTTGGCTCCCCTGTTCATAGTCAAACTAAGTATGGCCGTCGGTTCAAACCAGCCACGTGGCGTGTGTCTGTTCGTTGCCTATGCCTACCTTCCTCCGATGTACATTAGTGCGCAGACTTGACCGCTCGTCTCCGGCGGGCGACGACCAGCACGGCGAGATCGAAAAGACGCATATATTGTTCCATGCATGTGGTCTGTGCGGATGCAGTGCATATATTGACTTAATTTACGACATACATTGATACACTGATTGATATAAGTACCTCTCATCTCGTCTCGTCTCGATCGATCGATCGCTAATTCGCTATCCGTCCTTTATTAAACTAAACATAGTAGCCAGGAGCTGACAGCTTCACACAGCGCGCAGCTAGCCCCCATGGCGAGGCCTCTAATTTGTAGCGTACAACGCACATGACAATGCAAATTTGTAGTTAACTAGGAGCATCGGATTAGAGTAGCTAGCCAGCTGAACATGTTCCACTTGTAAATGAATTCCAAAATTTCCATTTGCATTCCTCAAAAATACATGAAATTTCAAAGAATCAATGTAACATATACACATCCATTAACATCTGCAGCGGAACCTGAAGAAGAATAACATCTCTCAAGGAGGTAATAACACACACACATACATATATACACGGACGTGCACACCAGCACATGATTAAAGAGGCAGAGTGTGTATGTGCTCAGCCGCAGAAACTGCAGTGGCATCGTCTGGCGGCTGTCCTTCTACCATCTCTCGGGTGATCTCCTCCAGGGACTTCCCTTTCGACTCCGGCAAGAGGAGGGTGAAGACAAGACCAACTAGGTTGCACCCAACAAGGATGAACAGCAATTTACGGACGTGGCTTTTCAAGTGCAGGAAGACAAGCACGCCGATGATTGCGCCAATCTTCCCAGTCGCCCCAGATATGCCATGGCATGTCGAGCGTAGTCGTGCTGGGAAGATCTCTGCCGAAATGATGAAGGTTGTGTTATTCGGCCCAAAATTGGCAAAGAAGAAGGTCAAACCATACATGACGGAAAATCCATACTTGTGCTTGGGTTCCAGCCAGCGATCATAAGGGATGGCAAGGCAGAGTATAAAAACGGTCATCATGGTGAATCCAAGCAACTGGATCTTTACACGGCCAATGCGGTCGACGAACGTAACAGTGAAGAAATAACCGGGCAGTGTACCGAAAAGTGCGATGTTAGTGTGCACTGCAGTGATCTTGGTCATTCGCTTGAGCGGATCATCCACGTCCGGAAGGGAAAGCAGCCCGACTTTTGTGAAGATGTCCTTCATGAATAGGTTCAACGAGTAGAAGGTGACGTCGAGAATGAACCAGCAAACGATGGTGCCGAGTAGGTGAAGGCCATGGCGGTGGAGGAACTCCCTGGATAAGAGACCGTACTGGTCCCACCTCGCAAGATCGTTCACAGCATCTTCCTCCGGGACGATGTGCACGTTGAGGACGGAGGACATGTCCGACGCAGCCTTGTTTGCATTCTTGGCGATGAGGGCAGTGTAACGCGCCGTCTCGGGCATCTTCATGCGCCAGTAGTACGTGAGGAGAGCGGGAATGGCGCCAAACATGAGAACAATGCGCCAGACGTAGTCTGCATTAGACGGTGAGCTGTTGATGAAAGCTGCTGACACCATCAAGCCGACAATCCCAGCAGCTAGGTTACCAAAACCCTTGAATTCCATTAATACATATGTGTAAGCTACAAAGTCCTGTCAGTTTTACTTATACATTCATGTATCACAACTCACAAGTTCACAGCTCGCAAGAATATATATTTTTTTCTGGACAGCACAAGCAAATAATCCACCCATGGGCTTACTTGCATGGCGAAAACGGCGGCGATGAAGGCGCCTCGGGTCCTCTTGTTGGCGTACTCCGACATGATGGTGGCCGAGAGCGGGTAGTCCCCGCCAATGCTGACACCGAGCCAGAAACGGAAGAAGCACAGCACGGCTATGACGCTTCGACCTGTGCGTTTACTGAAGGAGAGGCCGGAGGTAAGGGAACAGGCGACCATGAGAATTAGCGTGACGCCGTAGATGCGCTTCCGGCCCATCTTGTCGCCCAGCCAGCCAAAGACGAGTTGTCCGGGGACGGTGCCGCAGAGCGCGATGCCACTGATGGCGAAAGAGACAGCGCGAGGGGGCTTCCCTTGGTAGTAGATGTGGCCGAGGAGATCGGCGACGAGGGAGATGGAGAAGAGATCATAGGCGTCGGTGAAGAAGCCCATGCCGGCGATCACGATCGCCATAAAGTGGTACAGCTGCGTCTTTGCCACGTCCAGAGCGTGCAGCACTCTCAGCTGGTTGCGAGCCATTGGTCTCTCCGAGCACTCGTTTCTTCCTTCTGTTGTTATTGCATTCCTTCAGATAAATAGAGTTCCACAAATTGTCACTTTCATACATTTATGGCCTTCTATGTAGATTCTTTCCCCAAAACTGTTGAGGGTTGTCTCCAGAGAGACATCTGTGAGTAATTGGTATTGGCTATTTGTATATTTTGTTCACATGGGCTTGTGCAACAAGACACTAACATAAGGCTACTCCTAATGGGCAGTATCTTAGTGTAGTTTCTTAGTGCATGAGGAGTGTTAGGATACTATCTTTCCAATGCATGGTTTCTTATGGTGTAGTATCTTAGGCTGTTTCATTTAATTACATGCATGAGTATACAATAAATTTTATGCGTTGGATTTCGAGTCCAAACTGGTATCTAAATTAGATACTAGAGTATTATCTCTCCTCATTAACTATGGTGTCACATCATCAATTTGCCTACATGACATGCTTAAGATACTAACCAAGGTGGAAATTAGGAGCAGCCTAAAGTCGATTGAAAGATCCATTGGTCCGACCTCCCATGCTTAGCTGCATCCATTAAATTTAGAGAATAAATGCATTCATACGAAACTACTCCGGCAGTTTCACAATATTCGCCCAACTAGCCTATGCGAACAGACGAAGAAGACACAAAATTGGAGTAACAATTAATGAAATTGTACCATATTTATCCCAATTAAATAGCATATTCCAATCACTCAATGTAACAGCCTCATTTTAAATAAAGGTTAATTATATGCATTTCATAAGCATACATGTCATTTTAGAGCATGCGAACAAATTGTTGCATTTGAAAAATCTCAAATTCAAGTTAAATTTTAAATTTGAAGTGAAACTCCAAAAGAAAATTTCAGTTAATGATAGTGCATACCTCTGGAAAAACATTTAATCAAATATGAGATTAATTATCATGAATAAATATATATTTTTTCAAATTTTTAGAGATCACTTTAACCTTAAGAAAAATCTATGCTCATTATTTAAACCTATTCAGTTAAGGATTTTAAATTTAGTATTTCAATCATGAACAGTGAGGTTTTAAAATTATATGGGATCTATATTATCCCAGTAACATCTCTAAAATCTTTTAGATTTTTATAAATTTATTTGCTATTTTTAACTCCCTAGTCAAACTAGAAATATTTAAATTCCTCTCGGTCAACTAATCGGACCTGACCCGAACCACTTTGACTGTAGCGACTCGAACCAGCTGACTTGACTAGACCACACCCGTTCGCTCGCGCCGAACCAACCGCGCCACTTCGCTCTACTCACTGACAGCCTGGTCCCACCCGTCAGCTCCATCTCCATCGCTTTGCCGCTTAACTCCGTGCCAGCTCGTGCGTGGCGGAGCGTGAGGTGGCGCTCGTCCGAGTGCTTTCACCCATGCATTGCCATGTAAATTCGTCACCGGCTACGCCATTCAAGTACCAGGGTACCTCGAAGGGACACGGGTGATTTTCCGCTGCTTGAACTCCTCAAAATCTCGAAGTCATTCTCTCGGCCGAATAGAAGAACTCGATCATTCTTCGTGTACACTAAGCGTTAACCTCTTGTTATTGTGACCTTTATCTTCTATCTTTATGCCGTTTTCATCATGCTAACTTGAGATCTTGGCAATGCTTATAGCTTCTGGACCACGAGCGTGTCTTTTGAAACCCTAGAGCATGCACTGAATGTCTTCATCGTGTCAACGTCACTCTCGATGAGCTCCTTCATATTTCTTGCTCGTCATATCATGTATTAGGCTATAAGGAGTAAAACCCCTCATTTAATCTCACAAATTGTCAAACAGGATTGTCTAATTTTGAGGTTCCTCATTTTTCGGCCAAAATCAACTTCTTCGTCACCATCTCCGGTCTCGTGAGCCTTGAGACAATTCTTTTCGTCTAGAGTATCTCCTTTGTTCTCTGAAGTAATTCCGATCATCCATTTCCTGTGATTTTGCTTAAGATTGCCTCTCCATGTGGAAGCTCCCATCGCCACCACACGGTCACCGTCGCTGGAGCTCCTCCTTGGGCCTTTAATCATTTTCCAGGTTCAGGTTGTTTCTATATACCCCATAGGAGAATAAGCATACCTGTAATTGCTTAATGTGCCGTCGAATCGACGGTTTCATTTGAACTGTAGTGGCGCCGCCACATCTCAATGTCACACCACTGCTAGGGCTCACCGCTGTCCAAGCTCCGGCCACCACCAGAATCACAAGATTATTAGGAATCCATTTCAGCCCTTAGCTCACGCCACCGTGGACCACCGCGCCGGCGAGCCGACGAGCAAGTGCGTAGGAGCGGAATGCCCTATTGTCGGATTTCCTATCGGCTACGGTAGCTCGTGATTAACTCTAAACACTGTCGGATTAGCATTAATGCCTCATTTAGTTGTCAGTTTAACACTGTAATGTTTCACTGCCGTGTGGGGTCGGGAACATAAACTGAGGAGTTTAGTAAAAACTGATTTCGTGTTGTGTCGCTGACACGTGGGCTTTACGGTCGGTTAAGTGGTTGATTAAAGTGGTGTAATATGTTTTCTATTAAGGAAAACATATTTCTTATACGCTTAAAACTGAAAATATGTCTTTGGAGTTGGAAAACATATTTTGTAGAAATACGCCTTCAACATCCTTCGGCTGGGCTGAGTCAAAGCGACCGGGTCAAACCCTGACCTTGGGTCCCACTTGTCAGTGATTGGGGATAGATGTGGTCTGGTATAAAAAGTATCGCATACGATTTTAAATCCCAAAATGAAATACCAGTACACTGAAAATGGGTTAAATTTGAAAATTCATAAGTAATTCATTATAGCTCCAAATCAAATGAAATAAATTTTGTTAGTTTTAATTTTTATGGAACTTTAACCTGGAATAACTTTAAAACATGTATTTGTTATAGAAAATTTTGATAATTAAATTAATTGTACATTAAGGACTTTAACCTTGTAAAATTCATAGAAAATTCAAATGAACTCCAAATAAACTAAAGTTTTATGCTAAATTCACTTAGAATCAGAACCCCACTACTGTAAATTTCTCATGCATTTTTCAGAATTTTGGCATTTTGATATTTCTCTCGGTTTTCATTTGTTATTGCTCTTTCTAGATTCTGAATTGCCCGACACGAGTGAATTTACATCTGATACTTCTGAGGTTGAACAAGTGGAATATAATCAAGGCAAGCATCCTCTTGCATAATTTTGATCCCAGTTTTGGTAACTTAGTATTTTGAAGTGCAATGATAATTGCATGCATGCTACTTTTGGTGTATCTATAATTTGTGAGTCTAGTTAGCTATATCCTAATCATTGTGGCTTATCCTTAATCATTCCATACACTTATGCTTAAGTTAGAAATTATGTGATGGTAGATATATTCTTATTGTGAATGCTTAGCCATGCAAGTCAGTAGTTATGGTAGTTCGATTGATGGGGTTATCCTGTCAATCATGGGAAACACTGAACAATTTTATCTTTATTAATTTGTCTAGATATTTGAATCTGAAGTTTGAGTTTAAAATTTTTGGTAATTTAAAAATGAGTTAGATATGGACAAGTGACTGATAGTGATGGTGCATTTGTGCACGAGAATAGGGTATTGTGGTAGTCTTGTTCAGATCACCAAGGACCAAACGTTGTGCGTTTGTTAATCCAAGTAACACTCATACTACCACACGCAGGGTGGGAGCCACTTGGTCAAGTAAGGGGAATGTTTTATTGAGTTAGAAAACTGGTGGTGTGAGGACATATGTGTTTGATCATATGTTCATAGGGATCCGATTGCAATTTAATATGTGCGAGCGAGCACAGTTTTAAATTTATGTTCATTGGGTCGACATTCCCAACACAACTTGCGTGCCCCGCTTAGCAGGTTCTATCAGTAGCTTGTACTAAGCGGGATCTCGTCTCGCAAGGGTGATTCAACTCAATAAGATTTTCTTGCTGAAAAATACCGAGTCTTGATTTCCTTGGCCAGCATACCTGAAGTGTGCCATTATCCAGAGGCTTACGGGTTAATTAAGTCGTGTGGGTAAAGATGTACACCCCACAAGGTTAAAACTATTCGAATAGCCGTGTCCACAGTTATGGACAACCACTTGGGTTCGAGACAGCAATTGTTAGATTTCCAACCTAAAGTTGACATGGTTATAACTGGGTATCGGTATGAATGGGTGTTCATGCATGTTAGTTTGTCAAAGTAGATATCCACTTTGATATGTTTTGATTTATGATTATACCAAAGTTACTTGATGTCTTTAGTCCAAATTTTGATTACAAAACGGCCTTTGCAAAATAAAATGTGTAGGAATAAAAACTTGTCGCTTTTATGCAAAACTTATGCCAATATAACCTATCCTTTGGACAACCTTTAACATGTATAATCTCTAACCCTTTGGATAGGCTCTATCATACACTTTCTTTTATTTGTTTGTGTAAGACTTGCGAGTACCTTTTGTACTCAAACAGATAAACCAGTTGTCGTAGGTAAGGACGAATATGCTTACGATCCATCCGTTAGCGCCGAATATGGCGACACTAACGAATGATGTTGTTTCTACCTCCACTCAGTTGCCTTCGGGTGTTGTGCACACTTGATTGGATTTTTGGTGTTTTATATTTGTTTCCGCTGTGTACTTTTAGTGGACCACTTGGTCACATATGTAACTTTTGAACTTATATCCTAGTATTGTAAATTATCTTTAATAATGTATGACTTGTGTATGACTGTGTACAATATTGTTCAGGATATGTACTCATTAGCCATTGATCTTCTGAGCTAATGCGAGACACATATCTGGGGACTTGAAACCGGGCTCATTCCCTGTTAAGAGTTATGCCACTGGTATAATCTCTTAACTTGAAACGGCTTCGATTTCAGGGGTTCCCACACTCAACATCTTTTACATCATCAATAGCAGGGGTGGAGATAGAAAAGTGCAACTGCACTCTTGAATCTTGATTCGTTGAACAGACAAATCAAAAGGCAATTTCCATGTAAGCTGGATATACTGTGAGACGGACAGAGTATTAGGAATGGTAGGAATTAACTACTAGACTGAAAAGTACGTGCTTGATTGTTCCTGCAAGTTGTAGAAGTCCTGGACGGCAGGAACAAACAACTATATGCCAGATGATATGTTGAGATTATACGCGTCAGGGAAAATATCCTCTACAGTAGGTGAAGATTCCGCTTCTGTAAGACTGATATAACCTATGTCTTTGATTGCACGCGTTAGGGATTATTAAGTAGACCAGGTGCAATTCAGAACCGATATAGTGCTGTCCAATGGGATAATGTCAAAACAAATCCTTCTTAGGGCATCTCTAATAGTATATTTATTATCGTCTCTTAGCTATGCCACGTCAACTAAATTCAACGTGGAGGAGAGAGGGGGAGGAGAGAGAGCACATGTCGTCTCTTCCTGAAGAGACTATCGTGCACGCGAAACAAGATATAATACATTAATCTACTCTAGTTGACATATAGGTCTGTTTCAAAAGAAAAATCTAAAATATAAATGATAGAGAGTGTACTAGAAACTATTTATTAGAGATGTTGTCTCTAAAAATAATGTAGTATATATTAGAGACAATGTTATCTCTAACTATTGAAGATACCTTTATGGGTAATATCATGCTACAAAGTATGACACCTAGGTGTAGCTAGCTAGAGGATATAACTGTCGTAACTATCAAGGTAATACGATGTTCAGTTCGATTAGTTGCGTGATTAATGTATAGATATAACCGTCACATAAAATTTATGAGAGTGATGAGTTTTTGGCATTTAAATGCATTTAATAAGATATTTTGAAGTTTAGTTGTATTTATATCTTTTTTTCTCGCTATTTATAATTCGTTACTTTTTATATTTATGTGTGTTGGTGTGTATAATATGGACCATGTAGTTGAAGGTTAAATATATATATTGACTAGCCATGTTTTATGTTCTGATAACATATCACAATATTCGTCAAAAACTATTTCTAATACTTTTTAAATACGTGTGGTAGGTTATTAGGAATGTAATGTCCATCGGATTCTGATCTATCGGCATTTGTCTAACGATAAATATATTGATGGTGCATATTTGTCTAACGAGTGCCTACCATGGTTTTTCAAACCGGTAACATTTTTTAACGTGGGGACCTGTAAGGCCGAAAATCGAAAAATTTCGACGGTCAAAATATGAATTTTTTTGGATTTTTAAATTAGAAAAATCAAATTCAAACAAAATTCAAGCAAATTCGATTTTTTTGGACAAAATTCATGAAAACCGATTTTTCCAGGACCGATTTGTATTCCCACTGGCCCCCACTGGTAAATCCAAAATTGCCGATTTTCAGTCGATATTCGGAACACTGGTGCCTACTATCTTTTATGGAAAACTAGCTAAATTCCCCGCATAATTGCGCGGCTAGATACTATGGTAGATTTGTGTCAAACTCCCAGGCGTGGAATACCCGAAGACCATATGTGTGTACTATACTAATCTGATGATCAGTGGCAAGTACACATAATCAGAACATTTGGTATTCACATCCATACATTCACATATACCAAGGAAAATGGTCCCTAACTTAAGCGCTTCAAGTTATTACAACACTGGCAAAAAAAAAACATGTATCAACAGAGTACAAAAAATACAGCAGAAGTAAAAGTGATGAAAGTAAACAAGTTCCAGCGGCATGCCTATCCAAACCCTCAGGCAACCGATAAGAAACAAAACCTAGATAGACCCTTTACCGAACCCTCCGGTTCGGGTGTGAAGAGAGCGTCGTTTGGTGTTGGACCCCCTGGCGTGGAATACCCGAAGACCCTCTGTGCATACTGTACTAATCCCATGATCAGGGGCTAGTACGCACATTCACAACATTTGGTATTTACATCCATACAATCACAACTAAAAGTAAACAAAAGGGTACATAAGCTATTACAACTATTACATTCACAGCTGACCGGCCAAATAAAAGCAGTCAATTGGAGTAAAAGTATAGCAGCAAAAGAAGTAGTAAGGTAGCAAAAGTCCAGCAGCATGTCTATCTGATCCCACAGGCAACTAACAAGGAATAAGGCCTAAGTAGACCCATGACCCAACCCTCTGGTTCTAGGCGCAAAGAACTCATCGTCAGGTGTAGGCTCATCTTCAATCCTTGAACAACAAATTAAGCAAGATTGAGTACAATACGTACTCAGCAAGACTTATAGTGTATCGCAAAATTTTATTAGATGCAAGGCTATCAAAGGATGAAGCTCCACTATTCAAGTTATTTTGCTCAAAGCCATTTTTATTTGCAATATTCATAAGTAGTAATTTACAATGGAATTTAAAAGAGCAGTTAAATAAGTACAGGACAGTAAGTAAAGAACTGAACAAATAATAACCACATCTCATAAACCATCTCGGTTATGAGTATAAAAGAAATGATAACAACAAATCACAGCTCTCCTCGGCTACGAGCCACATTTCATGTTCAGCCATAGATATGGCAGTTAACTCAATAAAATGAAAACTCCATATGTCATTGCCCATGTTTTGTGACAAAACAATTTTTGGACAAACAGGACTACAACCATACCAGCCGCACTAAGCATGCTCATGACTACGAGAGCGGCTATTTAAATAGATTTTTACTTTGCAGAGGTGTACATCTTTACCCATAGTACGCGAATATTCTAGTTGCATGGAATTCTCTATATCACTGCTCACTACCGTAGGTAAGCAGTCTAGAGCTCACGATGCTGCCTTTACGTCGTCTAGTCCCAACCTTAAACTTAGCCCGTCGAATGTTTCCTCACTCGCCTGGATACCCTCCGTCGAGTGAGACCCTTACTTACCCGGATACCCTCCGTTAAGTGAGGGATCCTCACTTACACAGATACCCTCTGTTAAGTGAGGCATTCGCTGTTATGTCAGCAATAGAAATTGCTTGCAAACTACTACCTACCTCTCATGCAAGGATAGTTTTCGACAACTTAGTTAGCTACGGCTATCCCATACTAGCACATACGGTTGTACGATTAGGAGTCGCTGGCTTTGGTCCTTAATTGACTACGGGCAAGAAACTCCACCCTATCTACTAGTGAGTCACAATCCTCACTCTTTCATAATACATTATAACTCGCCCATGTCTAAAGCTAAGTTTTTCATTTCATTTTCATACAAAATAACAGAGGTACCCCTTTGTACATTTTTAAAAATATCCCAAATTCTCAAATTAACATATTGTCCTTTTATTAATTTTTCGGAAAACCTATCGTTCTAGTAGCAGTTGTGCGGTAACCGCACTAAAAAAAATTCCCAAATGGCATTATATACTGTCTAACCCATATTCTAAAGCTACAACAGTAGGATATCAATATTTCAAGGTGACATATGCAGCAAGTAGGAATTAGAACTACCGATTTCCCAATCATAGCATTTTCATACAAAACATACACACATGCATAATAGATTTTACAAAAAAAAAATTACAATAGCTAAAATGATGGGATCAACATAATCAGAGGAGGTTCTTGCCTAGCTCTTGTTGTTCTAGAAATATGGTCGGTTGGTTGTCGAAATATTTACTCGGACAATCAACGTCTAAATAAAAAAGAGTCAGAAACGAATTAAATAACACCAAACAATTCAACAGTGACCAAAATTAAATATTGTTACAAATTCTGGTATTTCATGATTTTAGATGAATTCGGAGACAAAAATCATTTGATTTAGAGTTTTGTAGCAAAAGTTATTAGGGTTTGAATTTTGTTCGATTTAGAAATTCAAAGAAAATGAGAAATACGCTTTCCATTAGAGAAAGTGTAATCTCGGAGATGTACTATTGAGGTTTACACTTTCCAGTGAGGAAAGCGTATTATCCTCAGAACTAAAACTGTATTTTTCATTTTTCTTTGGATTTTCATTTAAACTGACAAGTGGGGTGCACTTCTTAGCGACTCGGTTCACAAGCATAGCGCATGGGCCGAGGGTCCATGCGGTTGGTCGACCGGTCCATGAACCAGAGCACACTATGCACTTAAGTGGTCATGGGGCCCGCATGTCAGTGACTTATTAGAATACCGATTTGTTTTAGTTTTCTTTTAATCTAATGGCTCGGTCCAACATGTCAACGACTCATGTATTAATAATCCGACAGCTAACCAATGCTTTAGGCTTAATGACCGATATTTGGTCTTAATGACCATGCTACAGTGTTGGTCTATTTCCAACATGATAGAGCCGTGCGGTGGCGCTTGCGCCCGCGCTCGTTGTCGACGCGGTGCCGGGGAATGCCCAAAATGGGATCCCCGCACGCATGCGCACCTACTGGCACCAACGATGAGGCCTAAGGTGGCTCCTAGCGGTGGCGCACTGGCGTTGAGCGGTGGCTCAGCTACGTCAACAAGCAAGTGCTCAAATGAGCTATGCCTTCAACAAAAGAGTGCGTGCATGAGCATCTATGGACTACCAGGGTTATACCAGAAGTGAGAGGAAGCTCAGAGATGGTCGGAGTATCATCGGCGACGAAGACCAGCAGCGGCGTAAGGAGCTTCACGTGGAGAAGATGCTCGGTCGAAGGAGGGAGCTTGGTGATGGTTGGGGAAGCTTGAAGGTGTTTTGGTGATGCTCCTAGGGAAAGGAATCTGTCTGAGGTGTAGTGAAGCTCCAGCAGCGATCGAGTTGGCGTTGTCTGCTGGAGACGAGCAAGAAATGTTGATTCAGCGTCTCCTGTGAATCGAAGATAAAATCAAGTGAGGGGAAAGCATCAGGGATCTCTAAAACACAAAATGACACGATAATTGTGACAAGGAACCCTTCTGATCGGCGATAATGGTGGTGGCAACGCACGGCCGAAATGGAGCTCACGACGCTCAAGCGTTTGAGCTCGATTGAGGAGAGAATGGAAGGGGAGGTGCGCACTGAGTAGGAAAAGGAAGAATGAAGCTCGGGGTGTCCTTCATATAAACAGAGGGGCGGAGATAAGAGAGGAGAGGATCGAGCAACCGCAGGCAGAACGGCAGAGCTTCGGCGACATACGGGTAGGAGTGGGCATGGCCGGGGCAGGGATGGGTGCGGAGTGACAGGGCGACACGATCGAGGCAGTTGGCTGGTGGAGAAAACTGTGGGCGGCAGGCAAAACCGTGGACGGTGTAGCGACGCGCTCGTGGGCGTGCGCGAGCGCCCGGTGAGGTGAGGTGGATGAAGTTCCCTATCAACAGGGCCCATCGGTTAGAGAGAGGTGAGAGAGATACGTTTAGGGATTTAGGGTTTTTTTGGCTCATTAGTTGTCCAAATTTATTTACTAAGAAAATGGCTTCAAAAATTTATCAAATTTTTTGGTAGGCTTATGACCTAATGTATTTTCTCCTATAAAATTTTCAAAGGTTTTATTGTCTGTGAATTTCTCTAAAATTCATACATGCTTCTGTTCTTATGCTTTCGTATTTATTTTTCTAAACAAGTTTTCATATAAATGTTTTGGTGAATTATTCATGGGATAATATGCCCAAAATAATTCTCTCATATAATATTTTTACTTTGTTTTATCTAACTTCTTTTAAGTTCATGTTTGTTTGTAATTCATGTATTGCTTTTAAACGAAAGTCAAAATCAAACATGGGTATAATTTCATATGCATATGATCAAAGTATTTATCCTAATGCATTTACAACACATTGTAACATCCCAAAATCCTAATCTTGGGATTAAGTAGTATAAATGCATTAGGAAAAATTCCATTGAACAGTTGCATTTAAACTTTGCCTTTTTGAAAATCTTGTGTTGGTTTTAAAACTAAAACTTGAATAACATTAGATGCTAAAAAGGAAATAGAAAAAACAAAATAAAATTTCTCTAAGTGAGAGAATGGTTTTGGGCTTTTATCCCAAGAACTATTCAACAAAATTTCTATATGAAATTTTTGTTTAGGGAAATCATTACAAACACCTAGGAGCAGCACCTCGTTTGAATTTTGTAGAAAATCACGAAAGGTGTTAGCCTCTAAAAATTTTACTGTAGGAACTACTTGAGCCCAGTAGCCTACACAAAACTTTTCAAAAATTTTGGACTTCGTTTGGGTAGTGAATTAAATCGGCAAAAAAATCAGTTGATAATTCAAAACCCTAAAGCCTGAACTATTCCTCGGGCTCGAGTCAAAACCCCACGGTTGAACCCAACCCTCTTCAGAATTGGACCAGTCCGAAAGTGCGCAAGCGATTTGGGCCATTGGATTTAGGAATTAACAGTCCAGATCAACTGGAATGTTCAGACCGTCCGAACGTTTATGCAATCTGGGCCGCTCATTTTTGATCGGGCCATCCCAGCAAACACATGCGCGCACCGTTAGATCTTTATAGGACAAATCAGATTGAGTGGGCCGTTCGGACCATCCGAACAACACATTTCATTTGAGCCGTTGATTATAAAATGAACGATCCAGATTAGTTGGGCCGTTCGGACCACCCGAAGAGCACAATTCATCACAACCATTCATTTCTAATCGGACTGTCACTATTTGATCAACACTCACCGCTTCGATTGAGCTACTAGTTGGTGGGCCCCAAGCGCAGGGACCTTCGTCCACCTAGCGCTCGGCCTCGCCAGCGCAGCACCACGAAGTGCTCCGCCGCCCACCGTTTTGACCTCACCGCCCGTGGTTTTGCTGCAGCTCAGCTACTCCGGTCGCATCGACATTCAACGCCACGCCCATGCCTGCCCGCGCCAACTCGCAGCTGCCCGTACAACCTTGTGGAGCTCCGCCACTTTGACCATGGTTGCCCGAACCTCACCTTGATAATCACCGCCCCTCTACCTATATAAAGGCCACCTCGAGCTTCGCATTCTCTTTTCCAACTCCGTGCGCTCACCCATTTCTCATTTCATCCACTCAATCGAGCTCTAAAGCCCCGAGAGCGGAAACCCTAAAACCACCTTGCGCCATTGTCTTCGTCTCTGGCGCCGTGAAGGGTTTGGTGTCAATTCTATCGCGTCACATCATGTCCCTTAACACCTTGAATCATTCCAATCAAACAATTTAGCTTTTGATCCACCGTGCGCCATTGTCTTCGTATCCGGCGCTGTGAAGGGTCTTTTTTCTTTGTCTCTGGCCAGAACGTTGCCTGAAGCATCACCGGCATTTCATTGAGCTCTGGACCGATTCGTTGCACCCGAAGCATCACCAGGACTCACTGAAGCTTCTATGATCATTGGATTTCACTCTCCTTCAACCGGGCTTCTTCTCCGCAAGCAACCGACTTCGCCGCCGCCGCTCAACGTCGACAGCATGCCTCAGACCATCTTTGTACCTCTGCGTCATTCCGGTACACTCCTAGTAGTCCCTAGATGCTTATGCGCATGTTAGATTGTGACGAGCGTAGCTCATTTACATTGTCATTATTTGCCGTAGCATCCTTTCCGCTCGCTGCCAGCGCGCCACCGCATTGAGGCACCTCAGGCCATGCCGTCGATGCCGGCAGGCGTGCATTAGAGAGTAGAACCCATTCCAAGCGCTCATTTTCCTCGCCGAGCCCCACATCACCGGCGAGTAGCGTAACCGTGAACACCACCACAGTGACGAGCACTGTAACTCGTCATCAGCGTGTCAAATCTTGTCATTAGGGTTAACAAAGTGTTTAACTATTTATTTCATTCTATTAAGTCATTGACATGCGGGCCCCATGGTTTAAGTACACAATGAGAGCCTAGTGGACCGTCTCACTGATAGTGGGCCCCATCTGTTAGTGTTAACTAGAAATTCAAAGGAAAATAGAAAGTACACATTCAGTTATAGCCGAAATACATTTTCCATTTGGGAAGGCATAAACTCCGATATAACAGATGCAAGAATACGCTTTCTCCGTTAGAAAACGTACTTTGCATTTATTCTGGATTATTCAAACCGATTGTAGTAAAACCTTAATAACTTTTGCTGCACAACTCCAAATTAAATGAAATTAGTCTCTAAATTTGTATAAAATTATGATCTACCTAAATATGTAAAAATATTTTATTTTTGTTACTGTTGTTTGTGTTGGATGTCATTTTAATTCTTTTTCGGCTCTTTTATACATCGATTATTCGGGTTATTCTTATGACGATCAATCCGTTATACCTTCATAACAGCAAGAGCAAGGCAAGCACCCCCTTTGATCATATTGATCCCAGTATTTTACTTATTATACTTTGTTTTGCAAATCCTATTATGCATGCGTGTATTCATTGTATGAAAATGCTATTATCGGGAAAATGGTAGTTGTAAATCCTACTTGTTGCATAAGTCTCCTTGGATTTTTGATCTCTTACTGTTGTAACCATTAGAATATGGGTTAGACAATATGTGATGTCATTTGGGAATTTTCGAGTGCAGTTATTGCACAAATGTAATTAGAGCAATAGAATTTCTGAAAAATTGATTAGAGGACAATATGTTAATTTGTGAAGTTGGGATTATTTTGCAAAATGTCCAGAGGAGTTACCTCTATTATTTTATATGAAAATGACATGAAAACTTTAGTCTTTAGACACGAGCAAGTTATATTGTATTCTGAAAAAGTGAGGATTGAAACTCACTAGTAGATAGGGTGGAGATCTTGCCCATAGTCGATTAAGGACTGAAGCCAGCAAATCCAGGACTAAGACCTAATCGTACAACCATATGTTCTAGGGCGGGGTAGCCGTATCTAACTAAGTTATCAAAATCTTAGCCTTGCATGATAGTAGGCAGAAGTAGTGTCCGCATTGCCGGGGTATCGGTAATGCCGACACAAATGCGAATGCCTCACTTCGACGGGTGTCGTCCGGGCAAAGTGAGGGACTTGCTCAACAGGGACTGTCCGGTGAGTAAGGCTCCTCATCCGATGTGTTACCTTGTTACTATCAGTGTTACTATTATTATTTTTCCCGACGGATGAGGATAATGATTCGTAGGGCTAGTGCAAGGTTAGGACTAGATAATGTAAAGGTTGCGTCGCGAACTCTAGGTTGCTTACCTTCGGTACTAAGCAGCAGTATAGAGATATTTCAGGCAACTGGAATACCGTGTACTATGGATAAAGTTGTACACCTCTACAGAGTAATAAACTATTCGAATAGCCGTGCTCGTGGTCATGAGCATGCTTAGTGCGGGTGGTATGGTGGTAGCTTTTGTTTTCCAAAAATTGTTTTGTCACAAAATGTTGGGGTAATGACATGAGGTTTTAATTTGTTTAGTTAACTGCCATTTCTATGGTTTTGTTGCTATGTCTATAGCAGAGTTGTCATTTCTATGACTATTTTGTTATTTCTATAGTAGTATTGCAATGTCTATGGTTGAACATGAATTTATCAGTGCCATTCTATGGCGGAATATTGATTATATTTTTGGTTACAACCGGGTAAGGTTGTGAGTGTTTGTTGTTACTTATTTAATTACCTTATTTACTGTCCTGTACTTACTTTTTCATAAACTGCTCTTTCAAATTCCGTTGCAAATTGTTACTTATGATTATTGCAAATAAACTTGGCTTTAAGCAAATGAACTTGTGGAGTAGAGCCATACACTTGTTAGCCTTGCATCTAATATAATTTTTGCGATACACTACAAGTCTTGCTGAATACACAAGTACTCAATCTTGCTATTATTGTTCCTTAGAATTTGTAGATGATCCAATGCCTGACGACAAGTTCTTTGCACCTGGCATCGAGGGGTTCGGTGACAGGTCTACTTAGGCCTTGTTTCCTTGTCGGTTTCTGAGGATCGATGGGCATATTCTTTGGACTTTTGCTACTACTACTACTACTACTACTACTACTACTACTACTACTACTACTACTACTACTACTACTACTACTACTACTACTATATATCTTCCGTTGCGACTTTACTTTCTCTGATGACTTCTTTTATTTGGCCGGTCGGCCATGGTTTATAATAACTGTTGTAATAACTTGAGCAGAATGTCCCTTTTGCTTTACTTTAGATTATGAATGTATGATTATGATGCCAAATGTTGTGAATGTGTGTGCTAGCCTTTATTCCTAGGACTAGCACTGTAAACACATAAGATCTTTGGGTATTCCACGCCCGGGGGTCTGACATACATATTCCTATAATTCAGATTTTGGGATGTTACAGACCTACCCCCCTTACAAAGAATCCTGTGAGGACCCCTAGTATTGGATCGCATTCAAGTTAAAATATTTATACCAGAGACATAATTTTTAACAGGAAACAAACCCAATGCCAGGTTCCCGGATATGTGTCTCACATTAGTTCCCAAGATCAAGACTAATGTGCACATATCCTTTACAACATTCGTACATAGTCATACCAGTCATACATCATATATACCACATTAATTTTGACAAGTCTTAGAGTTTGGTACAACTAAAACAAGCGACCAGCAGGTCACTTAGCAGAAGTTTTTTTGCAGCAGAAACAAAATATAAACAGCAAAAGGACCACCAAGTGTGCCTCACATCCCAAAGACAACTGAGTGGAGGTAGAAACAGCGTCACTCGTTAGCATCACCCTGGTCGGTGCTAACGGAAAGGTCATAAACATAACCGTCCTCACCTGCGACAAGTGGTTAAAGCACCAGAGTACAGAAGGTACTCGCAAGACTTACACATAACTAATAGAAGAAAGTGTTTAGTAGAACCTAACCAAAGGATTAGAATTTATATATGCTTAAGGCTAATCAAAGGGAAGGTTATAGTGGCATTAGTTTTGCGTAAAGCAACCAGTTTCATTCCTGCACTTGCTAAGTTTTGCTAAAGCAATTTTATAAACAAGTTGGACTAAAACAACAAGTAATTTAAGATTAAACAACAAACAAGACAATGTCAAAGTGGCTGTCAACTTTGACGAATTAACATGCATGAATAACCCTTCATGCCGAACCAAGTATACCCATGACAAAAATTTACTTCAGAATCTATACTATGGTGTCAATCAAAACAAGTGTCGTCCGTAACCATGGACATGGCTATTCGAATAGTTTTAAACCCTGCAGGGGTGTACATCTTTACCCACACGACTTCGTCAGCCCATAAGCCTTCGGATGCCTCCGAACAATGACACACTTCCTTTGATATGCCGGCCGGGGAAACCAAGACTCAGTATTTTTCAACAAGTCGATATTATTGAGTTGAATCACCCATGTGTGACTAATCTCGCTTAGTACAAACGACTGATAGCACCTGCTAACCGGGGCACACATGTTGTGTCGGGAATGCCGATCCAATGAACTAAATCTAAACCTACGCTCACTTGCACATATTAAATAGCAATCGGAGCCCTACGGAACATGTGATCAATCCTCACATGTCCTCACTCCACTAGTTCCTCAACTCAATAACATCAACCCCTTACTTAACCAAGCAGTGCCCATACACCGTGTGTGGAAGTACGTAAGGTACTTGAATTGACAGGCCAAAGTTCGTTTCTTAATGATCCGGACAAGACTACCAAATTACCCAAGTCTCATGCGCGAAGGCACCATCACTATCAAGCACTTGTCCAGATCTAAACCAAGTTTTTATCAAACAAAACTTAACTTGTAATAGCCTCAAGTTAGTGAACAGTAATAATATGCATTTCATATCATTTTTTGTCATTTTAAGAGCATGTGCATAAGTTGTTACTTTTTAAAACCACATTTTCAAACCCTAATTTCAAACTTGTCTTGAAGCTTCAAATAAAAATACAAGTTAATGCTTGTATTGAAGCTTGGGAAGTATTTTTTATCAAATACTAGATTATTTTTCACAAATTAAGATATTTTTTGTCAAATTTTTAGAAATCAGTTTGAACTTATGAAAAACCTATGTTTCTTTTAAACCTTTTCGGTCTGGAATTTAAAGTAAGTATTTTAGACCATGAATAGTAAGTTTTCAAAATTTATTTGGGACATATATCATCCCAGTAGCTTCTCTGAAAAATTTCGTATTTTTATAAATTTATTTGGTATTTTTAAACCTCCGATCAAACTTTTAAAGTTTGATTTTGGTTCTAGTCAGACCGTCCATGCCTTTCGGACCAAGCCGCTTTGTTCTTTGCTGGAACTGACAACTTAGGCCAACATGGCAGTGACTCACCTTCATCTTCTCTGCACCATTGCGCCAGCTTTGAGAGCATCACAGGCGAGGTGGCGTTGCGCTGTGCATTTCACCGCATGCATTCGCCACTTGGCATCATTTTGCTGCCATCTTTGCCACACACGAGCTTCCATTATTCTTTCCAGCTAGGAAGCTATAAAAACCGATCATGTCTTCCTCGGCCAAACTATTGCGCCGCTCATTTCTTCCTCGTCACTCAGGAGTATCTCTTCGTTTTTGCACCCTTGTTCATCTCTCATGATGCCTTGTTCATCCTGCTAATGGGAGCTTTTGGCATTGTTTGTAGATCAGGAACACAAGGTTGCCTTTTGGACGCCCGGAGCATGCACCGAATGCCAAGTCCATGTCAATCTTGTATTTGGTGAGTTCTTAGCAAATCTATTCATGTCATTTCGTGTTTTAGGCTTTAGGGAGTAAAACCCCTCAAATAATTTCATCTTTGGTTCAATAGGTTTGTCGAATTTTAATGTTTCCCTTTTTCTGGCCGAAACACCCCTTTCATCTCCAACTATGACAGGGTGAGCCATTTCTCAATTCCTTCCATTATGAGCTTCTTGTGGACCTAAGTGACCTATCCCAATCACTCACTCATTGATTCATGGCTCAAATCATCTCGTCGCCATGGATCTCTAAATTATCATTTTCGGTCTCTCATCGCCGAAGAGCTCTAGAGTTTCTCCGATCACTTTTTTAGCTCAGGTAGGTTTCTACTAAACCCTAGTAGCATAAGCAGGCCTTTAGTTGCTCAATGTGCGTTCAAAACGGCGTATCCATTTTTGTCGTATTGTGCACCGTCGTCTTTTTCTTGTCGCGCTGCCGCTCCGGCCAAACTCCGGCCATGTTCCAACCACCTTTAGGTTCATTGCGCTATTATGAATCCATTGTGATCTTCAGGTAGCGCCGCATTGGACCTCAGCTCCGGCATTTTGCTAAGCAAGCTCACGGTAGTTTTTTTGTTGTCGGATTTCCGACTAGGACTGTAGCTCGTTAGTAAACCTTTAATCCTTATCAGTTATGCTAGTGAATGATAATATGGGTTACTTTCTTTACTGAAAATAGTTTCAAACATAAGTATTTTGCTAGTTAAATCACTTGCACATTAATAACTTTAATCATGCATCTTTTCAGCATTTTGGTATTTTGGTATTTTTTTTCTAGATGTTCATTTGCTATTCATTCTTTTGCCGACGTGAGTGATTATATTGCTGAACAACCTGAGGGTGAACAAGTGGTTTATTATCAAGGCAAGCATCCTCTTGCACCATGTTGAACCCAGTTTTGATACTTTAGTATTTTGAAATGCAGTGATAACTATGTGCATGCCATTTTTGAAGTATTAATACTTTGTGAGTTAGTTAGTGATATATCCCAATCTTTGTGGCTTATCCTTAATCAAAATCATACACTTATGCTTAAGATAGAAATCTGGTGTTAGTAAAGTGGTCTTTAGATAATTGCTTAGCCATGCAAGTCAACAGAACTTTAGTAGATTGACAAGATTATCTTGTCAGTCGTGGGAAACACTAAATGATTTCTAGCTTTGGTTTCTTTGTTCAGATTGTTAAAACTGAAAGTTAAGTTAAGTTTTGTTGATAAAACTTGGTTTAGATCTGGACAAGTGTTTGCTAGTGACGGTGCCTTAGTGCATGAGACTTGGGAATGTGGTAGTCTTGTCTGGATCATTAAGGACCGAACTTTGAGATAGTCAATTCATGTACCTTACATACTTCCATCACGTGGTGTATGGGCACTACTTGGTTAAGTAAGAGGCTGATGTTATTGAGTTGAGGAACTGGTGGAGTGAGAACATGTGTGTTTGATCACATGTTTCGTAGGGCTCCGATTGCAATTTAATATGTACGGGTGAGTACAGGTTTAGATTTGGTTCATTAGATCGGCATTCCTGACACAACATATGTGCCACGTTCAGCAGGCGCTATCAGTCATTTTTACTAAGTGGGATTCTTCACACATGGGTGATTCAACTCAATAATATCAACTTACTGAAAAATACTGAGTCTTGGTTTACTCCGGCCGCACACCAAAGGAAGTGTGTCATTGTTCGGAGGCATCCGAAGGCTTACGGGCTGACCAAGTCGTGTGGGTAAAGATGTACACCCTTGCAGGGTTTAAAACTATTCGAATAGCCGTGTCCATGGTTACGGACGACACTTGTTTTGATTGACATCATAGTTAGACTCTGAGAAAATTTTGACATGGGAATACTTGGTACCAGCATGAACATGGTTGTTCATGCATGTTGTTTCGTCAAAGTGGACATCCACTTTGACATTGTTTTGTTTGTTGATTAATTCTTAATTACTTGCTGTTTTAGTCCAAGCTTGTTTATAAAATTGCCTTAGCAAAAACTTAGCATGTATAGGAGTAAAACTTGTTGCTTCATGCAAAACTAATGCAACTATAACTTTCCCTTTGATCAGCCTTAAGCATGTAACAATTCTAATCCTTTGGTTAGGATCTTCTAAACACTTTCTTTTAGTAGTTTCGTGTAAGTCTTGCGAGTACCTTCTGTACTCAGGCGCTTTAACCACTTGTTGCAGGTGAGGACGGTTATGTTTATGACCCATCCGTTAGCGCTGATTAGGGCGACTCTAACAAGTGACGCTGTTTCTACCTCCACTCAGTTGCCTTTGGGATGATGGGCACACTTGGTGGTTCTTTTGCTGTTTATACTTCGTTTCCGCTACAAAACTTTTGTTAGTGACCGATGGTCACTTGTATCTGTTGTCCGAACTTTAGTCTTGTACAAATTAATGTTATGTATGCCTTGTATGACTGTGTACGAATGTTGTAAAGGATATGTGCCCATTAGTCTTAATCTTGGGAACTAATATGTCACACATATCCAGGAAACTGGCATTGGGTTTGTTTCCTATTAAAAATTATGCATTTGGTATAATTTTTTTAACATGAAACTGATCCAATACTAGGGGTCCTCACATAACTTAACTTTCAGTGCTAACAAACTGAACAAAGAAACCAAAAACAGAAATCAATTAGTGTTTCCCATGATCGACAAGATAAGCTTGTCAATCAATCTACCGTTCTACTGACTTGCATGGCTAAGCAAAAATCTAAAGACCAAGTTTTTCAACAAAAGAATGCTACCTTAAGCTTAAGTGTATGAACAGATTAATGGTAAGCCACAAAGATTGGGATAAATAACTAACTAACTCACAAATTATTGATACTTCAAAATAGCATGCACACAGTTATCACTGCATTTGATAATACTAAATTATCAAAACTGGGATCAACATGGTGCAAGAGGATGCTTGCCTTGATAATAAACCACTTGTTCACCCTCAGGCTGATCAGAGGTATATTCACTCACGTCGGGTAAACCAGAATCTAAAAAGAGCAATAACAAGTGAACATCGAGGAAAAATACTGAATGCCAAAAATGCTGAAAAGATGCAGGATCAAAGCTAAAGACGTGCAAGTGATTTAACTAGCAAAATAATTATGTTTGAAACTATTTTCAGTAAAGGCAGTAACCCAGATTATCATTTACTAGCATAACCGATAAGGATTAGAGGTTTACTAACGAGCTACAGTGCTGGTCGGAAATCTAACAACAGAAAAACTACTGTGAGCTTGCTTAGCAAAATGCCGGAGCTGAGGTCCAATGCGGCGCTACCTGAAGATCAAAATGGATTCATAATAGCGCAATGAACCTAAAGGTGGTTGGAACATGGCCAGAGTTTGGCCAGAGCGGCGGCGCGACAAGAAAAAGGCGGCGATGCACAATACGGCAAAAACGGATACACCGTTTTGAACGCGCATTGAGCAACTAAAGGCCTGCTTATGCTACTAGGGTTTATTAGAAACCTACCTGAGCTGAAAAAGTGACCGGAGAAGCTCTAGAGCTATCGGAGATGAGAGACCGAAAACGATAATTTAGAGATCCATGGCGACAAGATGATCTGAGCAAGGAATCAACAAGTGAGTGATCGGGATAGGTCACTTAGGTACATAAGAAGTTCATAATGGAAGGAATTGAGAAATGGCTCACCCTGCCGGAGTTGGAGATGAAAGGGGTGATTTCGGCCGGAAAAAGGGAAACCTCAAAATTCAACAAACCTGTTGAACCAAAGATGAAATTATTTGAGGGGTTTTACTCCCTAAAGACTAAGACACGAAATGACACGAATAGATTTGCTAAGAACTCACCGAATGCAAGATTGACACAAGAGTCCAAAAGGCAACCTTGTGTTCCCGATCTACAAACAATGCCAAAAGCTCCCATTAGCAGGATGAACAAGGCATCATGAGAGATGAACAAGGGTGTAAGAATGAAGAGATACTCTTGAGTAACGAGGAAGAAATGAGCGGCGCAACAGTTTGGCCGAGGAAGACATGATTGGTTTTTATAGCTTCCTCGCCGGAGAGAACGAGGGAAGCTCGTGCGTGGCAAAGATGGCAGCAAAACGATGCCTGGTGGCGATTGCATGCGGCGAATTGCACGGTGCAACGCCACCTCGCTCGTGGCATGGCGCGGATATGACGAAATTGTGCGGCTGACAAGTGGGCCCAAGCTGTCAGTCTCAGTGGTGAAACAAAGCGGTTGGCTCAAACACATGTTGATGATCCGATCGCAAATGAACGGCCTAGATTGAGTGGGATGTTCGGACAGTTCGTATTTGAATAAATTATTTCTAGAATATTAACATAAGCTTTTGTTCCTATTTTCTTTTGAGAGTTCAAGTTTGAAGTGTAGGTTTAATTTGAAAAAGATTTTCCATGTGCAATAAATTATGCAAATGCTTTTAAAACATGATGCATGTTGATGAGATGCACGCTAATCATTGTTAATCAATTTGGAGACATGACATGTTCTGAGTTCATTGCCTAATTGACTTTTTCCCCTTGGTCCCGTGCTTATTACGAGTGGCAAATGTTTTTCTAAGTGCTGGAAATTGCTTCCAATTGCCTTTTCTTTTGAGAAAGGAAGAGTTGATTTGTGTTACAAAACCTTATAGAGTGTTTAGTGGCATTTGGTTGGTGGTGATCAAGTGAATGACTTTGTGAGACTTTGGGTGTCAAGTTGTTTGAGATGCATTGAGTGATAAATCGATTTCTTGAAGTAATCCTTAGAGAGGGTTTGACTTAAATAGACAGTTTTGTCTTGGGGCTAAGCTGATGGCATTATTGCTATTAATAGAACCTTTAGTGGTTTGTGGTCCAAGAATTTTTGTTCATGTTGAGAGGAACAATAGAATTGTTGAAATGTAACACCACAGCCCAACATGAGCCTGGAATGCTACTAAATTAACAACATAACCAATTAAAACTAAGATAATTTACTAAATTTTGACAGAACCTCCTTTGTATAGTTGACTATACCGAAGGTTCCAACAGTTGATTATATCATAATTAAATAATCCAACATCCAGCTTAATCAAAAGACATCCAACATATGCTAATCATCATTATTACAAATAATCCGAAGTGTAAGGCATAATCATAACAAATCCTTTAAGCAGTCTACTCATTTATTAAGGTATGTTCTAAATTTAATCAACTATAAAAGATTTGTGACAGTGTGAGTCCAACTCAAGACTATTCCCTCCCATGCATGCCGTTCTTGTAAAGGGTACCTAAAAACACAACAACAGCAATAGTGAGCCCAAAGACTCAGCAAGTACAAATAGTAAAACATTATAACTCACAACTATAACTTCCTCATCCAAATTCTAAAGCTTTACACTAAAACATATCACATGATTATGTAATGCCAATGCGCAATGCATCTTTTCCCTTTTTACTCTTTTCGCATTTTATCGGTAATGCGGGGTATACAACCGTCGATGTATACCCTTACTTGTGACCTCTAGCATAGGGACCAAAAGCCTATACTCCACAAGTATAGGGACCACAAGCCCATCATCTTAGTGACAGGGACCTCAAATCAATGCCCACACTCCATAAGTGTGGGGACCACAAGCCCGTCATCTACATGACGGGGATCTCAAATACACATACTTGGTCACTACGTGACCAAGCCTCAAATATACTCTCAACATGCACATGAACAATTACTCTTTCTATCAATAACATGTAATAGCAACAACATCATACATGAACAAAACTTAATAATATCTCAAGCATTCACCATCATTAATCATACATATCACTCTAGCAACCATGCATAGCTAATATGTATCAAATACATGCACTCAATATCATACACTCATCATTATTCTATCAATAAGAGTACTTGCCTCAACCGTGCGAGAATAGAGGACGCGAAGAGGGCGCTGCCCTAGGGACCGATTCCCCACCTGAATTTATTTAATAAGTACACTAAGACAATAATGCTGGACAAAACAAAGCTAGAAACAATTATGAAAATGCTACGTTCTCTAGCGCAAACCCAACTCCCAAAATCTTCAACAGTAGTCTATTCCCTTAACAGACAGTCATATTCTAAAATCCATAACTTTTTGATTCGAGATCCAAATTATGCGTTCTTAGACTTTTTGAAAATATTAACGCATTCCCCACCTAAACCTATTTGGTGAGACTTCCAGATTCGGCCATCTTCTATCTTCACCAACCTGATTAATAGAACAGCCAATTCTCGTCGGTGTTTCTGGACAGCGGCACTAAATCTATCATAACTTTCGGCACACAAAGCCAAATATTATGATCTTGAGCTTTCTAGAAAGCTTATAAAGATGTCTACAACAATCGTTATAGTGAGCTCTTATAAATAATCTTTTAACTAACTGTTTAAGACTGATTAACAACATCTGTCTGAAATATAACAAAACTACCGAACATGAGCACGACGAAATTCAGAACTCCTAAACCGTTCGTTCAAACTACATGATCTAATACTCTACGGAAAGGTATCGACATAGCCTACAACTCTCTAGAAGGCATTTAGGACAAATTCCGCAGCTAACCTCATCAAAAACGTCGGCCAATCCTATCTACCCTAAACAGATCTAATACCGACATTACCTATTTAATCAATTAAGCAACTAATCGAAAGGGGAACGGGATATACCCTTGTAGAACCACCGCTGAATGCGATGAACACCAACTCCAGGCCACGATCTCTCCTTTTCCCTCTCCCTCCTTCTCCTTCCTCTTCTTGGCCAACCAAAACGCCTAGGGTGCCCTTCCTCCTTCCTCCAAGTGGCCGGCAGCAGTAGGGGCTTCCTTCACTAGTAGCAGGGGGCTTCAATGGAGGAGGAGGCGCTGCTGGAGATGGGGAGGCGCAGGGGAGGAGACCCAAGGGGGCGGCGGCCAAGGAGGGGTGGAGGGTGGCGACCAAAGAGTGGGGGGGGTGGCCTAGGGTTTGCCCCCCATTATGGCTGGCCAAAACCTCCCACTATGGGCCAACAACTAATGGGCCTAAGGGACCAGCCCAAGTTGTCCAAAATTCGCTGAAACCCCCCCTCCTTAACTACTTAAATAACTATTCTCTATTAGATCCTTCTCCTAATTAGATTAATTCTCTCTCGATAATTCTTTCGAATACTTTTGGGGATGTGACATTTTCCGAGTTCATTGCCTAATTGACTTTTTTTCCCTTGGTCCTGTGCTTATTACGAGTGGCAAACGTTTTTCTAAGTGTTGGAAATTGCTTCCAATTGCCTTTCCTTTTGAGAAAGGAATAATTGATTTGTGTTACAAAACCTTATAGAGTGTTTAGTGGCATTTGGTTAGTGATGATCAAGTCAATGACTTTGTGAGACTTTGGGTGTCAAGTTGTTTGAGACGCATTGAGTGATAAATTGATTTCTTGAAGTAATCCTTAGAGAGGGTTTGACATAAATAGACAGTTTTGTCTTGGGGCTAAGCTGATGGCATTATTGCAATTAATAGAACCTTTAGTGGTTTCTGGTCCAAGAATTTTCGTTCATGTTGAGAGGAACATTAGAATTGTTGAAAGTATGAAAATCTTAGTCAATTTATTAGAGTATCACGATTGGGTACCTTACAAGGTTGTGTAGGAGAATTGTGATGGTGTAGCTTAATGAGGATAGAATTGTTGAAGAAATCTAATCGTTACGACAACTATTGAGGTGGTAGGAAATGTTGAGTTAATGTTAGGTATGACTTGGCCATAGTGAGTAATCCTCTGAGAGTTAAATTCTTTCTAAAGATAATTTGGTCGAGAAAATGTTTCCATGTGGATGTTAATGAGTGAGTAGGTTTGGATGGTGGGGATTTTAGGGACTTAATCTAAGTATTTCCCTATCTTTTATATGAGAAGATCGTTGTAGGAGACTTGGAGGTTAAATTTTTGGGTCTTGCATTTTTATGCTAGGACTTTGATCGCCCAATGCTAATGTGTAGAAGAAGTAGAACAAGGTTGGATTTCAAACAGTGGGATCATTATTGATAGAACCCTTTTGATGTAGTACATGAGAGTGTGTGATGTGACTTCCGAGTTGTTTATTCTTAAAGGATTGCGGTGATGTGATTACGTATAAAGATCTATTTTGGGATGCATTGGAAGTCATCTGTCAAAGTAATTCCGTCAGTAAAGGAGTTGGCTAGAGTATGTTTTGTGAGGTCAATAGAGCCTCTCTACAAAGGTGTGGATGATGTATTTTGGTTTGAGTTTGGCATTGATGTTGCCAATTTTAAGAGAAATAAGTTAGTGTGTGATGCAATGATTGGAATTCCATAAGTTGAGAAAAAAATTATTCCTAAAAGAGATTGAGAAAAGAATGTTTCCTCGGGTAATGAAACACTCTCTTAATTATTGTTTGAGCTGTGTGTTTATGACAGAGGTCATTTGCAATTTGAGTTGGTTTTATGTTGGCATGATTGCTCTTTCCGGTTCACGAAAATAAAAAAAAGTGTTTGATTTGGACATTCGATCGACTTCTCTTTTGGCGTACATGGTGTTTATTTACAAACTACCTAATTGGAAAGTGGAAAAGTGTCTGTGATGAATCTTCAATTTTGGATTTGTCCCTTGTGAGTACCTTTCTCGGGAGCTCTTGGAGAAATCTCCCAGGGCCTCCCAAGAGGTCCGACAGGACCACCTGGAGGTCTGGGAGGTCCTCCAAGACCACCCAAGGAGGTCTCCTAGGACCACCAGGAGGTCTCCAGGACCTCCCTAGGAGGACTCGAAGGTCCACCCAGAGGTCCTCCAAGACCACCTGAAGGTCCCAGCCTCTGTGCATCATGAGCTAGTCCCAGGATCAGATTGGCTAGCTTGCACAAGCTCAACAATTGGTGTAATCAATTCCATACCACAAGCACCAAAGATGACGTAGACAAATTAACAGATATTATTAGCAAAAGACCTTAAGGTCAAGGTTTTTACAAGGTTGCCCCGCGGGCTTACAACTCAAAAGAGAACCTGCAGCAGAAATATAAAACCACGGGAAGGCCATTCGGCAAGCCCACAAGCTACCGAGTGGAGGATGTCTCCTATGCGCAAGGTCTTCAAAAGAGCTCTCCTCCAAAGAGCACAAGACTTCTTGGATCTCCTTCCTCTGCTGATTAAAACAGAGGGCACAAGCCATGAGTACTTTGAATGTACTCAGCAAGCCGTGGGGAAAATGTATGCAATTAATATTTATGCACAGCTTGACATTTGAGAGCTATAAGGTTAGTTTGCAGAAAAGCAATATTTGACAGTAAATAGCATAAGTAGATTACAAAGCTCAAGTTAAAAGAGATATACATAAATACACAGTTTCTTTGAAAACAACACCCGACCACCCTGGTCGAGTGCCCAAACCACTCACGACCACCTTGGCCATGAGCCAAACCACACGAAACCAACCACCAATTTTAGAAGAATCTACCCCTTGCATGAAATCTCCGGGCAAGACCATAACCGAGGCCGCGGCTATTTGAATAGATTTACACTCTGCAGAGGTTGTACACTTTACCCACAAGAGGTGATCGCTTGATACGACACACATTTCCTTGGACGTGTGAATCAAGTAGAGACCACCACCAGGTCTTTACAAAGGTCCACTTGACTCGGTTCTGCTCTCGCTAAGGTTTCACTTCCGTTGGGCTATAACCCCCCCGGATTCGTGCCCCCCTCTTGTGCCATTCCCATCAACACAGAACTGACTCAGGCTTCTCCAATTATTACACCCGGTCCACCCCATCCTGGACATGTGGTCGCATGAGATGACCCAGATCAATGGTTCAAGATTAAGTCCTTAGTTGGCTGCTCAGGTGAGACCATCCACATCCCAATGTGCTTCCTGCACCCACACTAACCACCTTCCACTCGCCCGAGCATAAAGCATTTGCGGTTCCTCCCCGGCCAAAGGACCACCCTAGTCCTGGCACCACAATTCCATCGAGTGGCATTGCCACGGTTCCATAGTTCATTAGACAAATTCATCATTGTTGGGATCAACCCGGCCAGAGGACCACCCCAGTCTTGGCACACAAATTTTAGTTAGAGTGACAACAAATGTCATAGCCTCACACAGGGCCACACTTCATTTTAATCAACAACACTGACCGCTACTACACAAGCCACAACCCAGTGCACTGGGGGAAAATTAACATTGATGATTCAAGGTGAGAACAACGTCTATTAAAGCATGGCTAGGCAAACACGATGCCCCTGTTGGTAAACAAGAATGACCAACAAAGAAAAACCCATGCTACGGCTTCCAAAGGGAACATGTCAACATGTTGATTGCAAGGTAATCAAGGAGGCATAAAGACAAGTAGGTAATTAACTATGCCCAACACCATTTTCATACAACTAGCAATGCAAGTTTATATCAAATCAAAATACTTTGGCAAAAATGGGTTCAAGATGATCAAAGGTCCACGACTTGCCTTCGGTGACGAGTTGCTGGGCTTTTGAGAAGGTTGCTGGATCCTCGAGTTCTTCACCAAAATCGAAATCTACACGTTGCAATGAAACCAAATAAATAAAGCAACTCTAAGAGAACTCGAAAAGAACTCAACTAGAACCAAAAGAGAGGAGGTCCACTGAGAGGGGGAGGTGGTGCAATGAAAGGCAGGCCCAAACTCAAGGAGAACCGAACCAGGGGAGCTTGGAGAGCTCACTAGAACAAATAGAGGTATGAGAGGGAGTTGGAGTGAAGAACAAGGGGGCAGTGGTTGCTCTATTTATAGCGGATGGAAAAAAAGGAGCACCCCCAAGAAGGAGTGACCAGATTCAAAGGTAGTGTGGCAAAGGTACACTGCTAGCAGGTACCAAAAAGGACTAGAGCAGGTAAAGGAGGGGACAAGAGAAGGGAATGTCAAGGGGGAGGTAACAGCATTTAATGCGCACAAACTTCTGCATTAGAAATGATGTGACAAGAGGTAGAAAAGTTACTGACAGGACTGACAAGTGGCCTAGTCAACCTCAGGTGAATAGATCACTCAAAGGGGTGGTCTCAACCACAGAGGTGGTCTTTGCAAAAAGACCAGAGGTCGTGACCTCTAGGGGAGGTCTGACCGCAAAGGTGGTCTTTGCAAAAAGACCACGGGGAGGTCCTGAGGACAAAGGGGGGGGGGTCTAGAGCCAAACAAAGAACCAACAGAGAGGTCCAAACCAACAAAGGTTTTAAACCCAAAGAGGAGGTCTTAAACTCAAATGGGAGGTCTAAACACAAGGGAGAAGTCTAGACCTACAAGGAGGTCTAAACACAAAGGGACCTAGACCTTGAAGGAGGTCTGAACCACAGAAGGGTTCTGGACCTCGGAGGAGGTCCAGACTACAAGGAGTGAAGGAATTCCAGGAGGCCCTGAGGGCAAAGAGGTCCAAAAGACACAACGAGGAGGTCCTATGGACACAAGGTCCAAAAGACACAGCCACGGGGAGGTCCTATGGACAGGAGGTCCAAAAGACATAACAATGGGGAGGTCCTAAGGGTCAGATCCACAAAGGGGAGGTCCTGACGGTCAGATCCACAAAGGGGAGGTCCGGACGGTCAGATCCACAAAGGGGAGCTCCGGACGGTTAAGATCTCCAAAGAGGATGTCCTAATGGTCAGATCTAACAAAGGGGAGGTCTGAACGGTTAAGATCTCCAAAGGGGAGGTCCTAACAATCAGATCAAAACCAAGGGGGGGAGGGGTCCAAAGGAGATCTCGATGGTTAAGACCAACACAGAGGAGGTCTCAACGGCCAAGATGAAACCAAAGGAGATCTCGACGGTCAAGACCAACACAGGGGAGGTCTCAACGGTCAGGATAAACACAAGGGAGATCCCGATGGTTAAGATGAAGCAAAGGGAGATCTCAACGGTCAGGATAAACACAAGGGAGATCCCGACGGTTAAGATGAAGCAAAGGGGGATCTCAACGATCAAGATAAACACAAGGGAGATCCCGACAGTTAAGATGAAGCAAAGGGAGATCTCAACGGTCAGGATAAACACCAGGGAGATCCCGACGGTTAAGAAGAAGAGCCAAGGAGGTCCTAACGGACCCGGGCAGGTCCAAAAGAACACAGGGAGGTCCAAAAGAACACAGGGAGGTTCAAATGGACACAAGGAGATCCAATTGAACATAGAGAGGCTCAAATGAACACAAGGAAGGTTCAAGTGAAGAAGGAGGTTTGGACTGAAAGGAGGTCTAAACCATAGAGAGATCCAAACCTACAAAGAGGAGGTCTGAACCCCAAAGAGGTTCAAACCAACAAAGAGGTCTAGACTAAAAGGAAATCCAAACAAAAGAAATGAGAGGGAGGTCTGGACAGAGGGGCATGTCCAAACCAGAGAAACCAAACCAGAAAAAGGTCTAAACCTCAGAAGGGGGTCCAAACCACAAAGGGGAGTTTAGAGGAGGTCCTGATCCAAAGGGTGATCTGGACCAGGAGGATGGTCTTTACAAAAGACCCCCAGGGGTGACCAACAGGGCGGTCTAAACAAAAAGGGGAGGTCGTGACCCACGAGGGGTGGTCTCGACCAAGAAGGGGTGGTCTTCGCAAAAGACCAGAAGAGGTGGTCTTTACAAAAGACCACGAGGAGATCCAGAGGGCAAGGAGAGGCGCGGCTAAGCGGAGCCGTCCGATACAGATTGGGCGGTACCAAAAGAGGGGAGGACACGGGTAGCGCAAAACGAAAGAGGAGATCTGGACAGAGAGGAATTCCAAAAAGAAAAAGGGGAGGTCCGAACAGACAAGAAGAAGGAGAGCAACACCAGAGACTAAGAAAATGCAAAAGGGGACCAACTTTGGATTAGTTGAAGTTCAGCTTAGTCATTTTAAACAACTCAATTTCTGAAAATCTCAGGTTAAGCTTTGAAACTTCAGCAAAACTGAATGGTTCTTTTTATTTTGAAATTTTTTCAAAAACTCCTGAAAATTGGGATGTTACATCCCTTTTGGTGGGGAGTTGGTAATGTGCGGTTGTGATAAGAACTCTTTATTTTCAGTTTGGTTCTCTTTGTAAAACAGTTGTTTAAAGACGAGTTCTGTTGTGCATTCCTAGTTAAAGGATGTGCTCCTTGTTAGATGAAGAGATCGATTGAGAAGTGGGACAAGAGTTCTGTGTGTGTTTGTGCATGTTGTTTGTTTTGGTAGCCGAGGGGAAGTTGGCTCAAGGTACTTTGGT
Organism: Phyllostachys edulis; assembly: GCA_036346405.1. Taxonomy (NCBI): domain Eukaryota; kingdom Viridiplantae; phylum Streptophyta; class Magnoliopsida; order Poales; family Poaceae; genus Phyllostachys; species Phyllostachys edulis. The sequence goes on along the minus strand of CM070551.1, from coordinate 75,730,002 downwards.
TGTTTCTAACAACTGCGGGGATTTTGGAAGATGGTGTATCACTAGGACCGTCTTGGGTCCACACGCGGGGCATGTATCATCTGGTACGTTTTGGTGCTAAGTAAATACCCAGGAGATCCGGAGTGTTGAGGTTTCATTAGAACCGTTGACCAGCGAGTAAGACCTCATGATGAACCCTAAGGTACGATTGTTGGCCCGATCTTTCGATGAGAACGATAAGTCCGGTAGGCGTCGCTCAACTCTGACGATCCTGGCTACGAACACGCAAGGCTCGAAACCACGCAATCGCTGAACTGATTGACAAGTCGTTATCAACCGTGCACGAATACCCGGTTGACTTGACCACGAAGGTCGATTCCTGCATACACCGAAGAAGCACGCAAGAACAAGATAAAGCAATCTGAAATTGCAAATAAAGATTAAAATATTGAATTGGAATTTTGAAAGCGGTATTATGGTTGGTCTAGACGACACAAGCTAAAACATGAAGTTGCAACAATGCTAACTTTTAACTAAACAAAATCCAAGAAAACTAGAGGGGGTGCGGCCTCCTTAAATAGGGAACGAGGAGCTACAAATCTAAAGGAACTAGCGGGGTGGTACTAAAGGTCGTGGTTCACTGTTCATGTGAACAGTAACCACGCCCCCAGGTGGGTCGCCAGCAGATGGGCCAAGGTCAGTACGATTACAAAGCCCATGTTGGCCCAAACAAGTGATATGACACATCCTTTTGATGATTGCGATCAGTCCAGAAGGAATTTGGAGGTGAGGCTATATCTGTTGGAAAGAGGCCGAAATAAGCTTTCCATCAAGTACTCGTGGACCTCCAACGGACTCCGTATGTGAAAGTTACGCCTGTTTTAAGTTGGTGCTGTTAGACTGATTCTGGAGGACGAACTGGATTCCAAAACTTATCCAGCATGAATGTCGGGACCTAAAAATACAATTCTGCACCCTCTGTGTATAATGCACTAGTCCAAGATCACGCTAGTGCACACAGTGTCAACAAGATCCACACAAACGAATAATAACATAGACGAATAATTTGATTAATAAATACTGGTTTGACCTTACGGTCGAGTTTACATTTATTAAGCCACGCAGGGCTAACAGAGAAATAAAGCAACGGAAACAGAAACGTCAGCGGCATCCCATCGATTCACCACAAGCAACCGACTGGGATCAAGACCCCATGATCAGGCACCTTCGACGAACTCCTCCTCGAATGCTGGCGAAGACTCCTCCTCTTCTGCTTGATTCGTCAAAGCAAGCATGAGTACACAACCGCACTATAAGCCACACCACGTAAATGCAATTATACATGCAAAGCTTATTACAAGGGAATGGCATTTTGTAGTTCTTTTGCGTAAATGCAACATTTGCGATTGAATACAAATAATAGATTGAAAGCAAGTAAAACAAATAGACAATAATAATTTAACAGCTTTGATTTCACAAAGACACACACAAATTCTAAACAGATTATTCACATAGCCATATGATTTAGATCACATGCTCCCTTCCCACACAGCTTTATGAAGATCTACCCTCATGTGAAATCTCGAGCATTGTCCATGATCATGACGCGCTTATTCGAATAGATTGTTTACACTCTACAGAGTTTGTACACTTTACCCACAAGATACAACCAGTGTTGCAAGCACTAATCGTAACAAAGCATTTCAGAAACTTCATCTTAACATAGATGCTTCCGATGTGCTTACGTCATACCAAACCATACACAGTGTATGGTACAACACACACCGTTGGACAGGGAAGCGATGAACCGTCCCGCGATGCGACTACATGGTAGCACACACCTCCACCCTTTTCACATATCCTAACCTACTACCTGAGCAATCAATGCCAAGAATTAGTATCTTACTATGCTAGGCCCGTCCCATAACAGGCATGTGGTCGTACGGAAGGTTTCAGTTCAATGGCGCACAAAGTTCAGTCCTTAAATGACCGAGACAAGACTTCCAAATTCTAACTAAGGCACACAGATTAATTTGACACACAGATTCATATTCCCATATCACATAGCCACCATGTCACACAGTTCCCACCACTTGCCTCAGTCTAAACCTTTTACCACCGAGTTGATTTAAGTGCAACACATGCCACAAAGACACATAGTACACACAGATTTTCACAAAGTTACATAGTCACTTAGTCAAGTTAATAATTGCAACTTTACATGAATAGATGATTCGTGGCATGGCTAAGAAACATAATCGCATCTAACCAACCCACGTTGGTGTTACAATATTACCAACTAAAATATCAACTAGGGTGACAAAGGATCAAGGCATATCAATTATACAAGGAAGGCATAACAGATTGGATTTAATAGCTAATCCCAAAAGTATTTAAATAATTACTTGAAATAAAATGCAATAATTTGAAATAAAATAACATTTAGAAAACTGGGATTCAATCATGGTCAAAGCATGACTTGCCTTGGAACAGGTCTAGAAATTGATCTTGGTCTTGTTGTTGTAACGTCCCAAAATTTGGATTTTCAAAAATCTTTTAAATAGTTTAGGTCCCTGGAAAATTTCACCAAATTTTATTCGGATTAATAAAGCTTAATTGGGAATTTTCTAAATTAAAAATATTTAATTTGACTAATCTAAACATCAATTAAATAAAAACTTGTGTTATTTGGCTTCCTTGTGTTCCAATGAATTTTCTGGTATTTTCTGAGATTTTTCTGGATTTGTTTGCTATTTTATTTGGCCTCCTTGATTTTTGGGATTTTCTTTAATTCCGAAAATCCTGCTTTTCTCTCTCCTGACGCACTGCTACAGTACCCGTCGGGCACTGTTCATCCGGATCCAATGTGCTACAGTATCGTGAGACACTGTTCATCATCGTTTTCCTGGGACGCCCGAACGAGTCGCCGGCCGAAGTTTCCGTCCGTTCCAACTGAAAATTTCAAAACTCCATATCTTTCTCCTCGGTGTGTATAAAAGCGAGCCGTTTGCACTCACGCGTCCGTTTTGATCTCCTCTCCCAATCCCCTGATTTGGTTTTCTCCGAATCAATCTAGTTTCGTCGCAATCTGAAGAAAACTGAGCTTCAACCGAAATCGTTCTCCGACGAACTGCGCCTTCATCCGACGTCCGCCAGCCGAACCGTCTGCGGTGTTGGCTTCGCGTCATCGTTCTCTACGTCATGCTTCCTTCCCCTTCGCCCGAAGATCGCCGGAGCACCATCGGCCATGTCGAGCCATGACGTTCGTCGAGCTCCTCGCTTCCTCGGTGAGTTTTTCCAAAATCTGATCACGTCATCTCGTGCCCCTCGTTCATATCTATTTTTCCCCTCTTTTAGATTTAAGTTTCATCCACCGTGCACTGAGAATCGAGCGTTCTCTCGCCTCTTGTACATTGTCCTTCTCCGGCCAATTACTCCGCAACCGTTGATCCCTTGCCTTCAACTCCACCACCGTTGGGTTCGCATCGCCGTGTTCTACGCCGTGCTCACCTCCCTTTTCACAGAGCATCGCCGGAAGAGTTACGCGTCCGTGAGGCTGCCGTGGTCGCCGTTCTTCGCGTCGCTGCCGTCGCATGGAGCCGAATCTTGATGTCTGGACCGCGTCATCATCTCCGCCTCGTCGTTTCCTTTCCGTTTTGTCCCTTCGCCGCCGCTGCGTCGCCTCCGGCCACCGGCCACCCCGTGCACACTGTTCATGTATATACGTATAGGTGCAGTACGATTTCCTTGTTCCTCTATTCTTTGCTTTCCTCCCGAGAAGACCAACCCGTTTTTTTCCTTGTGCACGTGAGCAGCAAAATCCAGCCGCAGCCTTGGGCCGCCGCTCGCCTTTTCTTCGCGTGAGGCGCAACCGTGAGTCAACCCGGGTCAACCGAGTTTGCCTTGTCCTTGTACGCGCCTTGGGCTGCTTCTGTTTTCCCCGCTGCGTGCAGGAGCACCCGAAGCCCAGCGCTCGCCAGCCGCCGCCTTCGGTTTTCCTTGCGCATGAACAGGCCGGCGCCCTGTTTCTGTTCTTGGCTGTGTTGTCTCTAGGATTTGTTCGGCTTCCTCCTATTCTCTGTTGATTATCTCTGCTGTCTATTCCTTCTTTATTCCTTGCACTGCCATCTCTTGCGCCCCTTGCACCAGGAACAACTGCAGGAGCTTCTGCCCTGTCTTTTGTCGGTTGATTCTTCTCTTGATTAGAATGTGTATGTTCGGTTGGCTGTTCCCAATTGACTGCTCTCTAATTAATTCTTTCTCTCATTGCTTTCCCATCTCAGTGTCAAGTCGAAGTCACCTGCACCATGGACTGGCCGGCCGACTATGCCTCCTGTTTCCCTATCTTCTTTGTTCCTGTTTTCTGTTGAAGCCGGCTGCTAACAGAAGTCTCTCTCCCTCTCTTTCCTTTCCTTCTCTGGGAATTGGCCCTTTGTCATCAAATCAATTCAAGCCATATATATCTATATCCCTCTTCCATGTGGTCCCCTCATGTCATCCACTCAATTAGAAACCCTAGTTTAGTTCTCTCTCTTACATGCGGGTCCCGCATGTCAGTCAAACCTTGGTCAACCCTAGCCATGAGCTTGGTCCACTGTGGACTAGCATCTCTCTGTGGACCTGGTCCATAGACCAGTCGCCCACATGTCAACCCTAGTCCTATTTTCGGGAATTAATTTAATTCTTGAAAACCCTTTTATTCAGTTGGTTCCACTTGCCGCTCTCTCTACCTTATTTCTGGAATTATTTTAATTCTAGAAATTCATAAATACCACGACCCCACCGTCATCCACAGCCTTTTTGGAAATTAATTTAATTTCTGATGTTCAATTATCCAGTTGGTCCCACATGTCAATCAATGCCTTTGTTCCCTCTTTCACTTACCAGTGGACCCCACTTGTAAGTATCCAATTCTTTTTATTTTATTTAATCCGAAAGAATATTCTTCGAATATTCTTTTCTCTATCAATTTCATCATTCATGTGATCTTTCAGAGCTCACATCTTTTGCATCCGAACTCCGATTGAGTCCATTCAAATTTCTAAATTCATCTCAAATCAATATCTATCTATCTGAGATTATTATTTGATTTTTGGAGTTTGTTCGCTCTCTGTTGTTTATTTATTTGGTTTATTTACATTGCGAGTAGACATCGACATCATGGAAGTCTTGATCAAGAAGGAGCAGAAGATCAAGGAAGTAGAAGATTAAAGTCTAAATAAGATCGTCATTGCTAGCAAGGCAAGTTGTACCTTTGATCATATTGAATCCTAGTTTTCTAAAATTACTTTGATTCAAATTATTGCATTTACTCTAAGTATTTATTTAAATGCTTTTGGGTGTAGCTATTATCCCAATTGTTATAACCTCCTTGCCTATTTGATATGCCATAATCTTTTGTCACCCTAGCTTGGTTATTTAATAGTTGGTATTATTGTAGCACCAACGTGGGTTGGTTAGATGCGATTAGATTGCTTAGCCATGCCATGAATCACTTATTCATGTGAGGCTGCATTTATTAATCTGACTAAGTGATTATGCAATCTTATGATAATCTGTGTGTACTATGTGTCTTTGTGGCATGTGTTGCACTTAAATCAACTGGGTGGTAAAAAGGATTTGGACTGAGGCAAGTGGTGGATACTGTGTGAAGTGGTGGATACTGTGTGAAATGGTGGACTGTGTGATCTGTGTGGACAATAATCTGTGTGATCTGTGTGAATAATAATCTGTGTGGCTGTGTGGTTTAGTTGGCATGTGGAAGTCTTGCCTTGGTCAATTAAGGACCTCACCATGTGCGCCATTGAACCGAGCCCTCAGACGACCACATGCTGTTATGGGGCTCGCCTAGCATAGTAAGATGAATTTTTGAAATGCTTTGTTGTGATCACTCGATCCGCTTGATTACATCTTGTGGGTAAAGTGTACAAACTCGCAGAGTGTTAAACAATCTATTCGAATAGCGCGTCATGATCATGGACATGCTCGGGATTTCACACGGGGTAGATTTTCATAAACGTGTGGGAAGGGAGCAATGTGATCTAAATCATATGGCTATGTGAATAATCTGTTTAGGCTGTGTGTGTCTTTGTGAAATCAAATTGTTAAATTATTATTGTCTATTTGTTTTACTTATGCTTTCAATCTATTATTTGTATTCAAATTGCAAATGTTGCATTTCTGCAAAATAACCACAGAATGCCATTCCCTTGGAATAAGCCTGCATCTATAAATTACATTTCTGTGGTATGACTTGCGAGTACGGTGTGTACTCACGCTTGCTTTGACGAACCAAGCAGAACTGAAGGAATCGCCACTCAACAAGGTCTACTTCAAGGATCGTGGAGAACTAGGTCGCGACTCCACCGATTGCTGTGGGCATATGGATGGGCTTCACCGAGTTATCCGCTTGCCCATTGCCGACTTCATTGAGCTTTTTGCCTTCTGAGGCATTAATTGTAAGCTTTGACCTTAAGGTCTTTACTCTGATGTTTATTGTATTTGCCTATTTATTAGTTATCTTTGTATATGGAATTGATATTTCACTGACGTTGTCACTGTGTGCACTAGCGTGATCCTGGACTAGTGTAGTATACACAGAGGGTCTAGAATTGTAATTTTGGGTCCCGACAGTTGTGCTCCTTCTTCTTCAAATCTTCCAGAAGTGTCGAAGTCTACTCGCAAGCGAAGCAAACTAACTAAATAACAAAGGCAAAACAACTCCAAAAAAATAAATAAAAATCTCCATTAAATAGATCTTGAATTTATAGGAATTTAGAAATTTGAATGGACTGATTTGGAGTTCAGATGCAAAAGTTATGGGCTTTGGAAGTTGAATCTAAAGAAAAACCCTAAAATAGGAATTATACGAATTTCCTGAATTATTTCTCAATAGAAAAATCAGAATATTGCGCCTTCACGATGTCGTGAAGGATTTTCGGAAAAAGATAAATAAAGGAAAAATCGACATGTGGGACCCACACGTCGCTGACATGGCTCACGTAGACTAGGTCTCACCGAGCCTCTGATTCGATTGGGCGCCACATAGACGGCTACTGTCACGCACGCTGCCGAGGTGGCGGCGTGCAAGGCAAGGGCGGCGGCAAGACAGAACCGATGGTTCCGGCGAATCGACGGCGGCGGGTGGTATGGGAGGGTAGCTGGCACTATTGCGAACCTCTGGGTGCAACTCTGGGTGGTCGGGGATGACGGAGGTGGCCGGCAGCGAGGTTTTGGCGGAGAAGGATGTACGGGCTCGACGGCGATGATGCTAGAGGGCTTCTCCGATGAAATGAAGGTGACCCCGGGGTTCCTCTTGCTCGTGCGATGCCGACGGTGCAGATGTCGAGGCTCTGGTGGCTTCGGGTGCGACGGAATCGCTCGTCGGAGCAAGCGGCGGAGATCCTTCCTCGGGCTCCTGCGGCGGCTAGGGTTAGGCGCTGTGGCTCTGGCAGCGGCGGAAAGGAAGTAGAGGGCGAGGGCTTGCCTCCCTTTTATAGGCAGCGGCTCAGGAGAGTCCAGGGCACAGACGCCCACAAACGGCTGAGTGGTGGCGCAACAAAACTCCCCGACGGAATAGGAGATAGGAACGACTTCGAAGTTCAAATTCAAACCGAGCCGGTGCGGGAGGGATAGGGCTTCTAGAAGGCGTCGTCCGCGCGAAGAATCGAGGCCATTTCCCCTTTTGTCGGACGAGCTCGAGAAGGAGTCCATGGCGGTGTCGGACGCGCGCGGGTGGAGAAGAGAGCGGCTCGGAGACGACGACCTCGGCGGGCCCACCTGGTAGCGAGACCGAGGAGCGGCCCACGCGGGAGAGAGTGAGGGCGAGGCGCGCGCGCAAGGTGAAGATCCGGGTGTCCCACCCTGATCGGACGGTTACGGGAGAAAGGGCCGGGGTGAACAGGAATGGGCCGAAGAGGAGGATTCGGCCTAACACTATTAGGAGATTTTAAATAGCTTTTCTATTTTAGAAAATACCAGAAATTCCAAATGGCAATAGAAATTAGCAAATGAACTTGGAAAAATTCTAGAAAAATCTAGAAAATATATCCAAGCACATAGAATCCAAATAAAATAGTTTTGACCATTGTTCATGTTGAATTTAGTCATATTAAATTGTTTTGTTACTTAAGGTCCATATCTAAGCGTTTGAATTAAATTCAAATAAATCCAAATGGTGAATTTTCTCACTACAACTATTCAAAGGATTTTTAAAGCTCAGAAAATTGGGATGTTACAATGAACTTGGCACGTGGAGTAGCGGTCGTATCTGGCGGGTTGATAAGGAAATTCATAAAACACACAGGTAACAGCCCTAACTTTTAGATGATAAGGAAATTCATGGCATGCAAATAATTGTTGTACAGCTAATTCCCATGTGAGATAGGCATCAGGATCATAATTTCCAGCAAAAGGAGGTACAGTGAATTTAATTTTATGAGACGTACTATCACGATCATGTACCTCCTGAGGTGAAGAAGCTTGTCTCCAGCGTGCATCTTCCTCGTTCACCATCTTGCACTCCCGTCCAATGGTTCGAAGAAGAGGAGGATATCTCTTGCAATCATTCCGTGAACCTGCCATAGTTAGTAGAAAACAAGGAAACAAATCACAAGTATATGTCCCTATCAACTACTAGGTTCTAGAGGCTCAACCAAGTCACTCACACTCAAGCTTATACCCAGTTCTTACAAGTTCTTACCAATGCAGCAAAGAAGTGGTACAACCGATGGCTAGTTCGTGATACTCTCACTTGCGATCAGCCCAACGATTGCGAGGAACGGCACCTGCTGAGTTAGTAGCAAGTGGAGCTCAGAAGGCTAGTATGTAGCAAAGGAATAGCAATTATTCAATTCAGTATGCAAAATTCAAAAGCAGTTCAAAGTACTAGTCAAAAGTACTGGTCCTAGGCTAAACCAAGCCTAGCTAGAGCAACTCGCAAGAACGACTAGTCATAACAACGGAAGGCCAAACTAAACAATCAACGCCAATGAGCAATGGATGACTATGCCAAACTGAACAAAGAGGTAGCCCTATTTTTTTTTCTTCTTCTCTTTCTTTCTTTTTTTTTTGTCTCTATCTCTCCTTTTTTTTTCTCCTTCTTTCTTCTTTTTTTTTTCTCCTTCTTTCTTCTTTTTTTTGGGATTTGCTTTTAAGACTCAAAGCTAGTCAAAGGGACACCAGAAGCTACTGGAAGCAAACCGAATACAAAAAGAAAACTGATTCCCCAAATCGTTTTGGGCGGTGGCGGCTCGAGCGAAGGTAGAGACAATGTCTTGGGGGAGCAGCGGCGGTGGTGTGGTGGCTTGCAAGGTGTAGGGCACGGCGGTGGGCTAAATTCGGAGGTGGTCGACCCCGGGCGGCGTCGGCAGTTGCTTCCACGGCGGCTCGGGAGGAAGCGACCGGAGGTGGCGGCGTCTTTGCGGCCCTTGCGGCTGGTTTGAGGCGGCGCCGCCAGTCGGGCAGCTCCCTTCGGCGACGGCGACAAAGACCGGCAGCGGCGACGGCCGAGGTCTGTCGGTGGTGCAAAAGAAGACCGGCAGAAGAATACGGCGCGGCGGCTCCGATCGGATCAGATTGCTTCTTTTTTTGTGTGTGTCTGATGAAAAGGAAGGATGATGAACTCGATTGGATCTGACTTCCTTTGGAATGAAACGCCGGTGAAACCGCTTATTTGTCATTCTTTATTGCTTTTTTTGCGTGCTTGCGGTTGTGGGGGTCTGGCGGGGATGATGGAGTTGCCGTGGCAGCACGATGGCAGCGGTGGCACGATGCGGCAGGAAGGAAAAGTTGCGGTAGGGTGGTGGTGGTGATGTTGGTGGAAGACAGTACTAGATGACTCGCAAGTGACTCGAAACTAAACCAATCTAGACAAGAAAACCAGCACTATGACTCGACGATGCAACGACAATTCAACAACACAAACTAAAAAGAAAAAATTGCAAAGGCACAAATTGGTTTGGACGATGAACTAAACCTATTTTTTTTGGCTATTTGGACTGTAGGAAAGGGAAAAAAATTCTCACCGATGAACTGTAGCTCTGATACCACCTAATGAACCCTAAGGTTCGATTGTTGGCCTGATCTTTCGATGAGAACGATAAGTCCGGTAGGCGTCGCTCAACTCTGACGATCCTGGCTACGAACACGCAAGGCTCGAAACCACGCAATCGTTGAACTGATTAACAAGTCATTATCAACTGTGCACGAATACCCGGTTGACCTGACCACGAAGGTCGATTCCTGCATACACCAAAGATGCACGCAAGAACAAGATAAAGTAATCTGAAATTGCAAATAAAGATTGAAATATTGAATTGGGATTTTGAAAGCGGTATTATGGTTGGTCTAGACGCACAAGCCAATACACGAAGTTGCAACAATGCTAACTTTTAACTAAACAAAATCCAAGAAAACTAGAGGGGGTGCGGCCTCCTTAAATAGGGAATGAGGAGCCACAAATCTAAAGGAACTAGCGGAGTGGTACTAAAGGGCACAGGTTACTGTTCACATAAACTGTAACCGCGCCCCCAGGTGGGCCACCGGCAGATGGGCCAAGTTCAGTACGATTATAAAGCCCAAGTTGGCCCAAACAAGTGATATGACGCCTTCTTTTGATGATTGTGATCAGTCCATAAAGAATTTGGAGGTGAGGCTGGATCCGTTGGAAAGAGGCCAAAATAAGCTTTCCATCAAGTACTCGTGCACCTCCAACGGACTCCGTATGTGAAAGTTACGCCTGTTTTAAGTTGGTGCTGTCAGGCTGATTCTGGAGGACGAACTGGATTCCAAAACTTATCCAGCATGAACTTGACACGTGGAGTAGCGGTTGTATCTGGTGGGTTGATGTCCTCATCACCTCATGTCCGAGTCTCACCTGGTATGTATACTAGAGAGGTCGGAACGAGTGTTGAGGCATAAGACGTTAGTATCTATCGTGGTGCCATGGTCGCATCAGTATGAGTGAGAAGTGACTTGGGAGTTGGAGCTTCGCATGCGCGAGCAGTACCCGGAGCAGTTCACGTCAAGTTATCTGTTAAAGTCGGTTGATTTCAGATTTGGTGTTATTTCAAATAGAATGGCGAGAGTAGAATTCAGGGCCAAATTCTTTTTAGGGGGGGGGTAGAATGTAATACCCCGACTATCATTTGAGAGTGCAATAAATATTGAGAGAGAATTAAGAGAAATAAAATAAAAAATTTAGAAATTGGAGAGAGGAGTGGGCCACCAGACCAAATACCAGTGGGGGAGAACAACTTTTGGCCCATGGCCCATGAGGGAGCCGGCCACCCCAAACCCTAACCCCTTTTCCCCTCCTCCCCCTCCTGGCCTCCACCCACTTTTCCCCCTTCCTCCTGGCTGCCACACCCTCTCCTCCCTTGTGCCTCCTCCCTGTCCAGAACCTCCCCTTGTTGCCCATCTCCTTCCATTGGTGGTATTCTGTAATACCCCAAAAGTTTTCGAGAATATTCGAAAGAGTATTCGGGAGAGATTAATTAAATTAGGAAGAAGGACCAACTATCAAAGTGAATTAACAAAAGGAGTAGAGGGAGTTTCCTGCAAAACCCCGCCAACCTGGGCCTGGGCTTTGGCCCATGAGGCCTCTAGGTGGCTGGCCAAGGGAGGCCCTTTCCCCCAAACCCTAGCCGCCCCCTCCCATTCCCTCCCACTCCTGGCCGCCGCCCCCATCAGCTCCTCCCTGCACCTCCACCCCTCTCCTTCCCCACCCCAAGCCACCCCATCTTCCACTGGTGCTGCCCCTGCCATTGGTGCCTCCCCTCCTCGCCATCGGTGCTCCCTGCTGCCGACCAAGCGAAGAAAGGAGAGGAAGACTGCAGGACTGCATCCATTCGAGAGGGAGGAAGGGAAAGAGGGAGAGGATCTTCTCCGTAGGGGTGGTTCATTGTCTTCCTGCGATTCTTCAAGGGTAACGAAGGGTCTTCTTTGCTGTATCATTTGTATTAGATGCGATTATGATTTCATTTAGTAGATCGAATATCAACAGCTGCTAGATCGTGTTTTGTCCAGAAACTTGTGCGGCCGTTTTCAGTCATCTAGATTCCGAATCTGTGGATCCCATCTCCTAGATTTAGATGGGATTCATCCTTAGCTTTCCGTAGACTCCAATAACACCCAATTCCGAATTACGGTCTGTGAGTTATGATTTTTATAGCGCTACTGTCCTACAAATATGTCGGTATCCTGACAGTTTTTACTAATCTGGATTAAGAGAATAGCTAAACGAAAAATTAGAGGAGCTTACTATAATGAAAGATGTATATTATTGTCTGAGCTTTCTAGAAAGCTCAAGAACACAAAATTTGGACAATCGTACGGAAAGTTATTGTAGTTTTAGTATTACTGTCCAGAAACCCAACGTGAATTCGATGTTCTGTTAATTAACTTGGTAGGGGTATTAGATGGCTGAATCAGAAAGGCTCATAAACTAGGTTTAGTTGGAGAAATTGATAGCCTTTCCAGAAAGTCGAAGAACACCTTATTTGGACTCATGTACTAAAAGATATGAATTTTAGAATATGACTGTCCACAGAGGGGATAGATCGACATTTAGGAGTGGAGTTGGGATTGCACTAGAGAGTACAGCAGGTTCGTTTGTACTTCTAGTTTTGTTATTGGTCCAGTATTATTGTCTTAGCATGCTTTATATATATACTCAGGTGGGGGTTTGGTCCCGGGGGGCAGCGCCCTCTTCACGTCCTTCGTTCTCGCACAGTTAAGGCAAGTACCTTGATCGATAGACTTAATATGAGTGAATGTCATTGTTAGCTAATACTATGAGTATATGTGCTGTTCATGGTTGCCAAGATATTATGAATGTTAATATTCATGTTTTCTAGTGTTATGAATTATGTGCTATTCATGGATGCTTGAAAATTATGAAGTCAATGATCATGAATGCTTGTAGTATGAATAGATTTATTCACATGCGATGTTGTTGCGAATGCATGATTATGATGATTTAATATTTCATTCATATGCATCATGATGGCATATTGAAGACTTGGTCATGTGATGACCAAGCAATTGTTCAGGTCCCCATCATGATTATGACGGGCTAAAGGTCCCCATGCTCATGGAGCACGGGCCTAGGTCCCCATACTTTTGGAGTATGGGCAATGGTCCCTGTGCTAGATGTCATAGGCATGGGTGTGCATCGACGGATGCACGCTCTGCATTACCGGTAAAATGCAAAAGAGAAAGAGGAAGATAAAGTGCATTTTGAGCATATCGTATAGCATGAGCATCTAATATGTTTGGTGTATAGTTTTGTGGATATTGGTTGATGATTACAATTATTTATGCTGTTGTTGCCTTTTATTGTATTTGCTAAGTCTTTGGACTCACTCTTGCTGTTGTTGTGTTTTTAGGTACCCTTACAAGAATGGCATGCATGGGGGGAAGGAAAGATTAGAATGGTTGCACAATAACACGATCTACACATAGTTGATTCGATAGAATGATAATTTAATAGTTGAATGTTTTGCTTAAAGTATTCTTTATGATTACTTCTTTATTTGGCATAAACTGTAAAAAAATGGATTAGAGGAATTTGGATGCTCTTTGGATTATATCCTAGTTGTTTAGCATGCTATGGATGATGTAGTAATGATTAGCTCAATTTTGGATGTCCGTCGATATTTAGGTTATATTGGATGATTTGAATATTGGTTTGTGGTTATATTAATCTGTGGAACCTCCAGTATAGCCATCTATACAAAGGAGGTTCTAACGGAATTTAGTAAAAAGACTTAGTTTTATTTGTTACTCTTTTAGTTTGGTAGCATTCTAGGCCTTTGTCGGGCTGGGGTGTTACAGTTGGTATCAGAGTGGGCTTTAGGTCCGTGGTGAATAGATTAATTAAATTTTGCTACTATCTTATCAACCTAAAAATTTGACACACTAGTGCACAGTAGGATGGGAATGGGTAAAGCATTGCATTTACTTTTCCGCTATATCGTATTGATGATTGCTGATATGAATTGAGTATGATTGCTCATTAATTGATTATATGATTATTATGTGTGAGGGTAACCCATGTTGAGAGGTTGAGGTCATGGTTGTGGCCCTGGGCTTTACCAGGTTACACCACCGTTCACGGAATACGAATAGGAAAGTAGTTACCTCGGATATCTTAGTATAGGCGTTGATAGTGAAAATCTCTAGAAAAGTTGTTCCCTTCCTTAAATTTGAATCGGGTCAACTCTTGTCCAGTTGCGGTTGATGGGATTGCTTTGAGAAAGGTTGATGTTTTCCTTGAGTTTACATTTGGTTATACTGATGACTCGCTGTTGGTTGATGAATTTTCTTGGGTTAGTGGTTACACGTAGTTGCCGTGTTTTCATTGATTTAATTTGAACCTTAAGGAAATCATTGTTTTCCCAATCGTTGAGTTATTCTTGCGGCTGGTGAACTTGGTTAATTGTTAAGATTGAGCTTTGTATTGGAGTTTGTCTTTCTTATTGGAAAACATGATCCATTTATTTCGCTTGATGATTTGGATAATGAAAGTTTCCTTTTGCAAGTCCTTTAATACATGGAAGCTTTGACTCAAGGTATCTCTTTTGGGTATTTTGAGTGTTAAAGTCGAATGCTTCTCTTTTATGAAAGAAAACATTAAAACCTTTAGTGACGTACTGTCATGGTTAAGCGAGAGGTTATAATAAAAGAAATTAATGGTTGTGATGTGGGTTACCAAGTTGAGTCTGTAGTGCGGTGCATATTTGATCTTAACTAAGATCCTTGGAAGGGAAGTTGTTTAATTTGATGGTGTCTTGTAGTAGTTCTTGATGAACTGTGTTTAAGGGTATGGCTATACCCAATTGAAGTTAAAGGAGTTATTAATAAGTGTGAGATATTGATGATTTAGTCTGATCATTAAGATTATGGGATTTGTTAAATTTATTGGACAATTCGGTGTAATGGGTCCCAATGGGTTAATCTATCTATAGTGATGGTTATGTTAAGGATGTGTTTGACGTCACTTTAGAGGATATTAATCTAGAACGTTTCATGAACTGGCTACTTGATGATCATACATAATTGCTGGATTGAAACATGTATATCGGATTAGATGAATGTTGAGGTAGTACATTGTGAAACCCTGTTTTACAGGAGATGATGATATTAAATCTCTAATTTTATTTTTCCCTAAACTTTGAGCATAACGTGGAATGTTGACTCGGTGTTTATAGAAGGTCTAGGTGATTACAAATAGACGTAGGACCCTATTTGCATACGTGATAGTTACAATTGTCAATTGTTAATAATAGTTGAAGTGGGTGTTGAGCAACACTTATGGTTAAGGGGATGAATGAATAAGTGGTCTCTGATAGTGTGCCTTGCGAAATTATTATCTGATAGCATGACCTTGTTAAAAGAGGTTTGTTTCAACCTTGTGGTTGGTGTTTATTTTGGAGAGATTTATGATGGGATAAGAGGCTATGATGATTCTCGCTAGGAGTGTATTATTTCATTGTTAGTGTGATTGATAGTAAGGGATTATGATGACAATATTCAATGTCTTGTATAAAGGAATTGGATCGCTCGCCTGATATTGATTAAATGAAAATGCTTTTAGTTTCGCGTTTGTGATCTTTCAGATCTCATGTTGATGTGGCAGCTGAAGTTGTTTTGAGCAAAGCGACGTGCTGAGAGGTTTTATTAGTTCCTAAGTGCTTTAGGTGTTATGGTCTTGAAACCTCTTCTTGTTGGAGTTGGCATGGTGATGTTGTAACCAACGAAAGTCGTTTTCTTTGTTAAAGGAAAGAGTGAAGTAGAAGTATTTGATATTGAAGTCAAGTTTTGTAACTTGCAGTTTATCGATTTTTGCCTAAACTCTCTGTTTTGCCCAACAGAGTTTCCCGAATCCCAAGAGCAATGTTTTATTCTCATTTGAGGTTTGATACTCTCTGCTTGTGGGACGTGTGCTCTCATCTATGATCACATCTTTTGTTTTTCGGGATCATTACTATTTGATTATTTCTCTTGATCTTGTAACTACTGCAAGTGGTAACGTTTTCCCTTGTGCTGAAATTTATTTCTATTTGCCTCTTCTTCTAAGAAAGGGTTAACCGAACTGTATTGTAAAGTCTCTTCAGATGTGTTTTGGCAACTAGATAGTGGTGGTCCAGTAGATGGTTTTGCGAACCTTTAGATGTCAGGTTGTTTGAGAGGCTTCGGGTAATAAATCGATTTATTAGAATAATTTTTAGAGAGGATTTGATTTAAAAAGAATGTTTGTCTTTGGAGCTAACAGATTTTGTTGTCGCAACTAGTAGGACCTATAGCGCGACGTGGTCCAGGATTTGGTGTTCATTTTCACAGAACATTGGAATTAGCAAGTATAGAAATCTTGATCAGTTTATTAGAGTATCGCAATTGGGTACTCGGTAAGATTGTGTAGAAGAATTATGATGGTGTAGTTTAATGAGAGTAGCAGTAGGGAGGAATCTAATAGTCGTGTTAATTAATGGGTATATTGTGGTCGTGTAGCAGAATTTGATTGGTGTGGGTTAGAGAAGTGTAACACCCCAGTCCTACAAGGGCTGGAATGCTACTAACTAACATGTTAACAAGCTAAAACAGACGACAAAAAAAATTCTAAATTTAATAGAACCTCCCAGATAGTTAGCTATACCGAGGTTCCAACAATCATTAATATCAAGACAATAGTGGAATCAACAAATATACTAAGTTTACGCACGCTTATTAACCAATCTTAATGGAGAAGAGTTATCACCACGACCAACGTTTATTATTACAGTTCATCAATAATGAATGATTAAATTGAACTAAAATGAAATCTGAACTTGATTAAGGTGAAGTGAAAAGGTAGCGTGTGTCTATTCCTCCCCATGGAGTCAACTTCAAAGATCACCTAAAAAAACAACAAACAAAGCAAGCGTGAGTCCGAGACTCAAAAATACCGATGATGAATAATACATAACAACCTTGATCATGTGAACATCATTAAAGTGTATGAAATAAGCACGAGCGAACACTTGAATAAATGGAATGAATGATGTGGATGCAATGAAGGACTACACACATGCATATACGGTATTCTTTGGTGACACACCCGTCGGTGTTCACCTAAGCCCGCACTTAACAAAGTGCGGGGACCCAAGCCCCGTCTGAAGAACGTTTAAGACGGTGTCCCGAATCGCCCACATTGGAATGGTGGGTCTTACGTGCCCATCTTTGGAATTGATGGGGCTTATACTCGATCCACTCCGTGGATGAAATATGAAAGATGAATGCGGAGTATGACATATGAATATTGAACAATAAGAAACATGCTCTCCATCATGAAGGCAACCACATGGAATGAATATGAACATTTAAGTAATAACATGGTACTTAGAAATTCAATACCAATAGCAAGCATTCAACATGTCATAATCCTAGAAATACTAAGGTACTTGCCTTTAGCGTTGCGACGTGTTAATAGGCAATTGTGGTGCTCCCAAACCTGAAGCTTCACCTCCTAACAACCAAATAACTGAAATAAGGATGCGATTTAACATGACAATACTAGATAAAGTTCTACAACGCTCCCCGGCGATTCCAAAATATAACTAGAACCTCCAAACTGAAAATTAACACATTCTGCCCTAAATCGCCCCTGGGCAGCAGCACGGTAAATGGCATAACTCTTGATCTGGAACTCCAAATGGGGTGAACCCAGTTTCTGTGGACTCTTAACTGACAAACCCACAATTCTCTAGTTGGCAAGATAATTTGATTCGGCCAATTTAGTTCGTTAACAGGCAGGTGAACTTTCAGCATAGAAAAACTGTCTACAGAATAAACAGCGGCGCCAAAACGACCATAACTTTTAATCTGTAACTCCGAATTGATCAATCTTTGTCGATCCGGAAAGGTTATCAAATTACCTACAATAACCTAGTTGGGAGAAATCCCAGATTCTGTCAATTACCAAATCATAAGTTGCAAATTAACACATCAGTTCAGTTTCGTCAGAAATCTGGACAGCGGATACTAAAACAGCCATAACTTTTGACTCAAAGGTCGGAATCAAGTGAACTCAGCGGCCATAGAAAGTTAAGGACAACCTCTACATATCTCTAGGAAATCAAAACTACTGGTTCGGCCTCTAAGGTCGCGAAAACGCCCACGCAACAATCTGGACAGAGAGGGGTTTACAGCAGACTGACTCTGATCCCAAACGAATCTGTCCTATTTCTCCTCTACGGCACCCGGGAAAAGGTCTAGGGGAGGAGGAGCACCATACCAGGACCTTGGGTGTCACCAATGGGGTGGAGGAGGGGCGGTTCCCCTGCTGGAACTGGCGCACAAGGGGGAGGAAGGTGGGTGGCGGCTGCAAGGAGGAGGAGGGGTGGAAGGGTGGGAATTTAGGGTTTTCTCTTTTTCCTTTCCCTCCTTGGCCGCCCCTAAATCCCTCTTGGCGGCCCCTTAGTGGGCTTGGGCCTCATGGTTGCCTCCCCTTTGGTTCCAAGTCTGCCCTCCTTGGCCCACAAGCCCAGGCCCAAAACCCGAAGTATCGATGAATTATCGGAAATGCGAATTTTAAATTTGAATTTGAACTGAAAACTTACTAATCGAAAACGAGGTATTACAAGAAGGTCTAAGATTGGTGAAGTGAATCGCCTTAGGCGGTTACTTGATTAGTGAGGAATGTTGATATTAATGACTGAGGTTATTATTGAGCTGTGTGAAATTTTAGTCATCAGATTTGAGGATTTCCTATCAATTATACTAGAAGTTCATGGAAGGAGATTTGGAGGTTGAATTTGGGCTTTGCATTTTTATGCTAGGACCTTGGAGGCCCAACATTATGTGTATAAGTAGAAGAACAAAAGTGGATTCTGAATAGTGTTGATCGTTGAAAGAATCTTTCAAAGGTAGAAAATGAGTATGTGAGCTGTGAACATCAAGTTGATTATGCTTAAAAGATTGATATGATGTGATTGTGGATGAAATCTATATCGAGGTGCATTGGGAATTATTTGTAAAAGTAATTCCTTTGGTAGAGAAGTTGATCAGAGTATGTTATTGTGGATTGGAAGAGTCTCTCTACATAGGTGTGGATTTTGTGTTCAGTTGAGCATAGCTTTGAGGTTGCCAAATTAAAAGAAATGAATTAGTGTGTTATGCGATAATTTGGAATCTCATGGATTAAGAGAAAGTTGAATTCTTCAAAGAAATTTTGAGAAAAAGGTTGTATTCTCGGATAGTGAAGTATTCTCTTGGTTTTTATTTGAGCGTTGTCTCTATGACAGATACCAATTGTAAATTAAGTTGGTTCTTCTTGGTACGCGTGATTCTTTTTAGTTAAGAAAAAGAAAGGAAATGGTTGTTTTGGGCATTCGTGTGATTTCGCCTTTGGCTTTTGTGGTGTTCATTGGCAAATTGTCTTCTTGGAAAGTGAAAATGTTTCATGATGAATCTTTTGGTTTTGGATTTAACTTTTTGGTGGGGAGATGGTAATGCATGTTTGCGATGAGAATCCTATATTTTCAGTTGGGTTCTGTTTTTAAAAGAATTTGTTTAAAACGAGTTCTGTTGTGCGTCCCTGGTTAAAGGAGGTGCTCATTGTTAAAGTGAAGAGATCGAGTGATACAAGGAATAAGAGTTCTTTGTGTTTTGTGCAGGTTGTGTGGTTTGGTACCAAAGGGAATGATTGGCCCAAGGTACATTGGTTGTTTCTGGGAGTTGCAGAGATTTGGGAGATAGCGTATTACTAGGAGTGTCTTGAGCCCTGCCGTGGGGCACAGATCGCTTTGCATGACCTAGTGTCGAGGGAGTACTAGAGAAATCTGGAGTGTGAAGTTACGTTAGGGCCATTGACCCACGTGTAAGACCGTGCCTTCGTGTCATATCCATGGAGTGACACGTGAGAGGTTGGGATGAGTAATACGGCGTAACATGTCAGTTATGTCAAGGTGCGTTGGTCCCATAATTCCAAGAGGAAAACGACTTGGAAATTGGAGTCTCGCATGCGCAAGCAATATCCGGTATTGATCACAGCAGGTGCGTGGTTTTGTGGTAAATTCTAGCTATGATTGTTCCTTAACGTTAAGCGTGATTAGAAATCGGGGTCGAATTCTGTTTAAGGGGGGTAGAATGTAGTATCCCAAAAGTATTCGAGAATATTCGAAAGAGTATTCGGGAGAGATTAATTAAATTAGGAAGAAGGACCAACTATCAAAGTGAATTAACAAAAGGAGTAGAGGTAGTTTCCTACAAAATCCCGCCAACCTGGGCCTGGGCTTTGGCCCATGAGGCCTCTAGTTGGCCGGCCAAGGGGGGGAGGCACCCCTTTTCTCTCCCCCAAACCCTAGCCGCCCCCTCCCATTCCCTCCCACTCCTGGCCGCCGCCCCCATCAGCTCCTCCCAGCGCCTCCACCCCTCTCTTTCCCCTCCCCAAGCCGCCCCATCTTCCATTTGTGCTGCCCCTGCCATTGGTGCCTCCCCTCCACGCCATCGGTGCTCCCTGCTGCCGACCAAGCGAAGAAAGGCGAGGAAGACCGCAAGACTGCATCCATTCGAGAGGGAGGAAGGGAAAGAGGGAGAGGATCTTTTTCGTAGGGGTGGCTCATCATCTTCCTACGATTCTTCAAGGGTAATGAAGGGCCTTCTTCGCTGTATGATTTGTATTAGATGCGATTATGATTTCGTTTAGTAGATCGAATATCAACTGCTGCTAGATCGCGTTCTGTCCAGAAACTTGTGCGGCCATTTTCAGTCATCTAGATTCCGAATCTGTGGATCGCATCTTCTAGAGTTAGATGGGATTCATCCTTAGCTTTCCGTAGACTCCTAGAACACCCAATTCCGAATTACGGTCTGTGAGTTATGATTTTTATAGCGCTACTGTCCTGCAAATATGTCGGTATCCTGACAGTTTTTACTAATCTAGATTAAGAGAATAGCTAAACGAACAATTAGAGGAGATTACTATAATGAAAGATGTATATTATTGTCTTATCTTTACAGAAAGCTCAAGAACGTGAAATTTGGACAATCGTACCGAAAGTTATGGTAGTTTTAGTATTACTGTCCAGAAACCCGATGTGAATTCGATGTTCTTTTAATTAACTTGGTAGGGTTATTAGATTGCCGAATCAGAAAGGCTCATAAACTAGGTTTAGTTGGAGAAATTGATAACCTTTCTAGAAAGTCCAAGAACACCTCATTTGGAATCCTGTACTAAAAGATATGAATTTTATAATGTGACTGTCCACAGAGGGGATAGATCGACATTTAGGAGTGGAGTTGGGATTGCGCTAGAGAGTATAGCGAGTTAGTTTGTACTTCTAGTTTTGTTATTGGTCCAGTATTATTGTCTTAGAATGCTTTATATATATACTCAGGTGGGGGATTGGTCCCCGGGGGCAACGCCCTCTTCACATCCTTCGTTCTCACACAGTTAAGGCAAGTACCTTGATTGATAGACTTAATATGAGTGAATGGCATTGTTTGCTAATACTATGAGTATATGTGCTGTTAATGGTTGCTAAGATATTATGAATGTTAATATTCATGTTTTCTAGTGTTATGAATTATGTGCTATTCATGGATGCTTGAAAATTATGAAGTCAATGATCATGAATGCTTGTAGTATGAATAGGTTTATTCATATGCGATGTTGTTGCGAATACATGATTATGATGATTTAATATTTCATTCATATGCATCATGATGGCATATTGAAGACTTGGTCATGTGATGACCAAGCAATTGTTGAGGTCCCCGTCATGATTATGACGGGCTAAAGGTCCCCATGCTCATGGAGCATGGGCTTAGGTCCCCATACTTTTGGAGTATAGGCAATGGTCCCTGTGCTAGATGGCATGTGCCTTGACGGATGCACGCTCTGCATTATCGGTAAAATGCAAAAGAGAAAGAGAAAGATAAAGTGCATTTTGGGCATATTGCATAGCATGAGCATGTAATATGTTTGGTGTATAGTTTTGTGGATATTGGTTGCTGATTACAATTATTTATGCTATTGTTGCCTTTTATTGTATTAGCTGAGTCTTTGGACTCACTCTTGCTGTTGTTGTGTTTTTAGGTACCCTTACAAGAACGGCATGCTTGGGGGAAAGGAAAGATTAGAATGGTTGCACAATAACACGATCTACACACTGTTGATTCGATAGAATGATAATTTAATAGTTGAATGTTTTGCTTAAAGTATTCTTTATGATTACTTCTTTATTTGGCATAAACTGTAAAAAATGGATTAGAGGATTTTGGATGCTCTTTGGATTATATCCTAGTTGTTTAGCATGCTATGGATGATATAGTAATGATTAGCTCAATTTTGGATGTTCGTCGATATTTTGGTTATATTGGATGATTTGAATATTGGATTGTGGTTATATTAATCTGTGGAACCTCCGGTATAGCCATCCATACAAAGGAGGTTCTGACGAAATTTAGTAGAAAGACATAGTTTTATTTGTTACTCTTTTAGTTTGGTAGCATTCCAGGCCTTTGTCGGGCTGGGGTGTTATATTTGGTATCAGAGCGGGCTTTAGGCCAGTGGTAAATAGATTAATTAAAATTTGCTAATGTCTTATCAACTTAAAAATTTGACACACTGGTGCACAGTAGGATGGGAATGGGTAAAGCATTGCATTTACTTTTCCGCTATATCGTATTGATGATTGCTGATATGAATTGAGTATGTGTAACATCCCAAATGTATAATTAGGGTTTGTTCAAGTATAATTATATGTGTAGAAATTAAAACTTTTTCTCACATCTTGAAAACCCTAATCTCTCATGTAATTCTGTCCAAGAGTTGTGTAATCCAAAACACAAAGCTCGTTGACCAAAAGTCAAACTCCTTTTCCAATTATCTTAAATCTTGTGCCAAACATTTGGAAATATTTTTCCTTGGTCCTAAAACTGATGTGGGACCCCTCTGAAAAATATCACAAGTTGTAAAACTTGTTTGATAAATTTTGGAGGTAAAACAAATCCTTGAACAACCTTCATGAATTTCCTGAGAAAAATGCATTGCATAATAACCTCTGGAAATTTTATGTGAGGTTAATCTCATTGTCAGCAAGCTCCAGTTAAAATTCCATGAATTTTGGAGTTCATTTGCTATCTCAAATAATTCTGCTAAGTTTCAATTGTTAAAAACTAAACTTAAAAGCTTGGTATCGTTCCTTGGGCTAGCCACTTTCCCAAAGTGGTCCATTAACCTTTTTCCCCGGCTCGTCAGACCTCCTCTCCACTTGATCAGTCGTGGCCGCTGGCTTAACATCCAACCGCCACGACCTCCTCCTCATTCACTAACGCAGCCCAAGTCCTCCCGCTCACATGAGGTCATCGCCCTTGGATCAACGATCCATGGCCATGACCTCCCTCACCGTTGAACTAAGCAAACCTCCCACTTTGTTGAGGTCGAGCCGCTGGATCGAGATCCAACAGCCCACGACCTCCTCCTCAAAATATCCAGCCACAACCTCCCCCATCTCATGTTGTGCACCGCTGATTTAAAATCCACAGTCACGACCTCCTCCTTGTCTCAGTGCGATTAGACCTCCCACAAGACGTGAGATCGTAGTCCTTAGATTTAAATCTAAAGGCCATGATCTCCTCAGTGCGTTGCGCAAGCTCAGACCTCCCCTCTTTTGATCGTAACCGTTGGATCAAAAATCCAAAGGTCCCGACCTCCCTTGCCTTCTGCATAACGCCTCGCACCTCCTCGCCCTCTCATCACCATTGATCTTAATCGATGGCCATAACCTCTTGTGTGCTACGCCGTGGTGCTAAGACCTCCCTTTGGTTGTGCGCCCTTGGATTTAAATCCAAAGGCCATGACCTCCCCTCTTGTTCTTAAGTTCGGTAAGCGGTTAAGACCTCACAGAGGTCCGCACCGCTGATTGAAATCCAACGCCTTGGACCTCTGTCCCTTTTCACGTCATGCAATCGCGTTATGGAAATCGGAGGGCCACGACCTCCCTTTCCAAATCGGGTGGCTGTGACCTCCTCCCTTCCATTTTGAACCTTACCGTTTCAAATCAAATCCGAGGGTCATGTCCTCCTCAGGTTCTTATCCAACGGTGGTGGGCAACTCCTGTTCTTCTCCTAGCTCTGGCGAGCGCGTACGCCATGGCAGTGGAGGAGGCAGTGATCTGTCTTGTCCCAACGGCTCTTTGCTCCGCCAAAGATTTAATGCGGTCGCTGCTTTTGCCCCAAAGTCGCTGTGGCAGCTCGCTCTGCCACCTCCACGTCCTGTCCAAGCCGTGGACCTCCCTTGGGCTAAGCTCACCATGAGCTTAACCCGTGGTCCAGGACCTCTTTTTGCCCTAGCTATAAAACCCCCCACTGTTGCCCTTGGCTTCTTTTACACACCATTGAGCTTGGCCTTGCCTGCGCTGGGCTGAGCATCTCCTCCCACTGACCTACCCTTTTTGGCCGCCATTGTTGAAGTCCTTGGAGCTCCTCGGTGGCAGTGCTTCTGTGGCTCCCTCTTCAACCTCTTGTTCACTTTGTGCTCCCCAGACCTCCTGGAGTTAACCCTAACCCCATTTGGGTTGACATTTTCAGAAGAGGCCTAGCTTGGAGCTTGGAGCTTGGAGTTGGCCGTGGAGCAACCCTTCTTCCCCAACTCGGGTCCTCCACGCCCCAACCTCCTCAAGACCTCCGCGACCTCCTGTAACCCTCCCGGTAGTCCCGTAGATGCTGGCACCCGCGTGTATGTCATTGCGGAGCTTTACTTGGGCACACGCTTGGATGTACGCTGCGGAGCTCATTATCGTTGTTTGTGTTTTGTCCGTGTGTTTTTGCGCCGCCAATCTACGGCTCGTCGCCGTTCAGGCCACCCCCGCAATGAATGGTCTGGCGTGTCAAGAACACTATTGCGCACACGCTTGGTGCCTTGGATGGCGCCATGAGGTCCTCATCGCCGCGCCGAGCCTTGGTAGCCTCTCGGGATTTTGTCGGACGACCATGGCACCGTGCCTTTGTCGTTAAGACAAAGACCTCCCCATTTTGGCTAATCACCTCCAATCATTGTAGCTTTTAATGTGTCCTTAGTGTTTGCGTGCGAGGTCTTGTGCCGTCCATCTTAGGTCTCGGCCAGACCTCCTCGAGGCCATCTTAGCCATCTTGGACCTCCCCTGGGGTCCTCTTTGCAAAAGACCACCCCGGTCTTTTGTAAGGACAACCCCTAGGACCTTCCTCCTTGCGATCTTGACCGCTAGGACCTCCTTGTGGGAGATCTTAGCCGCTGAGGTCCTCCCCTGTTGATCTCCACTGTAGGACCTCCCGAGGTCCTCTTAACCTTGTGGACCTCCTCGGGTAAATCTTAGCCGCCTGCACCTCCCAAAGGAAATCTGAGCCGCTTAGGACCTCCCTTTGTTAGATCTTGGCCGCTCAGACCACCCCAAGTGGATCTGAACCGCCCAGACCTCTTTGTTTTTGTCTTGACCGTTAAGGTCCTCCCTGGGACAATCTAGGCCATTAAGGTCCTCCTTGGAAAATCTGGACCGTCCCAGACCTCCTCGAGAGGTCTTGACGATGTAGATCTTCCTTGGGGAGATCTTGATAGTTTAGATCTTCCTTTGGAAGATCTCACCGCCCAGACCTCCCTCGTTTGATCTGGACCGTCCCGGTCCTCCCTCTTGTGTTGTGGTTCGTTGGATGCGGTATCAACGGCCACGACCTCCCCTCTGTTGCTCGCAGCGTGGCAGGGAGGACATGGACCGTTGGATCCAAGATCAACGGCCCGTGTCCTCTGGACTCTTGCAGCGCGTCTTGGCTTCTCTGGAGGTCTTGGGCCGCTTGATTTAGATCAACGGTTCACGTCCTCCCCCTCTCTTTTGGTTTTAGAAATTCCAGTGAACTCTTAATTATAAACTGAAATAAGGTATAAACTTTAGAATTCCATATCCTATTCATTCTAAATCCAAATGAGGTCATTCAAATTGTGTTAGCTCTGTCTTGAACTTGACTTTAATCCAAAAATGATTATGAGTTGAGTTCAGCTCCAGAGCACAGTTTTGCCATTAGATTTTAAAACTCACTTTAAATATACACTCAAATTAATGCTTAACTTGTAAAATACATAACTAATGCTCTGTAGATTATTTTTGAGTGAATCCAACTTTGTTGGTTTCCTCTATTAATGAACTTACTACGAAAATTAGTTTTGAGCTCGTTGCTGTTATAAAAATGAGGACTTGTGCATTATAATTTTGTTCAAGTTCTTGTTTTTGAAAAATTATAGAAAGTGCAATCTAGCTCCAAATGAGATGAACTCAATTGTGTTATTCATCTCATGAGGTGCTGGTTTTGCTGTAAAAACCTCAGCATCACCACTTTTCTAGAAAATTGTTGCCTCATAATTAAATTAGTGAATAGTGCAATTTGGTATTTTTAGGGCTGAGCAGAATTGTTTTGCTCATATCTTTTGCATTGAGAATCCAAATCCATTGGTTCTTGTTGCTAAATTCCCTAAAAATCACCCTCTTTCTGCTGTAGAAAATTCAGAGTGTTTGGAGTTTGTTTGCTGTGTTGTCCTTGTTGTTTTCGCGTTCTTATCGATTGTTTTCGCTCTTTCCGATTAGGTGTCGATTTAGTACTTTGAACCCGTGAGCGATCCTCAGCAACAATTTGTCCAGCAACAGTAAAGGCAAGCAGTTTGATCATTTCCATCATTGTCCCATTACTTTAAAGTCTAATATTTTGTTTAACTTGTATGTATGCATGCTTTTGTGTCAAAGTATTTTATCGCTTAGAGGTAGCTATTCCTATTGCATAGTTGCCCTAAATTGTTACCCCTGCCACAAACCATAAGTTACTAATATCGCTGGTGAATTAGAGCCCGTGATTTAAGTATGCTCTTTATTGCTTTTACGGTGTCATGCTTAGCAATGCTTAGATAACGGTAGTATGGGCGATCATCGACTTAGTCGATGGTCTTGATCACTCAAAACTGATTATTACTCCTATATGTCCAGCACTTGTGCTTTGATTAATTTGTAAAATCAAAACTGAAAATAAAATATTGATTTAGACTTGGGCATATTGGATGGATGGCGTGGTTTTTGGATGTGGTGGTATGCCCGGGTCCCTAAGGACCGAGTACTTGGGTCACTAAGTTGTTTATTTTATGTACTAACCACACGAGGGGCATATGGAACCCTCTTGACTAAGTACTTTGGGCGGTGTTAATTGGGGTCGCTCGGTTGGTGTGTTTTTAAAGATAAAATGTGTGTGTGATGTGGGAGGAGCATTAGCTTCCTGAAGGTTGTGTGATGTCTCCTTCTCCCGTGGGTTGTGCGACTCGAATTAGCATTGTCCATTGGAAATGTCTCAGAGGACTTAGCGTGCAAGCACACCTAAGGTAGTGTGCTTAAAGGAAAGGCGGTCTCGACGTGTGGTACAGTGGTACACCCCGCAGGATAAAACTATTCAATAGCCTCGCCCTAGGTTATGGACATGTTTGGTAAGGTCGCTCAAGACTAGACTACAACCTTTAATTAAAACTTGACATGGTTGGTATGAACGGGGAGTTCATGCTATTGTTGTGGTGACTTGGGTTAGTCACTTCTAGGTTGTTCTTGTTGTTGTTACTATGTTACTACCTCGTTGAATTTCAACAATTAAAATGCTTTGTCAAATTGCCTTCAATCTATTATATTATTGCAAATGAAACTTGCTTTATGCTAAAATGAGTCCA
Organism: Phyllostachys edulis; assembly: GCA_036346405.1. Classification (NCBI taxonomy): domain Eukaryota; kingdom Viridiplantae; phylum Streptophyta; class Magnoliopsida; order Poales; family Poaceae; genus Phyllostachys; species Phyllostachys edulis. The sequence goes on along the minus strand of CM070551.1, from coordinate 75,702,314 downwards.
AAGCCTCATCCACTTAAATAAAGCTTGCATGTAGCTATTTATAGTTCTGTTATCTCACACGTAAGTCTTATGGAGTACTTTATGTACTCATCTCGCCCGTGGTTGTGGCATTTTGTGGCTTTTGTTGCAGAGGAAGGAGGTGAGCCCCAAGGGCTTCACTCTTGCGAGATGTGCTTCGGGTTTGACGACTAGCTTGGCGGTCCGGTTAGTTGCCTTGTGGGTAAAGGCACACTAATTGGCTTTTGTTATGGCCATCTTATGGCACTTTTGCTTCCGCTGTGTATCTTTGTAGTCTTGTTGTTATTTGGCCAGAAGGCCTCTCTTTTGTATCTATTCCATATTAGTATTAACTTCTGGTTTGTTGCTTATGTACTATGTGTTGTATGGAATTGATACATTCTTTTGTTGTGAGGTATGTATACTGCATTCTGGGAAGTATACATCTCTCGAGACCGGGTTTATTTGGTTGGTAATACTAGGGTCAATTGGATGACTAAGTATTATGAGCTTAATAAATCCGGGTGCTCACAAAAGTTGGTATCAGAGCTATACTGACTGTAGTAACGCAAGCTTGGTCGTCTTTAGGTATTTTGAAAACCTAATTTCAAAGTATCAAATAAGTTTTGAAAGCTTAAGAAAATTCTCGATTTTACTCCTCATCTATCTTAGCTTTCTTCTCATCTCCCTCTAATTTGAGTTTTAAAAGTTGTTTTCCTCTCTTCCTTCTACAAAATAGTTGTTATCGATTAATGGGGCTTTGGGGAATCAATGAGTTTGGCAAATTGAAGTGTTAGCTGCCCATCTACAAGGTTTTGAAGCTTCTGGGATGGCCAATTTCGACTGGAAGCTTGGATGCAAAATCTGGACAGCAAGCGTCAATTTCCGGACAGCAAGCTCAAAGGTTCTAAATAGGGTAGAAAATGAGAGGTTAAATTGACTAAAATTTGTGGGAATAAAAGGGTAAGATGTGATACTAGCTAGCTAAGTATCTAGCACTTATTTCGCTGCACTAACCTTGCTCTCTAATAGTTTAGATCTCATCTTACAATCTGATTTTTAATCTTCTCAACCAATTACTCGTTCATTCAATACAAGTTAGTTGTGTTGGGAAGTTGGCCTTTAATCTTATGTCTTCCTTGCTGTTTTGGAGTCATTTTGGGAGCTTTTAAAGTGCATTTCCTCGCTGTTTTTGCTTCTCCTTTATTATGCTCCCTATAACTTCTTTTATTCTGCTTGTTTCATTAGTTTACATTTACTATCATCTAATCCGTTATTAACTCGGTAGGGATTTGTACTATCTATTTTGTTGGCCTTCGGTTAGGGTGATGTTCCGTTCCCCTAGTCGTTGGCATCCCTTTTCGCTTTCTTCAACTTCTAGTCCTTGGGTTTCGTGTTAACCCATTTCTTCGTAGCAGATGTGCAGGCGCACCAAATAATGACTAGGTCGACAAGTCGGTTGGGATGAAAATCCTCCTTTTTGCCTTAGCTATGGCGAAGAAGGGCATTTCGTCGATGATTGCGAACTAGGAAAAGTCAAGGTTTGTCGGCGTTGTGGTGAGGAAGGACACTACAGCAACCAGTGTACCACACCCTGTGCAAACTGTGACAAAGACCACTTACCCGAAGATTGTCCAATCGCCAAAGTTACTTGTTTCCTTTGCGAGGGAAGCGATCACTATCCCAAGGAATGTAGCATGAACTCGGTGATTGCCAAGTCATTGAACCGCAGCCGATCGCTTTTTCTTGGTCATCTGCAAGCATTGCAATCGCCAATGCCTCCAAATCGAGAAGTTCTTGGGTGATTTGTCCGAGGAGTTGCGGACAAGTTACCGACCCATGCCTTCCCGACTTTCACTTGTGGTGAAAATCCGTTGTTGCTATGGGCGTAAAGAGAAAGTCGAGGATCGTCGCAGGTGTCAAGAGAGGACTCAGGGTGACTCCAGCATGGTCGCCGGTGTCACTTGTTTCTTCTGCAATCTCAAGGGCCATTATGCTAACAATTGCCCTGTGAAGCATAGCAATCCATTTGCCGGGATCACTTGTTTCTTCTGCAACTATAAAGGGCACTACACCAACAATTGCCCTTTGAAGCAGCACAAGATCGTTTGTAATCCAGTCGACTCCATCTCAACTGAGAAAGCTCTGGAGGCACCTGACGTCGTGTTAGGTACGCTTCTCGCTAACTCTTGCCAGATATTATTTTATTCGATTCAGAGCGCCTCATTCCTTGTATCTCCATCTTTTATCATCAAGTTGGTGATCCTAATTTCACTTTTTATCCGTGCTCGGCACCACCCCTGCTTTCAAAAAGGTCTTCTAGTCTACCCTGAACCCCTAAGAAAAATGATGATGCCATCTGGGTTGTCATCGATCGTTTGACTAAAGTGGCATAATTCCTTCCTGATACATCTAAGGGCATCACATACCGTTGTTGCCTCGAACCTTCGTGGCCTAAACGGCCATAATCCTTTGTAAGAGACTAGTCATGGAGGATGACTCAGATAGTTAGTTAACCCACCAAGGTCTCGTTTGTTAGTGGAGTAACCGCACAAATTGCTCCACCAACTAAGAACGACCTTAGTCCTCTAAGATAGCTAGTCATGAGGATGACTCAGTAAAGCTAGTTAGCAGTGAGATCCCGTTGTTACCGGAATTAACCAAATAAATCGCTCCGAATTAACCGCATGTTGTTCCGAATTAACCGCATAAATCATTCCACCAACTAACAACGGCCATGCACCACCAACCATCGAATCAAGAACAAGCTCTCACCATCAAAATAACCTTCTTGTAGGTTTTCCAAAGGATCTCTACATATTCCGTGATCGTAAATTTGCACGGTGTCTTCAAGACAATCGTCTTGATCGTGCTTCTCTGCTCACGCCTCAATTTTGGCATAGCCTATAAGAGGCTACGAAACTCGTGGTTTCTTTCAGATCGACTTACTATCCTCAAACCGATGGTGAGACCGAAAGGGCCATCAACATTTCGTTATGGGCGAAGTTAGCTCCTCGACACGTGGATCCTACGCATTATCGAAAGAAAGGGCTATCGCCTATAAGATTGGAATTACCGCTGCCCTTGAGGGGATACCGATGTGTTCCATGCGCCCCGCTCAAAGAAGTGCCTTCGTGTTCCAACCGAGGAAGCTCCGTTGGAAATTCTTGTTGTGCAAGAAGTTGGGTCAATCGTGACTGACGAGAAGCAATGCAATAAAGCGAATTAAATAAGATCCGACTCAACAAGAAACAAGCTAGGAACAATATGTAACTAAATAAAGTGTTGGTTGGACTGAACATAGTTCGAGAATTAGGTCCCAGTACAACAAAAATATTATAAATGGATAAGAGTCTTAAAGAAAGGTTCGTATCTTTGAAGAAGCTAAACGAAGATCAAGGAATCGTGTCCTCAAGATCCTAAAAGTTCAATGGCCAAATCATTCTGTGGATGAAGCTACTTGGAAGCGGAAAATCGCTCGCGCATGCGATCGCCCTCTTTCTTCCCTCGTCAACCAAATCTCGGGACGAGATTTCTGTAAGGGGGAGATTTTGTAACATCCCAAATGTATAATTAGGGTTTGTTCAAGTATAATTATATGTGTAGAAATTAAAACTTTTTCTCACATCTTGAAAACCCCTAATCTCTCATGTAATTCTTGTCCAAGAGTTGTGTAATCCAAAACACAAAGCTCGTTGACCAAAAGTCAAACTCCTTTTCCAATTATCTTAAATCTTGTGCCAAACATTTGGAAATATTTTTCCTTGGTCCTAAAACTGATGTGGGACCCCTCTGAAAAATATCACAAGTTGTAAAACTTGTTTGATAAATTTTGGAGGTAAAACAAATCCTTGAACAACCTTCATGAATTTCCTGAGAAAAATGCATTGTATAATAACCTCTGGAAATTTTATGTGAGGTTAATCTCATTGTCAGCAAGCTCCAGTTAAAATTCCATGAATTTTGGAGTTCATTTGCTATCTCAAATAATTCTGCTAAGTTTCAGCTGTTAAAAACTAAACTTAAAAGCTTGGTACTGTTCCTTGGGCTAGCCACTTTCCCAAAGCTGGTCCAGCCCAACCTTTTTCCCCCCGGCTCGTCAGACCTCCTCTCCACCTTGATCAGGTCGTAGCCGTTGGATTAACATCCAACCGCCACGACCTCCTCCTCAGCTAACGCAGCCAAGTCCTCCCCACTCACATGAGGTCATCGCCCTTGGATCAACGATCCATGGCCATGACCTCCCCTCACTGTTGAACTAAGCAAACCTCCCACTTTGTTGAGGTCGTAGCCGTTGGATCAGATCCAACAGCCCACGACCTCCTCCCCTCAAAATATCCAGCGCTCACAACCTCCCCATCTCATGTTGTGCACCGCTGATTTAAAATCCACTGTCACGACCTCCTCCTTGTCTTGTGCGCATTAGACCTCCCACAAGACGTGAGGTCGTAGCCCTTAGATTTAAATCTAAAGGCCATGATCTCCTGGTGCGTTATGCAAGCTCAGACCTCCCCTCTTTTGATCGTAACTGCTGGATCAAAAATCCAAAGGTCCCGACCTCCCTTGCCTTCTCGCAAGAACGCCTCGCACCTCCTCACCCTCTCATCACCATTGATCTTAATCGATGGCCATAACCTCTTGTGCGCCACGCCGTAGTTCTAAGACCTCCCTTTGGTTGTGCGCCTTGATTTAAATCCAAAGGCCATGACCTCCCCTCTTGTTCTTAAGTTCGTATGCAAGACCTCACAGAGGTCCGCACTGCTGATTGAAATCCAACGCCTTGGACCTCTGTCCCTTTTCCACGCTTGCAATCGCGTTATGGAAATTGGAGGGCCACGACCTCCCTTTCCAAATCGGGTGGTCTGTGACCTCCTCCTTCCATTTTGAACCTTACTGCTTCAAATCAAACCGAGGGTCATGTCCTCCTCGTGTTCTTATCCAACGGTGGTGGGCAACTCTGTTCTTCTCCTAGCTCTGGCGCGCGCGTACGCCATGGCAATGGAGGAGGCAAGATCTGTCTTGTCCCAACGGCTCTTTGCTCGCCAAAGATTTAATGCGGTCGCTGCTTTTGCCCCAAAGTCATTGCCAGGCAGCCTCGCCTCCTGCCACCTCCATGTCTGTCCCAAGCCGTGGACCTCCCTTGGGCTAAGCTCACCATGAGCTTAACCCGTGGTCCAGACCTCTTTGCCCTAGCTATAAAACCCCCATTGTTGCCCTTGGCTTCTTTTACACACCATTGAGCTTGGCCTTGCTCACTGGCCGAGCATCTCCTCCCACCGACCTACCCTTTTTGGCCGCCATTGTTGAAGTCCTTGGAGCTCCTCGGTGGCGGTGCTTCGTGGCTCCTCTTCAACCTCTTGTTCACTTTGTGCTCCCCTGCACCTCCCGGAGTTAACCCTAACCCCATTTGGGTTGACATTTTCAAGAGGCCTAGCTTGGAGCTTGGAGCTTGGAGTTGGCCGTGGAGCAACCCTTCTTCCCCAACTCGGGTCCTCCACGCCCCAACCTCCTCAAGACCTCCGCGACCTCCGTGTAACCCTCCCGGTAGTCCCAGATGCTGGCACCAGCGTGTATGTCGCTATGAGCTTTACTTGGGCACACGCTTGGATGTACGCCGGAGCTCATTATCGTTGTATGTGTTTTGGCCGTGTGTTTTGCGCCACCAATCTACGGCTCGTCGCTGCTCAGGCCACCCCGCAGCCGAATGGTCTCCGCGTGTCAAGAACACTATTGCGCACACGCTGGTGCCTGGATGGCGCCGGCGAGGTCCTCATCGCGGCGCCGAGCCTTGGTAGCCTCTCGGGATTTTGTCGGACGACCATGGCACCGTGCCTTTGTCGTTAAGACAAAGACCTCCCCATTTTTGGCTAATCACCTCCAATCATTGTAGCTTTTAATGTGTCCTTAGTGTCAAGGCGCAGGTCTTGTGCCGTCCATCTTAGGTCTACGGCCAGACCTCCTGGGCCATCTTAGCCATCTTGGACCTCCCTCGGGTCCTCTTTGCAAAAGACCACCCCGGTCTTTTGTAAGGACAACCCCTAGGACCTTCCTCCTTGCGATCTTGACCGCTAGGACCTCCTTGTGGGAGATCTTAGCCGCTGAGGTCCTCCCCGTGTTGATCTCCACCGTAGGACCTCCCCGAGGTCCTCTTAACCTTGTGGACCTCCTCGGGTAATCTTAGCCGCCTGCACCTCCCAAAGGAAATCTGAGCCGCTTAGGACCTCCCTTTGTTAGATCTTGGCCGCTCAGACCACCCCAAGTGGATCTGAACCACCCAGACCTCTTTGTTGTTGTCTTGACCGCTAAGGTCCTCCCCGGGACAATCTAGGCCATTAAGGTCCTCCTTGAAAATCTGGACCGCCCAGACCTCCTCGAGAGGTCTTGACGATGTAGATCTTCCTTGGGGAGATCTTGATAGTTTAGATCTTCCTTTGGAAGATCTCACCCGCCCAGACCTCCTCGTTTGATCTGGACCGTCCGGTCCTCCTCTTGTGTTGTGGTTCGTTGGATGCGGTATCAACGGCCACGACCTCCCCTCTGCTATGCTTGCTGCGTGGGCGGGAGGACATGGACCGTTGGATCCAAGATCAACGGCCCGTGTCCTCTGGACCTGCGCAGGCGCGTGCGCGTTTCCTTTGGAGGTCTCGGGCCGTTTGATTTAGATCAACGGTTCACGTCCTCCCCCTCTCTTTTGGTTTTAGAAATTCCAGTGAACTCTTAATTATAAACTGAAATAAGGTATAAACTTTAGAATTCCATATCCTATTCATTCTAAATCCAAATGAGGTCATTCAAATTGTGTTAGCTCTGTCTTGAACTTGACTTTAATCCAAAAATGATTATGAGTTGAGTTCAGCTCCAGAGCACAGTTTTGCCATTAGATTTTAAAACTCACTTTAAATATACACTCAAATTAATGCTTAACTTGTAAAATACATAACTAATGCTCTGTAGATTATTTTTGAGTGAATCCAACTTTGTTGGTTTCCTCTATTAATGAACTTACTACGAAAATTAGTTTTGAGCTCGTTGCTGTTATAAAAATGAGGACTTGTGCATTATAATTTTGTTCAAGTTCTTGTTTTTGAAAAATTATAGAAAGTGCAATCTAGCTCCAAATGAGATGAACTCAATAGTGTTATTCATCTCATGAGGTGCTGGTTTTGCTGTAAAAACCTCAGCATCACCACTTTTCTAGAAAATTGTTGCCTCATAATTAAATTAGTGAATAGTGCAATTTGGTATTTTTAGGGCTGAGCAGAATTGTTTTGCTCATATCTTTTGCATTGAGAATCCAAATCCATTGGTTCTTGTTGCTAAATTCCCTAAAAATCACCCTCTTTCTGCTGTAGAAAATTCAGAGTGTTTGGAGTTTGTTTGCTGTGTTGTCCTTGTTGTTTTCGTCATTCTTATCGATTGTTTTCGTCTTTCCGATTAGGTGTCGACGAGTACTTTGAACCCGTGAGCGATCCTCAGCAACAATTTGTCCAGCAACAGTAAAGGCAAGCAGTTTGATCATTTCCATCATTGTCCCATTACTTTAAAGTCTAATATTTTGTTTAACTTGTATGTATGCATGCTTTTGTGTCAAAGTATTTTATCGTTTAGAGGTAGCTATTCCTATTGCATAGTTGCCCCTAAATTGTTACCCCTGCCACAAACCATAAGTTACTAATATCGCTGGTGAATTAGAGCCCGGTGATTTAAGTATGCTCTTTTATTGCTTTTACGGTGTCATGCTTAGCAATGCTTAGATAACGGTAGTAATGGGCGATCATCGACTTAGTCGATGGTCTTGATCACTCAAAACTGATTATTACTCCTATATGTCCAGCACTTGTGCTTTGATTAATTTGTAAAATCAAAACTGAAAATAAAAGATTGATTTAGACTTAGGCATATTGGATGGATGGCGTGGTTTTTGGATGTGGTGGTATGCCCGGGTCCCTAAGGACCGAGTACTTGGGTCACTAAGTTGTTTATTTTATGACTAACCACACGAGGGGCATATGGAACCCTCTTGACTAAGTACTTTGGGCGGTGTTAATTGGGGTCGCTCGGTTGGTGTGTTTTAAAGATAAAATGTGTGTGTGATGTGGGAGGGAGCATTAGCTTCCTGGAAGGTTGTGTGATGTCTCCTTCTCCCGTGGGTTGTGCGACTCGAATTAGCATTGTCCATTGGAAATGTCTCGTAGGACTTAGCGTGTGCAAGCACACCTAAGGTAGTGTGCTTAAAGGAAAGGCGGTCTCGACGTGTGGGTACAAGTGGTACACCCCGCAGGATAAAACTATTCAATAGCCTCGCCCTAGGTTATGGACATGTTTGGTAAGGTCGTTCAAGACTAGACTACAACCTTTAATTAAAACTTGACATGGTTGGTATGAACGGGGAGTTCATGCTATTGTTGTGGTGACTTGGGTTAGTCACTTCTAGGTTGTTCTTGTTGTTGTTACTATGTTACTACCTCGTTGAATTTCAACAATTAAAATGCTTTGTCAAATTGCCTTCAATCTATTATATTATTGCAAATGAAACTTGCTTTATGCTAAAATGAGTCCAAAGCCTCATCCACTTAAATAAAGCTTGCATGTAGCTATTTATAGTTCTGTTATCTCACATGTAAGTCTTATGGAGTACTTTATGTACTCATCTCGCCTGTGGTTGTGGCATTTTGTGGCTTTTGTTGCAGAGGAAGGAGGTGAGCCCCAAGGGCTTCACTCTTGCGAGATGTGCTTCGGGTTTGACGACTAGCTTGGCGGTCCGGTTAGTTGCCTTGTGGGTAAAGGCACACTAATTGGCTTTTGTTATGGCCATCTTATGGCACTTTTTGCTTCATTGTGTATCTTTGTAGTCTTGTTGTTATTTGGCCAGAAGGCCTCTCTTTTGTATCTATTCCATATTAGTATTAACTTCTGGTTTGTTGCTTATGTACTATGTGTTGTATGGAATTGATACATTCTTTTGTTGTGAGGTATGTATACTGCATTCTGGGAAGTATACATCTCTCGAGACCGGGTTTATTTGGTTGGTAATACTAGGGTCAATTGGATGACTAAGTATTATGAGCTTAATAAATCTTTCTTGTTTAGAACCGTCTGTGATAGCTATTTTCACAGACGGTTTGAAAACCGTCTGTGATAACCGCCAGTTATCACAGACGCATAAAAACAGACGGTTCACAAAACCGTCTGTGATGATGTTTTGTGTAGTAGTGTGAGTGAACACCGATGGGTGTTCACTGGCTATACCGGTATAAGCAGAAGAGAAGTGGATGCATTCTCATACTTGCATAAAATGCATAGTATTTTCTTATATATTTGAAACATTGTGAATGATATGTATTTGATTCAATGCTTTCCATGCTATTCAATTGTATTTGCTGAGTCGTGGACTCACTCTTGTAAGTTTTGGTTTTATGTAAACATTGAGGACAACATGCTTTGGGAGGGAGTAGTCACATGGAGAAACTCACACTATCACTTATTTCACAAATTAGATAATAATTCTGTGACTACCTTTCATTTGAGAGCTATGGATTGTAATAGTTGGTATCATGATGTTTTCTATTGTTCGTCCTTAAAGTTTTATTTGCACTAGTTAATGGTTTACATTTACCAGATATATTCTTGATATTATTCCTCTTGAATGAATTATTGTAATCTAAAATTTAGAGTCTATACGCTTGCTGAAATTTAGGTTATTTAATTTAACAGTATCTTTGTGTGCCAAAGTTTAGCTATCAGTAGTTGTTATATTATTGAAAACAACTTTTGTGTTGATTCGTGTTAGAAGTTTAGGTAGCATCTTGGCTTCCGTATAGCCAGGGTGTTACAAGATATTAACATAACCATGGCATAAAGCCTACTATTGTTTAGCTGACCACATGCCAAGACTTAATTCCTAATTTGCTTTACTCATTTAAGTTAATTATTTTCTAAAAAATTATTTTGGCAATTGCCATGACAATGTCTCACTGACATAATCTAGTTTTTCCTACAATTCATCCATCCCATTAAGCATTTGCCTAATTAAGGTATTCTCTAGAGTATTTAGCTTACTAACCAATTCTTTTATCCATATCATGGTCTATTGTTCATTTGATTGTTAACTGGCTATTAAGCACTTGTCAAACCTATTAACTATTGGGATTTAGCTATCATCATGTGGTTTACAAATTGAATCTTCCATTAGTAGGTTACTTGCTTGTCCTTAGATCTTTCCTATCCTTTTATCTCTTTGCCTAAATAAGCTCTCTTTGATTAATTAGCTCACTAACTGATTGGTTGTTCATTGTTGGTTTGGGACAAACATATCACTATTTGATTTCAGCTTGTTTTGGTTACTGTTAGTTAAATCTCCAATAGCTAATTGAATTAATGAAATTGCTAAATACTTGTTTTAGTACAATCTTTGGCTTACTGTCATTCCTAGCTAGCTTAGATTATCTTCTCTATTAATGCATTTTATAAAAAGGATTTGCTATAATGAGTATTGTGAAATAAGTTTTCTCACTTGATTCAATTATCTTTTGTCAAATGTACTTCTATAAGTTGTATTAGTCCACTGTCATTTCAATTTCTCATGTAAACACTTCTCTGTTCAACATCTTGCAATAGAATAGTTTGCTGAATTAATAGTGCTAAAGGCTAAACTTCTTACTAATCCCAATATTCATTTGTTAAGCGATTTGGGTGATTCAACAATCATTACAAAGGCTTATTAGCCTACTATCTTTTTAGTTTTTCATCTAGCACTTCTCTATTCATGTATTTCAGAGTGATGAAGTGTTCTGAGAGTGATTGTTTGTTAACTAATTCAAATATCCATTTAAGCAATTCTTTTGAGTGATCAATTAGTTAACCATAACACTAACCTAAAAGTACTAATCCTCTTACAGGAGGTTCCTATTGTCATTTCATATTTGCACCTAAACACTTCTCTGTCCAATCAATACACAACTTTCTTCAAATATCAAACTTCAAAATTGGTTAATTTATTTCAGTGACCTAATTGACATTCAAATTATTTGTTAGCAGTAATTAGGTTTGGTTTATATGAGTATGTCCCACTGTTAGAGACTAATGAGAGAAAGAGAGAGAGCACACAGAGAGCCGAAGGGGGCTGAACAGGGTTTGGACTGTGCATCCCCTTTCCTCTCCTTTAATGGCAGTCCGGACCCCCTTGCCGAGTCCAAGGTGGACTCGGCTTGGGCCCTGGGTCCGCAGCCCACCTTCTCCTCCAATTCCTTCCCTAATTCACTTTCTAATTATTTTAATTAAACAGGGCATTACATTCCACCCCCTTAAAAGAATTTGACTCCGAATTCTACACTCGTCAACCCACGCGAAGAACAACAAAGCTGAAATAAAACAACTTTTAACACATACCCATCATGAACAACTCCGTGTACTTCTTGCGCATGCAAGACTCTAGCTCCCAAGTCGCTTTCTGCTTGGTTTGAGGCGACCACAATACCTTGACATACTTTAATGTCTTATGCCTCAACACTCTCTCCGACTCTTCCAGTATACACACCGGATGGGACTCGAAGGTGAAGTCTTGCTAAATGGTCAACGGTTCTAACGAAATCTCATACTCCGGATCTCGTAGGTAATTTCTCAACATCGAAATATGAAAGATGTTGTGTACCCCGTGCGACCGCACATGGACTCAGGAAGGTCCAAGCGGAACACCCACTTTCTAATTCGTGCAACTATCGGAAACGGTCCAATGTACATCAGGCTAAGCTCCCCTTTGGTACCAAATCGCACAATCTTCACCTTAACTGACGGAACTCTTGTTTGATCACTCAATAGAGCACTTCACTTTGCAATGAGTATCTGTTTTAAGAAGGGATGCACAAAAAATACTCATTAAACCAACTCTCTTACAAAAAAGAGTCCATTTTGGAAACAAAGGAATCACAATGAAACTACTCATTACCAACTCTCTTTTAAAAGATAATCCACTTTGAAATCGAACGATTTATCATGAAAACTTTTTCGCTTTTTAAATAGGCAGTTTATAAATAAACATCACATAAGTCAGAGATGAAATCACTCAAATGCCCAAATTAAGCCACAGAATCCAAAAGGAGGTCCCTTGAAGAGATCACCGGAGAGATACATAATGATGACGAACACAGGGGATTCTCTCTCGTTCGAACACCTATTATCACCGTATAGTACAAAGAATATGCCATGTGGTCCTTGGACGTAATACACTCGATACAACCTGTACGGTGCCTATCCAATCAGTATGTCATGTCTAGCCGTCAGATAAGCGGTTCCGAGCTTTCTTACAGGTGAACTTATATAACATTTGAGCCAATCTAATCAGGCTCACGTCGAGTTGATTAATTCATGTCTGGCTAATATTGCCCGTTGGACAGTACTATCCTTAAGTCAGTTGGACTAACTAAAATTTTAGGAACCCTTTCTTTTGAGAAAAAGGCGGAGGCACTTTGGAATGATTGTTCATCACTGGGCAAATTGTTTACAGGTATAGGCCAACTACAAAGAGTATTGCAGCGAAGATACTTAAAAGATAGTGGCCACATGGTTTGCCATAGCTCACACGCAACCGACCGGCCACGAGCCTACAGTTGCAAATACGATATTATTTTCCCCTTTAAAACTTTCTTCTTCAGCTTTAGTTTGCTTAAAAAAGAATCAGTAAGGGAGTACGAGAAGTTTGTGTACAAGAAAGAGGGTAATATGGTATATGGTTCTCTAAATTTCCTATGATTCCTTTTATCACGAGTTCACAAGTAGCAAGCACACGTCGACACCAAAACTTTTCAGACATATTACCATTTTGCAGTATCGACTTAAAAAAAAACAAATTGCACTGTGGAAGCTAGATAGATCCGTAAATTAAAACCAATACTGTCGTTTCATTGCCACATATAGTCCACCACTATGACTCTTTAACTTGATCTTGTCGCTGCCGTCCTCGTCCTTACCAACGCATACCGATGTCAGCAAGGTTTCTAGCAATGTTGTCACTTGTACGATTTCTTCGGGGAAAACTAACTTGGGTCTTATGCAGCTGGCTTTCAAACTACAGGTTGACAGGATATTCCTACTGTCGTACAATCAGAATAGATACATCTGCTGATCTCCAACATTGTTTTAATCGCCAGCTTTACCAAGATCAACAAGGTACTATATGCAGTTGGCCTCCAAAAAAAGGCAATCATGTCGATTGGAACGACAAGGCAGTTATTGGCTTCAAATGCTTAGTATTCCAGGATAATTTCGAGAGATTACAATGTTCACTACTCGTCATTCTACCTGGCCTGGAAGGAGGCACGCCTGCAGCTCCTTGATCTGCCACTTGAATGGGTTTGGCAACAGCATGTTCTACCGCATGCTAAACGCAGTGACGTCGGTGAAATGCGAGAGGCGAAGGGCTCACAAGCAGATCAAGGTGCTCCAGGCTCTCGACGTCGCCAAGACGCAACTGTACCACTTCACCACCATCGTCATCGCCGGCATGGGCTTCTTCACCGACGCCTACGACCTCTTCTCCATCTCCCTCGTCACCGACCTCCTTGGCCGCATCTACTATGCTAAGTCTAACGGCAAGCTCCCCAGTCACATCGGAGCTGCCGTCAATGGCGTCGCGCTTTGCGGCACTGTCCTGGGGCAGCTCTTCTTTGGCTGGCTCGGTGACAGGATGGGACGCAAGCGCATGTACGGCGTCACGCTCAAGCTTATGGTCCTCTGCTCACTCGCCTCCGGCCTTTCCTTTCACAACAAGCCCAAATGTGTCATAGCCACGCTGTGTTTCTTCCGTTTCTGGCTCGGCTTCGGCATTGGCGGTGATTACCCGCTCTCGGCGACTATTATGTCGGAGTACGCCAACAAGAGGACTCGCGGCGCCTTCATCGCAGCAGTCTTCGCCATGCAGGTGAGTACGCCCATTAACTCGCAATTTGTGTGTCAAACTGTCAACATGAAATCTTTTTTCGTAATATCGCGCAGGGTCTAGGGAATCTCGCTGCTGGTACTGTTGTTTTGATTGTCTCTGCAAGCTTCAAGAATGCGCCGGCATACAAGACGGACCCGCTTGGGCAAGCAGACTATGTGTGGCGCGTGGTTCTAATGTTTGGCGCCATTCCCGCTCTCCTCACGTACTACTGGCGCATGAAGATGCCCGAGACGGCGCGCTACACCGCGCTCATTGCCAAGAACCTGAAGCAGGCTGCGTCGGACATGGCTGCGGTCCTCGACATCGACATCATTGCGGAGCAAGAGGAGGTGGATGGCCTTGACAGACAAGACAAGTTCGGTCTGTTCTCCATGGAATTCTTTCACCGCCATGGCCGCCAGCTCCTCGGCACCACCGTTTGCTGGTTCGCTCTTGACGTCGTCTTCTACTCGCTCAACCTGTTCATGAAGGACATCTTCACTGACATTGGCTGGTTTGGTGACGCGAGCAAGATGAGCCCGCTTGAGCAAACTTACAAGATCGCTCGCACACAGGCGATCATTGCGCTTAGTGGCACCCTTCCAGGGTACTTCCTCACTGTTGTCTTCATCGACTACATCGGCCGCATCAGGATACAACTAATGGGATTCACCATGATGACCATCTTCATGCTCGGCTTGGCGGTGCCCTACAAGTTTTGGGCCAATCCCAGCAGGCACATCGGTTTCGCCATCATGTACGCGTTCATCTTCTTCTTCGCAAACTTTGGCCCAAACTCCACCACGTTCATCCTGCCGACGGAGATCTTCCCGACACGATTGCGGTCGACATGCCACGGCATATCCGGTGCTGGGGGGAAAAGTGGCGCAATTATTGGTGTGCTTTGGTTCCAGTATTATCGAACAAGTATCCAAAAGGACCAAAACTCGCTCCTTATGCTTGCTGGGTGCAACCTAGTTGGAGTCTTGTTCACCCTTGTCTTGCCAGAATCTAAAGGGATGTCACTCGAGGACATCACTGGGGAGATAGACGAAGAGGACGAACTAACTGAAGAATCTGCCACAATTGCTGGGGCTGAGTTCATCCACAGCGTGGATCTTTGATCATCATTTCAAGTCTAGATATCAGTTTTCCTTTGTTATTAACTAGCAGGTTGTCCCAGGTATTTGCACGACTAGATTTGTTTTAAAGTTTTTAATGTCAAATGATATAACTTAGATGCTTGAGAATATATTTAGATTTTTAAGATATCGTAAACATTAGAAATGACAATATAAATTTGAAGAAAAACACAACTTAAGGAACGTAACTGATGTATGAGTTTTGATGGAAGAAAATCTCTAGCATAATAAATTAACCACTCTCCATCATGTATGCATCATATAGCTGCATGCCCTTATTTTTTTCTTCACTGGTTACTCTTTTCCAAAATATTTGTATGCACATGTACCTCTGTTAATCTCAAGCAATACGTTGATTATATATGTAGCAAATTATCTTATTAGTTTACATAGTATTAGAGTACCTTGCCCACGAATACACCGATGCACCATGGGTGACCTATCTTGAACTTATCTTCCCTCACGTTGGTTGCCATATCGAACCGTGTGTCTTCTATCTCTTCTCCCCGCCATAGTTTTTCTGCCTCAATCTCCAACAACAAGTCTAATTCTTGATTGATATCGATTAGCTATTACCCGTTCCGATACAATACTCTACCACATAGTTATCTTCTACTTCTCTCCAATTATTGTTTAATACTAACCGTTGTGATATCAACACGCATACATGCAAATGTCGTTGATCCTTGCTCGGGACACCCTCCGCACTTTCTCTGGTGGCCCCGAGCTTATTCCTTACTATTGCGCCATCTCTACTCTGAGCTCTTTGCTCCTTTGTTTATGTACGCTCGTGTTTATATTCGTATGGATGCATGCATATGTATATACACATGACGATATTGTACTTGTTCGATGTCTTCTTCTATCATGTTGGTTGCTCCTCTTCGACGTTGTCCAACTCAACAATGTGGCTTCCTTACTAACTACTATGACCTCCCATCTTCATTGATGTCGGTACGTATGTCTACTTTAGTCGCTTCTTAACGATATGGAGAATCTTTTCGTCATCGTCGGCGACGACGTATCACCAACGATGGCAGCTCCTAGCTACGCGATGACCCCATATCGTCGATAGCTTGTCTTCAATGCAAAGCTTCATCTCCTCTTTGCTAGGACTTCCCTATCATTAAGTTTCTTTGGCCACTGACTTCTTCAACAACGCTGATACTCACCACTTATTGTCACAACACTTGGCTCCTTTGACTCCGGCCCTTCTCTTCGGTAGCTCCAGCGAGTAGCACGACATTGTCCTCGTGGAATGTTTCAAGTGAGCAGCATGATATTGTTCTTATCTTCGTCGTCGCTGCCGTGGCCCTTCGTTTCCTTGTGAATCAATGTCTTCTTGTAGGATAGATCGACATCATTGCACTTTTTTGTGGCCTCATCTCGCACCATTCGAGGTATCCTCATTATAACTTATATTTAATTTATTCAAATTTTAGTTATTCATGAATTTTACTTTGGAATTTGTATGGAAATATAATTTCAAATTTTCTTTTATTTTGTCCCTAATTTAAGTTATTTTTTGTTGAAATTCATATAATAATCTAATTGTTAATTTTATGCTAAATTAAATTTATTTATGGATTTTAATTTAGAATTCGCATCAAAATCAAATTGCCAATTTTAATTTATTTTTATTCCAAATAGCAGTTATTTTTGTTGAAATTGCACAACAATCCAATTATGATTTTTGTTTAATTTTTATTCTGGTTATATTTATTTTTGATTTTACTTAGGAATTCGTAGGTAAATCAAATTGATATTTTTTTTCCAAATTTTAGTTATTTAAATATTTTACTTTGGAATTCATATGGAAATCAAATTGCAAATTTTCTTTTTATTTTTATCCCACATTTCAATTATTTTTGTTGAATTTGCATACTAATCCAATTGCTAATTTTTTATAAAAATTATTTTGAATTATAGTTATTAGGGTTTTTATTTTGGAATTCATATTGAAATCAAATTTCTTATTTTATTTTTAGTTCCAAAATCTATGTCTTTTGTTGGAATTAGTATACTAATCAAAAAATTATTTTGAATTATATATTTTTTCAGAATTTTACTTAGAATTCATATCAAAATCAATTTGCTATTTTTGTTTTGTTTTTTATTCTGAATTGAGTTATTTTTTGTTGGAATTTGTGTACTAATCCAATTACTAATTTTTATTTTTATTCTGAATTTTATTTATCTAGTGATTTTACTTAGGAATTCATATCAAAATTAAGTTGCTAATTTTATTTTATTTTTTATTCTAAATTTCAGTTATTTTTACGCAAGGTTATTTACTACTATAAAATAATTGTACTTGACAGAGACTCTTTCCTTTAATCTAAATCATTATAATCTGGACCCACCATAATCAACAGTGTGGATGTTTCTCTTTTTTCATCGATTAACGCCGAATTTCTAGTCCTTAAGAGCGAATATGGTGGCTTCTTTTTCTATTGCTTTAATAATATAATAGTTATTTTTACGTTATACTTGAGATAGACTCTTATTTCTATATTATACCTGATATAGACTCTTTCTTTTAATCTAGATCGTTATAATTTGAACTGACCATAATCAATGGTATGGATGTTTCTCTTTTTTCACTGATTAACGTGAGAATTTTCTATCGTTTTAATAATATAATAGATTGATAGCCAACGTATCACCATTTAAAAGCCATAGAAAAAGGGCATTTGGAATAGGTACAGAGTTGGCTTTTATGCTTTTTTCAATTAATCTAGGAAAATTTTATAATGCTGGATTGTTTCTTGTGAAATTATGCATTCCAAACAGGCCATTAGGGTTCGGTAAATTTATTTTCTTTATTCCCAGAGATATGTTTTTAATAGAATAATCATTTAAGGGGAAAAATATTTTGGACCCCAACTTCTTGTTTTTTCGAATCAGGAACTTAAGGTTTTATTCACCATCAGCTGATTACAATTTTTACCTGAAACTATAAAGGATGTCCGGTACCCAGTTTATGTCCGGTACCCAGTTTAACTAGCTAGTGGCTTGTTTTGCACAAAGATAATTCCTCCTTTCTGGATGCATATCATTCTAACTTATAATTAATTTTGTTTTCAAATACATGTCATTCTACAATTTCAATACAACTTTTAACTATTTTTTCCTTTGCATACCTCTACCATTCATTATTCGCACGGT
Organism: Phyllostachys edulis; assembly: GCA_036346405.1. Lineage (NCBI taxonomy): Eukaryota > Viridiplantae > Streptophyta > Magnoliopsida > Poales > Poaceae > Phyllostachys > Phyllostachys edulis. Next base: position 75,684,092 of record CM070551.1, on the reverse strand, counting down.
TATTTACTACTATAAATTATAGTATCACACTATCCAAAAGCAATAAGTGAGTTAACAAAGGAGGACGATTTGGTATTTTCTAAATGTGGTCTAGTTGAAGTGCAAAATCCTAAAACGTCGCATACTCAGAAACGTAAGATGCAATATGTCCACACCCAAGTAAACAAAACTAAGTTTGAAATCTCCATCGGTTGACGTGCACCATTAATGCTTTGTTTTGCACAATGATAAACTGCAAGGTTCGCACCCCGGTGAACAAAACTCAGTTTGATCAACATGCTGAGTTCCTGGACATCCACCAAGATAGGCCATACAATGGATGGGTTTGATCTCTCGCAATACGTCTAAACAAATATGTATTTTAATCACTCAACATCGTACACATCAATAATAGCACGTGTAGAGCATGAAAAAGTGCAATAACCGCACAGCTACTGATTTACAGTGAAACGACATTTCCGAATAAACTGGAACTACAATGTGGAACGGGGAAGTACATATGTAAGTTTTCACATTTGATTAAAGTGTATATGTTGTTTCGAGAAAATTTAAATGAATTGGTCAATTTCATATATATTATGTTTCAGTTAACACTATTAGACTAGGTAGCAAATAATTTAGACTCAGTGTACATTAATCTAAACTAGTCCAAATTTTCCGTTCGCAACACCAAAGAGATCGGAACTACCAATTTTGCTTTGTAGAGATATTGTTAGTTCAATTTTACTATGTTAACAAGTTAAATATAAGACTGTTTTTTTCTTTTTGAAAGATCAATAGGTTGAGTGATTAATGTACAAGAAGGGAAATGGTATAAAATAATATATAGGCCCTCCGAATGGCCCGTTTGCTTTCTTTATCACAATTACCCTGAATTTGTCACACATCTTCCAGAGAATTCTCCTTGATCTATCCGTCCTTGTACATAGTTAGCAAGGCATGCCAATGTCTAGCGTGTAACTTGCACATCCGAGTTCTTCCGAGAAATTACAGGTTCAGAGGATATTCGTACTGGTGTACAAGAAAAGATGCCCCATTTGTTGATCTTACATGTATTAAATTATTATTAATCACCCGCTGTATTAGTCATAACCTCGATATTGCTTTTAACTTTGCTCTGTCCAAACGCACTATATAGTCATAATCTCGATATTGCTTCTCCCACTTATCCAGTCCACGTATATCAGATAAGAGCTCCACAAATCGAGGTCAATTCGATTACAATGTTCGTTGCTCGTGATTCCAGGTGTCTGGTTAGGAGAATGGCATGCAGCTGGCCCATCTGCCAATTGAATTGCGTGGGCAACGCAATGTTCTACCGTATGCTTAACGTGGTGACACCGGCGAAATGCGAGACACGGAGGGCTCGCAGGCAGATTAAAGTGCTCCGTGGTCTTGACATCGCCAGGACGCAATGGTACCACTTCACGGCGGTCGTGATCGCCGGCATGGGTTTCTTCACCGATGCTTACGACCTCTTCTCCATCTCGCTCATCACTGACCTCCTTGGCCGCATCTACTACGGCGATCCAAACACCGACACCCCCGGTACCCTCCCCAGAGGCGTCGCAGCCGCTGTGAAAGGCATTGCGCTCTGCGGCACCATGTTTGGGCAACTCTTTTTCGGCTGGCTCGGCGACCACATGGGTCGAAAGCGCATCTACGGTGTCACGCTCGTACTCATGGTCATCTGCTCCATCTCCTCCGGCCTGTCCTTCCATCACACGCCTAGGACTGTCATAACAACGTTGTGCTTCTTTCGATTTTGGCTGGGCTTCGGCATCGGCGGCGACTACCCGCTCTCGGCGGCTATCATGTCGGAGTATGCCAACAAGAGGACTCGCGGCGCCTTTCTCTCCTCGGTTTTTGCCATGCAGGTTATTAATTGAGTACATCCATTAACTTTCTTTTATTATCACAAATTAAATTGGTTTTACTATATTGTATCACACAGGGTCTGGGGAATCTTGCTGCTGGTACTGTTGTTTTAATCACCTCCTCGAGCTTCAAGAGCATGCCTGCTTACAAGACAGACCAGTTTGAGCAGGCCGATTACGTGTGGCGCATCGTTCTCATGTTTGGCGCTATTCCTGCCCTTCTCACTTTCTACTGGCGTATGAAGATGCCCGAGACGCCGCGCTACACCGCGCTCGTCTCCAAGAACCCAAAGCAAGCAGCATTCGACATGACCGCTGTCCTTGACATCGACATCGACATCGACATTGCTACACAGAATGAAGAGGCTGACGCCCTTGCGAGACAAAACGAGTTTGGTCTCCTCTCCGCAGAATTCATACAACGTCATGGCCAGCATCTCCTGAGCACAACCGTGTGCTGGTTCATGCTTGATGTTGTTTTCTACTCACTGAATCTGTTCATGATAGATATCTTCAGTGACACCAGGTGGTTCCTTGATTCGAGCAAGAAGAGCCCTCTTGAGCAAACTTACAAAATTGCGTGGACACAGGCGATCATTGCACTCAGTGGCACCCTTCCGGGGTACTTCTTCACCGTCATGTTCATCGATCACATAGGCCGCATCAGGATCCAGCTGATAGGGTTCACCATGATGACCATCTTTATGCTTGGCCTAGCCGCCACATACGACTTTTGGAAGAACTCCAGGTTGCCCGTAGGCTTTGCTATCATGTATGGGTTTATCTTCTTCTTCGCAAACTTCGGCCCAAACTCGACAACCTTCATCGTGCCGACAGAGATCTTCCCGACTCGACTACGGTCGACATGCCACGGCATATCCGGAGCAGGGGGAAAGGGCGGGGCTATCACTGGCGTGTTTTTGTTCCTCTATTGGAAACAAAATGTCCCACACAAACTGTTGGTGCTTGCTGGTTGCAACCTAGTAGGGATCATGTTCACTCTTTTCTTGCCGGAATCCAAAGGGATGTCCCTCGAGGATATCACTGGGGAGATAGAGGAACCGGCTGAATGTGATCAGGATTCTGCCATGAATCAGTGGAGCTGACTTCATCCTTAGCGTGGAACTTCCATTGATATTTTGTTTGCATACATTATATTTTAGGATGATATTGTGAACCCCATCAGCTGGATATCTGGCCCATTAGGCTGTAGTGCTGTACAAAACAATTAGGACTTTTCGTTTTGGTTCAGTTAAGAGTTTTGGCATTGGAAACCATGTCCCTGGTTCCTGCTGAGTGCTGAGGCGTTTGAGCTATTCTTTTACGCCGGCACCACGCCGATGTTAGTAATTTTTGTGTATATGGCATATATAGATTTTAGGGAGAGTTTGTGTTTCGTATTTAGGCAGTATTCGTTATGGAAGCTAGAGTTGGTTTGGAATCTCTTCCGGATACGTAGTGTCTTTTTCGAATATGAATAGTAGCTTGTACTAAATAAAACGGCACCTATTGTAATCAGTTTTAGCAAGCAATAGAGGAAACAAAAACCAGAAAACGCTGCCGTGCAGCACCAAAAGTCTTTCTGTCGCTTCTTGCGTTCGTGAGTTCCAGCGCGTGTCTGTCTTTTTTCCAGAGTGATCGCTTTCTGTCGAGCATGTGCTTCATCCAAGGATTGGTTTCCAGCGCCATCCAGGTTCTGCTGAATGTTCTGCCGAGCATTCTGCTGAGTGTGAGTTTCTTTCGATCGGCTGAGTCTTCTTCGGATTGGCTGACAGCCGAGCCTTCCCACCACCTTCTCCTGTAGCCGGTGCGAGGACTCGCGTGCCGCGATCTGCAGCACCTTGTTTTTTATTTTAACATGCAAAAGCTTTGTGTGCTTTTCATCTCCAGTACCTTGTTGTGGCTATGCAGCCAATCGATCATCGCCCGCTTGTCAGGTCTCTGGAGTGCAGCATTCAGAATACAGAGGCATTGTCGTGAAGAGGAGCAGCACAAGTAACTCGGCAGCCAATGTAACGTTTGGGCGACTCCACTTAAATGAAATGGAGGGTTAGGATCTACTGCTGTGTGCTGAGAGCTGATCCAAAGGCTCAAGATCTATATAAGTTTTACTGTCATGTATTTACTGTTTATGTCTAATTCTGAACTGGTTTACTTCCTGCTTTCGGACTGTAAGAAAACTTACGGTAAAAACTGGGCTTATACCAGCAGCCAAGGAATGAAGAAGGATCATCTCCCGCATATTCGTTTTTCATTTAGTTGTAGCTTTAGAACCCTAGAGTACTTTCCTCTTTACACTTTCCCATTGCAGTTTTCACTCCAGAAACCAAACGACGGGTTGTCTGAAATCTCTGAACCTGTCAATGGTATCAGAGCCATAGCAGATCCTCGGCTGGAGATCGGACAAGTGAGGGTTGGAGCAAATCGGGAGACTTGCTGCTGTAAAATCCCCTTACTTGGTCGGATCTGGAAGAGATGGTAGCTAAGACCCGATCTCACGGATCCGTTGAAGAAGCAGCGATTGAGATGGAGAATAGAGCTGAAATCCTCAAGATTCAAGAGAAACTGATGGAGCTGGACTCTCTGAAAGCTGATGTGGCGGAGATCAAAAGCTTACTATACGCTCAGTTTTCTCAGTCGTCGCGGGTGGATGTGGGTGTGATGGCGACGATGTCCAGAGAGGAAGTACCTCGACCAGCAGATCTGGGAGTAGGCACCGCCTGGCATCCTGAGCAGAGCAGGAGGACTGGAGCACAAACCACATTTTTTGTTGAGCCAAATACGGTACTACCCATTTCTTCACCCGTTTTCTCTTCAGCCATTAGAACCACATCACAAATAGACTTGGGTGAAAGGGGAGGTGAGGTTCACAGGAGAATACTGCAACCGCATGTAGCAGCTCCCATGATGGATAGTTCAGGTTGTCTTCAGGGCCCTGGAATACCAGCGGCACCTCCATGGAATTGGCAAAAGTATGTCCCAGCTGCTGCAGCGCCGATGTATTATCATCCAGCCATGAATACGAATCCAAACAATGTGACATTTTTACCCGTCCAAGGAGGAATGCTCACCTCAAATATTCCTGGTGTGAACTTGATTGGCCCGAATGGAGGAATGAATAGGAACTTTCATAGTGGGGGTCATCAATATGCTGATGCTATTATAAGAGGGCCAAAGCTTGAATTATCCTTGTTCTCAGGAGAGGAACCAAGTGGGTGGTTGGAGCAGTGCGAAAGGTTTTTCGAGATGGCGGGAACGCCGAGAGATCAGTGGGTGAATCTGGCTACTGGGCATTTTACAGGAAAAGCTCACACTTGGTTCAAGGGAACTGGCATCCCTTGGCAAATCCTTAACTGGCAACAGCTAGGGGCTATGCTGTCAGATCGTTTTTCAGAAGCTAGTGCACATGATGCAGTGGAGAGGTTGCAAACCATGAAACAGATGGGTAGCGTCAGCAAATATATTGATTACTATGAGAAGAGTGTGGAATTAGTGCGCAGAAATCATCCATACTTGCAAGAGGCTTTTCTATTAAGCTGTTTCATTGGAGGATTGAAAGAAGAGATTAAATATGGGGTCAGCATACACCAACCCAAAGGTTTGTTAGAGGCCTATTGGTTTGCTAAAGTGGAGGAGAAGGCAGTACATGCTAGGAGAGCTAGTCACACAGGTGCTCTTAACAAGAACAGAACAAATCCTACTAGTATCAGGACTGGCCCGGCTAGAGGAATGGTGGGGGAAGGAAATGAGAAAGGAAAAATTCAGTTACAAGAGGGTAACAAGAGGACATGCTGGCATTGTAACGAGCCATGGGTTCTGGGCCATAATCTAAAATGCAAAGTCAAGAGGGCACTGCATATGATTCTGATGGAAGGAGAGGAGGAGGAAGCTGAAAATCTGGAGGATGCTGAGCAGGTTAATGAACCAGAATTTGCTACAGCTCCTGGAAGCTCAGATGAAGCTGAAGACAAACCTGAGAATGAATAGCTATTGTTGATCTCTAGCAATGCTATGAATGGGGTTTCGGGCCCGGCTACTTTTTTCTTGAAGGCAGTGTTTGGGGGAAAGCCTGCCATGATGTTAGTGGATAGTGGTAGTACCACTTCTTTTATGGATTATGAGTTCGCGGTCAGATGTGAATGCAAGTTAGTATATCAGCCTCCAAGGAAGGTAACAGTGGCAGGGGGAAGTGTATTGTCTACTGAGGCTAGAACTGAGAAGGTGAGTTACAAGGTGCAAGGCTGCATCTTCTCTACTTCATTTCAGCTATTGAAATTGGGAAGATATGATGTTATACTTGGAGCAGATTGGATATATGATTATAGCCCAATGGGAATGAATTTAAAAACTAGAGAATTGTCGATTTACAAGGAAGGCAAGACTGAAATTTTCAAAGATAATAGCATTTCAGAAAAATACCATCTGGTTAGTGCATCTAAGCTGGAAAAGATGTTGGGAACAGAATTGTTGGGCTGCATGATTCATGTGAACTGGGTCCAAGAAGCCGAACCTCAAGAGTCCAATGAAGTCCCAAGTGAGGTACAGGAACTGTTACAGTTATATGCTGAGGTGTTTGATGAGCCAAAGGGTCTACCACCCAAGAGAGATTGTGATCACTCAATCCCATTAAAGGGCAATGATGACCCTCTGAATATTAGACCGTATAGAACCCCTCATCATCAAAGGGATGCCATGGAGGATATTATCAGGCAGCTCCTTGAATCAGAAGAGATCCGAACCAGTGTAAGCCCATATTCCTCTCCAGCGATAATGGTTAGGAAGAAGGATGGCTCTTGGAGGTTGTGTGTGGACTACCGGCAACTCAACTCGATGACAGTTAAGAACAAATTTCCTATGCCTATCATAGAGGATTTACTTGATGAATTACATGGTGCAACCATTTTCTCCAAGCTGGACCTCAGGTCAGGATATCATCAAATCAGGATGGCAGAGGAAGACATACCTAAGACTGCTTTCAGAACTCACTTGGGTCATTATGAGTATACAGTTATGTCGTTTGGGCTAACTAATGCACCAGCTACCTTCCAGTCACTCATGAACCAAATCTTCTGTAATCAATTGAGGAAGTTCATACTTGTGTTCTTTGATGATATCTTGGTATATAGCAAGAATCTAACTGAACATGGAGAGCATTTACAGCAGGTTCTGCAAATACTGAGACAGAACCAACTCAAGGCCAAAAGAAGTAAGTGTTGTTTTGCCATGAAGGAAATAGGATACTTGGGCCATGTTATCAATGAATCGGGAGTGGCTACAGACCCTAGAAAGATAGCCGATGTATTGAATTGGCCAACACCAACTACGGTAACCAAGTTGAAAGGATTTCTGGGTTTAACTGGTTACTATAGAAGGTTTGTGAGAGGTTATGGGAAGATCTGCAAACCTCTTTTTGATGTTTTGAAGAAAGATTCGTTTAATTGGGGAGAAGCACAATCTATAGCTTTTGATACACTAAAAAGGGTTATGACCACATGCCCAGTGTTAGCATTGCCTGATTTATCTAAACCTTTCATATTAAAAACTGATGCTTGTGGTACTGGACTGGGAGCAGTCTTGATGCAAGAGGGAAGACCAATTGCGTTCTATAGTAAGACGTTGGGAACTAGAGCAGCAGCTCAATCAGTATATGAGAAAGAAGCCATGGCTATCCTTGAAGTATTAAAAAAATGGAGACACTACCTTTTGGGTAATCAAGTGGTGATCCGGACTGATCAGAAGAGCCTAAAATACATAACAACACAGAGGTTAGTGGAAGGAATACAACAAAAATTGCTTCTCAAACTATTAGAATTTGATTATTTGGTGGAATATAAAAAGGGGAAAGAAAATGTTGCAGCTGATGCATTATCTAGAAAGGATAATAGTTCTCAAGAGGGAGAAGGGAATTGCCAAGCCATGGTTACCATTATACCTGAGTGGGTGGAAGATGTGAAAAATAGCTATGTGGGAGACCCTCAATATGAGAAGATGGTTGCTAATAATCAGATTCAAGCTGGTTTGGACAGCAGCTACACCTTTGAATCAGGTTTGGTAAAATACAAAGGAAGAATATATGTGGGAGTTGGGAATGATATCAGGACAAAGATTATAGATTCCTTCCATTCATCACCTTTGGGAGGTTATTCAGGGATGAGGGCTACTTACCAAAGGATTAAAAGGTTGTTCTATTGGCCTAAACTCAAGAGGAATGTCGAAGGGCAAGTTGCCGAATGCCCAATTTGCCAAATTACAAAATCTGAACACATACACATTCCAGGATTGTTGAACCCACTGGAGGTACCTGATATGGCTTGGTCGCACATCAGCATGGATTTCATAGAAGGGTTACCTAAATCCAAAGGAAAGGAAGTAATTTTGGTTGTAGTGGATAGATTCACAAAATATGCTCATTTCCTATCATTGTCTCATCCATATACTGTGCCACAAGTAGTTCAAATTTTCATGGACAATATTTTTAAATTGCATGGGATGCCCATTGCAATTGTGACAGATCGAGATAGAATATTCACTAGCCATCTATTTTAGGAGATTTTCAGTTTGATGAGGGTCTCATTAAGGTTGAGTAGTGCATATCATCCACAAAGTAACGGCCAAACCGAGAGGGTGAACCAATGTTTAGAATCTTACTTGAGGAGCATGACTTTCCAAGAACCGAGAGAGTGGATGAATTGGTTAACCTTGGCCGAATGGTGGTACAACACATCATATCACACATCATTGAAGATTACTCCCTTTCAGGCTTTATATGGTTATCCTCCTCCCCAAGTGGGTGAACTCAGTCTTCCTTGTACTGTGTCCCAAGAGGCTCGAGTGACAGTAGAGCAAAAAGGGAAAATGTTGGAGCAGCTCAAAGAGAACCTGCGCAAGGCACAAGAAAGAATGAAGCATTTCGCCGATAAGTCCAGATCTGAGAGAGAATTCCAAGTGGGGGACATGGTATATCTCAAAATGCAACCTTACAGACAGTCGGCATTTGGCATAAGAGGGTCGTTGAAGCTCCGGTCAAAGTTCTATGGACCGTTCCGAGTTTTGGAGAAAATTGGGGCTGTTGCTTACCGGTTATTGTTACCCGACCAGACCTTGATCCATCCGGTGTTCCACGTGAGTCAATTGAAGAAACATCTGGGGGCGCATGCTGTACCGATCCCTGGCTTACCACTGGTAGGAGAGAATGGCAAGATCAAGACAGAACCGGTTGCAATACTGGACAGGAGAGTGGTGCCTCGGCGAAACGAGCCGGTGGCGTAGTGGCTTATACAATGGTTAAACCTTGGACCTGAGGATGCTACCTGGGAAGACACTATCTTCATCCAGACCACTTTCCCAAACTTTATTCCTTGAGGACAAGGATATATTCAAGAGGGGAGGGATTGTCAGGTCTCTGGAGTGCAGCATTCAGAATACAGAGGCATTGTCGTGAAGAGGAGCAGCACAAGTAACTCGGCAGCCAATGTAACGTTTGGGCGACTCCACTTAAATGAAATGGAGGGTTAGGATCTACTGCTGTGTGCTGAGAGCTGATCCAAAGGCTCAAGATCTATATAAGTTTTACTGTCATGTATTTATTGTTTATGTCTAATTCTGAACTGGTTTACTTCCTGCTTTCGGACTGTAAGAAAACTTACGGTAAAAACTGGGCTTATACCAGCAGCCAAGGAATGAAGAAGGATCATCTCCCGCATATTCGTTTTTCATTTAGTTGTAGCTTTAGAACCCTAGAGTACTTTCCTCTTTACACTTTCCCATTGCAGTTTTCACTCCAGAAACCAAACGACGGGTTGTCTGAAATCTCTGAACCTGTCACCGCTGCTCTCAGTCACCAACTACGAGTCATATTCATCTTCACAGAAACTTTAGACAAGCCTTGCACGGTTGAAGGACACTGAAACCTTGTGTTCACAAACAACTAGCAGGGTGTTCCGCACATTTGCACAGCTAGATTTGTTTTAAAGTTTTTAATGTCAAATGATATAACTTAGATGCTTGATAATATATTTACGTATCTCGTAGCTATTTATATTTTTAAGATATCGTAAAAATTAGAAATGACAATAGAAACTTGAAGAAAAACACAGCTTAAGGAACGTAACTGATGTATGAGTTTAGATGGAATAAAATCTCTAGCATAATAAATTAACCACTCTCCATCATATATGCATCATGTAGCTGCATACCCTTATTTTTGCTCCATTGGTTACTCTTTTCCAAAATATTTGTATGCACATGTACATTTGTTAATCTCAAGCAATACGTTGATTATATATATAACAAATTATTTTATTAGTTTACATGGTATTAGAGTACCTTGTCCACATATACACCGATACACCATGGGTAACCTACCTTGAAACTATCTTCCCTCACGTCGGTTGCCCTATCGAACCGTGTGTCTTCTATCTCTTCTCCCCGCCACAGTTTTTCTTCTTCAATCTCCAACAGCAAGTCCAATTCTTGATCGATATCTCTCAGCTGCTACCCCTTCTGATGCAATACTCTACCACATAGTTATCTTCTACTTCTCTCCAATTATTGTTTAATACTAACCGTTGTGATATCAACACACATATGTGCAAATGTCGCTGATCCTTGCCGGGGACACCCTCCGCACTTTCTCTGGTGGCCCCGAGCTTATTCCTTACTATTATGCCATCTCTACTCTGAGCTCTTTGCTCCTTTGTTTATGTACGCTCATGTTTATATTCGTATGGATACATGCATGTATATACACATGACGATATTATACTTGCTTGATGTCTTCTTCTACCATGTTGGTCGCTCCTCTTCCACGTTATCCAACTCAACGATGTGGCTTCCTTACTAACTACTATGACCTCCCATCTTCACTGATGCCGGTATGTCTGCTTTAGTCGCTGTCTAACGATATGGAGAATCTTTTCGCCATCGCCGGCGACGCCGTGTAACCAACGATGGCAACTCCTAGCTACGCAATAACCACATATGGTCGATAGCTCGTCTTCAATGCAAAGCTTCATCTCCACTCTGATGGGGCTTCCCCATCATTAAGCTTCTTTGGCCACTAACTTCTTCAACAACGTTGATGCCCACCACTTATCGTCACAACACTTGGCTCCTTCAACTCCGGCCTTTCTCGTCGGTAACTCCAGCGAGTAGCATGACATTGTCCTCGTGGAATGGCTAAGGTGAGCAGCATGATATTGTTCTCATCTTCATCGTTGCTGTCACGGCTCTTCGTTTCCTTGTGGATCAATGTCTTCTTGTAGGATAGATCGACATCATTGCACTCTTTTGTGGTCTCATCCGACACCATTCGTGGTATCCTCATTATAACTTATATTTAATTTATTCAAAATTTTAGTTCTTCAAGGATTTTACTAATTTCGAATTCGTATGGAAATATAATTTCAAATTTTCTTTTATTTTTTGTCCCTAATTTAAGTTATTTTTTGTTGGAATTCATATACTAATCCAATTGCTAATTTTTATGCCGAATTAAATTTATTGATGGATTTTAATTTGGAATTCGCATCAAAATCAAATTGCCAATTTTAATTTATTTCTATTCCAAATAGTAGTTATTTTTTGTTGAAATTTGTACAATAATCCAATTGTGATTTTTGTTTATTTTTATTCTTGGTTATATTTATCTAGGATTTTACTTAGGAATTCGTATGTAAATCAAAGTGATAATGCTTTTTTTGTTCTGAATTTTAGTTATTTAAATATTTTACTTTGGAATTCATATAGAAATCAAATTGCAAATTTTCTTTTTATTGTTATCCCAAATTTCAATTATTTTTGTTCGAATTAGTATACTAATCCAATTGCTATTTTTTACAAAACTTATTCTGAATTACAATTTTTAGGGTTTTTATTTTGGAATTAGTATTGTAATCATATTTTTGATTTTATTTTAAATTCCAAAATCTAGGTATTTTTATTAGAATTAGTATACTAATCAAAAAAATATATTTTGAATTATATATTTTTAGAATTTTACTTAGAATTCATATCAAAATCAATTTGCTATTTTTATTTTGTTTTTATTTCAATTCCAGTTATTTTTTGTTGGAATTAGTGTACTAATCCAATTACTAATTTTTTATTTTTATTCAATTTTGTTTATCTAGTGATTTTACTTAGGAATTCGTATCAAAATTAAGTTGCTAATTTTATGCTATTTTTTATTCTGAATTTCAGTTATTTTACGTTGTACTTGAGATGGACTCTTATTTCTATGTTGTACCTGACGTAGACTCTTTCCTTTAATCTAGATCGTTATAATCTGGACCCATCATAATGAACGGTGTGGATGAATTCGAATGGACATAGAATTTCAAACTTTCTTTTATTTTTTGTCCCTCATTTAAGTTATTTTTTTGTTGGAATTCATATACTAATCAAAATGTTAATTTTTATGCCGAATTAAATTTATTTATGGATTTTAATTTGGAATTCGCGTCAAAATCAAATTGCCAATTTTAATTTATTTTTATTCCAAATAGCGTTATTTTTTGTTGAAATTCATACAACAACCCAATTGCAATTTTTGTTTAATTTTTACTCCTGGTTATATTTATTTAGGATTTTACTTAGGAATTTGTATGTAAATTAAATTAAGTAATGTTATTTTTTTTACAATTTTAGTTATTTAGATATTTTACTTTGGAATTCATATGGAAATTAAATTGCAAATTTTCATTTTATTTTTACCCCAAGTTTCAATTATTTTTGTTGGAATTCATATACTAATCCAATTGCTAATTTTTTATAAAAATATTCGAATTATAGTTATTAGGGTTTTATTTGAATTAAGTATTGAAATCAAATTTCTTATTTTATTTTAAATTCCAAAATCTAGGTAATTTTGTTGGAATTAGTATACTAATAAAAAATTATTTTGAATTATATATTTTTAGAAATTTTACTTAGGAATTAAGTATCAAAATCAATTTGCTATTTTTATTTTGAATTGAGTTATTTTTTGTCGGAATTCACGTACTAATCCAATTGCTAATTTTTTATTTTTATTCTGAATTATGTTTATCTAGTGATTTTACCTTGGAATTCGTATCAAAATTAAGTTGTTTATTTTATTTTATTTTTTATTCCGAATTTCAGTTATTTTTACGTTGTACGTGAGATGGACTCTTATTTCTATATTGTACCTGACTTGGACTCTTTCCTTTAATCTAGATCGTTATATTCTGAACCTATCATAATCGATGGCATGGATGTTTCTCTTTTTTCACCGATTAACGTGAGAATTTCTAGCCCTTGAGAGCGAACGTGGTGGCTTCTTTTTCTATCGCTTTAATAATATAATAGATCCCCAGTTTAATTAGGTAGGTATATTAAACAAACTCCACCAAGAGTGGTAGCGAGCGCGATGACGTGGGAGAAGTTGAATGATCTTGTGCGACTAAGGGAGTTGTGTATGAATATGGGTAGACTACACTAGCGCACAGCTCAAAATTCTACCGCGTAAATCAGGAAGTCATGCGAGTAAGAGGTCATAGATCGTTACAACTAAACGCGCAGTGCAATAGAAGAAGAGTTGAGCTAGTCTGGTCTAACATCGAGTGCGTCTATGTAGTAGTAATAGTCGATCGTCAAATGTTCTTGACCACCGATTGTCTCCACCAGCAGCCTCTTGAGTTCTCTATGTAAGTCGCAAATCATCCTTGATTAGAACAGCAGCAATCGTGTAACATCCCAAAATTTGGGATAATTTTCAAATAGGTAAAAATGTGAACTTTTTAAAACTTTTGAGAGATTTTGTTGACATTTGCTTTTCTAGGTTTTGTTGTAAGACGTTTTGTCTAATAAAGAAATTTAAGAATCAAATTCTGGAAATACAAAATTATTTAAGCATCAAAATGAATTGAAACAAAATGTGATAATTAAAAATCCAAACTTATCATAAATGTACTGTTAGTAAAATGAGTGATTAATTAAAACATGTTTTACAAAATTTCCTTGAAGTCAAACAATGAAAATGTATACAAACAGAAACTTAAAACATTTTTAGAGAAAAATAAGGAACAAATAAAATTCCATAAAAATGACAATATGAACTAGACTATGTTAGGAACCTTCACTAAATTTTTCATAAATTTTAGACTTATATTTCTATTCCAAAAAACTTACCTAAAGCGCTCAACATTTTTCAGAAATTTTGGAGACAGAAGTTCCTTCCCCTCTCACTGACCTGTCGGGCCCACTTCACAGGGTTTCTTCTCCACGCAGCACCCTTGCGCCTGTGCCAGCAACACCACCTTGATGCGATGCCGCCCATGCCGCTGCCCTGCCGTGTCCATGCCACGGCTTGGCACCCGCCCATGCACGCCGTCATCGCCCAGCTCCAGGCCAACGTGTCACCCTGCACCTACACCGGCTGCACCGCCCCTATCTTGTCTACCTCCCTCGTCATCTCTGAAGCGAATGCGCTGGGTTCGACTGCCATGATCGAGCCCTCTACCCATATATAGGAGCACCGAGTGCACCGATCCTGGCTTTCCATCTTCCCCAACTTTCCTCTCCATTCCCTCCTCCAAGCTCCACTCGAGCAAAGCCCCAAATTCTGCTCTTGGACAAGGCTACGCCGTCGCGACGCTTTCCGGCAACACCGACGAGCTTCAGGCCACTTCTCGATGTCCTTCTATATCACCTTGACAACCTCTTTCTATCCCTCACACTCTCCTTTTCTCTTTGTAGCCGAAGCTTCAGGAACGCAAGTGTCTTCACTACTACAAAATAGGCTATAGAAGACGCCTCATCACAGACGGTTCCAAAAGAACCATCTGTGTTATTCTTATCACAGACGGTTCCAAAGGAACTGTCTGTGATACGTAGCTTTCACAGACGGTTTATAACTAGAACCGTCTGTGTTAGCTCTGTGATAATTCACACAGACGGTTCTAAGAACCGTCTGTGATAATCTCCCTCATCATAGATGGTTCTTATTAGGAACCATCTGTGAATTATCACAGATGGTTCTTAATAAGAACCGTCTGTGATATTCTGGCATTATAAATACACCGAACAAACCACCTGCCCCTGGCACCACGCTGCTGCTCCTCCCCCATTGCGCCACCTCCCTACCCCTGGCACCTCCACCCTGCTACTCCTCCCCCATTGGCCAGCTTAGAGAGGAGAAGGTCGGGACCCCTGCCCCTAGTGCCTCCTCCACCCTGCTGCCTCCTGCCCCATTGCGCCACCTGCACCTTGCTGCCTCCGCCCCCATTACGCCACCTTAGAGAGGAGAAGGAAAGGAGGAAGCTAAAGAGAGGAGGAAAGGAGGAGAAGGAGAGGAGGAAGGGATCGAAAGAGAAGGAGAAGGAGAGGAATCTCGTGGGATATTTGAATTTTTGTCGTGAGCTTCGAGATTAACGATCTTTACACCTTTAGATTTGCTCTAGGTTAATTGCTAATCAATTTAAGTACGTTTGGTCAATAAGAATGTACTTGCGGGTTATTAATCTAATTTGACACTAATTTGTTACATGCATAGCATCGATGGACCGAAACTGGATGTACGGTGAGAGCCGTGTGAGTCAAGAGTACATTAATGGCTTGCTTGCTTTTAGAAGAGCCGCCGAGCAGGATATGTTGAAGAAGGGGATAAAATTTATGTATTGTCCATGCATTGATCGCGGTAATCTGAAGATGTCTAGCAACCCGGCGCAGATCGAAGCGCACTTGATTCGAAGGGGTTTCAAAAGAGGGTATACATGTTGGACCAGTCACGGTGAAGAGCAGATTATACAGGAAGTTAATAATGATGACATCGCCGAGGAAGTCAACGATATGCTAGATGTGGACTGTGCTTTTGATGAGGACAGGTCACACGATGACAATCTGGATCAGATGCTACGCGATGCAGAAGAGAACTACAGTGAGAGAGAGTTTTGTAACTTCGAGGGATTAATGGAGGACTCGGTGAGACCTTTATTCCCTGGCTGCAAGCCGGAATACACAAGGTTGTCAACCGTGCTTGAACTGCTGAAATTGAAGGCAAGCAATGGTTGGTACGACAAGAGTTTCACAGCTTTGTTTGGTCTCTTAGCGGACATCCTTCCAGAGGGAAACGTGTTGCCCAGCACTACCCACCAAGCAAAGATGGTTCTTTGTCCGTTGGGAATGGAAGTAGAAAGAATACATGCATATCCGAATGATTGTATCCTCTATCGTAAAGAGTATGCAGACATGCATGTATGTCCCATGTGCAAAGCATCCCGATACAAGTGTAAGAATTCTGCTAAGGTGAAGCAAGGGCCTCCTGCTAAGATGTTGTTGTATCTGCCTGTGATCCCACGTTTGAAGTGTTTATTTGCGAACCGAAATGAGGCAAGATTGCTACGTTGACACTTGGAGGAGCGTAAGAAAGATGGAAAGCTAAGACACCCTGCTGATTCTGCCTAATGGAGAAACTTCGATCAGAGCTTCGTAGAGTTTGGTGCAGAACCAAGGAACATATGGTTAGGGTTGAGTACAGATGGAATGAATCCTTTCAGTAACATGAGGAGCCGACATAGCACCTGGCCTGTGAATCTATGTATGTACAACCTTCCTCCTTGGCTGTGTATGAAGCGGAAGTACATTTTGATGTCACTAGTTATCCAAGGGCCGAAGCAACCTAGGAACGATATTGATGTGTACCTAGCACCATTACTAGAAGATCTTGTGACACTGTGGAACGAAGGGGTACAAGTATGGTGTGATGACCCCTGATATTGGATTAGTTCTCAAATAAAAGATCATACCCGAAGTATAATTTTTATAGAGAACTAACACAATTTCAGGCTCCCGGATATATATCTCACATTAGTTCCCAAGATCAAGACTAATGTGCACATATCATTTACAACATTGTACACAGTCATACAAGGCATACAACATATATATAACAAAACTTTACAAGACTGGTTCGGTACAACAGAAGCAAACAAACAACAGTCACTAACAGAAGTTTTTGCAGCGGAAACAAACTATAAACAGCAGAAGAACCACCAAGTATGCCCTAACACCCTCAAGCAACTAAGTGGAGGTAGAAATAGCATCATTCATTAGCGTCGCCCTGATCGGCGCTAACAGATGTGTCGTACACATAACCGTCCTCACCTGCAACAAGTGGTTAAAGCACCTGAGTACAAAAGGTACTCGCAAGACTTACACAAAACTACTACAAGAAAGTGTTTATTAGAACCTAATCAAAGGATTAGAACTTTTATATGCATAAGGCTGGCAACAAAGAGGGTTATAATGGCATTAGTTTTGCACCAAGAAACAGTTTTACTCCTATACTTACCAAGTTTTGCTAAGGCAGTTTTATAAACAAGTTTGGACTAAAACAACAAGTAAATAAAGAATTAAACAACAACAAGACAATGTCAAAGTGGCTGTCCACTTTGACTAAACAACAAGCATGAACCACCCAGTTCAAGCCGAAACCAAGTATTTCTCCTATCAAAAGTCTTCTCAGAGTCTAACTAAGCTGTCAATCAAAACAAGTGTCGTCCGTAACCGTGGATACGGCTATTCTAATGGTTTTAACCCTGTAGGGGTGTACATCTTTACCCACATGACTTAGTCAGCCCGTAACCCTTTGGATGCGTCCGAACGATGACACACTTCCTTTGGTATGCTGGCCGGGTAAACTAAGATTCGGTATTTTTCAACAAGTTGGTCTTATTGAGTTGAATCACCCATGTGTGACTAATCCCACTTAGTACAAGCTTCTGATAGAGCTTGCTAACTGGGGCACACATGTTGTGTCGGGAATGCCGATCCAATGAACTACATCCAAACCTGTGCTCACCCGCACATATTAAATTGCCATCGGAGCCCTACGGAACATGTGATCAATCCTCACATGTCCTCACACCACCTAATTTCCATCTCAATAAAATCAGCCCCTTACTTAACCAAGCAGCGCTCATACACCGCGAGTGGAAGTACGTAAGGTACTTGAATTGACTACCTCAAAGCTCGGTTCTTAATGATCCAAACAAGACTACCACATTCCCAAGTCTCGTGCACAAAGGCACCATCACTAGCAAACACTTGTCTAGATCTAAACCAAGTTTTTTATCAAACAAAACTTAACTTAACATTCAGTTGTAACAAACTGAACAAAGAAACCAAAAATAGAAATCATTTAGTGTTTCCCAGGATTAACAAGATAAGCTTGTCAATCAACTATCGCTCTACTGACTTGCATGGCTAAGAAATTATCTACAGAACACTCTACTAACACCAGATTTCTGTCTTAAACTTAAGTGTATGAGTTTGATTAAGGGTGAGCCACAAAGATTGGGATATAACTAACTAACTCACAAAGTATTGATACTTAAAAAATACAGCATACACACAGTTATCACTGCATTTCAAAATACTAAAGTATCAAAACTAGGATCAACATGGTGCAAGAGGATGCTTGCCTTGGTAATAAACCACTTGTTCACTTTCTGGCTACTCAGCAAGATATTCAATCACGTCGGTAAGATTAGAACCTAAAAGAGCAATATCAAATGAACGGCAAGAAAACATCAGATACCAAAATGCTGAAAAGATGCATGATCAAAGCAAATAATGTGCAAATGATTTAACTAACAAAATACTTATGTTTCAAACTATTTTTAGTAAAGGAAGTAACCCAGATTAACATTTACTAGCACAAACCGACAAGGATCAAAGACTAACTATGAACTACAGTTCTGGTCGGAAAATCCGACAACAGAACAATAGTTACCGAAAGCTATCTTGGCAAAATGCCGGAGCTGTCATCCAAGGCGATGCTAGCTAAAGATCAAAATGGATTCACAAAAGTGCAATGAACCTAATGATGGTTGGAACATCACCGGAGTTGGCCGGAGCGGCAGCGCGACAAGAAAAACAGCGACGGTTCAAAATACGGCAAAAGTGGCTATGCTGATTTGAACACGCTAAGTGCAAAAAGACTTTTGCTTATGCTACTAGGGTGTCTAAGGGAGATACCTGAGCTGAGATGGTGGTCAGAGAAGCTCTAGAGCTCGCCGGTGACAAGGAAAACTGAAAATGACAATAAGAAGCCCACAGTGACAAGATGATCTGAGCAAGGAATCATCGAGTGAGTGATTGGGTTAAGTCATTCAGGTCCATAAGAAGCTCATAATGGAAAGAATTGAGAAATGGCTCACCTTGTCGGAGTTGGAGACGAAAGGGGTGATTTCGGCCGGAAAAGGGGAAACTTCAAAATTCAACAAACTTATTGAATCAAAGATGAAATTAATTGAGGGGTTTTACTCCCTAAAGTCTAAGGAATGAAATGACATGAATAGATTTGCTAAGAACTCATCGAATGCAAGATTAGCATGAAAATGGCATTCGGTGCGCGCTCCGGGCGTCGACAAGGCAACCTCGCGTTCTTGATCTACAAACAATACCAAAAGCTCCCATTAACAGGATGAACAAGGCATCATTAGAGATGAACAAAGGTGCCAAAGAGAGAGGATACGCCGTTGAGAGGAGGAAGAACCCAGCGCAGCATCAATTCGGCCGAAGGGGTGAAAGATTGGTTTTTATAGTTTTCTCGCCGGAGAAGACGAGAAAAACTCGTGTGTGGAAACAATGGCAGCAAAATCATGCCAAGTGGCGATTGCATGCTGCAAAAACGCGGCGCAACGCCACCTCACCTGCGATGCGTTTGGAGCTGGCGCCATGGCACGGAGAAGACGAAGAAGACACTGACAAGTGGGCCATGGCTATTAGTCCCAGTGGCGAAAGAAAACGGTGAGCTCAAATGAATGTTGATTGTTCGATCGCAAACGAACGGCTCAGATTGAGTGGGATGTTCGGATAGTCCGAACGGCCCAACTCATATTGACCGTGTGATCGAAATCCAATGGTCACAAAAAAGGAGCGTGCTTGAGTTTCAAACGAGGAAAAGTGGCGCCGTTGGATGTAAATTCAACGGTTGAGATTGAAGGGGTGTTCGAACAGTCCGAACGACCCATTCAATGCGGACGGTCCGATCTAGATCCAATGGTCCAAAATCAAGGCACGTTCGAACGGTCCGAATGACCCAATTGATCCTAGCAGTTGCTTTTGAATCTAACAGCTCGCGCACGTTGGGCTTTCTCAATTGGAAAAGGCACAACCTGAGAAAATTGCGGACGGTCCAATTGAAAATCGACGACCCAGATTGCATGGATCGTTCGGACGGTCCGAACGTCACAATTGATCTAGTCCGTTCGTTTCAAATCGAATGGTTCGCACTCTAGGTTTAACCGAGGAAAGCAGTGCGTCCAATTGAAAATCAACGGTGTAGATCGCATGGAACATTCGGATGGTCCAAATGGCCCAATGCATCTGATCTGTCTGTTTCAAATCGGATGGCTCGCACACAACCTAGAGATTGGGCTAAGCCCTTTGAACGTGACTGGGTCAGTTCTAAAGGAACAAGGCTGGATCTAAACCATGTTGCTAGGGTTTGAGTCACTACAGTGCCAATTGGCTTGGGCTGCTGACTAGAACCAAAATCAAACTTTAAAAGTTTGACCAGAGGGTTAAAAATATCAAATAAATTTATGAAAATACAAAAATTTTCAGAGAAGCTACTGGGATGATATACGTCCCAAATAATTTTTCAAAACCACTGTTCCTGTTTTGCAATACTTAATTAAATACTTTAATTGAATAGGTTTTATTAGAGAACAAAGATTTTTCTTAAGGTCAAAATGATCTCTAAAAATGTAACACCCTAGTCCGACAAGGACCTGGAGCGCTACTAAACTAACATGTTAACACAACTAAAGCACAAGATAAAATTCTAAATTTCGGCAGAACCTCCCCTGTATAGATAGCTATACCGGAGGTTCCAACTGTCATATATAACAAGTCAATAAAGGATTCACTAAGAACATGAGCATCACAGGAATATAATCAGGATTCAAGCAATAAAATCAAAAAGTTGATCGAAGATCATCCGCAGTACTCAATCAATCATAACGGGGAAAAAGTTATCAACCACAGCCAACTTTATTTATTACAGTTCATCAATTATCGAATGAATGGTAGAATCAAGTTCTATTATTGAATTTGGAGTATGGTGAAGTGAACGAATGTGGATGTCAACTCCTCCCAATAGAGCCATAAATCAGCGATCACCTAGAATCAACAAACAACGCAAGAGTGGGTCCGAGACTCAAAAATACAAGAACTAAATGGTACATACAACATCCATGGTTATGACAACATCATTGAAGGATATGAATAAATTACAAAATGAATGTTTGAATGAATGTAATGAATGAATTGGATGGAAGGAAGGGACTACACACATGCATATACCGGTATTGCTGGTGACACACCCGTCGGTGTTCACCTAAGCCCACTTACTTAACAAAGTCTTGAGGATCCAAGCCCCGTATGAAGAATGTTTCATCTGGTGTCCCAAACTGCCCTCATTGGAATGGTGGGTCTTACATGCCCATACTGGAATTGATGGGTCTTATATATTGATCCACTCCCGTGGATGAAACATGAAATGTGGATGCTGGGTATGACATATGAATATTGAAAAAACATGCTCTCTATCATGGAGGTAACACATATGGATTGAATACGAACATTTAAATATTAACATGGCACTTAGAAACACAATACCAACAACAAGCATACAACAAGTTATAATTATAGGAACATTAAGGTGCTTGCCTTAACCGTGAGACGAAAAGATGACGACAGTATAGCTTTCAACCCTGGTGCTCACCAACACCTGGCAACCGTAAAGTATACTAAGTATACTAAACAAGAGTGCTCAACAAAGTGATAGAACATAACGAGAGCGATCGCTCCTGAACGCAACACAAAAACTAGCAATCTCACCCCTGACTCTAATCTATCCAATCTGTCAGTTCTCAAATAAAAATCCATAACTTTTGAGTCCCAGCCCAAAAAGTTATGAATCCAAGTTTCCCGTACTTTACACGAGCTTAGCTACAACTTCTCAGGTGATCGACAGAACAAATTACCCCATCTAAGCCCTTGATTTTAACCCCGAAGACTGTTCTGTCATCTTCGGTACTTTCAACTTGTGAAATTCATAACTTCCATTTGGTACAACCAAAATCAATGACCTAAACCTTTCTGGAAACTACAAGGAACTAGCTTCCTGAATAAAATTATTTCAATAATTCCCAAGGTGCAAGAAAAGTCGCTAACATGTTAATCTTTCTCTACTGTCCACAACAGAGAGACAGATTACAATAAAAACTTCAAAAATTCATATCTTTCGTTCTACAGATCCAAATTGGATGTTCTTTAATGATTTGGAAAGATAAGACCAAGGTCTACAAATTTCATAAGATGGAGAAGTCCTTATTCGGACCTTAACAATAATCAATCTACTAATTAAAATGACTGCTGAAACGTAGCTAAGATTCAGGACAGCGGTAAAGAACAGATCACAACTTTTGATCTACAACTCTGATTAGGGTGTTCTTTAACATTCTGGAAAGGTTATAAAAATTTATACAATAACCTAGCTGGGTGAAAACCCTGAATATTCCATTATCATAATCATATTTTAGGAGACCACTTGACAGATCAATCGCGTCAGAATTCTGGACAGCAGAAACTAAAACTATCATAACTTTTGATCCGTACGTCGGAATCAGGTGTTCTTGGTGGCCACGAAAAGCTAAGAATATTATCTAAATATCTCTAGGAGATGGAAACCTCCAATTCGACTTCTAAGAACTCGAAACTGCCCACGCAACCTACTGGACA
Source organism: Phyllostachys edulis (assembly GCA_036346405.1). Taxonomy (NCBI): domain Eukaryota; kingdom Viridiplantae; phylum Streptophyta; class Magnoliopsida; order Poales; family Poaceae; genus Phyllostachys; species Phyllostachys edulis. Next base: position 75,661,443 of record CM070551.1, on the reverse strand, counting down.
GAATTGAATCTTTAACAGACAGAGTTCGATCCAATCAATTCTAATCGAATTCACATCTACGACTAATCAAACAACGAAAACAACATTCGTTACCCTTGGAGACATGCGTGCCCGCTGATTTGCCCCGCTAGATGCTCCTCTCCTCTCTCCCTCCACCTTTCTCCTTGCCCGACAGCAATGGGAGAGCACCACCAAGAGGGGGCAACGGAGTGCAAGGAGGAGGGCATGTTCTGTAGCAGCACTGTAGCAGCAGCGAGACCACTGTAGCAGTGCGTGCTACAGTGTGGGCTAGGGTTTCTCCCTCCTTTTAATAGTGGCCGGCCCCTCATGGGCCCCCTAGGCCAAAGCCTGAAGCCCAGGTTGCCAAAGAATTACAGATTTCCCCTCCTCTAAAGTCTAATTTCTCTTTTCACTGCTCCCTTCATTAGACTAAGTTGGAGTATTACAGAAAAACCCTTTTTTTGTTTACTCTCCTTCCTTAGAAACATTCGGGGTATTATAAAAAATTTGACAAAAAATATTTTTATTGAAGATAATTTATCTAGTATTTGATAAAAATACTTCCCAGGTTTCAATACAAGTATTGACTTGTATTTTCATTTGGAGCTCCAACACAAGTCTTAGATTTGGTTTGAAAATAGAGGTTTTCGAGTTGTAGCAAAATGCCCAAGTTTCAAAATGATCAGAAATGCTATGAAAAACATTTTATTACTGTTCACTAAAACTGAGGCTGTTACAAACCTCCCCCGTTTAAGAGAATCTCATCCCGAGATTCCAGGTAGTTCAGAAGTTGGAATAGAATGAAGCTGAACAGTTCTTTTCTAGGAACACAACATCTGTTGTTTTTATTTCCTTCAAAGATAGAAAGGAATATAAACAATATCTGTGGTTTTGATTTCCTTTAAAGATAGAAAGAAAGGCAACAACATCTATTGTTTTGATTTGCTTCAAAGATAGAAAGATAGATAAACAACATCTGTTGTCTTTATTTCCTTCAAAGCTAGAAAAATAACGATCATTAAAAACAACATGGTGTTGTTATGATATCTTCTTTTTACATTGCTTTGTTTAACCTTGCCTTTCTTGATTCGAAGCACATCAATCATGGAAGAGGTAGGGGTGTTCAAGCCTCATTAGGTCTTCACGCTCCCAAGTAGCTTCCTGCTCCGTGTGTTTACTCCACTAAATTTTCAAGAACTTGACGATGCGGTTTCTTGTCTTGCGTTCCATTTCATCGAGGATACGCACCGGTTGTTCTTGGTAGGAAAGATCGGGTTGGAGATCAAGGCTCTCAAAAGCAGTTGCTTCGGTAGGAACACAAAGACATTTCTTCGATTGAGAGACATGAAAAGTATCATATACCGCTGAGAGGGAGTCGGGTAATTCCAGTTGATATGCCACAGCTCCTTGTTTTGCAATGATTCGGAAAGGTTCGATGTAATGAGGTGCTAGCTTTCCTTTCACCTGAAATCGATGGGTGCCCTTCATCAGTGACACTTTAAGATAGACATGATCATCTACCTCAAAGCTTAACTCACGACGACAACGGTCAGCATTGCTCTTCTAACGAGACTATGCAGTACGTAGTCGGTCTCGAATTAGGCGAACTTGCTCTTCGGCTTCCACTGCCAAATCCAGACCATAAAACGGTCTTTCTCCAGACTCAGACCAGTTCAGAGGTGTCCTACAAGTTCTTCCATACAATGCTTGAAACGGTGACATTTGAATGCTCGCTTGGTAGCTATTGTTGTAGGAAAATTCCACATACGGCAAGCACTTCTCCCAGTTCTTGCTATGTGACAGCACATAGGCTTTGAGAAGATCTTCCATCACTTGATTCACCCTCTCAGTCTGATTGCTAGTTTGAGGATGATAAGTAGTGCTAAAAGAGAGTTCGGTCCCCATTGCTTGTGAAGACAACTCCAGAAGTATGAGGTGAATTGAGGGCCACGATCAGAGACAATGACCTTTGGTACACCGTGGAGACAAACAATTCTAGAAATATAGAGCCCTGCTAGCTTATGGCCATTGAAGGTGGTTTTGAACCCAAAAAAATGAGCCCCTTTGTCAGACGATCAATGATCACCCAAATGGCATCGGACCCACTCTGAGTTCTTGGAAGGCCGGTAACAAAATCCATACCAATTTCCTCCCATTTCCACTTGGGAATAGGCAGTGGTTGAAGGGTACTAGCTGGCTTCAAATGTTCGGCTTTGACCCTTTGTCAAATGTCACATTCAGCAACATACTGTGCAATTTGCCTTTTCATTTGGCTCCACCAGAATGTCTTCTTCAAATCCTAGTACATCTTGGTACTCCTAGGATGTATAGAAAACTTTGAATTGTGAGCCTCTTTAAGCATCAGCTCTCTCAATTGGGGATCTGAGGGTACCAACAAATGGTTGTCGTATCAAATGATACCTTGGGCGTCTTCAGAAAATTCCTTGGCTTTACCCGCCTTCAAATTTTCCCAGATTTCAGCTACCTCTGCATCGGTTTTCTGAGCCTCAAAGATCTGGTCTTCGAGTGTGGATTTCACCTAAAGGGCAGCGAGAAATCCCTCTTCAACCATCTTAAGTCTTAGGCGCTGAAATTCAGCACACAAGCCTTTAGCAAGAGGTGATACTGACAAGCAGTTACACTGCGACTTTCTACTCAAAGCGTCAGCCACTACATTGGCTTTGCCTGGGTGATAATGAACTCCCATATCATAGTCCTTGATCAGCTCAAGCCATCTTCTTTGCCGCATATTCAGATCAGCTTGAGTGAATATGTACTTTAGGCTCTTATGATTAGTATAGATCTCGCAATGATTACCGATGAGGTAATGTCACTAGATCTTCAGAGCGTGGACTACGGTTGCCAATTCTAAGTCATGAGTAGGATAATTTACTTCATGAGGCCTCAATTGCCTGGATGCATATGCCACAACTTGGCCCTCTTGCATGAGAACACACCCAAGTCCATGGCGAAATGCATCGCAATAAATATCAAAGCTCTTGTGGATATCTGGCAGACTGAGAACTGGAGCTTTGGTCAGGAGTTCTCTCAAAAGCTGAAAACTTTCTTCACACCCAGCTGACCATTCGAACTTCTTCTCCTTCTTCAAAAGCTGAGTCAAAGGCCTTGCAATTTTGGAGAAATTTTCAATGAACCTACGGTAATAACCCGCAAGTCCAAGAAAACTTCAGATGTTAGAAACATTTTTGGGCTGACCCCAGTCTAATACATCTTGTACCTTACTTGGATCAACAGTGATACCACCCTCAGATAACACATGCCCCAAAAAGTTGACTTTCTTGAACCAGAACTCACACTTGCTGAATTTTGCATACAACTGGTGCTTACGAAGTGTTTCCAACACAAGCCTCAAATGCTGCTCATGCTCTTCATCAGACTTGGAGTAGATAATAATGTCGTCAATGAATATGACAACAAACTTGTCCAAAAATTCCATGAATACTGAATTCATGAGATTCATGAAGTTTGCTGGAGCATTTGTCAGACCAAAGGACATGACAGTATACTCGTATAAACCGTATCGAGTAGATAATGATGTCTTAGGTATGACCTTAGTCCTGACTTTGATCTAATGATAGCCTGATCGCAGATCAATTTTGGAAAAGACTCGGGCTCCGGTCAATTGGTTGAAAAGATCATCATTGCGAGGAAGGAGATATTTGTTTTTGACAGTGACTTCATTTAACGGACGGTAATCCACACACATCCGCAAAGTCTTGTCTTTCTTCTTGACAAAGATGGCTGGGCATCCCCAAGGCGAGGAGCTCGGTTGGATAAATCCTTTGTCAAGCAATTCCCCAAGCTGTTTCTTCATCTCCACCAGCTCATTGGGAGGCATCCGATAAGGTCTCCTTGATATTGGAGTAGTACCGGGTACTAGCTCGATTACGAACTCCACCTCCCGATCCGGGGGCATGCCTAGAAGCTCTTCAAGAAAGACATCTGGATACTCACAAACTACTAGTACCGTCTCCAAGGTAGGGGTGGCATCAGCTCTCAAAGAATAAAAATGAGAACCAACTGTCTTGGAATGAAAAACAACCTGAATGCCGTTTTCATTGGTCACGGAAATGGATCGTTGAACACACTTAATTTGCCCCTGATTCTTGGATACACAATCCATTCCCAAGATGACATCCAACCCTTCAGAATCTATCACTATCAGATTTGCCAAAAAGTTTACCCCTTGGATCTTTATGTTGATGTCACGGTAGATCTGATCGTTTCTAAAAACCGATCTAGGTGATTTAATAAGAAAGGGTGGCTGGAGTGTATGCATATCTAACTGATGTAGAATAATAAATTGACTCTTGACAAAAGAATGGGATGCCTCAGAATCAAAAAGAATAGTAGCTGGACTAAAATTAACAAGGAGCATACCGAGAACGACGTCAGGTGCATCAATCGCCTCTTCTGCAGAAATCCGGTTCACGTGACCACGAGCCTGAGCTGGATCAGCCTTTACCGGTTGCTTCTAAGGTGGTGCAGGTCGTGCTGGTGCTAGAGGAGGCTGAACAGGAGGCAGACCACGAGCCTTTGCAAAGCATTGGTTAGCAAAATGCCCGGGACGCCCGTAGTGAAAACATATCACTCCCGGCTTGACATTGTTGGCATTAGGAGGCTGAGTCCCACTAGCTCTAGGCTGCCCAGTAGGTGGAGGAGGACGAGGTGCAAACACTAGCAGCCTCAGAGGAGTTGGAGCTGGAGCTCGAGGAGGTTGAGGCTGCCACATGCGTGGTCTTGGCGAACTGCCACTAGCTGCAATCTGTGTAGCCCTCTTCCGCTTGCGTGCCTCATCCAAATTCTTGCCCTTGCTTTCAGCCATGATGGCTTTATTGACAAGATCCTGAAGGTTTCTAAAATCCTGAATTGCCAAGGCCATCTGCAGCTCCTCAGTCAACCCATTCATGAATCTGTTTCGGCGATGAAGGTCAGTCGAAACATCATCGGGGGCATATCGAGCAAGGAAGTTGAACTCATGGAGATATTCTGTAACAATCTTCCGCCCTTGCTTAAGAGCGTAGAATTCTTGTTGCTTAATCATCACAACGCCTTCTGGAATGTGAGCTTCACGAAATGCTTCCTTGAACTCGTCCCAAGTCGGGACGTGTCCGGCAGGCTGGATGGCACGAAAGTTATCCCACCAAGAACTTGCTACTCCATCCAATTGATAACTAGCAAATAGGACCTTCTCCCTCTCAGAACATTGAGCAATAAACATCTTCTTCTCTATTGCTCTCAACCAGTCTTCTGCTTCCATCGGGTCTTCAGAGTTGGAGAACACCGGCGGGTTGGTCTGCTGAAATTCAGCGAGCCCTCCCTGCGCGCGATGACCACCTGCCTCTCTAGCTAGTGTGGGAACTGAAGAGGTATTACACGCGATTGTTGCAGAATGCGCATCTGGTCCATCCGGTTGTGCTCTATCTGCGAGAGCACCTCAGCCATTTGTGGGCGGTGAAGGAAGCTGTTCCTCATGCCGACCACCCTGCTGACCACGACGACTAGAAGGTTCTGCTTGGTCTCCCTGAGGGTAAAGATCGTTGACAGAAGCAAAGTGGGATCTCGGGGGTGAGGATCCCTCTTCTTGTTGTGCCCGTGAGTGAGTAGTAGGTCCTGTCATTCTGTTGCCATACAACTGTTAGCAACTCAACAAGAATACACCCGAATGAGCACAACTCAACGTTTTGGACAGTTAGGGAAAGTACTATTCTTAACATGCATAATGATATGAAATGCACCAAAATCAACACCAAAAGAACACCACATCCATTAACAGCAAATAGCAAGTTTCCGCACAATTGCATCCATATATGTCGGTAGACAACATGGCCACTGCCCAAAACAAAAGTCTTACAATAGATCGTCCAAATATATGAAAGCTATCCTATTACATTCTTAGGGACAACTACGAGTGGACTACAAATCTATACCACAAGCCCTCAACATCCAAGGCCTAAGCAAAGTGATCCTGGTTGAAGTTCACTGGGAACTCATCTAAAAGATGAGCTTCAGGTGATCTCGTGTCTATAGGGTTCAACAGACTGATGAGACACCTCGGAGAACCTAGCAAAGGAACATGACCTCCAGGGGGTGCCGGCCACCGTGCGCGAGGAAAGCCTACAGACATCCAGGCTTGGCGACGCTGTCCAAAGGTAGGTACAAGCCCCGCCACTTCCGAAAGTCGATAATTTGGTGGTGCAGCAGCAGCTGGGGAGGTCTCGTTGTTACCATAAAGCATGTTACGAGGAACGCGATTCATGCTAACACCGATCCTGAGGTACCCCTGAGCTTCTCTAAGACGACGACGGGTCTCCCACAGCTCGTACACAAGGCAGTGATGAATTTGGTCCATAATGTGAACTAACCTCGCCAACTGGCGCACGTGTGCATCTTCTCCAAACTGAATTCCATCAAACGTGTTCACTTCTGCTCCAGGGCCTCGCCTAGGAAAATGATAATAAGGTGGTTGAGACAACTCCGTCAAATCATGACGAAGAAGACTCATCATGCCACTAGCAGCTTCTTAGATAGCCATGGCTTCAGAGGTGGCATGTACTTGGATACAGTATGGAATGCTACCCGTCACCCGTCTAGCAATAACATTGATCACCGCTCTATATTCCTCCATGTTAGGGCCTCGGTCTCGACGATAGATAGTGTACTCCGGTTGGTAGGTGAAATTAGCCTGCCACATCATGTCCCGCAGCAATGCCGGGTATCCATCCACTCCTTTAGCACATGTCTCCTTAACCAAATACCACCCGCTCATCTAAAGACAAGAAGATAAGGTAAGTGAGCAAATCAGTTTGTAAATCCAATGGAAAGCTGCGGTAAGAAAGGACACTAAGATGGGTAAGAAATAAAAGATGCCATACTTGAATTTGTAGAAACTATTTTCTTATCAAAATAATTTTATAGAAGACTCACCCATGCTAACGACCATGCTATTTCTAACCTACAGTTAATATGGCTCTGATACCAATGTTGTGAGGACCCCTGATATTGGATTAATTCTCAAATAAAAGATCATACCCGAAGTATAATTTTTATAGAGAACTAACACAATTTCAGTCTCCTGGATATATGTCTCACATTAGTTCCGAAGATCAAGACTAATGTGCACATATCCTTTACAACATTGTACACAGTCATACAAGGCATACAACATATATATAACAAAACTTTACAAAATTGGTTCAGTACAACAGAAGCAAACGAACAACAGTCACTAACAGAAGTTTTTGCAGCAGAAACAAACTATAAATGGCAAAAGAACCACCAAGTGTGCCCTAACACCCTCAGGCAACTGAGTGGAGGTAGAAATAGCGTCATTCGTTAGTGTCACCCTGATCAGCGCTAACAGATGTGTCATACACATAACCGTCTTCACCTGCAACAAGTGGTTAAAGCAACTGAGTAAAAAAGGCAAGGTAGTCAGAGTCGAGATCCCGAGTCGGATCGATTTGCCTCCGGTAGGATCGAATCGTAGTATCGAATCGTAGAATCGGCGATTCTACGGATTTGTAAAAATACACATATTTAACATCTATACTATAAGTTTGTATGATTGTTATATGGTTTACCACTTGCATGTTCCTTAAAAGTAGCTAGACATACTCTAGGAATAAAAATAGCTTATCATTATCAAGCTCAAGATTGCTCATGCCATAATATAGATATTTGTACTAGCATTACCACCTTGATACAATATTTTGCATGCTCCTTGTTTATTTATAGTTTCATTCTCAGAAATTAATATCAACAAATTTTGCTCTAAAACAAAATATCGACAAAGCACGGCCTCTAAAAAAATTGCCCTAAGTCTCTCTGAGTAGGATCGACGATGAGATTTGGATCGACAGTTGTTGTGGGTTAAATAGAACCGTAAGACTCTAAGAGTAGGATCGCGATCCTACCGACCTTAGTAGGATCGGATCGGCATAAGACTTGGATCGACAGTATCGCATGGGTTAAATGAGTCGTAAGACTTTAAGACTTGGATCGCGATCCTAACTACCTTGACAAAAGGTACTCGCAAGACATACACAAAAACTACTAAAAGAAAGTGTTTAGTAGGACCTAACCAAAGGATTTGAACTTTTTATATGGATAAGGCTGACAACAGAGAGGGTTATAATGGCATTAATTTTGCACCAAGCAACAGTTTTACTCCTATACTTACGAAGTTTTGCTAAGACAATTTTATAAACAAGTTTGGACTAAAACAACAAGTAAACAAACAATTAAACAACAACAAGACGATGTCAAAGTGGCTGTCCACTTTGACTAAACAACAAGCATGAACCACCCAGTTCAAGCCGATACCAAGTATTTCTCCTGTCAATAGTTTTCTCAGATTGTAACTAAGCTGTCAATCAAAATAAGTGTCGTCCGTAACCGTGGACATGGCTATTCGAATAGTTTTCACCCTACAGGGGTGTACATCTTTACCCACACGACTTAGTCAGCCCGTAAGCCTTCGGATGCCTCCGAACGATGACACACTTCATTTTGTACGCCGGCCGGGTGAACTAAGATTCGGTATTTTTTAGCAAGTCGATCTTATTGGGTTGAATCACCCATGTGTGACTAATCCCGCTTAGTACAAGCTTCTGATAGAGCATGCTATCCCGGGCACACATGTTGTGTCGGGAATGCCGATCCAATGAACTACAGCGAAGCCCTACGGAACATGTGATCAATCCTCACATGTCCTCACACCACTTGATGTCCAACTCAATAAAATCAGCCCCTTACTTAACCAAGCAGCGCCGATACACCACGTGTGGAAGTACGTAAGGTACATGAATTGACTACGTCAAAGCTCGGTCCTTATTGATCCGGACAAGACTACCACATTCCTAAGTCTCGTGCACAAAGGCACCATCACTAGCAAACACTTGTCCAGATCTAAACCAAGTTTTTATCAAACAAAACATAACTTAACATTCAGTTTGAACAAACTGAACAAAGAAACCAAAAATACAAATCATTTAGTGTTTCCCAGGATTAACAAGATAAGCTTGTCAATCAACTATCGCTCTACGGACTTGCATGGCTAAGCAATTATCTACAGAACACTCTACTAACACCATATTTCGATCTTAAGCATAAGTGTATGAGTTTGATTAAGGAAGAGCCACAAAGATTGGGATATAACTAACTAACTCACAAAGTATTGATACTTCAAAAATATACCATGCACACAGTTATCACCGCATTTGAAAATACTAAAGTACCAAAACTGGGATCAACATGGTGCAAGAGGATGCTTGCCTTGGTAATAAACCACTTTTTCACTTTCTGGCTGCTCAACAAGATATTCACTCATGTCGAAAAGAATAGAACCTAAAAGAGCAATATCAAATGAACAGCAAGAAAACACCAGATACCAAAATGCTAAAAAGATACATGATCAAAGCTATTAATGTGCAAATGATTTAACTAACAAAATACTTATGTTTAAAACTATTTTTAGTAAGGAAGTAACCCATATTAACATTTACTAGCACTAACTGACAAGGATTAAAGGCTGACTACAAACTACAGTTCTGGTCGGAAAATCCGACAATAGAACAATAGTTACCGAAAGCTATCTTGGCAAAATGTTGGAGCTGTGATCCAAGGAGATGCTAGCTAAAGATCAAAATGGATTCACAAAAGTGCAATGAACCTAATGATGGTTGGAACATCACCAGACTTGCCCGAAGCGGCGGCGCGACAAGAAAAACAGCGACAGTTCAAAATATGGCAAAAGTGGCTATGCAGATTTGAACGTGCAAAGTGCAAAAAGACTTTTGCTTATGCTACTAGGGCGTTTAAGGGAGCTACCTGAGTTGAGATGGTGGTCGGAGAAGCTCTAGAGCTTGCCGGCGACAAGGAAAACCGAAAATGACAATAAGATGCCCACGGTGACAAGATGATCTGAGCAAGGAATCATCGAGTGAGTGATCGGGTTAAGTCATTTACGTCCATAAGAAGCTCATAATGGAAAGAATTGAGAAATGGCTCACCCTACCGGAGTTGGAGACGAAAGGGGTGATTTCGGCCGGAAAAGGGGTAACTTCAAAATTCAACAAACCTGTTGAATCAAAGATGAATTTAATTGAGGGGTTTTACTCCCTAAAGTCTAAGGCATGAAATGACATGAATAGATTTGCTAAGAACTCACTGAATGCAAGATTAGCACGAAAATGGCATTCGGTGCGTGCTCCGGGCGTTAACATGGCAACCTCCCTAAAGGGGTGAACAAAGGTATCATTAGAGATGAACAAAGGTGCCAGAGAGAGAGGATATGCCGTTGAGAGGAGGAAGAACCCATTGCGGCATCAATTCGGCCGAAGGGGTGAAAGATCGGTTTTTATAGTTTTCTCGCCGGAGAAGATGTGAAAAACTCATTCGTGGCAACAATGGCCGCAAAATGATGCTAAGTGGCGATTGCATGCTGCGAAAACACAGAGCAACGCCACCTCGCCTGCGATGTGTTCTGAGCTAGTGCCATGGTGCGAAGAAGACGAAGAAGACACTAACAAGTGGGCCATGGCTGTCAGTCCCAACGGCGAAAGAAAACGGTGAGCTCAAATGAATGTTGATTGCTCAATCGCAAAAGAACGGCTCAGATTGAGTGGGATGTTCGGACAGTCTGAACGGCCCAACTCATATTGACCGTGTGATCAAAATCCAACGGTCATGAAAAAGGAGCGCGCTTGAGTTTCAAATGAGGTAAAGCGACGCCGTTGGATTTGAATTCAACGGTTGAGATTAAAGGGATGTTTAGACGGTCTGAACGGCCCATTCAATGTAGACGGTTCGATCTAGATCCAATGGTCCAAAATCAAGGCGCGTTTGGATGGTCCGAATGGCCCAATTGATCCTGGCAGTTGCTTTTGAATCTAACAGCTCACATGCGTTAGGCTTTCCCAATTGGAAAAGGCACAACCCGAGAAAATTGTAGTTGTTCCGATTGAAAATCGACGGCCCAGATTGCATGGATTGTTCGGACGGTCCGAACGTCACAATTGATCTGGTCCATTCATTTCAAATTGAATGGTTCACACACTAGGTTTAACCAGGAAAGCAACGCGTCTGATTGAAAATCAACGGTGTAGATCGCATGGAACGTTCGGATGGTCCGAACGGCCCAATGCATCTGATCTGTCCATTTCAAATCGGATGGCTCGCGCACAACCTAGTGATTGGGCTAAGCCCTTTGAACGTGACTGGGTTGGTTCTAAAGGAACATGGCTGGGTCTAAACCCTGTTGCTAGGATTGAGTCGCTATAGTGCCAATTGGCATGGGCTGTTGACTAGAACCAAAATCAAACTTTAAAAGTTTGACCAGAGGGTTAAAAATATCAAATAAATTTATAAAAATATGAAATTTTTTAGAGAAGCTACTGGGATGATATATGTCTCCGATAAATTTTGGAAACCATTATTCCTTTCTTGCAATACTTAATTAAATACTTTAACCGAATAGGTTTTATTAGAGAACAAAGATTTTTCTTAAGGTCAAAATAATCTCTAAAAATTTGACAAAAAATATTTTTATTCAAGATAATTTATCTAGTATTTGATAAAAATACTTCCGAGGCTTCAATATAGGTATTGACTTGTATTTTCATTTGGAGCTTCAACATAAGTCTCAAATTTGGTTTGAAAATGGAGGTTTTCAAATTGTAGCAAAATGCCCAAGTTTCAAAATGACTAGAAATACTATGAAAAATATTTTATTACTGTTCACTAAAACTGAGGCTGTTACATATGGGTGCGTACAAATGAGAGAACTTCACTTTATGCGCCATGTTGTTCTACACTATCAATGATTTTCCTGCCCTTGGTAACCTATCGGGGTTCAGTATAAAAGAAGCCAAAGCCTGTCCACACTGCTTAGATGGTACCGAGAGTGTATGGCTGAACAACTCGCGCAAAACTATGTATATACGTCACCGTAGGTTACTTCTCAGGATTCACCCATACCGCAAGATGAAGAAACAATTCGACGGAAATAAGGAGGACGGTTCAGCTCCAAGGGCTTTTAGAGGGAAAGAGGTCTATGATATGGTTAAGGATATCGATGTTGTAATGGACTAGCTAAGCAAGTTGTTCAAGTTTTTTATGTAACGGACCTGACAAATAAGAACCGCCACGTAGTTCTTTTTGGAAAAAGAAGAGGATTGTCGGAGTTGAGAATGTCGTGGATGAGGAAGAGTACAATCAATTTGATGAGTTGCCTCCTTTCGGAGATAGCATCTGGCTTGAGGAAGAACCCAGTAAGGAAGCTAGCTGTATGTGTGTCGATCATCATGAAGGGCTTTATTTTAATTAAGAATTTACTCCATTGTAATTTATTCCATAACATGAGACATGTCAATGTGGACTTGCCATATGTTATTGACTTGTCATCTCTAATTTTGATGTCAATGTGGACTTCATTGTAATGTGGAATGATAATATTATGCACTTGTACAATCTATTTGTCTCATGTCCTAATATGTCAAACATGATGGACTTAATATCTCCTTGCTCTTGTATGGCTTATAAAGGTTCATGTGCTCTCATGCCAAATTATGGAATTCTCTGAATGTGCTCTTGTATGCCTAATACTTGTTCCACATATCTCTGAATGATTTATCATATAGGTCCATATCACAAATGAGTTGCCCAGTAATAAATAGATGATAAAAAGACCATATCCTTTTTATATCATAGACTATAAAAAAGGATTAGCGATCCTATCTTAGCCTTCAAATCTTCGTAAGCCTTCTCGTTGGCTACAGTGGTGGTGGGATTAGCGACTATCAGATCAAACACCTCCACCTGCGACCTTGCATGCTCGATTCATGCTTGTAGCCATTCGGACTCCGAAACAAAGCCCCATATAGCCTAGAGGCCATCAACCCTAGTCTCCTCCATCTCGATGAGGTCGACCCACTCTCCTGCAATTCGGATGTCATCCTCGACTCTCCGGGCTGCATCCTCGATGCGGACCAAGTAGTTCCATAGGACGATATCCATGATGAGGTTTACTCGCTGGATGCCATAGACCCTCGCATTGGTTCATCTGAGGAGGAGCTCTAGTCAACAGATGATGGCCGCTATGGTCATCGGTAGATCGGAGGGCCTACAACGGATGGCATTGCGAACGTAAGGCTTGTCCGCAGCTTGGGCCAGGTTGCGACCGGAGAGGTGCGAGTAAACAAGAACAATGTAGGCCCATACATCCGGCATGAGAGGGGAAGCCATTTGGAGTTTGTGGAGAAAGGGGATCAAGGAGGTTCATGAGAAATCCCTTTCAAAAGGGGATATCTATTTATAAAACAAGTACTAAAGCTGGAGCGGGAGACGAAGAGATACTTTGGGAGCTGTAGCGACGTTGGTGCGATCGTGAGATGAAGAGACACATGCATTCCACGGGAAAACAAAGAGACACATGAAAACGAAGAAATACTTTTCACCAGGTTATCATCGACAGTTCTATTATGGAACCGTATGTGATATGAGTTTATCACAGATGGTTCTTTTATGGAACCGTCTGTGATAAGGTATCACAGACGGTTCTACAATAGAACTGTCTGTGATATGCCTTTATAAGGAGGGAACCGCTAAGGTTTTGCCCTTACTCATCACTCTCGCTCGTTCACCTCCCTAGCGCCCTTAACCCCTTGCTCTCGCTTGTTCGCCTCCCCACCCGAGCGCCACCACCCAAGGTACGTCTCCTCTGGTCCTGCCTCGCGCCGCCATCTCCAGCATCTCCTCTGGTCCTCACGCTGCCGGCTCGAGCGCCTCCTCCGGTCCTCCCTCGCGCCGTCGGCTGAAGTGCCTCCTCTGGTCCTCGCGTCACCGGCTCAAGCGTCTCCTCCGATCCCCCCTCGCGCTGCCGGCTCCAGCGCCTCCTCCGGTCCTCACACCGCTGGCTCCAGCACCTCCTCTTTTCTTCCCTCCCGGTGAGTGGTCCTCCCTCGTGCCTTGTCTGTTGATCTTCTTGGTGGTTTTGAGTACCATCACCGTTGGGAGTATTGCAACATATCATGCACTGTCTCTTTGCATATAATATATGTGTGTGTGTGTGTGTGTGTGTATATGTGTGTGTGTGTGTGTGTGATGTGCTAGTTGAAATATGTGATCTGTGTTTGGGATTGACCTCTGAGACTAGCTTTGGAAGATATTGCAAAGTTATGAGTGGTCCTATTTATGCTCTGTGATGATAGCTGTCTAATACTAAAATTAGCTTGATGATTTAGGTCATACTTGAGCTCTATTGTGTTAGTTGCTGCTGTCTATCGATCATCTGTCATTCTGTTGCTCTTGTTATAACTACTAATTATTTCATTCTGGTTATATTGTTGTCCAGCAACTCAGATTGACAATTTTGGATAGTCATTTGGCTTTAGTGCAGGATCTATGACCTTACCTTCAGTTTATTCTTAAGATAGTCAAGCTCTGTGGCTGTCTAGTTTTTCAGCTTGTGGTTTTAATCCTGTTTAGCTAAAATTGAATCTTTGGTATTTTTACCTTTATGTTCTCTTGACAGTTAAGCAAAAATTCATATAGAGCTCAAAGTTTGGAACTAAATTATCAAGTTCAATTAATGAAGAGTATAGACAATAGGGTTGAGATGGCAAACGCTTGTTCTTTTGCAACTCTCCTTCTGAGAGCACACACAATCATCAAACATCTTTCAGTTATCCTATGATATACTGTTTTAGTCTGGAAGTCTTTTCTGTGGTCTTTTAACAGATAGGTTATATTGATAGTTCTGTAAAGTTTGGTTAGAGCTCAAGATTAGAAACTTTTGTCATAATCATTTAATGAAGACTATAGACAATAGGATTGAGATGGCAAAGGCTTGTTCTTTTGCAACTTTCCTTCTGAGAGCACACAATTTCATCAATCATCTGTGCTTTATGTTGTTTATTGATGTGTTCCTGATGTTAATGTTGAGCATAATATTGTATTTAGATGACTTGAAAGAATTTCATAAATATATGTTATTATGGTCATTTATTACGTGCTGGTATTATGCTTTATTGCTGATAGTGAATTCTAGGCTTAATTATGATTATTGTCATTTATTACATGCTGGTATTATGCTTTATTGCTGATAGTTAATGTGTTGTCTATTGATGTGAATGTATCCTTTGATACTATTTGAGTAATACATACTATTTGTTTATATAGTTAATTGGTTGTGTAACTTCTATTTTTTCTGTACAAAATATGTTTCCAAGGGAAATTATCTTCAAAAATACCTAGTGGATATCAACTTGCAATCCATTTTATTTAAACTCTCAGCGTTTTGAATTATGAAATTTTAGTTCATTGCGTATGTCACTTATATAGATAGCAAGCAAGCGAGATAGCAGAGGCACCGTCTTTGCCACCATCATCGACGTCGCCGAATGCGTTTGGATGTCCGACAGAAGTGATACGTAAGCGAGATGGTAGAGGAGTGTCGAAATTGCCTGCGGGCCGAATGACCATCACGGAGGTCAGTGACGCTGGGATCCCTCTGAGTCCCAAGCAAGCAGCGGCGAGATTCCGGATCATCTGCGAGATACTTGCAAGGGAACGAGTCCCCATCACCACACCAAGCTGGAAGTCTCTGATGAGCATAGAGAGAGGCCAGCTGTGGACTAAAATTTCAGGCTCGTTCACTATCCCAGAAGCATACCAGGCACGCGTGCAACGGCAGGCGTTGCTCGCGATGGGACACGTGTGGAGGAGCTTCAAGAGCATGCTTGTCACGAAGTACATGAACACGGGTTGGACACCCTCACGAAGTGTCATTTCTTGTCGCAGGAAATGTGGGATGACTTCGTGCGGATGAAGACGATCGCCGAATTTCAGGAACAAAGTGCGGTGCACAAAGCTCTCCAGGCACAAAACACTCACCTCCACAAACTTGGCACCGGTAGGTACACGGGTAAAACCGAGGAATGGGCAGCGGAGGACCAGAACGCAACCAGGCTATTTGCTGGGATCACAAACGTGTGTGCCCAAAGCTAGTTAAGAGTGAGGGCATCGCGTACGTCTTTAGGAAACATCTCTTTCACAAACCCGACAGACGAGGTAGTGTCCCAACGTCTAGTAAATATGTCGAACTACCTAGTTGTCAATAAGTCCATAACTTTGTCATCTATAATAACAAGATGACCTCTTGCAGCATGTATTGAGTACCGAATCTTCCCAAGGCTCCTTTGAAGAAGACAGGGAGAAGGATCTACTATCTACAGCCCTGGGAAACAAGGAGCACCAGGTCGTACATGAGGTGTTGGGGTTTATGTACCATGGAGCGATGGATTCCGACACGACTTCGACACGTATAGGAGTAGGAAGAGATCCAAGGCCGAGCACGATGCCCGGTTGGAACAGGTGCATACTGCAAAATTTCAAGCACAGATAACAAGATTGCAGGATCAAATGAATCAACTCTTCAACCAGTCGCAAGCCGCCCCTGTTATTTTGGGAGCCAATCCTCGTCAACATCGGAGTAGCATCGCGTCCACACCAAATTCTGAACATGATGACGTCCAATTACCTATCGACGACATCAAGGTAATGTACATCTCTGGAATGCTCCAAAGATAGGCCTATAGGACGCCTTAGCTAATTACGTATCGTTTTGTAGGAGCCGACACACTGCAAGCACCAAGTGAGGATGATTGGGTCCATTTCTATCGAGGCTACGCGGGGGATGGTATATCCGTACCAGGAAGGGACAGTGCAGCACGGTGCCCAGCTAGCGCAGTGTTACGCGAAGGTCTAGGTGGACATGGTACATGATAATTTCATGGCCGTCCCACTGGAGATTCGCCCTAACGAAGATGTCAAAAACACTAGGGGATGCCATGCACACTTTTATCCAGTGGCCCAAGAAGAACATCGACCTAGACCCTGCAATACCGCGATCTCAACGTGACCATGCCTCACCAATAGGACCCTCGATGACTCCACCACAACCTTCACTTCAGAAGGCCACCTCATCGGTTCCCGTGGAGAAGACGCCGAAGGAACAAGAAAAGTAACACAACCATGCCTTTCCAACTAGACCTTCCATGACTCCACCTCAACCTTCGCTTCAGAAGGCCACCTCATCAGTTCTCATGGAGAAGACGATGAAGGAACAAGAAAAGCATGCCGCCGTATCAGTTCCCGAGTCGTCTTACAGGAAGACGTGTAGCGGGCCAGTTGTTAAGGCCCAATAGAAATCGAAGAACATTAAGGCACGTCCCATGTCTAGGAAATACTCCCTCAGAAGTCCATTGGCCCCCGACACAGTATTAGCCAGCGCTGGAGTAGGTTGTCAGGCTTTGCATATCTGGTACATGTGGAAGACCAAAGAGAAGGGATGCGATACTGTAA
Organism: Phyllostachys edulis; assembly: GCA_036346405.1. Lineage (NCBI taxonomy): Eukaryota > Viridiplantae > Streptophyta > Magnoliopsida > Poales > Poaceae > Phyllostachys > Phyllostachys edulis. Next base: position 75,644,058 of record CM070551.1, on the reverse strand, counting down.
TCACCGTCAGATACACGGACATGCATTTCTTCCACGACCCGGTGGGCCACTTCGTCGTGGGTTTCAACGACTTATTTGACCTATTCAACCTCGATGCCCTCGATGCCTCGCTTCTACGATGCTGGACACTGTAAGTATGTATAATCAAGTTCTACATTCATGTAATACCGATAAATATCACAACTCATTGCTTATGTATAGATATATGATGAAAAATGCCCGGGAATGGAAACAACTGGTGGGTTTCCTCGACCCACACGTGGTCTCTGAGCAAACCATTGAACAAGACGCATCCTTCATCGAGAAATACATAACAACGGCAATGCTTGCTCAGGACGACAAGGACTACATACTGGTGCCCTACAACCAGTAGTAAGTGCTTCACTACTTGGTATACAAATTTCATTTGTACTTTATATGTAGCACGAACTTAGGTCTAATGACTATAGCAGCATACTTGAGTAGGTACGACTGGATCCTTTTAGTTATTGTACCAAAGAGGAACAAGGTAATATACCTTGATTCCCTACTCTGCAAAACCAACGACTTCACCCTTCTGAAAGGAATAATCAACAGGTATGCTCATTTCCTCCATATATAACTCTATTGTAGTCTTCCTTCATTTGAAATAGCCGAGGATAACTTTTTGGAATAATGTAGGTTGTTCATCGCTTATGTTGTCGACAGAGGGTCATACAAGGGATCAAGCGCCACACTGCAACACAGGACGTGATTTTCGGTACGCGCTACAACACAATAATCCTATATCATACTTCATAATAATGCGTCTCGAACAGACTATACCTATATATGTAATTCTATTTTTGCAGTGCCGCCAGGAAAAACAAGATCACCTATGTGCATTCTATGTTTGCCATCACATGTAGCAATTCATGAGTGCAAAGTTGAAGGATCCCGAGGTTTCTCAATCTCGCAATCATTATTTCCTAATTATAAATTTAAATATATATGCTTACTACTTTATTCCTTCTAGCGACAGGGCTTGAACATAGATTTAGATGCACTCGTTGCGAAAGAGATCTCAGATGTTCGAGGGAAGCTCTACGCCTTCATCAAGAAGGAGATCATTAACGACAAAGGAGAGTTTCACTCTGTCGACACCTCTAAACCACCTTCAAACAATTGATTCAATTGTAACTATAGCGACAATACTTGAACATATTCTTTTGTAATTGGTTTTGAGTTGTAAATGATCACTTTGAGTTGTCAACAATTGATTCATTTGTGATGTATCTATTTTCTGCCTGCTTGTTTTCAGAGGGCATGGCTAGCAATTCCTGAGGCTAGCCAAAAATCCAAAATAATTAGAAAGGTATAAAGAACTATCACAAACGGTTCTATTTACAAACCGTCTGTGGTAGGTGTGATATCACAGATGGTTTTGTTTACAAATCGTCTGTGATACTAGACCTTCATAGACGGTTCTATTTACAAACCGTCTGTGGTAGGTGTGATATCACAGACGATTCTATTTAAAACCGTTTGTGATATGTCTGTGATACTAGACCTTTACAGACGGTTTTTGGTGGAAACCGTTTATGATACTAGCCCTTCACAGACAGTTTCAACAATAAACCATCTGTGTTATGCATTATCACAGACGGTTCAAAAACCTTCTGTGATAACCGGCTGTTATAATAGACAAACAAATTCAGACAGTTCAAAAATAGTCTGTAACGACGGTTCCGAACCGTCTGTGATGAAGTTTTGTGTAGTAGTGCTTCCTCGTGTCCGGTGATGTCCAGAACGCGACCGCCCCATCCAATCACCGTTTCGGCCACCTTGGTGAAGAACCTTCCCTCCCGTCTACATCATGTCATGTTCTACAACTCTAGGAGCAAAACGCCTCAACTTATTTCGGGGTTCCTTCATTGGAGAGCTGCACACCTTCCTTCTTCTCCAACTCCGACTGAAACCGCGTCCACTGCCACCATTACTTGCCAGGTGAGTTTCACTCTAATTACTCTCTCCCAGAGCACCTCGATGTTATCTTATAGCTATCCCAGCCACTCAATTTCACCCTCTTGCTCCACCACGACCCTACCACAGTGACTCCACCGCGCCGCCCATGGCTCGCGTCGCTGGCCCACCTTGGAGCTTCCTCGCCTGAGCCGACCACTCCGGTGTGCTCAAGGTATCCCATGAATGCTCATGCCTCCTCTATTTCAGCCCCTACCGCATTCGAGCGCCGCCTCACCTTGTCACCTCCATGATCGGCCGCCGCTCATCATCGAGCGCCCGCTCTGTTGCATGCCCGACAGCACCGTGACCTCCTGTAGGTTCGCCTCACTCTGGACAACCCATTTTGGGAGTAGCCACCTCCTCCACGCCGCTTCATCATCGGCGATGAAAGCCACCCTTGAGCTACCCGAGTGTGGGCGGGTAATTTCCATAAGACCAAGGCATTCCTGGTCTTATGGAGATAACTCTGGGTCTCCCATGTGAATGGATTCCAACTTAACTCCATCTAAGTGAGAGGCTTGACCGAAAACTAGAGCCCCGACGATCATGCACGCTACACCACTGTGAGCACTAAATGATAACCGGTTCTCCAACGGTCCAAGCACTACACTTAGTGAGTTAAATAAGAAGTCACGGACAGCGAGCATGAGATCATGTTGGCTCCCAAGATCAGCGACCAACATGCCCCAAACTCACATATAGCATTGGTCACATCCTTACAACATTCATACATTCATAGTTCAAAAGACATACATCATAATAGTTCAAGTCTAGAACTATTACAAGTGGCCAACCGGCCAAATTCAAATTAGATCACAAAGTAATAGCAGAAGCAATGTAAATAAACCAAAAGTCCAGCATGGTATGCCTCATAACCCATCGGCAACCGACTGGGAGTTAAATAATAGCACTACTTGTCAGTGTCGCCTAAATCAACACTAACAAGCTCATCGGGCTCAAAGTCTTCCTCACCTGAAATTGCAGCATCCGGATTGAGTACAAATGTACTCGCAAGTCTTACACAAATAAAAATTAGTTATGCTAGAGGTTGTTCCAAAGGGTGGCTCATATTGGCTTAGTTTTGCGAAAGACGCAACAATTTTCAACCTACGCATACTAATTTATCACTTGGCATTTTAAAAACAGATTTGAAGTAGAAGTAAATCATGTGATAAATTAATAAATTGAATAACAAATAAGTCAAACAAACATCAAAGTGGCAGCCCACTTTGATACAACAAAATGCATGAACATCCCATTCATGCCAAATACCGAGTTTACCACAAATCAAATACAAAGTCTAACGATAGTAACTCCCGAACTCAAGCAGTTGTCCATAACCGTGGACATGGCTATTCGAATAGTTTTATCTTTGCAGAGGTGTACTACTTTACCCACACAACTCGATTAGCCCGTAAGCCTCCAGATGCCTCCAAAAATAGCACACTTCCTTAGGTATGCCGGTTGAGGAGAATCGAGATACGGTCGTTTTCGGCTAGAAAATCCTATTAAGTTAGGTCCCCCGTGTGAGATGTTACCTTTCTTAGTACAAGCAACGTATAGCACTTGCTAAGGGGCTCACAAGTTGTATTGGAAATACTGATGTAATGTAAATGATGAAAAATGGTGCTCACTTGCACACTATAGAAAATTACATCGTCTCCTACGGACAAATGATCAACACAAGTGCCCTAACACCACCATGAGACTTCACCCAACAAAACCTTCCCCCTACTTGACCGTACAGTACCCATATCCTGTGTGTGGTAGCACGAGTGTACTTGAATCAATGACGTTACCAAAGTTCGGTCCTTAATGGTTCAGACAAGACATCCACATACCCGATCTCGTGCACGAAGGCACCCTTACAGGCAAGCACTTGTCCAGACCCCAAAACTCATTTAAAATGACAAAATTTATCTCATAAAACAGATACGAAGATCTGAATTAAAATGAATAAGAAAGTGAAAGTTTACCATAATTGTCGGGTTATTCCCAACAATCAAACTACCGTTTCTAGACATGCATGGTTAAGCACAACCGAACAATATAATTCACACAATCCTATCTTAAGCATGTGGTACTAGAATAATTCAAGGATAACCTCAATGAATAGGATATAACTAATCTACACATCACAAAAATAGCAACATTATCAAAATAGCATGCAAGCAATTATCATTGCACTAACTTAACAAAACTGGGATCAAATATGATGTAAAAGAAACTTCAAATGATGTTTGCCTTGCTGGTATATCAGTTGTTCGCTGTCAGAAGCGTACAAGTCAATAACAATAGCCCCGGAATCTATAGAATTAACGATATCGATAAACACCGAGAAATACTTCAAAAATAAAAATGCTCAAAAATTCATGATTTTTCTACAGTGGCTAGTGCTTGATTTTATATGAAAATAGGTGAAAGAATTATTCCATTCGAGGTTGTTGTGTGAAAGGTATAGCATTTCTAATTTTAGGTTCTAATAAGCCTTAGTCCATGTAATTTAATTATTTGGTCAAAATTTGTAGAGCAGTAAGGGATACAAGGATTACACAGATAAATAGAGAATATTATTAGAAGTCCATGACATTTGGGTTCATCTCAATTGGAGTTTTTATGAATTAGTTATGCATTTTTAAATTTATTAGCCTTTTTCTATTGTAAAAATAAATAATGTTATGGATCATTTTCCAAAACTATATTCTCTGCTATAGATACATGTTTGAAACTAGTTTTAAAATAAAGTTCATTAAAAATGAAAATTAACAGCACTGGTTTCGTCTATTTTGGATTCGAGATGAATTAGTTATGTAATTTTGAAGTTATTCACATTTTTAGTGTGTAAACAATTCATTTTCAAATTTTCTAAGGCATTTAACTCTTTTTACACCGAGTGGTACTCTAGCCCAAGCCTATGACAGGTGGGGTCTAGTGCACAGTGTTACTTTCCGTTTTCTATTTCATTTTTCGGTTAGTACCGACAGGTGGGCCTCTAACGTAATTGACTCGGTCTTGTGAACTAAGTTCATGGTTCAAGTGCATAGCTCACTTAAGGGGGGGTGGTGCCAGGCCCACATCTAAAAGACTCAAGCCTAACCTAGTTTCATTAATTGCCTCAATTTTTGTTCACGGTCCCACATGTCATTCAAACAAGATCCATGTAACTTTGCGTCAATTAAATCTAATGATTACTTTACCTAAACAAACCCTGATTTGGTTAATTAATGGCATGAACAGTATTTGTCTGAATGTGACACACACTCACACGGACGGCCGTGACCTTGCCCGGCGGCTCGCCAGTGCTACGCGCCATGGCGGCACCAGCCAAGGGCATGGATGGGTTCGTCTAAGCTTTGCGAACCTCTAGTTGGTGCTAGCGGTGGTTGAGGTGTCCTAAAGCGGCGGCTAACTGGTGATGAGCTGCGACGTCCCTACTGTGTAGGTGCACGTGGCGGCCCGGTGCAAAATCAAACTAACCGATGCGTGCTTAAGCTATAAGGATGGTAACTGGAGTTCACCAGATGAAGAAAGAGGTCGAACGGAGCTCAGTGAGGCTTGCCCATGGCAATGGCGGCGACGGTGGCATGGCTTAGGAAGAGGGGCCACCTTGGACAAAATAAATGGCAGCAAAGAGTTGAGAAAGCTTGAGGGTGACTTGAAGATGGTGATATTGTACCTAATCGGGAAATGACTCACGAGAATGACAATGAGATGATGAATAGTGTTGTCAGTCGAAAATGGGGCTAACTCGAAATTCAAATGCTCCTGTGAATGTTTGAACAATCAGCTTGAGGGGAAATGAAACTTATACTCCATGGCCCATGATGATGCACAAGACCATGGGTAGGACTCACCGGAGACGAAGATGTCCACAGAGGGCCGCTCGGTGCATGCTCTACAAGCTCTAATGGCACGATCGTGTCTCGTGGGCTACAAATAGAAACAAGACCGCGCATTAGCAAAAACGGGAATGGCAAGGAGAGTAGAAGCTGGGAGATCTTTTGGTAAAGATTTTACCGAAGAGATGAGGTTGATAAAGCCTCCCTCCCCTCAGTCAATAAAGGAGAAGTGAGGGAAACAATGGGCAAAAGGGGTTTAAGCTGAAGGAGATGACGGAAATGGTTGAACTGGGTGGTGCAGTCACGGGGGTGATGGAGATGCTCAGAGCATGGTGGATGCATGGCGAGCCTAGCCTGTGTGCTGCAGCGGGAGGTGGGAGAAAGATCTGACCAGCGGGCCCTGCTGGTCAGTTGCTCAAAAGTGGCGTGGAGCGGGGCGAGCCAGGGTCTGGTGCGGCCAACCAGGCGACTCGGTGGGTCAGGGTCGTGCGATCACCAAAGGACAGCTGAGATCACGTGAGCACATTTGGACTGTCTGAATGGTCCGACACGTGTAGATCGTTCGATGCTGATTGGACGACCTAGATGCGAGGCGAGTTCGCATGGTCTGAATGGCATGCTGATCTGGACGGTCGATTTTCAATCGGACGGCTCGAACGCGATGGGTTCAATCAGTGCAGTTAGGGGTTGGGTCCAGCCTATTGGCTCGGGTTGGGTTCGAGTCTAATGAACAGTGCAATGTTTGAGTTTAGGGTTTGACTGATTTGAATTCTTTTGATTCTACTTTGACTAAGCCCCTAAAAATAACAAATAAAATCCTAAAATTCTGAAATAAATCAGAGGTGTTCCTGGTATGGTCTACTATCCATAAAAATTATTAAACCTCACTATTCATAATATATTTTGTGCAGTTTAAATTCAAACTTAATATGTGACATTGAATTATGTTTGAATTTTGTGAGGGTTGTAACCAATCCCAAAAATTTGGGAAAAATATATTAATTCAAGATAATTATTATAGTATTTGAATAAATTATTTCTAGATGATTAACATCATGTTTTATTCCTGATCTTGTTTGGAGTAAAGTTTTGAAGTGTAGGTTTAACTCTTGTTTGAGATTTTCCGAGTGCAATAAATTATGCAAAAGTTTGTAAATCCTGATGCATGCTTAAGATATGCATACTAATTATCATTAATAAATTTGGGGATGTGAAAAACCTCACCCCTTACAAAAGATCACGACCTTGAGATCTGGGTTGGTCAAAGATTGGATAGGAAGGTTCTAATAGGAATGCAACATCTGTTGTTTTGATTTCCTTCAAAGATAGTGCTAAGTTATCCTATCAAGGTTACAAGGAGTGATTACTCCCATTTTCCTTACCATTGCTTCGTTTAACCTTTCCTTTCTTGATTTGAAGACACTTCAAGACGAAGGAAAAAGGTTGGGGTATTCATTTCGTATATGGTCTTCACATTCCCAAGTAGCCTCATCTTCAGTATGGTTACTCCACTGAACCTTGAGGAACTTGATGTTGCAATTTTGTGTCTTGCGCTCCGTTTCTTCAAGAATGCGAATCGGGTATTCCCGATAGGAAAGATCAGGTTGCAAGTCGAGTTCTTCCAACTTAGTTGCTTCAGTTGGAACGCGAAGGCACTTCTTCAATTGTGATACATGGAACACATCATGTACATCTGAAAGTGATGGTGGCAATTCCAATTGATAGGCCACCGATCCCAATTTTGCTAAAATTTGGAATGGTCCGATGTAGCGAGGTGCCAACTTGCCTATAACTTGGAAACGTGCATTCCTTTCATCGGAGAGACTTTAAGGTAAACATGATCATCCACCTCAAAGCTCAACTCGCGACGACGACAGTCGGCATAAGATTTCTGATGAGATTGAGCCATTCGAAGTCGCTCACAGATGATGTGAACTTGCTCTTCGGCATCCTCCACCAAAGTTGGACCATAGAATGGTTTCTCCCCGGCTTCGGACCAATTCAAGGGTGTCCTACAAGCTCTCCCATACAATGCCTCGATGGGTGACATCTGTGTGCTTGATTGGAAACTATTGTTGTAGGAAAACTTTGCAAACAGCAAGCATTTTTACCATTTCTTGCTATAGGACAACACACATGCTCGGAGAAGGTCTTCCAAAGGATGGTTCACCCTCTCAGTTTGTCCATCCATTTGCGGTTGATAAGCGGAGCTGAAAGATAGATTGGTCCCCATTGCTTTATGTAAGCATTTCCAGAAATGAGACGTGAACTAAGGACCCCTATCTGAAACTATCACCTTTGGCACACCATGGAGATAGACGATCTTTGATATATAAAGCTCGGCTAGCTTGTCCCCAGTGTAGGTGGTCTTGACAGGAATGGAATGAGCAACTTTAGTCAGACGATCGACGATTACCCATATGGAGTCGGACCCTGTTTGAGTCCTTGGAAGTCTTGTGATGAAGTCCATACTGACTTCCTCCCACTTCCACTTGGGAATAGGCAAAGGTTGAAGAGTACCCGCTGGTTTCAAATGCTCAGCCTTGACTCTCTGATAGACATCACACTCAGCAACATATTGTGTGATCTGCTTCTTCATTAGACTTCACCATAACCTCTACTTCAGGTCTTGGTACCCCTTGATGCTTCCGGGGTGATAATGGAGTCCTAATTCATAATATTTGATCAACTCAAGCCATCTTCTTTGCCTCAAGTTCAGATCGGCTTGGGTGAAAATATATATGGGACTTTTGCGGTTGGTGTAGATTTCGCAACGATTACCGATGAGGTAAAGTCGCCAAAATCTTTGCAGCATGAACTACAGCTGCAAGTTCCAAGTCATGCATGGGATAATTAACTTCGTGAGGCCTCAATTGCCCTGATGCATACGCCACAACTTGGCCCTCTTGCATGAGCACACAACCGAGCCCATGGCGAGAAGCATCGCAGTATATGTCGAAGTTCTTGTGAATATCAGGCAGGACGAGCACTAGAGCTTTGGTCAGACATTCTTTTAATATCTGAAAGGTTTGCTCACATTCCGCTGACCATCTGAACTTCTTTTCTTTCTTCAGAAGCTGGGTCATCGGCCTTGCAATTTTCAAGAAATTCTGGATGAATCTGCGGTAAAAACCCGCAAGTCCGAGAAAACTGCGAATGTCGGTGACGCTCTTGGGTTGTTTCCAATCAAGGACATCTTGCACCTTACTTGGATCAACAGAGATGCCACCCTTGGATAGCACATGACCCAAAAAACTAAGTTTATAAAGCCAAAACTCACATTTACTAAATTTGGCATAAAGTTGATGTTGACGAGGCTTCTCTAACACAAGTCGCAAGTGCCACTTGTGTTCTTCATCAAACTTGGAGTAGATAAGAATGTCATTGATGAACACAATGATGAACTTATCCAAATACTCCATGAAAACCGAATTCATAAGGTTCATGAAGTAAGCCGACGCATTGGTTAAGCCGAATGACATAACAGTATACTCGTACAAGCCATATCGAGTAGAGAATGCAGTCTTTGGTATGTCTTTAGCTCTAACCTTGATTTGATGATGGCCTAATCATAAATCAATCTTGGAGGATACTTGGGCTCCATTCAATCGATCGGACAAATCATCAATCCGCGGAAGCGGATACTTGTTCTTGATAGTGACTTCGTTCAACGGACGGTAGTCAACACACATCCGCAAACTCTTGTCTTTCTTCTTGATGAATATAGCTGGGCATCCCCAGGGTGAGGAGCTTGGTTGAATAAAGCCTTTGTGTTGGAGTTCCTTGAGTTGTTTCTTCAATTCTTCCAACTCATTGGGAGGCATACGGTACAGCCGTTTTGAAATGGGCGTAGTACCGGGTGCAATCTCGATGATGAACTCAACTTCTCGATCAGGGGGCATGCCTATGAGTTCTTTAGGGAATACATCTGGATACTCACATACCACTAGTACTTTCTCCATTTCAAGGGAAGTACTAGCTTTCAAGGCATAGAGATGAGAATTCCCTACTAAAGGTGCAAAAATGACTTGATTGCCATTTTCGCTTGTGACAGAAATAGACTGCTGAACACAATTGATTTGCCCCTGGTTTTTGGACAGTCAATCCATTCCTAAAATCACATCAATACCTACTGAAGTTATCACTATTAGATTTGCCAAAAAGCTAATCCCTAGAATTTCCACTTTTACGTCCCGGCAGACTTGATCGGTTTGGAAAATCGATCCCGGTGGCCGGATATGATAAGGGGGCCAAAGTGTATGCAATTCAAATTGATGTAATGCAGCAAAGGACTTCTTGATGAATGAATGAGATGCTCCCGAATCAAATAAGACAGTAGCTGGAAAAGAATTGACAAAGAGAGTACCTAAAATGACGTCAATTGCGTCGTTCGCCTCTTCGGTAGTCACATGGTTCACTCGGCCACGTGCTGGAGCTTGATAAATCCGAGGCATCCCTTGTTGCCTCGCAAGGCATTGATGCGCATAGTGGCCAAGGTGACCACAATAAAAACAAGTGATGTGGGACCTGTAAGTTCTGCGATTTTGGGATCTTTTGCCTCCAATACTGTAGGGATACGGGTAGGCTACGATAGCAACAATTCAAAATTTCTACCACGTAAACCAGGAAGCCAAGCAAGAAGATGATCACAGATCGTTACCACTAGACGCGCAGAGCAGCGGAAGAAGTGTCGGAGCAGCCTGGTCCGACGAAGAGCGCGTCGATGTACTGATCGTAGTCGATCGTCCAGCGTCCAAAGACGTTGATCACGATGGTCATGGTCGATCGTCCAGCGTCCTCGTTAGTTGATCGTCTCCTCCAGCACCTCTGCAGTTCCTTGCGAAGATCGCGGATCGTCCTTAAGCGCAACAACGTAGAAGCGCCTCTATGGTATCCACACGTCCAGGGAAGGAACAACCGTACGCCGGTGTGCTAGCACCAAATCGCACGGCAAGGCTCTCAAGAAGATGGCGGCTAGGGTTTCAGTAGGGCAACTCGTGTCAACTCCCTTTTCCCAACAGCCTCATGCATCTCCTTATATAGTGCCCCGTGACGGATCCTATCCAAACACGTTTATTTAATCGTATTCGTCTTGGTTTGTTCCAACCCGTTAAGTGTGTGACCCGTTAGGTTCATGTGTAGTTCGGTTGTGACTCGGAAACCCTTTCCGGCCATGAGTCGTAGCGGTTCCTAGCAGGACATAACGATTCCCGAATACACACAAATTATATGGGACGAACCTTAATGCAATATGATCTACGACCAGGTCCTCATCACTTACGACTAGGTCCTATCTCTATACGACCAGTTCGTATTCGATCACGACCAACTCGTAACTCCTTACGACTTGGTTTCGACCACTCTGTGATTACGTTCGACCAATCTACGACTTGCTTGTATCTCCATACGACCAGTCCGTAGCTGGTCGAACTAAGCGACCTACTCATGTATTCTCCCTTTGTCTCACGATATCTGGTTGAACTTCAGGTGAGATGTTGTGTCATCCATGGACTGTTCAATGCTTTCTCGATCGAGTATCGGATAACCTCATGTGGTCGAACTCTTCGACCACCAGTGGCATGGCCATGCACTTTCTTTATCCGACCACTTGAGGGGCCCGAGATATCTCTCTGTCATGTTAGGAGGGCAAATCCATATCCGACCAGTCACATCCCTCTGCATGTTTCATAGCATACCCGAAAGCTACCTTTATAACCACCCAGTTACGAGCAGCGTTTGGCAACCCCTAAGAGTGCTATTACACATGTAGGAAACCATGCTAATCTCAGGTCTAAGGATTATATATCATCATTGCTTGAGACGAACTAACGACACATAGAATCATAACAATCTCAATAGTGTCTCAAGGTGGGTCTTATCCAACACCATGTTCTCTAACACGTGTCCACATTATTGATTCGATATCCCTATATCCATGACCGGTGAAACGTGGTCATCAATCAATACATGTGCTGGTCGTAGAGTCACTAGTGTTCCGACCAGTGACTTTCGACCAGGGATATTTTTAGAACGACATCATCATAAGTTAAAAAGAGCTTCACCAACAAGTCACATACTCGTTAATCTTCATGACTGATGATTCATTCAAGGAACAAGATAACATATTATCAAATATTGTGAACATAATGAAATATAATAATCTCTATGATTGCCTCTAGGGCATATTTCCAACAAATACGCTGCTGTGCCACTGGTGGAGGAGGTCATGGAATCACTGTTGGAGGCCTCGGTGGCACCGGTGCTTGAACACGGGGCACTTGAGATGGCCTAGTGTGTTGAGAAGTGATATCGGACCCCTACTCAAGGGATCCTAGAGGATCTTGACCACGAATGGTAAAAGCTTGACGTTTCACTGGACAACAGATCGCAAAATGTCCCGATTCATCGCAAATGAAGCAAGTAACTTTCTTGTCATGTTGATGTCGGATTCTTTGCTTCTTTACGGGCTGCACTTGCGTGCCTTCTTGGTCAGGGTTCGCTTTAATGACGGCCGCGTGGAAAATCCATTGTTGGATTTCAACTAACTTGGTGATCATCTGGTGTAGACGACACTCCTTGGGATAGTGATCGTGTTCCTAGTAGAGAAAAAAAAGTGACTTTGGTAGTTGGACAGCTTCCTGGTGGATGGTCTCCGTCGCAGTTGGGACAAGTTGTTGTGCACTGATCGATGTAGTGTACCCTTCCTCACCACAGCGTCGACAGACCTTGACCTCTGTCATGGCCCTATTCAACTTCCGTAGTTTGCAACTTTTAGCGAAGTGCCCCATCTCACCACAGCTAGAGCAGATGCAATTGATTTGCTGCTTCTTGGGGCAGCGGGACACATAGTATCCTGCCTTGCTGCTTCCAAAACATATGACAGATTGTTGAAGTCCAGGGGATGGTGCTCCCTCCCCTGGTTGAGTGCTCGAAGGAGTGCTAGGTCCTGCCTGTAATACCCCAAAAGTATTCGAAAGAATATTCGGGAGAGAATAATTAAATTAGGAGAAAGACTAAATAGAAAATAGTTATTTAAGCAGTTAAAGAGGGGGTTTAAAGCAAAATTTGGACAACCTGGGCCAGGGCCTCAGGCCCATTGGTTTTTGGCCCAAAGGTGGGAGGTGGTGGCCAGCCATAAGGGGGAATTAAGCCAAAGTGGGCCATGGCCCATGAGGAAAGCAGCCACCAACAAAAGGAGGAGAGGGAAAACCCTAGGTTTTGCTCACGATGATACATGCTCTGATCTGCCGCCATCTTGTAGCATCAGAGCACACCCTCCCCATTGATGCCGCCTCCCTCTCCATGCCGTCCTCCTTGGCCAAGCCATGTCGCCCCTTGCTACCGGCCAAGGAAGAAGGGAAGAGAAAGGAAGAGGATGAAGGAGAGAAGGGAGAAGAGAGGGAAGGGGAAGGTTCGTGGGCTGCATCATGATCTACAGTGGTTCTTCAAGGGTGGTGGACTGGTCCCGGGGGCAGTACCTTCTGCACGTCCTTCGTTTCCTCGCGGTTAAGGCAAGTATAATGATGGTTATAATAGATATTGTTGAATGGCAATATTTGACATATATTATGAGTATTTGTGTGTTCATGACTGTGAAGATGGCATAATTGGTAATGTTCATGGTTGCTAGAGATATGAGTTATGTATTAATCATGGATGTTTGAAAGTTGTGAAATCTATGTTATGAGCTTTTGTAGTATGAATAGGATATTCATATGCAATGAGGTTATGGATGCATGTTTGTATTAATTTGAGAATTCATACATATGCATCATGTTGGCTTATTGAAGTCTTGGTCATGTGATGACCAAGCAACTCTGAGGTCCCGTCATGTTGATGACGGGCTAAAGGTCCCCATGCTTGTAAAGCATGGGCTTTAATCCCCATACTTGCGGAGTATGGGCAATGGTCCCCGTGCGGATGGCACGAGCATAGGTGTGCATCGACGGATGCACACTTTGCATTACCGGTAAAATGCAAAAGGGAAAGAGAAGGAAAAAGATCATTTTTGAGCATATTGCATAGCATGTGTGTGTAAGGTGATTGATATGTGGTTTTGTGAAGTATAGTTGATGAGTTACATGCTTGTATGCTATTGATGCCATTCATTATATTTGCTGAGTCTTTGGACTCACCTCTTGTTGTTTGTTGTGTTTTAGGTACCTTTACAAGATCAGCATGCATGGAGGAAAGGAAGGATTAGACTTCTTGCACTTTTGCACGAATTACCCACCATGGAATGAAAGGAAAATTAACTAGGAGATGAATGAACTGTTTAAAGTACTCATATTGATTATTGCTTCCTTGGAGTAATCCGTAATAAAGGAATAGACGTTTTGGATGCTCATGATCTATTTCTAGATGTTTAGTTACTATGGATGTCATAGTAACGAATAGTCAGTTTTGATTATGTCTTGATCATATTGCAATTTGGATTATCTTTATATGTTATATTTGTCTGTTGGAACCTCCGGTATAGGTAACTATACAAAGGAGGTTCTGCCGAAATTTTGTAAGATGTTTTAGTTTAATTGCGGTAATTTATTTAATTTAGTAGCATTCCAGGCCTTTGTTTGGCTGGGGTGTTACAGTTGGTATCAGAGCGGGCTGTAGGTCTGTGGTATTGAAAATATTAAACTTGACACACTAAGCACAGTAGTTGGGAATGGGTTTTTGCATTGGATTTACGCTTCCGTTAAGTTGTATTGATGATTCCTATTATGAGATGATCTGATATATCTATATTATAATACTATAGTTATTATGTGTGGGGATAACCCATGTTGAGAGGTTGATATCGTGGTTGTGGCCCTGGGCTGTACCAGGTTACACCACCGTTCGTGGTATATGAATAGCGAAGTGTCCACACTAGATATCGTAGTCCAAGCGTTGATAGCGCGTATATTTATAAGAGTTGTTCTCTTCCTTGAAATTTGAATTTGGTCAACTCTTATCTAGTAGTGATTGATGAGTTTCTCTTGGGTTATTAGTTCATCCAAGTTGATGGGTTGCTTTGAAAAGGATTGATATGTTTCTATTGGCTTAATTTGTCCCGTAAAGCAATCGTTGTTTTCCCAACCGATGAGTCATTCTTGCGGTTAGCGAACTTGGTTGATTGTCAAGTTGACCTTTATATTGGAGTTTTGTCTTTCTCATCGGAAAACATGACCCATTTATTAAACTTGATGTTTTTGGTTAATGAAAGTTTATTTTTGCAAGTCCTTTAGTACATGGAGGCTTTGATTCAATGTATCTCTCTTGGGTATTTTGAGTGATGAAGATTAATGGATCTCTTTTATGAACGAAGATGTTAAACCTTTTAGTCTTTGTGTTGTCTTGGTTAAGTGGCGGTTATAACCAAAGCAATTAATGGATATGATATGGGTTATCGTGTTAGGTCTGCGATGTGTGCATGATCGATCCTAACTAAGATCCATGAAAGGAAAGTTGATTAATTTGAAAGTGTCTTGTAGTAGTTCTCGAGGAGCTGTGATTAAGAGTGTGGTTATACCTAATTGTAATCAATAGAGTTAATAAGAGGTGTAGAACATTGATGAAATTGAGTTGATCATTTAAGAGTGAAACATTTGGTAAACTTCTTTGGTAAATTGGATTAACGGGTCTCAATGGATTAATCTAACCGTTTGAGGTGGTTAAGTTCAAAAGGAGTTAGATTATTGTCTTAGTGGATATTAATCTTGGAGTAACCTTTTGTGGATACTTAGTGATTATAAGTAATTCCTAGGTGTAATTAATGTCTATTAATGTGTGACGACCCACCCCGTGATGTACCGTAAGAGGTCCGGGAGGACCATTTTTTTTTTGCGCTGCGAAGTCACCACGGAAAGATGTGGTAGCACCGCATGGAGCTTAACCGAGGTCTGCCAGGACCTCCCAGGAGGTCTTGCGGACCTCCTGGAGGTCGTGGCCGCCACCCGCTCGGTAGCACCTCCAGGCACATCACTAAGAGAGGTCCGGCAGGACCTCCCAGGCTAAGTCCCGAAGGACCTCCTGGTGGTCCTGCCCCTGTGCATCTGAGCTAGTCCCAGGACAACAGAGCTAGCCCGCACAAGAACACAAGCCAATACCACAACCACGAGGTCAAACAAAGATGAAGCAGACAAATTAAACTTTATATAATAGGACCTTATGGCCAAGCTTGTTAACAAGAGGTCTGCCACTGAGGGCTTACAACACCAACGAGGACTTACAACTGGCAACAAGGAGCTTCTAGGGCTCAAACACCAGAACACGCAAAAGCCATCCAACAAGCACCACAGGCTGTCGGGTGGAGGACGTCCTAGGCAGCTTAGTCGTCGAAGAACTCCTCCTCGAAGAGGTCTGCACTGCCCTGCACTTGATCATCCTCATAATCTGCTTTGACACAGGGCTTAAGCCATGAGTACTTGGAATGTACTCAGCAAGTCACAGAGAGCAAAGATGCAATAATATTCATGCACGGACTTACCAATGGAGAGTTGTATGGTTAGTTTGCGCAAAGCCAGATTTGAACAATAAAATAGTAATAGATTGAAAAGCAGCAAAGTAAAACCATAGTACATAATACTTTTGATGTTTAAAAAGGTGGGGTGAGCACCAACTCACAGCCACAACCAAAAAGAAGGAGTTCCGGTCACACCCGTGACCAGGTCCTTACCCAAAACCCACTCCAGAGCACCCACTCCAGAGGTCCAAACCAACCCCTGGACCACTACCCGAGCCAACCTTGACCCCTCTGGAGCCGGCCAAGGTCTCTTCGAGGCAAAGCCAAGGCATCTCGCGGAAGTGTCCAGTGGCACAAGCTTTTGAAACAGCTACCCCTTGCACCATTTCACTGAGCATGTCCATGACCAAGGACTTGGCTATTCGAATAGATCTTTACACTCTACAGAGGTGTACAACTTTACCCACAATCCACGATCTCTCTAGCGGGACGGGTTCCGGTCACCCTTGCTCACTTCCTAAGGTGAGCAGTCTAGAGAGCGCGGCAAGGCCTTTACAAAGCTTTGAACTGACTCGGGCTGCCCGCTAAGGTTTCGCAATCCCCTCCTGTGGTCTAGAAGTCCGCAGGGTTATGGGGTGCCCCCTCTTGCGCCAACGAATCACACGCTCAACCACAACAGCCCCAAGCCAACCCATTGCTAATTATTCATCCTGACCATTCCCATAAAATGATCTTGTGGTTGCACTGTTTGGCCCAGTTCAACAGACACAAAGTGAAGTCCTTAATTGTGCCAAGGCAAGACTTCCACAACCAAGTGTGCAAAGCACCCACTACTCACTCCCTGCCTTCTTGCCTCAGCAAAACAATTTGTATAAGCCCATGCCAAAAGACCACCCAGTCTTGGCACAACATTTTAACCAAGTGATCTCACACCACATCAACACAGGCTTAGGCGTCCCCGCCATAGTCGCTCAACAATGGCACCACCACACATTCCATATTTATTAGTCAAGATTATTAGAGATGAAGCATGATACGTTCAACCACGTTTTCTAAGCAAGGTCAGATAAGACCCACGGCCCCATGTTGGCAAATAACAAAGAACACCAACTAAATTATCCACCCTAAGGCTCACAAGGTGAACATGACAACATGATGGAGACAAGGTATAAAGGAGGCATAACAGCAAGTAGGCAAGTAACTACAGCCCAAACCATTTTCATATAAACATAGCCATGCATGATAAAGTAAAACCGAAATACATTTACGAAACTTGGTTCAAGATGATCAAAAGGGGATCTGTGGCTTGCCTTGGTCAAGCAGTGGAAAGCCTTCTGCAGCAAGAGCTGGGTCCAAGATCTCCTCGAACTCGTGATCTACACGTTAGAAGAAAACCAAATAAGCAAAACCACACTAAGCCGAGAGAACTTCAAAAGAACCAAAAGGAACTCAAACCAACTCAGCCAAAAAGGAAACCAGGAGGCTTAACACAGCCTCAAAGAGCTCCTGGGAAAGGTCTTGCACAAGGAAGAATTGAGCAGATGAGGCAGGGAAGGAAGAAATGAGCAACAGGTTACAAAGGCTGGCCCGCCCAGGCTTTATATAGCCGGAGTTGGTAGTGTGCACCACAAGGAAAAACTCAGTGAGGTGTAGGCAATCGGGACAACTAGGGCAAGGCTTGCCCTAAAAGAATTGAAATAAAGTACCTCGAGATGTGACTGCATTTAATGTGACCCGACACCTATTAAATGCGCATGAGTTCTGAGGCAAGAGCAATAATTACAAGGTGAAGAGGGCTGGCAAGTGGGGCCGATCAAAGGGTGCACCACAAGTCAAAGAGGTGGCCCCACCGCAAGGGTCATCCCCGCCAAAGACCACTGTGAGGTCCTGGGCAAGAGGTCCAAGACACTCAGAGGGGGAGGTCCTGGACAGGAGGTCCAAGGACTCAAGAGGAGGTTCTGGACAAGAGGTCCGTAAAGCTCACCACGAGGAGGTCTGGACGCCGAATCGCACAAGGGAGGTCTAAGGGTCAAGATTTCAAGGGGAGGACCTCAACGGTCCAGATCAAAGGGTGCAGGGAGGTCCCACCAATAGGGATATCCTGATTTAGGAGGGTGGTCCTTACAAAAGACCAGCAAGGACCGAGGAGGTGGTCTTTGCAAAACAACCAGGAGGAGGTCCTGGAAACAAGGAAAACGCGCAGCAAAGCAGAGCCGTTCGATTAAAATCGGGCGGCCCAAAAAGGATAGGAACATTCAGACCAAACTAACGTGCCCTTAGGATCGGGCCATCCAAACCACATCGGATGGTCCTAAGGTTAAGAAGGCAAGGCCTCAAGCGATCTGACCACGAGAGTCAAAGATGGGTCCAAGCGCTAAGGAGGTCTTGGACCTAACGAGGTCGGAACCTTTGGATCCAACTAAGGGAGGACCTGGACGGCTAAGATCTCCCGAGAGGAGGTCCTAATGGCCAGATCCTAACAAGGGGAGGTCCGAGCGGCTAGATCTCAATAAGGAGAGGTCTGAGCGGCTAGGTCTCAACAAGGGGAGGTCTGAGCGGCTAGATCTCAACAAGGGAGGTCTGAGCGGCTAGATCTCAACAAGGGGAGGTCTGAGCGGCTAGATCTCAACAAGGGAGGTCTGAGCGGCTAGGTCTCAACAAGGAGAGGTCTGAGCGGCTAGATCTCAACAAGGGAGGTCTGAGCGACTAGATCTCAACAAGGGGAGGTCTGGCGGCTAGATCTCAACAAGGGAGGTCTGAGCGGCTAGATCTCAACAAGGGAGGTCTGAGCGGCTAGATCTCAACAAGGGAGGTCTGAGCGGCTAGATCTCAACAAGGGAGGTCTGAGCGGCTAGATCTCAACTAGGGAGGTCTGAGCGGCTAGATCTCAACAAGGGAGGTCTGAGCGGCTAGATCTCAACAAGGGAGGTCTGAGCGGCTAGATCTCAACAAGGGGAGGTCTGAGCGGCTAGATCTCAACAAGGGAGGTCTGAGCGAGGGAGATAAGAGAGAGGTTTGGATCTCAAAGAGGTTCAACCCAACAAAGGAAGTTAAGAGAGAAGAGACAAACCCAGGGACACACAGAGAGGCTCAAACAGCAAGGAACACCAACAAAGAACTTAATTAAGGCTTAATTAATTCCAATTGAACTCTCCAGATTTTAAGACGTCAGGTTAAGCTTTAGATTCTCAATAAAGCCAAATGGTTACTTTTATTTTGAAAACCAGGCAAGAAACTTTAAAGAAAACGGGATGTTACATAATGTTTGGTGTTGAGCATCACTAAGAGATAAACTGATGGGATTTAATGGATTAACAATATTTACATGATGGTAGAACTATCAGATAATAGTATGTCTTTGATGAAAGGGTTTTGGAATAACCTTTTAATTTGTGCAGTAGTTTTCCTCTAAAATAAAGTGGTTGTTGTAGTGAGAGTATAAGATTTTGGTATACACTCAATTGAGGATGAGATGATAAAGGGGTATGTAACTTTTTGGTGAGCCTTTGGGGGCTTAATAAAGGAAGAGTTGACGATAACGAGTCTTGTTAAGGGTAATTTATTCTTGATGTTAGTAAGATGTCCACAAGAGATTCTGACTCGTCATAGTGGTGATGATTCTTCTAGAGAGAAATTAAGTTAATTGTCGTTTGTAATATCAGCTAAATGAAATGTTTGGAGTTTTATATTCGTGGTCTTTTGGGAGTTCATGATTTATGTAGTAGATGGAGTTAATTGAGCAATGTGACATATGGAAAGGTTCTGTTTGGTTCCAATGTGGTTAATGTGATTTGGTTTTAAAGGCATTTTTGGTTTGGGTTGGCGAGTAATGTTGTAATCAAAGAAAATTGCCTTCTTTGTTAACGGAAAATGTGTACCTTAGGTATTTGATGTTGGAGTTAAGAATGGTAACTTGCAACTTTTTTGTTGTTACAGCTTAAGAGTTTCTTGGGTTTTCCGTAGCAGTGTTTTGTTTTGATTCTTGGAGGTTGAAAACTCCTTCTTGTGGGACATGTGCCCTCATCCGCGGACTTGTAATTTTGTTTTAAGAGATCATTTCCTTTTGACTATTTCTCTTGGTCTCGTGCTCACTCTAAAGAGCAACATTTTTTTTTGTGTGTTGAAACTTGTATTAGTTTGTCTCTTCCTTTTTTTTAGAAAGGAATTAACCAACTTGTGTTGCCGAGTCTTATAAAGTGTATTTTGGCGACTGGTTGATGGTGGACAAGTATATGATAGTGGTGATATTTTGGGAACCAAGCTATTTTGAAGAGCAGTAGAAAGTGGATTGGTTTTGACCTTTCACACCTAGAGAGGATTCGATGGAATGTTTTGGCGATGAAACAAAATTGATTGGTGTTACAACTAGTGGAACCTATGGCGAGTTATGATCCAATAACCTTTGTCTATGTTGGAATGTTGGAGTTAACGAAAGTATGACTCTTGATAAATTTATTAGAGTATCGCAATTGGATACTTAGTAAGATTGTGTAGAAGAGTTATGATGGTGAATTTAAATGAGAGTAGCGATGTGGAGAAACCTAAGCGTCATGCTAATTAATGGGATAGCAGGAATTGTTGAGTTATTGTCAAGTGTGACTCGGCCTTAGTGAGTAACCCTATGGGAGTTAGATTATCATTGAGTATGTTTGAATCTCGGTTAATCAGTTAGGGTATTACGAATGGGTATATTGTGGTTGTGTAACTGGATTGGATTGGTGTAGATTAGAGAAGGTCTAAGATTGGTGAAATAAATCACCTTGGGGCGGTTACTTGATTAGTGATGAATGTTGACATTAATAACTGAGGTTATTGTTGAGCTGTGTGAAATTTTAGTCATCAGATCTGAGTGTTACCTATCAAGTATACTGGAATTCATTGTAGGAGTCTTGGAAGTTGAATTTGGGCTTTGCATTTTTATACTAAGACCCTAGAGACCCAATATTATGTGTAGAGGAAGATGAACCGAATCGAATTTTGATTAGTGTGTTGATCTTTGATAGAATACTTTGGATAAAGTAAATGAGTATATGTGCTGAGAATTTGAAGTTGATTATCTTTAATAGAATGAGATGATGTGGTTGTCGGTGAAAAATCTTTATTGAGGTGTTGGAAATCATTTGTCAAAATAAATTTCCTTTGGTATAGGAGTGGACTAGAGAATCCTTTTGTGAATTAGTAGAATCCCTCTAAATAAGTATGGTTGTTCTTTCGGTTTGAGGATCGATTTGGGATTGTCGGTTAGGAGGGAGGAGTTAGCGTGATAATTCTGGACACCCATGAAAAGGGAAAGGGATTATTTCTCAAAAGAACATCTGAGAAAAGAATGTTTTCCCGAGTAGAGAAGTGCTATCTCAATTCTTGTTTGAGCTGAGTTTTATGACAGAGATCTGGTACAATTTGAGTTGACTATGTGGACAAGGTGGTTCTGTCTGGTTCAGGAAAATAAATGAAGTATTTGATTTGGACATTTGAGCGAATTCTCTTTTGGCATACGTGGTGTTTAGTTGCAAACTGCCTAGTTGGAGTGCGAAAAGGTTTTCATGAGGAATCTTCGATTTTGGATTTGAGTGTTTTGGAGAAAAATTGGTACTGCATTGTGAATCCTTTGTTTTCAGATGAATCTGAATATTAAAGTTTGATTAAAATAAGTTGTGTTGCGCGTCCCTGCTTAACGAAGATCCTCCTGGTTAGGATGAAGAGATCGACTGAAGATAGAACGAGCATTCCATATGCTTGTGCACAAATTGCGTGGTTTGGTACCAAAGGGAAAGATAGCCCAAGGTACATTGGGTTGTTTCTGAAAGTTGTGGGGATGTTTGAAGTTAGCAATTCGCTAGAACTGTCTCGAATCTTGGAACGAGTTATATAATGTTTTGGATGAACTGGTGTTGAGAGAATGCTTGAGGTATTTGGAGTGTGAAGTTTCGTAACAGTTGTTGACCAGCGAGATTTACCGCAACATCGAGCCCTGTCCGTTGAGTGGATCTGGTTAGGATAGTACGAGTGACGAGGCGTAGTACATCAGCTGCCTCAAGGTATGATGGTCCCATAAGTCCGAGAGGAGAATGACTTCAGAGTTGAAATCTTGCTTGCGCGAGCATACTCCGGAGTTGTTCACGTTGAGTACGTGTTCGTTGTTGGATACCTTCCGTTGCAGTTGTTCTTCGAGTAGAACGACAGGAGAATTCGGGGTCGAATTCTTTTTAAGGGGGGTAGAATGTAATACCCCAAAAGTATTCGAAAGAATATTCGAGAGAGAATAATTAAATTAGGAGAAAGACTAAATAAAAAATAGTTATTTAAGTAGTTAAAGAGGGGGTTTAAAGCGAAATTTGGACAACCTGGGCCAGGGCCTCAGGCCCATTGGTATTTGGCCCAAAGGTGGGAGGTGGTGGCCGGCCATAAGGGGGAATTAAGCCAAAGTGGGTCATGGCCCATGAGGAAAGCAGCCACCAACAAAAGGAGGAGAGGGAAACCCTAGGTTTTGCTACAAAGGATACGCTCTGATGCCGCCGCCATATCAGAAAGCAATCAGAGCACGCCGCCCCCATTGATGCCGCCTCCATCTCCATGCCTTCCTCCTTGGCAAAGCCATGTCGCCCCTTGCTACCGGCCAAGGAAGAAGGGAAGAGAAAGGAAGAGGATGAAGGAGAGAAGGGAGAAGCGAGGGAAGGGGAAGGTTCGCGGGCTGCATCATGATCTACAGTGGTTCTTCAAGGGTGGTGGACTGGTCCCGGGGGCAGTACCTTCTGCACGTCCTTCGTTTCCTCGCGGTTAAGGCAAGTATAATGATGGTTATAATAGATATTGTTGAATGGCAATATTTGACATATATTATGAGTATTTGTGTGTTCATGACTGTGAAGATGGCATAATTGGTAATGTTCATGGTTGCTAGAGATATGAGTTATGTATTAATCATGGATGTTTGAAAGTTGTGAAATCTATGTTATGAGCTTTTGTAGTATGAATAGGATATTCATATGCAATGGTGTTGCGGATGCATGTTTGTATTAATTTGAGAATTCATACATATGCATCATGTTGGCTTATTGAAGTCTTGGTCATGTGATGACCAAGCAACTCTTGAGGTCCCCGTCATGTTGATGACGGGCTAAAGGTCCCCATGCTTGTAAAGCATGGGCTTTGGTCCCCATACTTGCGGAGTATGGGCAATGGTCCCTGTGCCAGATGGCACAGGCATAGGTGTGCATCGACGGATGCACACTTTGCATTACCGGTAAAATGCAAAAGGGAAAGAGAAGGAAAAAGATCATTTTTGAGCATATTGCATAGCATGTGTGTGTAAGGTGATTGATATGTGGTTTTGTGAAGTATAGTTGATGAGTTACATGCTTGTATGCTATTGATGCCATTCATTATATTTGCTGAGTCTTTGGACTCACCTCTTGTTGTTTGTTGTGTTTTAGGTACCTTTACAAGATCAGCATGCATGGGGGAAAGGAAGGATTAGACTTCTTGCACTTTTGCACGAATTACCCACCATGGAATGAAAGGAAAATTAACTAGGAGATGAATGAACTGTTTAAAGTACTCATATTGATTATTGCTTCCTTGGAGTACTCCGTAATAAATGAATAGACGTTTTGGATGCTCATGATCTATTTCTAGATGTTTAGTTGCTATGGATGTCATCGTAACGAATAGTCAGTTTTGATTACGTCTTGATCATATTGCAATTTGGATTATCTTTATATGTTATATCTGTCTGTTGGAACCTCCGGTATAGGTAACTATACAAAGGAGGTACTGCCGAAATTTTGTAAGATGTTTTAGTTTAATTGCGGTAATTTATTTAATTTAGTAGCATTCCAGGCCTTTGTTTGGCTGGGGTGTTACACTGCCATCCTATTGTCACACGGATGGTTAGAGGACAGACTAAGGATACACCCAAATGAGTGCGATTGATATTTTGGGACAGCAAGTAGAACATCTAAAACTAGCATGCAAAATGGTAATGAAAATGCACGAAACTAACACCAAACGAAAACACAAAGACACAAAGGCCATCATAAGATCCATTAAAGAAATTCATATTTTTTCGGTTACAATTACATCCATATAGGCCCGTAGGCGAAGAGTAATTGCCTGAAACAAAAGTTCTTGCAAAGCGACATCAAAAGTTCAACAACTTCTAACCTATTACACGAATCTAAAGATACATGCTCGCTTGACGCATGTCCGGTCAGCGAGCTTACTCATGCTACAATCCTAAGGGTTACAGTTAAATCCCTCCAAAAACTGGCTTAACCAATAGTAACTAGGCGATCCCGTGTCCTCAGGGTTATCCGGATTGATAAGTCGTAGAGGGGATCCTACATCAATGACATGGCCTCCTGCAGGGTCTAGCCTCTAAGCGCGAGAGAAACCTACAGACATGCGGGTTTGTCACCTCTGTCCATACTCAGGTACCCATCACCTCACATCTGGAAGATAGAAAGCTAAGGGTGCACCAGCATATGGAGAAACCTCATTTTCTCCATAAAGCACGTGTCGATCTACAAGCCCCATGTTGCATAAGGGTTGTAGACACTCATGAGCCACGATGAGATGATGCCGCGTCTCCTATAGCTCATGCATGGTGCAATGACGCATTTGGTCCATTATGCGAATCAATCTTGCCAGTTGTCACACCTGAGGATCCTCCCCATACGGAATCTCGGCAATGGTGTTCACCTCCATGCCGTGAGCTTGCATTGCAAAATAGTCGTATGGTGATTGAGCCAACTCCGTCAGGTCATGACGAAGATGACTCATATCTATACGAGCTACTTCCTGCAATGTCGTGGCCTCAAAGGTGCGACATGCCTGTAAGCCATATGGGATGCTCCCCATCACGCGTTTGGTAGTGATGTTGACCACTGCCAAGTACTCTTCCATTCCCGGCCCTCTGTCGCATCGGTAGATGGAGTATTGGGGTTGATATGTGAAGTTGGCCCTCCACATCATGTCCCAGAGTAGCACCGTGTATCCATCCACATCCTCCGCTTTGGTTTCCTTGACAAGATACTGACGACTCATCTAAGGACAAGAATGGCAAGGTAAGTTAATTTTGTAAATCAAAACAAGAGTAAGGTGAGAAGTGATACTAAGGTGGATGAGGAATAAAAGATATCCTAACTTAACTTTCTGAAATTATTTTGATAACTCAAAAATAATTTTTGACAAAGGGACTTACTAAACTTAACACCCATGCTATTTCTAACATACAGTCAGTATGGCTCTGATACCAACGTTGTGGGGATCCTCGGGTTATTTCCGTAAGACCAAGGCATTCCCGGTCTTATGGAGATAACTCTGGGTCTCCTATGTGAATGAATTCCATGTTAACTCCATCTAAGTGAGGGGCTTGACCGAAAACTGGAGCCCCGACGATCATACACGCTGCACCTCTGCGAGCACTACATGATAATCGGTTCTCCAACAGTCCAAGCACTACACTTAGTTAGTTAAATCGGAAGCCACGGACAGTGAGCATGAGATCATGTTGGCTCCCAAGATCAGCGACCAACATGCTCCAAACTCACATATAACATTGGTCACATCCATACAACATTCATACATTCATAGTTCAAAAGACATACATCATAATAGTTCAAGTCTACAACTATTACAAGTGGCCGACCGGCCAAATTCAAATAAGATCATAAAGTAATAGCGGAAGCAATGTAAATAAACCAAAAGTCCAGCATGGTATGCCCCATAACCCATCGGCAACCGACTGGGAGTTAAGAAATAGCACTACTCGTCAGTGTCGCCTAAATCGACACTAACGAGCTCGTCGGGTTCAAAGTCTTCCTCAACTGAAATTGCAGCATCTGGATTGAGTACAAATGTACTCACAAGTCTTACACAAATAAAAATTAGTTATGCTAGATGTTGTTCCAAAGGATGGCTCATATTGGCTTAGTTTTGCGAAAGACAAAACAATTTTCAACCTACACATACTAGTTTATCACTTGCCATTTTAAAAACAAATTTGAAGTAGAAGTAAATCATGTGATAAAGTAATAAATTGAATAACAAATAAGTCAAACAAACATCAAAGTGGCAGCCCACTTTGATACAACAAAATGCATGAACATCCCATTCATGCCGAATACCGAGTTTACCACAAATCAAATACAAAGTCTAACGATAGTAACTCCCGAACTCAAGCAGTTATCCATAACCGTGGACATGGCTATCCGAATAGTTTTATCTCTGCAGAGGTGTACTACTTTATCCACACGACTCGATTAGCCCGTAAGCCTCCAAATGCCTCCGAAAATAGCACACTTCCTTAAGTATGCCGGCTGGGGAGAATCGAGATACGGTCGTTTTCGGCAAGAAAATCCTATTGAGTTAGGTCCCCCATGTGAGATGTTTCCTTTCTTAGTACAAGAAAAGTATATAACTTGCTAAGGGGCTCACAAGTTGTATTGGAAATATCGATGTAATGTAAGTGATGAAAAATGGTGCTCACTTGCACACTATAGAAAATTACATCGGCTCCTACGGACAAATGATCAACACAAGTGCCCTTACACCACCATGAGACTTCACCCAACAAAACCTTCCCCCTACTTGACCGTACAGTACCCATATCCCGCGTGTGGTAGCACGAGTGTACTTGAATCAATGACATTACCAAAGTTCGGTCCTTAATGGTCCGGACAAGACATCTATATACCCGATCTCGTGCACGATGGCACCATCACTAGCAAGCACTTGTCCAGACCCCAAAACTCATTTAAAATGACAAAAATTATCTCATAAAATAGATACGATGATCTGAATTAAAATGAATAAGAAAGTGAAAGTTTCCCATAATTGTCGGGTTATTCCCGACAATCAAACTACCGATTCTAGACTTGCATGGCTAAGCATAACCGAACAATATATTTCACACAATCCTATCTTAAGCATGTGGTACTGGAATAATTCAAGGATAACCTCAATGAATAGGACATAACTAATCTACATATCACACAAATAGTGACATTATCAAAATAGCATGCAAGCAATTATCATTGCACTAACTTAACAAAATTGGGATCAAATATGATGCAAAAGAAAGTTCAAATGATGCTTATCTTGCTACAAGATCAGTTGTTCGCTCTCAGAAGCATACGAGTCAATAACAATAGCCTCATAATCTATAGAATTAACGATATCGATAAACACCGAGAAATACTTCAAAAATAAAATTGCTAAAAAATGCATGATTTTTCTACAGTGGCTAGTTCATGATTTTATATGAAAATAGGTGAAAAAATTACTCCATTTCGAGTTGTTATGTGAAAGTTATAGCATTTCTAATTTCAGGTTCCAATAAGCCTTAGTTCATGTAATTTAATTATTTGGTTCAAATTTGTATAGTAGTAAGGGATACAAGGATTACACAAATAAATAGTGAATATTATTACAAGTCCAAAACATTTGGGTTCATCTCAATTGGAGTTTTTATGAATTAGTTATGCATTTTTAAAGTTATCAGCCTTTTTCTGTTGTAAAAATAAATAATGTTATGGATCATTTTCCAAAACTATATTCTCTGCTATAGAGACATGTTTGAAACTAGTTTTTAAAATAAAGTTCATTAAAAATGAAAATTAACAGCACTAGTTTTATCTATTTTGGATTCGAGATGAATTAGTTATGTAATTTTGAAGTTATTCACATTTTTAGTGTGTAAACAATTCATTTTCAAATTTTCTAAGGCATTTAACTCTTTTTACACCGAATGCTACTCTAGCCCAAGCCTATGACAGGTAGGGTCTAGTGCATAGTGTTACTTTCCATTTTCTATTTCATTTTTCGGTTAGTACCGATAGGTGGGCCCCAAACGTCATTGACCTCATCTTGTGAACTAAGTTCATGGTTCAGGTGCATAGCTCACTTAAGAGGGGGGGGGGGGGGGTAGGCCCACATGTAAAAGACTCAAGCCTAACCTAGTTTCATTAATTGCCTTAATTTTTGTTCACGGTCCCACATGTCATTCAAACAAGATCCATGTAACTCCGCGTCAATTAAATCTAATGATTGCTTTACCTAAACAAACCTTGATTTGGTTAATTAATGGTATGAACAGTATTTGTCTGATTGTGAAACGCACGCACGCGCATGGCCGTGACCTTGCCTGGTGGCCCACCGGCGCTACGCGCCATGGCGGCGCTGGCCAAGGGCATGGATGGATTCGTCTAAGTTTTGTGAACCTCTAGGTGGTGCTGGCGGTGATTGAGGTGCCCTAAAACGGGGGCTAGCCGGCGACGAGCGGCGACGTCCCTACTGTGTAGGTGCATGTGGCGGCCTGGTGCAAAATCAAACTAACCGATGTGTGGTTAAGCTATAAGGGTGGTAATTGGAGCTCACCAAATGAAGAAAAAGGTCGAACGGAGCTCAGTGATGGTTGCCCATGGCAATGGCGGCAACAGTGGTGCGGCTCATGAGGAGGGGTCACCCTGGACAAAATAAATGGCAGCAAAGAGTTGGGAAAGCTTGAGGGTGACTTGAAGATGGTGATATTGCACATAATCGGGAAATGACTCACCAGAATGACAATGAGACGATGAATAGTGTTGTCAGTCGAAAATGGGGCTAACCCGAAATTCAAATGCTCTTGTGAATGTTTGAACAATTAAATTGAGGGGAAATGAAACTTATACTCCTTGGCCCATGATGATGCAGAAGAGCATGGGTAGGACTCACCAGAGACGAAGATGGCCAAAGAGGATCGCTCGGTGCGTGCTCTAGAAGCTCCAATGGCACGATCGTGTCTCATGGGCTACAAACAGAAACAAGACCATGCATTAGCAAAAATGGGAACGGCAAGGAGAGTAGAAGCTAGGAGATCTTTCAGTAAAGATTTTATCGAAAAGATGAGCTTCCCTCCCCTTAGTCAACAGAGGAGAAGTAAGGGAAACAATGGGCGTGGAGGGGGTTTAAGCTGAAGGAGATGACGGAAATGGGAATGGTGTTAAGAGGCGCAGCTCGGGGATTGATTGAACTAGGCGGTGTGGTCACGGGGGTGACAGAGATGCTCAGAGCATGGTGGGCACATGGCGAGCATGGCCTGTGTGCTGCAGTGGGAGGTGGGAGAAAGATCAGACCAGCGGGCCCCGCTGGTCAGTTGCTCAAAAGTGGTGCGGAGCGGGAAGAGCAAGGGTTTGGTGCAGCCAACCAGGTGGCTCGGTGGGTCGGTGTCGTGCGATCACGAAAGGACTGCTGAGATCGCGTGAGCACGTTCGGACTGTCTGAACGGTCTGGCACGTGTGGATCATTCGATGCTGATCGGACGGCCTAGATGCGAGGCGAGTCCGGATGGTCCGGACGGCACCCTGATTTGGACGGTCGATTTTCAATCGGATGACTCGAACGCGATGAGTTCAATCAGTGCAGTTAGGGGTTGGGTCCAGCCGAGTGGCTCGGGTCGGGTTCGAGTCTAATGAACAGTGCAGTGTTTGAGTTTAGGGTTTGATTGATTTGAATTCTTTTGATTCTACTTTGACTGAGCCCCTAAAAATAAAAAATAAAATCCTAAAATTCTGAAATAAATCAGAGGTGTTCCTGGGATGGTTTAGTGTCCATAAAAATTATTAAACCTCACTATTCATAATTTATCTTGTGCAGTTTAAATTCAAACTTAATATGTGATATTGAATTGTGTTTGAATTTTGTGAAGGTTGTAACCAATCCCAAAAATTTGGGAAAAATTATATATATTAATTCAAGATAATTATTATAGTATTTGAATAAATTATTTCTAGATGATTAACATCAGGTTTTATTCCTGATCTTGTTTGGAGTTAAGTTTTGAAGTGTAGGTTTAACTCTTGTTTGAGATTTTCCAAGTGCAATAAATTATGCAAAAGTTTGTAAATCATGATGCATGCTGAAGATATGCATACTAATTATCATTAATAAATTTGGGGATATGACACTGAGCCTCCCCTATTCTGCCCTTTGAGCTCTTTGTGTGCTCTCTCTCTGTTAGTCTCTAACCAGTGGGACTGTCTTGTAAGGCCAACCAATTTACTGCTAACAAATATTGTGAATGTTATTTAGGTCACTCAAATGAATTAACAAATTTGAAAGTTCAAATTTGAAGGAAGTTTAGATAGTAGCACTTCAGTTCAGAAAGGTTTTCTTTTGTATGATGTGTGAACAGAGAAGGTAATCTGAAGATAATTAAAATTGATAGTAGGCTAAGGACTTTGCTAATACAAGTAGTTAGAAATCTTACTGATTCAATTAGCCATTTGAACATTTCACTAACAAAGGCAACCCAATGAGAAAACAAGGGTTGAAAATGGTTATTCAAAATAAAATAGTGAATCTCCATCAGACAATTGAATAGTTAACAAAGTAGTTAGTAAGCTAATTAGTCAAGTGAGCACTGTAACTACCAAATCGAATTTTTGGGCTAATGAGAAGATTAGTTAACAACACCTCGATATAGTAAAATTCTTTTGATGGAATGTTGAACAAAGAATGATACGGGATGGCCCGTTCTTCTCGAGTAGAACCGTGGATAAATAGTGCTTGATGACGAACAACACTCAGCTGTACACCACGCGCCAGTGCACGGACTTGCAGCTCTATGGATATTCACCAACACGCACCGGGATGATCACCACTAGACCACGAGCGGAGATCGCCAAGCCCTCAATTCCCAGTGGAAAAGCAAACTTGACCTTAGTTGGCAGAACGAACAATAGATCGCCTAGTCCTTTCTCAAAGTCCTCGTATGAATTCTGGTTTTGAAAGAACAAGCAATAGCTATATTTCAATTCTTATGCATAAACTGGTCTATCCGTACAATACCATGTGCTATCTAATTTAAAGGAACAAAGTAATAGCTATCGGCAACAATATCAGTTGATTGATAGGGCCGACTGTTACTAAAAATAAAAAAGGCATGCCTAATGTGTTACAACGAGTCACATTGATTTGATTCGGTCAAGTGCATGCAAATCCCACGCACATGCTGCTGGCCACCAATCAATCCTTCCTTGCATGTAGCGACACCACATTAACCTTCCTTTAACTCTCCGCTGAATCAGCTATGCATGCGGCATCCTTAATCCCACCCGAAACTACCATGCAAGCAATTCCACACGCATATTCAGCATGCAGCGACACCACATTATCCTTCCCTTTAACTCTCCATTAAATCTGCTATGCATGTGGCCTTCTTTATTCCTTGTCGCCTTCTTGGATTCCACCAAGTTATGGACTAGCATGCAGCTCATCTTGCGCATATCCTCACCAACGTCATGAACAACAACTTCTCCTCTGATCGTTGAATCTTCAAATCTGAGCACAATCAAAGCACTATTTTTAGGTAGTATAAAATTCTCGTTAAAATTAATGACATGTTCATTAAGGAGTAAGTTCACTTGAGTTTGTAGTTTCTTGGCACATGCTCTTGTTATTAGTCCTGTCGGCATCTCGAGACGTATATCATGAGCATTAGGTGGAGGAGAAGAAGGTGTCGTAGGGAAGCCCGCATCAAAGAAGGTAATTAGAATACAGTTAGGAATAAAAGTGAGCTACTGACCTTACAAATGCAAGTAAGTGGAAACTTTGTGGAATTAGTTAGCTATTAGAGATTGATCTAAAAGGAGCAAACTAACCAGAAAAACAAGTAATGAAGATAGGTATTCAAAAATAAATAGTGGACCATTATGTGGATAAAAGATTGGTTAATGTAACACCCCGATTTTCATAATCGGGATGTTAATATTTATTTTGGCGATCTAATAAATATTTGACTGTGTTTTAAAATTTTCCTGTGTCTAAGTAAAAATTTTACTTTTAAAATCAAATTTAATTAATTAAAAAGGTGCATTTAAAGTTAAATTATGTTGTTTAAGTAGTTGCACATAAATAATAATAAAAAGAAGAAGAAATATTAAATCGAATTGTTTGAAAGACTGCATTTAAATTAAATTGTTTAGATTTCTTGCTTTCGCATGCATTTCAAAAAAAAGTCATGATGCATGCATTTGTATTGCCGCTTTCTTTTCTGGTTCGACTGACCACAGACGAAATGTCTACGCAACCCATCCTGTTTCACTGTCATTTCCCTATTTCTCCTCCCTAACATTTTTCTTCACCCCCAACTCCCAGCCAAACCTACTTCTCCTCACTTCTATTTTATTTCCCCCATCTCCCCCAACCAAACCACTCAGTTTTTTTTCTTCCCAGCCGAACACACAGCAGTCCGCAGTCAGTTGACTCCCACCTCCCACTGTCATTTCCTTTCCCAAGAGAGCAACCTCACTGCCTTTTTCCTTGGCCCTGGCCGAACCCATCATTTCTCTACTGCCATTTTTCCATGCCTTAACCTCACTGCCAATTCTTTTCTTTACTCCCCCAACTGCCCCAACAGAGCACACCCACCACAGCCATTCATTCTCCACGCAACATTTTCTTCCCCCAACAGCACTACCCATCTCTCTTCTCTTCAACAGAACACCACTTCTAGTCATTCAGCAAGCAAAACTTTAGAACTTGTTTATCTCTCCACCTTCTCTCCTTCCAACTCCTTCCAAAAATTGAGAATCCTTCTATGCATGTTATGTAGCCTCGATCCTCATCGCAAGAGCAATCCATTCATCCAATTAGTTTTCACATGCATGATTGTTTGAGCATTTTGAAGAGGAGGAGGAGCAAGGTTGGTGGAGCTTGTTGGAATTTTGGGCTTGGCCCATACAATATTTCAATTAAATCATAGGAAAATCCCAAAGGCCCACTCATGCATGGTGGAAGGTGGGAAGTTTAGTACAATATTGTTAGTCTAGGTGGGAGCAGACCAACATATAAGGTGGAGTTGGTCTTACCTAGTTGAAGCAAGCAAAAGGAGAACACACGCGCGCGCTCGCTCGCCTCGCCATCCCATCGCCATCTCCACGCCATGCCATCACCTGCATGAATGGTCCAGCGATTTCGTGTTCGGCTGGTTTTGGAGCTACAGCTTCTTTTTGCACCACATAACCATGCACACTGATCAAAAACTGAAAACTGAATACACTATTTCAATTGGCTTTTATGGCACGCCTTAACCACAGTTAAAACAGTGTAATGTCATTTATGACGGCAGTTTCTAATTAGCATTATAGCAGTAGTTTCTAATCAGCATTATAGCGGCAGTTTCTTCTACTGACTCCGGTTCTATAAAAAGGAGACCTCTCCTCTGAGATCATATACAAACCAGAACAGAGAGAGGCTCTCAGAATAGACAGACTTAGTTTTGTGCTGTTGCTCGGTTCCTTGTTGCTGTGCTACCTGGCTACTCCATCCCTTCCTCGATGTGCACCGACGTGGGGAGAGTAGTGTCTCCGAAGTCAGCGTCCCTCGTGATCCTACACGGGTTGGGGCGAATCAGGTTTTTGGGAAGCATTCACATGATTGCTCACTTCTTCCTTCTCTACGCATCATCTTCTTCAGATCAGACTCTACCACGACCTTCATCGGAGCGATCCTCTGTAAGTTGTGGTGATAACATTTCATATGGCTAGGCTTTGTTTCCTAGATATTTGTTATATGATGATGTTAATGCCTACTACTGTTAGTAGCATACTTGTTTTAGGCTTATCTTGTTAATGCATATATATGAGATAGATATATTTGAGTTGATGATCATGTTACTGTTCATAGTCCCAAATATGCCTAGCATATATGCTGCTGTTGATTTAATTATTGTTTTAGGAATTATAACAATCACAAAAGTGCACACATATCTAACAATCCAAAAACCTGATAGGCACTTTGTGATGGCTGGTTTTACCGAGGCAATGAAACCGGAGAAATTCACTAGTGTGAATTTCAAGAGATGGTAGACAAGGGCCAAATTGTGGCTCTCAGCTATGAATGTATTTTGGGTCATGAAACCAGGTCCTGCAGGACCTCGTACAGCTGCACAACAAATAGAGTACGACACGGCTACAACAATATTTGTCGGGTGCATTCTAAGCGTGTTGTCTGACCAGCCTTGTGATGTGTATATGCACATGAACAACACTGCGGATCTGTGGCATGCACTCGAACATAAGTTCGCTGCCTCAGATGCTGGACATGAATTGTATGTCATGGAACAATATCATGATTACAAAATGGTTGATAATCGTTCTATAGTCGAGCAAGCTCATGAACTACAATTTGTTGTGAGGGAACTCACCCACCTTGGTTGTCAATTGCCTGACAAATTTGTGGCTGGAAGCATTATTGCGAAATTACCTCCAACTTGGAGGAATTTTGCCACATCTCCGAAACACAAGAGGCAAAACTTTTCCATCGAGGATCTGGTTGCTGGTCTTGATGTTGAAGAGAAGGCTCGGGCAAAGTATGTAACACCAATGGTGAAAGAGGGACAGTCTAGAGCAAACATCATGTAGTATATCGACATAGGGAAAGTCAATGTTTGTAACATCCCAAAATTTGGTATGTTTTAAAGTTTAAAAAGAAAAATAACCATTTGGATTTTTCTGTTAAATTTAAAGCTTAATTAGGATTTTTAGAGATCAAAAATAATTTAATATGATTAATCTCAACATCAACTATTATCAAAATTATTTTTGTTGGGTTCTATGTGCTTGGATATATTTTCTAGAATTTTTCCAAGTGCATTTGCTATTTTCTAGTTGTTATTTGAATTTTCTACTATTTTCTAAAAAAAAAAGCTACTAAAATCTCAGTAACAGTGTTTGGGCCGAAACCCACTTCTGTTCTAGCCCAACCCGGAACTATGCGGCCCATTCCTCCGCTTTCGGCCCACTCCCGCCGTAGCCTGTACCTTCTCTCTCTCTCCCGAACTGGTCCCACCAGTCAGTCTCACACGCGTCTTTGGTCACGCGTTTCCACCCTATCCTTGCCCGTTGACGAGTGGAACCCACCTGGCCACGTCACCTTCATCTTCGAGCCGGACTCCTCTCTTCCTCTTTCCTTCGAGCGTTGCCGCCATCTCCATCTTGGACTCTTCGTTCCCGAGGCTATTTAGGGCCCGAGGATCCTTGCTTCCCGCACCACGAGCCGCGCCGTCCTCGAAACCCTAGCCGCCCGTACTCAAGTCTTCGTGTAGCATCGTTGCTTTCAGCATCATCTTCAGCTTCAGTCGACGGTCTATGTCCTTGTCGCCGCCGCTCCAGCCCTTCTCATCGCTGTTGGCCGCCATCTTCGGGACCACTACGTCATCTGCATCTTGGTGCCGCCCTTGTCCTCACCGGAGAGTCCTTCTAGCGCCGTCGCCATCAAGACCGTAGCCAATCACCGCCTAAACCTCGCCGCCAGCCATCCTTGTCATCCTCAAGCACTGGTGAGCCCGCTAATGAGATCCTTGTCGCACCTCTACCTCGTGGTCACCTCCATCACCGCCAGCGAGCCGCCGTTCGCCGGATCTCTTGGGACCCGAGCGCTACCCGCCGCGTTGTCATTCGTGTCAGCGCCAGTTCACCTACCACATTAGCTCTGGAGCTTCCGTGTCACCCGTGTGGCTGCCACGTCAATGCCGCGTGGTAGATCTGGTTTCAAAACCCTAAACTAACTCGGTAGACTTAGTCTACTGTGAGCTGTCATGCTAACCAGTGAGACCCACATCGTAATTTCTTTTTCTTTTATTTCTTTTCGGCTGAAATTCATTGTTGTCGTCAGCACATGTCATTAATTGATTTTTCAGTAGAAAAGAAATTCAGTAAAATCCATAAATCTGATTTTCATCAATTTATGTGATTTCAATCTTCCAAAGTCGATATCTTTTGCATCCAAACTCCGATTGAGTCCATTCAAATTCCTAAATTCATCTAAATTTGAGATCTATTTATCTGATATTTTTATTTAATTTTAGGAGTTTGTTTCCTCTCTATTATTGATTTATTTGGTTTATGCGAGTAAACGTTTATGCGAGTTTTGAGCAAGGAGGAGTATACCAAGATCAAGATCAATACCAGGAATTATTCCAAGGCATGTCCTGGTCCTTTAATCATATTGAACCTATGATTTCAAAAGTATATTGTTTTATACAATTGCATGCTATCTTTATATAAATTGTTTTGGGATTCGCTATCACCTGTTGTCATTATGCCTCCATTGTCTATTTGAATGCCATGAATCCTTTATCACCTTAGCATGGATAATTCTAGTTGGACATATTCATATCACCAACATGTGTATCATAGAGATTCCTAGTTCAGCTTAGTTACAATGGGTTCATCATCACATGTGTCATAATGATAAATCTTGACTTAATGAAATATAGAATCGTGGTGGTTAGCCACTACTGTTATGAAAATTTGCGTACCATGACAGGGGTATGTCAGTGGTCTTGGTTAAATAAAATGGTTTTCGCTCGGGCGAGTGGATGGTGGATAGTGGGGATGTGGATTTAACATGTTGTGGGTTCGTGGTAGACTCGCCTGAGTAACTTGTCAAGGACTTAATCTTGTGCGCCATTGAACTGGGCCTTAACTGAACAACCACATGTCTGGTATGGGACGGACCTAGCTAACTAATTAGCAATGTCTTAATTTTGGCTCTGTCGTGGAAAGCGTGAGTTGTGGGAAACGTATACTCACGGTTGTGCAAGAGGGGGGGCCCTGTCTGGTCGGAAAGACATTTAGTGTTGAAACCTTAGCGGGAAGAATTGGGTTAAGAAGGAGCTTTGTAAAAGCCTTGTGATGATCACTTAACTCGCACACCCAAGGAAGTGTGGTCAGACTCTTTGAGTTAATTAATCTCTTGTGGGTCAAGCTGTACAACCTCTGCAGAGTGTAAAACTATTCGAATAGCCGGGTCCACAGTTATGGACGTGCTCGGGGATTTCACACGGGAGATAGAGTTTCTTATAAAATGATTCAGAGTGTGAATGGGAAGTTCACTTGATAAATATAATGTTTGTTCGGTGAACGTGTAATTAACTTGGTGATTTGTCTTGGGGAGTGAATAGGTAGTTCACTAGTTGTTTCAAAGAAATTGTTTAATTTCTAATTATTCTTTTCAATTACACATTTCAATCTATTTATTATATTTATCGTCAGTGCTGCTTTATGCAAAAGAACCATACAGCTAACATTTGTTCAAGCCTTGCATGAATACTAATTGCATACATTTCCCCACGACATGCTGAGTGATTTATGTACTCACGACTTTACGCCAATGTTGATTAGTTGAAGAATATCAAGCTGCCCAAGAGTTCTTTCAGAAGGAGGACTATGAAGGTTTTGCGGATTAGGATGTATTCTCCACTCGATTGCCTGTGGGCATATTGAATGGCCTTTTTAAGAGTTTCGTTCTACTGCAAGAGTTTATTTGTTTTCTTTAGCCCTGCATGGCAAGTTCAGTAAATGTTGACCATAAGGTCTAGTTGTTATTATTATTTGTTACTTTGAGATCTTTTTAGTTAAGTCGAATAAATGGATGGTATTTCATCACTGTTTCATGTGTGAGCTAGCTACTGATATGGGACTAGTTCAAAATAGACAGAGGTTTCCTAAATCATATTTTTGGGTCTCGACAGAGGTGGTATCA
This sequence comes from Phyllostachys edulis, assembly GCA_036346405.1. Classification (NCBI taxonomy): domain Eukaryota; kingdom Viridiplantae; phylum Streptophyta; class Magnoliopsida; order Poales; family Poaceae; genus Phyllostachys; species Phyllostachys edulis. Next base: position 75,606,264 of record CM070551.1, on the reverse strand, counting down.
GTGCCATATCGACTGTAGAACGCAACCGTAGTTAGCATGGTCATTTTAGTTAAAAGCTTCAAAATTTATTTTCTAAATCAAATCAACTCAACTTGATTTATGTGGTTGATCTTCTCTCATCTATTCTAATTCTTTTCTCATCTGAGTCTATTCTATTCTTATCCTAGTCTATTCTTTTCTCATCTTGTTCTAGAGATCTGGTCTCTTGCCTTTTCCAAACTTTGATTTGCAATTTTAATTTGATAGTCTTGCCAGTTAATTTCTTTAGATGGTACAAGTGTATCATGATCAAAGAGGAGATTGGCCTAGAGTTCTTCAGTGCTTGCTGTAGAGTTTGAGAACAAGCAGGAGTGCAACTTACTTCACCAAGGGAAGAAAAGTGAAGGGGCACATGATTGGATTCGAGACAAGGGTGTATTTCATCGTAAGGATTGGAAGCCACATTGTCGACGATCGAATCGCCAATCTTATGAAAATAAAAAGAGGAAAATGACGTGGAGTATCCTAGAAGAGAATGGGGGCTGCTCTTTATTAATATGAACTGGGATTACAAGACTTGACTAGGGACTATCTCCAATTACACTGAATGTATTGAATACTAGTGCTTTGGCTTCTGTGTTGCCTTTTGTTGTTCGCTGTTGTGTGTGCGTGTCTCCTCGTCTTCTGTGTTCTATCATTAAATAACTCCCGAAGAGGCGGCAGTTACTCCTGGAGAAGACGTCCCTGATGAAACGTTACAACTAGTCGGAGGTTTAAGGTAGTTAACAATGTGCTAACTGCCTTGCGGTTAAGAATTTGTGAGACTCTTAACCGTAAGGAGGTTTATCGTTAGTGTCTTGTATATCATCGTAAGGTATGGAACGTTTTGCACGTGTTCCATTCATCATACGGTTAAGGGTGCCTGTTCATAGTATTTTCGAGCAGCTACCTGGTCGAAACCTAGTCTGACCAGGGTACCCATCGTGTAACCTCTGGAATCCTTACGACCAGTGAGGTCGTTAGCCTTAGGGGTTACGACCATGAAGACGTATGGTCTTTTATGTATTTAAATTAATACATAGAGGTTTTAATCCTCGTCAGCTAGCCCCCGAACTTTAAATGAATAGGTTGTGTGAACGCCTTCTTCCGATGAATTTGTATCGGGCAGACCCCCATTTAATGTCGTGACATCCGAGGTGGTTTGTGTTCATTTTAAAGTTGAGAACTTGCCTTGGGAACTGAAGAGTTTCTCTGTCCGTTAGGCAAAAAAGAAGCTTTTTGCAGTTCAGACTTTTATGGATAACCTCCGATCATGATTTTAAAGACCCGAGGCTATAAAATCCCCATCGCTAGACCTTTTGGATTCTTTATGCTTCAAGATCCCCCTTTCTGATCTCTTTTACCAAGACAAAAAATCTTCGTCCTTCTTTTCTTGTTCTTCCGACCACAAAAAATCTCCTACGAACTCTACTTATCCTTGAGGATTTTCATCATGTCGGAGCAAATCACAAAGTGGTTGCCTTCAGATTTGAGCAAGAAAAAGCTAGAGTCTTTGGAGAAGATTGGGATGCTTCTGGACAAGAATTTGATCAGATGGAGATCGGCATTTGGAGAGCATTTCCCAAGTCGCGAAGATGAGGAAATTCCTGTTTTCCTTGCCTACATCGAATGTGGGCTGAGATTGCCGGTACACAAATTCCTTCTCTGTGTTCTTGAGTTCTACGGGGTGGAATTGGTGAATTTGGCTCCAAATTCCATCGTCAACATCAGCATCTTCACATATTTGTGTGAAGCATACCTGGGAGTGCCTCCGAGTTTGAGACTCTTCAGGTATTTCTACCGAATGGTAATGGGGAAAACCACGGATACTCCCGGGGAATGTACATTGCGTCTTCATGACAGGAAGGCCAATGAGTATATTCATATGTACTCGAAATCCTCGTGGTCATCATGGAAGAAGAACTGGTTCTATATGACGGTTACGAGGGATGATGGCCTCTACTTCGCCGGGATGAGAGCAAATGAAAATCCCAAATGGAGAAAGACCGTGGAGAAGACAGGAGTGGTCGGACGATGGGTGGATGCCATCTACGACCTGCGAGTCAAGGGCTTGACCTCTTGGCACGTGGTGAGGGATTTCACTAAGCGCCAGATTAGTCCACTGAAGCTTCGGACTCACTCCCTGATTTGGTCCAATGGTCGTGATGAAGCTATCTCAGGAGGTGGTAAGTCTTTGAGATAAACTCCGACCAGTATTTTCATTTGATTAATGTACTACCTTAAAACCTGTTCATGTTTTGTTTTCTCTCTTCTTTTAAAGCTCTTTCCCCTGAGGAAATTAGAGAAAGGATCAGGCTGATCTATGCAGGGGAGCCTAGAGAAAAGGCTGGATTCCCTGAGATCTTGGCCATAGTTCCTGCTGAAGAGAGAGCAATAAGGCTTAAGGTAAACAATAAAAAATCTCTTTTATCATGCATATATATATTCTCCGATCAGATTTTTGATCATGCTCTATTTTTGTAGTTGGTCGGGTTATGAGTCACACAAACCGGTGAGGCTAAACATCCCACCGTTGTTCCAACCGATTCGTGCCTGATGCACCGGAAGAGGATGAATCTCCCGAGGTAACAGAACATTTCATAAGAATATATATATATATATGTAGTTTAGATAAAAGATTTCATCACCTAACCAAATTCATTTGTTGGTTTAGGTGGAGAAGGTCAAGGCCACCGGTCTTGCGACTACGGAGGTTGTTAACCCTGCACGGCCGTTGATTTAACGGACAGCTTGTTATCGAACAACTAGTATGGAGGCTGGTGAAACCACTCCGCCCGACCAGATGATCAAGGACATGACTTTTGACGAGCTGATCGAGGGCATCCCTTCCAACATCCTATTGGATAATGCAACAGACTTGGCCAATCCTGCCGGTTCGAAACCGGCAAGGTCAGAAGAAAAGAAAAGGAAGGGTGACGGTACAGATTTTACTCTTCCGCATTTTAGAGTCAAATCTCGGAAATTAACTAGGTACGCTCAAATGAAAGTGGTCGTATAAGCGCATACCTTTAATAGTTTCTTGATGATTTGATGCCCTTTTTTTATAACTTCCCTTCTTTGCTTGGTATAGGTCCTCTAGCGTTCCGGTCGTTTTCGACCAGATTCCTTCTAAGGACCAGGTACTTGAAGAGGTCCATGAGCAGACCACTTCTCAGGATAAAGTTCCTGAGGAAAGGGTGGTTGGAGAAGCCCCCGAGCAGGTGTTAGGGCCAATAGTTGAGTTGGAACCATTGGTGGTTCTAACTCCTTCTGCGGAGGTAGATGCCCCTAAAGGCCCTCAACAGGTTCCGACCATTGTTGGTAATTCTCCTCAACCTGACAAGTTTCCTTTTCGCCCCCGATTCATTGAGGATAAGGAGCTTGACGAGGCATGGGGAAAGATATCGGATCATCAAATAAAAATGCTTCTTGATTCAATATTTGGCGGATATAATGATTTGGCGATCCGGGTAAGTATCTACGACTAGTTTCATAATCTCTAAAAAATCTTTTAAAGAGAATTTTTAAAGAGGAAAATGCTATTTGAACAACATATGGTCGAGAATTTTGCTATGGTCGGAGGACTGACCCAGCGGATTAAAGACTTGGAGCAGAAACACTCCGAATTAGAAAGTAAAAACTTTCCCCTTAGCCTTTTTCTTTCTTCAATGCTTCGCCCTTTGCTAATTATTCTCCCTTATCGTATTTGATAGATTTGGAGAAAATTAAAGAAGAGATCCTGGCTGAGAAAGCCAAGACAGCTCTGCTTGAAGAAGAAATCAAAGCTAAGGACCGGTCAATCGCCGAGGCTACGATCAGCAAGGAAGATCTTAACAAGAAAATTGAAGGTAATAGGTTGTAAACTTGACTTATTATCTTCCTCCAATTATTTTTGTGTTTATCACCTGTTTTAATCTTGCAGAGCAAAAACAAGTTTTGGACAGAGTAGAAAAGACTCTGAAATTTGAGCAAGACAAGGAGGCGGCTCTCGTTCAAAGTCTAGATGAAAAGACTGTATTTTTGAACAAGATGATCTTTGATATGGGATCAGGATCAAGCCTGCCTACCCTAAGAGATCCAGTAAAGAAAATGAACTACTTGGGTCAACTTCTAGAGGATCTTAATACTCTGCTCAAGACTACTAGGAAGAATTATGCCTGTGCCATGAAAACAAAGTTGCTAGTGGAGTTAGTTTTGCTTTGGCAAAACCGAAAGCTTCCGACCCCTCCATTGATTTCCATGTTGTTGAAGATGACTTCAACTGTCCACCTGAGGAGGCAACCAAGTTCATGGAAGAACTCAAGCCACTCGGAGATAAAGTAGTAGAGGAGATGGAGGTCGGATCCCCATCAAGCAGTAATTAGTCTGGGAATATTTCTAGAGTAGGCTCCTGCAAAAAGTGTAAAAATATTGAATATGTGTAAAACTTACCTTTTATGTCATTAACAATGCCTTTGTTTTATCCTGTTTGACTCTCTTTTTTTTAAATTCTCACACACCTCCTAGCCCCCGACTGCTTTATAGTAGAAGAACTTTACTATACAAGCAGGTAGCCAAGAAAGAGAATGAAAGTCGAAACCATCATTTTGAAGGTATGTGCCGATATGAAGTCAAAACTGATCGTAGTAATACTAGGAAATCATTGTGGTCGGAACCAGCTTATGACTTTGCCTAGTTATAGATCTTTGTTTGTCATGATCGAAATACCAATCAAAAGTTATATATGGTCGGATAAGAGACCTTGTTATTTGACATAAGAAGAAATGCAAAAATGAATGCAACAAATTATAAGTGAACTTTGTTTATATCTATTATCCTAAAGTCTGGTTGGAAGGAATGCTTAGATCTGAAATCATATATCATATTTCGTGAAACATGTTCAAACTCTCTATCCGACTAGTAGCGAGGATCGTAAGAAAAGAACCGTCGCTAGGAAGCTCCTTCCAGTGGGCAGGACCACGAGCGAAAAAGGAGAGACTTCGACTAGGAGGCTTTCCGTGTCCCGACCAGTAGCCAGACAAGAGCAGAGCAGAATCTTGAAATAATAAAATATAACCTTCATAATCTTAGGCATATCATTCAGTATGGAAAGTTATTTGTACGATGCTCTGATTACTCATATATTCCCTTAAGAAAAGAGTTTTTGTCGCGCGTGGAAAAAAATGCTCACGACTAGGACCAATACGGCGTAAGACATATAAGTCGTTGCCATAGAGTAACAGAGATCCTTTGAAAGGATATCGGAGAGAAAATTGTCTTCTCCGACCAGTTTAAATTAACAATCATGAATGACCAGCCTATAGGTATATATATATATAAGCAAGGTTACTTATTATTTTTTAAAGAATAAATGAATTTATTGAAATTGAAAGAATTAAAAGAAAGTAAACAATAATTAAACATAGAACTTACGCAATTGATCAATGTTCCAAGAATTTGACAAAATTTGCCCATCAGACATAGCCAACAGATGTAACTCGGTCCTGTAACTTCGACCACAGTGTAAGGACCTTCCCACTTGGGGGAAAGTTTATTGCGATTTGCTTGGCTCAATTTTTTCGAGAACCAGATCACCTACAAAGAAGGTCAGCGAGGTTGCACCTTACGACTATGGTACCTTCGCATGGCTTGTTGGTAGACCGCCGATCGCATAAGGGCTTGGTTTCATCGTTTTCAAGGAAATCGACGCTGCCGAAGTCTTCGTTCATTCGATCGTTTTCGTTAAACCGATCAATTCGAGCAGAGCCAATTTTGAGATATGGAGGAAGCATGGCTTCAGCCCCGTAAACCAAAAAGAATGGTGTTTCACCGGTCGCACGACTGGTCGTGGTTCGAACGGCCCATAATACAAATGGGAGTTCTTGAACCCAAGCTCCTGACGGTTTGATTAACTGGTCGAATACTCGGCGTTTGATCCCTTGCATAATGATACCATTAGCTCGCTCAACTGCTCCGTTGCTCTGCGGGTGAGCAATAGAATCAAAATGAACTTTTACACCAAGTTCATCGTAGAATTCTTGAAATTGACTGCTAGAGAACTGGGCGCCATTATCTGTGATTATACGACTAGGTACACCAAATCGTGTGATCACATTTTTCATGAGGAATATCTTAGCGGCCTCAGTTGTTGTTTTAACAACCGGCTCGACCTCGATCCATTTTGTAAACGTGTCAATCATGACAAAAAGGAATTCGAAACCCCCGGGTGCTCTTGGGAAAGGTCCCAGAATGTCCAGTCCCTAGGTTGCAAAAGTGTAACATCCCAAATGTATAAATAGGTGTGTGTTTCAAATGTAAGAAAATGTGTAGAAATTAAAACTTTTTCTCACATCTTGAAACTCTTGAACTCACCTACATTTCTTGTCCAAGAGTTGTGGAATCCAAAAACACAAAGCTCTTGTTGACTAAAGTCAAACCATTTTCCACTTGTCTCAAATCTTGTGCCAAACTTGGGGAAATATTTTCCCTTGGTCCTAGAGATGTTGTGTGACCCCTCTGAAAAATATCATAAGTTTTAAAACTTGTTTGATAATTTTTGGAGGTAAATCAACCCTAGGACAGCCTTGATGAATTTTCTGAGGAAAATGTAGTACACAAAAACCTCTGGAAATTTTATGAAAGGTTAATCCCAAAGTCAGCAAGCTCTAGTTAAAATTTTATAAATTTTGGAGTTGATTTGCTATCTCAATTAAATCCGCAAAGTCTCAGCTTTTAAATTCAAACTCAATTGGCTGGCACTATTCCTTGGGCTTGAGCCGCTTTCCAAAGCTAGTCAAACCCAACCGCATCACCAGACCTCCTTTCCACCCGCATGAGGTCATAACCGTTGGATCAAGATCCGATGGTCACGACCTCCGCCACAACCAGCTCAGCCCAGTCCTCCCCGCGCGATGTGTTGTGCGCCGTTGGATTAAAATCCACGGCCACGACCTCCCCTTTTGCATCGAGCGCATCAGACCTTCCACCCGCGCGAGGTCGTAGCCGTTAGATGGAGATCTCATGGCCACAACCTCCCTTCTCATCTCGTAGATGTTGGATAAAGATCTAACCGCTACGACCTCCTTTCCCTTTTTTGTATTGTGCCTAACTGCCCAAACCTCCCACACCTCAGTTCGTAGCCGTTAGATCCAGATCTAATGGTCACAACCTCCACTCTCATTTCGTTGCCATCAGATCAACATCTCACGGCCACGACCTCCTTTGTGTCGTGATTAATGGCCATGACCTCCCCTAAATGTTATGCGCCCTTGGATGTAAATCCAATGGCCATGACCTCCCCTAAAGTGTTATGCACCCTTGGATGTAAATCCAAAGGCCACGACCTCCTCCCTCTCCATTTAAATCTTACCGTTTCAGATCTAAGGGCTGTGACCTCCCAGCCTTTCTCATCCAATGGTTGGGGGCAGGTCCTGTTCTTCTCCTAGCTCTGGCGCGCGTGTGCGCCATGGTAGTGGAGGAGGTCAGTGACCTGTCTTGTCCCAACGGCTCTGTGCCTGTGCGCATTTAATGTGTGTCAGTGCTTTCTGCCCCCTAGGTCTGGCTCAGACCTACCCCCATCACCTCCATGTCCTGTCCAAGCCATGGACCGAGCCATGGGCTAAGCTCACCATGGAGCTTAGCCCTAGCTCATGGTCTTTCTCCTCAGGCTATAAGACCTCCCCCTTGTCTTCCTTGGCTTCTTTTACACACCTCCCCACTGCTCAGTTCTGTGGAGCTCAAACCACCCAAAGCCCTTGGCCGCCATTGTTGCCCCTCGGAGCTCCTCGGTGGCAACTGGGTTCCAGGGGTCTTTCCTCAACTCTTTGTACTTCCAATTGAGCACCTCATCACCCTGGTGCTCTCCCCTAACTGGATTTTAGTTTGTCTCCACAGGGGCGACTTAATTTCAAGTCTTGGATCCTTGCGGCTGTGAGCACCACTTTTCTTCCTCAGCCCCGGTAAGACCTCCTCCTTTCAATTCCTCTCTCTGGCACCTCTCTGGAGCTTGTTGAGAGCCATTGTGATGACCCGGTGCTGTAAATTTGGACCAGGTCCTCCTCTCCTCAGCATCCTCCTCGGCGCCGACAAAGTCCTCCGCCGTTGAGCTCCTCAGTCCTCCTCGAGTCCTCCCTACACCTAGGTAACTTTCTCAGTAACCCCTAGGAGCTGGCACTCGCCAGGCGACCGGCCATGAGCTCTATTTTCGCTTTTGTCATTTGGCCGTGCGCCATCAAGGCTGCCCATCTCGACTTCGTCGCCGTTCAGGCCACCCCGCCACCGAATGGTCCCAAGCATAACACTATTGCACACACGTTGGTGTCCTTGGGTGGCGCCGGTGAGGTCCATGTCGCCGGCGGCAAGCCGTGGAACGTCCTCAGTTGTTGTTGGACGGGGATGTCTCTGTGCCGTTGTCGTACAGGACCTCTCCGTGTAAATCTCAGCCGTCTAGGTCCTCCCCGAGTCGATCTCAACGATTGAGGTCCTCCCAGTGTAGATCCCAACCGTGTAGGTCCTCCCTCGCTAGATCTGGACCGTCCCGGTCCTCGATTGTTTTGGTCCGTTGGATGCAGCATCAACGGCCACGACCCTCCTCCCTTCATGAGATCCAAACAGCGCTACAGCCGGAGGACATGGACCGTTGGATCCAAGATCAACGGCCCATGTTCTCTAGACCTGCGCGGGGGCGCGTGCGCATTTTTGCCGGGAGGTCTTGGGCCGTCCGATTGAGAATCAACGGCTCATGTCCTCCCCCGTCATTTTGGTTTTTAGAAATTCCCGAGAGCTCTTATTTGTGAACTAAAAAAGGTAATGAACTTCAAAAATGCATATCTATTTCATTTTAAATCCAAATGAGGTGATTCCAATTTTGTTAGCTCTGGTTTGATCTGGGCTCTAATCTAAAAATGGTTGTGAGCCCAGTTCGGCTCCAGAAAATGGATTTGCAACTTAGTTTAGAAATAGACTTTAAATGTTACATTAAAAATTCAATTAACTTGTAAAATGCATAAGTAATTCTCTATAGATCATTTTTGAGTGAATCCAACTTTGTTGGCTTCCTCTGTTAATGCACTAAATGTTAAGATAGGATTTAGGCATGTCACTGTTTTCAAAAGAATTGTGGGTGCATTTTAGTTGTGCTCATTTTCATGTCTTTGAAAAATTATAGAAAGTGCATAATAGCTCCAAATGAGATGAATCCTATTGGGTTGTTCATCTTGTGAGGTGCTTGATTTACTGTAAAAATTTCAGTTGCACCACCTTTCTAGAAATTTTTGCTAAACAATTTAATTATAGTGAATAGTGGCAGTTTGCAATTTTTAGGCTGAGCAGAATTGTTTTGCTCATATCTTTTGCATTGAGAATCAAAATCAATTGGTTCTTGTTGCTAAATTCTCTAAAAATCTTTCTATAGCTGCTGTAGAAATTTCAGAGCATTTGGAGCAGGTTTTCTGTGGTGTCTTCTCGGTTTTCTTCGTTCTTATCGATTCTTTTCGCCTTTTCGATTAGGTGTCGACGAGTGTATTGATCCCGTGAGCGATACTCTGCAGAAAACTGAGCAGCCCCAGCAAGGCAAGCAGTTTGATCATATCCCATTATTGTCCCTTTACTTTAAAAGTTAATACTTTGTTTCACTTATATGTATGCATGCTACTTTGTGTTAAATTATCGATTAGTCAAGCCTATAGATGCATACTCTGTAGGTAAATGTTCATTCTCTACTACTAAGCCTAGGACTATCTTGCTGTGATTTAGAGTTCGATGGATGGACTCTTATCACTTAGTAGTTTACGTGTTGATGCTTAGAAATGCTTAGATAACGGTAGAAATGGGCGGTTGTCGACAGTATGTCGATGACCTTGAACACACAAAAATTATTATTCCATTAAGTCCATCTTGTGTTTTGTTACTTTGTAAACAAATAAAACAAAAATGAAAACAAAACTGTTTGACTTGGGCACAATGGATGTTGGTGTGATCTGTTGGGTGTGAACGGAATGGTGCCTAAGTCCCCAAGGACCGAGTTACTTGCGACATTGATCCAAGCACTTTTGCGTGCTAACCACACGAGGGGGATATGGGACCTCTCTTGACTAAGTACTTTGGGGGGTGTTAATTATGAGCTGGATGGTGGGTGTTTTCAAAATGTGTTGTGTTGTCAGGGGAGCATTAGCAGATCGGCTGTAAGCTGGCTAATGTATCTTTCTCTCATGGGTTGCGGCTCTTAATTAGCATCATCCATTGGAAATGTCTCGTAGGACTTAGCCATGCTGGCATACCAAAGGAAGTGTGCTAAATAGCTTGGCGAAAAGACGGTCTGGCGTGTGGGTACATTGGTACACCCCTGTAGGGTTAAAACTATTCGAATAGCCTCGTCCTAGGTTATGGGAAAGCTTGGTGATTTCCCGCAAGAACTAGACTAAACACTTAATTAAAACTTGATGGGTGGTATGAATTGGGTAATTCATGCTATTGTTGTGGTGACTTGGGTGAGTCACTTCCAGGTTGTTCTTGTTGTTATTATTATTATTGTATCGTTGTTACTTCAACAATTAAAAATGCTTTGTCAAATTGCTTTCAATCTATTATATTATTGCAAATGAAAACTTGCTTTATGCCAAAATAAGTCCAAAGCCTCATCCACTTAAATAAAGCTTGCATGTAGTTAACTATAGTTCTGTTATACTACACGTCAGTCTTGCGAGTACATTTTTGTACTCATTTGCTTTGCTTAATCACTTTGTTGCAGAGGAAGTAGAGCCCCAAGGGCTTTACTTTTGTGAGATGTGCGGTGGTTGGGAAGACTAGCTAGGCGGCATGGTTGGTTGCCTTGTGGACTAAAGGCAAACCCTATGGCCTTCTTTTGTTATTGCCATCTTATGGCTTTTGCTTCCGCTATGTTTATCTTTCTTAGTTGTATTTGGCTGGTCGGCCCCTTTTGTAATAACTCTCTCTATATATTGTATGTCTTTTATTCTAGTCGTGCTTTGGTTCTATGTCTTGAATGGAATTGATGCATGATTTTGTAAAGGGGTGTGTATACTGCATTTCTAGGAAGTATACATATCTCGAAGACACGGGTTATTTCGTTTGTAATACTAGGGTCAATGGATGACTAAGTATTACAAGCCTAATAAACCGGGGTCCTCACAAAAAGGCTAAGAAAGAGGAATTGTTTGTAAGGCTTGTGCCGACTGATGTACTTGTCTGCTATGAAACTGACATTGTACGCACTTCGTCACAAGTTTTTTTGCATCATGAAGGGCAGTTGGCCAGTAGTATCCTTGCCTGAAGGCTTTATCGACCAGTATTCTGTAGGAATGATGTGCTCCACAGACTCCTTCATGGATTTCGGTTAGCAACTTAATGCCATCCGTTTGAGATATGCATCTCATCAACACTCCATGAGATCCTCGTTTGTACAAGGTACGTTCGATTAGAGTGTATGATTTGGCTTTTCGTGCTATACGATCAGCCTCTACATCATCTTCCGGAATTATGTCATGCTGAAGATAATTGTAGATCGATGTCATCCAATCTCTACCTTGATCGTGACAGCGCCAACCGTCAACGACCTGTGGAGCATCCATGTTCCTTTGATTGGTTTGTTCGACCTGTAAAGAATCATGTATGTTCTCGGAAGGCTCGACTACCGAGGGTGAATCGAGTTGCTCGAGAAAAACTCCGGGCGGGACGGTTGACCTCGTGGAGGCCATCCGTGCCAACTGGTCTGCCAGAAAGTTTTCCTTTCTAGGAATATGTTGGATCTGAAAACCGAAGAAGTGCTTTTCGAGTTTCCGTACTTCCGCTAGATAAGATTACATCTTGGTACTCGAGCATTGATACTCTTTCCCTACTTGATTCTCTACTAGTTGAGAATCGTCTTTCACTAGTAATCTGCGAATCCCGAGTGAACGAGCTACTCGGAGTCCTTCCAGTAAACCTTCATATTCTGCCATATTATTTGTGGCAGGAAAATTTAACTGGATGGCGTACTTGATGTGTTCGCCAGTAGGGAATATCAGGATCACTCCAGCCCCGACCCTTTTAACATCAAAGAACCGTCAAAGTACATTGTCCACTCCTCGTGATGTTCGTACTCGGGCCCTTGGGTGGGTTCAGGGTTTGTCCATTCGGCAATGAATTCTGCTATTGCCTGGGACTTTATTGCTGTTCGTGAAATGAAATGGAGGTCGAACGCCCCTAGCTCAACCGCCCATTTTGCTATTCGTCCTAATGATTCCCTGTTTCCAAGTGTAACAGCCCAAAATCCCTAAGTTGGATTAATTAAGCATTTAATGTGCATTTGTGAAATTTTGGACTTTCTAAAACTTTTTGTTGCAGCAGATAGGTTTCAATTGTTTGAATGTTTTAGTTGGATTCTATATTCTCCGTTATGCTTGTTTGGATTTTCTGGAATTTATTGGAGGTTATTTGGTTCTCAATTAATCCGCTTGTTAAATTTTGATTTTAAATTTAAAACACAAACCTAATAGGTAAATAAAACAAATGAAAATGAAAGTTTATAAATAAAAATCTAAACACAACATAATTGTTCTAAATATAATTTGAGAAATTAATTAATGCATGTTTGCAATTTTCTCACATCAAGTAATAAAAATTAATATTAAATCGAATTGTTTGAAGAACTGCAATAAAAATAATAATAATCATCATCATTTTGATTTTATGTTTTCACATGCATCACAAGAATCATGTCATTATGCATGCATTAGTATCATCGTTCTTCTTTTTGAGTTCGACCGACCTCAGGCGAAACACCTGCATGTTCCGTCTTTTCCGGTCATCCATCTTTTTCTTTCCCTGCTAACTCCTTTCGCTTCTCTCCTTCAAATCTCATCCGAAAACTCAAAACCAAGTCATGCATGTCGTACCACCGCGATCCTCATCGCATAACCAACCCATTTCTGTAATTTGTTTTCGCATGCATGGCAGTTTGAGCGAATTCAAAAACAGATGAAAAGAAGTAGCAGATGAAATGCCTGCATGCTGATTCTTTTCCCCAACTTCTCTCTTCGCGATCACCACCAAAAATCAAGAATCCAACAATGCATGTTATACCGTTGCGATCATCGTCTCGAGAGCTTTCCAATTTGGCGGTTAGTTCGCGCATGCAAGGTCGTTGGAGCGAGCCAGAGAAAAGAGGAAGAACTGTACTATTATTCTTCTTCCGAGCAAACAGGAGCTTCAAAGATTTTTAGAGAGCATCACACTACGAATAAATTCCTGAAAATTTTACCTAAGCACCAACATTATGTCAGGTACCTCCCCTAAAAATTTCATGATTTTTGAAATTAAAATTCTATGCCAAAATATTATTTAACTCTCTCTGCCCATTTTTTTATTGCTGTCCACTATTCATCCGAATTTTTGCTCCCAGCCGAGAAACACCAGTACTCATTCCCAATTTCCACCAGCACACCCCATCTCCCCTGCCATTCTTTTACTTTTCTCCCTCCTAGCCAAGCCGTGAGCCACTTGCTCCATCTTCTAGTCGTTGCTTTCTTCACCATGCATGAACCACAACACTAGTTCATCTTCCATCTCTCTTTCCAATCTCCCCCAAAAACCGAAAATTTATTTATGCATGTTATACCGCTAAGTTCCCCATCACACAAGCTTCTCATCCATACATTTAGTTTTCGCATGCGAGATGGTTTGATTGCTTTGCAAGAAGAGAGAGGGAGGCGATGCACTGTGCTGAGCTGGTTTCTTGCGGCTGCTGGTGCATGGCATGGTGTTCCTTGCGGCTGCTGGTGCTTTGCACCAGGAGCAAACCGGCCAGCATGCAGGGGCTCCAAGGCAGGGGCGCGTGCTGGAGCCAGCACATGGAGACAAGCAGCAGCAGAAGCTAGCGCGCGGCAGCACAGCGTTGGGAGCAGCATGCACGGCGGCCAGGGTGCAGCAGTGCGGCACACCGCGGCTGCTAGGCGCACAGCATGCATGCATGCATGTAGCCGAGAGCAGTTGCAGCGGCATGGCAGCTGTGGCGCTGTGGCTTGGCCGAGGTGTGGCGCGGCGCTGCAGTGGCGGCCCAGTAGCAGTGGTGACTCGGCGAGGTGGCCCGGCGGCACGTGGCGGCATGGCCGAAGGCGAGGTCGATGTGGGCGCCGCAGCAAGAAGGATGGCGTGGCCGGCGTGCCACCGTGTAGCGGCTTGGCGGCGCTGCCATGCATGCATGCGGTGGGCCGCGAATGTGGACGCGGACGAGAAGCCGAGCGCGGCGCAGCGGCTTGTCGGCGGACACGGGCGAGCACCAAGAAAACGTCGTCCGGTGGTAGTCGCACGCCTAGCACGTGCGACGGTAAAATCTTTAGGATTAATTGCGTTACCGCGTTCCGATATTTATTTATGCATGTTGCATCATCATAAGCATGGCATTGTTTCTACTGCTGCATGTTAAATGTAATTAGTAAATGGAAATTTGAATGAAGTGAGGAGATTAACCAACAAAACCTCAAAGTAGCAAACTCCTTCTGATGAAGTGAATGAGCAGAAAAGGGAGTTCAGTGCTTAGTGCTATGTTTAGCAATTAGATCACTCAAGGCTTTGATTAATAAATGAGTATATGTTGTAGTAAGATGATCTAGATAACAAACACTCTTACTAAGATAATTCATCTAATTGAATGCATGAACAGAGAATGTGTTTAGGTCAAAAATTTGATATTGGCAGTGGGTAATAACATAACCAACTCAAGTACTTAGAGTTTTCTTGATTCTTTGAACCTTTGAACCTCTATCGAATAATAGCAAAATCCTTGTTATTACAATGTTGGATAGAGAAGGTTAATCAAAGTAAGTACAATGATTAAGATACCAACTCATCAGTATGGATTTAGAGAAATTCATTAGATAATACCCCAAGTCAAAAATCAATAAAGTAAACTGTAATACCCCGTTTTTCGATTAGAGACAATTTAATCGGGAAAGATAATTAAATTAGAATTCAGAGTTTTGGGGGAAATTTTGGATTTGGGCCTTTGACCCAGGCTTGTACATCCTTGGGGCCGGCCAAGAGTGGGCCAAGAGGGGGGATTTTCATCCATTGGGCCTAAGCCCATGCTGCCCCACTTCCCTAACCCTAGCTGAAATTCTCTCCTCCCCTTTCCTCCCCAAGCCGCCACTTCTTGCCTCCCCAAGCTGCAGCTCACCTCCCTGGCCGAATCTCCCCTTCCCTCCACACCCTTGGCCGCCTCCCTTCCTGCTCTCCCTTCCCCATTGGCGCCCCCATCTTCCTCCCTCAAGGTCCAGCCTCCATTGCTGCTCTTTGTTGGAGAAGTCCAGCAGCTGGCCGGTTGCAAGGAGGAGGAAAAGAGAAGGGGGAAGAGGGGAGAAAGGAGGAGAAGAGGTTTTAACTGCGACTTTTGTAGGTCTTCAAGGGTAACGTTGAGTTCCTCGCTGTTTTGGTTGACGTAGATTTGTTATTTGCTATGATTAGTGGATCTACGTTCTGCTGCGGTAATTTCCAGATTTCTGTTCCCTGTTGTACGTCAGGTTTCGTATAGATTAAGGCCGAATTAGAATTTGGGTTCTCCTAGAGAGTTGTGGGGTGTTTCGTCAGATTTCCATGGCCTCTGAGTTCACCTGAATCCGAGTTACGGTTTGAGAGTTACGGCCTTTTGTTTACTGCTGTCTAGAATCCCAGTTAATTCTCAGCAGTCACTTTGCGTAGCAGATTGAACGTTGTTAAGTTCCGAATCAGGACTCCTCCCTATTATGAAATTTGTAGTTTATTGTCTTACCTTTCCATGGCCACCAATAACACGTAATTCCGACATTTGTGTCAAAAGTTATGTTAGTTTCTTTCTTCCTGTCCAGATTTCTGACTAGTTTAATATGTCGTTTTGTCTTTTAAAATATGTTCATGTTAGAGGCAAATTCAGGGTTTCCACCCAACTAGTTTCTTTTATCAAATTTCGTAACCTTTCCATAATGTTAAAGAACGTCTTGATCGGAGTTGTAGAGCAATAGTTGTGTTAATATATTTTCTGCTGCCCGTTTCATCGGGACAGGTTCTGTCATTCAAGTTCATCTGCCTGTAGCATATTTATTTTGGCCGAATTGGATTATCTCCCCAACTAGGTTTTAGTCGATATGTTTGTTAAGTTTCCATACGATCTGGGCTCACCTCGTTTCGAGTCCCAGACCGTTAGTTATGAGTGTTTCCGTGCTGCTGTCCAGAGTTAGTTCTATGATCGTGTCATCTGTTTTTAGATTAGAACTAACTAGTTAATTGTGGGTTGTCGGGAAGGCGTTGTAGAACGTTAATGGAATTGTCATGTTTTATGTTGTTCTTATTTCGAATATATATTGTGTAGGCGGAGAGGCTTCAGGTTTAGGAGCACCGCCATTGCCTCCTAACACGTCACATCGCGGATGGCAAGTACCTTGATGTTTTGATATTTAGGAAATGTTGAATGCTTGATGTTGATCCTGTGTTTTTCTAAGATCCCTGATAATATTTAAGTTCATGTTCCTTTCATATGTGTGTTATCTCCATGATTAGAGAGTGTGTCTTTTCAATATACATATGTCATACCATGCATCCACAATACATGTTTCAATCCACGGGTGTGGATCAATATATAAGACCCATCAATTCCAGTATGGGCACGTAAGACCCACCATTCCAATGTGGGCAGTTTGGGACACCCGTACGAAACGTTCTTCGTACGGGGCTTGGACCCCACATTTTGTTAAATGCGGGCTTAGGTGAACACCGACGGGTGTGTCACCAGCAATACCGGTATATGCATGTGTGTAGTCCCTTCATTCCATTCACTCCATTCATTCCATTCATTCAAATACCCGTTCTGTGATTTCTTCATATTGTTCAATGAGGTTGGCTTGTTAATGTTTGTGGCATGTTCAATTTATTCACTGTACTTGCTGAGTCTTGGACTCATTCTTGCGTTGTTTATTTTGTAGGTAATCACTGATGTTGGCTCATTTGGGAGGGAGTAGACACGCACTACTCATTCATATCACCCTATTCAAGTTCAAGATTATGTTTAGTTCTGTCTTCCATTCGTTAATTGATGATCTGTAATAAATAAATTAAGATGGAGAAGGAAGGATACCTTCTCCTTGTTATGGTTAAATTTTTACTGCTTGTGAACTTTCATTAAGGATGAACATTAATAACTAAGCTTAGATGGTGAAGGAAGGATACCTTCTCCATGTTATGGTTGATTTATTACCTTTGATATAAGTATTTGAACTCAGAATCTTTTTGTGCCTTGGTCCTGAAAATTCTAGTTTTGTGGTGGTTGATAAATTTCTCCTAGGTTCGTGGTTCATGGTAGTTGATTGGTCCCAATGGGTCTTTAATGGTTCTCAAAAATAATTATTGTTTTTTTCGACTGTTGAGTTGCTTTCACTACTTGTGATGTTGGTTAATTGTCGAGATTGATATTTTCACGATTGTTCCTTCTTTCTTATTAGAAAAGAATGATTCAGTTATTCATTTGATATTTTTGTTAATAAAAGTTTTCTGTTGCAAGTTCATTAATATGATGTATTTCTTTTTGATCATTCTGAGTGTTGAAGTTAGTGCATGTCTTTTCTGAAGGAAAGTGTTAAGATCCTTTTGTGATGCCTTGTCGTGGTTAAGTTGGAGATTGTATTCAAACAAAATGGTTGGGTATGGGTTTTCATTGGTCCCTATTTGTTTTTCAGAACAATTAATGTCTTTCCAACTATCGAGCTCTCTTTACTACTTGTAAAGGATGTTATTTACAAGATTGTTCTCTTTCATGAGAACCCTATCTTTCCTATTGATAAAGGCGTGATTATCCGTTTGGTATTTTGGGTAATGGAAAATTATTTCTTTTCTGAGTTAATTGAATAAGGTCTTGATTCCATTCATTTCTTTTGGGATAGTTGGAGTGTTGAAGTTCGTAACCTTTTCTTTTGTAGTGGTTGTTGTGCTAAATGATAAGTTGTAAGAATACAAGGTGATTGATCATGTATAGGATGCCAAGTTAGGTCAAGGGCATGTTGCATAGTTAATCTTAACTGATGTCCTTGGTAGCGTAGTTGGGTAATTTCTTGACGATCTTTCATGAATGCTAGAATTAGCTATTCCTGATGTGGTAAAATTGTTGAAACCTGATTAAAGGTCTAGATAGATTGTTGGTGAATCGAGTAGTACCATATCTTCTTACATGATTAATGCATTTGTCAATTGATAATGAGAGCTGATGTTGGTGTGGCGTAATACCAACAAATGAGTGGACAATTTCATAAGTGGCCTTGATATCGTACCTTCGAGATTGCTATTGCATAGTATGTTCTTGTTAAAATAAAATTATTTCAACCTTGTGGCTTGTGCTTCTTTTGAAAAGCTTTAGGATGGTATAATAAAGTTTGATGATTCTTGGTACTACTGTATGTTATTGATGTTATCAAAAATTGGTAGTAATGTGAGATTGATATTAATTCTTTCAGAGATAAGGTAATTTGATCGCCATTAGTGATATCGCTTAAATGAGAACATTTCAAGTTTTGCTTTAGTGGCCTTTTAGAGCTGATGAATTATGCGGTATCTAAAATTAGTTCAAACAAAATGATGTATTTGAACGTTCTGTTGGTTCCTAAGTGATTCTTGAGATTTGGGCTTTAAGGCTCCTTAGTTGAGTTGGCAAAGTGATGTTTCAGTCAAAGAAGAATATTTCTTTTGTTAAAGGCAAGAGTGTAGTAGAAGTATCTGAGATTTACGCCGAGTTATGTAACTTACGGTCTATTTGAAGTATGCCTAAACTTTCTGCTTTTGCCCATTAGAGCTTCTCGATTTTTAAATGCAACACTTTCTTCTCATGTGAGGTTTGATGTTATCTTCCTGCGGGACTTGTGCCCTCAATTGTGGACTTCCTTTATGATTTCCGAGTTCATTGCTTAATTGACTATTTTCCCTTGGTCATATGCTTAATGCGTGTGGCAAACGTTTTCTTTGCGCTGGGAATCGTTTTCAATTGTCCTTCTTTTGAGAAATGAATTATGAATTTGTTCTATAAAACCCTTTAGAGTGTTTAGTGGCACCTGGTTGGTGGTGATCAACTAAGAGATTTTGTGAGACTTTGAAAGTCAAGTTGTTTGAAATGCAATAAGTGACAAGTCGATTTCTTGGAGTAACCCTTGGCGAGGGTTTGTCTTAAACAAAAAGTTTTGTCCTTAGGGCCAACTAATGGCATTATTGCAATTGATAGAACCTATAGTGGTTGTGGTTCAAGATCTTTCGTTCATGTTAAGCGGAACTTTAGGGATTGTTTACAAGTATGGGAAATCTTGGTCAGTTTATGAGAGTACCATGATTGTGTACCTTAGACGGTTGTGTGGAAGAATTGTGACGGTGTAGTTTAATGATGATAGAATTGTGAGGAATCTAATCGTGATGACAACTATCGCGATGGTAGGAAATGTTGAGTTAATGTCAGGTATGACTTGGTTTCAATGAGTAACTCTCTTGGATTTAGAAGCTTTCTAAAGATAATTGGGTCGAGAATATGTTTCCATGTTGTGGCTAATGATCTAGTATGGTTAGATTGTGGGAATTTTAGTCATCGATTCTGAGGATTTCCCTATCATTCACACCAGAAGTTCATTGTAGGAGACTTCGAGGTTAAATTTGGGCTTTGCATTTTTATGCTAGACCTTTGGTCGCCCAGCGATTGTGTGTAGAGAAAATAGAATAATGGCGTTTCCTGAGCAGTGGAATGATCATTGATAGAACCCTTCTGATGTAGTACATGAGTGTGTGTACTAAGGATTCTGAGTTGTTATTCTTGAAAGTTGGAGGTGGTGTGATTGTGTGGAATCTATTTTGAGATGCTTTGGGCGCCTTCTGTCAAATTAATTTCATCAGTAGAAGGAGTTGTCTAGAATGTTCGGTGGGATCAATAGAGCCTCTCCACAAAGGTGTGGATGATGTATTTCGGTTTGAGCATAATTGGAGGATGTTAATTTAAGAGGTTTGAGCTCGTGTGGTATGCGATGAATTCGAATTCCAAGGTTTGAGAGAAATTTTATTCCTAAAAGAGAAACTGAGAAAAAGGATGTTTCCTCAGGTATTGAAGCGTTTTCTTGATTCTCGTTTGAGCTTTATGTTGTTGACTGATGTCTTCTGCAATTTGAGTTGGCGCTGTATTGGCATGTATGATTCTTTCCAATTCAAACAAAAAAAAGTATTTGATTTGGGCATTCGAGCGATTTCTCCTTTGGCTATCGTGTGTTCATTCGTAAACTGCCTAATTAGAAAGTGGAATTGTTTTCGTGATGAATTTTCAAGTTTGGATTTGGCCCTGTTGGTGGAGAGTTGGCATTACGTGGTTGCGATGAGAACTCTTTATTTTCAGTTGGATTCTCTTTGTAAAACAGTTGTTTAAAAACGAGTTCTACTACGTATTCTTGATTAAAGAAGGTGCTCCTTGTTAGATGAAGAGTTTGATTTTGAGCATGTTGTGTGCTTTTGTACCAAAGGGGAAGTTGGTCCAGGTACATTGGTTCGTTTTCAACAGTTGCAGGGATTAGAAAGTTGGCGTATCGCTTTGACCGTCTCGGGTCCATACACGAGGAACGCAACGTCTGGTGTGATCTGGTGCTAAGTGAGTAACTGAGCAATTCAAAGCTTGGGATTTCATTAAAAACGTTGACCGTATAGTAGGGTCTTACCTTCAATTCTCTTCTGATTAGTGTACCTGGAAATATCGGGTTGAGTGTTAGGACTGACGTCGTTTTACGTCTTTGCGTAGCGGTCTCACCAGTCCAAGATAGAGGCCACTTAGGAGTTGGAGTTTCGCATGCGTGAGCGTTATCCGGAATTGTTCACAACGGGTACGTGGTTACCATTGTTAGTTCTCAGTTGTGGTCATTTTTTTTCGCGTAGAGCTGTGTGAAGATTCGGGGTCGAATCCTGTTTAAGGGGGGTAGAATGTAATACCCCGTTTTTCGATTAGAGATAATTTAATCGGGAAAGAAAATTAAATTAGAATTCAGAGTTTTGGGGGAAATTTTGGATTTGGGCCTTCGACCCAGGCTTGTACATCCTTGGGGCCGGCCAAGAGTGGGCCAAGAGGGGGGATTTTCGTCCATTGGGCCTAAGCCCAAGCTGCCCCACTTCCCTAACCCTATCTGAAATTCTCTCCTCCCCTTTCCTCCCCATGCCGCCACTTCTTGCCTCCCCAAGCTGCAGCTCACCTCCCTGGCCGAATCTCCCCTTCCATCCACACCCTTGGCCGCCTCCCTTCCTGCTCTCCCTTCCCCATTGGCGCCCCCATCTTCCTCCCTCAAGGTCCAGCCTCCATTGCTGCTCTTTCTTGGAGAAGTCCAGCAGCTGGCCGGTTGCAAGGAGGAGGAAAAGAGAAGGGGGAAGAGGGGAGAAAGGAGGAGAAAAGGTTTGAACTGTGACTTTTGGAGGTCTTCAAGGGTAACGTTGAGTTCCTCGCTGTTTTGGTTGACGTAGATTTGTTATTTGCTATGATTAGTGGATCTACGTTCTGCTGCAGTAATTTCCAGATTTCTGTTCCCTGTTTTACGTCAGGTTACGTATAGATTAAGGCCGAATTAGAATTTGGGTTCTCCTAGAGAGTTGTGGGGTGTTTCGTCAGGTTTCCATGGCCTCTGAGTTCACCTGAATCCGAGTTACGGTTTGAGAGTTACGGCCTTTTGTTTACTGCTGTCTAGAATCCCAGTTAATTCTCAGCAGTCACTTTGCGTAGCAGATTGAACGTTGTTAAGGTCCGAATCAGGAATCCTCCCTATTATGAAATTTGTAGTTTATTGTCTTACCTTTCCATGGCGGCCAAGAACACGTAATTCTGACATTTGTGTCAAAAGTTATGTTAGTTTCTTTCTTGCTGTCCAGAATTCTGACTAGTTTAATCTGTCATTTTGTCTTTTAAAATATGTTCATGTTAGAGGCAAATTCAGGGTTTCCACCCAACTAGTTTCTTTTATCAAATTTCGTAACCTTTCCAGAATGTTAAAGAACGTCTTGATTGGAGTTGTAGATCAATAGTGGTGTTAATTTATTTTCTGCTGCCCGTTTCATCGGGACAGGTTCTGTCATTCAAGTTCATCTGCCTGTAGCATATTTATTTTGGCCGAATTGGATTATCTCCCCAACTAGGTTTTAGTCGATATGTTTGTTAAGTTTCCATAGGATCTGGGCTCACCTCGTTTCGAGTCCCAGACCGTTAGTTATGAGTGTTTCCGTGCTGCTGTCCAGAGTTAGTTCTATGATCGTGTCATCTGTTTTTAGATTAGAACTAACTAGTTAATTGTGGGTTGTCGGGAAGGCGTTGTAGAACGTTAATGGAAGTGTCATGTTTTATGTTGTTCTTATTTCGAATATATATTGTGTAGGCGGAGAGGGTTCAGGTTTAGGAGCACTGCCATTGCCTCCTAACGCGTCGCATCGCGGAAGGCAAGTACCTTGATGTTTTGATAGTTAGGAAATGTTGAATGCTTGATGTTGATCCTGTGTTTTTCTAAGATCCATGATAATATTTAAGTTCATGTTCGTTCTATATGTGTGTTATCTCCATGATTAGAGAGCATGTCTTTTCAATATACATATGTCATACCATGCATCCACAATACATGTTTCAATCCACGGGAGTGGATCAATATATAAGACCCATCAATTCCAGTATGGGCACGTAAGACCCACCATTCCAATGTGGGCAGTTTGGGACACCCGTACGAAACGTTCTTCGTACGGGGCTTGGATCCCCGCATTTTGTTAAATGCGGGCTTAGGTGAACACCGACGGGTGTGTCACCAGCAATACCGGTATATGCATGTGTGTAGTCCCTTCATTCCATTCACTCCATTCATTCCATTCATTCAAATACCCGTTCTGTGATTTCTTCATATTGTTCAATGAGGTTGGCTTGTTAATGTTTGTGGTATGTTCAATTTACTCACTGTACTTGCTGAGTCTTGGACTCATTCTTGCGTTGTTTATTTCATAGGTAATCATTGATGTTGGCTTATTTGGGAGGGAGTAGACACGCACTACTCATTCATATCACCCTATTCAAGTTCAAGATTATGTTTAGTTCTATCTTCCATTCGTTAATTGATGATCTGTAATAAATAAATTAAGATGGAGAAGGAAGGATACCTTCTCCTTGTTATGGTTAAATTATTACTGCTTGTGAACTTTCATTAACGATGAACATTAATAACTAAACTTAGATGGTGAAGGAAGGATACCTTCTCCATGTTATGGTTGATTTTTTACCTTTGATATAAGTATTTGAACTCAGAATCTTTTTGTGCCTTGGTCCTGTTGAATATTGGTCTGTTTATGCCATTAGATGATAAATTATTCAAATTCTTCCGCTTTGTGGTTGTATGTTAGATTATTTAGGTGACATCTTGGCTTTCAAATAGCCAGGGTGTTACGTAAACATTTTATTGACAAGCCTTTAGTATTTAATCTAAAAGAGTAAAATTATTTAGAAGGCAAGCAAATCTGAAAAATAAGCATCTATGGATGTCCTTAACAAACTGAGAATGCTTTGTTTTGGCAAAATTAATATGTTGGCAAATATTTGAGATTAGAAATTTTGCTGTGGTTATTAGCATCTTGGTTAAATGAGGGAACTAATCTAACAACCTGTGCGGAAAAAGGTTTATTCGTAATAAACAGTAGACATTATGCTATAGTGTCAATTTCAGTAAATTATAACTAATTCGTTTTAACTCCAATTCGAGTGAAACCAATTTTGTTGGTTTCCATTTTTAATTTACTTTAACTTGGCATAAGTTTGGAACATGTTACTGTTACAGGGAACACTTTTGGCAAAATTACTTTAGGATTAGTAATATTGTTGCATTACAAATTGCTTTAACTTCAAAAATGCATAAGTATTTCTCTGTAACTCCAAATTGAGTAAAGCCAATTTTGTTGGATTCCTCTATTAGTGTAGTTTATTGTAAAATAGGTTGTGAGCATGATACTATTACTAAAAATCTTATTTTACATGTAACATGTGCACTACTTTCATGACTTTGAAAAATCATAGGAAATTCATCTTAGCTCCAAATGAGGTGAATCAAATTCCATTGTTCATCTCATATGGTGCTCTACCTACCATAGAAATTTCAAGTACACCACCCCGATGGAAATTTTCACCAAAACAATTAATTCGTATGAACAGTAACAGGCAGCAATTAAATTGAATTTTCTGGAAAACTGACTTTCAAACTGCCATAACTTTTGCATAGAACATACAAATCAATTTATTCTTGTTGATAAATTCACCTAAAATCATGCTCTACCTTCTGTGAATTTTTCATGATTTTTGGATGACTTTGATGTTTTGGGTCTTTTCGGTTTTATTCGTTTCTTATTGTGCTTCCGATTCTTTCGGTAGGTTCCGACGATTATGTTGAAACCGTGAGTGATCCTCTGTAGCAAGAAAGTAATCTTCAGCAAGGCAAGCAGTTTGATCATAAATGTCCTATTACTTTCAAGTCTAATACTTTGTTTACAAATTGTATGTATGCATGCTTTTGTGTCAAAGTAATTTTCCCGATTAGAGGTAGCTATTCCTATTGCATGGTTGCCCTTAAATTGTCATCCCCTGCCACAAAACATAAGTTATTAATATCGCAGGTGAATTAGAGCCCGGTGATTTAATTATGCTCTTTTATTGTCTTTGCGGTGTCATGCTTAGAAATGCTTAGCTACCGGTAGAATTGGGTGGTTATCGACTTAGTCGATAACCTTGATCACACAAAATTATTATTATCTATGCTCAGCACCTTGTGCTTTGTTACTTTGTAAAGTCAAAAACTGAAAATAAAATTGTTTCATGACTTGGGCACAATGGATGTTGGTGTGATCTGTTGGGTGTGAATGGAATGGTGCCTAAGCCCCAAGGACCGAGTTACTTGTGTCACTAAGCCAAGCGCTTTTGCGTGCTAACCACATGAGAGGGATATGGGACCTCTCTTGACTTAGTACTTTGGTGTGTGTTAGCTCCGGGTCGCATGGTGGATGGGTGCGTTGTGTTGAAAAAGAAACTTGTGTGTGTTTGGGTGAGTAGTGGTGGAGGTTATCTACTGCAAGGAGCATCGTCCTTTATAAGGAGATGAGCATCTTTGATGACTCCGCATCAACATATGGGGCTTTCTCCCATATGGGCGACTCGTAGTTAGTGCACAATATTGGAAATGTCTCGTAGGACTTAGCCGTGCCGACATACCAAAGGTAGTGTGCTTATTCCGGAGGCAAAAAGGTGGTTTGACGTGTGGGTACATTGGTACACCCCTGCAGGGTTCAAACTATTCGAATAGCCTCGTCCTAGGTTATGGACATGCTTGGTCAGGTCGTGCAAGAACTAGACTACAACATTTAATTAAAACTTGATGTGGGTGGTATGAATGGGGAATTCATGCTATTGTTGTGGTGGCTATTGGGTTAGCCACTTCCAGGATGTCTTGTTATTATTGTTACTTGTATCTCACTGTTTTTGTCAAATAAAATCAGATTGTAAAATTGCTTTAAATCTATTACATTATTGCAAATGAAAACTTGCTTTATGCTGAAAATGAGTCTAGAGCCTGCTCCATTTAAATAAGCTTGCATGTAGCTAAATATATAGGTCTGTTACTCTACACATCAGTCTTGCGAGTACATTTTTGTACTCATTTGCTTTGCTTAATAAATTGTTGCAGAGGAGGAAGTTGATCCCCAAGGGATCGACTTTTGTGAGACCGACTTTGTACAGGTCGACTAGCTTAGCGGCCCGATCGGTTGCCTTGTGGGTAATGGCAAACCGTTTGGCTTTTGTTTATCGCCATCTTATGGCTTTTACTTCCGCTATTTATTTAACTCTCTTTAGCTGTTATTTGGCCGGTCGGCCCCTTTTGTAATATGGTCTCTTATGCCCTTTTTGTTGTAAGCTTGTATTGTCTTGTGTATGGATTGGATGCTTAATTTTTGTATGGGGTATGTGTACTGCATTTCTGGGAAGTACATATACGCCGAGAATCGGGATATTTCATTTGTAATGCTAGGACCAATTGGATGGTTAAGTATTACAAGTTTAATACCCCGGGTTCTCACACCAAGGACTTGACCAAGGGGATATCTAGTCGGTACGACCACTTTGTGGGCCTGAAAGTAGTGCCTTAGCTTCCTTGAAGACATAAGGAGACCATAGAGCAACTTTTGTACCTGTGGGTATCTTTCCTTTGGTCCATGTAAGACTTCGCTTACGTAATAAACTGGTCGTTGGATGTTATTCCTTTCTACGACCAGTACACCGCTTACTATTTGTGGTGTTGCTACCACGTACATTAGCAGTGTTTCTCCCGGTCTCGGAGAGACTAAAACCGGGGCACTTGTAAGGTACTTTTTAAGTTCTTCAAAGGCATCGTTTGCCTCTCTAGTCCACTCGAAACTCCCATGTTTCCGAAGAAGTTTAAAGAAAGGTAACCCTTTTTCCCCTAACCTTGCTATGAAACGACTTAGCGCTGCCATACAGCCGGTTAGTTTTTGGACTTCCTTCTTCGTGGTCGGAGGTCGCATCTGGTCGATGGCTGCTATCTTTACTGGATTTGCTTCAATACCTCTAGCCGAGACTAGGAAACCAAGCAATTTTCCAGCAGAAACTCCGAACACACACTTTTCCGGATTCAACTTGAGGTTATGCCTTCTCAAGTTGCTGAAAGTTTCTTGTAAGTCAGAGATGTGATTGCTAGCGTTGGTGGTCTTTACGACCAGATCATCAACGTAAGCTTCTAGATTCCGACCTATTTGCGGACTAAAGGTTTTTTGCATCAACCTTTGAAAAGTTGCACCAGCGTTTTTGAGACCAAATGGCATCTTAACATAACAATAAGTGCCATATGGAGTGATGAAGGAAGTTTTCTCCTCATCCTCTTTACACATACTAATCTGGTGGTACCCTGAATACGCATCTAAAAAACTTAGTAATTCGCGCGAGGTAGAATCTACCATTGATCAATGCGTGGAAGGAAAAATCTTCCTTCGGACAAGCTTTATTAAGATCTGTAAAGTCGATACACATTCGCCATTTCCCATTATTCTTCCTAACCATTACAGGTTTGGCGAGCCACTGAGGGTGGTTAATTTCACGGATGAATCCAAATTGAGAAGCTTGTCAATCTCGACTAGATTGCCTCCTTCCGATCGGTGCAAAATGCATGACTTCGCTTGATCGGTTTCTTATCGGTGGAGAGCTAGCTCATGCTCGATCACCTCCGGGACTCGGGCATATCGGACGTCTGCGCCAAAGAATCGTCTGATTTGCTCGGAGGAAGGAGACGAGCGACTCTTCCTATTTAGGATCGAGTCTTGCTCCGACCAGAACCTTGCGAGCAGGTGGGCCAGCATCTTCTAGCCCAGGTAGTGACTTGGCGCTGTCCGGAGAAGTGCCTTTGTCGAGGGATACCTCTTTTGACTGGTCGGAGGGTTTGGGTGTCACCTTCGGTCTTGAGTGCTTGGCCTGCATGGCAGATGGATTAGCCTCTCTGGTCGGGAGTTCATCGACCAGTTCAAAGGATTTTCGGTCACATGCATAAGCCATTTTTTGATCTCCCTGAATAGTGATGACTCCCTTTGGCCCTGGCATTTTCAAACTTTGATAACCGTATGCGGATTCAAAGTTTACCACGTCAAATGAAATTTTTTTCGTTCAAAAGTTATCGGGCCTTCTAAACGTAACCGGTAAGGAAACTTGCCCTATCGGCTTAGCGGTGGAGCCAGGAACTATCCCATGAAAAGCATATTTCACTGGTTTCACCTTTGACATGGGGACCTGCATTTCTTCTAAAGCTCCCGCAAATAATATATTCAAACAACTACCTCCATCTACTAGAACTCGATTAACCCTACAATTATTAATGGTTGGTTCAACAACAATAGGGAACCTACCTGGTCGAGTCGAAGGAATGGGGCAGTCATCTTTGCTGAAGGAAATTGCGATGTCCGACCAATTCAATTACTTGATAATGTTTGGAGATTCGACGAGGTTGACCTCCCGCTCCATGGCTTTCAGATGACGTTTGGATTCGTATGAAGAAGATCCTCCAAAAATCATGTTGACTGTATGTTGGGGATCCTGGTATTCCATCTCTTCGTCGCCATGCTTGTCCTTTTTGGAGCTCGTTTCTCCGGGTTCTTGTATTATGGAAATGGTCCTTCACCGCATAATAATCCTCCAGCTTTTTTTGCGGACTCGACAGTCGTAGATCATGCCACGCTTCACGGTGAAGTGGACACCACTTCTTCTTTTTCTGGAATCCCTCGGTCGGAGCTTTCGTCTTGCCCCGACCGGTGTAGTCCTTCTTACCCTTCATGAATTTATCAGGAATGGCTAGGACCTCCTTGTCGTTGGGCCTACGGTTCTTCTTCTTCTTGAGAGACTTCTTATTCTTTTTCTCGGGTTTGTCCAGGCCGGGCTAAGGAATCTTGTCTTTCCGATCAATGGCTTCGCACCACTCGATTGCTTCGCTAGCGGTGGCATACTTGTCGGCCATGTCAAAAAGCTCAACGGTTGTTCTTGGAGGGTTCATTGCTATGTCCTCTGTAAACCGTCGATTTCTCAGACCTGTTTTGAAAGCCTGAATAACAGATGACTCTGCGACCTCGAGTATAGAATTGCGAACCTGGCTGAATCTCTTGATGTATTGACGTAGAGTCTCATCAGAGCCTTGCCGGATTCGGTTGAGATCATCCTCTTTCTCAGGGCGGTCGTACGTACCCTGGAAATTTGCAATTAGAAGGTCACAGAGTTGCTCCCAAGTATAGATCGATCCGACCGGTTGGTTCAACAACCACGACCGGGCAGACCCTTCGAGCACGGTGGGTAGATAGTTGGCCATCACATTTTCATCGCCTCCAGCAGCTCTGATGGCGGTGGTATAGATTTGGAGAAATTCCAATGGATTTTGAGTTCCATTAAACTTGTCCAAATTGGCCGGTCGGAACCGGTTAGGCCAACGCACAGCTTGGAGCCCTGCAGAGAAGGCTTGACAACCTGTGATTGATTCATGGCGCCTTCTCTGGGAGGGTGCCAAATTGTAATCGGTCGGAGACCGGTTCCTAAGATTGGAACGCTGGAACTCCGGTGTCTCGATCCGGTCGTGGACATTGGTATGATGTCTTCGACCGCCTACTTGATTCAGACGATGCCGAAGATCGTCAGGTCCAAGCGATGGTTTTTCTCGACGTGATGGGGGAGTAGCTTCATGAAATAACCTTCTCCCCTCGTGACTCCTTGGTCGGAATCGTCGAGGAGGCCTTGGTATTGACTGTTCCCGAGCATGACCATGCTGTCCCCTGCTGAGGGACGAACGTTGGGATGAAGTCATAGTTTGACTCCCTGAAACCCTTTGTTCCCGATACGCTTCCGTGCGCTGCATGGTCTGTTGGAGAATTTCGGATACTTGACCTACAAGCTATACAAAACCTGGAGCTCCCGCTAAAGCAGGATCAGAATTATTTAACATATCTTGAACACGTTGCAAGTTTTGTATAGTTACCAAAGGTCTCGGGAGGTTCAGACTGGTCGTAGGTGTACGCAAACCTGAACCCTCCCCTGACCCTCGGATTTGATCTGCCCTATCAACTACCCTAGGTGGGGCAACGCCAGGCGAATTAGTTGATGGACGTCGATCAGTTCCGTGGACTCTGCAAGTTGGTGCTTGACGGCTTGGATCATCTCTAACAACACGTGATGGCATGGTAGAGAATGTAGGACTGTGCAGGGCATCTTGATTTTCATCTCCGATCGCGTTGACTTCGTGCCTCCAGCATCGATCTTCTGATGAGCTTCCATCGTAAATAATGGAGAGCTTATTAGTGCTTTTGCCAGAAGTTTCCACGACAGAGAGCGGTCGGAAATGAGCACCTCCTGAGGTCTCCTTAGCCTGATTCGGCGTACTGCCGATCGTATGCTGAGCGTGATCATCCCCACATGGCCTATGACCAGTGGAGGCTTCATCGACACCGTTACCAGATATCAGTTGACTCCTGGAATTGCCAGAAGCTGTAAGAGAATATCTTTCAGCCATGATTTCATCGAGGGTATAGAGATTTTAGAGTGGTGGTGCTGAAATTTCTTCACCTGTTTTGCCGGTCGGAAAGGCCGGGCTTGAAGAGATCCCCTGACATTCCGAGCTGATCAGAATGGCTGGTTCCTCTGATTGTGCCAGCGGTAACGGTGGCGCATCCTCGTCCATCCGGTCGATCTCACTATCATCGGCGACGTGCGAGCCGGCGGAGGATGAAGAGGAGGATGATCTGCCATTTTCCTCCATGGCCCGAATGCATCCTTCCATATCGAGGTTGGCGTAGTCCGCCAAGTCGAACCAATTCTCCTCGTTCCAAACTCCGGGCATATTCGCATTAGCGATTGCAGGAAATTGGGTGAGGATTTGTATGAGCGAAGAGTTTCTTCAAGAAACTTACGTCTTCTTCCCCACGGACGGCGCCAGCTGTCGACGATCGAATCGCCGATCTTATGAAAATAAAAAGAGGAAAATGATGTGGAGTATCTTGGAAGAGAATGGGGGCTGCTCTTTATTAATATGAACTAGGATTACAAGACTTGACTAGGGACTATCTCCAATTACACTGAATGTATTGAATACTACTGCTTTGGCTTCTGTGTTGCCTTCTGTTATTCGCTGTTGTGTGTGCATGTCTCCTCGTCTTCTGCGTTCCATCATTAAATAACTCCCGAAGAGGCGGCAGTTACTCTTGGAGAAGACGTCCCTGATGAAATGTTACAACTGGTTGGAGGTTTAAGGTAGTTAACAATGTGCTAACTGCCTTGCGGTTAAGAATTTGTGAGACTCTTAACCATAAGGTGGTTTATCATTAGTGTCTTGTATATCATCGTAAGGTATGGAATGTTTTGCACGTGTTCCATTCATCATACGGTTAAGGGTGCCTGTTCATAGCATTTCCGAGCAGCTACCTGGTCGAAACCTAGTCCGACCAGGGTACCCATCATGTAACCTCTGGAATCCTTTGGACCAATGAGGTCGTTAGCCTTAGGGGTTACGACCATGAAGACGTATGGTCTTTTATGTATTTAAATTAATACATAGAGGATTTAATCCTCGTCACACATCTGTCATCACAGCATGAAGTGCCATGACGAGCTTGAGGACATGTCTCGATCAAAGTTGCAAATCATCACATCTGTCATCACAGCATGAAGTGCCATGACGAGCTTGAGGACATGTCTCCAGTCAAAGTTGCCCGTAAAGCTGTTCGAAGGATTTGCATGTTGCACCGGATCAATTTGTCCAAGTTGGTTCGGAAGTATGTGATGCAAGTTGAGTCAGTTCCAGTTGTTTCTAAGCCAGAAGAAGAGTTGGGAGATTTCCCAGTTCTCGCACTAGTTCCATTGCTGTCACCTACTCCACCCAGTCCATAAGGAAGGCGTTGAATCTCTGGCAGTTAGTCCACA
The DNA here is from genome assembly GCA_036346405.1 of Phyllostachys edulis. Lineage (NCBI taxonomy): Eukaryota > Viridiplantae > Streptophyta > Magnoliopsida > Poales > Poaceae > Phyllostachys > Phyllostachys edulis. The sequence goes on along the minus strand of CM070551.1, from coordinate 75,574,787 downwards.
ATCTCCTCCAGCAGTTCGCAACTCGTGGGTGTTCTACAGCGATTCAGAGCCAGAAGTTGAAGAGTCTTCATTCTCTAGTCTAGAGTGGGAGCCATCCTATTCGAGTGTAGTAGCGCTTTTAGATCGTTGTTGCCTTAGATCTTTAATTGGGTTGTGTGCAAATGGGAGCTGCAGTTTTGCAGTTACGCATGATGTTGTAGTCACACTAAGGTTTTAATTTGAAGAGTTAGTTGTGCTTTCATAGCGTTTCAACTATGCCTTCTTGTCTTTTGTCTTTGGGTGTAATTTGTTTCCCCTAATTAAGTTCTTTCTGTCTTTTCTATCCTATTCTATCTCATCTATTGTGTTATTCCCTCTCATCTATATTGCTTTTCTATCTTACCTACTAAACTTGTGAAGAATCATCACAGATGGTTGACACTTGCAATACCTCGAGCCTTACTCAGTTAGATGATGCCAATGCTAGTGGCCAGTCACCAGTCCCTGGAGCTGTATATCCAAGCATGGCACAACTTCTTGCAGCTCAGACTCAATTCATGAGTGCGATGATGCAAAATATGAATAGTATGATGACTCAACAAAGTCAGACTGCCACTGCAATTGTTAACCTGTTGAATCAGAATAATCAGAATAGTCAAGTAACAGTTGTTCCGCCGCTAGCTCATCATCATTCCAAGTTATCAGAGTATATGAGGACTCGTCTACCTACATTTTCTCATTCCCCAAAACCATTGGACGCAGAAGATTGGCTTCGTTCAGTTGAGAAAAAGCTCGCCATTGCTTAATGCAATGATCGTGAGAAAGTCCTTTATGCTTCACATCAGTTGGAAGGTACAGCCACAGAATGGTGGGAGAACCACACTGCCACTCATGAGAATTCGCATGCTATTACTTGGGAGGAATTTTCAAGAGCTTTTCGTCAAGCGCATGTTCCAAATGGTATAGTGGAAATGAAGAAGAATGAATTTCGTTAACTACAACAAGGAAACATGTCTTTAGGTGAATATCTAAACAAGTTCACTCAACTTTCTCGCTATGCTCCAGAAGATGTTGCTACAGATAATGCACGTCAGAAGCGATTCAAGCATGGACTTAATCCCAGTTTGAAAGTGAAAGTTGTTGGAAATGATTATGTGGATTTTCAGCATACGGTCGATAAAGCTGTACTCATAGAAGATTCTCGTCGTGAGCTAGACGAATCTCACAAGAGAAAGATGATACAGTATGGAGCTCATCAGAATGAACTACAAAGAGCCAGAACCAATATGCAGCAGCCTTTTCGTTCCAATAATTCATCTACTGGATTCAGAACCCCAGCACTAGTGTTGCATGCAGGAAACTCTGGAATTCGCAATGTCAATAACAGCAACAATCATCAACCTCAGAGGAACAACAACCATGCTAAAGGAATTACTTGTTTCAACTGCCACGAGATAGGTCATTATGCTAACAAGTGTCTGCAGAAGCAAGGGCCAACACCAATTCCTTTCAATTTGGGAGCTACACCAGCCAGGACTTCTTTACCAGGAGCACAAAGAGAGATGCCTTAGACTCCAAATTGAGCTACCAGAACTCCATCGACTGCATCAAGAGGAAGGCTGAATCATGTCACTGCAGAAGAAGTTCAACAAGTTCAGAATGTTGCTTCTAGTAAGTCTTCGAGTTAGACTTGTGTCAGAACCTATTCTCTAGTCAGACCGAATCTTGGGGACGAGATTCCCGTTAAGGGGGGGAGGTTTGTAACATCCCAAAATTTGGTTTGTTTTAAAGTTTAATAAGAAAAATAACCATTTGGATTTTCCAGTTAAAGTTAAAGCTTAATTGGGATTTTTAGAGATAAAAAACGATTCAATATGATTAATCTCAACATCAACTATTGCCAAAATTATTTTATTTGGGTTCTATGTGCTTGGATATATTTTCTAGAATTTTTCCAAGTGCATTTGCTATTTTCTAGTTGTTATTTGAATTTTCTGCTATTTTCTAAAAAGAAAAAGCTATTAAAATATCAGTAATAGTGTTTGGGCCGAAACCCACTTCTGTTCTAGCCCAACCCGGAACTATGCGGCCCATTCCTCTGCTTCCGGCCCACTCCCGCCGTAGCCCGCACCTTCTCTCTCTCTCCCGAACTAGTCCCACCAGTCAGTCTCACGCGCGTCTTTGGTCACGCATTTCCACCCTAGCCGTGCCTACTGATGAGTGGAACCCACCTGGCCACGTCACCTTCATCTTTGAGCCAGACTCCTCTCTTCCTCTTTCCTTCGAGCACCGCCACCGTCTCCGTCTTGGACTCTTCGCTCTCGAGGCTATTTAGGGCCCCGAGGGTCCTTGCTTCTCGCACCACGAGCCGCGCCGTCCTCGAAATCCTAGCTGCTCGTACTCAAGTCTTCGTGTAGTGCTGTCACTTTCACCTTCGTCTTCAGCTCTAGCCGAAGGTCTCCGTCCTTGTCGTCACTGCTCCAGCGCTTCTCATCGCCGTTTGATGCCATCTTCGGGACCGCTGTGTCTTCCGCATCTCGGTGCCGCCCTTGTCCTCACTTGAGAGCACTTCTAGCGCTGTCGCCATCAAGACCATAGCCAATCACCACCTAAACCTCACCGCGGGTCATCCTCAAGCACCGGTGAGCCCACCGTTGAGATCCTTGTCGCACCCACTACCTCGTCGTCACCGCTGGCGAGCCGCCATTCGTCGGATATCTTGGGACCCAAGCGCCACCCGCCGCGCTGTCATCCGTGTCAACGCCAGTTCACCTGCCACATTAGCTTCGGTGCTTCCATGTCACCCGCGTGGCTACCACGTCAATGCCGCGTAGCAGATCTGGTTTCAAAACCCTAAATCGGCTCGGTAGACTTAGTCTACCGTGAGCAGTCACGCTGACCAATGGGACCCACGTTGGAATTTCTTTTTCTTTTATTTCTTTTCAGCTGAAATTCATTGCTAACGTCAGCACCCGTCATTAATTGATTGTTTTAGTAGAAAAAAAATCAGTAAAATCCATAAATCTGATTTTCATCAATTTATGTGATTTCAATCTTCCAAAGCCCATATCTTTTGCATCCAAACTCCGATTGAGTCCATTCAAATTTCTAAATTCATATAAATTCGAGATCTATTTATCTAAGATTTTTATTTAATTTTTGGAGTTTTTTTCCTCTCTATTATTTATTTATTCGATTTATTTACTTGTTTGCGAGTAGATGTTGATACTTCGGGAAGTTTTGAGCAAGGAGGAGTATACCAAGATCAAGATCAATCCCAGGACTTATTCCAAGGCAAGTCATGGTCCTTTGATCATATTGAACCTATGATTTGAAAAGTATATTGTTTTATACAATTGCATGCTATCTTTATATAAATTGTTTTGGGATTAGCTATCACCTGTTGTCATTATGCCTCCATTGACTATTTGAATGCCATGAGTCCTTTGTCACCTTAGCATGGATAATTCTAGTTGGACATATTCATATCACCAACATAGGTATCGTACAGATGCTTAGTTCAGCTTAGTTACGATGGGTTCGTCATCACATGTGTCATAATGATAAATCTTGACTTAATGAAATATGGAATCGTGGTGGTTAGCCACTGCTGTTATTAAAATTTGCGTACCGTGACAGGGATATGTCATTGGTATTGGTTAAACAAAATGGTTTTCACTTGGGGAGTGGATGGTGCAAGGTAGTTAGGATCGCGATCCAAGTCTTAAAGTCTTACGACTCTACGAACCCACGACAGCCTGTCGATCCAAGTCTTACTGCCGATCCGATCCTACTCAAGGTCGGTAGGATCGCGATCCTACTCTTAGAGTCTTACAGTTCTACGAACCCACGACAGCCTGTTGATCCAAATCTCACTGTCGATCCTACTCGTAGAGACTTAGGGCAATTTTTTTTAGAGGCCAGACATTGCTGATATTTTGTTTTAGAGCAAAATTTGTTGATATTAATTTCTGAGAATGAAACTATAAATAAACAAGGAGCATGCAAAATATTGTATCAGTGTGGTAATGCTAGTACAAATATCTATATTATGGCATGAGCAATCTTGAGCTTGATAATGATAAGCTCTTTTTATTCCTGGAGTATGTCTAGCTACTTTTAAGGAACATGCAAGTGGTAAACCATATAACAATCATACAAAACTTATAGTATAGATGTTAAATATGTGTATTTTTACAAATCCGTAGAATCGCCGATTCTACGATTCGATACTACGATTCGATCCTACCAGAGGCAAATCGATCCGACTTGGGATCTCAACTCTGACTACCTTGGGATGGTGGATAGTGGGGATGTGGATTTAACATGTTGTGGGTTTATGGTAGACTCGCCTGAGTAACTTGTCAAGGACTTAATCTTGTGCGCCATTGAACTGGGCCTTAACCATACAACCACATGTCTGCTATGGGACGGACCTGGCTAACTAATTAGCAATGTCCTAATTTCGGTTCTGTCATGGAAAGCATGAGTTATGGGAAACGTATACTCACGGTGGCGTAAGAGGGGGGCCCTGTGCAGTGAAAAGACATTGATGTTGAAACCTTAGCGGTGTAATTGGGTTAAGAAGGAGCTTTGTAAAAGCCTTGTGATGATCACTTAAGTCGCACACCCAAGGAACTGTGGTCAGACTATTTGAGTTGATTAATCTCTTGTGGGTCAAGCTGTACAACCTCTACAGAGTGTAAAACTATTCGAATAGCCGTGTCTGGGGTTATGGATGTGATCGGGGATTTCACACGGGAGATAGAGTTTCTTATAAAATGAGTCAGAGTGTGAATGGGAAGTTCACTTGATAAATATAATATTTGTTCGGTGAACGTGTAATTCCCTTGGTGGTTTGTCTTGGGGAGTGATGGGTAGTTCACTCGTTGTTTCAAAGAAATTGTTTAATTACTTATTATTATTTTCAATTACGCATTTCAATCTATTTATTTTATTTATCGTCATTGCTGCTTTATGCAAAAGAACCATACATTTCCCCACGACTTGCTGAGTGCTTTGTGTACTCACGGCTTTATGCCATTGTTGATCAGTTGAACAATATCAAGCTGCCTAAGTGTTTTTTCAGAAGGAGGACTATGAAGGTTTTGCGGATTAGGATGTGTTCTCCACTCGATTGCCTGTAGGCGTGTTGAATGGCCTTTTCAAGAGTTTCATTCCGCTACAAGAGTTTATTTGTTTCTTTAGCCCTACGTGGCAAGTTAAGTAAACATTGACCATAAGGTCTAGTTATTATTATTTACGAGCATATAACAATCCTCATTTAATCATTTATCTATAATTCATATTATGGATAATAATGACGTCACATAACTCTTGAGTATACCCCTTAAATGTTAATAAGGGAGAAGCTAGAGGTTGTAAGTTCTTCTACAACCACCATGTAGTCGGGTGTCTTCCTACGACTACCCCATAGTTGTAAGCCCTTCTACGACTATCCCGTGATCGTAAGCTCTACTACAATCAGTATGTGGTCATAAGCTTTCCTGCGACCACCATCCAGTCCCTAGTCGACAAGGCTCACAGACTTGTGGGCCTAGTCGATAAGGGAATATTTCGCACCGTATTCAAGATACGGGCCGTAAACTACACCATTATTCCCTGAGATAATGGCACGATTTTAACTCTCTATTATGATGATAATTGCATGGCGACATGGGAATAATATAACTCCCGCAATAACCCCCAGTAACGGCTCCACAATCTAGAGAGTTAAGTGACCTTTATACCGAAGATCCAACGGCGCATCCTGGGGACGGTATAAAAGGCAAGGATCATCAGGGCAATCGGGGACAGAGCCACTTAGAAGCATAAAACTCTAGTTTTCTGGCTCGATCTTGTAATCCAGCATACTCAACACATACACACAGGAGGAGGGCTGTTATTCTCCCAAGAGAAGGCCCGAACCTGTATAAAAATCCCCGTGTCTCCATCTCTGTGTGATTTTGAGCCGAGAGGAACCCCTGAATCAAACAATCTTTACGTAAGTTCCGTCCTAAAACACCGATAGTTGGCGCCGACCGTGGGGATCTTCGAGTCATTAGTTTTTCCCTTCAACTTTTCCAAACTCTCATACCACCGATGGAGTTGAGGAGGGATTCTTATCCCCCACAACTATACGTCCAGATGGTGAACCAGCTTCCTCAGAGGGCAAGGGTCAATTCGACCATAATGAGGGCTGTCCCAAGGCAGACTCGGGGCATGGTGAGGGTTCCCTCTCCAAATGTCCAAGTCCACCTAAGACAGTCCGGCCTGGCGCGACAACTCTTGGAAGCTGTAATTCTGGATCTTCATCAGCATCTGGTGATTCTCTCTCTCCGGTTAGCCCAGCCAAGGATGCGATCGAAGATGCTCTTCCTGCGAGTTCGACCATCCCAACGCAGGACTCACTTGCCGACGGAGACAGTTATAACCCGGAATTCCCCTTCCTGGAGGGGTTTGCTCCAAGTCGCCAGATGGTGTCATTCGACGACTTCTCAAGCGAGGAGGCCTCTAGCGCAAGTGGAGATCATCAACGGGAGGTCTTTGTCCTGCTCTCAGGTAGCAATAACTCTCCTGGAAACAGGGCTGAGGACGCTCCCCGAAGATCACACCCTGCGACTGCTTGTGGCCATGACGAGGACATCTCTGACGATGAACAGAATCAACACTCTAATGAACGTGTGGGAGATTCTCGAGATCATCGCGATTCACTAAGGCAAGCTCAAAGATCAGGTATGGATGATTCTGAAACAGTCCGACAGAAACGAGTAGCAGCTCAGAGAAAATTGCCTAGGCGCACTCAATACCAGTCAGAGGAAGCTTAGGAACTTCAGCACATCAACGACCTGCTCGAGAACCCCTCTCGAGAACTTGCCCGAGCGCCCGGCTACGACCTCTTCGCTGAAGAGATCGCACAAAGGCTGCGGAATACGATGAGCAAGCTCGAATGACCCTGCTAACATCATTCTGGGAGTAGTGGCAGTACGACTCCATCAGCTTCTAGTCGTTCGAATAACTCACTGCATGGACATCGCCGCAAGGTGCATCGCTCCCCAATCTGGAAAAGAGTTCCTCGAACGCCTGAAGAACATAAAGCTCCAAGGAGAGGTGATCATTCATCGCTCCGACCCAGAGGTCTGCAACAGCAGACAAAATACGAGGAGTATTACCCTCGTAGGATCGAGACTTACCATAAGTCAGATTCACCAATTGCTGGGTATCGTCGAGTACGATCACCTGGTGATGTCAACCCCTCTTTTATGCAAAGGAGGCATTACGACATGATTACCAGATGTCAGGCATTCTCGCCTGACCTCTGAGCAGTTCATTGGCTGCCGCGGTTTCGACCAGGGAACATGAAGAAATTTGATGGGTCTCAAAATCCCATCGAATTCCTTCAGATCTACACGACCACTGTTCGAGCAGCAGGAGGAGGAGAGTGCGTCATGGCGAATTACCTTCCGACTGTGCTCGAAGGGTCTGCTTGATCATGGTTATTAAACCAACCAGTCGAGTCGATCTACTCGTGGCAATATCTCTGCGATCTATCGTTGGCTAATTTCCAGGGCACCTACCATCCCCCGGAAAGGAGGACGAGCTACACCGGATGCAACAAAACGACGATGAAACACTATGCCAATTCATCAGGCATTTCAGTCAGGTTCGCAATTCGATTCCTGAGGTTTCTGACTCATCTGTTATCAGAGCCTTCAAGTAGGGAGTTTGCAGTAGAAGGATTACGGAGGACATCGCTTTGAACCCTCCCGCTACTTTAGCCGAACTCTTCGAGATGGCTGATCGGTACGCCACTGCTGATGAAGCAGTCGAGTGGATCAAAATTGTGGGACCCCGACATCGGATCTGTTTCAAGCCAAGTGATTGCGCAACCCTTAACATGAAACATAAGCGATTCCGAGTGCTCGGATATGTGTCCCATGTTAGCTCCCAAGGATCAGTGGCTAACATGCACATATCCTAGTACACAACATTGTAATCACATCCATACACAATCGTACAAGAGTAAAGGAATTGTAATTACAACCTCATTGAAAAGAAACATAATATACAAGTTTGCATAAGAGGGCCAAGCGGCCAAAAGTAATTATCAAATGATAAATCGTAGCGGAAGACAAACTAAAAATAAAGAGGGAATAACTGAGTTGGCATGCCCACAATCCCACAAGCAACCAATTGGAGTTAAAGTCGTAGCGTCTGAAGTACTTTACCCAATTTGAATGACTTCTCACCTGAACAAATGGATAATTTTTAAGTACAAAGTTGTAATCGCGAGACTTTTCAAGAAAAATAAGGATGCATGTAAGTATTAAAGGAATGCTACTACACTAGTCAATTTTCAACATAAAGCAAGTTTTGCAATTAGATAAACAATATAGATTCAAATTGCCATTTTAAAACATTTAGAAAACAAATTATAACAGTAAGTACTGATCAACAACAATATAGTCTCCAAATACAATCAACACACGAATAGTCCATTCGTGACACAAACCATTCCATGACAAATTAACACGCGACCTTCGCGTGCAAGATATCATTTCAGATCTAAGCAAACTAACATAATGACACAACATTTTCCACCATAACCCAAACTTAATTTCCCATAATCTAACTATGCCTGCTTTCCTACAAGTGTTGTCCATAACTGGGGACATGGCTATTCGAATAGATTTATTTAAACTCTGCAGAGGTGTACAGCTTTACCCACACGATATGCATACCTCGTAATGTTGGCCAATGCACTCTTCCTTTGGAGTGTGACTGAGGTAGCATAACGAGGTCGTTACAGTGTCATGTCCTAACTATCAAACCACCCGAGGATGTCCACCATGGCAGGCTATCGTGCGCGCTAGAACCATGGCTAACCCCGTTGTGTAAGTAAGTCCCTTACTCAGTATCCGACAAACGCAAAAGACCCTTAAGGGCAAGAAATAAAACTACAACATGCCCCCACCAGATTGACAAAAGAGTCATTAAAACCAAACAACAACAATTGCCAAACCGATTGTGTTTCGATAGCTAACACACAATAGATTATTAAGCCAAGCCTTCGCCATTATCCCGGCGTGTGGTTGTACGTAAGACTTGGTTCATCACACCACAGACCAGTCCTCAAATACCTAGACGGTGCTACGTGAATCCGGGACCACCCCTTCATCACCCTATCACCCGTCCAAGTCCAACACACAACAACAACCCATCAACAAGTTCATAATATTCAGATACAAAGATCTAGACTTTTTCCTCAAATTCAACAAAATCAAATCCATATAATCACCAAATTTCATTAAGATTCAATTCGATCCATCGGCCGATGGACTAGCTCCATCAACCGTTATCAACTACAACTACTAGCACGACTAAGCATCGTTCTACAAATTAGCAAACAAATCCCATATAACATATAGCCTTAATCATTCAAGGTAAAAGGGTAATCAACATTCAAAGGAGGGCCAATGCAGCAAGTAGGATATTAACTACTTCTACCCATGAACATACATTTCAAAATAGCATGCAACGGCGAGATTAAAATCCATACAAAACATTTTAAAATATGTAGGAGCAATATTATCAAGAGCAGGGTGCTCACACCTTTGCTGTACCACTTGTTCAATCTCAGGTTACACTCATGTATACGTTTGTATCGTCGAGATATCTATCGAAAGAACGATATTGCAATTAACACCAAATAATCCAAAAATTCAAAATACTCAAAAATGCATGAAATTTATATAGTAGGTAGATTATGATTTTATATGAATTTAGGTGAAATAATTATTTCATTTGGATTTACTATGTGAAAGTTATGATGGTTTGAATCTCAGTTTTCAATATGTCTTAATTCATGTAATTTAATTATTTGGCTAAAATTTGTAGAGTAGTGGTGAGGCAAAGTATTACATAGATAATTAGAGAATAATATTATAAGACCAAAATAACTGAGTTTATCTCAGTTGGAGTTTTATGAATTAGTTATACATTTTTAAAGTTATCGGCCTATTTCTATTGTAAAAATAATAGAATTATGGATTATTTTACAAAACTATATTCTCTGCTACAGAGACATGTTTGAACCCTATTTTAAAATAAATTTCACTTAAAATGAAAATTATCAAAACTGGTTTCATCTATTTTGGAGTTAAGATGAAATAGTAATGAATTTTTCAAGTTAAAGACATTTTCTAGTGTATAAATAAATGGGTTTTGGATCAATCTCCAATAACTATATTTTCTGGGATAGTGACAAGGTTTAAGCCTATTTTAACATATAGCTCATTTAAAATTAAAAATAACAAAATTGGTTTCGCTGTTCTTGGAGTTAAATTGAATTAGTTATGTATTGTTGAAGTTAATACAATTTTCAGTGTGTAAATAAATGGATTTCGAATTTTATAAATCATTCATTACTTTTTCTACCGAGGCTGTGCTAACCCTACTCACTAACGTGCGGGGCCTAGTGCACAGTGCAAATTTCCATTTTTAACTTATGAGTTAATTCGGACTGACATGTGGGGCCCGCTCGTCAGTGACTCGGCCCACGAGAATAGTGCATGGACCGAAAATGTACGAGCTCGGTCCACGGTTCACCACCTAGATTACTATGCACTTAAAGTACGGGGCCCGCGTGTAAGCGACACAAAGAGTTGTTAGGACAGCCATTTAGGAACTCTAAGTAATCATTAGCTTTTAAAGACGGTGATTAACCTTAATCTAACTGCTACAGGAGTTGTCAGCTGTCCGACAAACAGAGCTCCCGCTCCATTTGCTTGCACGGCGGCTTGCCGGCGCAGTGGTCCACGGCCATGTGATCCAAGGGCACGGGTGGAAGAACAATAGTTGTGCGCTTCTAATGGTACCGACGACGACCTCTACGACAGCTCATAGCGGCGGCGCAACGCCAGAGAGCGGCGGCGGCCATACGGCTCAAGAGGCTTAAGCAAAACGGGGACGCATTGCATGAATTAATGCGTGCATGAGCTACTAAGGAGTCCTTGGAAGCTTACCAGAGAGAAAGAGAGACCGAAGGTGGCTCGGGGGTTGTTTGTCGACGGCAATGGCGACGGCGGTAGCAAGCTCCACGAGGAGAGGACTCCCTGAGGAACAAGATAGACAAATGGAGGTAGGATGAGCTTCAGGAGGTGGTGTAGATGGTGAAAATGCATGGAATCGAAAAAAGGCTCACCGAGACGACAAATGGACGAAGAAAAGTGTTGTCAGCCGAAAAAGGGGAAACTTCAAATTCCAATGACCATGCGAACAATCCGACCAAATAATTGAGGGGAAATGATTCTAATACCTAAAGGCACCATGTGACGTGCAAAAGAGAGGTCAAAACTCAGTAGAGGCCAAGTTTGCACAAATGTTGCCTTCGGGACGCGCTCCGAGGCCGCCGAGAGCACGATCATGGTTTGGAGCCTACAAACAAAATCAAAAGCTCAAATGAGCTAAAATGGAGAGGGTAAGCACAGAGAAAGCTAGGGGATGCAAGGGCTTTGAGCTTACTCGAGAGGAACGCTCACAAGAGCTTCCTCCTCTTCCTCGGCCGGGAAGAGAAGTGGGTGAAAAGGAGGGTAAAGAGGGAGTTTTATTCAACCCCGAGGATGGAGAAGAGAACGGCGTGAGGCGGGGAAGCTCTACGAGTGGCTATCGTGGGCGGTGCGACAACGACGTAGACGGAGCGGGGCAGAGGCTCTCAGGCGCGTGGCGCCTTGTTCTCTTGCTGCGTCTCGGCCGAGGATGAAGACGCGATCTTGTGGCAGTCCCACCGCGATGAGTCTGAAGGAACGGTGCGAGCAAAGATGGTTGGGTCGAATTGGTTTGGGTTGGGTCCGGTCGAAGCAACAGTATGTGGCTCGGGCCGGTTTCAACTGAACCGCACGATCTAAAATGGGTGGCCAGGATTTAATGGAAAGATCGGACTATCCGAATGGAATGCGATCTAGGCCGTTGAATTCTGATTGGACGGCTCGCGCGAGGTACGGTTAGTTGACTCAGCCGAGTCAAGTGGCTCGGTCAGACCTGAGTTGAAACAGTGAAAGGCCCAAGCCCTTTTAAACAGTGCTGAGCCTGAGTTGATTCAGATTGACCAAATAACAAAAGGATTTGACCGAGGCTTTAAATATATAAATAAAATTCTATAAATTCTGAAATAATTCAGAGGTGTTCCTGGGACATCCTAGTTCCCAAATAAAATTTGAAAACCCACTATTCATGATTTAATTTGTATAATTTGAATTCAAACTTGGGATAGGTTATTGATTTGAGTTTAAATTTTCTTTGGGTCAATTTAAGTTCCAAACATTTGGGAAAAATTATGTTTATTCATGATAATTATTCTAGTATTTGAATAAATTATTTCCAGAAGATGAAAATGAGTTTTTGTTCTTGTTTTCTTTTGGAGCTTCTAATTGAGTTGTAGGTTTAAACTTTAATTGAGATTTTCCAAGTGCAATATATGATGCAATTGTTTCCAAAAAGTCATGCATGCTGATAAGATGCATACTAATTATCATTAATTAACTTGGGGATGTTACAAACCTCTCCCCCTTACAAAAGATCTCGTCCCCGAGATCTGGGTAGGTTAGAAGTTGGAATAGGAGGGTTCTACAAAAGATACAACATCTGTTGTTTTTAATTCCTTCAAAGATAGTGCTAAGATACCTTACAAGGTTACAAGGAAATTCTATTACATTTTTCTTTCCATTGCTTTGTTTAACCTTGCCTTTCTTGATTCGAAGGCACTTAAAACAGAAGGAAAAAGATCAGGATATTCGGTTCGCATCCTGTCTTCACGTTCCCAAGTTGCTTCATCTTCAGTATGGTTGCTCCACTGAACCTTCAAGAACTTGATGTTGCGATTCCTTGTCTTGCGTTCTATTTCTTCAAGAATGCATATCGGGTGTTCCCGATAAGAAAGATCGGGTTACAAATCAAGTTCTTCCAAATTGGTTGCTTCGGTTGGGACTCGAAGACATTTCTTTAGTTGAGAAACATGGAATACACTATGCACATCGGAAAGTGATGGTGGTAGCTCCAACTGATAGGCCACTGATCCTCGCTTCGCTAGAATTCGGAATGGTCCGATGTAACGAGGAGCCAACTTGCCTTTGACTTGAAAGCACTGCATTCCTTTCATCGGGGAGACTTTAAGGTAAACATGATCGTCCACCTCAAAACTCAGCTCACGACGACGGCGGTCAGCATAAGACTTTTGACGACATTGAGCCGTTCGTAGTCTTTCTCGGATCATACGGACTTGCTCTTCAGCCTCATTGATCAAGTCCGGTCCAAAGAATTGTCTCTCCCCAGACTCAGACCAGTTGAGTGGTGTCCTACACCTTCTCCCATATAACACTTCAAAAGGTGACATTTGGAGGCTTGCTTGATAACTATTGTTATAGGAGAATTCTGCGAACGACAAGCATTTATCCCATTTCTTTCCATAAGACAGCACACATGCTCTCAACATGTCCTCCAAAATTTGATTCACCCTCTCGGTTTGGCCTCCGGTTTGTGGGTGGTAAGCGGTGCTAAAGGATAGTTGAGTTCCCATAGCTTCATGGAGGCAATTCCAGAAATGCGAGGTAAATTGAGTACCTCGATCTGAAACAATTATCTTTGGAACGCCATGGAGACATACAATTCTGGAGATGTACAACTCCGCCAATTGGTTTCCTGAATAAGTGGTCTTGACGGGAACGAAGTGAGCAACTTTCGACAATCGGTCGACAATTACCCATATGGAGTCATAACCTTGCTGAGTCTTTGGAAGTCCGGTGATGAAATCCATCCCAATTTCATCCCATTTCCACTCGGGAACGGGAAGGGGTTGAAGCATATCGGCTGGTCGTTGGTGTTCGGCTTTCATGTAACATCCCAAATGTATAATTGGGGTTATTCAAGTATAATTATATGTGTAGAAATTAAAACTTTTTCTCACATCTTGAAAACCCCTAATCTCTTATGTAATTCTTGTCCAAGAGTTGTGTAATCCAAAAACACCAAGCTCTTGTTGACCCAAAAGTCAAATTCATTTTCCAATTATCTTAAATCTTATGCCAAACATTTGGAAAATATTCTCCTTGGTCCCAAAACTGATGTGGGACCCCTCTGAAAAATATCACAAGTTGTAAAACTAGTTTGATAAATTTTGGAGGTAAAACAATCCTTTGAACAACCTTCATGAATTTCTTGAGAAAAATGCATTGCATAATAACCTCTGTAAATTTTATGCAAGGTTAATCTCATTGTCAGCAAGCTCCTGTAAAAATTTCATGAATTTTGGAGTTGAATTGCTATCCCAAACAATTTTGCAAAGTCTCAATTTGTTAGAAATTAAACTTAAAACATGGCATTTGTTCCTTGGGCTAGCCACCTTGCAAAGTCGGGTCCAGCCAACCGTGTTCTGCACCCAAACAGACCTCCTCTCCACCTCGATCAGGTCGTAGCCGTTGGATTTACATCCAACCGCCACGACCTCCTCCGTGGTCAACACCGCAAAGACCTCCTCACCTCATCAGGTCATAGCCGTTGGATCAAAAATCCACGGTCACGACCTCCCCCTTGTCTTATGCGCATCAGACCTCCCCGCGCACGTGAGGTCGTTGCCCTGAGATCTAAATCTAAAGGCCATGACCTCCCTTGTGTGTTGCGCAAGCTCAAGACCTCCTTTGCGCCACGCGCGAGGCTCAGGACCTCCCCTGTCTTGATCACCACCGTTGGATCAAGATCCAAAGGTCTTGACCTCCCTCGCGCTTCACGCAAAGCCTCAGACCTCCTTTGGTTGTGCGCCCTTGGATTCAAATCCTAAGGCCATGACCTCCCCCTCATGTTTTTAAGTTCATGTGCGGTTAAGACCTCACAGGAGGTCCGCACCGTTGGATGGAGATCCAACGCTTTGGACCTCCCAATCCCATTTTCCCGCGTGCGCTTACACATTAAGGAAATCGGAGGGCCACGACCTCCCCATCCTTGATCGTATGGCTGGGACCTCCTCCCAGTCAATTGAGCGTAACGGTTCAAAATTGTCATCCGATGGTTAGGACCTCCCCATGGTCCTATCCAACGGTCGTAAGGACCTCCCCTGTTCTTCTCCTTCCTCGGCGCGCTGCAGAGCTCGAGCAAATGGAGTTAATGCCTAGCCTTGTCCACTGTGTACTTTTAACAACTCTTTCTTGACCAAGATTTAATGCAGTCGACCTTCCTCCTCTCTGTCACCAGTGCTCAGTGCACCTTGTCAATCTCATGTCCTTGCCACCCCATGGACCAACCCGTGGGCTAAGCTCACCATGGAGCTTAGCCCCACTCATAACCTTCACCTCGGGCTATAAGTTATCCTTGAATCCTCCCTTGGCTTCCTTTGCACACAATTGATCTCGGCCTTGCACTTTGTGCGTGGTGAGCTCCTCATCCACAGACTCTCCAATCCTCCCACGCCCATTGTCGAGCTTGGAGCTCCTCGGTGGCAAAAGGGTTCCAATGGCCTCTTCCTCCTCTCTCTTGTTTCTATCTGGGCCTTTCTCCTCTGCGACCTCAACCCTAACTTCCTTTGGTTGGGGCATTTGCGAGAGGTGGCCTAGTGGAGCTTGGAGCTTGGAGTTGAAGGTTGGACTTGAAGCGGTGGAGTTCCCCGTCTTCTCCAACTCAGGCCGCCACCGTCATCAACCTCATCGGCATCTTTAGGACCTCCAGGTAACTCCCCTGGTAATCCCTTAGATGCTGGGCACCCGCTTGAATGCATGTTGCGGAGCTTTTACTTTGGGCGCACGCATGAATGTCGCGCGGAGCTGCTTTTTGCATTTTCGTATTTTGGCCGTGCGGGTCATCTCTGTCCTCTCCGGCTCGCCGGCGATTAAGGCCGTCGTCGCCGTCGAGAGTGAGCCCATGGTGTGCGCAACACTATTGCGCACACGGGGATGTCTTTTGTTGTCGCCGGCGAGGTCCGCATCGCCGGCAACAACCACTTCTTTGAGCTCGGGATCTTTGTCGGACGTCCCGACCGTGCCATCGTCATTTTAGGACAAAGATTTACCGTTTTAAATGCCTCAATCATTGCAATCATGGGGTTAGCGTTAAATGCCATTAACCCTGTCTTTTGCGCGCATTTAAGACCTCCCGCGCGCGGACCTCCTCGCTGTCCCGCGCGTATTTAACCCATGTCCAAGCGCGTGCGCGCTGGATCTGGACATCCATGACCTCCTCCGAGGAGATCTGGAGCGTCCAAGACCTCCCCTTGCGCGATCGTGGCCGTCCAGACCTCCCTGGAGGTCTGTGGCGTTTAGATCTCTGCGTAGGACCTCCTCGAGGTCATCTCAGCCGTTCATGACCTCCCCCTTTAGATCTGGTCCGTCCCGGACCTCCCCTCATCGTTGTGGTCCGTTGGATTCTCCATCTACGGCCACGACCTCCCCTCACCTCGCGCATGTGCGTTGCTAGGAGGTCCAGGACCTCTGGACCTCGTGAGCGCATGTGCGTTGTTCTCCTGGGAGGTCCTGAGCCGTTAGATCTATGATCTGTGGCTCACGTCCTCCCATGCCTTTGTGATTTTTAGAAATTCCAGTGAGCTCTAGTATAAACTGAAAAATGGTATGAACTTTAGAATTGCATATCTTTTTCATTCTGAACCCAAATAAGGTCATTCGAATTGTGTTAGCTCTGTATTGAACTTGACTTTAATCCAAAAATGATTGTAAGTTGAGTTCAGCCCCAGAGCACAGTTTACCATTAGATTTTAAAACTCACTTTAAATATACACTCAAATTAATGCTTAACTTGTAAAATACATAACTAATGCTCTGTAGATTATTTTTGAGTGAGACCAACTTTGTTGGTTTCCTCCATTAATGATCTTACTGTGAACATTAGCTTTGAGCATGTTGCTATTATAAAAATGAGGACTTGTGCATTATAATTTTGTTCAAGTTCTTGTTTTTGAAAAATTATAGAAAGTGCAATATAGCTCCAAATGAGATGAACTCAATTGTGTTATTCATCTCATGAGGTGCTGGTTTTACAGTAAAAATCTCAGTGTCACTACTGTTCTAGAAAATGTTGCCTCATAATTAAATTAGTGAATAGTGCAGTTTGGTATTTTAGGGGCTGAGCAGAATTGTTTTGCTCATAACTTTTGCATTGAGAATCCAAATCAATTGGTTCTTGTTGCAAAATTCCCTAAAAATCACCCTCTTGCTTCTGTAGAAAATTCAGAGAATTTGGAGTTCGTTTGTTGTGCTGTCTTTGCTGTTTTTCGTCGTTCTTATCGGTTCTTTATCACTTTTCCGTTAGGTTTCGACATTTGTGGCGATCCCGAGAGTGACCCTCTGCCACAACTTGGCCAGCAACATCAAGGCAAGCAGTTTGATCATATCCCCTCTAACGCCCCATTACTTTAAAGGTTAATATGTTGTTTTACTTCTATGTATGCATGCTACTTTGTGTTAAATGTAAGCTAGCAATCCTATAGATGCATGATCTGTAGGAATTGTTTATCCTCTACTACCATGAGCCTAGGTTATTTGCTGTGGTGGGAGCTCGTTGGATGAGCTCTTATCACTTAGTAGTTCGATTTAAATTGCTTAGACATGCTTAGTTATCGGTAGAAATGGGCGATCATCGACTTAGTCGATGGTCTTGATCACTCAAAACTGATTATTACTCCTATATGTCCAGCACTTGTGCTTTGATTAATTGTAAAATCAAAAACTGAAAATAAAAGATTGATTTAGACTTGGGCATATTGGATGGATGGTGCAGTTTTTGGAATGTGGTGGTATGCCTGGGTCCCTAAGGACCGAGTACTTGGGTCACTAAGCCAAGCGATTTTGCGTGCTAACCACACGAGGGGCATATGGAACCCTCTTGACTAAGTACTTTGGGCGGTGTTAATTGGGGTCGCTCGGTTGGTGTGTTTTAAAGATAAAATGTGTGTGTGATGTGGGAGGAGCATTAGCTTTCGGGTAGGTTGTGTGATGTCTCCTTCTCCCGTGGGTTGTGCGACTCAGAATTAGCATTGTCCATTGGAAATGCCTCGTAGGACTTAGCCGTGCCGGCATACCAAAGGTAGTGTGCCTAAAGGAAAGGCGGTCTGGCGTGTGGGTACAGTGGTACACCCTGCAGGGATAAAACTATTCGAATAGCCTCGTCCTAGGTTATGGACATGCTTGGTAAGGTCGTTCAAGACTAGACTACAACCTTTAATTAAAACTTGACATGGTTGGTATGAACGGGGAGTTCATGCTATTGTTGTGGTGACTATTGGGTTAGTCACTTCCAGGTTGATCTTGTTGTTGTTACTATGTTATTTATCTCGTCGTTATTTCCACAATTAAAATGCTTTGTCAAATTGCCTTCAATCTATTATGTTATTGCAAATAAATGTTGCTTTATGCTAAAATGAGTCCAAAACCTCATCCACTCAAATAAAGCTTGCATGTAGCTATTTATAGTTCTGTTATCTCACACGTAAGTCTTGTGGAGTACTTTATGTACTCATCTGCCCGTGGTTGTGGCAATTTTTGTGGCTTTTGTTGCAGAGGAAGAAGAAGAGCTCCAAGAGCCTCTCTTTTGTGCTACGTGTTGCAGCTTCTTCGACGACTAGCTTGGCGGTCCGGTCAGATGCCTAGGGGTTAAGGCACACTGATTGGCTTTGTGTTATAGCCATCTTTATGGCACTTTTGCTTCCGCTGTTGTCTCTTTAGAATTGTTGTTATTTGGCCTAAGGGCCCCTCTTTTGTAATAACCTATCCTTATTAATATTAACTTCTGGTTTGTTGCTTATGTTCTATGTGTTGTATGGAATTGATACATTCTTTTGTTGTGAGGTATGTATACTGCATTCTGGGGAGTATACATCTCTCGAGACTGGGTTTATTTGGTTGATAATACTAGGGTCAATTGGATGACTAAGTATTATGAGCTTAATAAATCCGGGTGCTCACAAAAGTTGGTATCAGAGCTATACTGACCGTAGTAACGCAAGCTTGGTCGTCTTTAGGGTATTTTGAAAACCTAATTTCAAAGTATCAAATGAGTTTTGAAAGCTTAAGAAAATTCTCAGATTTTACTCCTTATCTATCTTAGCTTTCTCTTCTCATCTCACTCTAATTTGAATTTTAAAAGTTGTTTTCCTCTCTTCCCTTCTACAAAATAGTTGTTATCGATTAATGGGGCTTTGGGGAATCAATGAGTTTGGCAAATTGAAGTGTTAGCTGCCCATCTACAAGGTGTTGAAGCTTCTGGAATGGCCAATTTCGACTGGAAGCTTGGATGCAAAATCTGGACAGCAAGCGTCAATTTCCGGACAGCAAGCTCAGAGGTTCCAATTAGGGTAGAGAATGAGAGATTAAATCAACTAAAACTTGTGGGAATAAAAGGGTAAGATGTGATACTAGTTAGCTAAGTATCTAACACTTATTTCGCTGCATTAACCTTGCTCTCTAATAGTTTTAGATCTCATCTTACAATCTGATTTTTAATCTTCTCGATCAATTACTCGTTCATTCAATACGGGTTAGTTGAGTTGAGAAGTTGAGCTTTGCTTTTGGGTTTCTTGGCTGTTTTTAGAGTCTTTTAGAAGCTTCTAAAGTTGATTTACTCGCTGTTTTGGCTTTCGTTTAGGGTGATATTCCATTCCCCTAGTCGATCGCTTTTTGCTTCTTTTAAAGGCTTTGTTTTTCGGGTTTAGTTGCTAACCAAATTTCATTGTAACAGGATGGCCGGATGCACTCATAGCGGCCAAGGCCAGTTAGCTGGTCCGGACGAGGAGCTTCCTCCTCCTCCGACCATGGCCGAGGTTCTTCTTCAGATCGAGCGCAACCGCGCGGATGACAGGAGAGTTCTCTCGGGCGTCATCGCGCAACACCACCGCACTTACCGGAGCTTCGAGGATCCGGGCAAGGAACGCGCATCGGCCGCGTGGAGGACTCGCGAGTTTCTTCGTACTCAGCCCCTACCTTTTCCCGTCCGAGGACCCGTTGGATGCGGACGACGGCTTGCCTCGGTGGAGCGAAGCTCGCGATCGCGCAGCGCAGGAGCACGAGAAGGCGCTGTTCGCATCGCACCACCGGAGGGTGCAGCTTTGTCATGGTGGGAGAGTTTTCTCGCCATGCAGCCCGCAACCATACCGCTTTCTTGGGAGGAGTTTCAGATTGCCTTCCGTCGGGCTCACATCCTGCCGGCTTGATGGAGATCAAGAAGGGGAGTTTCTTGCGCTTAAGCAAGGCGTAGCTCGACCATGGAGTATGTCTCTGAGTTTAACCATCTAGCTCGTTATGCTCCCGAGGATGTGGCCACCGATATGGCTAAGGTGCCAAGTTCAGCGTGGCTTATGCGAGGAGTGAAGGACAAGCTATCCATTGTCGACTTCACGATTTCCGGACCTTGGTCGACAAGGCCATCACATCGAAAGCATGCGGCTCGAGAGCTTATGGACTCCATAGCGCAAGTGGGAGGCCCATAAGTCATCCAGGCGATTCCTTCCGTCCCGCTTGGGCGGTCTCGGGTACCGTCCCAGATCTTGGCACCCCGAGGTTACTCGCCTGTTCCTCGTCCTTCGCAGGCCGTGCCCCAGTCACGTGCGCCTGCCAGTCAGCAGAGTGGCTCCCGCAATCCGGCGGCCAATGTCACATGTTTCTCTTGCAACCAGAAGGGCCATTATGCAAATAATTGCCCTAAGAAGACGAGGCGACCCCTCGTCCTAATGGAGGACGCGGGCGAGGTGGTGCATCGCAGGACCAGAAGATCGTCCCGGCTACCCAAGGCGTGGGTAGTGGTCGCGTCAACGCCGTCCACTGCAGAGGAGGCTCGGAGGCACCCGACGTCGTGCTAGGTACACTTTCGTTAACTCTCACCCTGCTCAGCCTTGTTTGATTCAGAGCATCTCATTCCTTTGTTTGAGTCTTTTCTTTCTTTGTTGAGAGCTTCTTTTCTCTCCATTGTCGGTCCCTTACTCATTCGCTCTCTGGTTCGGAGTTGAGAGCTGAATCTGAGTGTAGGATGTTCCTATCGAGATCGAAGGGTAGGTTTCTTAGCAAACCTTATCCTTCTCCATTCAATGAGTCTTGATGTGATTCTTGGCATGGATTGGTTGTCCCAAAGACATGGGGCAAATCGATTGCGCCAGAGGCTCATCTCTCTATCTAGTCCCTCCGTGAGCGGGTTAAGCGCACCGGTCGCTAGATCCGCATCTCTTGGCGCTTGAAGCGAAGCCCGCTCTAGATATTAGCGAAGTCCCAACAGTTTGTGACTTTGTTGATGTCTTTCCCGCAGATCTTCGAGGATGCCACCCGTTCGAGACCTCGAGTTTGTCATTGAGTTGGCTCCTGTATCGCCCCTATCTCAAAGAGGCCTTATCGGATGCCACCGAACGAGTTGGTGGAGTTGAAGAAGCGATTAAGTGAGCTGCAAGAGAAGGGTTTCATTCGCCTAGCTCATCTCCTTGGGGTTGTCCAAAATCTTCGTAAGAAGAAGGATGATTTTTACGCATGTGCGTTGATTACCGCCCACTTAATGAAGTGACGGTAAGAACAAGTATCCATTGCCCCGCATCGACGATCTCTTCGATCAATTAACTGGAGCTCGAGTTTTCTCCAAGATTGATTTGAGAGTGGGATATCATCAGGTTCGGATTCGACCTGAAGATATTCCAAAGACCGCGTTCTCTACTCGCTACGGCTTGTATGGGTACACTGTCATGTCATTCGGCTTAACCAATGCTCCTGCCTTGTTCATGAACCTCATGAATTCGGTATTCATGGAGTATTTGGATAAGTTTGTCGTGGTCTTCATCGATGATATCCTTATCTACTCCGAGAACGATGAGGAACATGCCGAGCATCTGAAGCTTGTGTTGAGCAAGCTGCGTGAGCACCAGTTGTACGCAAAGTTCAGCAAGTGTGCATTCTGGTTGAAGGAAGTGTCTTTCTTAGGCCACGTTCTTTCAGCAGGAGGCGTAGCCGTTGACCCTAGCAAGGTCAGCGATGTTCTTTCATGGAGTCAGCCTGCTTCGGTCACCGATGTGCGGAGTTTTCTCGGTTTAGCGGGATATTATCGTCGCTTTATCGAGAACTTCTCCAAAATCGCGAAGCCGATAACAGAGTTGCTCAAGAAGGACAAGAAGTTTGTGTGGTCCGCTGATTGTGAGGGAAGTTTCCAAATACTCAAGAAGCGTTTGACCACCGCTCCCGTTCTTGTTCTTCCCGATATCCATCGAAGCTTCGATATCTTTTGCGATGCTTCTCGTCGAGGCCTCGGTTGTGTCCTTATGCAAGAAGGCAAGGTAGTGGCCTATGCATCAAGGCAATTGAGACCTCATGAGCTCAACTATCCTACCCATGATTTGGAGTTGGTCACTGTGATTCATGCACTTAAGATTTGGCGACATTACCTAATCGGAATCGTTGAAGTGTATTCGGATCACAAAAGCTTAAAGTACTTGTTCACACAACCGACTGAACCTCGTGCAAAGGAGATGGTTGGAGTTGATCAAGGATTATGATGTGGGTATTCACTACCATCCGGGCAAGGCTAATGTCGTTGCCGATGCGCTTAGTCGCAAAGCGCATTGCAATGCCTTGTTGTCCAGGGAGCTTCAGCCCGCTCTTCTCGAAGAATTTCAGCGTCTCAACTTGAGTTTGGTTGAGCCTGGTTCTCTCGCTGCCTTGGTTGTGCAACCAACCTTGGTAGATCGGATCAAGTCCGCTCAGCAGTCGGATGTTGGAGTGAGCCACATTAAGGCAAATGTCAAGAACGGAACAACCAAGTGCTTCTCTGAGGATGAGCATGGTGTTGTGAGGTTCGGGCAACGCCTGGTGGTTCCAAAGGACATGGAATTGCGGAATTTAATCCTCCGCGAAGCCCATGATTCGCCTTTATCCATTCATCCCGGGGCCACAAAGATGTATCAAGATCTCCGCCAGAGATTTTGGTGGACCCGAATGAAGAGGGAGATCGCGAAGTTCGTTGCCGAGTGCGACGTATGTCGTCGTGTCAAGGCCGAGCATCAGCGTCCAGCAGGACTGCTTCAGCCTCTGCCTATTCCGGAGTGGAAGTGGGATTCGATCGGAATGGATTTCATCACCGGTCTACCCACGTCCCCGAAGGGGAATGATGCCATTTGGGTCATCATCGATCGATTGACTAAGGTGGCACATTTCCTTCCCGTCAAGACTAACCTTCGGGTAGGTCTTTTGGCGGAACTCTATATCGCCCGCATCGTGAGTTTGCACGGTGTGCCGAAGACGATTGTGTCGGATCGTGGATCCCTTTTCACGTCTCGTTTTTGGCATAGCTTGCAAGAAGCTATGGGAACTCGTCTTGCTTTCAGCACGGCATTTCACCCCCAAACTGATGGTCAGACCGAGAGGGTCAACCAAGTTTTGGAAGACATGCTTCGTGCTTGTGTCCTTTCATATGGGAAGCATTGGGAGAAATGATTCCCATTCACGAAGTTTTCTTATAACAACAGCTTTTCGGGCCGGTCTCGGCATGGCACCATTTGAGGCCTTATGCAGAGAGAAGTGTAGAGTCAGAATACCCGAATATCAAATAGAGAGAACATATTATTCAAGAGAAATTTATTCAAATTTGAATGCACTAAAGTTTAGAGGAAAATTAAAAGAAAATTCAAGATTTGAGGGAGGATTGGACCTTGGGCTTTCGGCCCAAGGCGTCCTAGCCAAGTGGGCCGGCCTTGTAGTGGAGTCAAGAAGGGGGGTGCCCTTCCCCCAAAACCCTAACCTCTGCTACAGTACCGCGCCGCACTGTAGCACGTGGTACTGTAGCGCCCCCCCTCCCTGCTGCTCTACCACGGTGAGGAAGAAGCTCCGAGGTGCCGCCGGCCATGGTGGAAGGAGAAAAAGGGAGAAGAAGAAAGGAGGAGAAGAAGAATATCATCTTCGTGGGTTTTTGTTCAGCGTTTCATGCATCTCCAAGGGTATCAATTCGTTTCCCCGCTGTTTTGATGTTGTTTAGATGCGAAATTAGATTAGTTTGATTGGATCGAGTTCGTCTTGCTGTAGATCAAGTCTGTCCAGTATGTTGCGCGGGCTGTTTCGACGTCTTAGAAGCCGAATCAGAGGAGTTGATCTCCTAGAGATATCTGGGTCTTGTTCTGAAGTTTCTGTGGCCGCCGAGTTCACTTGATTCCGATGTTCGAGTCAAAAGATATGATAGATTTAGTATCTGCTGTCCAGATTTCTGACGAGATTAAACTGTTTTGTTATTTCGTAAAATATGAAAATGTAATCGGAAGATCTGGGTTTTCACCCAACTAGGTTATTGTAGGTAATTTGATAACCTTTCCAGATTGTTAACGAACGATCAATTCGGAGTTATAGATTAAAAGTTATGATCATTTTAGTACTGCTGTTTATTCTGTTAGACAGTTTCTGTGCTGAAAGTTCACCTGTCTATTATCATAATAATTTGGCCGAATTGGATCGTCTTGTCAACTACAGTATTGTAGATTTGTCAGTTAAGAATCCACAGAAATTGGACTCACCTCATTCGGAGTTCCAGATCAAAAGATATGATGTTTACCGTGCTGCTGTCCAGTGGCGTTATTTGACTGAATGCGTTGGTTTTCAGTTTAGGGTCTCTAGTTAAAATCTTGAATCGCTAGGGAAGCGTTGTAGAACGTTAATCAGTAGAGTCGTGTTCATCATATCCTTATTTCAGTTATTTGATTGTTTAGGCGGTGAAGCTTCGGGTTTAGGAGTACCACCTTTGCCGGCTAACGTGTCGCATCGCGGAAGGCAAGTATTCGGGTTATAGTAGATTTATGCTTGTTTGCTAAGATTGTTTGTGACTTGCTCGTAATAGCCATACATGGATGTAATGTGATGAGTTTCAATTTATCTTGGTGAATGCAAGTTATGGTTAAAGTTCCTTTGTATATTGTTAATGCTTACATGTTATTATGTACATGTTGAGTTCATATATTTGGAAGATGATGTCATTGTGCATATGCATGTCAAAGCATGATTGAGTCTTGGTCAATAGGTGACCAAGTATGAATCTATTGAGGTCCCCGTCATGTAAATGACGGGTTGAGGTCCCCACATTCGCAGAATGTGGGCAATGAGTAAAGAGGTCCCCATCATGATGATGATGGGCAAAGGTCCCTATACTTGTGGAGTATAGGCTCTTGGTCCCTGTGCTGAGTGCATAGGCAAAGGTATACATCGACGGTTGTATACCCGCATTACACGTAAAATGCGAAAAGAGATAAAGTTTAAAAGGTGCATTGCATGGTCGCATTACATAAGCATGAAGGCTATGTTTAGTGTAATGTTTTATCTTGGTATTTTGATGCTATGACTGTGATTTTAGCTTTAGCCTTGTTGATACTTGCTTGAGTCTTTGGGCTCACCCTTGCTTTGTTGTGTTTTTAGGTACCACAAGCAAGAACGACATACATGGGGAGGGTAGACTTGTCATGGAAGCACTCACTACCACATCACTTTAAAGATGAATAACATGTAGATCGTATTTTATTAATAAGTAATCTGTTTAAGGATAAGTATGAGTATACTTGGATGCAATGAAATATTTGTAATAATGAGAGTAGTACATCTTGAATATCCGTTATTAAGCTTTAGTGGATTAGCTTATTTTGAATGCCTTGATGAAATATGGATGATAGATTATGGATTATGATATTTGTATTGGTTGGAACCTCCGGTATACTTAGTTATACAAAGGAGGTTCTGCCGAGAATTAGAATTATGTCTTACATTTTGATTAGTTTTATTTATTACTTTGTTAGTTTAGTAGCATTCCAGGCTCAATGTTGAGCTGGGGTGTTATAGTTGGTATCAGAGCGGGCTTTAGGTCCGTGGTAATTGAATAATTAAATTGACACACAGTGCACAGTAGGATGGGAATGGGTGAAGCATTGCATTTACGCTTTCCGTTATGTTGTATTGATGATTGTTGTTATGAGATAATATATTATATCTATATTATAATACTATAGATATTATGTGGGGATAACCCATGTTGAGAGGTTGAGGTCGTGGTTGTGGCTCAGGGTGTATTCAAGTTACACCACTATTCGCGGTATGAGAATAGGATGGTTGTTACCTCGGATATCTTAGAATAGGCGTTGATAGTGAATATCTCTAGAAGAGTTGTCCTCTTCTTTCACTTTGAATTTGGGCAACTCTAGTCCATTGGGCTCAAGAGTTTCTCTTGGGTTTTAGTTCATTACGGTTGATGGGCTTCTTTGAGAAGGATTAATTTGCTACCTTTGGCTTAATTGTCCCAGAAAGAAATCGTTGTTTTCCCAACCGATGAGTTATTCTTGCGGTTTGGTGAACTTGGTTGATTGTCAAGTTTGACATTTGTATTGGAGTTTGTCTTTCTTATTGGAAATCTTGATCCAATTATTTCGCTTGATGATTTGGATAATGAAAGTTTCCTTTGCAAATCCTTTAATCGTGTAATCTTTGACTCAAGGTATCTCTTTTGGATAATTTGAGTGTTGAAGTTGAATGTTTCTCTATTATGAAAGAAAACGTTAAAACCTTTAGCGACATCTTGTTGTGGTTTATCGAGAGGATATAATCAAAGAAATTAATGGTTGTGTTATGGGTTATCAAGTTGAGTCTGTAGAGTGGTGCTTATTTGATCTTAACTAAGATCCTTGAAAGGAAAGTTGATTAATTTGAAAGTGTTTTATAATAGTTCTTGATGAACTGTGTTTAAGGGTATGGCTATACTCAGTTGAAGTTCAAGAAGTTATTTATAAGTGTGAGATATTGATGATTTGGTCTGATCATTAAGATTGTGGGATTTGTTAAATTTATTGGATAATTCGATGTTATAGGTCCCAATGGATTAATATATCTATAGTGATGGTTATGTTAAGGATGTGATTGAACGATGGCTTAGAGGATAGTTATCCTGTAATTTTTCATAAGTTGACTACTTGATGATTATACTTAATTGCTAGATTGAAACATGTAAATCAGATTAGATGGATGTTGAGGTAGTACCTTGTGAAACCCGGTGATTAAATGAGACGATGTTATTAAATCTGTGGTTAAACTCTAAGTATAAAGTGGAATGTTGACTCGTGTTACAAATGGATATGTGACTGAAAATAGCGAGAGGACTCTAATTGCATACGTGATAAATACAATTGTAAATTGTTAATGATAATTGAAGTGGGTGTTGAGCAACACTTATGGTTGAATGGATGAATGCATAAGTGGTCTCGGATAGTGTGCCTTGTGAAATTGTTATTTGATAGCATGATGTAGATAAAAGAGGGTTGTTTAAACCTTGTGCTTTGTGTCTCCTTGGGAGAGGTTTACGATGGAATAGTAGGCTATGAGGATTCTCGTTAATAGTGTATTAGCTCATTGTTAGTGTGATTGTCAGTAAGGGATTATGAAGATGATATTGAATGTTTTATATAAAGGAATTGGGTCGCTTGCCTGATATTGATTAAATGAAAATGCTTCAAGTTTCGCATTTATGATCTTTCAGACCTCGTATTAATGTGGTAGCTGAAATTGTTTTGAGCAAAGTGACGTGCTGAGAGGTTTTATTAGTTCCTAAGTGGTTTATGTGTTGTGGTCTTGAAATCTCTTCTTGTTGGAGTTGGCATAGTGATGATGTAACCAACGGAAGTCGTTTTCTTTGTTAAAGGAAAGAGTGAAGTAGAAGTATTTGAGATTGAAGTCAAGTTTTGTAACTTGCAGTTTATCGAATTTTGCCTAAACTTTCTGTTTTGCCAGCAGAGTTTCCGAATCCCAAAAGCAATGTTTTATGCTCATTTGAAGTTTGATATTTGTCGAACTCGGGAGCGAAGGATCCCGAATTCTCTGTGTTCATACATTAGTCCAGGATAGCTAATGTACACAGTCAAACAAAAGTGATAATCAAAACATATCACGCATTTTAATAATATTTATTCAGAGTTTATTACAAAGGGCCTGAGGCCAAATAAAGTAAAACACAGCGGAAGCAGAATAATAGTAGTAGACCCAACGATTCGCCACAGGCAATCGTCTGGGGGCGCAGCCTAGGCGTCAAGATCCTCACCGTCTTGATAGATATCTTCTCTGAATAAAGATTATTCAAAGAGAGTGAGCACTACTACCGTGCTCGCAAGTTACACCCAATATGGAATTGATATGCATGCATAAGGTAGACAAAGGATCTTGGCAAGGTTATTTTATGTAAAGCGGCGGTTTTAATTTAAATAATCATATTAGATTACAAAGCCATTTTATACAATAATCTAAATCACCATTTTAAATAACAATAGTTTATTGTGGATAACCTCCATAAAAGATGATGGATATCCTCCAATCACAATGGCTACCCGCCCAATTTTCCCACAGGACTATCCATCCCGAAATTATCTGTTGAAATCATTTTAAAACCAAAAACAAAACTAACTCTGAGTGGCTTTGCTAGCATGTCCATGACCGTGGACGCGCTATTCAATAGTTTTACACTCTGCGAGTTTGTACAACTTTACCCACACGAGATATTATACTCTTTGTGTCGGCCAATCCACGCTTCCTAAGGCGTGTGAGAGCAAACATCACAAGGTCGTTATAATGTTCTACCTCAAAGTACTTGTGCCCGCTAAGGTTTCGCTTCCATTGACCGACTGTCCTCAAAAACCCCTCTTGCGCCAGATGGGAAAACTGTCTGCCCGACACCCATACATACAACATAGCACAAATAACTAAAAGGTATTACAAATTATTAAGCCAGTCCCGCCCATACAGACATGTGGTTGTCTGATAAGGCATAACAAAATGCGCCAAAGACCGGTCCTCAATTGACTTAAGCGTCATTCAATTTAAACCACAGGTCTTAATCTTAACCGACTAAGCCTGCATAAACTGCACCCACCATTCATCCTTTTCGCCCAAGTCCAAACCCTTTTGATTTTATTTCTATAAAACCATCTTTACAAATTCTCTATGGTAAAACAATACCATAGTTTTAATTTTCAAAGAAATTTTATTGAGTTGGCTAAAATTCTCCCAAAAACATAAATCATGGTCTAAGTATTTGCGAAGCATTTGATTATTAAACATAATAATTTATCTAAGGTGACAAAGGAATGTCAAGGCAACATCCAAAATTTGGCATACAAGGATAATAGGAATAACTAATTATTTAAACAGGAATTTGAAATACTTGAATAAAATTATGCATGCATTTAATAATTTAAAAACTGAATTTAATTAACTTTAAAATAATAGGGGCAAAATGGTCAAAGTATAACTTGCCTTCGTTGCAGTCTGGAAAATCTACGTCTTGAGAAGTATCAAATTCCCCGGAATCGTCAAAGTCTAAACGTGAAAATAAGGCAAATCAAATAAAATTCAAATAAAACTCAGAAATACAAAATAAACCAAGACTAAATATAATAATTTTATTTTATTGAGCTAGATAATCAAATTATAAAATTTTAGAAATTTGTTTCACTAAATTTGGAGTTAGGATTCAATTATTATGAATTTTACAAATTTTAACCTAAATTTGATATTTAAAAGAATTCTAAATTCTAAAACAGAACTAAAATGAACTCTAAATTGAATTATTATATTTTATTTAGTTAGATAATAATTTTCTAAAATTTTAGCAACTTGAATCATCTAATTTGGAGTTTTAATGCAAAAGTTATGAATTTTACAATTTTTAATCTAAATCATTATTTAAACAATTTCCTGAATTATTTTTCTAAAGAGAATTCTAAATATTAGCATGATGACGTCAGCGATGATTTTCCGAATTTAAATGAATTTGAATTAATTTTTCGACAAAGTGGGGCCCAGTGACATAGGCTCGGCTCACATGAACCATGTCCACGGAGCCCCAGCCCGGAGGGTCGTCTTGCCGGTGTGGCGGAACGAGGATGACGTGGCCGCCACGCTGTTGCCACGTCGGACCGGAGTGAGGTGGCACCTCGTTGGCGCCGAGGTGGCTGTGCCTTGTCGGCACGGGGTGAGTTCGGAACACCCTCGCCGGCGCTACGCCACGGCGAGTGGTGCGAATGGGCGATTCGAGAGAGGAGGAGCTCACGAGTACAATGCTCACTACCTTAGCGGCGGCACAGGATCGAAACTCGACGGCGACGAGGTTTAGCGGCGGCGGCGACGCAAGGCGTCGAGGGCGAGGGTGCTCCGGGGTCTTAGGGCAAAATGGGTGCGCCGACCGTGTCATGATGATCTGGCGATGTCGAAAATGAGGACGACGGGGCAGCGGGCGTGACCTCGCCGGAATCGAAGAATTTCTTCGCCGCGGTGGCGTGACAAGCTTGAAATTCAAAGCGATTAGAGGGGAAAGGAGGAGGCGGCGAGGGCTGGGGTCGTGAGTAGGGCTTCCCGAGGCTCCCTTATATAGGGGTCTAATGGAGGAGAGGAGGATCGGACACAATGGCGTGCGGCGTTTATGGCATCACTGCTCCAAAGGTGAGATCGTGCGAAGAAGGAAGGGTGAGCGATCGGTGCGGCATTGATAAGCGACTTAAGCGAGTAAACGTGAGTGGAGAGGGAGGATTCATGGGTAGTGGAGCTCGGCGCAGCCTTTAATGGCGTGAATGGCGCGCCATGAGGAAGACGGGACGGAAAGAAGAAGGGTCACGCAGTAGTGAGGATTTCCATCAAGGGTTGAGTCAAACCAAATATCGTGTGCGTGTGTGGACCGTCGGATTAAGATCCGACGGTAAAAAGAGGAGGGAGGGATTGAGTGGCGGGCAGGCTGTGCACGCAGCGTGAGTAAATGGGCCGAGCAGTTTGCCCCAAGCACTTTTTTTCCGATTTTCTTTTCATTTTCTATTTTAAATATTCCGTTTAATTCATTTCAACTTTAGAATATAGCAAAATAATTCCAAAAATTCTAGAAAAATTCTCATAAATTATTAGAGACATTTTATACTTAATAAAATTATTTCCAACTTAAACTTGATAATAGATTTTGTAGTTAAATTTATTTTAGCCTTAACTAATTAAGAAAAAGTTTTAAAAATTTCAGAATTTCCACAAAATAAATAGTTTTAAATTTTCTCTGAAATTGAAATTTTGGGCTGTTACAAACCTTCCCCTTAAAGGAATCTCGACCCGAGATTCAGATTTGGCCAACAAGAAGATGGGGATATCGCCTTAAGATCTTCCTCTCGCTCCCGGTGGCTTCACTTTCGGGTGGTGGCTCCATCGACTTTATATGATCGGATGATCTTGCTCTCGTAACACGCTCTGCGGCGTCTAGAATCTTGATTGGTTGTTCTACATAAGTAAGGTCTTCTTGTAGATCAATACTTTTCGTAAGAGTTTGATCTTCTGGCACTCGAAGGCACTTCTTTAGTTGTGACACATGAAAGACGTTGTGTACTGCAGACAAGGAGGTTGGCAGTTCTAACTGATAAGCGACTTCACCTCTCTTTGCCAAAATTTTGTAAGGGCCCACAAATCTGGGTGCAAGTTTTCCTTTAGTCCTGAACCTTCTTACTCCTCTGAGATAAACAAAATCTCCTATTTCAAAGGTCAATTCTCTTCGACGGTTGTCAGCATAACTTTTCTGTCGGGTTTGAGCTACTTTCAAACGTTCTCTTATTGTTTTAACCTTGTTCTCAGCTTCTTTGATTAATTCGTCCAAGAATTGGTGCTCTCCTACTTCATCCCAAAGGAGTGGAGTTCTACATTTTCGCCATATAAAGCCTCAAATGGAGACATCTCAGAGAGCTTGGTAGCTATTGTTGTACGAGAATTTCGCAAAGGGCGATTCTTGTCCCAACTTTTTCCATAGTCTAAGGCACAGTGCTCGAAGCATATCTTCAAGAACTTGGTTGACGCGCTACATCGACCATCCGTCGAGGGTGATAAGTCATCTTGAAGTTGAGTCTGGTTCCTAAAGCTTCGTGAAGACTCTTCCAAAATCGGAAGTGAACGAGAACCTCTATCGGAGACAATCTTCTTAGGTACACCATGTAAACAAACAATCTTGGCCACATATAATTCAGCTAGTTTGCTACTCGATAAGTGGTCTTGATTGAATGAAATGGGCCACTTTGGTCAATCGGTCAATTATCACCCAAATGGAGTCACATCTGTTTGGGTCCTAGGAAGTCCCAGAATGAAATCCATACCAATTTCTTCCCACTTCCATTCAGAATCGGTAGTGGTTGCAACAAACCAAATGGGTCTTTGGTGCTCTGCCTTAACTTCGTTGACATATATCGCAATGTGCGATTTAACTCAGCGATTTCTCGCTTCATCTTGACCCACCAATACTTCTCCTTCAGATCCCGGTACATTTTGGTACTTAGGGATGAATGGAGTAGGGTGATTCATGAGCTTCTTTTAGAATTGATTGCTTTAATTCCTGGCGATTAGGCACACAGATGCGATTTCCAAACCATACTGTTCCTTGCTCATCCTCGAGAGAATCTCGGGGCTTTGCCTCTTCTCATATTCTTTTGATTTCTTTGATGTCTTCGCCTTCTAACCTGCTTTTCTCTAATCGACTCAAGAGTGGGTTGAACTTCCAAAGCATTGACACATCCTTGGTTGACAATCTCCGATTTAGATGCTTCATTCTTCATACAATTCTCGTGATTCTTCCGAACCAGATGGTATTGCAATACGCTTTTCTACTCGTGGCATCTGCAACTACATTTGCTTTACCCGATGATAATGAATTCCAAGGTCGTAATCTTTTATCGCTCTAGCCATCTTCGTTGTCCGAGGTTGAGTTCGACCGAGTAAAATGTATTTCAGACTCTTATGATCCGTGAAAATCTCACAATGTTACCAATAAGATAATGCCGCCAGATTTTTAGAGCATGCACAATTGTCGCTAACTCGAGATCATGAGTCTGGATAATTTCCTTCGTGTGGTCTTAATCGACGAGATGCATAAGCCACTACTTTACCTTCTTGCATAAGTACACATCCAAGTCCTTGACGGGATGCATCACGTAAGATTTCAAAATCCTTATGAATATCGGCGAGATAACACCGTGCGAGACACTAATCTCTTCTTCGCTTCTTGTAAACTCTTTTCACAGCCTCTGTCCATTCAAACTTTTTCTCCTTTTTCGGTTGAGTCATGGGTCTTGCTATCTTGGAGAACCCTTCAATAAATCTGCGGTAATACCCGCTAATCCAAGGAAACTTCTCACCTCGAGAGCAGACTTGGGTTGTTTCCAATCCATTACGGCTTCAACTTTGATCGATCTATCGCAACTCCTCCCGCCGACACAATATGTCCAAGGAATGCCACTTGACTTAGCCAAAATTCGCACTTGCTAAATTTGGCATAAAGTGATTTTCTCTCGAGTTTTCCCAAAATTATTCGAGATGATCCTCGTGTTCTTCTTCATTCTTTGAATAAATGAGAATGTCATCGATGAACACAACCACAAACTTATCCAGAATTCCATGAACACTTTGTTCATCATATTCATGAAATAAGCGAGGCGTTTGTCAAACCGAACGACATCACTGTGAATTCATACATCCATATCTAGTTGTGAATGCGTCTTGGGATATCTTACAGTCCGATCTTGATTGGTGATAGCAGATCTCAAGTCAATCTTCAAAATACACTTGCTCCCTTTAATTGATCAAACAGATCATCGATCCTAGGTAGCGGTACTTATTCTTGATTGTCACTTCATTAAGTGATCTCGTAATCCACACACATTCTCATACTATTGTCTTTTTCTTGACAAATAATACCGGTGCTCCCCAAGGTGATGAGCTTGGCCGATATAACCTTTCTGCTTTTAGTTCCATTATCTGTTTCTTCATCTCTGCCAACTCATTGGCCGGCATTCTGTAGGGTCGCTTTGAGATTGGGGCGGTCCCTGGGACTAAGTCAATTATAAATACTACGTCCCTGTCGGGTGGCATGCCGGGTAGTTCATCAGGAAAAACATCCGGAAATTCTTGTACCACTGGTATATCTTCAAGCTTTAACTCTTTCAAGCTGGTTAGAACTGATCTTCCTCCCAGATTAGTCTTGGGCTTGAATTCCACTGAGATTCCTTGCTTATTGGTAAGAGCAATAGACCTATTGGCACAATTTATTTGTCCTTGATTCTTGGCTAGCCAATCCATTCCAAGAATCACATCCAAACCTTGAGAATGCAAAACTATCAAATCTGCTAGGAAGGTTACTCCGGATATTTCAAGGGTAAGGTTTGGGCAAAGATAACTAGTTCTCATTTCGAGCCCGGGAGTGAATTATCATAGGATTATCTAAAGGAGAGATAGGTAACCCATGTTTTCCCACAAATTTATTGGAAACAAAAGAGTGCGATGCTCTAATCAAATAGAACTAATGTTTGGTCTTGAATTGATTGGAAACGCACCAAGGATCGACATCCGGTCTCGCTTGAGCTTCCTCTGCAGAACGTGGTTCACACGCCCTTCATCTAATCGGATCGCGGCTTTTGATTGCCACCGGTGGTGGAACTCTGGTCTTGGCCTAGCGGTGGTGCACCTTGCGCTTCTTAGGGCATCTGTTAGCATAATGCCCCGCCTCTCGTAAAGGAAACAAGTCACCCAACCGCCGATGAAATCGGATTCTTCTGCGAGACCGACCTCCAGCTTGAGTTGCTACTAAGCCTCAAGTATTGAGGCGCCGTGTTGGTCTTTGGAGCTCGAGTGTGGAAGATCAAATCCTCCACGCCGTGGTGGTGAGGCTGTAACGCGAGGCTTGGGTTGTCCTCGAAGATTGTACTTCGAGCGCCATCCTCCGCTATGCAGTTCTCCATCTGCAGATGTTTGGCCTCTGGCGAAAAGCTTTATTCACTAACTGCTGGAAGTCGGTGTAGTCATTGGAGACCACCGGTCGAGATCTCATCGTTTAAACCATCCATGAACCTTTCTCGCCTTTCTTCATCACTAGCCACATCTGGCTGGGCATAGCGAGCAAGCCGTTGAATTTGTGCAGTATTCACCCACCGTCTTGTTGCCTTGTTTGAGCGCTGTGGAACTCTTTCTTCTTTAGGGTCATTATCCCATGGAATATGTGCATGGCGGAAAGCTTGTACAAACTCATCCCAAGTGATAGTTTGTGAATTGGCATGGGTGATGCAGTAGTTGTCCCACCATTCTGAAGCTGAACCATTGAGTTGGTGAGAGGCAAAAGGACTCTCTCACGATCAAGACATTGAGTGATATCCAGCTTCTTCCCGATAGCGCGGATCCAGTCATCGGCATCCATCGGCTCTGTGCTGCTGGAGAAGGTCGGTGGACGCATACGCATAAATTCTGCCATGGTCAATCTTTGTGCAGGTGGAGGTGGTGGTGGTGCTTGAGCTGGTGCTGCTTGGTTGATGTTAATGGATGAGCTAACAGTGTCTATCGATGTGTCGATTGGCCATCATCCGGCCAATCGTGCCCTTCTCACGGTGGAGGAGGTGGTTCTTTGACGTGGTTTTCCGGTAATCTGCGTTTGATTTCCTTGGCCTTGAGCGCTACCATCACGCGGCGTGTGGTAACCATCTCAGTGGAATCTTCTAAAGACTCGTAATAGAGTATATAAATAAAGTTCTAAGGAATAATATTTTAACAGCCCAAGAACTAACAAGCACAAGACAAAAGAACCAAATTTTGCCAAAAATAGTCCTTTTATTATTTTATTTTATTGTTTGATTATGGCTATCACAAGAGACATTGATAGCTCATAATTCGCATCTAACGATCATATGAGATACAGCTAAGGTGTAAGAGGGGTATAATCTGGCTCGCAAGTACTACCCTCTCCTGCCTTGTATATAGCCAGCTCTTCTTCCGCTTGCAAATTTCTTTTCTTCTGATCTAGCGGTCGCTTACGAGTATTACGCAGTTCATCCAGAGTGTTCCCATAGGCATAATCCATTGCCTTAGACAGGTCCACTTGGTGAGTAAGCTCAGGAGAGTCCTCATACTCCGCAGATCTAAAGGTGCTATCCAAATTTAGCCGGAATGTGCATGGGGTGGTAGTGAAACTCGGAGTCCTCAAAATAATTGTTGTAAATATGGCGTAGGCGACGTGTTGCCTCTCTGGCTGCATCCTGAAGTCCATCAACGAAATTATCACGTCTCACCGGGCGTCAAGATGTGGTGGTTTGTGTTTGGTTGAAGGTTGGCGAGAGGATTACTTCAAGTCTCCAACGCTCTTGGTTCCCCACTTTATACATGTACCCTTGATAAGTTGGTCTCTGGTTGTAACCTAAGTGTTGCATCATCTTCCATAGAAGTGCACCCGGTGTCCATGAAAATTCCATGGGAAATCCGGGTTGGTTGTTCACCATCTACAATTTAGAGAATAAGATAAGTTGATAACCATTTTAAAAAGAAGTGTTGAGAAGACTCTTGAATAGACTCAAAATATGTTTAGTTTTTGAAAAATAAATCCTTAAGAAAATTCTAAAGCCACGACCTACAATGATATGGCTCGATACCACTTTTGTCGAACTCGGGGCGAAGGATCCCGAATTCTCTGTGTTCATACATTAGTCCAGATAGCTAATGTACACAACAAACAAAAGTGATAATCAAAACATATCACGCATTTTATTAATATTTATTCGAGTTTATTACAAAGGGCCCGAGGCCAAATAAAGTAAAACACATGAAGGAAATAATAGTAGTAGACCCAACGATTCGCCACAGTAATCGCTCGGGGCGCAACCTAGGCGCCAAGATCCTCACCGCCTTGATAGATATCTTCTCTGAATAAAGATTATTCAAGAAGAGTGAGCACTACTACCGTGCTCGCAAGTTACACCCAATATGGAATTGATATGCATGCATAAGGTAGACAAAGGATACTTGGCAAGGTTATTTTATGTAAGCGGCGGCTTTTAATTTAAATAATCATATTAGATTACAAAGCCATTTTATACAATAATCTAAATCACCATTTTAAATAACAATAGTTTATTGTGGATAACCTCCATAAAAGATGATGGATATCCTCCAATCACAATGGCTACCCGCCTAATTTTCCCACGGACTATCCATCCCGAAATTATCTGTTGAAATCATTTTAAAACCAAAAACAAAACTAACTCGAGTGGCTTTGCTAGCATGTCCATGACCGTGGACGCGGCTATTCAATAGTTTTACACTCTGCGAGTTTGTACAACTTTACCCACACGAGATATTATACTCTTTGTGTCGGCCAATCCACGCTTCCTAAGGCGTGTGTGAGAGCAAACATCACAAGGTCGTTACAATGTTCTACCTCAAAGTACTTGTGCCCGCTAAGGTTTCGCTTCCATTGGACCGGCCCGTCCTCGAAAACCCCTCTTGCGCCAGATGGGAAAAGCTGTCTGCCCGACACCCATACATACAACATAGCACAAATAACTAAAAGGTATTACAAATTATTAAGCTGTGTCCTGCCCATACAGGACATGTGGTTGTCTGATAAGGCATAACAAAATGCGCCAAAGACCGGTCCTCAATTGACTTGGGCGCTCATTCAATTTAAACCACAGGTCTTAATCTTAACTGACTAAGCCCGCATAAACTGCACCCACCATTCATCCTTTTCGCCCAAGTCCAAACCCTTTTGATTTTATTTCTATAAAACCATCTTTACAAATTCTCTATGGTAAAACAATACCATAGTTTTAATTTTCAACAAATTTTATTGAGTTGGCTAAAATTCTCCCAAAAACATAAATCATGGTCTAAGTATTTATGAAGCATTTGATTATTAAACATAATAATTTATCTAAGGTGACAAAGGAATGTCAAGGCAACATCCAAAATTTGGCATACAAGGATAATAGGAATAACTAATTATTTAAACAGAATTTGAAATACTTGAATAAAATTATGCATGCATTTAATAATTTAAAAACTGAATTTAATTAACTTTAAAATAATAGGGCAAAATGGTCAAAGTATAACTTGCCTTCGTTGCGATACCGAAAATCTACGTCTTGAGAAGTATCAAATTCCAGGAATCGCCAAAGTCTAAACGTGAAAATAAGGCAAATCAAATAAAATTCAAATAAAACTCAGAAATACAAAATAAACCAAGACTAAATATAATAATTTTATTTTATTGAGCTAGATAATCAAATTATAAAATTTTAGAAATTTGTTTCACTAAATTTGGAGTTAGGATTCAATTATTATGAATTTTACAAATTTTAACCTAAATTTGATATTTAAAAGAATTCTAAATTCTAAAACAGAACTAAAATGAACTCTAAATTGAATTATTATATTTTATTTAGTTAGATAATAATTTTCTAAAATTTTAGCAACTTGAATCATCTAATTTGGAGTTTTAATGCAAAAGTTATGAATTTTACAATTTTTAATCTAAATCATTATTTAAACAATTTCCTGAATTATTTTTCTAAAGAGAATTCTAAATATTATGCATGATGACGTCAGCGATGATTTTCCGAATTTAAATGAATTTGAATTAATTTTTCGACAAAGGGGCCCAGTGACATAGGCTCGGCCACATGAACCATGTCCACGGAGCCCTAGCCCGAGGGCTGTCTTGCCGTGTGGCAGAACGAGGATGACGTGGCGCCACGCCGCCACGTCGGACCCGGAGTGAGGTGGCACCTCGTTGGCGCCGAGGTGGCTGTGCCTTGTCGGCTTGACGGGCGAGTTCGGCAACACCCTCGCCGGCGCTTACACGCCACGGCGAGGTGCGAATGGGCGATTCGAGAGGAGGAGCTCACGAGTACAATGCTCACTACCTTAGCGGCGCGGCAGGACCGAAAAACTCGACGGCGACGAGGTTTAGCGGCGGCGGCGACGGCGCCGAGGACGAGGGTGCTCCGGGGTCTTGGGGCAAAATGGGTGCAGCGCCGGTGTCATGATGATACGGCGATGTCGAAAATGAGGACGACGGGGCGGCGGGCGTGACCTCGCGAATCGAAGAATTTCTTCGCCATGTGGCCATGATTTAAGCTTGAAATTCAAAGATTAGAGGGAAAAGAGGAGGGCGAGCGAGGGCTGGGCCCGGCGAGAGTAGGGCTTCC
Source organism: Phyllostachys edulis (assembly GCA_036346405.1). Classification (NCBI taxonomy): domain Eukaryota; kingdom Viridiplantae; phylum Streptophyta; class Magnoliopsida; order Poales; family Poaceae; genus Phyllostachys; species Phyllostachys edulis. The sequence goes on along the minus strand of CM070551.1, from coordinate 75,535,810 downwards.
CGAGGCTCCCTTATATAGGGGTCGGAATGGAGGAGAGGAGGATCGGGCACGCAATGGCGGCGGCGTTTATGGCATGCACTGTTCGGTGGAGATCGTGCGAAGAAGGGAAGGGTGGCGCATCGGGTGCGGCATTGATAGATGACTTAAACGCGAGTAAACGTGAGGAGAGGGGAGGATTCAGCGGGGTAGTGGAGCTCGAGCGCAGCCTTTAATGGCGTGAATGGCGCGGCATGAGGAAGACGGGACGGAAAGAAGAAGGGTCACGGCCGAGGATTTCCATCCAAGGGTTCGAGTCAAACCAGTCGCAGGTGTGTGGACCGTCGGATTAAGATCCGACGGAAAAGAGGAGGGAGGCGGATTGAGTGGCGGGCTGGGCAGTGCACGCGTGAGTAAATGGGCCGAGCCAGCCGCCCCAAGTACTGTTTTCGATTTTCTTTTCATTTTCTATTTTAAATATTCCGCTTAATTCATTTCACTTTAGAATATAGCAAAATAATTCCAAAAATTCTAGAAAAATTCTCATAAATTATTAGAGACATTTTATACTTAATAAAATTATTTCCAACTTAAACTTGATAATAGATTTTGTAGTTAAATTTATTTTAGCCTTAACTAATTAAGAAAAAGTTTTAAAAATTTGAAATTTCCACAAAAATAAATAGTTTTAAATTTTCTCCAAATTGAAATTTTGGGTCATTACAATATTCTCTCGCCAGGGACGTGTGCCCACATCTATGATCTCATCTTTGTTTTCCGGATCATTGCTATTTGATTAATTCTCTTGATTTGGTAATCGCTTTGTAAGTGGTAACGCTTCCGATGTGTGAAATCTATTTCTATTTGCCTCTTCTTCTAAGAAAGGAGTTAACCGAATCATTGCAAAGTTTTTTCAGCTTGTGTTTTGGCAACTAGTAGTGGTGGTTTAGTAGATGGTTTTGTGAACCTTTAGGTGTCGGAGTTGTTTGAGAGGCTTTGAATAATAAATCGATTTATTAGAATAATCCTTGAAGAGGATTTGATTTTAAAAAAAGGATGTTTGTCTTTGGAGCTATCAAATTTTATTGTTGCAACTAGTAGGACCTATAGCGAGATATGGTCTAAGATTTGGTGTTCATTTTGACAGAACATTAGAAACAAAGAAGTATGGAAATCTTGATCACTTATGAGAGAATCGCAATTGGGTACTTTCAGAAGATTGTATAGAAGAATTATGATGGTGAATTTAAATGAGAGTAGCGGTGTGGAGAAACCTAAGCGTCGTGCTAATTAATGGGATAGCAGAATTGTTGAGTTATTGTCAAGTGTTACTCGGCCTCGACCAAGAACCCTATGGGAGTTAGATTATCTTTAAGGATAACTTGGTCAAGAATGTATTTATTTATTAACGCCGGTGATTGAGTATGTTTGAATCTTGGTCAATCGGTTAGAGTATTGCGAATGGGTATATTGTTGTTGTGTAACCTGAATTGGATTGGTGTGGATTAGAGGAGGTCTAATATTGATGAAATAACTCGCTTTGGGGCGGTTAATTGATTAGAGAGGAATGTTGATAACAATAATCGAGGTTATAGTTGAGTATGTGAAATCTTAGTAAACTAAATTGTGGATTCCTATCAATTATACCGTAAATTCATGGTAGGAGACTTGGAGGTTAAATTTGGGCTTCGCATTTTATGCTAGGACTTTTGTCGCCCAATGATTATGTGTAGAGGAAGTAGATTAAGGGTGGATTTCGAACAGTGGGATGATCATTGATATAACCCTTTTGATGAAGTATATGAATGTATGTGCTGAGGTTTCCGAGTTGTTTACTCTTAAAAGATTGAGGTGATGTGATTACGTGTGAGATCTATTCTGAGATACATTGGGAGTCAATTGTCAAATTAATTATGTTAGTAGAGGAGTTGTTGAGAGAAAGTTTACGTGGAGTCGATAGAGCCTCTATACTGAGGTGTGGGTGATATATTTCGACTTGAGCATAGCGTTGAGAATGCCAAGTTAAGAAGAGATGAGTTAGTGTGTTATGCGATGAATTGGAATTCCAAGGTTTGAGAGAAATTTTGTTTCTAAAGGAGAACCCGAGAAACGGTTGTTTCTCGAGTAGTGCAACGCTTTGTTTTATTCCCGCTTGAGCAATGTGTCGTTGATTCGTTGTCTTTCGCAAATTGAGTTTGACTTTATGTTTGGCATGTGTGGTTCTTATAAGTTCAGAAATATTAAAGGAAGTATTCAATTTGGGTATTTGCGAAGTTTCTCTTTCGGTTTAAGGGTGTTTATTTGTAAACTGCCTATTTGGAAAGCGGAAGGAATTTCGTGATTTAATCTTCACTTTTGCATTTGACCCTTTGGTGTGGAGTTGATTTTCTTGGTTGTGATGAAAATTCGTTATTTTCATTTGGGATCTGTTTTGTTAAGGGGCGGTTTAAAGCGAGTTCTGTTGTGTGTTCCGGGTTAAAAGAGGTACTCCTTGTTAAAATGAATAAATCGATGGAGAATTGGGACGAGTGTTCCATGTGTGTTGCGCATGTTGCGTGCTTTAGTACCAAGGGGGAAGTTGGCCCAAGGTACATTGGTTTGTTTTCGTCAGTTGCGGAGATTAGGAGGTAGATGAGGCGCTATGGCCATCTCGGGTCCATACGCGGTGTACGCAACTTTTGGCATGTCTGGTGCCGAGTGAGTACTTGTGAGATCTAGAGTTTGGATTTTTGTATTCATCGTGTACCACCGAGTAGTATCTTACTTTCGAGTCTTATCTGATGAATGTACTTGGCAATGTCGGATTGAGTGTTAGGTCAGACGTAGTTTACGTCAATGTCTTGTGGTCTTGTCAGTCTGAGAGATAGGCCATTTGGGAGCTGGAGTCTCGCATGCTTGAGTACTATCCGCATATGTTTGCTCGGACATATGTTAATAGATGTTTCTTTTCTATGGCAATTGTTCTTTCGTTTATTTCGATGGTTAGAATTCGAGGTCGAATTACATAAGGGGGTAGAATGTAATACCCTAATATCAAATAGAGAGAACATATTATTCAGAAGAGAAATTTATTCAAATTTGAATGCACTAAAGTTTAGAGGAAAATTAAAAGAAAATTCAAGATTTGAGGGAGGATTGGACCTTGGGCTGCCCAAGGCGCCCTAGCCAAGTGGGCGGCCTTGTAGTGGAGTCAAGAAGGGGTGCCCTTCCCCAAAACCCTAACCTCTGCTACAGTACCGCGCCGCACTGTAGCACGTGGTACTGTAGCGCCCCCCTCCCTGCTGCTCTACCACGGTGAGGAAGAAGTCTCAGGTGCCGCCGCCATGGTGGAAGGAGAAAAGGAGAAGAAGAAAGGAGGAGAAGAAGAATATCATCTTCGTGGGTTTTGTTCAGCGTTTCATGCATCTCCAAGGGTATCAATTCGTTTCCCGCTGTTTTGATGTTGTTTAGATGCGAAATTAGATTAGTTTGATTGGATCGAGTTCGTCTTGCTGTAGATCAAGTCTGTCCAGTATGTTGCGCGGGCTGTTTCGACGTCTTAGAGGCCGAATCAGAGGAGTTGATCTCCTAGAGATATCTGGGTCTTGTTCTGAAGTTTCTGTGGCCGCCGAGTTCACTTGATTCCGATGTCGAGTCAAAAGATATGACAGATTTAGTATCTGCTGTCCAGATTTCTGACGAGATTAAACTGTTTTGTTATTTCGTAAAATATGAAAATGTAATCGGAAGAATCTGGGTTTTCACCCAACTAGGTTATTGTAGGTAATTTGATAACCTTTCCAGATTGTTAACGAACGATCAATTCGGAGTTATAGATTAAAAGTTATGATCGTTTTAGTACTGCTGTTTATTCTGTTAGACAGTTTCTGTGCTGAAAGTTCACCTGTCTATTATCATAATAATTTGGCCGAATTGGATCGTCTTGTCAACTACAGTATTGTAGATTTGTCAGTTAAGAATCCACAGAAATTGGACTCACCTCATTCGGAGTTCCAGATCAAAAGATATGATGTTTACCGTGCTGCTGTCCAGTGGCGTTATTTGACTGAATCGTTGGTTTTCAGTTTAGGGTCTCTAGTTAAAATCTTGAATCGCTAGGAAGCGTTGTAGAACGTTAATCAGTAGAGTCGTGTTCATCATATCCTTATTTCAGTTATTTGATTGTTTAGGCGGTGAAGCTTCGGTTTAGGAGTACCACCTTTGCCGCTAACGTGTCGATCGCGAAGGCAAGTATTCGGGTTATAGTAGATTTATGCTTGTTTGCTAAGATTGTTTGTGACTTGCTCGTAATAGCCATACATGGATGTAATGTGATGAGTTTCAATTTATCTTGGTGAATGCAAGTTATGGTTAAAGTTCCTTTGTATATTGTTAATGCTTACATGTTATTATGTACATGTTGAGTTCATATATTTGGAAGATGATGTCATTGTGCATATGCATGTCAAAGCATGATTGAGTCTTGGTCACTAGGTGACCAAGTATGAACTGTTGAGGTCCCCGTCATGTAAATGACGGGCTTGAGGTCCCTACATTCGCAGAATGTGGGCAATGAGTAAAGAGGTCCCCATCATGATGATGATGGGCAAAGGTCCCTATACTTGTGGAGTATAGGCTCTTGGTCCCTGTGCTAGAGTGCATAGGCAAGGGTATACATCGACGGTTGTATACCCCAGATTACGTAAAATGCGAAAAGAGATAAAGTTTAAAAGGTGCATTGCATGGTCGCATTACATAAGCATGAAGGCTATGTTTAGTGTAATGTTTTATCTTGGTATTTTGATGCTATGACTGTGATTTTAGCTTTAGCCTTGTTGATACTTGCTGAGTCTTTGGGCTCACCCTTGCTTTGTTATGTTTTTAGGTACCACAAGCAAGAACGACATACATGGGGAGGGTAGACTTGTCATGGAAGCACTCACTACCACATCACTTTAAAGATGAATAACATGTAGATCGATTTTATTAATAAGTAATCTGTTTAAGGATAAGTATGAGTATACTTGGATGCAATGAAATATTTGTAATAATGAGAGTAGTACATCTTGAATATCCGTTATTAAGCTTTAGTGGATTAGCTTATTTTGAATGCCTTGATGAAATATGGATGATAGATTATGGATTATGATATTTGTATTGGTTGGAACCTCCGGTATACTTAGTTATACAAAGGAGGTTCTGCCGAGAATTAGAATTATGTCTTACATTTTGATTAGTTTTATTTATTACTTTGTTAGTTTAGTAGCATTCCAGGCTCAATGTTGAGCTGGGGTGTTACAAGAACCCCGTTGAACTGGTCAGAGACCGGTGAAAGACCTCTCTTTGGCCCGGACTCGATCAATGAGGCCGAGCGCCAAGTCCAAATTTTATTCGTGGCGCTGCGCACAGCTCAATCCAGGCAAAAGAGCTATGCGGATCGCCGTCGACGTGAGTTGCGTTTTGAGCCTAATGACTTTGTTTATCTCAAAGTCTCTCCTTTGAAGGGCCATCAACGTTTTGGCGTCAAGGGCAAGTTGGCTCCTCGATATGTCGGTCCCTACCGCGTTATCGAGAAGAAGGGAGCTGTTGCCTATAAGTTGGAGTTGCCAGCTGCACTTGAGGGGGTACATGATGTTTTCCATGTGTCCCAGCTTAAGAAGTGCCTCCGTGTTCCAACTGAGGAAGCTCCGTTGGAAACCCTCGATGTCCAGGAAGATTTGACCTATCGCGAGCACCCTGTTCGCATACTCGATGAGTTCTGAACGAAGGATAAGGAATAAGACCATCAAGTTCCTTAAAGTTCAGTGGTCGAACCATTCGAGGATGAGGCTACTTGGGAAAGAGAAGATCGTCTGCGTATGACTATCCATCTTTCTTTATCGAGTGAGCCAAATCTCGGGGCGAGATTTTTGTAAGGGGGGGAGATTTTGTAACATCCCAAATGTATAATTGGGGTTATTCAAGTATAATTATATGTGTAGAAATTAAAACTTTTTCTCACATCTTGAAAACCCCTAATCTCTTATGTAATTCTTGTCCAAGAGTTGTGTAATCCAAAAACACCAAGCTCTTGTTGACCCAAAAGTCAAATTCATTTTCCAATTATCTTAAATCTTGTGCCAAACATTTGGAAAATATTCTCCTTGGTCCCAAAACTGATGTGGGACCCCTCTGAAAAATATCACAAGTTGTAAAACTAGTTTGATAAATTTTGGAGGTAAAACAATCCCTTGAACAACCTTCATGAATTTCTTGAGAAAAATGCATTGCATAATAACCTCTGGAAATTTTATGCAAGGTTAATCTCATTGTCAGCAAGCTCCTGTAAAAATTTCATGAATTTTGGAGTTGAATTTCTATCCCAAACAATTTTGCAAAGTCTCAGCTGTTAGAAATTAAACTTAAAACATGGCACTGTTCCTTGGGCTAGCCACCTTGCAAAGCTGGTCCAGCCCAACCGTGTCTGCACCCCAGCAGACCTCCTCTCCACCTCGATCAGGTCGTAGCCGTTGGATTTACATCCAACCGCCACGACCTCCTCCGCGGTCAACACCGCAAAGACCTCCTCACCTCATCAGGTCATAGCCGTTGGATCAAAAATCCACGGTCACGACCTCCCCCTTGTCTTATGCGCATCAGACCTCCCCGCACACGTGAGGTCGTTGCCCTTAGATCTAAATCTAAAGGCCATGACCTCCCTTGTGTGTTGCGCAAGCTCAAGACCTCCTTTGCGCCACGCCATGAGGCTCAGACCTCCCTGTCTTGATCACCACCGTTGGATCAAGATCCAAAGGTCTTGACCTCCTCGCGCTTCACGCAAAGCCTCGAGACCTCCTTTGGTTGTGCGCCCTTGATTCAAATCCTAAGGCCATGACCTCCCCTCATGTTTTAAGTTCATGTGCGGTTAAGACCTCACAGAGGTCCAAGACTGCTGGATGGAGATCCAACGCTTTGGACCTCCCAATCCCATTTTCCGCGCGCGCTACACATTAAGGAAATCGGAGGGCCACGACCTCCCCATCCTTGATCGTATGGCTGGGACCTCCTCCCAGTCAATTGAGCGTAACGGTTCGAAATTGTCATCCGATGGTTAGGACCTCCCCATGGTCCTATCCAACGGTCGTAAGGACCTCCCCTGTTCTTCTCCTTCCTCGGGCGCGCCTGCGAGCTCTGAGCAGTGGAGTTAATGCCCAGCCTGTCCACTGTGTACTTTTAACAACTCTTTCTTGACCAAGATTTAATGCAGTCGACCTTCCGCCTCTCACCAGTGCGCACCTTGTCAATCTCATGTCCTTGCCACCCCATGGACCAACCCGTGGGCTAAGCTCACCATGGAGCTTAGCCCCACTCATAACCTTCACCTCAAAGCTATAAGTTATCCCTTGAATCCTCCCTTGGCTTCCTTTGCACACAATTGATCTCACCTTGCACTTTGTGCGTGGTGAGCTCCTCATCCACAGACTCTCCAATCCTCCCACAGCCATTGTCGAGCTTGGAGCTCCTCGGTGGCAAAAGGGTTCCAGTGGCCTCTTCCTCCCTCTCTCTTGTTTCTATCTCTGGGCCTTTCTCCTCTGCGACCTCAACCCTAACTTCACCGGGTTGGGGCATTTGCAGAGGTGGCCTAGTGGAGCTTGGAGCTTGGAGTTGAAGGTTGGACTTGAAGCGGTGGAGTTCCCGTCCTTCTCCAACTCAGCCGCCACCATCATCGACCTCATCGGCATCTTTAGGACCTCCGTAACTCCTGGTAATCCCTTAGATGTTTGGGCACCCGCTTGAATGCATGTTGCGGAGCTTTTACTTTGGGCGACGCATGAATGTCGCATGAGCTGCTTTTGCATTTTCGTATTTTGGCCGTCGGGTCATCTCTGTCCTCTCCGGCTCGCTTGGCGATTAAAACCATCGTCGCCGTCGAGAGTGAGTTTATGGTGTGCGCAACACTATTGCGCACACGGATGTGTCTTTGTTGTCGCCATGCGAGGTCCGCATCGCCGCAACAACCACTTCTTTGAGCTCGGGATCTTTGTCCGGACGTCCCGACCGTGCCATCGCTATTTTAGGACAAAGATTTACCGCTTTAAATGCCTCAATCATTGCAATCATGGGGTTAGCGTTAAATGCCATTAACCCCGCTTTTGCGTGCATTTAAGACCTCCAGCGCGGACCTCCTCGCTGTCCCACAGATTATCCCATGTCCAAGCGGCGTCGCTGCTGGATCTGACATCCATGACCTCCTCCGAGGAGATCTGGGCGCCCAAGACCTCCCTTGCGCGATCGTGGCCGTCCTGCACTCCCCCTCGGAGGTCTGTGGCGTTAGATCTCTGCGTGAGGACCTCCTCGAGGTCATCTCGATCGCTCATGACCTCCCCTTTAGATCTGGTCCGTCCGGACCTCCCTCATCGTTGTGGTCCGTTGGATTCTCCATCTACGGCCACGACCTCCCTCACTCGCGCATGTGCGTTGCTAGGAGGTCCGGACCTCTGGACCTCGTGAGCGCTGTGCAGTTGTTCTCTGGGAGGTCTGAGCCGTTAGATCTATGATCCGTGGCTCACGCCCTCCCATGCCTTTGTGATTTTTAGAAATTCCAAGAGCTCTAGTATAAACCTAAAAATGGTATGAACTTTAGAATTGCATATCTTTTTCATTCTCAACCCAAATAAGGTCATTCGAATTGTGTTAGCTCTGTATTGAACTTGACTTTAATCCAAAAATGATTGTAAGTTGAGTTCAGCCCCAGAGCACAGTTTATCATTAGATTTTAAAACTCACTTTAAATATACACTCAAATTAATGCTTAACTTGTAAAATACATAACTAATGCTCTGTAGATTATTTTTGAGTGAGACCAACTTTGTTGGTTTCCTCCATTAATGATCTTACTGTGAACATTAGCTTTGAGCATGTTGCTATTATAAAATGAGGACTTGTGCATTATAATTTTGTTCAAGTTCTTGTTTTTGAAAAATTATAGAAAGTGCAATATAGCTCCAAATGAGATGAACTCAATTGTGTTATTCATCTCATGAGGTGCTGGTTTTACAGTAAAAATCTCAGTGTCACTACTGTTCTAGAAAATGTTGCCTCATAATTAAATTAGTGAATAGTGCAGTTTGGTATTTTAGGGGCTGAGCAGAATTGTTTTGCTCATAACTTTTGCATTGAGAATCCAAATCAATTGGTTCTTGTTGCAAAATTCCCTAAAAATCACCCTCTTGCTGCTGTAGAAAATTCAGAGAATTTGAAGTTCGTTTGTTGTGCTGTCTTTGCTGTTTTTCGTCATTCTTATCGGTTCTTTATCGCTTTTCCGCTAGGTTTCGACATTTGTGGCGATCCCGAGAGTGACCCTCTGCCACAACTTGGCCAGAAACATCAAGGCAAGCAGTTTGATCATATCCCCTCTAACGCCCCATTACTTTAAAGGTTAATATGTTGTTTTACTTCTATGTATGCATGCTACTTTGTGTTAAATGTCGCTAGCAATCCTATAGATGCATGATCTGTAGGAATTGTTTATCCTCTACTACCATGAGCCTAGGTTATTTGCTGTGGTGGGAGCTCGTTGGATGAGCTCTTATCACTTAGTAGTTCGATTTAAATTGCTTAGACATGCTTAGTTATCGGTAGAAATGGGCGATCATCGACTTAGTCGATGGTCTTGATCACTGAAAACTGATTATTACTCCTATATGTCCAGCACTTGTGCTTTGATTAATTTGTAAAATCAAAAACTGAAAATAAAAGATTGATTTAGACTTGGGCATATTGGATGGATGGTGCGGTTTTTGGAATGTGGTGGTATGCCTGGGTCCCTAAGGACCGAGTACTTGGGTCACTAAGCTGCTTTATTTTATGTGCTAACCACACGAGGGGCATATGGAACCCCTCTTGACTAAGTACTTTGGGCGGTGTTAATTGGGGTCGCTCGGTTGGTGTGTTTTTAAAGATAAAATGTGTGTGTGATGTGGGAGGGGAGCATTAGCTTCCGGGTAGGTTGTGTGATGTCTCCTTCTCCCGTGGGTTGTGCGACTCAAATTAGCATTGTCCATTGGAAATGTCTCAGAGGACTTTGCCGTGCCAAGCATACCAAAGGTAGTGTGCCTAAAGGAAAGGCGGTCTCATGTGTGGGTACAGTGGTACACCCCGCAGGGATAAAACTATTCAATAGCCTCGCCCTAGGTTATGGACATGCTTGGTAAGGTCGTTCAAGACTAGACTACAACCTTTAATTAAAACTTGACATGGTTGGTATGAACGGGGAGTTCATGCTATTGTTGTGGTGACTATTGGGTTAGTCACTTCCAGGTTGATCTTGTTGTTGTTACTATGTTATTTATCTCGTCGTTATTTCCACAATGAAAATGCTTTGTCAAATTGCCTTCAATCTATTATGTTATTGCAAATAAATGTTGCTTTATGCTAAAATGAGTCCAAAGCCTCATCCACTCAAATAAAGCTTGCATGTAGCTATTTATAGTTCTGTTATCTCACACGTAAGTCTTGCGGAGTACTTTATGTACTCATCTGCCCGTGGTTGTGGCAATTTTTGTGGCTTTTGTTGCAGAGGAAGAAGGAGAGCTCCAAGAGCCTCTCTTTTGTGCTACGTGTTGCAGCTTCTTCGACGACTAGCTTGGCGGTCGGTCGATGCCTAGGGTTAAGGCACACCGATTGGCTTTGTGTTATAGCCATCTTTATGGCACTTTTGCTTCATTGTTGTCTCTTTAGAATTGTTGTTATTTGGCCTAAGGGCCCCTCTTTTGTAATAACCTATCCTTATTAATATTAACTTCTGGTTTGTTGCTTATGTTCTATGTGTTGTATGGAATTGATACATTCTTTTGTTGTGAGGTATGTATACTTGCATTCAAGGAGTATACATCTCTCGAGACTGGGTTTATTTGGTTGATAATACTAGGGTCAATTGGATGACTAAGTATTATGAGCTTAATAAATCCGGGTGCTCACATTTCACCTGTTGACACACATCACACTCGGCAACAAAGCGTGCAATTTCCCGCTTCATCCGAGTCAACCACAATTTCTGCTTCAAGTCTTGATACATCTTTGAGCTTCCTGGATGAATGGAGAAAAGAGAGTTATGAGCTTTGTTGTAGGGGCGGCACAACGGCCCCCACGACCTGGTGAAGAGAGAAGCGCGCATGTCCCGATGGTCAAGTCGCCAGGGTGCCAAACGCGGCGAATATTTCTACCAGGTCACGAAGGCGTGCGAGGGGTCCCGAGGCCCTCCGAAGGGGTCCCAAGACCCCCCGAAGGAATCCCGAGACCCCCCAAAGGGTTCCCGAAGCCCTCCAAAGGGGACCCGAGGGGTCCGCTCAGCGCCGAGCCACTGGCGACGGGAAGGTCCAGCGAAGTGCCTCGAATGGCTACGGAGGGCTCGAAGACCCAGGAGCTCCGAAGGAGTTACTGCACCTCTGGACCGGTACGCCAACAGGATAGACCAAGTCTAGGGCTGCCCACCACGTGTTAGAGGCTAGCACTAGGGGCAGGAAAGGTCCCTGTAGCCCCTATCGGCATAGGGTCTGGTAAGGGGTAAACCTGTAATCCTGTATGCCTCCTAGGAGGGCTATAAGTAGCCACCCTGGCCCCCCCTTGGGAGGCAGGTTTTTTCTGGTTCTGAGTTCTGTATAAAGGTTACCTGGCAATATACGTTCATTGGCAACCGGTCCCCTCCTGTTGAGGACCCTTCGGCTCACGGAGGGTCCCCCCTTATTCTACTGCCTAGTCTTGTAACTACGACAGTTGGCGCCGTCCGTGGGGTCCGGCAGGTAAGCCGCGAAGCACTAGCACAGCATACCGAGATGGCCCCCCGAACGAGGGCTAGGCCGAAGGCTCCGGCGGCCGAAGCAACTGCGGCCCCAGCAGCCTCGCGGGCCAAAAGGAGCCGAGCCGTAGCGGCAAGCGTGCCCCCCGCCCAAGCTTCGGAAGAAGAAGCGAAAAACTCGGCGCACGGGGGAGCGAGCTAGGAATCATACGAAACCCTCCAGCAGGAGCTGGCGGCCCTTCGCCGGGAGCTGGCAGACCTCCGGCAGCCGCCAGGGACGGCTCTTGCCATAACAGAGCCTGCCACCGCACCACCCCCGGCCCCGCTCCAACAACCGCCACCATACGAGCAGCCCACCCCCGCCACCGACACCCCGGTGCTCCGAGGCGTCCCAAACTCACCGTTGAGCCCCCGGCTGGAGGCAACCAGGTGGCCTCGAGGATTCAAGATGCCTGACGTCGCGCCATACGAGGGGTCCACGGACCCCTCACAATTCCTCCGGTATACGAGACGGCCATCGAAGCAGCCGCAGGAGACGATAACACGAAGGCAAAAAGCCTCACCCTTGCGCTCAAGGGCATAGTGCTGACGTGGTTCTTCACGATCCCCCCTCGCTCTGTATATGCCTGGGAGCAGCTGCGGGAGCTCCTACGCAACAACTTCCAGGGTAACTACATGGAGCCGAAGGACACTGGACACTTATTCGTAGTAAAGCAGGCGCCGGATGAATCCCTCCGCAGCTTCTTCAGGAAGTTCGCGGAGGTCAAGTGCCAGGTACAAGGCATCAACGAGACAACTATCATCAACGCAGCAACGTGCGGCCTCCGCAACGGGCCGCTGAGAGGTTCGCAGCGCAAGCCAGCGCAAGACAAAGGACCAACTCTTCGACAAGATGGAGGAGTACGCCCGAGCGGAGGAAGACAGCGCTCGGAGGGAAGCGGCGACTCAACACCGCCGTGACCTGCCGAAGAAACGGTCAATGCAAAGACAAGCCGGAGCATCCGGCAAGCCACTTAACAAAGGACTACAGGCAAAAGGCCGGAGTCTACCACGGGACGGCGAGCCGCTAAACGGCGAGGAAGACGCGAGGCCGCTGGACCCGAAGCCGCGGCCGGGGCCGTGGACGGAACGCGGGACGTCAGCCCGACAATCGGAACGGAGCACCCTCACGCCACGGACTCAAGACGGCGAGGGATCGCACACCACCAAAGAGTGTCGCACGATCGCCGCCATGCAGGACTACATGCGCCGCGACCAACCTGCGGACCATGAAGGCAGGACCGCGGTTGACAACCAACTCCCTGCACCACCGCCAATCCCGCGCATAGGTGGCCGGGCCGACGCACACCGGCGGATTATCAACATGATCACCGGAGGCTCCTCGCCCGGCATTTCCTCAAAGAGGCGAGGCGGGCGATGCCCGACAAATCCACCACCTCGCCACGCACCCGCCGAGCCCACCCCGCCACTCCAAATACCCATATCTTTCGGACCAGAAGATGCCCGCGGGGTGTATTTCCCACACCAGGACCCCCTCGTCATCTCGGCCAACATCGCGGATTTCGAAGTAAGGCGTGTCCGCGTCGACGGAGGGAGCTCGGCAGACCTCCTCTTCATCGACGTCTTCGACAAGATGATGATCCCTCGTGATCGCCTGACTCCTCCGGGCATCCGCCTACTTGGGTTCGGAGGAACCCCCGTCACCGCATTGGGACAGATCCGCCTCGCTGTCACCTTCAGCGATGACTTCGCATCCCAAACAGAGGTCGTCACGTTTGATGTGGTCCAGATGGCTTACCAGTACAACGCTATCCTTGGCCGGGCCACGCTGAATGCCTTCGGCGCAGTAGCTCACCACAACTACTTGTGCATGAAGCTCCCCGCCCCAGCGGGCATCGTGACGGTCCGCGGAGACCAAGACCTCGCACGGCACATAGAACTTGAAGTACTATCCCTGGCTCGCCACGTGCACGCCATGGGACCCAACCGGGGCGAGGTGGCACCGCCCTCCGCGAGATGGGCCCTGAAACACAAGCCTCAAGGTCACCTGCGGAGAGTGGCATTAAGGGACAGCTCACCGGAGAAGACGATGGCCCTCGGCTCGGACCTCCACTCGGAGGCGCACGACGCGATCCTGGGGGTGCTCCGCAACAATGCAGGGGCCTTCGCCTGGGGGCCCGAAGACCTCCCAGGAGTGGCAAGGGCAACGATAGAGCACATGCTATCCCTTCGAGCCGACGCGACGCCCAAGAAGCAGAAGCTGCGGCGCATGTCGGCCGACCGACTCCAGGCTGCCAAGAAGGAGATCCTGAAGTTGCTGAAAGGCGGGGTCATCCGCGAGGTCAAATATTCCGAGTGGCTGGCAAACCCGGTCCTCGTCAAGAAGGAGACGGGCAAGTGGCGCATGTGTGTCGACTTCACCGATCTCAACAAGGCCTGCCCCAAAGATGATTTCCCCTTGCCTCGCATCGACCAGCTGGTGGACGCTACGTCAGGCTGCGAGCTCATGAGCTTCCTTGACGCCTACTCCGGCTACCACCAGGTGCACATGGCGGAGGTAGACGAGCCGAAGACTGCTTTCATTACCCCGATGGGAACATACTGCTACAAGCGCATGCCCTTCGGTCTCAAGAACGCGGGGGCGACGTTCGCCCAACTCATCACGAAGGTCCTAGCCACCCAGCTCGGGCGCAACGCGGAAGCGTATGTCGACGACATAGTCATTAAAAGCAAGCTGGCGGGGACGCACGCTCAAGACCTCCAAGAAACCTTCACGAACCTTCGAGCGAAGGGCATAAAACTCAACCCCGAGAAATGTGCGTTCGGTGTGAAGGCAGGGAAACTCCTTAGTTTTCTAGTCTCCGAGAGAGGGATCGAAGCCAACCCGGAGAAAATCAGGGCCATCCAGGAGATGAAGCCCCCGCAGAACGCCCGCGAAGCACAAAAACTCACGGGCCACATCGCCGCCCTTAGCCGCTTCCTGTCTCGCTCGGCCGAGAGAGCGCTACCATTCTTCAAGACGCTCCAAGGTACGGAGCCATTCAAATGGACAGGGGAATGCCAGAAGGCCTTCGAGGACTGGTTGCATACCTCAAGCAGCCTACTAAGCCTCACCACCCGGGCAGCGGGGGCCGAGCCGCTGCTCTACATCACCGCCACCCCGTCGTCTGTCAGCGCGGTCCTTATCCAGGAGCACACTGGCCAGCGACCGGTGTACTATGTGTCGGAGGCCTTGCAAGGAGCCAAAATCCGCTACACGGAGCTCGAGAAGCTCGCGTACGCTTTGCTCATGGCATCGAGAAAGCTACGGCATTATTTCCTGGTGCATCCCATCAAGGTCCCCACATCCTACCCGCTGGCGCTAATGCTCCGAAACAAAGATGCCTCTGGGTGGATAGGCAAATGGGTGGCGGAGCTGGCGCCCTTCGACGTCACCTTCATAGCAAGAACAGCCATCAAATCGCAGTCGCTGGCAGACTTCGACGCCGAGTGGAA
The DNA here is from genome assembly GCA_036346405.1 of Phyllostachys edulis. NCBI lineage: Eukaryota > Viridiplantae > Streptophyta > Magnoliopsida > Poales > Poaceae > Phyllostachys > Phyllostachys edulis. The sequence goes on along the minus strand of CM070551.1, from coordinate 75,520,584 downwards.
CCCGCAAGCGGACAACAGCCCCGCCGTGGTGGAAACACCCTGGGTAATGTACACGGATGGGTCGTGGTGCGCCGCCGGTGCCGGAGCCGCGGCCATCATAGTTTCCCCGGACGGGCGAACCGCATCACATGCTGCCCGCCTGGACTTCCCGACCACGAACAACGTGTCGGAGTACGGCAGCTACCGCCGGGCCTCCGTAAAAGCTAGATCCTCGGTAAGCGCATCCTCATCAAAAGTGACTCCCGCCTAGTGGCGGACAGCTTTACAAGACCTTCGCTGCAAGGTGTCCCGAGATGAGTCATGTAACAGCCCAAAATTTCAATTTCAGAGAAAATTTAAAATTTATTTATTTTGTGGAAATTCGAAATTTTAAAACTTTTCCTAATTAGTTAAAGATAAAATAAATTTAACTACAAAATCTATTATCAAGTTTAAGTTGGAAATAATTTTATTAAGTCTAAAATGTCTCTAAGAATTTATGTGAATTTTTCTAGAATTTTTGGATGTTAATTGTTATATTCTAAAGCCTATTTTAAATTTCGAGGATTAAATTAAATAGAAAAACAAAAGAAAACTTCTAAACAAGATTTGGGCAAAGCCTCGGCCCAACTCCTCTCTCTCTGCAGCACCCACACAACTAACTCATCAACTGTGCGATTCAGATCGGACAAAGAAACATGTGACCACGCCACACGCGCTCTCCAAGCCTCACGATCCGCATCCAACGGCTTGTGACCTTTCTTCTTCCCCTTCCATCTTCCTCGCGCGTCGCACACAGACCGCGCCATGGCCGCCTTCACTCAAGCCTTAACGCAAGACTTTACTACCCCTTTTCTCGCTGCGTTAAATGCGAATCAAACCAGCGCTTCTCGCCGCCTCACTCCGCCGCTTTCCCTCTTTAACCCTCTTTAATCTCCACTTCGCCACCGCCGCCATTGAAGCCACGCACGATCTCGCCTCTTATCGATCGCCCGACCCTATAAAGGAGCACCGGGTGCGCTCTTGCTCCCTCAATCCAACGCGACCACTCACTCACTCTCTCGTTCTCACCTTGAGGAATTTGGAGATTTTTCACCGCGCCAAGTTTTGAATTTTCTTCGATTCCTAAGACTTCGTTGGCACCGCGTCCTCGTGGCCGTCATCTTCATCATCGCGACTCATCGCGAACTTCCGCTCATCTCCGTTTTGTCGGAACGCCTCGAACATCTTCGCCACCATAAGCCGCGCCGCCGCTAAAACCTCAACGCCGTCGAGTCTCCGGTCACGTGCCGCCGCTAATTTGGTAAGCATCGTGTCGAGCGTCTCCCCCTCTCTCGAACGCGCCCATTCACACCCCTCGCCGTGGTGCGTAGCGTCGGCGAGGGTGTTGCCGAGCTCCGCCTCCATCGAACCGACGTGGCCATGCCACGCAAGCGCCAACGCGGCGCCACCTCAGCCCAGGATCCGACGTGGATGCCTGCGTGGCGCCACGTCACCCTCACAGCGCCATATCACCACAACCCCGAACCCTAAAGCCACATGGACTTAGTTCATATAGACCGTGTCTATGACACTTAGGCCCCACATGTCAGAAAAATTATTTTAATTCATTTAATTCCTGGAAAATCATCGCTGACGTCAGCATGCTAATAATTAGAATTTCCTTTAGGAGAATAATTCGAGAAAATTGTTTAATAACAGATTTAGTTTAAAATTTGTAAAATTCATAACTTTTGCATTATAACTCCAAATTAGATGATTCAAGTTGCTAAAATTTTAGAAAATTATTGTCTAACTAAATAAAATATAATAAATCAATTTAGAGTCCATTTTAGTTCTGTTTTAGAATTTTGAATTCTTTTAAATATCAAATTTAAGATTAAAATTTGTAAAATTCATAATAATTGAATCCTAACTCCAAATTTAGTGAAACAAATTTCTAAAATTTTATAATTTGATTATCTAGCTCAATAAAATAAAATTATTATATTTAGACTTGGTTTATTTTGTATTTCTGAGTTTTATTTGAATTTTATTTGATTTGCCTTATTTTCACGCTTAGACTTTGACGATTAGAATTTGATACTTCTCAAGACTTAGATTTTCCGCATCTGCAACGAAGGCAAGTTATACTTTGACCATTTTGCCCCTATTATTTTAAAGTTAATTAAATTCAGTTTTTAAATTATTAATTGCATGCATAATTTTATTCAAATATTTCAAATTCCTGTTTAAATAATTAGTTATTCCTATTATCCTTGTATGCCAAATTTTGGATGTTGCCTTGACATTCCTTTGTCACCTTAGATAAATTATTATGTTTAATAATCAAATGCTTCATAAATACTTAGACCATGATTTATGTTTTGGGAGAATTTTAGCCAACTCAATAAAATTTGTTTGAAAATTAAAACTATGGTATTGTTTTACCATAGAGAAATTGTAAAGATGGTTTTATAGAAATAAAATCAAAAGGGTTTGGACTTGGGCGAAAAGGATGAATGGTGGGTGCGGGTTTATGCACCAAGCTTAGTCTCAGTTAAGATTAAGACCGTGGTTTAAATTGAATGACGCCAAGTCAATTGAGGACCGGTCTTTGGCGCATTTTGTTATGCCTTATCGTACAACCACATGTCTGTATGGGCAGGACTGCTAAATAATTTGTAATACCTCTTAGTTATTTGTGCTATGTTGTATGTATGGGTGTCGGGTGCAGACAGTTTTCCCATCTGGCGCAAGAGGGTTTTGAGGACTACCAGTCAATGGAAGCGAAACCTTAGCGGGCACAAGTACTTTGAGGTAGAACATTGTAACGGCCTTGTGATGTTTGCTCTGTCACACGCCTTAGGAAGCGTGGATTGGCCGACACAAAGAGTATAATATCTCGTGTGGGTAAAGTTGTACAAACTCTGCAGAGTGTAAAACTATTCGAATAGCCGCGTCCACGGTCATGGACATGCTAGCAAAGCCACTCAGAGTTAGTTTTGTTTTTGGTTTTAAAATGATTTCAACAGATAATTTCAGGATGGATAGTCCTGTGGGAAAATTGGGCGGGTAGCCATTGTGATTGGAGGATATCCATCATCTTTTATGGAGGTTATCCACAATAAACTATTGTTATTTAAAATGGTGATTTAGATTATTGTATAAAATGGCTTTGTAATCTAATATGATTATTTAAATTAAAACCTGCGCTTACATAAAATAACCTTGCCAATATCCTTTGTCTACCTTATGCATGCATATCAATTCCATATTGGGTGTAACTTGCGAGCACGGTAGTAGTGCTCACTCTTGTGAATAATCTTTATTCAGAGAAGATATCTATCAAGGCGGTGAGGATCTTGACGCTTAGGTCAAGCTTCCGCATTTATTGCTCGTGGCGAATCGTTGGGTCTACTACTATTATTCTGCTTCCGCTGTGTTTTACTTTATTTGGCCTCAGGCCCTTTGTAATGAACTCTGAATAAATATTAATAAAATGCGTGATATGTTTTGATTATCACTTTTGTTTGACTGTGTACATTAGCTATCTTGGACTAATGTATGAACACAGAGAATTCGGGATCCTTCGCTCCCGAGTTCGACAAGTCATTACTTAGCCGCGGTGCACGAAATGGCGAAGCACTTCCACAGAATCACAGTCCAAGCCATGCCTAGAGGAGACAACGAGGCGGCTGACAAACTGGCAAAAATAGCAAGCGCGGGAGAAGGACCCCCCCGGAGGTTTTCTATGAAGTCCTCACAAAATCCTCCGCTCCGCCCCAGGCACAAGGGGCTCCGCCCCAGGCGCAAGGGGCTCCGCCCCAAGCACAAGGCGCTCCGCCCGAACCACAATTGGCTCCGCCCGAAGCGCAAGGGGCTGCACCGCAAGAGGAAGCAAAGACACCGTGCTTGCCCTGAACGCAGCGAGCAGCCCCGCAGACGATCAAGGCGAACGCGATTATCAAGTACCTTGCCGGGGAAGAACCACAAGACCCGGCCGAAGTAAAGCGACTCCGTTGTCGAGCAAGAAACTACTATATGGTCTCCGGCGAGCTGTACTAGGGGGGAGTTTGTGCCCCCTTCCTTCGCTGTGTGTCACGGGAGGAAGGCCAGTCACTCCTCAAGGACGTCCACGAGGGCTTGTGCGGTGCACACCAGGCGCCTCGGGGCCTTGTAGGGAAGACGTTCCGCCAAGGCTTCTACTGGCCGACGGCGCTCCGAGACGCACAAGACCTCGTCCAGCGGTGCCAGGGGTGCCAGTGGGCCAGCCGCAACCCAAGGGCACTAGCACTACCTTTGCAGCCCATGCCGCCAGTGTGGCCCTTCGCACGGTGGGGGTTGGACATCATTGGCCCGTACCCCGCAGCCAAGGGTAGCCTCCGATTCGCGTTAAATCGCCATCGAATACTTCTCAAGATGGGTCGGCGGGCGATCGCCATCATCACCGCCCGCCCGCCAAATGATTCGTGGAAAAACATCATTTGCCGCCACGGTACCAAGGCACATCATCGCCGATAATGGAAAGCGCCGACCACCACTTCCGGAAGTTTTGCAACGACCTGGGCATCACATTATGCTTTGCATCGGTGGGGCACCCAGAGTCCAACGGAGCCATCGAGCGAGCCAACGGCAACCTCCTCGACGGACTGAAGAAGCGCCTCGTGGGTCTTCCTAAGGGACTGTGGCCCGAAGAGCTTAAGAAGGCCCTCTGGTCGATACGCACATCGCCCACCAGAGCCACAGGCTTCTCCCCTTTCAAGCTCCTCTTTGGGGACAAGGCCATGACGCCAGCGGAGTTCGCGGCTGGTTCCTACCGAGCTACAACGCTGACAAACTCAGGAGAACGGGAGCTCTCGCTTGACCTCCTCGAAGAGCAATGCGTACAGGCTGTTTCAACCATGCAGCGGTACAGCGAAGGCGTCGCCAGGACATATGAAAAAAGGGTCAAGGCCCGCCACATCTCCCCGGGCGACCTCGTCTCGAACGAGCCACCAACCAAGCAAATACGGCAAGTTGGACTCCAAGTGGGAAGGACCGTACGTGGTCACAGGCTCGACGAGGGCGGGTGCGTTGCACATCTCAACCTTGGACGGAGATCAGTTGGGCCATACTTGGAACATCAAGTCCCTACGAAAGTTCTACCCTTAGCAAGCATGTAAAAACCGGCTACGCCCGGAGAATAGCCCCGCAGCGGTCACAACGCTGGGGGCATGTAGACTTTTGCCGCAAACCAACTTCGCTCGGAGGTCTATCTATCCAAATAATGAAAATTGTATGCCTCGTCCCCCCGACCGGTCCGCACGAGTGTATAAACGAAGCCACCGCGCATGGCCTCGCGCCCCGGTGCACACCGATGCCCATCGCGGGCACGAGTGTATAAATGAAGCCACCGCGCATGGCCTCGCGCCCCGGTGCACACCGATGCCCATCGCGGGCACGAGTGTATAAACGGGCCACCACCGCGCATGGCTCGCGCCCGGCACACCGATGCCCATCAGCGGGCACGAGTGTATAAACGAAGCCACCGCGACATGGCCTCGCGCCCCGGTGCACACCGATGCCCATCGCGGGCGCGAGTGTATAAACGAAGCCGCCGCGCATGGCCTCGCGCCCCAGTGCACACCGATGCCCATCGCGGGCGCGAGTGTATAAACGAAGCCGCCGCGCATGGCCTCGCGCCCAGTGCACACACCGATGCCCATCGCGGTAGCGAGTGTATAAACGGCCACCGCGCGATGCCTCGCGCCCGGTGCACCGATGCCCATCGCGCGCGAGTGTATAAACGGCCACCGCGCTTGGCTTTTAGCGCCCGGTGCACACCGATGCCCATCGCGAACACGAGTGTATAAACGGCCACCGCGCAGATGGCGCGCCCGGTGCACCGATGCCCATCACGGGCACGAGTGTATAAACGAAGCCACCGCGCATGGCCTCGCGCCCCGGTGCACACCGATGCCCATCGCGGGCACGAGTGTATAAACGAAGCCACCGCGCATGGCCTCGCGCCCCGGTGCACACCGATGCACATCACAGGCACGAGTGTATAAAAAGAAGTCACCGTGCAGGGCCTCGTGCCCCGGTGCACACCAATGCCCGCTGTGGACTACGCGAGCAACCGGAACGCGCGAACCATATTCCGACCTATGGCTCCGCCTCCCCCTCTAAAAAATATCTAGTTAGCGCTCCCCGGAGCCCTACCTAAAAAGGTATGGGGGACGGCGCGAGGCTCCGCCTCCCCCTCGCAAAAGAATGTAGTTAGGGCACCCCGGAGCCCTACCTAAAAAAGTATGGGGGACGGCGCGAGGCTCCGCCTCCCCCTCACAAAAATATATAGTTAGGGCTCCCCGGAGCCCTACCTAAAAAATTAGGGGGGACAGCGCGAGGTTCCGCCTCCCCCTCGCAAAAATATCTAGTTAGGGCTCCTCGGAGCCCTACCTAAAAAGGTATGGGGGATGGCGCGAGGCTCCGCCTCCCCCTCGCAAAAACATGTAGTTAGGACTCCCCGGAGCCCTACCTAAAAAAGTATGGGGGACGGCACAAGGCTCTGCCTCCCTCTCGCAATATATATAGTCAGGGCTCCCCGGAGCCCTACCTAAAAAGGTATGGGGGACGGCACGAGGCTCCGCCTCCCCCTCGCAAAAACATGTAGTTAGGGCTCCCCGGAGCCCTACCTAAAAATCACGGGATCAGCGCGAGGCTCCGCCTCCCCTCAAAAATATAGTCGGGGCTCCCGAGCCCTACCTAAAAAGTATGGGGGCGGTGAGGCTCCGCCTCCCCCTCGCAAAAATATATAGTTAGGGTTCCCCGGAGCCCTACCTAAAAAATTAGGGGTGACGGTGCGAGGCTCCGCTCCCCCTCACAAAAATAACTAGTTAGGGCTCCCCGGAGCCCTACCTAAAAAGGTATGGGGGACGGCGCGACGCTCCGCCTCCCCCTCGCAAAAACATGTAGTTAGGACTCCCCGGAGCCCTACCTAAAAAAGTATGGGGGACGGCGCGAGGCTCCGCCTCCCACTCACAAAATATATAGTCAGGGCTCCCCGGAGCCCTACCTAAAAAGGTATGGGGGACGGCGCGAGGCTCCGCCTCCCCCTCGCAAAATATATAGTCAGGGCTCCCCGGAGCCCTACCTAAGAAAGTATGAGGGACTGTATTATCCCATTTAAAAATAAAATAAATAAGTGATTAGTACTGAATTTAAATAGAATTAGAACATACAAATTCAGAATTTGAGAGGAGTATTAGAATTCGGGCCTTCGGCCCATAGCTTTTTGGCCCAAGTGGGGAACCACTTAAGAGGGTGGGGGCGTTAAACCCTAGCGCTGTAGCACTGGTTACTGTAGCGCCACCACTGTAGCATCGCCTCCCCTCCACTGCTGCCAGCCTTGGTGTTCCCCGCTGCCAGCGATTGGAGGAAGGAGCAAGGCGAGGGAAGGAGATCAACTTTGCGAGGCAAGATCTTCAACTTTATGCGATTCTACAAGGGTAACGTCGCGTGTTCTTCGCTGGTTAATGTGTAGTAGATGCGTTTGATGTCGTTTGATAGATTGAATCGTGTCGGTTTAATAGATCACGTTCTGTCCAGTAGTTTGGACGACAGTTTTCATGTCTGTAGAGGCAGAATCTAGGGATCCAACCTCTTAGAAATAGTTGGGATATGTTGTTAGCTTTCCGTGGCCGCTAAGAACGCCCAGATCCGATTAACGGTTAGAAAGTTATGAATTGTTTAGTGCCGCTGTCCTGTTAACCTGTCAACATCCTGACAGTCTGTAGAAATCTGAGTTAATGTATTAGTTAAAGACGAAATCAGAGGATCTAGTTATAATGAAAAAGATGGGTAATTACCTCACCTTTCCAGAAAGCTAAAGAACGTAAGAATTGGACTTTCGTAGCAAAAGTTATGATAATTTTAGTGTACTGTCCAGAGAACCCAATGTGATAATTGATGTTCTGTAGATTGGCTTGGTAGGGGCAGTAGATGGTAGAATCAGAAGGGCTCCCCAACTAAGTTTATTTAGGTGATTTAATTATCTTTCCGGAAAGTATTAGAACATATTATGTGGACTCCTGAGAAGAAAGTTATGTATTTTAGAAGTTGACTGTCCGCTGTGAACACCAAATCGATAGGTAGAAATTGGAAGATTGGAAACGCTTGGGAGTTTAGCGAGTTCAATTGTGTTATTATTTATGTTTTTGGTCCAGTATGCTTGTCTTAGTTTGGGTTATCATTATGTTCAGGTGGGAGTGTGATCCCAGGGGCAGCGCCCTCTTCGCGTCCACCGTTCTCGCACGGTTGAGGCAAGTATTCGGGTTGTAGAATAATTATGATTGTTTGCTGAGATTGATTGTGTCTTGTTCATAATAGCCATGCATGGATGTTAATGTGATGAATTACAATATATCTTGGTAAATGCAAGTTATGGTTAAACCTTCCTGTGTATGTTGTTAATGCTTACATGTTATTATGTACACGTTGAGTTCATATATTTGGAAGATGATGTCATTGTGCATATGCATGTAATAAGCATGATTGAGTCTTGGTCACTTGGTGACCAAGGATGAACAGTTGAGGTCCCCGTCATGTAAATGACGGGCTTGAGGTCCCCACATTCGCAGAATGTGGGCAATGAGTAAAGAGGTCCCCATCATGATGATGATGGGCATAGGTCCCTATACTTGTGGAGTATAGGCTCTTGGTCCCTATGCCAGGGTGCATAGGCAAGGGTATACATCGACGGATGTATACCTCGCATTACCGGTAAAATACGAAAAGAGATAAAGTTTAAAAGGTGCATTGCATGGACGCATTACATAAGCATGAAACTTATGGTTAGTGAAATGTTTTATTTGGAATATTGATGCTATGACTGTGATTTTAGCTTTAACCTTGTTGATACTTGCTGAGTCTTTGGGCTCACTCTTGCTTTGATATGTTTTAGGTACAACTGACAAGAATGGCATGCATGGGAGGGAGTAGATGTTTGGATGCACTCACTACCACTCATCCTTAAGGCGTCTACCATTTAGTCTTTCTCCTAATAATTAGCAAACTGTTTGAGATTCGCGTATGATTGGTTAAATGTTTCAGTTTATTTGTAATAAGGAGAATAGCAACTTTTGTTTATGTTTATTAGATTATCTTGCATGCCTGAATGAACTTGAATATTGAGTTTAGTGTTAATTGCTATGATCAATTGATGGAACCTCGGTATAGTTAATTATACAAAGGAGGTTCTACTGAAATTGGTAATTGATCTTAGTTTAGTTTTGTTTAATTTAATTTCAGTAGCATTCCAGGCTCAATGTTGAGCTGGGGTGTTACAGGGACGGCGCGAGGCTCCGCCTCCCCCTCGCAAAAATATATAGTTAGGGCTCCCCGGAGGCCTACCTAAAAAATTAGGGGGGACGGCGCGAGGCTCCGCCTCCCCCTCGCAAAAATATCTAGTTAGGGCTCCCCGGAGCCCTATCTAAAAAGGTATGGGGGACGGCGTGAGGCTCCGCCTCCCCCTCGCAAAAACATGTAGTTAGGGCTCCTCGGAGCCCTACCTAAAAAAGTATGGGGGACGGCGCGAGGCTCCACCTCCCCCTCGCAAAAATATAGTTACGGCTCCTCGGAGCCTTATCTAAAAAACTATGGACGGCGCGAGCTGGCGAGAAGGCACCTCGGAGCACTGCCGGCTCGAACAAAAAATAATAATAATAAGACACGGGAAGCGAGAAAATAAAAGTGCATATGTATTGATCCATTCACCCTACACATACATCATACATCAGTACAGATACACAACATACAAGAGCGGCGAGGTGATGACCTATCACCTGCACGCGGGAGCAAAGTCGTTCGCCTCGCGCTCGCGCTGCTCCCGCAGTACCCACTCGAGTAGCTCTTCGTCAGACGGGTGCGTGGCCATCAGGCGATACTCCCTCTCCGCAGCACAGCCTGAAGACTCCTCCGAGGAGCTCGAGGAGATCGTAGGAGGAGGCCGAGAACACGGCCCCTCAGGCGCACACACCACGCCGCGATTCACCCAGAAGGATACTATTTCATCCCGAGCCTCCAAGGCCTTCCGCTCGCGCAACCGGAAGAACCTCTTCATAGAGCCCCCAGGGTTTTCCTTCTTCCATCGCTTCCATTTCGCTCCATGGCACACGATACTGCGGTAACAAATCCTCCGAGGCCACTTGCAAACCAGTAGTCGTTCATCCTTCGAATCACGCAATGGAGCATAGGACTTCGTATGCCACCACGGAGGAACCGCACCTCGCCCGGCAGTACGGCGAAACAACATTCCCTCCTGAGTAGAGCAAACGCCAACGTGAAACAAGCACCCAACAGCAAAGAAACCCCAACCTTTTTTCACTATATATTGATTGACAAAATAATGGTTACAAGCCATGCAGACAACTGGCCCACGCAGCAGGGCCACACGAAGCAGCACAAAAGCAAAAAATAGGAAATCCCGAACCCCAAAATGATTTCCCAGGAAGCTGGCCGGAGGGTCACACCTTGCCTCTGGGGTCGGCCCTCCGCTCCGCTACACTCGCGCCATCCGCAGACCCTTGATTCGCTTTGCGCCAAGACGCCTGAGCGACTCCATGGTAGCGTCCCGACCAAACGAAGCCCAGAACTCCTTCGCAAGGGCATTGCTCGCCCTCCGCACCTGCCTCTGCCCCAAAGCCACCTCCACAGCGGAGGCTACTAGCACGGCGCCAGCACCAAGCGCATCAATGTGACCGCAACCACCGCGCTGCAGGGAAACAAACGCGGCCGTCCACGCCGTCTTCGCACAATGATTGCCATACGCACGAGCGGCCGGCAGAAAGACTTCCCCTGAAAGGCGAAGCCGGTCGAGGGTGGCCGCCAGCTGGTCCACGCCATGCCTCCGCGGGGAGGCACGGCACCGAGCTCACGCATGGCGCCCTCCATGCGGTCCAGCGCCTCCCAGCTGGCCTTCGCCGCGGCAGCGGTGACAGACCGCTCCGTCGCAACCTCCGCCTCAAGCACGGAGCGGGCGCTGCGCAGACTCTCAACCTCCTCCTGGAGGGCACGACACTCGCCCTCTAGTTGAGCAACCTTGGCCTCCAGCCCCTCCACTTTTTCAGCGAGGGCCAAACGCGCGACAGCCAGCTCTTCGCTCCGAGCGAACTCCAGGTCGACTCGCTGCTGAATTTCCACGTAGCCGTTCTGGATGTCTCGCTCCAGCGACCACGATAGAATGATAGTCTGCCAAGAAGCATGTCAGCAATTCGCCCATAACAAGGAGGACGTGTACCGAAGCCTACCTTCATCGCGTTTGCCTCCATGCTCCGGAACATCTTCTCCGTGCTCCACTTTACGAAGAGCTCGGACATGCACAGTGGAGCAGCAAAGTTCGACACCTCCTCGCAGACCACAGCAGCCCCCGGGCTGACCCGGAAGTCGGAGGGTAGGAGTGGCCCCAGGTTCGCGACACCCGCGGCCGCAAAGGCTGCAGCGCCCACGCCCTCTCGTTCGGAGCAGGCACCACCGCCGGCCGCGACATCTTCGTCCTCATCCCCGGGATCCTCCCCGACCGATGCGCCCACCGAGGCTGCTTCGACACCATGATCCCCCTGGCCGACCCGCCCAACTGGAAGATCGGTGCGAGCTTCGACCACAGTATCCTCTGTTCTAGGACCGTAAACATGCGAAGGGGTGCCGCAAGACACATCCTCAAGGGCCATACTGGCAATCCCGAACGAGCTGCCAATCGCCTCCGCATTTCGAGCCGGTGGAGTAGGAACCAGGGACCCCGTGGACAAGCTTGCGGCGCTCTTCGCCTGACCCGGCAACACGGGCTCCCGTGACACCCTCTTCGCACATGGCCCAGCCGACCCGCACAGCGCAACTTCGCTTAACCATCATGGCGCCCACGACGCAAGACGCTCGGCACAACACTAATGGGGCCTACACACTCTACTTCCTCTGGGCCCCGAGCTCTCTTCTTCTTCCCAGCGTCTGGGTCGGGTCGCTCCGGTAGAAGGGTGTTCGGATCCTGGTACGCACGGTTCAACCAATGCTCATGCACAGCGTTCGCCCGCTTCGAATGCTCCTCCCCCGTGTAGGGTCCAAGGAGCTGCTCTGCAACACGCTCAGCCTCCGCAAGAGGCAAAACTGCGCAGGGGATGCACATAAAAAAAACAACAACAAAAAAAAAGCAACAACAAAAAAAATAAGGAGGCACACACCTGTACGCTCCCCGAGTCTCAAGACAGGCATCCCATCCTTCGGCTCGTCCAGCATAACCTCCTAGCTCTGCGCCAGCGGCCACACCCGGAGTGCACAGAACTCCTCTACGAAGTCCCGCGTCGACATGCACCGCGTCGCGTTAAGTAGCACGCGCAGCAGACCCTCCTCCCGGGGTGAAAGGTCGATCTGGGGCGTCGCTATAATCTCGATAGGCCCCCCGGGGGAGCGAAGCCCCGCCTCGTCGGAACACTTGTGATAGAACCAACGCCAGGTCCAATCAGTATCCCTCCTGTTCCGTGCGGCCGGGGCGGGCAGGTAATGAAGGAGGCGCGCCTTCGGTTGAAAGTTCACACTACCAAAATTCAGGGTCTCCCCCGTGTCCTTCTTCTTGGGCTGGCACCGCCTGTCGTGAAGGTACACGAATAGCCTCGCCTCGCTACTGATCACCCCGCAAAGACGCAAAGACTCCACTCGAAGACCCCAAGCTTGACGATCGAGTTAGGGTCAATCGGGCCAGTCCACCCAGTCAATTTGAAGCACGTTAGGCTGCTAGGAGACCCGATTTATTAGGCTCATAATACTTAGTCATCCAATTGACCCTAGTATTATCAACCAAATAAACCCGGTCTCGAGAGATGTATACTTCCCAGAATGCAGTATACATACCTCACAACAAAAGAATGTATCAATTCCATACAACACATAGTACATAAGCAACAAACCAGAAGTTAATATTAAAAAGGATAGGTTATTACAAAAGAGGGGCCTTCAGGCCAAATAACAACAAGTCTACAAGAATACACAGCGGAAGCAAAAGTGCCATAAAGATGGCCCAAAATAAGAGCCAACCAGTGTGCCTTAGCCCACAAGGCAACTGACCGGACCGCCAAGCTAGTCGCTCTCCCAACCACCGCACAGCTCACAAAAGTAAAGCCCTTTGGGCTCTACCTCCTCTGCAACAAAGTTGTTAAGCAAAGCAAATGAGTACAAAAATGTACTCGCAAGACTGACGTGTGAGATAACAGAACTATAATTTAGCTACATGCAAGCTTTATTTAAGTGGATGAGGCTTTGGACTCATTTTAGCATAAAGCAAGTTTCATTTGCAATAACATAATAGATTGAAGGCAATTTGGCAAAGCATTTTAATTGTTGAAATAACAACGAGATAATAACATAGTAACAACAACAAGATCAACCTGGAAGTGACTAACCCAAGTCACCACAACAATAGCATGAACATCCATTCATGCCAGCCCATCAAGTTTTAATTAAATGGTTGAGACTAGTTCTTGAACGACCTTACCAAGCATGTCCATAACCTAGGGCGAGGCTATTCAATAGTTTTAACCTGCAGGGTGTACCAATGTACCCACACGCCGACCGCCTTTCCTTAAAGCACACTACCTTTGGTATGCCGCACGGCTAAGTCCTACGAGACATTTCCAATGGACAGTGCTAATTTTGACCTGCACAACCCACGGGGATAAGGACCCAATGGACAGCCTAACCGGTCTGCCACTGCTCCATTCCCACACCACACACACACACATTTTATCTTTAAAACACACCAACCGAGCAACCCCAATTAGCACCGCCCAAAGTACTTAGTCAAGAGAGGTCCCATATCCCCCTCGTGTGGTTAGCACGCAAAAGCGCTTGGCTTAGTGACCCAAGTAACTCGGTCCTTAGGGACCCAGGCATACCACCACATTCCAAAAACCGCACCATCCATCCAATATGCCCAAGTCTAAATCAATCTTTTATTTTCAGTTTTTGATTTTACAAATTAATCAAAGCACAAGTGCTGGACATATAGGAGTAATAATCAGTTTTGAGTGATCAAGACCATCGACTAAGTCGATGATCGCCCATTACTACCGATAACTAAGCATGGCTAAGCAATGTTAACGTAAACTACTAAGTGATAAGAGCTCATCCAACGAGCTCAAACCACAGCAAATAACCTAGGCTCATGGGTAGTAGAGGATAAACAATTCCTACAGATTATGCAACTATAGGATTGCTAGTGATATTTTAACACAAAGTAGCATGCATACATATAAGTGAAACAAAATATTAAGCTTTAAAGTAATGGGACAATGATGGAAATGATCAAACTGCTTGCCTTGTTGCTGTTGCTCAAGTTGTGGCTGAGGGTCACTCTCGGGATTACCACAAATGTCGAAACCTAACGGAAAAGCGATAAAGAACCGATAAGAACAACGAAAAACCAAAAAGACTCAACAGAGAAACTTCTCCGAATGCTATGAAAATTTTACCGCAGCAAGACAATGATTTATCATGAATTTAGCAACAAGAACCAATTGATTTGGATTCTCAATGCAAAAGATATGATGAAATCAATTCTGCTCAGCCTATTTAATTAGAAATATGTTACTATTCATCGCAAAATTTTCTAGAATAGTAGTGAAGCTGTAATTTTTAAGGTAGCATAAGCACCTCATAAGATGAACAGCCTAGATGGATTCATCCCAATTGGAGCTACAATGCACCTTCTATTAATTTTTGAAACAGGAACTTGAACAAAATTATAATGCATGATTATTCTTTCTGAAAATAGTAACATGTTCAAAACTATTTTTCATAGTGAGTTCATTAATAGAGGAAACCAACAAAGTTAGATTCACTCAAAAATAATCTATAGAGCATTAGTTATGTATTTTACAAGTTAAGCATCAATTTGAGTGTACATTTAAAGCTAGTTTTGAAACCTATTTGCAAAACCATATTCTGGAGCTGAACTGGGCTCATAACCATTTTTTTGATTGGAGCCCAGGTCAAGCCAGAACCAACAAAATTTGAATGACCTCATTTGGATTTAAAACGAAAAAGATATGAAATTCTAAAGTTATACCTTATTTCAGCTTATAATTAAGACTTCACAGGAATTTCTAAAACCCACAAAGACATGGGAGGTCCTCAACGGTTGAGATCTTCCAAAGGAAGATCTAAACTATCAAGATCTCCCCGAGGAAGATCTACATCGTCAGGACCTCACAGGGGAGGTCCTGGACAGTCCAGATGTTCCCAGGGAGGACTTTGATGGTCCAGATCGTCCGAGGGAGGACCTTGACGGTCAAGATCTACCCGGGGAGGTCATGAACGGCTGAGATGACCTAGGGGAGGTCCTAAGGGGAGGTCCTAACGTCACAGACCTCCAGGGAGGTCTGGATGGCCACGATCGCAAGGGGAGGTCTTGGACGCTCCAGATCTCCTTGGAGGAGGTCATGGACGTCCCAGAGCTCGCGATCACGTGCTTGCGTGCGCGCGTGCTTTCGGACAAGAGATTAATGCTTGGCGGGACAACGAGGAGGTCAGCTACGGAGGATTAAATGTGCGACACGGGAGGATTAAATACATTTAAGACATGCCCTTGATTACAATGATTTGAGCAATGATGAACGCATTAAACTCGGTGGATCTCTGTCCTAAAAATGACCACGGCGCCGCTGCCTTGTCCGACAAAGATCCTGAGTTTGAAGACGTGGTTATTGCCGGCGATACAGACCTCGCCGGCGACAACCAAAGACATCCCCGTGTGCGCAATAGTGTTGCGCACACCATGGGCTCATTCTCGACGGCGACGACGGCCTTAAACGCCGGCGAGCCAGAGAGGGGCACGAAGGCACGACACGGCAAAAAAAATCCAAAATGCGAAATAAAGCTCCGCGACATCCAATCAAGCGTGTGCCCAAATAAAAGCTCCGCAACCTCATACATGCGGGTGCCAGCAACTAAGGGACTAACAGGAGGAGTACCTGGAGGTCCCGAGGTGCTGAGGAGGTCGAGGAAGGAAGGACCGGTGCCGGGGAGGAAAGGTGCTCCACGGCCAAAGCTCCAGCTCCAAGCTCCACTTTGTCCACCTCTGAAAATGCCCAAACTAATCAAGTTAGGACTTGCTCCCGGAGAGGAAAGGCACAAAAGAAGCTCAGAGAAAAGGAGGAGAAACTCAGGGACCCTTGTCCACCGAGGAGCTTCAAGCTCCAAAGAATGGCGCCAAGGAGAGCTTCGGTGGTTTAGAGCTCACAAGCACAGGGTGCAAGCAAGGAACAATGGTGTGCAAAGGAAGCCAAAGAAACAGAGGGGAGGTTTTATACCTAGGGCACAGAGGTTGTGAACCACGGGTTAAGCTCATGGTGAGCTTGGCCCATGGGTCGGTCTAGGGCTTGGACAAGATGTAAAGTTGACATGGTGACAGGCTAGGCAGACTGGAGAGGCGGAAAGCTGACCTGCATTTAATGCGGGTCAGCAAAGAGTTGTTAAAGGTACACAGCAGTTGCGGCAGCATTAAATCATCGCTTTCGAGAGCACGCATGCGTGACCGAGGAAGGAGAAGAACAGGGGAGGTCCTTATGACCGTTGGATAAGCCTACGGGGAGGTCCTGGCCCTCAGATGTGATTTTTGAACCGTTACGCTTAAAGGACTGGGAGGAGGTCCCAGCCACACGATTTGGAAAGGGAGGTCGAGCCTCCGATTTCCAAAACGCAGATCTTAAAGGATAAAGGGTTAGGAGGTCCTAGCCTTTGGATTTACATCCAAGGGCTCAGACCTGAGGGGAGGACATAACTGCGTGTGACTTAGAGAAAAACGGGGGAGGTCATGGCCTTTGGATTTAAATCCAAGGGCGCACAACCAAAGGGGAGGTCTTAGCGCTGCGCGCAGCGCACAAGAGGTTATGGCCATCAGATCAAGATCTAGTGGCGATGAGAGGGCGAGGGAGGTCATGGCCGTGAGATTCATATCTAACGGCTACGACCTCACGACGGGGAGGTTTGGTGCGCTAGATTTTGAGGGGAGGTCGTGGGCTGTTGGATCTGATCCAACGGCTACGACCTCAACAAAGTGGGAGGACCTCGCAGAGAAGGTTTGCAGAGGAGGTCGTGGCCTTAGGATTGAATCCAACGGCTACGACCTCAAGTGAGTACAAAATGGAGGTCAAGGTGGTTTGAGCTCATGGGAGGTCGAGGCCATGGATTTTGATCCAAATGCCAAGACCTGATGAGGTGGGGAGGTCCTGGCGGTATTGACCGCGGAGGAGGTCGTGGCGGTTGGATGTTAATCCAACAGCTACGACCTGATCAAGGTGGATAGGATGTCTGACGCGCTAAGGGAGGCGGTTGGGTTGGACCTGCTTTGCAAAGCAGTTCAAGCCCAAGTCAAACCAGTTTATTTAGATTAATAAACAAGCTGAGACAAAAGAGGATTTATTTGAGATAGCAAATGAACTCCAAATTTGATGAAATTTTAACTGGAGCTTGCTGACAATGAGATTAACCTTACATAAAACTTCCAGAGGTTAGTATGCAATGCATTTTTCTTAGGAAATTCATTAAGGCTGTTCAATGATTTGTTTTACCTCCAAAATTTATCAAACAAGTTTTACAACTTGTGATATTTTTCAGAGGGGTCCCACATCAGTTTTAGGACCAATGAAAATATTTTCCAAATGTTTGGCACAAGATTTAAGATAATTGGAAAAGGAGTTTGACTTTTGGTCAACAAGAGCTTTGTGTTTTTGGATTACACAACTCTTGGACTAGAATCACAGGAGAGATTAGGGGTTTTCAAGATGTGAGAAAAAGTTTTAATTTCTACACATATAATTATATTTGAACAAACCCTAATTATACATTTGGGATGTTACATACAGCGTATCAACACAGGGCAGACGAAGACCCGCATCCAGGTAAGCCACGAAGACGATCGTCTCCTCCTCCTCGGGGGCAGGAACAACCTCCAACCCGGGGGCGCGAACGTCGTCCAGGTTCGCGATCTTCCCCTCGCTCTGCAGGGCTCGCAGAACCGAAGCAGTCACCAGCGACCGACCTAGTTCGTCGGTGTACGACACCGCGCCACCTCCATCCTTCGCCCGCTTGGTCATTGCGCAGAGTCCGAGCTACAACGCTCCGGCCAACGAAGGCAGTGGTGAAGGCAAACCTTCTGAGCGATAAACGAGCCCCCTCGGCAACCGTAGGGCGTGGGACGAGTGGAAGACAAGAAATCGTCAAATGGGCGCAACCGAAGCACATGGGACCCAAGGCCACCTATTTATAGGCGTCCCCGCCAAGTCGCAGAAAACGAGGAGGCTAGCGCCAACCAAGACGAGACACGTGGCAAACAGCGATCAATTAGGCCACACGAAAATCGAGGCGTCACATTGAAATAGGCGCCAGCTCGGCCGCCATAACGCGAGGCGGCGCCTCGAAATGCACGTAACAGCGAAAAAGCACGCACCACGAAGCGACAGAAGAGCGAGCACAGTTATGGCGCACGAAACCCGACGGTGACCACAGCGCCAACGCTTCGCTAGGCCGAAGGGGACGGTGTACCTGTACCCTCCGGGAAAAGGCGCGGTTTCAGCCATGTCGAAGCAAGACCTCGACCACGAGGGGCTTGTCGTAGGGGCGGCACAACGCCCCCCACGACCTGGCGAAGAGAGAAGCGCGCATGTCCCGATGGTCAAGTCGCGAGGGTGCCAAACGCGGTGAATATTTCTACCAGGTCAAGAAGGCGTGCGAGGGGTCCCGAGGCCCCCCGAAGGAATCCCGAGACCCCCCGAAGGGGTCCCGAAGCCCTTCGAAGGGGACCTGAGGGGTCCGCTCAGCGCCGAGCCACCGGCGACGGGAAGGTCCAGCGAAGTGCCTCGAAGGGCTA
This sequence comes from Phyllostachys edulis, assembly GCA_036346405.1. NCBI lineage: Eukaryota > Viridiplantae > Streptophyta > Magnoliopsida > Poales > Poaceae > Phyllostachys > Phyllostachys edulis. The sequence goes on along the minus strand of CM070551.1, from coordinate 75,501,734 downwards.
CGGAGGGCTCGAAGACCCAGGAGCTCCGAAGGAGTTACTGCACCTCTGGACCGGTACGCCAACAGGATAGACCAAGTCTAGGGCTGCCCACCACGTGTTAGAGGCTAGCACTAGGGGCAGGAAAGGTCCCTGCAGCCCCTATCAGTATAGGGTCTGGTAAGGGGTAAACCTGTAATCCTGTATGCCTCCTAGGAGGGCTATAAGTAGCCACCCTGGCCCCCCTTGGGAGGCATGTTTTTTCTGGTTCTGAGTTCTGTATAAAGGTTACCTGGCAATATACGTTCATTGGCAACCGGTCCCCTCCTGTTGAGGACCCTTCGGCTCACGGAGGGTCCCCCCTTATTCTACTGCCTAGTCTTGTAACTACGACAAGCTTCTTAAAGGATTAATTCCTTAAGCTCCACGTCATTAGGCACAACCAATCGCTTTCTGAACCACAAAACACCTTGGTGGTCTTGGGAGAAACATTTGGCTTTGTCGGCCTTCATTACGTTCTTGATTCTTTCCATACCCTTGTCATTCTTCTGGGCTATCTTGATCTGGTCCTCTAGGGTAGGTTTCACTTCTAAGGTAGCGAGAAAACCTTTGCTAACCATCTCCAAGTTGAGCCGTTGAAATTCGTTGCATAGGGCTTCCGTTTCAAGTCGAACCGAAATACAGTTGCATTGCGATTTTCGGCTCAATGCATCGGCAACGACATTGGCTTTCCCTGGATGATAATGAAGTTTGAAATCATAATCCTTGATCAATTCAAGCCATCTTATTTGCCTTAGATTCAGATCAGCTTGAGTGAAGATATACTTCAAACTCTTGTGATCGGTGTAGACTTCACAACGATTGCCGATAAGGAAATGTCGCCATAACTTCAAAGCATGAACAACTGCTGCAAGCTCAAGGTCATGAGTGGGATAATTCATCTCATGAGGCCTCAATTTCCTCGATGCATACACCACAACTCGGCCCTCTTGCATATGAACGCAACCAAGACCATGGTGGGATGCATCGCAATAGATGTCGAAGTTTTTAAGAATATCCGGTAGGCTAACACTGGTGCAGTGGTAAGGCGATCCTTCAACATCTGAAAGCTTGCTTCACATTCTGCTGACCATTCATACTTCTTTTCTTTCTTCAACAATTCGGTCATTGGTCTTGCAATTTCTGAGAAATTTTCAATGAATCGACGGTAATAACCTACAAGACCAAGGAAACTGCGAATGTCAGAGACGGACTTGGGCTGTCTCCAATTAAGTACATCTTGAACATTGCTTGGGTCCACAGAAACTCCTCTTTCGAATAGTACATAACCCAAAAAGGCGACTTCTTTCAGCCAAAACTCACATTTGTTGAATTTTGCATAGAGTCGATGTTCTCGAAGCTTGTTCAACACAAGCTGAAGGTGTTCTTCATGCTCCCTTTCAGATTTGAAGTATATGAGAATATCATCAATAAAGACAACTACAAATTTATCCAAATACTCCATAAACACGGAGTTCATGAGACTCATGAACATGGCTGGTGCATTTGTCAAACCGAAGGACATGGCGGTGTACGTGTACAAGCCATAACGAGTTGAGAATGCCGTCTTGGGAATGTCTTCAGATCTGATCCTAACTTGATGATAGCCCAACCTCAAGTCAATTTTGGAGAATATACGGGCACCGGTCAATTGGTCGAACAAATCATCAATTTGCGGAAGCGGATACTTGTTCTTGATGGTGACCTCATTCAACGGACGGTAGTCAACACACATGCGCAGACTGTGGTCCTTCTTCTTCACAAATATAGCGGGGCATCCCTAACGTGAGGAGCTCGGCCTAATGAAACCCTTCTCTTGGAGTTCCACGATTTGCTTCTTCAATTCAACCAACTCATTTGGCGGCATACGATAAGGACGCTTAGATATTGGAGCAGTTCCAGGCTGGAGCTCGATCACGAATTCAACTTCTCGTGAGGGTGGCATGCCTGGTAGTTCCTCAGGAAATACATCCAAAAACTCACACACTACTGGAACTTCACTTAAATTCGGCAATTCTTTGCCGCTAAGAGCATAGAGATGTGGATGCTCCAATTTCGGCACCATTATGACTTGAAAACCAAAAGGACTCGTGAGAGTAATAGACTTGCGAGCACAATCAATTTGACCATGGTTCTTGGACAGCCAATTCATCCCAAGAATAACATCAAGGCTTGCTGAATTTATCACAATAAGATTGGCCGAAAACTTGACCCCTTTAATATCGATCTCGACTTCACGACATTCATAAATGCTTCTCATTTCTGAACCCAGCAATTGAATCATCATAGGTGCCGGCATCAAGCTGAGTGATAAGTTATGAAGTGTAGCAAAACCTCTGGACCAGAGTCGAACAACACGGTTGTAGGAGTCGAGTTGACCAGAAAAGTGCCCAACACAATGTCGGGTGCTTCCTACGCTTCCTTGGTGGTGATATGATTCACATGAGCACGACCGGGGTTCTAAGGAGTGACATTGGGCCTCTGGACAACGATCCGCAAAATGCCCTAGAATACCACAAGTAAAACATACAGCTGACGTGCTTGGCTTGTGTCAGTTTCCACTACTACAAAACAGGCTATAGTAGACGCCCCATCACGACGGTTCCTTTGGAACCGCTCGTATTGGGTCTGTCGAGACCTCGGGTCGGCGCCGCCACCGCACTATCGCTCGAGGCCTATCACGAGACGGTTCTATTCACAAACCGCCTGTGATAATCAGTTAATCACGCACGGTTCTCAATAAGAACCGCTCAGTGATAGTACCTGACGGTTCGAATAAGAACCGCTCAGTGATAATTAGTTATCACTGAGCGGTTCTAATTAAGAACCGCTTGTGATATCCTCGCTTTCACTCTACCGCACCGCCGCTCTCGAGGCCTTCAGGTCCTGAGCGGTTCTTTAATAGAACCGTCAGGAATGATCACAGACAGTTCTATTAAAAACCGCTCATGATAGGTGCTATCACTGCAGCGGTTCTTAACAAGAACCGCTCACAATGTTGGGCGGAAACAAAAATTTGAACATAATGGGCGGGCTGTCAAACTCGCTTATATAACCTCCATCTCCTCCTCTGCGGTCTCTCCTCCTCCATCTCCTCCTCTGCCATTTCTCCTCCTTTGCCATTTCTCCTCCTCACACCTTGCGCCCGGCCTCCGCCGAGCTTGTCGCTCATGCCTCCGCCGAGCTTGTCGCCCATGCCTCCTCCAACTCGTCCGGCCTCATCGTCACCGGCCTCATCCGAACCATCACCCCGGCCTCCTCCACCTCGCCTGACCTCGCCACCGGCCTCCCACGACCTCGTCGCCTTGGCCTCCTCCACTTACGCCGCCCGGCCTCCCACGACCTTACTCTCTCTACTCCCCCTTTGCTTTGTGATGTGGATTACTTGAGTTGATGCTACCGTGATGTGGGTGATGCTACCGTAATGTGTGTAGTTCATGTTGAGTTGTTTGGTTTGGGCAAAAATATGGATGGTAGATCGCGCACCGCTCGGTAAAATCATCATAACTTTTGCATACGAACTCCGATTGCGGCGTTCTTTGGCTTGTTGGAAAGCTAACGAAAAGCTCAATCCGAAAATCCATAAGTCAAGGTCAAATTCTTCTTGAGGTCTCAAAAAGTGAAAACCCCAAAAAAGGTCGTTTAGGGCCTCTAAACGGCCTCAAGTTTTAGCGGCCGTTTTGGTTTTTTTTTTGCCGCAAAAGGCTATCACGAGCGGTTCTAAACAAGAACCATCTGTGAAAACTCATCATAGACGGTTACGAACAAGAACCGCTCAGGATAATAGCCTTCCTGAGCGGTTTTAATGAAAACCGCTCATGATATTCTCGATCACGAGCGGTTTTTGATGAAAACCGCTGCGTGATAATAGCCTTCACGAGCGGTTTCAACAAAAACCGCTCGTGATAGTGCATATCACGAGACGGTTTTGAACCATCTGTGATAACTACCGCTATCACTGCATCAACAATATAGACGGTTCAGAAACCGTCTGTGATGACGGTTCCGAACCATCTGTGATGAGGCTTCCTGTAGTAGTGTTCTCTTCTTCTTTCTAGGTTGCCGTTGCTGGATCTCTTGCTGAGGTGGTTGAGACACTTGCATGGAAGCTCTCGGAGGTGCCGGATCTTGAAATCCAAGAGGAGCGGGCGACCAACCACCCGGTTCTTGAAAAATGCAGCTTGCTGAAATTTGTGCAGCCTTTTTGCGCTTTCATGATTCTACAACCGCTTGCATCTTATGTTCCACTACAATGGCCTTGTCAACCAATTTTTGGAAGTTGCGGAAGTCATGTATAGCAAGCGCCAACTGCAATACTTCCGATAGCCCATTCAAGAACTGGTCTTGCTTCCTTGCATCAGTGGAGACATCGTCCGGAGCGTAACGAGCCAAATGATTGAACTCGTTGAGATACTCCAATACGGACTTATCTTCTTGCTTCAGTGTGAGGAATTCGCATCTCTTGATACTCATGAGGCTTGAAGGAACATCTGCCTCCTGGAAAGCTACTCAAAACTCGTCCCAAGATGGAACATGATCGGCGGGCTGCATGGCGCAAAAATTACCCCACCATGCACAAGCGGCCCCTTCAAGTTGGTTGGAGGCATAGAAGACCTTCTTGTTTTCAGCACATTGAGTGATGATCAGCTTCTGTTCAATGGTACGAAGCCAATCGTCGGCCTTGAGAGGATCCTCCGAACAAGAGAACACGGGAGGCTTCGTGCTTAGAAAGTTAGCAAATCGGGAGCCACAAAGATCGGCTCCTCTCACTACCGTTTGAGCACCTTGCACACTAGTTGTGTTCTGAGCAATTTGCTGCAAGATCAGAGTCTGGTCTTGTTGACTCTGTTCCATCTGGGCCAACACTTCGGTCACGGATGGCTGAGGTGGAGTCACTGCTTCTTACCAACCCACGTGCTGAAATTGCGGGTCGGGGTGCTCCGGATTGCGCCGTTGAGGATTCGGGGGCTGAACATCGGTGATTTGAGAACCCATGGGCTGTGAGTCCTCCATTGCTTCCGATGTCAAACGGGTTTTAAGACCCGACATCCTATTGCCATACAACTTGTTAGCAACCGGCAAAAAGGAATGAGGAAAAAGCATAAGTTAAGCAATTGATAACAGGGGGTAACTTAACCTAGCATGAATGCACAATGAGAACACAATTATGCAAGAACAAAATGGGGTGCTATGGTCCATGTGGACAGCACAAGATACAAATGAAAATGCGGTTAGTTTTTTCAACATAGTTGCGATACCCCGCCCGTAGGCGATGCACAACTACTAGGAACAAAAGAGAGCAAATAGTCTTCATAAAATCCAGCGTCTACAAGCTAATGAATATAATTAGGGTGTAAAATACCTAAGGATAATCCCTAACATAATCTTAAAATCGCAGCAAGGCGTCGTTCTCTCTTTCTTCCACCAATTCTTTTTACCAACGACTATTTAACGTTTCTAGTGTTGGAAAAGAGAGACGAACAATAGAGAAAATGATTTTTCTCAAATCAAAAGATTAGGGAGGTAAGAAATAGATGCTAGGATGGGTAAGAAAGAAAGGAAATATATTACTTGCATTTTTGCCAAACTTTTTATAGTTTGAAAATATTCTTTGCAAATCAAAATCCTAGTAACGTCCATTGCTACGGCTTTAACCTACAATCGGATGGCTCGATACTAACGTATTTGTGGGAACCCTAAGATCGGATCTGTTTCAAGCCAAGTGATTGCACAATACTTAACATGAAACATAAGCGATTCCGAGTGCCCGGATATGTGTCCCATGTTAGCTCCCAAGGATCAGTGGCTAACATGCACATATCCTAATACACAACATTGCAATCACATCCATACACAATCGTACAAGAGTAAAGGAATTGTAATTACAACCTCATTGAAAAGAAACATAATATACAAGTTTGCATAAGAGGGCCAAGCGGCCAAAAGTAATTATCAAATGATAAATCGCAGCGGAAGACAACCTAAAAATAAAGAGGGAATAACTAAGTTGGCATGCCCACAATCCCACAAGCAACCAATTGGAGTTAAAGTTGTAGCGTCTGAAGTACTTTACCCAATTTGAATGACTTCTCACCTGAACAAATGGATAATTTTTAAGTACAAAGTTGTACTCGCGAGACTTTTCAAGAAAAATAAGGATGCATGTAAGTATCAAAGGAAGGCTACTGCACTAGTCAATTTTCAACATAAAGCAAGTTTTGCAATTAGATAAACAATATAGATTCAAATTACCATTTTAAAACATTTAGAAAACAAAGTATAACAGTAAGTACTGATCAACAACAATATAGTCTCCAAATACAATCAACACACGAATAGTCCATTCGTGACACAAACCATTCCATGACAAATTAACACACGACCTTCGCGTGCAAGATATCATTTCAGATCTAAGCAAACTAACATAATGACACAACATTTTCCACCATAACCAAAACTTAATTTCCCATAATCTAACTATGCCTCCTTTCCCACAAGTGTTGTCCATAACCGGGGACACGGCTATTCGAATAGATTTATTTAAACTCTGCAGAGGTGTACAGCTTTACCCACACGATATGCATACCTCGTAATGTCAGCCAATGTACTCTTCCTTTGGAGTGTGACTGAGGTAGCATAACGAGGCCGTTATAGTGTCATGTCCTAACTATCAAACCACCCGAGGATGTCCACCATGGCAGGCTATCGTGCGCGCTAGAACCACGGCTAACCCTATTGTGTAAGTAAGTCCCTTACGCAGTATCCCACAAACGCAAAAGACCCTTAAGGGCAAGAAATAAAAATACAACATGCCCCCACCAGATTGACAAAAGAGTCATTAAAACCAAACAATAACAATTGCCAAACCGATTGTGTTTTGATAGCTAACACACAACAGATTATTAAGCCAAGCCTTCGCCATTATCCCGACGTGTGGTTGTACGTAAGACTTGGTTCATCACACCACAGACCGGTCCTCAAATACCTAGACGGGGCTACGTGAATCCGGGACCACCCCTTCATCACCCTATCACCCGTCCAAGTCCAACACACAACAACAACCCATCAACAAGTTCATAATATTCAGATACGAAGATCTGGACTTTTTCCTCAAATTCAACAAAATCAAATCCATATAATCACCAAATTTCATTAAGATTCAATTTGATCCATCGGCCGATGGACTAGCTCCATCAACCGTTATCGACTACAACTACTAGCACGACTAAGCATCGTTCTACAAATTAGCAAACAAATCCCATATAACATATAGCCTTAATCATTCAAGGTAAAAGGGTAATCAACATTCAAAGGAGGGCCAATGCAGCAAGTAGGATATTAACTACTTCTACCCATGAACATACATTTCAAAATAGCATGCAATGGCGAGATTAAAATCCATACAAAACATTTTAAAATCAGTAGGAGCAATATGATCAAGAGGAGGGTGCTCGCACCTTTGCTGTACCACTTGTTCAATCTCAGGTTACACTCATGTATACATTTGTATCGTCGAGATATCTATCGAAAGAACGATATTGCAATTAACACCAAATAATCCGAAAATTGAAAATACTCAAAAATGCATGAAATTTATATAGTAGGTAGATTATGATTTTAGATGAATTTAGGCGAAAGAACTATTTCATTTGGATTTACTATGTGAAACTTATGATGGTTTGAATCTCAGTTTTCAATATGTCTTAATTCATGTAATTTAATTATTTGGCCAAAATTTGTAGAGTAGTGGTGAGGAAAAGTATTGCATAGATAAGTAGAGAATAATATTATAAGACCAAAATAACTGAGTTTATCTCAGTTGGAGTTTTATGAATTAATTATATATTTTTAAAGTTATCGGCCTATTTCTATTGTAAAAATAATAGAATTATGGATCATTTTACAAAACTATATTCTATGCTATATAGACATGTTTGAACCCTATTTTAAAATAAAGTTCACTTAAAATGAAAATTATCAAAACTGGTTTCATCTATTTTGGAGTTAAGATGAAATAGTAATGAATTTTTCAAGTTAAAGACATTTTCTAGTGTATAAATAAATGGGTTTTGGATCAATCTCCAATAACTATATTTTCTCCAATAACTCTAAGTAATCATTAGCTTTTAAAGACGGTGATTAACCTTAATCTAATCACTCAGAGCTGTCGGTTTGTCCGACAAACAGAGCTCTGCTCAGATTCGCTTACAGACGGCTTGCCGTAGCAGTGGTCCACGGCCGCGTGATCCAAGGGCACGGGTGGAAGCATAATAGTTGTGCGCTTCTAATGGTACCAACGGCAACCTCTACGGTGGCCCATAGCGGCGGCGGCCATACGGCTCAAGAGGCTTATGCAAAACGGGGACGCATTGCACAAATTAATGCGTGCATGAGCTACTAAGGAGTCCTAGGAAGCTTACCAGAGAGAAAGAGAGACCGAAGGTGCCTCGAGGGTTGTTTGTCGACGGCAATGGCAACGGCGGTGGCAAGCTCCACAAGGAGAGGACTCCCTGAGCAACAAGACAGACAAATGGAAGTAGGATGAGCTTCAGGGGGTGGTGTAGATGGTGAAAACGCATGGAATCAAAAAACGGCTCACCGAGACGACAAATGGACGAAGAACAGTGTTGTCGTCCGAAAAAGGGGAAACTTCAAATTCCAACGACCCTGCGAACAATCTGACCAAAGAATTGAGGGGAAATGATTCTAATACCTAAAGGCACCATGTGACGCGCAAAAGAGAGGTCAAAACTCACTAGAGGCCAAGCATGCACAAATGTGGCCTTCGGGACGCGCTCCGAGGCCGCCGAGAGCACGATCGTGGTTTGGAGCCTACAAACAAAATCAAAAGCTCAAATGAGCTAAAATGGAGAGGGTAAGCACAGAGAAAGCTAGGGGATTCAAGGGCTTTGAGCTTACTCGAGAGGAACGCTCACAAGAGCTTCCTCCTCTTCCTCAGCCGGGAAGAGAAGTGGGCAAAAAGGAGGGTAAAGAGGGAGTTTTATTCAACCCTGAGGATGGAGAAGAGAACAGCGTGAGGCGGGGAAGCTCTATGAGTGGCTGTCGTGGGTGGTGTGACAACGGCGTAGACGGAGCGGGGCAGAGGCTCTCGGGCACGTGGCGCTGGTTCTGCTGCGTCTCGGTCGAGGTTGAAGGCGATCGTGTGCGAGGTCCCATTGGCGATGAGTCACGAAGGAACAGTCTGCGAAGATGGTTGGGTCAAATAAGTTTGGGTTGGGTCCGGTCGGAGCAACAGTAGGTGGCTCGGGCCGGTTTCAACTGAACCGCACGATCTAAAATGGGCGGCGTGGATTTAATGGAAGGATCGGACTGTCCGAATGTAATGCGATCTAGGCCGTTGAATTCTGATCGGACGGCTCGCGCGAGGTAGGGTTAGTTGACTCAGCCGAGTCAACTGCGTCGGTTGGACCTGAGTCAAAACAGTGAAAGGCTCGAGCCCTTTTAAATAGTGCTGAGCCTGAGTTGATTCAGATTGACCAAATAACAAAAGGATTTGACCGAGGCTTTAAATATAGAAATAAAATTCTATAAATTCTGAAATAATTCAGAGGTGTTCCTAGGACATCTTAGTTCCCATCTTAGATCATGATTTAATTTGTATAATTTGAATTCAAACTTGGGATAGGTTATTGATTTGAGTTTGAATTTTCTTTGGGTCAATTTAAGTTCCAAAAATTTGGGAAAAATTATATTTATTCATGATAATAATTCTAGTATTTGAATAAATTATTTCCAGAAGATGAACATGAGTTTTTGTTCTTGTTTTCTTTTGGAGCTTCTAATTGAGTTGTAGGTTTAAACTTTAATTGAGATTTTCCAAGTGCAATATATGATGCAATTGTTTCCAAAAAGTCATGCATGCTGATAAGATGTATACTAATTATCATTAATTAACTTGGGGATGTTACAAAAATTATGGATCGAGATGACCAGCAACCTCAGGAGACGGGCGAAGGTAGCAAAAAGAGGGATAAGAAGGCCAAGAAATTCAAGAACAAGGCAAAGGGACAAAAGCCTCAAGCCAATGCTTCTAAGGAGGTCTTGGCCATGAGTGATAAGGAGCCATGAACTACCAAACAATACCCTGATCAAGGCAAAGGTAAGCACCCCGAATGGAAGAACGACAAGCCTAGGTGGTGCCCTTTCCAAAAAAAGGAAGGGCATGACCTCCGCAATTGCCGAGTTTTCCAACGAAAACTCGAAGACTACTACAACGGCAAAGGGCCACTTCTTGCCCTCGAAGAGGTAGGGCAAGCCAATGGTCGTACACAGTTGGACGACAACGAGGATGTGTCGTTTCAGGATCCCGAGCACACCATCGAGCACATCTTTGGGGGATCATCGACGTACAAGTCAAGACGACAGCTTAAGGCAGTCGAACGCAAGGTAAACTCCATTGACTCCCCTCTTGTCAATAAAGTGCCGAAGTGGTCGGAAGTCACCATCTCTTTAGAGAAGGGTGACTGCCCGATCCCTTCGACTCGACCAGGTCATTACCCTATCATGGTCGAACCCACCATCAACAACTGTCGAGTAAATTGAGTGCTGATTGATGGTGGTAGTTCGTTAAATATTTTATTGACGAACACCCTGGATGAGATGCAAGTACCCAGGACCAAGGTAAGGCTGGTAAGATATTCATTTCATGGTATTATACCAGGATCTTCAGCCAAACCTATTGGTCAAGTTTCCCTTCCTATAACATTTGGTTCACCAAGTAATTTCAGGACGGAGAAGATCTCCTTTGTTGTGGTCAATTTCGATGCGGCATATAACACCATAGTCGGACGACCAGCTTTGGCAAAATTCTTAATGGCAACTCATTATTGGTATCAATGTCTTAAGATGCCAGGTCCGAAAGGAGTAATCACAATTCATTATGATAATAAGATGGCGCACACGTGTGACCGTCGATCCCTTGAGATGGTGGGTCAGATACCAGCTCGGGAAGAAAAAGGGCAGCCTTCGACCAAGTGCTCAAAACCTAAAGCTGCGCCCAAGCCGAACGACCAAGTCAAAGAGGTTCCCCTGGATCAGGAGGAACCTTCGAAGACTGTTCGCATCGGGGATACTTCCGACCCCAAGTAGGAAGACGCCCTCATCACTTTCCTCTGAGCAAACACAGATGTCTTCGCGTGGTAAGCATCCGACATGTCCGGAGTCCCCAGGGAAGTGATTGAGCACAGGCTAGCTTTACGGCCTGACAAAGTATTCGTAAAACAAAAATTACAAAAATTTGCCCCTGATTGACAAGATGCTATAAGGTCAGAATTGGACAAGCTACTTAAAGCAGGCTTTATAAGAGAAGTTGACCACCCAGAGTGGTTGGCCAACCCTGTAATGGTTTGGAAGTTTAACGGCAAGTGGCGAATGTGCGTTAACTTCACTGATCTTAATAAAGCTTGTCCAAAAGATGATTTCCCTTTACCTCGTATCGATCAGTTGGTTGACTCTACTGCTGGTTGCAAAATATTAAGTTTTCTAGATGCATATTCTGGCTACCATTAGATTAATATGTGTCTAGAAGATGAAGAAGAGACCACATTTATTACTCCATTTGGTATATTTTGCTATGTCAAAATGCCATTTGGTCTAAAAATGCTGGCGCTTCTTTTCAACGTTTGATGCAATCGACTTTTTCACGTCAGCTAGGCCGAAATTTGGAAGCCTATGTTGACGATCTAGTCATAAAAAGCATCAAACGGCTTGATCATGTTTCGGACTTGTAGGAGACATTCGACAACCTCAGAAAACACCGCTTGAAACTCAATCCTGAGAAGTGTGTGTTTGGAGTCTCTTCGGGAATGTTGCTTGGATTCCTAGTCCCTGTACAAGGGATCGAAGCAAATCCCGAAAAGATAAAAGTCATTGTTCAAATGCGCTCTCCAACCATGAAGAAAGAAGTTCAAAAACCACAGGGTGTATGGCGGCTTTAAGTCGTTTCATAGGACGACTGGGAGAAAAATGACTACCTTTCTTCAAACTTCTAAGGAAGCACGAGGGTTTCAAGTTTTTAGAAGAGGCAAACGCTGCCTTCGAGGATGTCAAAAGATATCTTACGGGTGCTCCTGTTCTAGTTTCCCTGAAACCAGAAGAGACGCTCTTAATTTATCTACCTGCCATGCCACAGGCAGTGAGCGCAGTACTAGTCGTAGAACGTGAAAACGTTCAACGACCAGTGTACTACGTAAGTGAAGTTTTGCACGGACCTAAGGAGTGTTACCATCAGGTCCAAAAGCTTCTCTATGCCCTCCTCATGTCTTCGAGGACACTGCGGCATTATTTTCAGGCGCATAAGATAATTGTGCCATCTGAGTTTCCCTTGGGAGTGATCCTCGAGAATAGGGAAGTAGCGGGATGCATGTCTAAATGGTCAGTAGAACTTGGGGAGTTTGACCTCCTTTTCGTGTCCCGAACGGCCATTAAATCCTAGATCTTGGTAGACTTTGTCGCCGAATGGACAAATCCTGAACCTATTCAGGATCCCCAGTACGATACCCACGACAAGTGGCGGTGTACTTTGATGGGCCACTTACTTTAAGTGGCTCGGGGGCTAGGGTGGTCCTGGGATCTCCTAACGGAGAGACCTTAAAGTATGCCATACAGTTAAACTTTCAGGCCACTAACAATGTGGCAGAGTACGAAGGTTTACTAGCTAGCATACGAGCTGCGAAAGCACTCGTGATTCGATGACTACTCGTGAGAGGAGACTCTCAACTAGTCATGAATCGGGTCAGAAAAGAGTACCAGTGCTCTAACCCGACCATGTCTCAGTACTTATCGGATGTTCGAAAGCTTGAAAAGCATTTTTTCGGTTTTGAGGTACAATTCATCCCTTGAAAGGATAATTTCCTCGCAAACCAGCTTGCTTGGATAGCTTCTTCCCAACCACGAGTACCAAAAGGAGTCTTCTTGGAGCAACTCCAGAAGCCATCTCTAGTAGAAACACCAGAGACATCTCCTATTGAGACAGCCTCTCTAGAATACGGGGATACTTGGATGGATCCCATTTACAAGTATCTTCAGATGGGTTCCATACCCGATGATGATCTCGAAGCAGATCGTTTATCCCGAAAGGCCAAAATGTATACTTTGGTCGATGGAGTCCTCTATAAACGAGGTACTCAAGGGGTACTCATGCGATGCATACTGCAGAGAGAAGGACTAAACCTCCTTCACGACATACACAGGGGCATCTGTGGAACTCATGCTTCCTACAAAACGTTGGTTGGTAAAGCCTTTCGACAAGGATTTTACTGGCCAACAGCCCTCTATGATGCCAAAGAGTTGGTTAAGAAATGTGTACAATGCCAGTTTCATAACAAGCAAATACATCAACCAGCTCAGGCATTACAAACAATTCCTATATCTTGGCCTTTTGCGACATGGGGTCTTGATATCCTAGGACCGTTCCCAAGGGCTCCAGGAGGTTTTGAGTTCCTTTTTGTGGCTATTGATACGTTCACAAATTGGATCGGCGAACACGGATCGATAAACGGAAGCATAAAATGGTTCATGATGAGAAGCGTAATTACTCGATTTGGAGTCCCTAGTCGAATAATCACAGACAATGGTAAACAATTTTTGAGCGCAAAATGTCAGAAATTTTGCGACGAGTTTGGTACCAAGCTCTGTTATGCCTCTGTCGCCCATCCCAAAGCAATGGGGCAGTCGAACGAGCGAATGGCCAAATAATACAGGGAATTAAAACTCGAGTCTTCGACCAGCTTGTTAAGCGCTCGGGGGCTTGGGTACAAGAATTACCCTTAGTATTATGGGCAGTTCGCATGACCGCTACTCGAGCAACAGGCAAAACACCTTTTTTCCTAGTTTTTGGTGCCGAAGCCATGCTTCCGCCAGAACTAAAGATCAGGTCTACAAGGGTCGAGAGTTTCAATGACTCAGCCCAAGAACAACTTCGAGCGGATGACATTAACCTGCTCGAAGAGAAGAGAAATCAGACCTTAATCCGTTCAGCAGTCTACCAACAAGCCCTACGCAAATACTACAATCGTAAGGTCCAACCTCGCAGCCTTGCTGTAGGTGACTTGGTATTGAGGAAGATTCAATCCCAGTCTAATCGGAACAAACTTTCTCCTAACTGGGAAGGTCCTTACACAGTGGTTGAAGTTATGCGTCTAGGTTCGGTACGACTGGCAATGGAAGACGGCCGGGTCCTCTCTAATTCTTGGAATATCGACCAGTTACGCAAATTCTACGTGTAAATGACCTACCATTCAATAAAGCATCAGGTTCTTTCTATCTTTATTGTTTTACTTTGAGTAGCACTTTGATAATTCTTTCAACCATACCCTGGTCGAAGGTTCGCCCTCGACCAGTTCCTAGTCATGAGTTTTTTTTTCACGACAATACACTGGTCATAAGACATCCTACGATCAGTACCCAGTTCATATTTACACTGGTTGAAAGGATGGTAACATCACCTAGTCAAAGCCTTTCCTCTCTGCACGTGGTCCCGCCCACTAGAAGGAACTTCCTAGAGTTGACTCGTTCCTCCCTTTTTGTTACCAATACAAAGAGCTTGGGTTCAAAACATGGTCGAAACAATGGCAAGCCAACTCTTAGTACCTTAGTTTATTTCTTCATTCATCTTTTTGGAAAATAAACTAAGCTGAGTACACTTTCAAATTTGCTCAACTACTCTCGATAAACTCGGTTTGTTTTAACTGGTCTAAGGAAGTTGCAACACCTAGTCGAAGACTTTCCTCTCGGCACGTGGTCTTGCCCACTAGAAGGAACTTCTAGCATCGTTTTGTTTCTAACTCTTGCTACCAGAGCGAACATATTGAGTGCATTGAAATAAGTTGGACATATTTTTAGGGAACTCCAGAAGTTTATCTAACTCAAGTTGACCATTCTTGATTTGATTAATCTGATCGGAGATGGTAACATCACCTAGTCGAAGCCTTTCCTCTCTGCATGTGGTCCTGCCCACTAGAAGGAACTTCCTAGTGTCGACATGTTCCTACTCTTTTGACCAGTGCAAGATAATCGTGATCGAAAAACTACAAATTAGCTAAACCGCTCTCTTTTTCAGAAAACCCATTTAGTACTATTTACTCAGTTTATCTAAATAAACCAAGCAAATAGTCGGGGGCTAGGATAAAGTTATTAACTTGACTTCAATTCTTAGTCTTACTCTTTTTTTCCATTCATTATCTTATGAGTTACTAACTACTCGACAAGATGATTTTTCAGGAAAAAGGAAGGATTATATATCAACATCAACAAAAAAAACTTGTCTTTATAGGACTCCAGTACAAACTACTTTGGCGAAGGGGATCTTATTTGCATACCCCGCGTGACTAACTCGGCGATCGGATGCATTATCACCATTAATCGCCGCTTCATCTGCTTGAGTATAGCGGTCGCTCTCTGATGGCTGCAGACTTAGACTGGGATTATGAGATTTAAGTTTTGCTAAGACAAATCTTATTCCCTCCTGAGCCGCATCCTTTACCGAATCAAATTGGTTAGCCCTCAGAGTAGTCACCAGCTCCTACAAAGTTTCGACTTGTTCGCCAATGGCACTCGAGTGGGCAGGCAACGTGTCGTCACGAGGAATAATCCCCTCAGCATGAAGCCCACCGAGTACATTGTTCAGAAGAGAAAAGTTGTCTTGAAGATTGATCTTCAAAGCCTTCATTTCCTCCTGATTGCGAGTCGAAGCCTTGCGGAGTCGTTTTACTTGTACTACTTGTTTTGAAAAGAATAAGGCCAGTGAAATAAAATGACCTCGAGAAGAAAACATAACCAATCACAGGTAAAGATTTGCTTACCAACGAGTTGAGAATCTAACTTCTTAACTTCTTCAGCGTGGGTAGCAGTGTCCTTAAGATAACACTGCTCCCACATCTGGACCTCTTGGTCTTTGTCTAAAAAGGAATGAGATTCAGAGAATGAAAAGAAAGTCGAAAGCGGTCTTAAGTTTAGCACTTACCGACTAGTCATCCCTACAACTTTGGTTTGTAGAGTTTGCCTCATGAAACTTCTTCCAGATGTCTTCAAGCTCCTCCCTTAGCTTCTTCGTCTCGGCTCTTTCATAGTCGAGAGAATCAGCTAGGGTCTTCTCTTCACTCTTAAGCCTGCAAAGGGAAAGGGTAGACATCAGCAAAGAGCCTGGTCGTAAGATCTTCTACGACAAATACCCTGGTCGTAAGTCCTCCTACGACTAGTACCTAGTCGTAAGTTCTTCTACGACAAACCTTACAAGTACTACGTAAGTAGTCGAAACATAAAAGGCTACGAAAAGCAGTTACTTACCATTTCTTTGCCTGTTCGCAGAGTTCCGCTTTCTCGTATCGCAATTGGACAAGTTGCCTGTTGTATTCAACAACAGTAACAATTTGCTCCAATGCTCTCTGCGGAAAGAAAGACAGTTAGAAACGAGAAAAGGTATGAGTGTAAATGCCGAATAATAGGTACTTACATTTATCGCCCTTCGTGCAAATGAAGACACGACCCTTGTGGGATTCCTCAGTTCATCAACCTCTCGGACTCGGTCCCACCACACCTCTTCGAGACGCGCGCCATCGAAGACATCCCCTCCATCAGGAACGTCCTTGATGATGAGAGGAGCCGCGCCAAGACCATAAAAAGGAAAACAAGATCAAGTGGTAAAAAGCAAAAGGTAAATGCTATCCTTACACTTTTGTCTCTTTTGCGTACCACCGAGTGTCGGATGTGATCTTAAGTTTGGAAACAACCCTCCCTATGGGAGGTTTCTTCGACTTTTTCTCAACCATGTCTGGTTGAGACTTAAGTTGACGAACAGCCACGACCACGTCTGATCGTAGGCCTTGATCGAGCGCCATCTCTCTTTGAGCCTCTTGGCTCTCCGGGTGGTCGAGACCTGTCTTGACCGCCTCAACGGCAGCACTGCCCTCGACCACGGGTACTACTGGCGCAACAGTCTCCTTCACAAAAGACATAAAACTTTTTCAATTCTCCTTCTCTAGTCACTCGACAGAGCCTACTTTCTGCAGAAATCAGAGAGAGAGGTATTATATATCGGTCGTAAGTTCTTCTATGACCATCACTATGTCGTAAGCTTTTCTATGACAACCCCCTGGTCATAAGCTTTTCTATGACCAGTACCTGATCGTAAGCCTTCCTATGATCAGTACCCAGTCATAATCTCTTCTATGACTATAAAGTCCTAAAGATGAAATCTATTCTCGATTACCTTTAGGCGCTCCACCTTGTCTTCTGGGGACAGCACCGCCAAAATTGGAGGAGGAGCCATGTTCGATGGCTGGGGCTTCTCACAGATGAGCTTGACCTGAGCGTCAATATCTTCTTGCGAGAGGTTTGCGAGGATAAGAGAACCTTCAATAAAGCCAATTTTGAAATCAACAAAAAGAAAGCTAAAATTGAAGTTAACTTACCCTCCTTGTAGTCCCTGGTCAGGTCTTTCGACCCAGAATACCTCCACATTGGATAGGCCCTCTTCTTCTATTCCATTTGGAGTTCATTTGAAGTTCATTTTGAATTTTGTTTGAATTTAGCTTATTTTCATGTTTAGATTTCGACGAGTCCGAAGAACCAGAATTAATCAACGACCAGACATTTGAGCAAGGCAAGTTACATTCATAATCATATTTGAATCCCAGTATTTAAAATTATTTAAATTCTATTTTTAAATTATGTATTGCATGCTTATTTAAATTCAGTTATTTAAATACTTGTTTTTAAATCCTTAGATATTCCTATAATCCTTTGTATGGCCAATGTTGGTATTGAACTAAATATCTTGTCACCCTAAGTAAAACCTGGTTGATATATTAGTATGAACTAGGATCATTTGAAAATGTTATGCCAAGACATGCTTAGACCAAAATGTTTCATTTGGGGGAATCTAGCCAATGATTCAAATCTTGTTTAAAATTAAGCTATGGTATTGTTTTACCATGGACTCTTGGAAATGATTTTGAAAACAAAATAAAATTAAGAGATGGTTTAAACTTGGGAAAAATGGATGTCAAGCTGGTGCAGGTTTATGCACAGGATTGAATCTTTTTAATGATCAAGTCCAGGGGTTTGGTATGCTGCCCAAGTTGTTTAAGGACCGGCCTGAGAGCCGCTTTTGCTAAACTCCACTGTACTACCATATGTCCTGTGTGGGCAGGACTAGGCCTAATAATTTGCAATACTCTACTGTTGTTTGTGCCATGTTGATGTGTGGGTATTGGTTAGACAATTTTCCCACTTGGCGCAAGAGGGGGCTTCCGGAGGAAGGATAGTCCAATGGAAGTGAAACCTTAGCGGGCACGAATACTTTAGGGTAGAGCATTGTAACAGCCTTTTGATAATTGCTTTGTCGCACGCCTAAGGAACCGTGTATTGGCCGACATCAAAAGCAAATTGTCTCCTGTGGGTAAAGCTGTACAACCTCTGTAGAGTGTTAAAAACTATTCGAATAGCCATGTCCACGGTTACGGACATGTTTAGCATTTGCCACTCAAAGTTAGACTTTGGTTTCGATTTTAAAATGGATTTGACACAAATGGTTTATCAAATTGGGAATTTTGGTGGTTAGCCTTGTGATAGGAGGGTATCGATCACCATATTTCGTATGGAGGTTATCCTACTATAAAACTGAAGAATTTTATAGAAATAAATTTTAGTTATAGAATAACTGCTTTGGGAACTTAGTATAAATATTTGAAAGAAACATGGCTTTATGCAAAAAGAACCCTATAAGCCTTCCTTTGAAATATCCTTTATGCATGTATTAAGTCTGTTACTTGACGGGTGTAACTTGCGAGCACGGTAGTAGTGCTCATCCTTGCTTATTGCAAATAATCTCAGAGGAGGAGTACTTCGTGGACGAGGAGGACTTGGACGGCTAGGCTGCGCCCCTAGACGATTGCCTGTGGCGTATCGTTTGGCCTACTACTATCCTTTGCTTTCCGCTGTAATTTTCTTCAGGCCAAGTGCCCTTTTGTAATAAATAATACTCTGATATTATTAATAAAATGCGTGATGTGGACTTGTTACCATATTTGTGAACTGTGTACACTAGCTGTTCCTGGACTAGTGTTATAAACACAGAGAATCTGGGATCCTTTAATCCCGGGTTCGACATTGGCGAAAGTCAATGTTCCAATAACTAGAAAGCGCAAACTTGGATCTAAAACAGTGGATTGTGTCTGTCTAGGATATACTCAACATAGTACAGGCTATAGATTTCTAGTAGTTCAATTCGGGATATCTGACATGCCAATAGATATGATAATGGAATCTTGAGATGCTATTTTCTTTGAAAATATATTTGCTATGAAGAATTCACGTAGCTTTTCTAGTCAAGCAAATGGTTTAACTCATGAACCTACCACTCCAATTGAGTATATTGAACACACACATGAACATGTTCATGAGGAGGGTGACAGTGTTGTAGCTCCTCGAAGGAGCACGAGAGAAAACATTACCAAATATTTTGGTGCTGACTTCATTGTGTACCTTGTGAATGATGTTCCCAAATCTATTTCAAAGCCATATGCATCTCCTGATGCAGAGTACTAGAAGGATGCGGTTCGTAGTGAAATGAATTCCATTATCGCTAATGGAACTTGGGAAGTCACTGATCGTCTATTTAGTTGTAAGCTAGTTGGATGCAAGTGGGTGTTCAAGAAGAAGCTTAGGCTTGACGGTACAATCAAAAAGTACAAGGCTCGGCTTGTGGCAAAAGGTTATACTCAAAAAGAAGGTGAGGATTTCTTTGATACATACTCACCTGTTTCCAGATTAACCACTATTCGAGTACTATTATCTTTGGCTGCCTCACATGGTCTTATTGTCCATCAAATGGATGTAAAGTGTGAGAGCCCGGGGTATTTAGCTCATAATGCTTAGCCATCCACTTGACTCGAGCATCACAAACCAATTATCCCACGTTTCAGTATATATGTACTTCCCAGAACTGCAGTACACATACACCTCACAAAAATTAAGCATCAACTCCATACAAAAGTTATTACATTATCGAAGTTTCATAATTTACAACATATCCAAACATACATTAGGATTTCATACAAAAGAGTCAAGTCTACAGCAGAAACACTTTGCCATAAGATGGCTGAAAGCAAAAGCCAACCGGTTTGCCATTACCCACAAGGCAACCGACCAGGCCGCCAAGCTAGTCGTCCTAGACGAAGTCGGTCTCACAATAGTTAAGCCCTTGGGGGTCAACCTTCTCTGCAACAATTAAGCAATGCAATTGAGTACAAAAATGTACTCGCGAGACTTACGCATAACAAACCTATACATATCTACATGCAAGCTGAATCAAAGGAGAAGGCTATAGGGTTCATTTTCAGCACAAAGCAATATTTCATTTGCAATAGTGTAATAAATCGAAGGCAATTTAAAAAATCTATTTTTAATTATTTAAATAACAGCGAGACAACAATTATAAGCATAAATAACATCCTGGAGGTGACATCCCAACAGCCACCCCAATATAGCATGAATTACCCATTCGTACCACCCAAATTCAAGTTTTAATGAAAAAGTTAAGAGTCTAGTTCTTGTACGACCTAACCAAGCATGTCCATAACCTAGAACGAGGCTATTCGAATAGTTTATACCCTGTAGGGGTGTACAACTTTACCCACATGTCAGACCGCCTTTTTGCCAAGCTATTAAGCACACTTCCTTAGGTATGCTGGCATGGCTAAGTCCTACGAGATGTTTTCCAATATTGTGTATTAACTACGAGTCGCCCGTATGGATGGAAACCCATACGTTGTATTGAAGTCATCGGCAGAGAAATAGCTTACCGATGCTCCTTGGTGTGAAGAACCTAGATAGGAACCCACCCCTGCAAACCTAACAACAACACATTTCTTTTTACACACAACACACACAACCTCCTGATCAAAGGAAAACTATTTGCCTTGCTAGAGATAACTTTCTTGCTGCAGAGGATCACTCTTGTATTCAACAAATTCGTCGGAACCTATTGAAAAATTCTAGAAGAAACAATAAGAACGAATAACACCGAAAATACTCAAAAATTCAAAATCATCCAAAAATCATGAAATTTATACAGAAGGTAGAGCATGATTTTAAATGAATTTAGCAACAAAAACCAATTGATTTGGATGTTGCATGCAAAAGTTATAGCGAAAACAAATCAGTTTTCAATAAAATGCTAAAAAATCTATCTCGGTAACTGTTTATCCGAATTAAAAGTTTTGGTGAAAATTTATAGAGAGGTGGTGAACATGAAAATTTTATGGTAGATAGAGCACCACATGAGATGAACAATGAAATTTGATTCACCTCATTTTGAGCTAAAAAGAATTTATTATGATTTTTCAAAGTCATGAAAGTAGTGCACAAATAAATTGAGTACCAAGATTTTTAGAAATAGAAACATACTTTAAAACCTACTCCACATTAAATTATATAAATAGAGGAAACCAACAAGCTTGAGTTCATTCAAAAAGGAGTTACAGAGAAATACTTATGCATTTTTGAAGTTACACGAATTTTTAGTACACAAATAATTGATTTACGGATTTTCTTTTAAACCCTGAGCTGAAAATGTTCGGATGGTCAAGATCTAAATGGACGGTCCATGTGAAAGGGCCATTTGGATGGTCCGAACGGCCCAATCAATCCAGGCGGTTGATTGAAATCAAACGGTCAAAACGAGAGACAAGCTCAGACGGTTGAAACGAAATCGGACGGTCCAGATGAGAGGGCTGGTTGGACTAGTCCGAACAGCCCAATCAATCCGGAACGTTGATCCCAAAATGGATGGTCCATAGAGAGGGGTTACTAAGCACTCAATGGCTGGACCCACATGTAAGCGAAACATTAACTCAATACTACTGGATCAACACAGAAAAGTGGGTTTAGGACAATGCTTAAAAGCTAATGTTGTGCTACAGTACGTGTCGGTTGTCTGACAACGAAGGGCTCCCGAGCGCGAGCTCGCCTGGCATGTTGCTGGTGAGCTAAGCCACAGCAGTGCCGTCCGATGGCCAAAACGAGACCCTAATACTATTGCGCACCCGACCATGGCCGGAGCTTCATCGGAGACGAGCTTACGCGGTGGCACGATGATGTGGAGCGGAGGTGAAGCCATGGTGAAATACAACAACCGTGCTACGACAAGGCTCTTAGCGATTTAGCATGCGCGCTAGCCACTAGAGATCACTAAGGTCATACCAGAGTGGAGAGATGAGGACTAGCTAGTTGGAGGAGCTCCGGCGACGAAGTCTAGTACCAACGCTGAGGAAGACAATGAGGAGACAGTGGCCTAAGCAAAAAGAAAGGGACCAAGTGGTACAAGAAGCTTTAGCAAGGCTCAGAGATGGTACACGAGTGAGCAGTCGAAGAATGAAGTGACTTACTGGAGTTGGGGATGAAGGGACAAATTTCAGACGAAGAAGAGGAATTCCAAAATTAGGCCGGTCCTAAGGAGGGACAACCAAACTAAGTTAGAGGAAAGACTTCTAGGATCTTGTGGCATGATATGACGCGAGAAGAAATGGAATTAAACCCCTATGCCGCCGGAACGGTGTTGTGGACGATGGCGGTGCTTCGGCTATCCCAGTATAGAGCTCAATTGAGCAATGGAGAAGGTGGTGGATGGTTCGGTGGTGTAGAAAAGGAGTAGAGGAAACCCAGGGTGAGCTTTTATAGACTCTAGGGTGGAGGACTCACGAGGAAGGAGCTCCACAGTGGGCTCGGTCCATGGATGAGCTTGAGTGATAGAGATGTGACCAGGGCAGGTGAGTGGTGAGGTCAAGGCAGCAAACCATGGGCGAATCGTGTGCACTCGTCAAAACCAGTGGGCAGAGCCGTTGGGTGATGACGCACGGGCGGAGTGGCCATGGCGTCTCTCGGGCAAGCTGACGAGGATGCGTCATCCGCGTGGAGAAGAAGACTTGCCGACGGGGCCCACAAGTCAGCGGTGGAGAGAAATGGCGAAGTGGAGCGGGTCGAGTCAATTGATTGAGTCAGAAAATTTCGTTGGTCCGATCTGAAATGGATAGTCCTGATCAAGAGTGTCGTTTGGATTTTCTGAATAGCACAACCAATGTGGACGATCCGATTGAAATCCAACGGCTCGAGCGCGTTTGCTTGTTTGAACGGTCCGAATAGCACAAACGATGTGGGCGGTCCAATTGAAATTGGATGGTCCAGATTGCACGCACATTAGCTAGGACCAGGTCCGAACGTGAAAGTGGTTGGGTTCGACCAAAAGGCTTGGGTCTGGGCCCGAGGAACAATAGCAATGACTAGGTTGGAAAAACAGGCTGAAACTTTGAGGAATTTTTAGATAGAATTTCATAACTCAAAAAATTCCGAAATTTTTACAAGAGGTTTCTGACTCTAAGGTTAACCTTGGATAAAATTTCCAAAGGTTTTAATGCAATGCATTTTTCTCTATAAATTTGTCAAGGTCCTGCCCTAAGGCTTGACTAAGGATCTAATTTGTTTGATTCGTCTCTGAAAATAGCAAATAAAATATAAAAATTTTGAAATTTTTTTAGAGTCAATCGGATGATCTAGAAACTAGGAAAAATATTTCCATAGGATGATCACAAGATTTGCCTAAATATTTTCAAAGGGTTGTGCTTCTAGTCAATCGAAGCATTAGGTCTTTGAAATTACGAAATCTTTTGAAAGAATTTTCCAGAAATTTCAAATGACAACATGAGGCATCAAAAGTTTTAAATTCTCCTCATTTTTATACATTTGAAATACAAACCATGTTCGGGATGTTACATAAAGACAACTTTCCCCAATGGAGAGTTAGATGAGGAAATTTATATGGATGAGCCTGATGGATTTGTAGAACCTGGACAAGATGGCAAGGTCTGTAAGTTATTGAAATCTTTATATGGCTTCAAATAGGCACCTAAGCAATGGCATGAGAAGTTTGATAGAACTTTGACATCTACTGGGTTTGCGGTAAATGAAGCTGATAAATGTGTATACTACCGCGAATGCTGGGGGTAAAAGAGTAATATTATGTTTGTATGTTGATGACAAACTTATCTTTGGGACAAACATTGATGTCATTCATGAGGTTAAATTATTTCTATCCCAAAGTTTTAACATGAAAGATTTGGGACAGGTTGATGTTATTGTAAACATCAAGTTGATCAAGGATGAGAATGGGATTACCCTATTGCAATCCCATTAGGTGGAAAAGGTCTTGAGCCATTTTGTCTATATGGAAAGCAAGCCCTCTCCAACACCCTATGATCCTAGTCTGATACTTCGATAATTGGTTCACTCATGTACTTGGCTGGTGCTACTCGTCCTAACATCTCTTTTGATGTAAGCAAATTGAGCCAGTTTACTGCTAATCTGGGAGATGATCATTGGCGCGCACTTGAGAGGGTTATGCGCTATTTGAAAGGTATAGTGAGTTACAGAATTCACTATACTGGATATCTCGGTGTACTTGAGGGATATAGTGATTCCAATTGGATTTCTGATGTTGATGAGATAAAGGCTATGAGTGGATATGTATTCACTCTAGGCGGTACTGCTGTCTCATGAAGGTCTTGTAACACAGACCATTCTGACAAGGTCAACCATGGAGGCATAACTCACAGCATTAGACACAGCCACTGTTGAGGCAGAATGGCTACAAGAACTCTTGATGGATTTACTGGTGGTTGAAAAACCAATTCCAGCTATCCTTATGTACTGTGATAACCAAACAGTTATCATAAAGGTGACAAGCGCAAAGGATAATATGAAATCCTCAAGACATGTGAAAAGGTGGTTGAAGTCTGTCAGAAAATTGAGAAACTCTAGAGTGATAACTGTGGATTATATCCAAATAGCTAAAAATTTGGTAGATCCCTTTACAAAGGGACTATCACGGAATGTGATTGAAATACCATCGAAGGATTGAGATGGGAATGAGACCCACGTAAGTTACACTGGTAACCCAAACCTATGTGATCGGAGATCCTGTGAAATAGGCATTGGGAAGAACAAACTGTTTGGGCAACAGTGGAGTACATTCTTACTTTATATCTCACTCTGTTGGAGATACAGTACTCTAATTACTGTAAGGCAGTATGACTTTACCTTAATGTGTTTTGAGGCTTAACAGCAAAATACCGTCCTACAGGGTATTCGTGCACGAACACACCTATATGAGCCCGACTATTGGTCGTAGTCCATGAGATGTGGGTCATCTCTAAGAAGCTCACGAAGAGACATAGGAGTATGACCTAATGCTCTACCCGAGGAGTAGCCAATCGGCGGCCAAGTATCAGTAAAGGCCTTAGGTGAAACTTATCCGCACAAAACTACCAATTCAAGGCTTAGTCCAGTGTGTATTTATGGGCTGGTTTAGCTTGAGGTTCTAGGTGGATGTTCGTCCTTAACCGGTCTCCACCAAAAAACTGGTATATCAACAGCACTTTGGAATAATGGACAAATTCGTGGTGCTTTCGGGATCTGGTGGGGGATTGTTGGAATTTTGGGCTTGGCCCATACAATATCTCAATTAAATCCTAGGAAAATCCCAAACGCCCACTCATGCATGGTGGAAGGTGGGAAGTTTATGTGAGGACCCCTGGGTTATTTCCTTAAGACCGAGGCCTCCCCGGTCTTATGGAAATAACTCTGGGCCTCAAGTAGATAAATTCCAAATTAACTCCATCTAAGTGAGAAGACCCGACCGAAAACTAGTGCTCCGATGATCATGCGTGCTGCTCCTCTGCAAGCACTACATGATGACTGGTTCTTCAAACGGCCCGAGTCCACCATTAATGAGTTAGAAGGGAATTAAAAAACAACAAGTCTATGACCGTGTTGGCTCCCAAGATTAGTGACCAACACGACCATACTCTTAACAATGTCAATCACAGGTCATACAAGGCAAACATTGACATTACATAGTGGCATACAACAATAGTTAAAGTCTACAACTATTACAATAGGGCCGACTGGCCAAATTCAAAATAATACAACAAGTAGCAGCAGAAGTAAGCAAAGTAAACAAAAGTCCAGTAATGGTGTTCCCCATAACCCATGGCAACCAACTGGGAGTTAGAAACAACACTATTCGTTAGCGTCGCCAAAGTCGGTGCTAACGAACTTATCGGGCGTAGTGACATCTTCACCTGCATTTGCAGAGCCGAGTTAAGTACAAATGTACTCGCAAGTCTTACAGAAAGTAAAAATTATTTTTGCATAGAGCATATTGAAAGGATGGCATTAGTGGCTTAGTTTAGCGGAAAACGCAACAATTTTTATCCTACACACATACTAGTTTTACAATTGCCATTTAGAAAACAGATTTCAAGCAAAAGTAAAACATGTGACAAAGATAATTATTGATATAAAAATAGAGCAAATAATACCAAAGTGGTAGCCCACTTTGATAACCTAACATGCATGAATACTCGTTCATGCCGAATACCGAGTTGTAACCATGTCAATTTTTAATTCCAAGTCTAACAACAATGACTCCCGAATTCAAGCGTTTGTCCATAACCGTGGGCGTGGCTATTCGAATAGATTTACACCCTGTTGGGGAGTACAACATTACCCACATCGACTCGCCAGCCCGTAAGCCAAACACACTGCCTTTGGTGAGTTGGCCGGGTAGATCGAGATTTGGTATTGTTTAGCAAGAAGACCCTATTGAGTTAGATCACCCTTGCGAGATGAAATCCCAACTTAGTACATATGCATGTAGTAAATGCTAAGCGGGCACACAAGTTGTGTCAGAGGGGCTAGTGTAAGGTAGTTAATATCGTGCTCGCTCGCACAGTATATATTACACTGGGTTCCTAAGGAACATAGGATTTCACAGTCGCTATGTCCTCACACCACTTGTGGTCTAAACTAATGAAATCTTCTTCTTACTTAACCAAACGGCACCCATAACACCGCGTGTGGTAGTACGAGTGTTACTTGAATTAACAACATCACCAAAGTTCGGTCCTTGATGGTCCGGACAAGACAACCATAAACTCGAGTCTCATCCACGAAGGCACCTGCACTACAATCACCTATCCAGACCCAAATCCTTTTTAAATTTACCAAAAAGAACTAAACAACCAGATTCAAAGATCTGGACCAAAGGTAGAAAAGATAAAGGTGAGGTGTTTCCCAAGGTTGACGGAATAATCCTGTCAACCGGACTACTGACAACTCTAGACTTGCATGGCTAAGCGACAATCAACAAAATAGAAATATCATCACATCCATCCATCCTTAAGTATATATGTACTGGGAAAAATAACAGGGATAGCATCAAGAGTAGGACATAACTAGCTATACACCACAAAATATTGACATAACGCAATAGCATGCAAGCAATGTCATTGCATTTGAAAACACTAACTTATTAAAAGTTGGTATCAACACGATGCAAAATAAAGTTCAAATGATGCTTGCCTTGCTGTAACTCAAGTTGCTCACTCTCAGTGGCGTAAGAGTCTACGTCGATCACTTCGGATTCTATACAAAAACACATCGAATCAACATCAAGAAAAACCTAATAATTCAAATGCTAAAAAATGCATGAATGTTCTATAGTAGCTATAAGATGATTTTATATGAATTTAGGTGAAAAAATTATTTCATTTCGAGTTAGTATGTAAAAGTTATAATAGTTTGAAAATTAGATTTCTGAAAAATGTTGAAAACAGTGCTTCGGTTACTATTCATCCAAATTTAATTATTTAGTGAAATTTTGTAGGACAGTGGTGGAGAAAAGGATTACATAGCTAAATAGAGAAAAAAATTGTAAGACAAAATAATTTGGTTCAACTCATTTGGAGTCCATATGAATTAGTTATGAATTTTCAAAGTTAATAGCATTTTCTAGTGTAAAACTAATTCAGTTATGGATCAATCTCCAAAAACTATATTTTTTGGGACAGTGACAAGGTTGAAACCTATTCCAATTGAAAGTCCACATAATAAGAAAATTATCAAAATTGGTTTCACTGGATTTTGAGTTGAGATGAATTTGTTATGCATTTTTGAAGTTAATTGTATTTTTTAGTAGAACAATAATTCATTTCGGGATTTCCTAAAGTAATTAATACTTTTTGTACCGAGTGTTGTGCTAGTCACAGATGCTGATAGCAGGACCCACATGATTTTCATTTATTTTCCATATATTTCCTGAATTTAAGTGTTCTGACAGGTGGGGCCCATAGGGCATAGACACCGGTCCACGCAACAGTGCATGGACCGTCGGTCCATGAGTCCGGTCCACAAGTTCACCTACACAGCCCACAGGGCACTTAAGTGCCTCGGTCCCACATGTCACTCTCTAAGCAAAACTGGTATCTAAGTGACACATTAGTGAGTGATGCTGCTCCTGATTGGTCGATTGGTGTGGTGGATTGACGACGTAAGCATCGCTCAACGGCTTGAGGTAGAGTGGCGTGGCCATGTGGCTTGCGTCGCCTGCGTGAGGAAGAAGAAAGCGCTGACGAGTGGGCCCGCCTCATTAGCCGCTCAACGAAGGCGGGGTCGGAGTGTGGTTCGAGCCAGGTTTAACTGGGGTTTGGTCGAAACGAGTCGCTTTGTTGGGTCGGACTCAAGTCTAGTGTGGTTTGAGTTGGGTTGGTTCAGACTGGTCGGACCAAGTGGTCAGGTCTGATCGGACTGGTCCGACCTGGTTAACTTGTTTGACTGCTTTAAATCAAACCTTCCTACATTTACCGGGTTAGATAAAATAGCAAATAAATTCCAAAAAATTTCAGAGGTGTTCCTGGGATGTTCTAGTACACATATAAATTTTATAACATCACTGTTCAAGTATTATTTGCTTGTTTTTAATTATTTAACCGCAAGGGTTATTGAAATAGTTTTTGAATTTTCTTTGGGTCAAGCTAAGTTATAAAAATTTGGGAAAATTTATATTTATACAGGATAAAAATTTTAGGATTTAAATAAATTATTTCCCAGAGATGATCACAAGTATTTATTCCTGATTTTTGTTGCAGCTTCAATTTGAGTTGTATGTTTTAACTTTGATTCAAAATTTTCAATTACAATATTTTGTGCAAATGCTCCAAAAATGCTATGCATGCTCATGTAATGCATCTTAATTCCATTTATTTCAAATGGGGATGTGACAAACCTCTCCCTTACAAAGAATCTCGACCCCGAGATTCCAGTAGTTCAGAAATTTGGACCGAAAGACTTCTAGAAAAAGATACAACATCTGTTGTGTTGATTTACTTCAAAGATAGTGCCAATATATCCTAAAAAGGTTACAAGGAGTTGTATTACATTTTCCTTCCCATTGCTTTGTTTAACCTTTCCTTTCTTGATTCAAAATCACTTCAGACTTCTAGAAAAAGGTCAGGAAATTCGGTTTGCATTCGGTCCTCACGCTCCCAAGTCGCTTCATCTTCAGTATGGTTGCTCCACCGAACCTTCAAGAATTTGATTTTGTGATTCCTCGTCTTGCACTCCATTTCTTCAAGAATGCGGGTCGGGAGCTCCCGATAAGAAAGATCTGGTTGCAATTCGAGTTCTTCCAACTGGGTTACTTCGGTTGGGACTGATAGTCACTTCTTTAGTTGTGATACATGGAACACATCATGCATATGTGAAAGTGATGACGGCAATTCCAGTTGATGGGCCACCAATCCTTGCTTCACTAGAATTCGGAATGGTCCGATGTAGTAAGGTGCCAATTTGCCCGTGACTTGAAAGCGATAGGTTCCTTTCATCAGAGATACTTTAAGGTAAACATGATCGTCCACCTCAAAACTCAATTCACGTCGACGACAATCGGCATAAGACTTTTGACGAGATTGAGCTGCCCGAAGTTGCTCTTGGATTACCCGAACTTGAGCTCCTACGTCCTCCACCAAGCTTGGGCCATAAAATGGCTTCTGTCTAGTCTCGGACCAATTCAATGGTGTCCTACAATCTCTTCCATACAACGCCTCAAAAGGTGACATTTGTATACTCGATTGGAAGCTATTGCTGTTGGAGAACTCCACATAAGGCAAGCATTTCTCCCAATTTTTGTCGTAGGACAGCACACATGCTCGGAGACGGTCTTCCAAAATTTGATTCACCCTCTTGGTTTGTCTATCCGTTTGAGGGTGGTATGCGGTGCTAAAGGATAGGTTGGTCCCCATTGCTTGATGTACGCACTTCTAGAAGTGGGATGTGAACTGAGGGCCTCGATCGGAAATGATCACCTTTGGTACACCATGGCGACAGACAATTCTTGAGATGTATAGCTCCGCTAACTTGTTTCGAGAGTAGGTGGCTTGACAGGAATGAAATGGGAAACCTTTGTCAAACGATCAATAATTACCCATATGGAATCAGACCTAGTTTCAGTCCTTGGAAGGCTGGTGATGAAGTCCATCCCTACTTTCTCCCATTTCCACTTGGGAATGGGCAATGGTTGGAGTGTTCCCGCTGGCTTCAAGTGCTCGGCCTTGATCCTTTGACAAACGTCGCACTCGGCAACATACTGGGCAATTTACCGCTTCATTTGGTTCCACCAAAGCTTCTTTTTCAGGTCTTGGTACATTTTAGTACTCCCAGGGTGGATAGAGAATTGAGAGTTATCAGTTTCTTTGAGAATTAAATCTCTCAACTTGGGGTCTGAAGGCACCACCAAATGGTTCCTGCACCATAGGGTGCCTTGCACGTCCTTAGTAAAACCTTTGACCTCGCCTTGCTTCAAATCCTCTCGGATTCGGGTTACCTCTAAATTGGTCTTATGGGCTTCCTTGATCTGGTCCTCTAATGTAGATTTTACACTTAGGGCAGCAAGGGAACCTTCTTCAATTATCTCAAGACTCAACCGTTGCAATTCAGTGCACAAGCCTGCCGAACTGGGGGCTATCGACAAGCAGTTGCATTGAGATTTTCTGCTCGACGTGTTGGCCACCACATTGGCCTTTCTTGGGTGATAATGGAGTCCCATATCATAGTCCTTAATCAACTTGAGCCATCTTCTTTGCCTCAAGTTCAGATTGGCTTGAGTGAAAATGTATTTAAGGCTCTTGTGATCGGTGTAGATCTCGCAACGATTACCAATGAGGTAATTGTTGATGGTGTAAAACCGAACACAAGTAAGAGGGCGGACGACGGCCATGCTACGGGCCTTCGTCCATGAGAGCGAGCGTAACACGAGGATTTATACAGGTTCGGGAGTCCGAGAGGACCGCCCTACTCCTGTCGGTGGCCTGCGGGGGTTCGAGGATCCCTCCCAAAGGCTCACCTAGTGACTTGCTTATATGTATTGCTTAAAAGCCCCCCTTGAAAGGAGGGATACATGGGGTATTTATAGGCTCTTGGGCCTGTACAAATGACCAAAATACCCCTTGGGGGATAGCTACACTATGAGTACAAGCGAAGGGTATTATGGTCCTTCATGAGTACAATAGCATTTCTCGGGTCTGTATGTGTGTCTTCTGAGAGGTGGGCCCCGTCAGTATGATAGATGAATTATTCTTACAACACTAGCCCCCCTGCCCCTTGGTGTTTTAGAGGAAACGTCGAAAGGGGCAGTCTTGAATTATGCCTTTTACGCTGAGGTTGATACTCCAAAAAAGTTATGGTGGTTCTGAATGGTAGTTGCATTCCGATGGGCGAGGCTCCTCCGGTCTTGTGGGTGTTGCAGAGCGCACGGTGAGCGCTCCGGAGGCACGGAGAGCTTCGGAGGTGCGGGGAGAACTTAGACACGAGGACGCTGTGAATGCGTGGGGCGCCGGGCACTGCTGTGAGAAGGGCAGGCGCTGGGTGTAGCCACGAGGAGCGTGAGGTGTGAATGCCAGGAGCGCAGGGCGCTGGGTGTCGGGGCGCGGTTTCGAGGGGTGCACGACGTTCGGCACTGGTGCTTGGGCGCTGAGCTGAGCTGGTAGGCGATTGGCACAGGGGGCCAGCGGCTGTCCACTAGTGGGTCTCCTGCTTGGTCCAGATTCCTTTGTGGGTCCCGCATGCAGTACTAAAGGCAGTGTCTGATCTGTGTGCTCTTTGCTTTTTTCACGGGGGTTGTAACTTGTGCCTTCATGCTGTGTACCAGTCCTCACAGGAATCCAAGGACGAAGGCAAGACATTATTCTATATTATCTCTCTTCCAATGGCTTGGCCAAAACACACAGCCTCATTTGCTTCTTCCCCCAACCTCATTCTTCCTTCTCATTTCTTCCTTTTTCCTGGTGATTTCTTGGCCATGGTTCTAGTGCCATGGAGCTCATGGATGCGGACATGGAGCCGCTGGTCGTCGACCAGGGCATCGACCGGCTGGTCCATGGCATGGATAGGCTCAAGCGAGCGGCGTCGGCGGGGCGGTTCGGGAGCAAGCGGTCCGCCAGGAGCCTGCCGGACATGTCTCCGCCGCCCGGGCCAGGAAGGGCAAGTCCGTTCGCTAGGCCTTCCTCTGTCGGCACGGCAGCGCACTACCAGGTGTCGGAGGCGGTGAGGAACCTGAAACCGAGCGGCAAGTGGAGGGGCCTCTGGGCGTAGTAGTGGCCCGGGCTGAGGAGGCGCATCCGTGCCAGCTCGTCGGCCGTGTCGAGCCACCCGCTAGAGGGGCCAGAGACGTCCCCCTGGCTTGCAATCGCCGCACCACGCGGAGCATACAGCGACGAAGGCGAGGCGGTTGAGGAGTCCGATGCCGCCGCGGATGTCGGTGAGGAGATCCGGCTGGAGGATAGACCAGTTGGCGGTGGCCATTCTTTGCACGAGACATCCTTGATTTCTTGTTTTGTTGGTTTTTCTTGACTGTTGAGAGTGACTTCTGCGATGTTTTGCGGTAGCGAGGGCGCGGGGCTCTCGATCGCTGTGGTCGCCAGTCGCCGGTGTTAGGGCGCGATCGCCGTGTGCGCCGTTAGGGCGTGGGTCGCCAGAACGCACGGGCGCTTGCCGCCAGGCACGCGGGTGAGGCCTGTCACGCGCATATGCCAGGCGCTTGTCGAAAAATCGCCAGGCGCTTGGTCGGTCGCCAGGCATCGGTCAAAGACCGCCAGTCTTTGGTCAAAAATCGCCAGTGGCGCTGTCGAAGATCGCCAGACGCTGGTCAAGATCGCCAGGCGCTGGTCAAAATCGCCAGGCGCTGTCGAAGATCGCCAGTGCTGGTCAAGATCGCCAGGCGCTGGTCAAAATCGCCAGGCGCTGTCAAGATCGCCAGGCGCTGTCGAAGATCGCCAGGCGCTGGTCAAGATCGCCAGGCGCTGGTTTAAAATCGCCAGGCGCTGTCAAGATCGCCAGGCGCTGGTCAAAATCGCCAGGCGCCGGTCAAGATCGCCAGGCGCTGGTCAAGATCGCCAGGTATTGGTCGAAACCGCCGAAGTTCGAAAACTCGCCAGCCGGCGCTGCTCAAGATCGCCAGTATGCCGCTGGCACGCATGCGCAGTATGGCACCGGAAGTTGCTCTGCCGCTTTGTTACAAAGAAGACATGTTAGGATCTATGGGTCGCAGACCATTTTGCACCTACTCAATCAAGATGATGGTCGTACTACGGTAACGCATGAAGAAATGTTTTTTTATAATAATAATGCCACTTTCTTTTGGGAGGCTTATACGGGATCGTAATATAGGCGTGTGCCCGAGTTCCACATCGAGTCGCTATGCATTCCATTCAAAGACAAGACAAAAAAGTTTCATTGTTCTAGAAAACCGCACATGTACACCGGGTGCGGGTCCTCTATTGCCACAATCATCGATTATATCTATCAAATTTCTACCCTTCTTCGATGCTTCACTGATGCCGTTCATGTCTTCTTCGTCCATCTCAAGTGAGAATATGGCGTTGGTGTCTTTTATGTGTTCAGAGAGCCCCAGACTCATACCCACCATTGAATCTTCTTTAAAGTTTGAAGCAAAGCCTGGAATAGGCTCCAGCCACCCCAAGCGTTGACCATTTGTCATAGCCTCAAGAATGAGAATGGCCAGAACTGGATGTCGGGGGCCTACGGGGATTCGAGTGCGAGGGCACGCGAGGGTGTGGACATGAGAGGGCTCAAGCCACAAGTCACAGGCGCAAGGGCATAGACCGTGCGGGGTGCGCGGAGGCTCAGGCACGGGGCGCACGAAAGCGTGCGAGGGCTCGATGTCGTGAGGGCACGAGGCCTCGTGGGCACGAGGCCCTGAGGCCCCGAGGCCTGAGAGCTCGACACCACGAGGGCGTGAGGCCCCGAGGAGCGAGGGCTTGATGTCGTGAGGGCACGAGGCCCTAAGACCTGAAGGCTTGACACCGCGGGGGCACAAGGCCCCAAGACCTGAGGGCTCGACACCGCGAGGGCACGAGGCCGCGAGGCCCTAAGGTGCGAGCGCTCGATGCCGCGAGGGTGTGAGGCCCCGAGACCCGAGGGCTCGTCATCATGAGGGCACGAGGCCGCGAGGCCCCGAGGTGTGACTACCAGGCGCTTGGCCGTCGGAGGGATTGGAGCCACGCGCCTCACTCCGAAGGGTGTCGCTCATCCCAGGCTGTGTGGGATGGCCTTCGAGATGGGCGGCGCGTCGGAGCGAAGCCTACATAGGAGAAGTCGTGGACGCGAGGCCACCCTGCCGAGGCATAGTCTTCAACGCGAACGGCATGTCGGAGTGAAAGCCCGTGTAGGCGAAGTTGTCCTCCTCTTGTTCAACGGCTTGATGAGAGTCGTCGAAATAGAACTCCTTAGAATTGTCGCAGTTCGAGCTGCCTATGAAATTGAGTCATGGATATGTCGGAGGGGTGCCCACAGGGCTAAGTCGTGGGGCACCGGAGGGGCACCCACGAGGCTAAGTCGTGGGGCACCAAATGACCACTAGGGGTCGTAGCCCCCCAGTGGGCTTGGAGGTGCTCATGAGGCTAAGTCATGGGCACATTGGACGTGTGTCCCCGACATTAAGTGTTCCCGAGGGGATGCGAATGTGTTAGGCACGCTTGGCCTTTGCTCAGATAGAACAGGCGAGGAGGACCCGAGGTCGTTCGTATAGCTTGGAGGTCAAGGGGACTAATCCTTAGCACATCCATAGACTCAGGCACTAGGCCCGAGCCGTCACTTGCGCCCTGGGTCCAGCAGGATGCAAGCCGCCATGGCGGAGTCGACGGACGACCAAGCCGCTTTGGTCTTTTATTAGGGGAGACCACGGGGGTCGTGCGCCCTAGGCACCACGGAGGTGACATCCTTCGCAGGGGAAGGGTTAGCGAGAGCTTGTGTGAGGCAAACGAGACTTGTAGGATAGGTCTGCTTCCTAACAGCAGCGTGTTAGGAGCAGCCTATCTTATCACCGCGTGTCAGAAGGCAAACTTCTCAATCGTCAATGAGCACAAAATTGAGAAGACATTCACAAAACAGGTCAACCCCTTAACAGCAGCGTGTTAAGGGACTACCCTCGATCCACGTCATAATTGCATAAATGGTGCGATCATGTAGGAACCTCACATCTTCATTGCATTAAGTAAGATGGTGTTTACATCTCGATAGGTGCCACAGGGGGCATACAGTAGAGTTTTAAGCATAAAACTTGCGGATTTCCTTCGCAAAGTCCGCCCTCTCACTTGCGGTTGTCCTCGTTTTGAGCGAATTGGGCAGGTAGTGGTGCTGAGAGCATTTCCAATTGGAGAGAGCGGTGACGGATCTGGGCAGGGAGAACAGCTTCAGCCCCGTACATGAGTGAGAGCGGGGTCGTTCCAGTGGAGCAGCTAGGGGTCGTGCGCAGGCCCCATAGGATGCCGGGGAGCTCCTCTACACGGGTTCCCTGCTTGAGTGCACTTGTTTCAAGGTGGTGACGTATTCCTTGCAGGACTAGCCCATTGGTTCTTCCCACGGCCCCGTTGGTTTTTGGACAAGCCACCGTATCAAAGCGAAGGGTGGTCCCGATGGAGTTACAGAAATCTCTGAAGGCTAGAGCGTCGAATTGGGTATCGTCATCCACCGTGAGTTCTTTAGGAACACTGAAGCGACGGACGATATTCTTCCAAAGGAATTCCAACATGGCGCGAGGCGTGATGGAGGCTAGGGGCTCCGCCTCTACCCATTCGGTGATGTAATTCACTGATGCTACCACACGCTTGTAGCCCCCCTTGCCCAGTGGGGATGGCCCGAGTAGGTCCATTCCCCATCGGGCAAAAGGCCAGGTGATTGGTACGGTGCGTAGGGGATTAGCAGGATCGATGTGATTGGCTGCCATCTTTTGGCATCCCTCGCGCTTCCTGAGCGTGTCGAGGGCATCCTGCACCATTGTGAGCCGATAGAAGCTTTGGCGAAGTATTTTTGCTGCGATTTCCCTTGGCGCGATATGAGAGGTGCAGAGGCCCTCATGAACGTCCAAAAGAAGTGTCATGTTTGACGGTGTCCAAGCGAATATGCCAATGTTGGACTTTAAGAACTCCATTAGCTCCTTCTCCATCTTTCCTGGGATAACGACCCCGATTCTAAGAGACTGCGGGTCACCCTGGTCGAAGAGTCGTACTTCCTGCAGGTCCTCCTCCGAACGAGGCTTAAGGGAGCACCTTGCTGGAGGGGGTACATCCTTGGTGTGCCTTGGTGAGAGAGGCAAGGGCATGTCCTCCTTTGACTCCTTGGGTTCGAGAAAGTTGATGTCGCCGGAGTTAGCTGCCGCTTTGTGGTACAAACGGCGAGCTAAGTCTTGATCACCCCTCACGGAGATGACCCCGCGAGGGCCTGGTATCTTTAAGCACAGGTAGTTTTGATGTACCGCTGCACAGAAGCGGTTGAGAGTTGCCCTTCCCATGATAGCATTGAATGGGGACTCGATGTCAACAACATCGAACCTGATGGCTTCCGTGCGGTGATTCTCCTGTGATCCAAACGTCATGAGGAGTTCGATCCTCCCAAGGGGTTGAATGGATTTCCACGGTACAAAGCCATGAGAGGGCGTCGGATGGCGAGGGATGCGGGATGATAAGCCCCCGTGACTCCATAGTTCCTTGAGCGCACACGTAGAGTATATCAGAGAGCTTCCTCCGTCGACAAGGATGCGGAGACCTCGCAATTGGATATTGTGGCGCTTACTAAGAGGGCGCCATCATGAGGGAACCTTAAGCCTTGTGCATCATCACCGTGAAGCTAAGAGAAATGCTTGCCCATTTGGGAGGGGCTTTTGAGGAGCCACCCCACGACGCTGATTTCTCGGCGTATTCATACATTGCGTTTTGATGCATGATCGGAGGCCGAGCCACCTATTATGACATTTACTTGTCTTTGCGACGCTTGGAAGGGGAGTTCATGCTCAGCATCGTGCAAGCGCTGCCCGAGGGGTAGATCACCAGGGGCCTGTGCCTGGGGTGGTGGAATTGCCTGAAGGGGCATCGCCTCTGCAGCCGTGGGATGGGTCGGAACATTGTATGGCTTAAGTCGGAGCACCAGTGCGAGCTCGATGGTTAAAATCAGATTTGACCAGAAAAATACAGTGCTTGACCGAGGCTTAAAATACAGCAATAAAATTTTATAAATTCTAAAATAATTCAGGGATGTTCCTGGGAAGGTTTAGTGTCCATAAAATTATTAAACCTTACTGTTCATGATTTAATTTGTGTAATTTAAATTCAAACTTAGAATAGGTCTTTGATTTGAGTTTGAATTTTCTAGGAGTTGAATTAGGTTCCAAAAATTTGGGAACAATTATATTAATTCATGATAAATATTATAGTATTTAAAAAAATTATTTTCCAGAGATCTTTATAAGCATTTTTTTCTATTTTCTTTTGGAGCTTAAATTTGAAGTGTATGTTTTAAATTTTGATTAAGATTTTTCAAGTGCAATAAATGATGCAAATGTTTCAAAAACACTATGCATGTTAATGATATGCATACTAATTATCATTAATTAACTTGAGGATGTTACATTCCAAGAGATCTTTGGGTAGGATTTTTTAGGGACTTTTTCAAAACATTTTTAGCTCAGTTTTAAGGTCCTAAAAGTTAATTAAGAACTTTTATTTTCAGAGAGCATCCCGTCTATCGAAACTAGAGTTAATTCAAATAAGATAAGAACAGATGACCAAAAGAGAGACTTTAGATGAGAGGAGAATGCTAAGAGGGAGAAGATTTAGCAAAAACTCCTTAAGTTTTTAGAATCATTCCTATGATTAGATTAGGTTGCATTTTTAATCTATGTCCTAATCTATCGGCCATTCTATGTAGGGCTTATCCTACAGTCAGTATGGCTCTGATACCAAGCGCTGTCAGATCTCCAAGCGTGAAATACCCAAAGATCTTATGTGTATACCATGCTAGTCCCAGGATTAATGGCTAGCACACACATTCACAACATTTGGCATTCACAACCATACATTCACATGTAAAGTAAAGCAAAAGGGTACTTAACTTTAGCGGTACAGTTATTACATTACAAAGGCCAACTAGCTAAATATTAACAAGTATTAAACAGAGTTGAGTAGCAGCGGAAGTAAAGACAAAAGCAGCAAAGTCCTAGTGGTTTGCCCATCCAACCCTCAGGCAAACTAACAAGGTACAAGGTCCTAGACAGATCCATCACCAAACCCTCCGGTTCTGGGTGCGAAAAGCACGTCGTCCGATATCGACTCCTCTTCATACTCTAAACAACAACATAAGCAAGTTTGAGTACTTGTGTACTCAGCAAGACTTTTAGTGTATCGCAAAAGTTATATTAGATGCAAGGCTATCAAAGAGAAGGCTCTATTCTACAAGTTCTTTTGTAGTAAGTAGATTTTATTTGCAATATTCATAAGTAGTACTTTGCAACGGAATTTGAAAGAGCATTTTAAGTAAATAACAGGACAGTAAGTAGTATTTGAATGATTCACCAATCATGACAACTACAACCCGCAACCCTCCTTGGCTGCGAGCATCATTTCATGTTTAGCCATAACTCGGCAGCTAACTCAACAAATCACAACCATTTCCCAAGTTTTCCCAATAAGATAATTTTTGTGAAAATCAAAACTAAACCTATATCGTCTGCACTAAGAATGCTGATGACCGTGAGCATGGCTATTATAATAGATTTACACTCTGTAGAGGTGTACAGCTTTACCCACATAACGCAAAGTCCCTAGTTTGTTCGGCACCCGTCGGTGCCACCAGTCACTTCCTTAGGTAAGCAGTCTAGAGTACGCATCGAAGCCTTTACATCATCTAGCCCTATCCTTGCACTAGCCTATTGAATGGATCGTATCCTTCACTTACCCAGATTGCTCCCATTGAGTGAGGATCCTTCACTTACCCGGATTGCTCCCATTGAGTGAGGCATTCGCAGTTATGTCGAAAGGCTTTATTCCCACTCATCAGAGATGGGAGCCCATTCGGACATGCTGGTCGTTTGGTCATGTCCGCACCCTTCAGCCTACCTACGTGCAAGGCTAGTTTTTCGATGACTTACTCAGCTAAGGCCACCCTCATAATAGCATATGTGGTTCTTCGTAAGTCTTTGCTTTGGATTTGCTGGCATCCAGTCCTTAACTGACCCAAGTGAGAATCTCCCCCTATCTACGAGTGAGAGTCCTTCCCCACTCTTTTCAGAATATTATATAACTCGACCACGTCCAAAACTAGGTTTTGCATTTTATTTTTATTCAAAATAACAGAGGCAAACCCCTCTGGACATTTTCATAAATCTCCCAAATTCACATTTATCATTTTGTCCTTTTACATCTCTTTCCGAAAAAATTATCGTTCTAGTGAGCATTTGTGCGATAGCTCTTCAAAATTTTGAAAAGACATTATATATTGTCTAACCCATGTCCTAATGTTAACAAAGTAGAGATATCAACATGTCAAAATAATTGATGCAACAATTAGGATTTACAGCTACCAACCTCTCAAACATAACAATTTAATATTCAACATACGCGCATGCAATAATAGAATTTGCGAAACAAAGTACAATAAGTAAAATACTGGAATCAATATGATCAAATGGGGTGCTTGCCTTGCTCATGTTGTTCTAAATATAAGCTTGGTTGGTCGTCGGAGATTTCGTTCACACAATCAACGTCTATTGCAAAAAGAGCCGGAAATCAATTAAATAATGCAAAAAGAATTCAAACAATAATCAAATTAAAATATTGTTTCCTATCAAATATTTTTTCATAATCAGGTAGACTATGATTTTATACAAATTTAGAGACAAAAATCAACTCATTTCGAGTTTCCTATCAAAAGTTATTAAAGATTCAATTCGGTTCGGTTTAGAAATTCCATTTAAATTGAGAAATACGCTTCCTTACTAAGAAAGCGTATTCTAACGCTGTTCTTATGAGATTTATGTTTTCTAGATATGGAAAGCATATTATCATCTCTCTTGTTGAGGTTTACGTTTACCGAAATGGAAAGCTTATTTTCCTCAAAACTAATGGTGTACTCCCCAAAAGCTTACAGTTGGGACCTACGTGTCAGCCTCTTGGTTCACCAAATAGTGCATGGACCATTGGTCCACTGCTACAGCGCATTGGTCTATGGGTGGAGTCCCTATGTAGTTAAGGCATTGGGCCCGCACGGTAGTGTCTAGGTGCGAAAATCTGGAGCACTTAAGTCCATGGGTTTCTGTAATGGGGCGGAGATTGTCCAAGAATGCCAATGCGCTCAGTGCGAGCGTCAGCGCAAGTCTCGGGTTGGCAGCTCAGTAATGGGGATGCGATGGCATGGAGTGACGCTGGTGATGAGCCCCGGTGCATGGTAGCGACGTGGCGAGGAACCTCAGATGCTGTCGTTGCTTGAGACTTTTAGAGGGAGAGAGGGTTGCACTATGGCGCTTGGTTCGGCTGAGAAGAGAAGATGAGCAGGGGCGCGGTCGGAAGGGAGAAAGAAGCGGGAGCTGGTCGAGCCGAACCACCTTCAGTGGCTTAGCCCAAGGAGCAGTAGGCCCTTTCTGGTTTTTATTTAATTGGAAAAAGGATGAGAGCTTCTAGGAATTAATTTAACCTAGCAAACTAACTCCAAAAATTCTGAAAATTTTAGGGAGGCTTAAGTTACAGTGTAGAACCATGTGTAAATTTTATAGGGTTTTTAAATTAATATATTTTTCTTTAAAAATATTTGAAGCTTCTTTTTACTTGTATTTTCATAAAATAATGTTTTAGCTTTTACAATCAACAAAACCCTGATTTGAAAACCAAATAAATTGAAAGACCAATAGATGTAGCAAAAGTTTTTAAAAGATCATATTTTTATATATTTGAAATACAAACCCTAATTCCGGGATGTTACATCATCCTTCATTTCCGGCACCGACGAGCACGCTTCGGCTGCCCCGACCCCCTCTACGGCATCGCCTCGATCCCGCCTACCTTGTGCGCACGCCACCAGGGCCTGAGGACCCCCGTAGCACCATCTTCGTTGGAGCCCTAAAACCACCAGCGCCAAACCTCATCGCCGACAACCTTTCCTCGGTGCCCTCTCGCTTTTTTGGTATGCACCAGTTTCAGTGTGTCGCGCTGATTGTTTTGGTACCACTCACGAGGTTCACTATGGTGCGAAGTGCTGGTGAGCTCTAGCTCGTAGCACCGCTGCTCGTCAGACCTACGTTGCACGTCCACGTAGGCGCCACCTTAGCATCACATAGGCCCTAAAACCTTAGTCAATAGCCCACGTCAATGCCGTGTGGCACTTGCACCAGCGCTATGTCATCATGTGTACTGTTTCGTGGACCAGGTCCATGATGGACCTTTGACCGTTCGTGGACCAAGTCTTCGACTAGAGGGCCCACATGTCAAAGATAGAAAAAGTTTTATTTTAGAAAATTAAATTGGCCGGAAATTGATTTTTGGACAATGACGTCAGCATGCGCAATAAAGAGAATTTCCTTCAGAAAAATTAATCGGTAATTCAATGAAATCTGAATTTTAGAATTTTTTTAGGGTTTAAACATCCGGGGGTTCGTTCTCCTTCATACGAACTCTGATTTTGACGATTCAAATTTCTAAATTCTTATAAAATTTAGATCTAACCAAATAAATCAAAATTATTTAATTTGGAGTTAATTTTAATTTTCATTTGAATTTATTTATGTTTATTTGAATTTGGCTTAATTTCACGTATAGATTTCGACGATTCCAAGGAACCTGAGCTAGTTGAAGGAGAAGAATTTGTGCAAGGCAAGTTATACCTTTGATCATGTTTCATCCTATTATTTAAAATTATTTAATTATGTTTTTAATTATTATTGCATGCATAATTCTATTTAGTTATTTTAAATTCTGTTTTAAAATTCCTAGTT
This sequence comes from Phyllostachys edulis, assembly GCA_036346405.1. Classification (NCBI taxonomy): domain Eukaryota; kingdom Viridiplantae; phylum Streptophyta; class Magnoliopsida; order Poales; family Poaceae; genus Phyllostachys; species Phyllostachys edulis. The sequence goes on along the minus strand of CM070551.1, from coordinate 75,459,538 downwards.
ATTCTATCTCCTTTGTATGGCCAATATTGATGTTTGAATAAATCATTCCCTTGTCACCATAGTTAAAATGAATTAGAAAAAATATTTTGTTAGACAATGCGTAGACCAAAATCTTGAATTTGGGGAGTTTAGCCAAGTTATTCAAAATTGATTCAAATTGAGTCTGTGGTATTATCTTACCATAGAAATTTTATAAAATGCTTTTACTTATGAAATAAAGTAAAATGGTTTAGACATGGGCATAATTGGTGTTAGTGAGGTGTAAGTCAATGGACTGGATTGCATCGTTTCAGTGATCGAGTCTTGGGTTGTGGAGTGTTGCCCAAGTCAGTTAAGGACCGGTCTTCGAGCCGCATCTTGCTAAGCTCCACCGTACTACCACATGTCTGGAATGGGATATATTAGGCTTATTAATTTGTAATACATCACGGTTGATTATGCCATGTTGTTGTGTGGGTGTTGGTTAGACAGTATTCCCACTTGGCGCAAGAGGGGGTTTCCGGCGGGTGGTTAGCCCAAGGGAAGTGAAACCTTAGCGAGCAAATTATCCTTGGGGTAGAACATTGTAAAAGCCTAGTGATAATTTCTTAGTCGCACGCCATCGGAAGCGTGTCTTGGCTGATATTAAAAGCAAATTAACTCGTATGTGTAAAGTTGTACCACCTCTGTAGAGTGTCAATCTATTCGAATATCCTTGTCCATGGTCATGGACATGCGGAGCAAAGCCACTCAAGTTACAATTTGATTTTGATTTTAAAATGATTTTAGCACATGATTTTAGGATGGTTAATCCTTGTGGTAAAATTGGGCGGTTAGCCATGTGTTAGGAGGGTATCCTTCACCATTCATGTATGGAGGTTATCCACTATGGAACTATCAATTTAAAACTTGATTTTAGTTATAGATTAAAAATTGCCTTGAACTTAGTAAGAATATTTAAAACTGAAAATACTGCTTTTTGCAAAATGAACCCTATCAGCCTCACTTGTTCACACATGCATGCATTATATTCTGTTATTGGGTGTAACTTGCGAGCACGGTTGTTTGGCTCACTCTTGTTTAATAAATTATTCAGGTGAAGATTATAATCAAGACGGTGAGGATCAGGACGACTAGGCTACGCCCCTAGATGAATGCCTGTGGCGAATTGTGCGGCCTACCTATTTATTTTCCTTTCTGCTATTTTTCATTTGGGCTCAGGCCTAAATTTGTAATAAACTCTGATTATCAATTAATAAATGTGTGATATGATTTTGCTATCACTCCTGTTTGACTGTGTGCACTAACTATTCCTAGACTAGTGTATGAAATACAGAGAATCCAGGATCCTTCGTGAAGGAATACGGGTAGGCTACACTAGCTGACAATTCAAAAATTCTACCATGTAAACCAAGATGCCATGCAAGCAAGAGATCATAGATCATTACCACCAAACACGCAGTGCAACAGAAGAAGAGTTGGAGCAGTCTGGTCCAATGAAGAGCACGTCGATGTAGTGGTCGTAGTCGATCGTCCAGCGTCCTCGCAAGTCGATCGTCTCCTCCAGCAACCTCTGTAGTTCCTTGTGAAGATCGTAGATCGTCCTCAAGCGCAACAGCGACCGTAGTAGCTCCTCTACAGTATCCACACGTCCGGAGAAGGAAATCCGTACGCCGGTGTGCTAGCACCAACTCGCACGGTGGGGTTCTCTCCAAAGGATGGCGGCTAGGGTTTTGGTGGATCAACTCACATGTAACGCATCGTCTATCTGACCCATAGCCTCAAGCATCTCCTTATATAGTGCCCATGATGGATGCTATACGAACACGTTTGTTCCAACCCGTTAAGTGTGTGACCCATTAGGTTCATGCGTAATCGGTTGTGACTCGAAAAATCCTTTTCGATCATGAGTCGTTAGCGGCTCCTAGCAGGACATAACGATTCCCGAATACACACGAATTATATCGGACGAACCTTTGTGCAATATTATCTACGACCAGGTACTTATCACTAACAACGAGCTCATATCTGTATATGACCAGCTTATAATTGATCTCGACCGGTTCGTAACTCCGTACAACAGGGTTTCGACCAGTTAGTGATCATGTTCGACCAGCCTACGACCAGCTCATATCTTCATACGACTAGTCCGTACCTGATCTAAATGAAAGACCTGCTCATGTATTCTCCGTTTGCCTCACGATATCTGGTTGAACTCCAGGTGAGATATTATGTCATCCATGGACTGTTCAATACTTTCGCAATCAAGTGCCAGATACCTTGACATGGTCGAACACTTCGACCACAAGTGGCATGGCCATGCACTTTCTTTATCCGACCACATTGAGGGGCCCAGAGATATCTCTCCTGTTATGTTAGGAGGGGCAAATCCCATATCCGACCAGTCACATAACTCTGCATGTTTCATAGCATACCCGAAATCTACCTTTGTAACTACCTAGTTATAAGTAGCGTTTGACAACCCCTAAGAGTGCTATTACACATGTAGGAAACCATGCTGATCTCAGGTCTAAGGATTATACATCATCATTGCTTGAGACCAACTGATGATACATAAAATCACAACAATCTCAACAGTGTCTCAAGGTGGGTTAATCCAACCCCATGTTCTCTAACATGTGTTCACATTATTGATTGATATCCCTATATCCATGACTGATGAAACATGGTCATCAATCAATACATGTGTTGGTCGATAAGTCACTAATGTTTCGACTAGGGACATCCGACCAGGGAGACTTTTAGAACGACAACATATAAGTTAAAAGAGCTTGACCAAAAGTCACATACTTGTTAATCTTATAACCAATGATTCATCCAAGGAATAGAATAACATTTATTCAATAACTTATAAACATAGATGTGATACAATCATCTCTATGATTGCCTCTAGGGCATATCACTAACACTTACGTTACCGGGTTCAACAAAAGTAGTATCAGAGCCATATCGACTGTAGGTCGTGGTCTTAGATAAACCCTTAAGGACTTATTTTTGAAAACTAAAAATAATTTGGTCTTTTTGGTGTCCTTTCTAAACCATTCTCTTTAAAATGGTTACTAATTCTTCCTTTTTCCAAAAATCGTAGATGGCCGAAGCACCAAACACTGTTTCCCATGGGATCTTCGCTAGACATTGGGCTGCAGCGCTTGGGAGGATGATACAGCATCTACACTTCTAGGAGAGGCCCACGTACCAGGGGTACAATTACGTGGTAGGCACTCGGGAGCATTGGAGGCTAGAGGTGATACTCTACTCCAACCTACAGCCTAACACTGAGTTCCAAATCTTCGACGCCTCGTTGCAACGTGGCTCCTTTCCCGAGGGTATCTAAGACACTGACAGAGAAGCTGTTCGCCAACTCCGTTACATCTATGACCACCTCTTCCATGGCACCGGATTCCACTACTACCCGATGCATGTCCCCACCAAGCTTGGTAGTACTTTTCAGAGCTGACACATCAGGTGAACCTGACGATGGCTATGCAACATGCCTACATGTGCACCTTGGATGAACTACGTGCCACCCAGGAGAGACTATAGGCAGCAGAAGAGGAATTGGCCCACTACAAAGCATTAGATGCTAGTACCAATAACACCCTAGATTACGCCCCTTTGGCTCCATAGATTTGATCTTTAGTATTCCCATTAGACGCAAATTGCGAGCTGCCAATTCCTTTTGTGACAGCCACAATCGATCAATCAAATAAATTAATAAAGAACTATTTTGAAAAGTTGCTCTTTGCCTTGTGTTTGTTTGGTTCTTGGGCTATTGTAGACTTATTTCTGCTTAGTGCTCTCTTTCTTTTCTCTCTTCTAAAGTCTTTGGAGGAGCCAGCAGATGGTGACAACTCGTAGAACCTACAACAGAAGTGCCAGTGGCCAGGGGAATGATCAGGCAGCTTATCAGGCCAACCCAATTCCGCAGCCACCACCACCACCAGTAGAAGGGCCTGACTCGCGCCAGATGATGGCGAATCAGACACACTTGATTGACCTTCTCGCCTAGTCCTTGAACAATGCTCAGAGTGTTCAAGCAACAGCAGCAGTAGCAGCTCAGGACCCACATCCACATCGTCCAAGGGCAAATATTTCAGAGTTTATTAGGATGCACCCTACAACTTTCAGTAGCAGCACAGAGCCAATGGACACAGATGATTGGCTAAGGGCAATAGGCAAGAAACTAGATATCACCCAATGCTCCAACCGTGAGAAGGTTCTATTTGCCTCTCACCATCTCAATGGACCCGTATCAGAGTGGTGGGACAACTTCATAGAATCCCACGTAGATGCTCAGTACATCTCATGGAATGAGTTCGTACAGGCTTTTCGCCCTGCACATTTCCCTTCAGGCATGATAGCCCTATAGAAGAAGGAATTTTAATCTCTGCGCCAGGGCAACTGCTCAGTCAACGAATATATGCACAAGTCCCTCCACATGACTCCTCATGGACCACATGGACCGCACTACGAGTAGACCGGGGTATTACATTCATCTGTAACACCCTGGTCCAAAATCCGCTCAATGCCCAGCCCACCGTGGGGCGGACCCGCGCACACATAGCACCCCACTTACACTTTCGTCCTCGCTTCGTGTAAAAGGGTTAACCCGGAGGTGCTAAATTTGGACCCAACAGACATTATATACTACTACAACTCACTTTAGACAAGCAATATGAGACTAATCCCACCACATGACTCCTCATGGACCACATGGACTGCACTACGAGTAGACTGGGGTATTACATTCACCCCCGCTCAAGGGCTGACGCCCTCGGCAGCACACCGCATACGCTGCAAATGCCCAAAACCACCCCTTGGTACACGTCTGTGCGTCCAGTGCCGGCACATATGCCATGCCGTGTGTCCACTCCGAGACCACATGCGCCATGCGCCATATGCCCCCCGCCCCTGTCCCGCACGCACCCATGCAGCGAAGGTTGATACTCTGGTACCATCTGTAACACCCCAGCCAAACAAAGGCCTGAAATGCTACTAAATTAAATAAATTAAACAAAAACATCTTACAAAATTTCGGTAGAACCTCCTTTGTATAGTTATCTATACCGGAGGTTCCAACAAACAGATATAACATAAACATGTAATCCTACTTGCAACATGATCAAGACATATTCAAAACTGTCTATTCATAACTATAATATCCATAGCAACTAAACAACTAAGTTATAGATCATGAGCATCCAAAAACATCTATCCATTTATTACAGTTTACTCTAAGCAAGCAATAATCATAAAGAGTACTCTAAATAGTTCATTCAACTACTAATTAATTAATTTTTCTTTTCATTCCATTGTGGTAGATCGTGCGTTAGTGCAACAAGACTAATCCTTCTGTCCCCCCATGCGTGCTGATCTCGTAAAGGTACCTAAAACACAACAAACAACAAGAGGTGAGTCCAAAGACTCAGCAAATATAATAAATGACATCAACATCATACAAGCATGTAACTCACCAACTGTACTCCACAAAACCACATACCAGTTACTTTACGCACACATGCTATGCAATATGCTCAACATGATCTTTATCCTTCTCTTTCTCTTTTGCATTTTACCGGTAATGCAAAGTGCGCATCCGTCGATGCACACCCATGCCTGTGCCATCTGGCACAGGTACCATTGCCCATACTCCATAAGTATGGGGACCAAAGCCCATGCTTTACAAGCATGGGGACCTTTAGCCTGTCATCAACATGACGGGGACCTCAAGAATTGCTTGGTCATCACATGACCAAGACTTCAATAAGCCAACATGATGCATATGTATGAAATCTCAAATTAATACAAACATGCATCCGCAACAACATTGCATATGAATACCCTATTCATACTACAAATGCTCACAATCATAGACTTCATAACTTTCAAACATCCATGAATAACATGTAACTCATATCACTAGAAACCATGAACATTACCAATCATACCAACATAACAATCATGAACAACACAAATACTCATAGTATTTATCAACAATGCCATTCAATAATATCTATTATATCCATCATTATGCTTGCCTTAACCGCGAGAGAACGAGGGACGTGCAGAAGGTGCTGCCCCCGGGACCAGTCCACCACCTAAATAATAATTATAATGCACGCTAAGACAACAGTAGTGGACCAAAACAAACTATATAACAATAATCACGAACTCACAAAAGCATCTAACTCGATCCGAACCCCAATTCTGAAACGTCGATCTGTCCCCTCGGTGGACAGTCAAATTCAAAAATCCATATCTATTGGCACAAGAGTCCAAATAAGGTGTTCTTAGACTTTCTGGAAAAATAATTAAATTCCCCAACTAAACCTAGTTGAGGGGCTCTTCTGAATCTGCCATCTATTGCCCCTACCAAGCTAGTTAACAAAACGTCGAATTCGCGTTAGGTTCTCTGGATAGTACACTAAAAATACCATAACTTTTGCTACCAGTGTCCAAATCTCATGTTCTTGAGCTTTCTGGAAATCTGGGACAATTACCTACGACTTTTGTTAGACTGAGCTACTCTAAATCTCCCTTTAACTAATCGATTAACTCAGATTACTAAAACCTGTCAGAAAACCAACAAATCTGCAGAACAGTCCCACTAACAAAATCATAACTTCTGCTACGGGGGTACAAATAATGCGTTCTAGCACTTCACGGAAAGATGGCGACGTCCTCTACATTACTCTAGGAGACATACAGAACTAATTCTGCATTTAAACATATCAAAACTTCGATCTACTATAATCTGTCCTAAGCAGCCCTAAATACCGATATTACTAAAACAACTAATTAAGCATCTAAACAAGGGGGAACAGCAGTTACCCTTGACGATCCACTGAAGTACACGATGAACACCCCGTGATATCCCTTCCCCTTCCTTTCTCCCTTCTTCCCCTTCCACTTCTTCTCCTTCTTGGCCAATCTATCTCCCGGGCGATCCTCCTTCTTCCCCCTCGACACCGGCAGCAGGGAACACCTTTTTGGCCAGCAGCAGGGGAGGACCAGCAGCAAGGAGGCATGGGAGATCAGGGGAGGCAGCCAAAGGTGTGGGGGAGAGAGGGGGTGGCGGCCAACAATGGGAGGAGAGGGGTCTAGGGGGTGGCAACTAGGGTTTGGCCACCCCTTTAGGCCAGCTGCCCCCCTCCACTTACGGGCTGAAAACACATGGGCCACAGCCCAGGTTGTCCAGATTTCACAGAAATCCCCCTCTAAATCTCTTTGTTAATTGGTCCTTCTTCCTAATTTAATTATTCGCTTCCCAATAGTCTTTCAAATACATTTGGGGTATTACAGACCGGGCCCTACTAACAGTGCTGGTTGACCGCTGGAGGCCTAAGATGCACACGTTCCACCTTCCATGCGGGGAGATGTGCTGCCATCGTGCGGCAGGAACACAGAGTTCAGCAGCGAGGTTCCACTTTCCATCGTTATGTACGTATTGAATGGTCCTTAATTCATATTTAATTTTCCAGATTTAGGTTTCCAACTTGTTGATTACTTGTGCAGACGGATCTACACCGGGAGGTTCTTGAGTTGGTAGCCTGCGCACAACAGATGATGCTGGGGGACACCATAGGGGTCCTGTAGTGGATCATGGTGGCCGCGAGATGAGGCATCCGGATCGCGACTTGTCACATGCCGTGGGATCTAGTGGACTAACCAGTGCAAGGACGACGGGTCAGCCGAGGTGGTTCACGGCCACAGGCTCCTGCCTCGGGCGTGGCGGGCGTGTCGTCATGGCACCGTGGAGGGAACACTGTGGGACATTTTGGAGGTGAGCATGAGACATTCACTTTTGCTTCTTTATTTCGAACCACACTATAGTTACTAACGGCAATCTTCTCTTGCAGATCCTATGCTCCACTGACACGCGGGGCAGGAGTATGCGGAGTCATCGAGGCACGACTTTGTGCCACCAGGTATGATCACCTTGCTTGCTTGTGTAACGTCCTTTTTTGTAGTTTTCGCCATGATTACGTGCGTAAAGTAATGCTTCTTTATTTCGAACCCCACTAGTTGCTAATGGCAATCTTGTCTTGCAGGTCCTGAGCTCCACCCATACGCGAGGCAGGAGAACACAGAGTCATCGGGGCATGCCTTCAGGCCACTAGGTATGACCATCTTGCTTGCTTGCGTAACATCCTTTTTCATGGTTTTCGCCATAACTACGTGCGTAACGTAATGCTTCATAAATCAACCACCGGCTTGGGAGGACAATTCATTGTCACACGATGAGGCACACCTCGAGGACTTCTTCATGGACCTTCACACCCTGTGGAAGTTTGACCCAATAGCACCGAAACAGGAGAATATTGAAAAGTACGTAGTCGAGCTCCCAAATCTCCTCTATGAACCCATAGTAGGAGCTCAACCCAGCAGTATTGAATTGCTCGTGAAACGCATCTATGCAGACACCGCTGTTCTGGACTATGCTCTTCATATCCTGAGCTCTCGTATAAAATGTGTAACCATTTATGTCGTATCCTTGCCATGTCACAATTGTAAATTTTGGCCCTTTTGCCAACTGTGGCAGCGTGTCATCATCACTTGATGATGACCATCCTGTGAATCGCACCTTTAACCATGTGTTGAATCAGCGGTTGTGCTCTCTTGTGATCCAAACCTCCGACCGGCCTGGATTCTGTTGGTGTACGATGTCTTTGCGCTCGTCGATGTACGGAGACACTTGGGTCATGTGTTGCAAGACAGTAAAATGGGCTTGAGCGTATGCGTCGAAATCGCGAGTGATTGCTTTCCTTCCGGTGGTCCCAATACCCTCTAGCCTCCCCTCATGACGAGATAGAGGCACACCTATCGGTTCCACCTGAGCCACATGGTCGACGTAGAACTCAATGACCTCTTCAATTGCATAACCTTCGATGATGCTGCCTGTAACACCCTAGCCCAATATGAGCCAGGAATGCTACTGTACTAACAATATAACAATCTAAATCTAAGATTTTTTACTAAATTTTAGAAGAACCTCCTTTGTATGGTTAACTATACTGGAGGTTCCAACAGTTGATTATAACATAATTAAATAATCCACATCCAACATAATCAAAAGACATCCAAAATATGCTAAACATCACTATTACAATAATCCAATGCATAAAGCATAACCATAACAAATCCTTTAAGCAATCTACTCATTTGTTAAGGCACATTCTAAATTTAATCAACTATAAAAGTTTTGTGGCAATGTGAAACCGAACACAAGACTATTCCCTCCCATGCATGAGTGAGTCCAAAGACTCAGCAAGTACAATTAATAAAATATTGTAACTCACAATTATAACACCAACATCCAATTCCAAAGCTTTACACTAAAACATATCACATGATTATGTAATGCAAATGCATCTTTTCCCTTTTACTCACTTCGCATTTTACCGATAATGCGGGGTATGCAACCGTCGATGCATACCCATGCATGTGCCCTCCAGCACGGGGACCAAAAGCCCATACTCCACAAGCATGGGGACCACAAACCCGTCATCTTCATGACGGGGACCTCAAATATATATGCTTGGTCACCATGTGACCAAGAATCAAATATGATCTCAACATGCACATGAACAGTTACTATATCCATCATTAACATGTAATAGCATCAACATCATTCATGAATAAAACTTGATCATAACACAAGCATTCGCCATCATTAACATTCATATTATTCTAGCAACTATGCATAGCTAATATGTACCAAATACTTGCAATCATAATCAAACACTCATAATTAATCTATCAATCAAATTACTTGCCTCAACTGTGCGAAAATGGAGGACGTGAAGAGGCGCCGCCTCGACCACTCCCCACCAATTAAGTTAACAAGCACTCTAAGGTAACAATACTGGACAAAGCAAAACTAGAAGCAACTACGAAATCGCTACATTCTCTAGCTGTAACAGCCCAAAAATTCATAAAGACAAAAATATGGGATTTTTAAAACTTTTTATATAATGTCTGTTGTCGTTCTGTTCGCCTGGATTGTTGAGAGTTACTTGAGTGCCCTTCTCTTTTCTGCTATCCTGATTTTGTTTATTTTCGCGTAAGTGTTCCTTAAAGCTAAAATCAAAATTTTAGCAAGTCTAAAATTCTGTTGTTCTATCTCTTCCCATTTCTTTCTAGCCCTCATTCCTTCTCCCCATTTCTTCTTTGGCTAAATACTGATCAGCCTAGTGCGGCTCACCCGCACCCATGCTTTTTCCTCTCCTGTTCCTCCGACTAGCGCTTGGTCCGAACCCTTGCAGCCAGACCTCCCTAATGGGAGACCTGGGCAGACATGCCCCTCACCCATGTGCTGCATGCACCAAGAGGGAGCTCCAGAATGGTGTGGTCCGACAAGCCAATAATGGCAGTCACCCAAGATGTCATTCAGTTGCCCTGTGCGGCCCATACCGTCAACAGCACCAACCACTCCGACCACTCCCCCTGGACAGATTGTGCATATACATATGGTTGCCCAAGTCCTTGTTACCTCCTTGTTACTTTTCTTCGCCATTTCAGTGCTTAGCCCCATTCCCTTCTTCCTCCAAGAGAGCTCGAGCTCTAGTCAAGCAAGCGCTCATCTCTGTTGAGCGCGCCCACACCACCACCTCGCCACAGGCACCCATCGCCTTAGAGACCACTCGGCGTTCCCCTCTGACTAGGACATTTTAAGACATGCCCGAAGGACCATTTGTCTGCTTCTAGGGAGCAACCTTGAAGACTGAAGACCAGCCTACTTTCCTCAAGTTACTTGCAGCACGGAGCTTCTTCTATTGTTGTGGTCCACCGTTGCCAGCTCAGCTCTGGCTAACCATTCCCCAGTCCCATACTGGTAAGTTCCTAGTGGACAGAAACTCTTCTTAGTTCGAGCTGCCTTGTTTCTTCCTCTAATGTTCTCTGGTTCTTCCTTTGGCTTTTCTGCTGGTTCATTCGATTACATCAATACAGTCGAATATTTGCTTCTTTCGACTCTGCTGTGTAGTTGAACACTTCTCTCATTCGACTACACACGGTTAACACTCCCACGACCTCCCTCCTTGCATAGACCTCCCATTTTACAAAAACCACCCCGTGGTCGCGACCTCTCATTTTACAAAAAATGACCCTCTTTGGTCAAGACCACCCATCTGGTCATGACCTCCCCTTTTGTCCTTGGTTGTGACCTCTCTTCGTTTAGATCTAACGGTCCAGACCTCTTTTCGTTTGGATCTAAGGGTCCAGACCTCCTTTCATTTGGATCTAAGGGTCCAGACCTTCTTTTGTTTAAATATGAGGGTCCATACCTCTCCTCGTTTAGATCTCACGGTCCAGATCTCTCTTCGTTGGGATCTAAGGGTCCAGACCTCCCTTCGCTTAGATCTAAGGGTCCAAACCTCCTTTCGTTTGGATCTAAGGGTCTAGACCTCCCTTCGCTTGGATCTAAGGGACCAGACCTCTCTACATTTGGATCTAAGGTTCCAGACCTCCCCCTCGTTAGATCACCCTCATGATCAAGACCACCCATCGAGCTGCACCCTCACCTCTTGTGGACCATCCGATTAGATTGGATAGCCCGATTGAGATGAGAGGTTCGAATGGTCCGAACGTTCGTATCATCTTGGACAACCCAATCAAAGTCGGATGGTCCTACTTCGCCGCGCCTTACCTCCTTGGCCTTAGGACCTCTTTCTCAAGACCGCTCTCTTGGTATTTTGCAAAGACCACCATCTTGGCCTTGGTCAAAAACCACCCTGTGGCTGCGACATCCCATTTTACAAATACCGCCGTCTACCTCGCAACCTCCCCTTTTTCAAAGACCACCTCCGTGGTCGCGAACGCCCATTTTACAAAGACAACCTTCTTAGTCGTGACCTCCCTTTTTGCAAAGACCACCCTCTTGGCCTTGCTGCAAAAACCACCCCGTGGCCGCGACATCCCATTTTACAAATACCGCCATCTACCTCGCGACCTCCCCTTTTTCAAAGACCACCTCCGTGGTCCCGAATGCCCATTTTACAAAGACAACCCTCTTAGTCGGGACCTCCCTTTTTGCAAAGACCACCCTCTTGGCCTTGCTGCAAAAACCACCCCGTGGCCGCGACATCCCATTTTACAAGGACCACCCTCTACCTCGCAACCTTCCCTTTTTCAAAGACCACCTCCGTGGTCCCGACCGCCCATTTTACAAATACAACCCTCTTAGTCGTGACCTCCCTTTTTGCAAAGACCACCCTCTTGGCTGTTCTGCAAAGACCACCTTCCTGGTCGTAACGCTCCCACGACCTTCCAGGTCTTGGCACCTCGCATGACCTCCTCGGGTCGTAACACTTTCATGACCTCCCTTGGTCATGGCATTGTCTGGACCTCCCCTAGCTACAGTGATTTCAGGACCTCCCTTGGATATAGTACTCCCACGACCTCCTTAGGTCGTAGTGTTCCCAGAACCTCCCAGTTTTATCCTTCTACGACCACTATAGCCTATACGACTTCCATAGCTTCGACCACCGTAGCTACTACGACCCATTTTGTGATCATAAGCTCTGCTACCACCATCACCTGGTTGCGAGATACCTCACGATCAGTACATAGGCGTAAGCCTTCCCGCCACCATCTCCTGGTCGTAAGTTCATCTAAGACCAGTCTCTAATCGATGGGGCCTACAGACGTATAGCCCGGTCGGCCAGGGAGTCTTTTACACCATATTTAAAGATATGGTCTTGTCATTCTGTCAAGTTGCTATAGGATATGTTTACATTCATTCGAAGTGTTCTTCGATTGTTTGAACGCAATTGGGTTGATTGGATCTTATTTGGTTGTTTAAGTCGCCTTGGACTTAAGCGTATTCTGCATAATTAGACTCTGACGCTGTGATGGGAGAACAATCCCAACAAGATCCAAGTTATCAAGATAGTGAACAAGAGGACCACCAGTACATTGAACGAGATTATTGCTAGAGCACTGTACAGGATGATTATCAACATATTGAGTGAAATTATTATCAGGATATCGAGAAGGTTGAATATCAAGATATAGAGCTTTATCAGAACATTAGCCAATGTGAGTTAACACTTTGATCATATTGCACCTACTTTTTGCAAATTATGTTGTTTTAAATTAAGAAATTGCATTGCTACGTTCTATCAAACTAATTTGGTCTAGATCATAGTTAATGCCTTAACAAGTAATTGTGTATAAACTTTCAACCCTTGAACTTGGACACTATCCTTTGTCACCCTAGACTTAATGGATTACATACTAGTTGATAGGTCTTTATTTAAGTGTCATGCTTAGCCTTGCTTAGATACATTGTCATGTGGGCATTAAGTTGCCCAATCATAATCCTTAAAAAACTTTGGAAAATGATTTGGCAGTAAGGCTAGGAGCTTGGCTGGTATGTTGAAGTAAATGATATTTTCAAAACAATAAAACACAAAAACAGCTTTCAAGCTGGTAATTTGGAAAGAGTGGCTGGTGCCGGGGGCACAAGAATATGTTGGTATGTGGATGCCCCGCCCTGGTCAATTAAGGACCGAATCTTGTGATGACCTCTCATGCAAAAACAGTGCAACCACAAGTCTATAATGCGTACGACCTGGCCAACTAATTTGCTCGCCTCGGTGTGGCCTCCCATTGGGGGAATGTGGCGTGGATAAAGGGGAAAGAAGCCATTGCGAAACCACATGGCACAAGAGCGGGCCTCCTGGAAGTGCTTGGCACTAGGCGGTGGAAACCTTAGCGGGTGGGGTTGTGTCGAGGAATGAGCATTGTAAAGGCCTTGTGGTAATGTCCCTTTGATTCGCATGTCCAAGGAAACGTGTGTATATATCAAGGCGATTATCTCTTGTGGGTAAAGTGTGCGAACTCTATAGAGTAAGAAAACTATCATGATAACCGTGCTCATGGTCAAGAGTGGTGCTAAGAACTTGCATGATATAGTTTTCATTTTTACAAAAACCATTTGTGATGAAAAGGGAAGGCTGGGGTGGGACCCCAAGGATTTTGAGAAAGGCCTGGTCGGGGACCAGTGGTAAATACGGGATAGCCCGAACATTGGGTGGATGGAGCCACTCAATGGTATAGGAGGTGGGACCTCCACTAGTACTTTACAAATGAAAACAGATTTGTTAAAATGCTAAGTCTCAGGATTTTCTACTACTCCTCTATTTCAAACTTGGCTTTGTGCAAATAAAACAACTCTAAAGCTTCCCTTGACTAGCCTTGCATCTATACAACTGCATTGTGTGTTGGCTCGCGAGTACGGTTGTGTACTCAGGCTCTGCCACTTTAATATTTTCATACCCATACAACCAAGATCCCTACGACCACTACTACCCTGAGGCTGAACCGGATGGTGTTGAAGATGATGAAGCTTAGGCCGGGAACCCTAGTCGCTTGCCTATGGGCAGAGTGAATGGATCCGCTACGACTTGTTCTACTTCCACACTCGTCTTTGCTTCTATACTCTGGCTTTTGTAAGATTTACGCCTTCACGGTTCTTTGTAAAACAATTGGCCGTACGGCCTGATATATGTAAATATATACATGTTTATGTTATGTTGTGGGCTTGCACTACTCATATGAGCACTGTCCTTACAAGCACTATTCGCACCAAGCACGGTCTACACCGTGTGTAGTCACACTAGTTATGACTAGGTGCGATCTCTTGAACCTCCTTCAAGACCTCCCCTAGGACCTCCTCGGAGACATCCCAAGACTTCCTCCCGGACCTCCTCTGAGACATCTCCATGACCTCCCCTTGGACCTCCTCTAAGACATCTCAAGACCTCTTCTTGGACCTCCGCCGAGACCTCTCCACGATTTTTTTCCCCCAAGACCTCCTCTAGGACCTCCTCCAGGACGTCTCCAAGACTATCCACAATGGACAAGGTCTACGATCAGTTTGTTCATAACAGCTAAATAGATGTCTCACGACCATCCTCGAAGCTTTGTAACCAGCTCTATTGGGTCTAGGATCTACTAGGGTCTCCCAGGACCTCTCAGGACCCCCTCGAGACTTTCTCCTCTGGACCTTCTATACCTATTTTCTCGTATCCCCATGACCTCCTTAGGACCTCTCTTGACTTCCAGGATCCTCCAAGATCTCCTAGGACATCTGCAGGACCTCCCACGACCCCTTAGGATCTCCTTAGAGCCTCTCCTCGGAACCTCTCTAGGACCACCCCCTAGGACCTCCTTGGACCACCCTCTAGGACATCCTTGGAACCTTTCCAAGACCACTCAAGACCTCCTCGGGATCCCCCTGACCTCCAGGACCTCCTTAAGAATTCTCAAGTTCTCCTCAGGACATCCTCAACCCTTTTTGTCGTATCCTTAGGACCCCCTTGAGACCTTCTCCTCCGGACCTTCTGTACCTCTTTTGTCGTATCCTCATGACCTCCTCAGGACCTCCCCGGCACATCTCTATAGTGTTCCTCAGGACCTCCCCAGCACGTCTCTGCAGTGTTCCCCAGAACCTCCCCAGCACGTCTCTATAGCATTCCTCAAGACCTCCCTAGACCACTATCAGACTCCCTTAGGATCACTCTAGGACCTCCCCAGGATAACTCTAAAACCATCACAGGATACCTCCAAGACCTCCCCAGGATCTCTCCATGACCACCCCAGGACCTCCTCTGAACCTCCTTCTACAACCGGGTGTGGTCATAGACTTGAACCAGCGCCCCCTACACAACACGGCCACAACCACTAGCCATTACCTAGTCATTGTCCTACATTGGGTTGACTATGAGTGCTGATCAAGACTGAGGGACAAGAAGGCTACATGGATAGTGGTGAGTACTGATCAAGACTGAGGAACAAGAAGGCTACATGGATAGTTATGAGTACTAATCAAGAACTGAAGATCAAGAAGGCCCAAAACTAGGTCACAGGCCCACAGTCGATTGTCGGTGGGCACATCGTGAGGGATTCCACATGCTGTGCTTTGGCACTTCTTCTACTGCTAGCTCCCTGAGTGTATTTGGCCTGTTCGGCCACTCCGTAAGGTAAAAGCCGTAAATTATGTTGTACTTTGTTTAGTATTATGTATTAATTGAACAATTTCGAGATATGCATTTTGAGCCAACAATGTAACTGTGTGTGTTAGCTACTGATCCAGGGAATGACACAACTATGCATAGTGGATCCCAAGCTCCCAAATTGGGGTCTGACAGCGTAACCCCAACTCCCAAAATCTTAAATTGCAGTCTGTTCCCTTAACGGACAGTCATAATCAAAAATCCACATCTTTTAGTAAAGAGATCCAAATGGGGCATTCTTGGACTTTCTGGAAAGCTTATCAAATTCTCCAACTAAACCTAGTTGCTGAGCCTTCCATATTCGGCCTTCTTCTACCCTCGCCAAATTGATTAACAGAACAGCCAATTCTCGTCGGTGTTTCTGGACAGCGGCACTAAATATATCATAAATTTCGGTAAACAAGGCCAAATATTATCATCTTAAGCTTTCTAGAAAGCTTATACAAATATCTACAACATTCATTATAGTGAGATCTTCGAATTAATCCATTAACTAATCGCTACAGACCTATTAATATTTACTGTCAGGATTATAACAGATCTACCGAAGAGCAGCGCTACAAAATTCATAACTCCTAATACGCTCGTCCAAACGATGTGATCTAAAACTCTACGGAAAGGTATCGATGTCGCTTACAACTCCCTAGGAGGCGTCCAGGACAGATTCCGCATTTAACCTCATCAAAATCGTCGGCCAAACCTGATTGTCCTAAACAGATCTAATACCAACATTACCTAATTACTCAATTAAACAACTAATCAAAAGGGGTTAGGCTTTACCCTTCTAGAACCACTGAAGATCACGAACACCAGCCCACAATCTCTTCCCTTCCCTTCTCTCTTCTCTCCCTTCCTCCTTCTTTCTCCTTATTGGCCAGCCACCACAAGGCGAGTTTCTTCTTCCTCCAACTTGGCCGGCAGTGGGAGGCGAAGTCCTTCGCCGACAGTAGGGGGAAACCACCAGGGAGGAGGAGCAAGCTTCAGGGGAGGGCAGCCAAAGGGAGAAGGGGGCTGTGGCCAAAGGGAGTGGGGGGGCGGCCTAGGGTTCCCCCCTTATGGCCGGCCACCACCTCCACCAATGGCCAAAAGCTAATGGGCCTGAGGCCCCAGCCTAGGTTGTCCAAAAATTGCTGTATTCCCCCTCGCTAACTGCTGAAATAACTATTTTCTATTTGGTCCTTCTCTTAATTCAATTAATTCTCTCTTGACAATTCTTTGGAATACTTTTAGGGTATTACATTCTACCCCTCTTAAATAGAATTCGACCCCTAATTCTCACCACGCTTAATCGTTAAAGAAAATTCACCGCTAAAATAAACTTACTAACATTACCACGTACCTGCTGTGAATAATTCTGGATATTGCTCGCGCATGCGAGACTCCAATTCCCAGGTGGCCTCTCTTTTGGTCTGATGCGATCACCGCACCTTGATGTACCCGGTGTATTACGTCTCATCACTCGTACTAACCTAACCAGAACCACTCAACGGATAGGACTCGAAGATGCGGTATTACTCGCTGGTGAACAGATCTTAAGAAACCTCACCCTCCAAATATCTCAAGCATTCTCTCAACACTGGTTCATCCAAAATATTATATACCCCGCTCCAAGACTCGAGACGGTTCTAGCGAATTACTATCTTCCAAAATTCCCGCAACTTCCAGAACAACAAAATATACTCTGGGCTATCTATCTCTTCGGGACCAAACCACATAACTTGCACGTAAACATATGGAACTTCTGTTCCATCTCTCAGTCGATCTCTTCATCATAACGAGGAAATCCTCCATTAAGCAGGGACGCGCAACACAAGTTATTTTAATCAAACTTTAATAATCAGATTCAACTAAAAACAAAGGATTCACAATGCAATTCCAACTTTCCTCCAAAACACTCAAATCCAAAATCATAGCTTCTTCACGAAAACCTTCCATCCTTCCAACTCGGCAGTTTGCACGTAAACACCACATACGCCAAAAGAAAATTCGCTCGAATGCCCAAATCAAATACTTCATTTATTTTCCTGAACCGGACAGAACCACCTTGTCAACATAAGTCAACTCAAATTGTACATGATCTCCATCATAAAAATTCAACTCAAACAAGAACCAATAGAGCACTTCTTTACAAAAGAGAATATTCTTTTCTCAGATGTTCTTTTAAGAAATAAACCCTTTCCCAAATCATGGGTGTCCAGAATTATCACACGAACTCGTTCCTCTTAACCGACAATCCCAAAACGATCCTCAAACTGAAAGAACAACCATACTTATTTAGAGGGACTCTACTAATCCACAAAAGGATTCTCTAGTCCACTCCAATAACAAAGGAATTATTTTGACAAATGGTTTCCAACACCTCAACAAAGATTTTTCACCCACAACCACATCATCTCATTCTGTTAAAGATAATCAACTTCAAATTCTCAGCACACATACTCATTTACTTTACCCAAAGTATTCTTTGAAAGATCAACACACTATTCAAAATTCGTTTCTGATAATCTACCTCTACACATAATATTGGGTCTCTATGGTCCTAGCACAAAAAATGCAAAGCCCAAATTCAACCTCCAAGTCTCCTACTGTGAATTTCTGGTATAATTGATAAGAAATCCTCAAATTTGCTTACTAAAATTTCACACAGCTCAACAATAACCTCAGTCAATAATATCAACATTCCTCACTAATCACGTAACCGCCCCAAGGCGATTTATTTCACCAATCTTAGACCTTCTCTAATCCACACCAATCCAATCCAGTTACACGACCACAATAAACCCATTCGCAAAATCCTAACTGATTGACCAAGATTCAAACATACTTAATCAATAACATCACTAAATAAATATATTCTTGGCCAAGATATCCTTAGAGATAATCTAACTCCTATAGGGTTACTCACTGAGGCCGAGTCATACTTGACAATAACTCAACAATTCCTGCTACCCCATTAATTAGCACG
This sequence comes from Phyllostachys edulis, assembly GCA_036346405.1. Lineage (NCBI taxonomy): Eukaryota > Viridiplantae > Streptophyta > Magnoliopsida > Poales > Poaceae > Phyllostachys > Phyllostachys edulis. Next base: position 75,440,554 of record CM070551.1, on the reverse strand, counting down.
ACGCTTAGGTTTCTCCACACGGCTACTGTCATTAAACTCCACCATCATAACTCTTCTACACAATCTTACTAAGTATCCAATTGCGATACTCTAATAAATTTATCAAGAGTCCATACTTTCGATAATCCCAACATCCCAACCTGGACAAAGGTTATTGGATCATAATTTGCCAGAGGTTCCACTAGTTGTAACACTAAACAATTTTATTTCATCGACAAACATTCCAATTAAATAGAATTCTCTCTAAGTGTTATAGGTCAAAACCAATTCACTTTCTACTGCTCTTCAAATAGCTTGGTTCCCAAAATCTCACCACTATCATATACTTGTCCACCACCAACCAGTCACCATATACACTTTATAAGACTCAGCAACACAAGTTGGTTAATTCCTTTCTCAAAAAGGAAGAGACAAACTAATACGAGTTTTAACACACAAGAAAACATTGCTCCTCGGAGTGAGCACGAGACCAAGAGAAACAGTCAAATTGAAATGATCTCTAAAAACAAAAGTCGAAACCACAGTTGAGGGCACATGTCCCACAAGAAGGAAATTTCAACCTCCAAAAATCATGATAAAACATTACTATTGAAACTCAAGAAACTCTTAAGCTGTAACGACAGAAAGGTTACAGATTACAATTCTTAACTCCAACCTCAAATACTTATGGTACACATTTTCTGTTAATAAATAAAGCAATTTTTCTTTGATTACAACATTACTTGCCAACCCAACCAAGAAATGCCTTTAAAACCAAATCACATTAATCACTTAATTAAGAACCAAATAGAACCTTCCAATACGTTACGCTGCTCAAACTAGTTTCATCTACTACATAAATCATGAACTCCCAAAAGATCACGAATGTAACACTCCAAACATTTCATTTAATCCATATTACGAAAAGCAATCAACTTACTTTCTCTCTAGAAGAATCATCTCCACTCTAGCGCGTCACAATCTCTTGTAGACCATATTACTAACATCAAGAATAATTCACTCTTAACAAGGTTCGTTATCGTCAACTCTTCCTTTATAAAGTCTCCAAAAGCCTACCAAACTGTTACATACTACTTTATCATCTCATCCTCAATTGAGAGTATACTAAAATTCTTACAACCTCACTACAACAACAACTTTATTTTTTTAGAGGGAACGTACTACACAATTTAAAAGATTATACCAAAACCCTTTCATCAAAGGCATACTATTATCCGATCATTTCACCATCATGCAAACACATGTCACCTATTAAATCCCATTATAAACCATTGATGATTATTCAATCAGGCACAAAATTGATGGTCCTTTCTCTATTTGTTTTCCCACAAGCAAAATAAGATCATCAAATGGCCAATTAAAGAAAATTTCCATATTATCATCTACTAAGACAACGGTCGAACACATCCTATATTTCTCTTCATACACAGTTAGGTTAATCCATTGAGACCAAATGATCCAACAAGTTTAGCAAACTAAACAATTCTAATGATCAATCATTTCATCAATGTTTCACACTTCTTAATAACTCTATTGATTCCAATTAAGTTCGGTCATACTCCTGATCACAGTTCATCAAGAACTACTAGAGGAGAACATCAATTTAATCGATTTCGCCCTCAAGGATACTCGTCTAAGATCTATTATGCACCACGCCATTAACCCAACTTGATACCCATATCATATCCATTTACACTACTACAGAACTGTCATATAGCAACACAGGTATGTGTTGCTGTATGTACGAAAAAGTGTTGCTGCTGATTCTAGCAACACAAATGTTAAGTGTTGTTATAAGTGGCGTTGCTAGGATGAGCCTGTGCAACACAAATTAAATGTTGTTATACATAAGAATAGGTGTTGCTAACATATGAGGCCTGCAACGCATTTCTCTATTTATAACAACACATGTGACACATATTTCAATAGCACTACAAACACTTGTTAGCAACATATTTTTATTGCTAGTTGCATATTTGTAGCAAATTCAACAACTTAATGAAATAATAATTATTTTTGCAATTTATGGAAGTACACAAACTATTGTCTCAATACTTTTCATTCAATGTTTGAGAATATAAAAATTATACAACTCAATATGAGAACACCGAAAAGATAAATTACATTGCACACGGAAATAAATAAAGGTATTGTCATTCACATCATTCCATACATCAACTCGAGTTTGTTGAAAATGCTAAACATGATAACAAGTCTAAATTGAGTCCTAAAAAGCCAAGCATAAGTATCGCTAGCTAATCTTCATGAAGTCTCTTCTTCGTCTTGATGAGTTGGTGAGGAATAGATCCAAATAGAAAATTCAACCATTAACCTTTTCAACCTGCATGAACAACAATAAATTGTCGGAGTATAAGTATGTATGATATAGAGATAACTCATTGAAAGTAAAGAAGCTAAGACAAACATACAAAAGTTGAAGGACAAACTACTGTTTTTCCATTTGCATCACCGATTATCTTGTAGTGGTGCCATGGCCTTACCAGCACCTCATTTTCTTCAATTGGAAAAGTAATACACAGTTTGCAAAATTGATTACCAAACTTAACACCATCAACTTCTGCATATGGATCGCAGCTTAACAAAATTGCATATGCCACAGGCTCTTTGTTTGGATATTTGGTGAACTTCAGTACTACTATTGTACCAACCTATATTGACATGCAAACGCAATTAAGATAAGAAAACGAAATAGTTGTAACAGCTTAATCAGAACACTTCTATTATGCTTTCATACCGTCATTGCAGCAGGACGTGTCTTTTTTGAACTCGCACGGCATGGGATCTTATTTTGAGTAACCTGTTCTTGCGCTTTGTTCTTTGTGAACTATAGTGTTGGAGGAAGACACATTAATTAGGCTATTTTGCAATAAGTACAAACTTTGCCATCACGATCACAAAGTGTTACATGCACATAAATAGGCTAAGCATAAATTATCTAAATCTAAAATAGAGTAACTAGTTTCAAAAGATGCATGGAACAACAATAATTAAATGAATGGTGGAAAGAAACTCAATACATCAAATATGTTAATATTTAATTACTTCCTAACAAGCCGAAAGAACAAAAAATATTAATGGTTCAACCTCTTTGTTGGTAACCTCATGGTTCAGTGTTCAATAGCCACTATACTAGATGCTCAAGTTATCAAAAGTCATCTCACATGACACATGCCAAGGCCTCAATACTGTATGTAATGCATCACCTTCCCATGCAACTTTTTCTTGATCATTTTGTCCTAATTCATGTTGTTCTTCCATGAGTTCTTCCAACTTATCCTGCAAGTTAAAAAATACGTGCATAATTACCCGCAGATCAAAATTAGTCCAAATACATGTAAACTGTGCATATATTCCCTACCACGTGCTCATTTCGTTGTTCACCCTTATGTTTGTGAGTCGCTAGATAAACCTCCGCTCTATGTGGCTGCTTCTTCTGAGGATCAGCTTGTCTCTGAAAAAGGAGATAAACAATATCAAGAAAACGTTAGAGATAAGTATTTAACAAAACAAGGTGACTCACCATGTCCTCAGCCCAACAAGCATAACTCTTTGTCCCTGTTGTATGTGTTCTCTTCTTCATCGAGATACTTCTTTTGTTTTTATCGCTTTGTGCCTGTTAGAGAAGGAAAATACAATCATCTAATCAAACCATGTAAATTTCAAATAATCGTAAAATCATAGTTGGAGAAATAATGTATACATATTTGCACTCTTATTACCTTGCCTTTTTTGGACTTCTAATGGCTGACGAGGGCAACCCATTGATCGTCGTCAACATCTTCCTGGATATCAAGACAAACAATATGAGCATGCAGCACTTATTGCTTCCTTTTGCTAACTTACTAAGGCCTCAGGAAAAATAACATTTGAAATTTTGAGCAAAAGATGTATTGAGATTTGAGAAATAAAAATGTTAGGTTGGAAATAACCTGCTAATCGAGCAACATTTACACCATAGCTTTTGGGGCATGAACCAGGTGTTAACCTATAAAGGAAAGTCACTTCTTCCAAGCCGCCTTCTCCGTTGCCTACCTCACATGCCATATGACAAAGTGATACCTATGATGTGTGGTATTCAAATATGCAGGTTAAAACTTGGATAAGGCTGAATTCAGAAAACAAGATATGAATCAATTACCTTGCTATCCTCATGTTCCACTGCTAACCTATGGTAGTGCGTAGAAAACAAGCCTAGACATTGCACACGATGAACTAGATATTCTAGAACAGACGCCCTGTTCATAAGGCAGCAAATCAATAATCTCATAGTGAGCATAATAGAAAATGAAAATGAAACAACAAAAGAATGTAAGGCATATCAGGAGTACATAACAACTCCATGTTATAATCTATAATTCAACTTACGCAATAGCTTGTCCATCAGAAGTTGATGTACCCCGCCCAAGCTCATCTAAAGCCACAAGAGAATCCTTGGTAGCTGATGACTGAAGCAAAGGTTGCAAAAAAGTAATGTTACCTTACGCATTAAAGCCAATAAAACGATCTAGTAAGCAACCAGACCAAGGAAAATAATAAATGAAGAGCAAGCGAATCACATATGGGAGCACCAATAATAAAAAAGAGGAAATGCCCCCGGTAATAGACATACCCTGTAGATTAACTATTGAAGAAAGCTGTTATTCCTACCTGGTGATAGCAAATCATTTAAAAGAGAAGACCCCCTCTGTGCCTGTCAACATACTAATAGAAGAACATGCTTGGAACATCTGCTGGCAACCCACCGTTTAAGCAACCTTTTTCCAAATCCAGTAACGCAATGATTCAATTGTGCATACAAGGTCCTGCGAGAATACGCAAAAGTATCGACACGAAATATAATTTATAGAAAACTAAACAGTTTAAGCGAAGACTACCTGTGAGACCACCGATTCTCGCATTCTCTAAAATATCCAGATTTTCCAACGCTACGCATCGAGTATCATATGCTTTGGATATTGTTGATAAGCCCCGAGCATGTAAGGGCTCAAACTCAACACATGGGAGCAATTTCTCATCCGAAGGGATTGCCTTAAATAAAACAAAGAACCTCCAAGAGCGAAAAGCGCATATGTTCTATCACTGCTCTAATTAGCTCACTTATTAGGTCGAGCGCATGAGCCCACACATTGTTTTGTACAAGCGGTGTTTGGTGATCTGATAAGATTATCCAATGAGTGTAGTATCCCATAATTACGTAGATGGAAGCAAATCATTAATTAAAGGGTCTCTTGTATGTTCTTTAGTGCCTTCTCGGTTTCTAGGCTCAACATCTTAGGCGGCTTTATGATTTCCACAGCCTCATTTCGCACAAAATCGAACATAACACATGACGTTCAGGGTTGTCTTGGAACTGAAAATCAGCAATTGCACAATGATAAGAGGCTACACAATTAACAACCTGGCTCTAGAGCAATTTGTCTAGTTTGGATGTTGTTTTTTGCACTTCAATACAAATGAAAAGAACCCTGGGATCATAGAACCACCAACCTGTCCTACAATAAATTTGCTTGTAGAAACATCAACTATGCAAACACCAACAAATCAAAAAACTTGGGTAGGGTTTTGTAACAGTCTCCTAACTAATTCTACTTACCAAACACCGAGGTGACTATTTCACCCAAAAACTGGTCCTTGGCACCCAAATTGCACACAATTTTTCAGCAAATACAAATACAGAGAGGAGGACACAGGACTAGGTAGTGGCTACTGGGGGGTCTTGATGTACTCCTCATTGTCGGAGCCAGAACAAATCCTGTCCTCCTCCTCCTCGTCCCCCTCTCCTCGTCCTCGCCCACCGCGCGCGGCGCCTCTCGTGCCGCCTGACGTCGAGCGAAGTCATACTACCGCCGTCCCTCGTCGGCACCCTCCTCGTCTCCACCGCCGCCAAGACCGGCCTTCTTTGTGGTGGAGGCCCATTGGAGGAGGACGAGCGACGCGCGCGGAGGACGACGAGGATGAGGACGGGGAGGAGGCGCTGGGAGGAAGGGGGCGACACGGGGAGGAGGGGCGACGCTGGGGAGGGTGGCGGCCGGGGAGGAGGGGAGGCGCGGGGAGGGTGGCGGCCGAGGAGGAGGGCAGCAACGGGGGTAGCGGCCGTCGGGAGGAAAAGGTCGGGGAGGATGTGCGGGAGGGGAATGCGATGGTTTGGGAGGAGAACGAGTTAAGGTGGAGAGAGATCGCGCGTATCTCTCTTTCGTATTTTCATTTGGCGCTACATTTTTCGTTTTGCGTTATATTTTTCGTTTGCTCGGTAGATACTTTTTTCGTTTGGCGCTAGTTTGGTCATGGGTTGGATCTTGCCCGGCAGATGTGAGGTCACGGATTCAAAAATTTACGTGACTGATTTTTCATCTCCCGTCTAATATTTTGCCCGGTAGTTATGTTGACCTAGTTTACTTTTTCTAAGGCAGATATATTGTAGCTAAAATAAAAAATATACCCTGCAGATAAGTTGTTCTACATAATAGTTATTGCCGGTAGATAATAGGACCCGTAATATCTTCAACATTGTCGGCACATAATTTGCCTCTCACCCAATTCTTTCCCCGCAGATTATTGCCCTTAATACTATGTCATGGTGTAATGACAGCAGCAGGCAGCGGCGATGGAGGAAAAGATCTACGGCGAGTTGCAGAGAAGATTCAAGGTAGGCCGGTGGAGAAGCAAAGAAGGATACAGGAGGATTAGATCGTGGTGGCCGCAAGAACGGCGCTGAGGAACGAGATGATGAGGAGTGTTTCCTTCTCGTTTTACTTTGGTGCAGTTCTCATATATGTCAAGTAAATAAATATCCGTCATCTAATACAAGCAGCAGCTTGGTTCCCCTGGTTATGAGGGCTAGCGTTGTACACAATTTGAGCTGGTTGCGGGTTCGAGCCCTGTTGGGGCTCCTCTTTTTTTTTTCATTGACGGCAATAAAAAAGATTCTATTTCCACACTGTACACATTGCATTTCCAATATATATGTGAGCAACGCATATTATATGATGTCATGAGACTCTTCAACACACTTTTCCGTAATGAGTGAACTATATGTTGCAAAGAGCCTCAACAACATATATTATGTGATGCAAAAACATTGCAGTTACAACACACGGCCCATGTGTTGCAGACAATGTGTTGTATAAAGTCAGTCCTGTTGTAGTGTTATTTCTCTTATTATAACCTCTCACTTAACCACGACAGGACGTCGCTAAAGCGTTTAACGTTTTCTTTCATAAAAGAGAAGCATTCAACTTCAACACTCAAAATACCCAAAAGAGACACCTTAGGTCAAACTTCCACATACTAAAGGGCTTGCAGAAAAGAAATTTGTATTATCCAAAACATCAAGCAATTAATGAGTCAAATTTCTAGTAAGAAGAACAAAACTCCAATACAAAGGTCAATCCTGACAATTAACCAAGTTCACCAGTCGCAAGAATGTTTCCACAGTTGGGAAAAACAAAAATTGCCTTAAGGGACAATTTAATCCAATGGAAACACAACAACCTTTCCCAAAGAATCCCATCAACTGGAATAGACTACTAATCCAAGAGAAATTCATCAGCCACAACTGGAGAAGAGTTGACCAAATTCAAATTCAAGGAAGAGAACATCTCTTCTATGGATACCCACTATCAACGTCTGTACTAAGATATTCGAGGTAAATACTTCACTATTCCTATACCACAACGGTGGTGTAACCTGGTAAAGCCCAGGGCCACAACCACGACCTCGACCTCTCAACATCAATTATCCCTACACAAATAATAATCATATAATCGATTAATGAGCAATCATACTCAATCCATATCAGCAATCATCAATACGATATAGCGGAAACGTAAATGCAATGCAAAATCCCAATCCCACCTACTGTGCACACTGTGTCAATATTAATAATTCAAGTACCACGGACATATAGCCCGCTCTGATACCAACTGTAACACCCCAGCCCAACATGAGCATGGAATGCTACTAAACTAACAATATAACAATCTAAATCTAAGACTTTTTACTAAATTTTGGCAGAACCTCCTTTGTATAGTTAACTATACGGAGGTTCCAACAGTTGATTATAACATAATTAAATAATCCACATCCAGCATAATCAAAAGACATCCAAAATATGCTAAACATCACTATTACAATAATCCAATGCATAAAGCATAACTATGACAAATCCTTCAAGCCGTCTGCTCATTTATTAAGGCACATTCTAAATTTAATCAACTATAAAAGTTTTGTGGCAATGTGAAACCGAACACAAGACTATTCCCTCCCATGTATGCCGTTCTTGTAAAGGGTACCTAAAAACACAACAACAGCAAGAGTGAGTCCAAAGACTCAGCAAGTACAACTAATAAAACATTGTAACTCACAATTATAACATCAACATCCAATTCCAAAGCGTTACACTAAAACATATCACATGATTATGTAATGCAAATGCATCTTGTCCCTTTTACTCACTTCGCATTTTACCAGTAATGCGGGGTATGCAACCGTCGATGCATACCCATGCATGTGCCTTCTAGCACACGGACCAAAAGCCCATACTCCACAAGCATGGGGCCCACAGACCCATCATCTTCATCACAAGGACCTCAAATGAATGCCCACACTCCACGAGTGTGGGAACCACAAACCCGTCATCTACATGACGGGGACCTCAAATATATATGCTTGGTCACCACATGACCAAGCCTCAAAATGATCTCAACATGCACATGAACAGTTACTCTATCCATCATTAACATGTAATAGCAGCAACATCATTCATGAATAAAACTTGATCATAACACGAGCATTCACCATCATTAACATTCATATTATTCTAGCAACTATGCATAGCTAATATGTACCAAATACTTGCAATCATGATCAAACACTCATAATTAATATATCAATGAAAGTACTTGCCTCAACCGTAAGAAAATGGAGGACGCGAAGAGGGCGGTACCCCCAGGACCACTCCCCCACCTGAATTAAGTTAACAAGCACTCTAAGGTAACAATACTGGACAAAACAAAACTAGAAGCAACTACGAAATCGCTACATTCTGTAGCGCAAACCCAACTCCCAAAATCTTAAACAGCAGTCTGTTCCCTTAACAAACAGTCATAATAAAAAATCCATATCTTTTAGTACAGAGATCCAAATGGGGGCGTTCTTGGACTTTCTGGAAAGCTTATCAAATTCCCCAACTAAACCTAGTTGGTGAGCCTTCCATATTCGGCCATCTTCTACCCTCACCAAACTGATTAACAGAACAGCCAATTCTCATCGGTGTTTCTGGACAGCGGCACTAAATCTATCATAACTTTCAGTAAACAAGGCCAAATATTACGATCTTAAGCTTTATGGAAAGCTTATAAAAATATCTACAACATTCATTATAGTGAGATCTTCTAATTAATCCATTAACTAATCCTACAGACCGATTAATATTTACTGTCAGGATTATAAGAGATCTACCGAACAACAGTGCTACAAAATTCATAACTCCTAATCCGCTTGTCCAGAAGATGTGGTCTAAAACTCTACGGAAAGGTATTGATGTCGCCTACAACTCTCTAGGAGGCGTCCAGGATAGATTCCGCATTTAACCTCATCAAAATCATCGGCCAAACCTCACTGTCCTAAACAGATCTGATACCGACATTACCTAATTACTCAATTAAACAACTAATCGAAAGGGGATTAGGCTTTACCCTTGTAGAACCACTGAAGATCACGAACACCAACCCGCAATCCCTTCCCTTCCCTTCTCTCTTCTCTCCCTTCCTCCTTCTTTCTCCTTCTTGGCCGGCCACCACGAGGCGAGTTTCTTCTTCCTCCAACTTGGCCGGCAGCAGGAGGCGAAGTCCTTCGCCGACAGCAGGGGAAACCACCAGGGAGGAAGCGCAAGCTTCAGGGGAGGGCAGCCAAAGGGAGAAGGGGGTGGCAGCCAAAGGGAGTGGGGGTTGGCGGCCAAGGGAGTGGGGGTGGCGGCCTAGGGTTTGCCGCCCCTTATGGCTGGCCACCACCTCCACGAATGGGCCAAAAGCTAATGGGCCTGAGGCCCCGGCCCAGGTTGTCCAAAAATTACTATATTCCCCCTCTCTAACTGCTGAAATAACTATTTTCTATTTGGTCCTTCTCTTAATTCAATTAATTCTCTCTCGACAATTCTTCCGAATACTTTTGGGGCATTACACTGCCCTCCGGCCGAGATCGATTCCGTACATAGGACTTGAGAATTCCCATGTTCCTCTAGAATGGGTACATATGATGTAGGAACACAAGGCCGCATATCTTTATGTCTTTCACAAGGTGAACAGTGAGATGGACCATGATATCAAAAAGTGACGGAGGGAAATACATCTCAAGATGACATAGAGTTGTCACCACCTCGGCCTACAGCGCATCTAGTCCTTCGGGATCGATGACTTTTTGAGCAATTGAGTTAAAGAAATAACACAACCTTATGATTGCCACTCGAACCTTGTTTGGCAAAATACTTCTAATTGCAACAGGAAGCATTTGTGTCATCAGCACATGACAATCATAAGACTTCATACCAATTAATTTCAAATCTTCCATAGAAACTATAAGACCCTCAAATATTGGAATGTGTCGAATTAAAATCATACTGGTAGTATAATTTTTAATTAAGGAACAGTGTAGGTCCTTTATTAAAATCATACTAGAAGCATAATCGTAATAAGTAACAGTTCCCATATTCAGGTTCCCGGATATATGTCATGCAATAGTTCCCAGGATTAGTGACTATTGCGCATATATCCTTAAACAACATTGCATCATTCACATACAAGTCATACATTCACATAATTATACATCATTGGATACATCTCAAATTCAGTTGCTACAGTGTCAGGTTTGCTACAGTAACCGAAATAGCTACAGGAACAGATGACCTTGGGTCATCACAAAAATTCAACAGCGGAAGCAAAATAAACGATAAAAACCACATATGGCCACATCATCCCGCAGGCTATTGCGTGGAGACTACTACTAGCATCACTCGTTAGCGTCACCCTGATCGGCGCTAACGGACATGTCATAAAGATAACCATCTTCACCTGCAACAAGAGGTCATAGAACCCTGAGTACGAAAGGTACTCAACAAGTCTTACACAAACTAATAAAAGAAAGTGTTTGATAGAACCTATACAAAGGAATAGAATTTTATATGCATAAGGTTATCAATAGAAGGCTTAATTGGTTCCATTTTGCATAAAGCGATACTTCTTAACCTCTGATTGCTAAGTTTTAACAAGGCGGTTTGAATAAAGCAATTTGGACCAAAACATTAAGTGAGCGAGAACATAATCATAAATAGTGACAATAATTAAATGATAGATCAATATCAAAACATGCATGACATCCATCATGCGAAATAGTTCCCAAAACCAAATTAGAGCAAAATCTATCTGGTGACATCAATTCAAGTGTAAATCTCAGTATCGTGGACACGGCTATTGAATAGTTTTATACCTTGCAAGGATGTACATCTTTACCCACACGATTTAGTTAGCCCGTAAGCCTCGGAATAATAGCACACCGCCTTTGGTGTGCCGGTAAGATAAACTAAGATTTGGTATTTTTCAACAAGTTGACACTATTGAGTTGGATGACCCATGTGAGACTAATCCCGCTTAAACAACGATCGATAGCATATATCTAACCGGGCTCACATGTTGTACAGGAATGCCGACCCAATCAATTAAATGCAAACTCGTGTTAGCCACACATATTAGACCGCATCGGGGCCTCAAGGAACGTACATATGATGGAACACATCTCGCCCTTACCCTTCTAAGAACATCGATATCAATATAAGCTCCACATGGCATACGACACGGCCGAAGACTTAAGCATCTATGCCATATGAAATCAATACACATGTCCTTACTCTCCTGTTTCCAACTCAATAGTATTAACCCTTTACTTAACCAAACAGTGCCCATACACCGCGTGTGGAAGTACGTTGGGACTTGAATTGGGTAGTCAGAGTTCAGTCCTTAATCAACCCAGACAAGACATCCACATTTCCCAATTCTCGTGCACAAAGGCACCCTCACTAGCATCCACTTGTCCGGATTTGAATCAATTTAACAACAAGATCAAAGATCATTTGATTCAAATAAACCGAACAAGAATCGAAATAAATAAAATTTATTTGTTGTTCCCGTGTTTGACAAGATAAGTGGTCAAACTCTCTACCGCTTCTATGGATTTGCATGACTAAGCAAAAGTTAAAACTAAATACAATAACATCACAGACTACCTTAGGTTGAGTGTATGATTAAATTCAAGATAAGCCACAAGCTCAGGTCATAACTAACTAGAACAGAACACAAATAATTTTTAGAAAATTGCATGCAACAGTGTTACTGTATTTTATAACTCTACAGTTCAAAAGATTAGGATCAACACGGTGCAGAGAGGAAGCTTGCCTTGATAGTAGTAAATAACCTCTTGCTCAGGTTCTTGTGGTTCAACAAACTCAGAGGAACCAGTATCTAAAATCAGAAAGATCCAATAAACACAAGAACTGACAAAGGACAAAAAGAAAAAGAATGAATGATCAAAATGATAATGCATGGGTAGCAATATGCTTAAACTATATTTAATTTATCAAAGATAATAAACCATATGTACCATCTGATGACACTCACTACCCGATTTAAATTTTAATTTATAGCTACTGATATCAAATTTTTGGGCTGGAGCAGGCGATTATAATTAATTTAATTATCTACCTCAACTTCATACAAATGAAATACTACAGGATAACTAAGTGTATTAAACTAGTGTTGTGAGCTAACTAGTCATTTACTACTTATTAATGTCAATTTAAGATTTAGGACTTTGTTGTCTGTGTGGTCGGTTAGACCAACACAGAAACGGCAAGGAGTCTCTTTACTATTTCGGCTGACTAGTGATGCTACACCATATAATTACTCTAAAAGGAAGTAATTAATACCAAGACCCACTACTGCTACCCTAATGACTCGGTTCACTTAAAGAAAAAGACAAACAAAGCTTTTGTCAGCTGGATCAAAAACAAAGAAGGAACTCGATTCTGATCTTGGTTTGTTGCGAGAAAAGTACACAAAACAAGGACTTTATCTTGGAGTTAAAACTATCTGATGATTAAGTAATATCACCACCTATCATTATTAACTCTAACTACTCGGTTTACAGAAAGAAAAAGAAAAAGAAGGCTGTTGTCGGTTTTCACCTACAATAGATTACAGAGATAGGATTTGCAGCAAAAAGTGAATTGGTGACCTTAAGAATTTAAAGTAAGATCACTGGTGATGCTTGGGTTTAGTTAGATCCTAATCAAGATGATAAGCCATCATGAGAAACCCTAAATCCTGAAAACGATATGAAAGACCGAAAAGTTAAAATACAAGTTTTTAGCTATATCAAGATAGGAGCATCACATGATCAGATGAGTGATTCTTGTGAGCTAATGAGGTTCTTAGGGAGCTTAAAGTGACAGAAGCCAAGGTATACTTACCAACTAGGGTTTAGAGAAGAAAAGATCAATTCTTGGTCAATAGAAAGATCCGATTGCCCTTTTCATAGGGTGACCAAAAAAAAATGGTGGAATTTAGCTCTAAAGATCAAGAGGTACATTCTTGCTAAGGAAAGATGGAACTTAACTCACCCGGTGAGGTTTTCCAAGATGAAGTTTCACAGGTCAAGATGACAGAGAGAAGAACCTCAAGTCCAACCTACAAGAAATGACCAACATCACATTAGCATGAGAGTTAGGTCTTCTTGAAGTTGAACAATGGTAGAAGAACCAGAGAGCTTTACTGGAAAGAAGATAAGGATAATGAGCTCCTCCCTGGGTCAACAATGGCAGGAGTCCCTGACTAGGGTTTATATAGTGTACAGAGGTTAGTAGAGCAACCGAGAATTATCTAGAACCAAAGAGGTGGCACTAAGGATAGATATGGAGAGAAAATATCCTCTTTTGCACTGTTCACCACCCCTTACGCCGGTGAGAAACGTTGCACTGGTGCACCGCACGCAGGGGAGCAAAAACCACCGCTGACAACTGGGTCCCAGAGGCAGCCTCGCCATGCAGCGCACGCAGGGATCTCCAACGCACAGCCACCGTCCGATTCTGTTTGAGCGGCTGCGATGCGGTGGTTAAAAGAGATTGAAACGGTATCGTGAAACATAGGCCGTGCGATTTCCAACGAACGGCCACGATCGTGAGCAGCTCTGGAGTGGTCCGAACGCTCCAAATTCATGCGAGCCGTCCGATTGAGCTTCAACGGCCCAAGATGTCATGCGCGTGGGTGCGCTTCGGCCACAAAGGCCATCGCCGTTAAAGCGCAAACCAACGGCTAGGATCGAGGCGGCTCAAGGCGGTCCGAACGTCACAATGAATCTGGGTGGTCCATTGCGCATCCAACGGTGGAAATCGTGCGGGTGGAAAGGTGGTCAGAACATCACATGCGATCTGGGCCGCACGCTAAGGATCCAAAGGTCCAAGTGCTTTTCCATTTTTAGATATTTACAGAGGGTTGGCCTGGAGATCGCGCACCATACGTTCACGATCCAACGGCCAAAATGAGAGGGGTTTGGGGCGGTCCGAACAGCACATTCCATCAGGTCCGTTCGCGCGGAAATGGATGGTCGTGATGGTGAGGTTTGACGCGTCTTGCGAGGGACGATGCTGAGCCGACTGGGCGCACCGGTTGAACTTCGACTCGGCGGGTCGAGTCGCTCTGATCTCTGTCGGGTTTAGACCGAAAGGTTTGACCAGATCTGTTTCAACTTTTCAAAAGGTTTGACCGGGATTTCAAAAATAGCAAATAAATTTGTAAAATCATGAAATTTTGCGAGACTTGCTACTAGGATGATATATTCCCCAATTAAAATTTTAAAATCACTGTTTCTTCTTTATAATACATAAATAATTCATTTAAATCCACGGGGTTTATTTAAGGACAAAGACTTTTACGAAAATCAAAATAATTTCTAAAAATTCAACAAAAATTATGTTTGGCCATAATAATTAGTTTGGTTTTAAATAAATTACCTCTCGGTCGTAATACCAATATAGAGTGGTATTTCCTCTTGGAATTTTGATCAAGTTGGAATTTGTAATAGAAATGCAGGAAAATAGTTTATAACATGTTGCCTAATTTGCCAAAAAGGAGCAAGGATGCTATGAACAAAGACCTTATTACTGCTCATTAGAAATTTGAAATTTATTACAAACCTACCTCCCTTAAGAAAATCTCGTCCTGAGATTTCTTATAATTCGGAAGTTGGACAAAGATGATGTTGAAATGATATTCTTTAGAAACATAACATCAATTGTCTTTATTTCTTTCAAAGATAGAAAAGAAAGCTCTCATATAACAACATAGTGCTATTATTACAACTTATGTTACATTGCTTTGTTTAACCTTGCCTTTCTTGATTCAAAGGCAAGTATTAAACAGCAAAAAGGTGGGGATGCTCGATCCTCATCAGATCTTCGCGCTCCCATGTGGCCTCATCTTCGGAATGATTAGCCCACTGAATTTTTAAGAATTTGACAGTGCGATTTCTTGTCCTACGCTCCATTTCGTCGAGGACACGCACTGGTCGCTCTTGATATGAAAGATCTGGTTGCAGATCAAGACTCTCATAAGCTGTAGCCTCGGTTGGAACACGAAGGCATTTCTTCAGTTGAGAGACATGAAAGGTATCATGGACTGCCGAGAGAGTGCTGGGCAGTTCCAATTGATAAGCCACAGCTCCTCATTTTGCAATGATTCGGAAAGGTCCGATATAACGAGGTGCTAGCTTTCCTTTCACTTGAAAGCGATGAGTACCTTTCATCGGCGACACTTTAAGATAGACATAATCATCTATCTCAAAACTTAGTTCACGGCGTCGATGATCGACATAGCTCTTCTGACGAGACTGGGCAGTTTTCAAACGGTCTCGAATCAGACGAACTTTCTCTTCGGCTTCCAAAACTAAGTCTGGGCCAAAGAATGGTCTTTCACCAGATTCTGACCAATTCAATGGAGTCCTACAAGCTCTTCCATACAAGGCTTCAAAAGGTGACATTTGAATACTTGCTTGGTAGCTATTATTGTAGGAAAACTCCACATACGACAAAGATTTCTCCCAATTCTTGCCATATGCTAAAACACAGGCTCTCAGAAGATCCTCCATCACTTGATTCACCCTTTCGGTTTGACCACCAGTGCGAGGATGATAAGATCTTTGAAGGAAAGTTCGATTCCCATTGCTTGATGAAGACAATTCCAAAAATGGGAAGTGAATTGAGGTCCTGATGCAAAACAATGACTTTAGGAACACCGTGGAGACAAACAATTTTAGCAATATAGAGCTCGCCAATTGCTTGCCATTAAAAGTGGTTTTGACCTAATGAAATGAGCCACTTTAGTTAGGCGATCAATTATCACCCAAATGGCATCAAACCCATTACGAGTTTTAGGAAGTCCCAGTAACAAAATCCATACTGACTTCTTCCCATTTCCATTGTGGAATAGGTAGAAATTTGAAGGGTACCAAAGAGGTTTTAAGTGCTCGGCTTTAACCCTTTGGCAAATATCACATTCACAACATCTTGAGCAATTTGCCTTTTCATCTTGCTCCACCAAAATATTTTCTTCAAGTCTGGTACATCTTAGTACTTCGGGATGTAATGAAAACTTGGAATTATGAGCCTCTTTAAAATTAGCTCTCTCATTTGTGGATCCGAGGGCACCACTAAACGATTACGATATCGAATGGTACCACGAGCATCTTGTAAAATTCGTTGGCTTTACCTGCCTTCAAATTTTCCTTGATCTCTGCTACCTCAGTATCAGTTTTCTGGGCCTCCAGAATCTGCTCTTCGAGTGTTGACTTTACTTCTAAGGCAGCAAGAACTCCATCTTCGACCATTTCGAGACTTAAGCGCCGAAGGTCAGGACATAAGCTCTTAGTCAAAGGAATTGTTGATAAACAATTGCATTGTGACTTTTCTGCGAGAGCATCGGCCACAACATTGGCTTTGCGAGATGGTAATGAATACCCATATCGTAGTCCTTGATCAATTCAAGCCATCTTCTTTGCCTCATATTCCAGATCAACTTGCGTGAATATGTCTTTCGAACTTTATGATCAGTGTAGATCTCGCAGCGATTCGAGAAGATAATGTCGCCAAATCTTTAATGCATGGACTACGGCTGCCAATTCTAAATCATGGGTAGGATAATTCATCTCATGAGGTCGCAACTGCCTGGATGCGTATGCCACAACTTGGCCCTCTTGCATAAGCACACAGCCAAGTCCATGGCGAGATGCATCACAATAGATATCAAAATTCTTATGGATATCCGGAAGGGTGAGAACAGGAGCTTGATCGGGAGCTTTCTCAAGAGTGAAAATTGTTTTCACACCTTGACCAAAAAATTTGTTCTCTTTCTTCAAAAATTTGAGTCGATGGCACTGTAATCTTGGAAAAGTTTTCAATGAACCTACGGTAATATCCATAAGTCCAAGGAAGCTTTGAATTTCAGGAACATTCTTGGGCTGCTTCCAGTCTAGTACATCTTGTACCTTGCTGGGATCAACAGTAATACCTCCTTCGGATAATACATGTCCCAGAAATGCAACTTGCTTGAGCCAGAAAGCACACTTGCTAAATTTAGCGTATAGCTGATGCTTGCGAAGTATATCCAGCACAAGTCTCAAATGATGCTCATGCTCTTCATCAGACTTAGAGTAGATAAGAATGTCGTCAATGAACACAACAACAAACTTATCCAAGAAATCCATGAATACTGAATTCATTAGATTCATGAAATAAGCAGGAGCATTTGTTAGACCAAAGGACATAACAGTATACTCGTACAATCCGTAACGGGTAGAAAATGCTGTTTTAGGAATATCCTCAGTTCTAACCTTGATCTGATGATAGCCCGATCGCAAATCAATCTTAGAAAAGACACGGGCTCCAGTTAACTGGTCAAGCAGATCATCAATTCAGGCGAGAGGATACTTATTCTTGATAGTAACCTCATTTAGCAGACGGTAATCTACACACATCCGTAAAGTCGATCTTTCTTTTGACAAAGATGGTAGGGCACCCCGTGTGAGAACTTCGATCGAATGAATCCTTGTCAAGCAATTCTCCAAGCCGTTTCTTCAACTCAAACAGCTCATTGGAAGGCATGCGATAAGGTCTTCTTGATCGGAGCAAGCGATGCAGGGAACTAGTTCAATCACGAACTCTACTTCCCGATCGGGTGGCATCTGGGAAGGTCTTGAGGAAAGACGTCCTGGATATTCACACACTACTGGTCTTGACTCCAAGGTAGGAGTGGTATCGACTTTCAATGCACCAAGGTAGAATGAATGCTCTAGGCGAAAAAATGACCGAAAGGCCATTTTTATTAGTGAGGATATAGTTATTTGGGCACAATTGATGTGGCGAAATTTTTTGACAACCACCATACCCAAAATGACATCTATCCCTTTAGAGTTTATCACAATCAAGTTCGCCCAAAAATCTACCCCTTCAATATTAATATTGACATTAAAGGCATTTGATCGGTCATAAATCTTGACCCAAAGTAGTGAATAACATGAGGTGGATGAAGCGGATGCATGTCTAATTGATGTTGAGTAGCAAACGCCTACTAATAAAAGAATGGGATGCTCCTGAGTCAAATAAAACAATAAATGAACTGAAATTAACTAGGAGCATACCAAGGATAACCTCGGTGCCTCGTAGCTTCTTGCCGATCGGTTGGTTCACACGTAGCGGACTAGAACAGATCGAGCTTGATAATTTGCCTTTGGGGAAGGTGCGAGGATGCATGATGGCGGAGATGGTGAGCAGTGGCAATCCTCGTGCCTTAGCGAAGCATTGGTTCGCAAAATGCCCCGGGCGTCCACAATGATAGCATATCACACCCGGCCTGACATTGATAGCGGCGGTTGGCCTGTGTCCACTAGGTCGGGACTGTCCAGCGGGTGGCGGTGGGCGAAAAGCAAACACCGGCGCCCTAGGTGGAACTGGAGCTGGCGCTCGGAAAGACGGAGGCTGCCACAGACGCGGTCTAACTGAACGGCCACTAGATGTAAATTGGGTGGCCTTCTGCCGCTTCCGTGACTCCTCTAGAGCCTTGCTCTTGGTCTCAGCAATGATGGCTTTGTCCACAAGATGTTGGAAATTTCTGAAGTCTTGTATTGCCAAAGCCAACTGCAATTCTTCAGATAGCCCATTCATGAAACGGTTTCGACGACGAGTGTCAGTCGAAACATCGTTAGGGGTGTACCGAGCAAGAAAATTGAACTCATGAAGATATCCAGTCACTGACTTTCGCCCTTGCTTGAGAGCGAGAAATTCCTGCTGCTTGAGCATCATTACTCCCTCAGGAATATGGGCCTCGCGAAAGGCCTCCATGAACTCAAGCCAGGTAGGAGTATGTCCGGTGGGTTGGATAGCCAAATAATTGTCCCACCAATTACTAGCTGGCCCAGTCAACTGGTAGCTAGCATATAGAACCTTCTCCCTTTCAGAACATTGGGCAATGGATAGCTTCTTCTCAATCTCCCGAAGCCAATCCTCTGCCTCCAGTGGATCCTGGGAGCTGGAGAACACTGGCGGGTTAGTCCGCTGAAAGTCAGCGAGACTTCCCTGCCCATGCTGAATTCCTGCTCTACTAGCTGGTGTAGGAGTAGAAGAGGTATTGCATAATCTGCTCCAAGATCTTGGCGTCGTCCATCTTGGTTGCGCTCAATTTGCATGAGCACGTCCGCCATAGTGGGTGGTGCAGGAAGTTCCTCTTCCTAACGACCACCTTGCGGACCATGAGATCCGGAAGGGTCAGTCTGCTCCCCCTGAGTATGGAGAACAGGGGTGGAGAACCTCTCCTCTTGTTGTGTTCGCGACCGAGTAGTTGGTCCTGTCATCCTGTTGCCATATAATGGTTAACAACATAACAAGGATACACTCGAGCTAACACATGCAAGATTTGGAGATAGAAAATAATTAAATACTAAACCTAAGCATGCAACATGTCATGACATGCAGCCAAATGAACCACAACAAAACAGGAGCATGCAGTAAAGTAAAAGACGATCCCCATTGCATTATAACAGGCTGACTGAACAAAGCAGCACAACACAACAAAACCGATCACAACCAAAAGTCGGTCTCCACTTTATTACAACCAACAGGAAACACCTCCAGTCCAAAATACACAGTCGGCAACCATAACACCATATTCCAAAAAGCAAACTTCGGCTCACACCATTTATACAGAACATAGGCTAGGCTATTACACAATATTTGCTAGACAGTATTAACCTATTACACAGCTAAGGCCGAACCTTAGATCCAGCCCCTAAGCGTAGTCATTATGGTTAAAATTCACCGGGAACTCATTTAACAAATGAGCTTCTGGTGAACCCGTATCTATAGGATCCCTAGGGCTGATGAGACGAGTAGGAGAACCCAGCAGCAGGTAATGGCCACCAGAGTGTGTAGGTTACTGAATGCGAGGAAATCCAGCAGACATCCGGGCCTGACGACACTGACCAAGGATAGGAACAAGCCCAGGCACTTCTGGAAGTCTTAATCCCTGTGGTACAGTGGCAGCTGGTGGAACCTCATTGTTGCCATAAAGCACGTTACGAGGAACGCGGTTCGTGGCAACACCAAGCCTCAAATACTCTTGTGCCTCGTGCAGACGACGGCGGGTTTCCCATAACTCGCACACGAGATAGTGATAGGTTTGGTCCATGATACGGACCAACCTCGCTAACTCGCGTACGTATGGGTCTTCTCCAAACTGAATCTCATCAAACGCAATCACATCCGACCTAGGGCCGTGTTTCTGAAAGTGAACATAGGGTGGCTGAGACAGCTCCGTCAAATCATGACGAAGGAGGCTCATCATCCTACGCGCAGCTTCCTGCACAGCCATAGACTCGGAGGTGGCACGTACGTGGATGCAGTAGGGAACACTACCCACCACCTGTCTGGCGATCACATTAATGATAGCTTGGTACTCTTCCATGCCAGGACCTCGGTCTCGACGGTAGATGGCATACTTTGGCTGATACGTGAAATTGGCCCGCCACATCATATCTCGAAGCAAGGCCGGAAACCCGTCCACTTCTTCGGCTCGAGTCTCCTTAATCAAATACCAGCCACTCATCTACAGAGAAAAGACAAGGTAGGTAAGAAACTGACCTTGGAAAATCAACAGAAATGTGGATAAGAATTGATACTAAAAGAAGATAAGAAGTAAAAGATATCATGCTTAGCCTTTTAGAAATTAATTAGGTTAAAATAATGTCACAGAGACTCACTAAGGATAACGACCATGCTAATTCTATCCTACAGGCAAACGTATGCTCTGATACCAACGCTGTAAGACCCTCAAATATTGGAATGTGTCGAATTAAAATCATACTGGTAGTATAATTTTTAATTAAGGAACAATGTAGGTCCTTTATTAAAATCATACTAGAAGCATAATCGTAATAAGTAATGAGTTCAATATTCAGTTTCGGATATATGTCATGCAATAGTTCCTGTGATTAGTGACTATTGCGCATATATCCTTAAACAACATTGCATCATTCACATACAAGTCATACATTCACATAATTATACATCATTGGATACATCTCAAATTCGGTTGCTACAGTGTCAGGTTTGCTACAGTACCCGAAATAGCTACAGGAACAGATGACCTTGGGTCATCACAAAAATTCAACAACGGAAGCAAAATAAACGATAAAAACCACCAATGGCCCCATCATCCCGCAGCCTATTGCGTGGAGACTAGAACTAGCATCACTCGTTAGCGTCACCCTGATCGGCGCTAACGGGCATCTCATAAAGATAACCATCTTCACCTGCAACAAGAGGTCATAGAACCCTGAGTACGAAAGGTACTCAACAAGTCTTACACAAACTAATAAAAGAAAGTGTTTGATAGAACCTATACAAAGGAATAGAATTTTATATGCATAAGGTTATCAACAGAAGGCTTAATTGGTTCCATTTTGCATAAAGCGATACTTCTTAACCTACAGTGCTAAGTTTTAACAAGGCAGTTTGAATAAAGCAATTTGGACCAAAACATTAAGTGAACTGAGAACATAATCATAAATAGTGACAATAATTAAATGATAGATCAATATCAAAACATGCATGACATCCATCATGCCGAAATAGTTCCCAAAACCAAATTAGAGCAAAATCTATACAGGTGACATCAATTCAAGTGTCGTCCGTAACCGTGGACACGGCTATTCGAATAGTTTTATACCTTGCAAGGATGTACATCTTTACCCACACGATTTAGTTAGCCCGTAAGCCTCCGGAATAATAGCACACTGCCTTTGGTGTGCCGGCCGGGTAAACTAAGATTTGATATTTTTCAACAAGTTGACACTATTGAGTTGGATGACCCATGTGAGACTAATCCCGCTTAAACAACGACTGATAGCATATATCTAACCGGGGCTCACATGTTGTACCGGGAATGCCGACCCAATCAATTAAATGCAAACTCGTGTTAGCCACACATATTAGACCGCAGTCGGGGCCCTGAAGGAACGTACATATGATGGAACACATCTACGCCCTTACCCTTCTAAGAACATCTGATATCAATATAAGCTCCACATGGCATACGACACGGCCCGAAGACTTAAGCATCTATGCCATATGAAATCAATACACATGTCCTTACTCTCCTGTTTCCAACTCAATAGTATTAACCCTTTACTTAACCAAACAGTGCCCATACACCGCGTGTGGAAGTACGTTGGGACTTGAATTGGGTAGTCAGAGTTCAGTCCTTAATCAACCCAGACAAGACATCCACATTTCCCAATTCTCGTGCACAAAGGCACCCTCACTAGCATCCACTTGTCCAGATTTGAATCAATTTAACAACAAGATCAAAGATCATTTCAGATTCAAATAAACTGAACAAGAATCAGAATAAATAAAATTTATTTGTTGTTCCCGTGTTTGACAAGATAAGTTTGGTCAAACTCTCTGGCTTCTATGGATTTGCATGACTAAGCAAAAGTTAAAACTAAATACAATAACATCACAGACTACCTTAGGTTGAGTGTATGATTAAATTCAAGATAAGCCACAAGCTCAGGTCATAACTAACTAGAACAGAACACAAATAATTTTTAGAAAATTGCATGCAACAGTGTTACTGTATTTTATAACTCTACAGTTCAAAAGATTAGGATCAACACGGTGCAGAGAGGAAGCTTGCCTTGATAGTAGTAAATAACTTCTTGCTCAGGTTCTTGTGGTTCAACAAAAGGTTCAACAAACTCAGAGGAACCAGTATCTAAAATCAGAAAGATCCAATAAACACAAGAACTGACAAAGGACAAAAAGAAAAAGAATGCATGATCAAAATGATAATGCATGGGTAGCAATATGCTTAAACTATATTTAATTTATCAAAGATAATAAACCATATGTACCATCTGATGACACTCACTACCCAGATTTAAATTTTAATTTATAGCTACAGTATCAAATTTTTGGAACTGGAACAGGGCAGTTATAATTAATTTAATTATCTACCTCAACTTCATACAAATGAAATACTACAGGATAACTAAGTGTATTAAACTAGTGTTGTGAGCTAACTAGTCATTTACTACTTATTAATGTCAATTTAAGATTTAGGACTTTGTTGTCTGTGTGGTCGGTTAGACCAACACAGAAACGGCAAGGAGTCTCTTTACTATTTCGGCTGACTAGTGATGCTACACCATATAATTACTCTAAAAGGAAGTAATTAATACCAAGACCCACTACTGCTACCCTAATGACTCGGTTCACTTAAAGAAAAAGACAAACAAAGCTTTTGTCAGCTGGATCAAAAACAGCAAGGAACTCCTGATTACAGTCTTCGGTTGTTGCAGAAAAGTACACAAAACAAGGACTTTATCTTGGAGTTAAAACTATCTGATGATTAAGTAATATCACCACCTATCATTATTAACTCTAACTACTTGGTTTACTGAGAAAGAAAAAAAAAAAGAAGGTCGTTGTCGGTTTCACCTACAATAGATTACGAGAGATAGGATTTGCGACAAAAAAAGTGAATTGGTGACCTTAAGAATTTAAAGTAAGATCACTGGTGATGCTTGGGTTTAGTTAGATCCTAATCAAGATGATAAGCCATCATGAGAAACCCTAAATCCTGAAAACGATATGAAAGACCGAAAAGTTAAAATACAAGTTTTTAGCTATATCAAGATAGGAGCATCACATGATCAGATGAGTGATTCTTGTGAGCTAATGAGGTTCTTAGGGAGCTTAAAGTGACAGAAGCCAAGGTATACTTACCAGCTAGGGTTTAGAGAAGAAAAGATCAATTCTTGGTCAATAGAAAAGATCCAATGCCCTTTTCTTAGGGCTGACCAAAAAGAAAATGGTGGAATTTAGCTCAAAAGATCAGTAGGTACATTCTTGCTAAGGAAAGATGGAACTTAACTCACCCAGGTGAGGTTTTCCAAGATGAAGTTTCACAGGGTCAAGATGACAGAGAGAAGAACCTCAAGTCCAACCTACAAGAAATGACCAACATCACATTAGCATGAGAGTTAGGTCTTCTTGAAGTTGAACAATGGTAGAAGAACCAGAGAGCTTTACTGGAAAGAAGATAAGGATAATGAGCTCCTCCCTGGGTCAACAATGGAAGGAGTCCCTGACTAGGGTTTATATAGTGTACAGAGGTTAGTAGACCAACCGAGAATTATCTAGAACCAAAGAGGTGGCACTAAGGATAGATATGAAGAGAAAGTATCCTCTTTTGCACTGTTCACCACCCCTTACGCCGGCGAGAAATGTTACCTTTGGTGCACCGCACCTTGAGGAACAAAACCGCCACGACAAGCTGGGTCCCAGGCTGACCTCGCCATCAACAAGCGCCTTGAGGATCTCCAAGGCACAGCCACCATCCGATTCTGTTTGAGCGGCTGCAATGCGGTGGTTAAAAGAGATTGAAACGGTATCGCGAAACATAGGCCGTGCGATTTCCAACGAACGGCCACGATCGCGAGCAGCTCTGGAGTGGTCCGAACGCTCCAAATTCATGCGAGCCGTCCGATTGAGCTTCAGCGGCCCAAGATGTCATCTTGGCGTGGAGTGCGCCCGGCCCTAAAGGCCATCGCCGTTAAAGCGCAAACCAACGGCTAGGATCGAGGCGGCTCAAAGGCGGTCGAACGTCGAGAATGAATCTGGGTGGTCCATTGCGCATCAACGGTGGAAATCGTGCGGGTGGAAAGGTGGTCCAACATCACATGCGATCTGGGCCACACGCTAAGGATCCAAAGGTCAAGTGCTTTTCCATTTTAGATATTCTGAGAGGGTTGGCACGGAGATCGCGCACCATCGTTCACGATCCAACGGCCAAAATGAGAGGGGTTTAGGGCGTCCGAACAAAGACATTCCATCAGTCCGTTCGCGGAAATGGATGGTCGTGATGAGTGAGGTTTGACGCGCGTCTTGCGAGGACGGCTTGAGCCGGACTGGCGCACGGTTGAACTTCGACTCGGCGGGTCGAGTCGCTCTGATGTTTGGTCGGGTTTAGACCGAAAGGTTTGACCAGATCTGTTTCAACTTTTCAAAAGGTTTGACCGGGATTTCAAAAATAGCAAATAAATTTGTAAAATCATGAAATTTTGCAGACTTGCTACTAGGATGATATATTCCCCAATTAAAATTTTAAAATCACTGTTTCTTCTTTATAATACATAAATAATTCATTTAAATCCACCAGGGTTTATTTAAGGACAAAGACTTTTCTGAAAATCAAAATAATTTCTAAAAATTCAACAAAAATTATGTTTGGCCATAATAATTCGTTTGGTTTTTAAATAAATTACCTCTCAGTCGTAATACCAATATAGAGTGGTATTTCCTCTTGGAATTTTGATCAAGTTGGAATTTGTAATAGAAATCTGGGAAAATAGTTTATAACATGTTGCCTAATTTGCCAAAAAGGAACAGTGATGCTATGAACGACACCTTATTCTTGTTCATTAGAAATTTGAGGTATTCTGAAACAAGTTTCTTCATCTTTGGCGAATGTAGGACGAAACTTTCACACCATGTAAGGTCTGGCACGGTTCCTTTCTCTCGGCCTTGGACAGAGTGTAGCAAGCTGGGGGAAGGTATGTTTGTCCTTTATCGGTCTCTTTCGGTGCTAACTTGGTCTTTATGTTCATATCAACCAAGTCACGCCGTGTGTTGACACCATCCTTTGTTTTATCACGAATGTTCAGTAAGAGACCAATCAAGCTATCACATACATTCTTCTCCACATGCATGACGTCGATGCAGTGGCGAACTTCTAAGTGCTCCCAATAAGGTAAGTCCTAAAAAATTAACCGCTTCTTCCAGATGTTCTTCTGACGGGTCCTCAATTTACATCTCTTTCCAAGCACAACATCGATACCCTTGACCATATCATAGACCTCTTTCCCTCTAAAAGCCCTTGGAGCTGAACCATCCTCCTTATTTCTGTCAAATTATTTCTTCATCTTGCGGTATGGGTGATACCTGGGAAGGATCCTACAGTGACGCATGTACACAGTTTTGTGCGAGTTGTTCAGCCACACACTCTCGGTATCATGTAAGCAATGCAGACATGCTTTGGCTCCTTTTGTACTGAACCCCGACAGGTTACCAAGGGTAGGAAAATCATTGATGGTATAGAACAACATCGCATGTAAAGTGAAGTTATCTCGTTTGTACGCATCCCATACATGTATCCCTCCGTCCCACAATGTCACAAGAATTTCCAGTAATGATGCTAGGTACACATAAATATCGTTTCCAGGTTGCTTCAGCCCTTGGATAAGTAGTGACATCAAAATGTACTTCCACTTCATACAAAGCTAAGGAGGAAGGTTGTACATACATAGATTCACGGGCCAGGTGCTATGTCAGCTGCTCACGTTATCAAAAGGATTCATTCCATCTGTACTCAACCCAAACATTATATTCCTCGGTTCTGCACTGGGCAGAATCAGCAGGGTGTCTTATCTTTTCATATTTCTTACGCTCCTTCGAGTGCCAACGCAGCAATCTTACCTCCTTTGGGTTCGCAAATAAATGCTTCAAACGGGGAATTATAAGCAGATACCACAACACCTTAGTAGGAGGTCCTTGCTTCACATCAATGCCCTCGCCGTCATCGGAGTGATTCTTACGCTTGTATCGGGATGCTTTGCACACCGGACATACATGCATGTCTGCATACTCTTTACGGTAGAGGATATAATCGTTCGAGCATGCATGTATTCTTTCTACTTCCATTCCCAATGGACAAAGAATCTTCTTGGCTTGGTAGGTAGTTCTGGGCAACATGTTTCCCTCTGGAAGAATGTTCGCTAGGAGACCTACTAACGTCGTGAAACTCTTGTCGGACCAACCATTGCTTGCCTTCAATTACAACAGTTCAAGCACGAAGGACAGCCTTGTGTATTCCGGCTTGCAGCCTGGGAATAAAAGGTTTCCCCGAGTCCTCCACTAAGGCCTCGAATCTACCAAACTCTCTCTCACTATAGTCCCCTTCTGCATCGCATAGCATCTAATCCAGATTGTCATCGTACGACCTACCCTCATCGAAACCACAGTCCACATCCGGCATATTGTTGTCTCCCTCGACGATGTTACTACCTTCCGGTATAATCTGCTCTTCACCGTGACTAGTCTAACATGTACACTCCTTTTTGAAACTCCTACTAATCAATTGCCCATCGATCTGCGCTGGGTTGGTAAATATCTTCAGATTAACGCAATCGATGCATGTACAATACATAAATGTTATCCCCTTCTTCAACATATCCTGCTCGGCAGCTCTTTTAAAAGCAGACACGCCATCAATGTAATGTACAAATTAGATTAATGCACACAACTACTCTTCCTATTGACCAAACATACTACAAATTGAAGAGCGATTAACCTAGGGAAAATATAAATTTAAGGATTACAGATATCCTTACCGTTAGACCTCACGATGAAGATCCCAAATATCCCGCGAGATATTTAGATATCTTCCTATTGACCAACCTAGCTTACTTGCAAATCTACGGTATTTAATTACTTCACCAAACGCCCTAGAGCAGGTTGCCTCCTTCAAAGTAGCTGCATATCAGTCTGGAGTCGAGACGACAAGATATTTAATTGCGCATATCACAGACCATTATTAAAAAAGCGTCTGTGATACATAACAAAGATGGTTTTAAATAACCACCATCTGTGATAATCGTAGGCCTCACACGGGTCACCAGGACCTTCACAGACGGTTCTTTTTAAGAACCGTCTGTGATATTAAACCGACAGTTTTTGAATTATCACAAACGATTATTAATAACAACTGTCTATGATATTCGCTATTAAATATCTGGTCGTCTCCTCAGATCTAGATATATCTGAAGTGAGAGATGTCTCTGATATAAGAAACCGCTTTGAAGGAGGCGGCCGGCTCTAGGGCACGTTTGGTGAAAGAAATACCCTAGATTTTAAAGTGTGCTTGTTTTTCTATTTGTTCTTGGTGATCTAAGGTTAGTATTCCTTTGTCTCTGATTCGGCTGCTTTAAAGAAGATGGCAAGTGCGGCTAAGAAAGCAACGAAGCCCACGACGAAGCATGATCTTTTTTTTCAGTTGTCGTCCTCGCAGTATGAGGTGATGAGATAGTAGCCATGCCCTACTTCATTGAAGCTGACACACTCTCATGGCAGCCATTCTTTTTGAACTTGTACGGGATGTTCATACCATGACTGTATTCATTAGTATTCTCTGGCTGGTCGGTATGACCAGCCCCTACCAGATCAAGAAGAATGGCTACTAGGAGAGTGTGTGTTCGATGAGGTTGGTCATGGCTACTGTCATCCTCCTCATGCTGCGTGGACGACCCCAAAAAAAATCATTCTTTGTCATGGACTTTGCTGCTTTCTTAGGCATACTCACCCTCTTCTTCAAAGAAGTCTTATCAGAGATGGTTCTTATTAAAAATCGTCTGTGAAACACATCACAGACGGTTCTAATTAAGAACTGTCTGTGATAAATACAGATCACAGATGGTTCTTGTTAATAACTGTCTATGATATTTATATATCACAAACGGTTTGTTCCAATAAATCGCCTGTGATATATATCACAAACGGTTTATTCCACTAAACCGCCTCTGATAGTTCTATAGCCAAAAAAAATGTTCACACACCAGCATAAGTAGACCCAATCCTGAGCTTTCTCATCTTCTTCTAGTAGTTGAGCTCAGCTCGTTCTCCTTCTGGCCTCACCTCATCTCCTCCTCTTGAGTGAGGGCCATATGTCTGTGGCGTCGAGCTCACCGAATCGGATCTAAGGTTAGTATTCCTTTGTCTCTGATGCGGCTGCATGATCTTTTTTTCGGGGGGTGGTCCATGCAGCATGCAGCCACGACATACTTCAATGAACCAGTAAGTTCAAGAAGCATGGCTCCCAGGAGAACGCATGAAGAGGCTATTTCATTGGCATTCCTCCAGGCACAACTGTAGGCTCGGATCTGTGCCACGTAGCTTGTAGAATCCTTCTCCTCATGCTACTTGGGCACATCCCAGGCCTACAGTTGTGTTTGGAGGAATGCCAGTGAAATAGCCTCCTTATGCGGTCTTCAGGCAGCCATGCTTCTTGAACTTGCAGGCTCGATGAGGTTGGCTATGGCTGCTATCTCATCCTCCTCATGCTATGTGGATGACCCTAAAAAAAAACGTTACCAGAGACAGTTCTTGTTAATAACCGTCTGTGATACACAACTACCGACGGTTCTAATTAAAAATCGTCTATGATAATTAAACATCAAAGACGGTTCGTGGTTCTAACCATCTGTGATATTTATATATCACAGACTATTATAGTTTATAACCGTCTGTGATACATATCACAGACGGTTTATTCCACTAAACCACTTGTGATAGTTCTATATCAAAAACATGTTCGCACGCCACCATAAGTAGGGCCAATCCTGAGCTTTCTCATCTTCCTCTAGTAGTTGAGCTCAGCTTTTTCTCCTTCTGGTCTCACCTCACCTCATCTCCTCCTCTTGAGTGAGAGCCATATGTCTGAGGTGTTGAGCTCACTGAATCAGAGGGCCCTAGCGCTAGCCACTACTAGGCGGGTGGATTGCCCTAACTACCGTGTGCAAGTAAATGTGTTCTATGCCAACACCGAGGGAAATACTAGTCGGGTGTTTTACAAATGTCCTTATTTCTCAGTAAGTAAACTTGAGTTTGATTTCTTGCGGTTTGGATGTTTCTCCAGTAGCTATAAAATGTGTGTCTTTGTTTTGGCATTTATGCAGTTACATGGGTTTGTAGGATGTCAATATTCCCAGTGGACAGACACCATGGACAGAGCAAGGGAGTGTAGCAATACAGGGCAAAGGATGGATTATGGGCTGGAGCAGAGAATGGAAGTTGTGCTGGAGCAAAGGCTAAACATGCTAGAGTTGAAGATGGAGTGCATTCTGGACCATATCAACTGGCTCGAGAAGATTTTGTATGTGTGTATCATTGTTGTAATTTATGGCATATTTATTAAGTAGCTGGTTTCCTCTAATAGTAAAAAAAATATCACAGATGGTTCTAACCACAAACCGTCGGTGAAACATATCATAGACGATTATACTTAAAAATCGTCTGTGAAGTATTCATTATCACATACGGTTATTGTTAATAACCGTATGTGATATTTAGATATCACAGACAGTTGTTTCAACTAAACCGCCTGTGATAGTAAATGAGTTCAGCATAGACATGCAGTAACTTAACTTCAAACTGGATTTCTTATATCATTTTTTGTATTTACATATGGCCAAATAGCGTGGCTAGTCGCTTACTTACAAAAGATTTTTAAAAAGTAGAAATAATAAAATATCAGGTTTTTCTAGTGGCCCAAGTAGCTTGCTACCACCATTATCAAAGCTTCGTACGTGACGTCATCGGCATTAGAGGGTTCAGGATTAGCGCAGGTAGCCTGAAACACTTCCAACCTTTGACGTGATCGTTCCATACTCGCCCAAAGAAGCTCCTCTTGAGGAGTCAATTAGAAAAGTGCCCATAGGCCCTCTTCTCTTGCTTGAGGTGTCTTGGCTTGGTCGACTTGGTCGCCTGCCGTCTCAATGTTGCATTCCAAGCGACAGTAATCCTCCGGCAGACATGCCACCTCCTGCTCAAGGACTACACCGATGGCGAGGTTAGCTCGCCAGAAGCTGCAGACCACTCGGAAGACACAGCAGAGGAGGTCGTCTAGACGGCACAACATCGCCGTCACGTGTCCCGGCATATCGTCCGCCGGAGGAGGGAGGGAACTGTGATTACAGTGTCCTTCCTTAGCTTCCGCCAGCGTACGGCCAGCGAGGTGCTTGTACAGGATGGCCAGGCAGGCCATCAATGCCGGTGTCAGGGGAGAAGAGTGGGGAGCCATTTTGTTTGTGCTTGATAGTACGTAGAACGATGTGTAGTGAGGAGTACGGTGGTGGATGATCTCGTTTGTGCTTGAGAGTATAGCGATGTGTGAGAAGTACGGTGGCGGATGATCATTGTTATAAAACATGCAAGGAGTAACGTTGGCGCAGGATACGAAGAGACGCATGGCACGGGAGGCAAAGCAGCATTCAACATATCACAGACACTTCCAACCACAAACAGTCGGAGATGCAAAAATAATCACAGTTGGTTCGTATTCAAAACCGTCTGTGATAGTTATTAATATCACAGACGGTTTGTATGAAAAGCCGTCTGTGACACTTCACAGACGGTTTTAAACATGCACCGTCAGTGATATTAATAACTATCACAGATGGTTCTTGTTAATATCCGTCTGTGATATTTCACAGACAGTTTTAAACATGCACCGTATGTGATATTAATAACTATCATAGACAATTTTTAATCCGAACTGTCTGTGGTAATTTCATAGGCAGTTTTAAAGTTGAACCGTCTGTGACATCACATCTTCACAGATGGTTTTTACCGTAGCCAGTAGCACAGACATGCGCTAAACCAAAACTGTCTATGATTGTATTCAATACAGACGGTTTCGAGGAACCGTCTGTGATGAGGCATCCAGGATAGCCCCTTTTGTAGTAGTGCTTATACCTTGTTAGTTGCCTGAGGGTTGGATGGGAAAGCCACTGGGATTTTGCTGCTTTTGTCTTTTACTTCTGCTGCTACTCTACTCTGTTTAATACTTGTTTATATTTGGTTGATCGGGCACTGTTGTAATAACTGTACCGCTTAAGTACCCCTTTCAATTTACTTTACATGTGAATGTATGGATGTGAATGCCGATTGTTGTTAATGTGTGTACTAGCCACTAATCATGGGACTAGTATAGTACACACATAAGGTCTTCAGGTATTCCACGCCCGAGGGTCTGACACAAAGGTACCGGCAGCGACGGCTCTAGTGGCCCACCACGACTGTGCGGCGGAGTTGGGCGGCAGTGGTTGTACGGGTGTGGGTGACTTCATAGTTCTAGCAATGTTTCTGACTAACCAACTAACGCATGAGCATCTACGGGCTACAAGGAATGTACTGATGCCAACAGGGATGACGGGGATGGTCAGAGGAGGTTCGGTGACGACGTCCCGAGGTGGCAGCGAGGTAGGCAACGTGGGGAGCTTGCTAGAGAGGAAGAAGAGCCTTGGCGATGCTTGGGACTTCTTCGGGACTTCCACTGGGTGCTCTTGGTGTCATGGATCAGATCAAAGCGCGATGAAGCTCGATTGGTTACTAGAATGGCGGTTTTGGTCGACAGTGAGGAAGACAACGATGCTGGCACAATCCTGAGAAATAAAGTTAAAATTAATAGGGGGAAAAGATCCTCATGCTCCAAAACGTAGGGTGACGTGGGTGGCGATGTAAGAGCTTCACTAGAGCAGCTAGAATGGTGAGGGATCATGTCGGTCGAGATGGGGCTTGGGATCTTCCTCGAGTTTGAGCTCGGTTAAGGAATGGAGAAGATGGCAGATGCAGATAGGGAAATGGCGAGGGGGTAGAAAGAGCTCTGGATAGCCTTATATAGGCAGGGGCGGCGAGCGCAAGAGGGAGCCATGGGCACCGGCAGCGTTACGCTCAGGTGTACGGGCAAGGATGGGCGCTAGTCGAGCAAGAGCAGGGCATGGGTGCAGCGATGCGGGCGAGGGAGGAAACCAAGGGCGTGCTTTTGAGTCGGTGGGCGGGGCAATTAGAGCGGCATGGGCGAGCTAACCAGGCCATGGCGCGGGGCATGCTGGCACTGAACGCCGCGCCGTGTGGTTGAAGAACCTTGATGGGTGGGGTCCACCCGTTAGCGAGGGGAGCTAAGTTAGGGTTTCTGATTTTTCTAAAAATGGCTGAGGTTTTTAGGAAATTATTAGACATAGTAATTTAACTCTGAAAATTATGAAAATTTTAGGGGAGGCTTAGGACACAGTAAAGATTGTTATGTAAATTTTCTAGTGTTTTGTTTGTAATATATTTTTCTCTAAAATTATTTCAAGCTTCTGTTTTTATTGTTTAACTTGAGGATAGTTTCAAAGTATACTTTAAATATTTTCTCATTTTATATTCAATACACTTATGATAAGCTTCAATTTTTAAATACCAACTTTCGTTTTAATTTGTTATGATTATGAATTACGTCTATGTTTCCAAGAATTGATGCTTAGGTTTTAAAATCAATAAAAACCTTGAATGAAAATCCAGATAAATTAAATGGCAAAGGAATGCATAAATTTTTTGAAAAGTTCACATTTTTATACATTTGAAACATAAGCCCATATTTTGGGTTGTTACAAATTCCTTTTTAATCCTCTTTCTTAATTCCTTCATCTATTTTCTAATACTTTTAATTAAAAACGGAATATTACACTTAAAAAATAGCCTCGTCAAAAACGAAATAAAAGGAATGTCTGTACTAAATTATCTCATGCGTACCACACGTCTTTTCAGAAATATATTCAGACGAATTAAAGGAAATAAATTCTATTTTTCATGGTTATATCACATAGGCAAAAAAAAATATGAAATGCAAGTTCTGTGTCCTTCACAGGTATTAACCTCGTTAAAAAAATAGCCACCAAAACGGGCGTGATGGTGTTCACGTTCTCTACCTTGTAGTGTCAAAAAAATTATGAGATATCTTCATTTAAACCAATAGTTAAGAAGAGGTACATTAGAATCATAGTTCGCGCTCTGACACACTGGGCACCTCAAAAGTCAGAACAAGATGAATGTATACATCAGTAAGCTTACGATTACCTCTCTTTGTCGCCAAACAGCAAGATGAACATTCAAACGTTGCCGGTCTCATGAAGTCATACATAGCCGATAAGGTCATTAAAGTTACTGCAACCGGCAAATTGTCGACAATGTCATAATTGCAGACGAATTTTGTTCAATTACATGGACAAGCAATCGGTGCAGTAAAAAACCATGGCCTGCAACTCTGCGGTTGTTTCATCAACTTCAATTAATGCTGAAACTAGATATTTGTTGTTAGAGGGATACGAGACATCATATGTGCTTAAAATAATATTTACTGTGATGAATATACCGAAAACCGCAATCATGGCGACAAAGAGAGGTCATGTCGTGAAATTTTAGGTGTCATTAATTAGTAACTTCACTACTCATGTTGTCCTCTTCTTCCTTTTGTTTCTCTAACTGCAATAAAGTTTGATCGTGAAATTTTGTGAGGTCATATCGTGAAATATTAATGCCAATATCCCTACAAATAATTTGATAGGCATTGAGACTTTGATACGTCCAGCATGAGTAAAAAAGGACTGTTGACACAGCAGATTTTTAGTTCCATACACTACAAAATTAAAGACTGTTGGCATACACAAGTGATCTTTTGCTATAATTTTGAGATAGCGCGTACATCGAAATTAGTTTCGACTATTAGTTGTAGGTATGCTAAAACCTATTACTAGAGCATAATAACCCTAATTGTATGAATGCCTAAAGATGACAAAAAGTGATGTTTCTGACTAGGTCTGTCTTCCTAGACTATGTTTGGGAAATCGCGATATCATGTTGAATGGGGCAGGTGGAGACAAACAGCATAAGCTTTTTCTTCGGTAAACCAATGTCCAATAACAAATTAATTACCTTTGAGTAACAACATAGCATATGTAGTCAGGTTTGAGCAAACGTCATGATTTTCTTTCTTTCAAAGAGACAGTACACCGAGGACGCACACCACACCCACATACACTCATGCGAAAGACACACTCGTATGTGCTCACTACACATGCTAGAAAATTTTGCGGAGGCTCCTATTCATCACATAGCATGGGCACGTGCTTTCCCACTGAAAACAAATGAGTGTGTCTACATTAATTAAATAAGGAACACCGTGCTGATCCTAGGGACCCGGCTGAACAGGAACAAACACACTCACTCCTACGACCAAGCCACTGTTCGTACTATATATTGTTGAAAACAATAACATAATCCAAATATTATAATAACAACCATCTTTTATTTAAATTAATTTTATGAACAAAAGAACAAGAGAATATATTATAGTGGAAATAAGATAAATTCCACATCATTCTTGTTGTCCAAAGTGGGTTTTCGGTAAACGTGTCATTCAGTCGTTTCCTCACCATCGAGGCAAAATTATTATCTTCAACTTTATCGTGTGTTTGACGCGTCAAAAAGTATATTTGATGTGCGCTCCGCGATTCTTATTTTCTCACAAGTGCGCGTGCCAATGTCCACTACTCTAGTGGCGAGATGCTTATCTTTATTGTCCTGTAATACAAATAATTAAGTTGTTCTCCTATGATCTATATGTTAACCTTCTTTTGCACATATATGTACTTCGTTGAAAGCACTTGCATTATGTAAGTGTTCATGACCTTGTTTTCTTGTCTCATATGATTTTTGATGCATTTGTAAAAGTATATTAATATAGTTTTATCTACTAATAATACAACCAATAATACAAATAAAAATTGGGTCTCATTAGAGTTTTCAATAGACTATAACATATATATAATAAAATCCTTCTGACTGTTATGTAATTACATTCATTCAGACATTAATTGAGCACAAAAGAACCAGTAGCAGCATATATAGCAATAGGCTGGTTCGTGAAAGCTATCAAGAGTTTCTCATGGTTGATAAATCAATTTCCAAGTAAATGGTATGTACTGCTGTTTAATTCAAATTTATATACACAAACAATTAATAACCTGCTATGTACAACAAAAAATAATTGTTAAACACACAATTCACTCATTTTTTATTAAGCATCGCTGAAATTGATATATATATATATATATATATATATACACACACACACTATTATCCATTTTACTGTGTGCCTGACATCCAAAGGCTATTTTGTTGCGCTACGACGATTGTTTATACTCCTTTAAAGGAAGTGCCCAAGTTATGAACACTTGTCTTTCCGGTTATGATATTCTTGTACACAAATCACAACACCACTACAGTGTTGAGGGAACTTGTTCTGCCAGTAAAATAGTATTTGAGGCTAAGGATATGTCAGTAAAGACTATTTGCTGACGCATGTTCTGCCGGTAGTAGTACATCCGTAAGCAAAGATCTTTTCTAACAGACATCAGTGCATTTTACCGAAAGACTGCCAGTACCTATTTATCAGATTTTCCCGGCAGAAATATTATTACAGAAAACAACTTATTCCCAACATACTAACTACTGCCGACAGACAATATTATCTTGTCAGACAGTTCACCCATAATTTTTACTTTTCCCAACATACAGCTCTGAAATATCACCCATAATTTTTACTTTTCCCAACATACAGCTCTGAAATAGATGAATTTTGAAATTCGATGAAATTTGAAAGATTTCGAGTACAGCTGACAGACATACCGCTGGTGAGCATCATGTAATCCCTTTTTACAACTACATATTTCTGCAATATATACCAAATTAGGACCAAATCTGCGTGATGAAATAACATCACAAAAATGTAACAAGTTCAAACATACATTATGGAATAATTTCTTTTGTGCAGTAGGATTTCGTACCACAAAAAATATTGTCATAAACTGTTTACCATGAAGGCCATCGCGCATCTAGACTTCAACAGTTAATGTATAACATTTCTACAGGCAAATGCAACTCCACTTTTACTTCTAGGCTGACCGTAAGAGAGAGAGTCCCTGGTGTCGGCACCAAATTAAACATAGCTTTACATATGCTGCATGAGCTATCATACGTGGTGCCTGTTCTTCAAGATGTAAGATAAAAAATACACCGTGCAATCATATGAACGGACGACACCAAGCATTGCCAGTACAACAACCTGCAACAAATGTATCACTACTACAAAACAAGTTATAGAAGACGCCTCATCACAGACGGTTCTTTTGGAACCGTCTGTGATATGTAACTATCATAGACGGTTTTTAAATAGAACCGTCTATGATACATCACAGACGGTTCTTAACAAGAACCGTCTGTGATAATCTCAGTCACCACAGACGGTTATTGTTAAGAACTGTCTGTGAAATATCACAGACATTTCTATTTACAAACCGTCTGTGAAGTCTCCGTATAGCACAGATGGTTCATAT
The DNA here is from genome assembly GCA_036346405.1 of Phyllostachys edulis. NCBI lineage: Eukaryota > Viridiplantae > Streptophyta > Magnoliopsida > Poales > Poaceae > Phyllostachys > Phyllostachys edulis. The sequence goes on along the minus strand of CM070551.1, from coordinate 75,402,889 downwards.
TAAAAACCGTCTGTGACTTGGAATTTTACCATGGCTTAAAAATTTTCTTACTTTCTGATTTTACCATGCCTTTAAATTTTTCTTACTCTTTGATTTTACTAAGGCTTGAAATTTTTCACTCTCCAATTTTACCATGACTTAAAAATTTTCTTACTATCTGATTTTACCATGGTAGCCAATCATCTGCCGCGGCACACAATCCTCTGCCGTGGCAACCAATCCTCTGCCGCGGCACACAATCCTCTGTCGTGGCACACAATCCTCTACTGCGGCACACAATCCTCTACCGTGGCAGCCAATCCTCTACCACGGCACACAATCCTCTACCGCGGCAGCCAATCCTCTGTCGTGGCAGCCAATCCTCTACCGTGGCACACAATCCTCTGCCGCAAAGACACGGTAGAGGATTGGCTGCCACGGCAGAGGATTGGCTGCCATGGTTAAATTTGAGAGTAAGGAAAATTTGAAGCCATGGTAAAATAGGAGAGTAAGGAAAATTTCAAGCCATGGTAAAATCAGAGTCATAGATGGTTTTTAATACAAACCGTCTGTGATGATATGCTTATCACAAATGGTTCGTATCAAAAATCGTCTGTGAAGTATCATAGACGGTTCGTGATACAAACCGCCTGTGATATGTCATCACAGACGGTTTTTGTCTGAAACCGTCTGTGATTCGCAGCGCAGGAGTTCAAAAAAATTTGAACGCGTGCGCGGGAGGGAACATTTTTTGGGGCTGTGCTTACATGTTTCCGACTAGGACGCGCTGGGGTGAGGCTAACTAGGAGTTCAAGCATATTTTTGTCGAGCCACGTCATCTTCTCTATTTCGTGCTGCCGTCGTCATTTTCCTTTGTCTCTCCCCGTCTGGTGAGTTATCGTTTGATTCGTTGGCTTTATGTCATCTCTAGATCCTCCAGATGCTAATACTCGCCTCTCGTTGCCTAGTTCTACCTCAAGCTCGCAATTACCGTGAACCATGCTCCATCATATCCACTCGCCACCGTCAAGCTGTCCCGGAGTGGCTCCGTCATCGTCATCCACCTTCGTGAGCTCTTGGACCCTCGTGAGTGGAAGTGTGAGGTTTAAATAGCATTCCCGCTCCTTCTAGCTCGCTGCCACCATTTAGCTTCTCGTCACTGCCGCTGCCGCTGCCACTCATTGTCGGCACAACTCTAATGACTATAGATCTTCGTGCCGCTACCGATAGCATTGTGGTTGCTTCCTGGAGTCATCGCACGTATTCATTTGTTTTCTCTGTCACAGTCATACCATTGTGTCGCCTCTTGTCGCTGCCGGTAATACTTCAGAATCCATTTTTTTACAATAGAAAAAACTATCACAGACGGTTCTTGTTTAGAACCGTTTGTGATAGCTTTTTTTATAGACGGTTTGAAAACCGTCTGTGATGACAGGCGTCATCTGTAATATCCCAAACAATGGTGTGTGTTTCAAATGTAATAAAATGACGATAAATAAAAACTTTTGATGCCTCATGATGTCATTTGAAATTTCATGGGAATTTTTCCCTAGGGTTTCCTATTTTCTAAGATCAATGTTTCTATTGATGGAAGCATAATCTTTGAAAACCATTTAAGCAAATCTTGAGATCATCCCCTGGAAATATTTTTCCTAAGTTCTAGATCATCCTAGTAACCTCTCTGAAAAATATCATAATTTTCAGATTTTTGTTGCTATTTCTAAAGAGCTAGTCAAACCAGTTTGAACTTTGGTCAAACTCCTTGGGCAGCCTCTTGTGAATTTTCTAGAGAGAAATACAGTGCATGAAAATTCCTAGAAAATTTATACAAGGTTTTCATCTGATCCAGCAAGCTTCCATAAAAATTTTAGAACTTTTGGAGCTTCGGAGCTACCTCTAAAAATTCCCTATCTTCTCAGCATTTTAAAATCATAATCAGAAATCACTGTTCCTCAGACTCAGACCCGAGTTAGACTCCGACCAAGCCTCTTGACTCAGCCCAACCAACTAAACCGCACCTCACGTAAGCCATCCGATCGTGCATCGATGGCCCTGATCACTTACCGCTTCGATCAGGTTTAAAGATTCTCACGCATTGTCGACCGTTGGATCTCGATCCAACGGCCCGCGCCAACCCAATTCTCTCTCTCTCTCTCTCTCTCACGGCTGTGTCACTGCACCGTGGACCCCACCAGTCAGTCGCGTCATCAACCTCGCGCTGGCGCTCACATAGGACTTCGCTTCGCCACGCGCCGCTACTCCTCCGCTTAGCAGCCAGCAGCACGCCGTGAATCCACTGCCCATCCTGACCACTCCTGGGGCTTTGCCGGTTCACGCCGCCTCTGCTCCATTTGCAACTCGGGGATAATACCCCCTCTTTTGGCCGTTGGAAGCCATTCCTCCTCTCGGTGGCTGAGGAGGGAGGCGCTGGTTTGAGCTCAGCTCTAGGGTGAGCTTCCTCCACATGGTTCCCCCTTCTTCCTCTTCCTTCACTGCTCCCTTGTGCACCGGTTTGAGCCCTTGTCTTCGTGTGTAGTCCGAGGAGACGAGGCGCGCTCCCTGCTGCTCCAGAGCACGCACCCGAAGCCACCGCTTCGCCATCTTCTTTTCCGGTGAGCTTTTCTTGCTCCTAGGTGCGTCACCGTGCGCCTTTTTGCCTAAGGAGGAGATCCCCTCAACTAATTTTGCCATTGTATCACAGGAGCTCAAGGATTTTAGCTTTTCCCCTTTCACGGCTATGAGAACCCTTTTCTTCTCCGACGCCGATCTGGTAAGGCATTTCTCGATTGCCTTCATTTACACCATCTACTAGGGTCACTTGAGCGGTTCCAACATCTTTTGTCCTCTTTCTTTGCTCAGGGCAAGCTCCCCTCGTTAGCACCATCGCCGCCGCCGCTGTTCTTCGTCGCCGGCCCAACTCCCGCAACCTCCCCACCTCCGGGTCATCGCAGTAAGTTCCTGGAGCCCCTCTTATGCTCATGCGCATCTCTGATTTCATTTGGCGCCGCTGCTTCGTGCAATGCCACAACGGCTGTAGTGGCTCCTCCGCCCCGCTCCGTCGCGCCACCGCTGTGAGCCACCTTAGTCCTCACCGTCGGTATCTTTAGCTTTGCCTAGCTGCCAGGATCCCGTTTTGAGCATTCACTCAGGCCACCATGGCGCGTAGCGCCGGGCCAGCCAGCGGGAGCTTCAGGAGGCGCTTGAAGCGTCGCGTCAGCGTTAAACAGAACTCTAGCGGCATGATTAGGAATTAATGGCGATGATTAGTAGTTAATACGTATCTTTGTCAGCAAATCTGGTTTTAACTGCGTTAATGATTGGTTTTGTTAGCTCTGAGTGTATTACAAGTGGGCCCAAAGCCTTAAGTGCACAGTTGTGAATCCATGGACCGGCCATGGACCCTCGGTCCATGCACTATGTTGTGGACCGGGAGTATGACATGTGGACCCCACATGTCAGGCCGCATTTTATTTCAGAAATTAAAATGGAAAAGGGCACTATTCAGAGGGCCCACTGATCAGTGTCTATGGCTAGGTTAGGCTGGGTATAAAAAGTATTGTATGTTTATATGAAATCCGAAATGCTTTATTTATGAACTGAAAATCGGTTAAACTTCAAAATTGCATAAGTAATTCATTCTAGCTCCAAAATTGATGATTCAAATTTTGTTAGTTTCCTTTTTAAATGTACTTTAATATAAAAATGGGTTGAATCATGTTACTGTTACAGAAAACACTTTTGGCAAAATTACTTTAGGATTAGTAATATTGTTGCATTACAAATTGCTTTAACTTCAAAAATGCATAAGTATTTATCTTTAACTCCAAATTGAGTAAACTCAACTTTGTTGGAATCCTCGGTTAGTGTAGTTTGTGGTAGAAATTATTTTGAGCATGTTGTTGTTACGAAAAATCTCATCTTACAAATATCTTGTGCACTACTTTCATAACTTTGAAAAATCATAGAAAATTCATCTTAGCTCCAAATGAGGTGAATCAAATTCCATTGTTCATCTCATGTGGTGCTCTGCCTACCATAAAAATGTCAAGTACACCACTGCTCTGGAAATTTTCACCAAAACAATTAATTTGGATGAACAGTAACCGCTAGCAATTGAATTGGATTTTCTGCAAAGCTGACCTTCAAACTGTCATAACTTTTGCATAGTACATCCAAATCAATTTATTCTTGTTTCTAAATTCACCTAAAATCATGATCTACATTCTGTGAATTTTTCATGATTTTTGGATGAATTTGAAGTTTTGGGTCTTTTCGGTTTTATTCGTTTCTTATTGTGCTTTCGATTCTTTCGCTAGGTTCCAACGAAATTATTGATTGCGCGAGTGACGCTCTGTAGCAAGAAAGTTATCCTGAGCAAGGCAAGAACATTGATCATAAATGTCCCATTACTTTCAAGTCTAATACTTTGTTTATAAATTGTATGTATGCATGCTTTTGTGTCAAAGTTTATTTTCCCGATTAGAGGTAGTTATTCCTATTGCATGGTTGCCATTAAATTGTTCATCCTCTGCCACTAAACATAAGGTATTAATCTCACCGGTGAATTAGAGCCCGGTGGTTGAATTATGCTCTTTTATTGTCTTTACGGTGTCATGCTTAGAAATGCGTAGCTACTGGTAGAATTGGGCGGTTATGGACTTAGTCGATAACCTTGATCACACAAAATTATTATTATCATTATGCTCAGCACCTTGTGCTTTGTTACTTTGTAAAGTCAAAAACTGAAAATGAAAATGAAATGTTTGAGACTTGGGCACAATGGTTGATGGTGTGATCTTTTGGGTGTGACTGGATCGGTGTCCAAGTCAATTAAGGACCGAGTTACTTGCACCACCATCCCGAGCAATTTGTGTGCTAACCACATGAGAGGGATATGGGACCTCTCTTGACTTAGTACTTTGGCGTGTGTTAGCTCCGAGTCGCAGGAGCTTGTGTGCGTTGTGTGGAAAAAGAAATGGCTTGTGTTGTGTTATTGGGTGTGCGGTGGTGGAGTTCCCGGTAGGTTCTCCACCTCAAGGGACATCCGCAGTTGCTACGGCTAGGCCGATGTCCCGACACAACATGTGGGTCCTCCATGGGAGCCCCGTTTGCACACACAAGGGCGGTTCACGGAGGGTTTCACCCATGTGGGCGACTCGAAGTTAATGCATTATATTGGAAACATCTCGTACGACTTAGCCGTGCCGGCATACCAAAGTTAGTGTGCTTAATCTTGTGGCAAAAAGGCGGTCTGACATGTGGGTACATTGGTACACCCCTGCAAGATTTAAACTATTCGAATAGCCTTGTCCTAGGTTATGGACAAGCTTGGATACACCCCGTGAGAACTAGACTATAACATTTAATTAAAACTTGATGTGGGTGATATGAATGGGGAATTCATGCTATTTTTGTGGTGGCTATTGGGTTAGCCACTTCCAGGATGTCTTTTATTATTTGTTACTTGTATCTCACTGTTTTTGTCAAATAAAAACAGATTGTAAAACTGCTTTAAATCTATTACATTATTGCAAATGAAAACTTGCTTTATGCTGAAAATGAGTCTAGAGCCTCCTCCACTTAAATAAGCTTGCATGTAGCTATGTATAGGCCTGTTACACTACACGTAAGTCTTGTGAGTACATTTTTGTACTCATTTGCTTTGCTTAACTAATTGTTGCAGAGGAGGAAGCTGATGCCCAAGGGATACACTTTTGTGAGATGTGCGGCGGATTTGACGACTAGGTTGGTGGCCCGGTTGGTTGCCTTGTGGGTTAAAGGCACACTAATTGGCTTTTGTTTGTCGCCATCTTATGGCTGTTTGCTTCCGCTGTTTATCTAACTCTTTAGTTGTTATTTGGCTGGTCGGCCCCTTTTGTAATAACTCTATTATGTATGTCTTTCGAATTGCTTAATTGTACTTTGGTTCTATGTGTTGAATGGAATTGATGCATAATTTTTGTATGGGGTATGTATACTACAATTTTGGGAAGTACATATACGCCGAGAGTCGCGATATTTGATTTGTAATGCTTGAATCGTCTTGATGGTTAAGTATTACAAGTTAAATACCCCGGGTTCTCACATCATCACAGACACATTCCAGACGGTTTAGAAAATCGTCTGTGATGACAATTTAGAACCGTCTGTGATGACACTTTGTGTAATAGTGTATCCACAAAATCACATGCTTGAATCTATCTACTCGAGCATGCAAGAATAGATGCACGAACGCTCCCATGAATTCAAAAGGAATTCACAAGAACAACAAGATACGAGACCTTACAATACGATGCCAACATAGATTTATAGTAGCTAACTTAATAAAAATCACAAAGCAAAGTGTAAAAATAGATAGAGGTGTTACATGGCTATTTATAGCCGGACTGCACTAACCGCCGACACACCTAACCTGTATACAAATAAAATAATATAATTATATTTTCCCGATGATCTTGTCTATTCAGGTCAAAGCGGCGAGGCGAAACCACTATGGGGCCCTGGGCTGCATGCGAACATCGGAGAGACAATTCTTGAATGAATCGCGATGGCACGGAAGCAAATTCTCTAGGCCCTTCCCCCACACCGTTTGATCCTCTCCTTCACCTGTTGCACTATAGCAAATGGACGACGGATACGAGGGCCTTCCTCGAGGCCTCGTCCCAAGATTTAGTTTCCCATGGCACATGGGAGGTGAAGCGAAAACCATACTTTTTCAATACCATTCCAGATGTTATACCGGTACCGATCCATACTAGTGTACCATTCTGGAGTTTAATATAATAATATATGTTTAATTATATGTACACTAAATTTCACTTGTAATATTACTCCAAATACATAATAGTAGGATCAAATATAACATATACTTCAATGAGTTAAAGTGACGGTATCTTTAATTCCACTGGTATGGCTGACATTATCCGTTATCGAAGCTAGTATGACCAAGTATCCAGTCAGTACGGCCGGTACTGAAACCACAAGCTGCTTTGGTGGAAAAAAACTAGAAATTTTGGGCGAAACATGCACGCGGAAGCATGACCGTATCAACATGGATTGCCTTGGTCCTGTTGTGCAGCTTTGAAGGCAGCTGGGCCTGTCGATTATCACACTACGGACTACGTAGTCAGGCGGACACTCATAGGACCAGCTTGTCAGAGCATCAGTGCGACGAATTTTTAGCATCTAGGGAGATAGATATAACATCCCACTATTTCAAACTATGGTGTTGGTTAATCTAAAATGTTTCATCATGCATCTTTGAGATTTTTTCTGCATTTTAGGAAAATTAATAAAAAGCATGAACAAATGATTTTTCGAGAAAAATTAAAAGCTGGTAAAATCCTAGAAATAATTTTAAAAATCTTATATGGTCTGAGCAGCATCTCCAAACATTTTTGAGATTTTTGGAGTTCATTTGCCATTTTTGCAAATCATTTCAACCTGCTCTGTTTTGAATTAAAATCAAATCGCTCTCTCGTGCCGCTATGTGTGGGCCGAAAGTACGTTAGCCTCATTCCATTTTCTCAAGAACCAAAGCCTCTTGCTCCGTGATTCAGTGGGAACCCGAGGCATCCCCTTGGTCGCCAGTGAGCACACCACCCACCCGCATCGGCACTCGTGATGTCTTTCTCCCTCAACATCCACGTCCAAGCTCTCCTTACCCCCACCCCACCCCCCCCGGTAATGCTTTCCTATCAGATGTTGTTGAAATTGGGACCACGGGGAAGCAGAAACTGATCGTCTTCCCCTTGTCCAGCTGGCTTGCTCGTTACCGCCATCATGTTCCCCTGCTGTGGTGTGTTTCTTGCGTTGTCCTTGCACAGCGTCGCGCTTTTCCATCTCGCATTGCAAACCCCTCAAGATATTCATGTTTTCTGTAGTAGGTCATCAGATCTGAGCTATCTTCTTCATCTTCGGCTACCACCGCAATTCTTGTCGATCCTTGAAGACCTTGAGTATATCAGGCAAAGTGAGCAGTGGGGCTGATGTGAGCTTTTTCCTTAACTCGTGGAAACTCTCGTTGCACGAGGATGGCCATTCAAACTTCTTCTCCTTCTTTAGAAGTTGAGTCATCGGTCTTGCAATCTTGGAGAAGTTCTTGATGAAGTGGCGGTAATATCCCGCCAGACCGAGGAAACTTCGAACTTCATGAACGGTTTGGGGCTGCTTCCAATCTAGAACCTCTTGGATCTTGCTTGGGTTCACTGTCACACATCCTTTGGATAGAATATGGCCTAGGAAGCCAACTTCTTTTAGCCAAAATTCACACTTGCTGAATTTGGCATACAACTGATTTTTCTACAGCTTGTCGAGCACTAATTGCTGGTGCTACTCGTGCTCTTCTGCGGTCTTGGAGTAGATGATGATATCATCAATGAAGAACACTACGAACTGATCCATGATCCAAGTACTCCATGAAGATCTTGTTCATGATGTTCATGGAATTTGCAGGAGCATTGGTAAGTCTAGAAGACATTATGGTGTACTCGTATAGACCGTAACGAGTCGCAAAGGCAGTTTTCTTAATATCTTCAGGTCTGACATTGAGTTGAAAAATATCTGGTTCTCAAGTCAATCTTCGAGAAGATACATGCGCCATTCATTTGATCGAACAAGTCATCAATCCTTGGAAGGAGGTATTTGTTCTTGATGGTGACTTCATTCAGAGAACGATAGTCGACGCACATCCTTAGACTGTCGTCCTTCTTTGTGACGAACAAAGCAGGACTTCCCCATGGAGATGAGCTAAGGCAAATGAATCCTTTGTCCAGTTGTCCCTTGAGTTGTTTCTTCAATTTAGCTAACTCATCAGAATCCATATGATAAGGCCGTTTGGATATAGGTGTTGTTCTAGGTATCAAGTCGATGACAAATTCCATGTACCGATCCAGCGACATTCTTGGCAGTTCGTCCGGAAACACATCGGAATATTCACATACCACGGGAACTTGATTAAGATCTAGAATTGATGTGGAATTGAGCTTGGCCTGCTATGATGGAGCGGCATGTGCGGAGGTAAATACGATGCGCTCTCCGTTAGGGTTGACTAGAGAAACTGCTCGATTCGCACAATCGATTATTCGTTAATATTTGGATAACCAATCCATCCCAAGGATTACATCTAACCCAAGGGTGTCTATCAAGATGTGGTTGGATCTGAATTTTATCCCACAAATTTCTATATGAACTTCAAAACATCTGAGTTGTGTCTGTAGGACGTACCCAGGTGAATGAATTAGTAGGACGCTATCTAGTAGTGTAGTTTACAATTGTTGACGCATGGAAAACTTCTTAGAGACATAGGAATGAGTTGCCCCAGAATCAAATAACACTAATGTAGGTACGAAATGTATGAGAATTATACCGTCACCACATCAGACAATGCGTCGGCCTCCTCAGCAGTTGTGTGGTTCAGACAACCATGTCCGAAGCCTTGCACCGGCTTCAGTGCTTGCTGCCCTCCTGGGCCTTGAGCGGGGCCTTAGGGTCTCTACTGGACTCCAAATGGCTGAGGTTGAGGTGCTGGTAGGTTCTTCTTTGGGCACTTGTTAGCATAATGCCCGCGCTCATTGCAATTGAAGCACGTGATGTCTGTTGCCCGGTTTTGACCACTAGACGACTAACAACCTTAGTTATATTGTTGAACCACTGCTAGTTGAGGTTGGGGAGCTAGTGCTTGGAACCTCGGAGGTGGTGGTGCTGAATGGCAAGCGTTTGATGGCTGCCAGACTCGCGGTCTCGGCTGACTACTGCTTGCTGATTTGTGAGCAAGCCATTAGCGCTTGCGGCTTTCCACCACTGTTCGAGTGCTATCTTTGAGTCGGATTGCCTTGTTGATCAAGGTCTGGAAGTTGGGGATGTCGTTGGTAGTAAGTGACCACTTCATCTCGTCATTCAATCGCTCTCGGAACAGAGCGACCTTCCTTGCCTCATTCGGTATCTCGGACGCCGCATAGCAGGCAAGATAGTTGAAGTGGTGCAGGAACTCCATTACAGTCTGGTTCCCTTGTCGGAGTTTGTAGAACTCCCGCCTCTTGATTTCCATAAGACTCGAAGGGATGTGGGCATTACGGAAAGCTTCTTTGAAGGCGGCCCAAGTGATGGCCTAGCCTTCAGGGATTTTCCCACCAAACTGCGGCTGCTCCTTGTAACGGATAGGAGGTGTAGAGAACCTTCTCCTCGTCACTACACTGAGCAATGATGAACTTGCTCTCTACGGTGCGAAGCCAATCATCAATGTCGAGAGAGTCGGCAGTTGATGCAAAGGTTGGTGGTCAAGTCCGCATGAATTCGCCCATCCTAGATGATGGTCGGTTGATAGCAATATTTGTTTCCTCGTGCGATGCCAAAAGTTGCGATGAGCCTGCACTCAACCGCTTTCAGCGAATCAGTGTTGGTTTGGCGCCCTTGCTCAATCATGGCGAGCACTTGTGCCATAGTGGGCGGCGGTGGTAGAACTTTGGTTTCTGTAGTAGCGGCAGGCTGAGACTGATCAGCTTGCTCTGTTGTCACGGGCAGATGATGAAGATTGGGTAGCGAAGGCGCAAGAGTCTCGCCTCCTGGTTGCTGCGATCCGGAGGTGGCTTCCATTGCCATGAGCTGGCGAACCGAGCGCGTTACCGACATCCTGATCAATCAAAAGGTAGAGTAAACAAATGTCCACAGGACAAGAGGGAATTAGTAGAAGTTAAGTAGGTCAGTAAGTTTTATGATCCCAAACTACTTTAACTTAATCTAAACTGATAGCATGCATATTTTTTAGATTTAGGGGCAGCACACATGAATTTTCAACGTACTTCTTAAACATTGCATGGCGCTAAAGCCCGTTGTTCCATATTACAAATGAGGGCAACTAAAACATAACCAGTAGTAGATTACAATAATTTTACAGCGAGGTCCCACCTCGATTTACTCCTACAAAATATAAAGTGCTCACTCCAAAGGCTTACAGGTGAGCTCTAGGCTAACTACTACAGCCTAGACATCCTAGTCACGCGGGGCAGCTCCTGAGGACTGAAGGGCAGTGGAGGGTGGAGTACTTTGGTGCCTAGTGTCCTCATGTCCAGCGAAGTGGTGGTGGTAGTGCTACAACGATTGTGAAGGGTCCACTGCACCAGCTTAGATGCCCATCACCTGGCGACGATGTCTGGTCACTAACATGCGAGGACATCGGGTACAGGACTGGAGGTGGCTGATGGGCTGCGGCAAGTCCTCGGCGGGTGCCAGAACTACATCCTCTCCATACAACAGCTCCCTGGAGAAGAAGCCCTAGGCCACCATGGGGGCAATGCTATCCTCCAAGGTACAGATCCTCCGGCGAGCCTCTAGGAGCTCTCGGCACACACGATGGAGATACCCGTCAAGGGACCTCACCAGGAATGCGAGGTGCGGGTGTGGAGTAAGGAACTACCTCCCTTCCACCTGATAGGTGGGCTCCTCCTAATCCATAGCCCGAGCTGGAAAGTGGAAGAATGACTCCCGTAGTGCTGGCAGCTCGTGCCGCAGACGAACGATGGTGACATAAGCCGCATCGAGCAAAGACATCCGGATGGTGGAGCCTCTCCTGTAACAATAGAAAGTCAGGTCACCGAAGTTCCTCCCTTCGATGAGCACCTGAGTGAGGTACTCGATGGAGGCTACACTCGTGGGGGTGCACTGTAGACTATGTACTGTGGAGTGTGCGGTCACTCGGTCTGTTGCAACATCATCCACAGTGTGCTACATCGTGCCCTCCTCAAAGGCACTCGTACGGTATTGTGGCTCCCACTAGCTAGCCATCTACATGTTGTAAAGAAAAGGAGAGTTAGAGATCAAGTGACAAGAGATATAGATAAGAAATGATAGTAGACAGGAAAGAATTTTAGCACACACTTTGACCTATTCTCTAGTTTATTTAACTAATCCTTAAGGCTTATAATCAGGTATTTCTACCCCTTGGTCTTTATATAAGTAGACCTTTACATTATCACTCAAAATAACTCCTAAGGAAAGTAGGTGAGGTTTAAAAATATAGTACATTTCAAAAATTTCAGGAAGCAATTCATTCTGAATTTTTAAGAAAAGAGAGGTCTATAGTGGTACCCTTAGTAGTTCAAGGGGCAATCTTCGAAAGGACTTTGTGTGGGATGTTTTTATGACATTTTGAAAACATTTTAGCTCTGTTTTTAAAGTCCTAAAAGTAGTTTAATACTTTTATTTTCAGAGAGCATCCCTTCTCTCAAAACTAGATTTAATTTGGATAGGTTGGGAGAGGATGATTAAAAAGAGACTTTTAGATGAGAGAAGAATGCTAAGAGGGAAAAGATTATCAATTATTTCTAAAATTTCAGAACCATTCCTACGGTTAAATTAGGTTGCAATTTTATTTCTAAGTCCTAATTTATTAACAATTCTACCTAGGGCATGTCCTACAGTCAGTATGGCTCTAATACCAAGTGCTGTCGGACCCCCGGTTGTGGAATACCCGAAGACCCTATGTGTATATTGTGCTAGTCCTAGGATTAAAGGCTGGCACACACATTCACAACATTTGGCAATCACATCCATACAATCACATACAAAAGTAAAGCAAAAGGGTAATCTACTTAAGCTATTACGAGTTATTACATTATCGGTCGACCAGCCAAACCTACTCGGTTGCAAGCAAAAATATAATCATTTTCAGCCATAGACATGGTAGTGACAAGTTCATGTTCAACCATACAAATGGCAGTCCTACTATAGACATAGCAATTCAGCCATAGAAATCGAAGTACCACTATAGACATAGCAATCCAGCCATAGAAATGGAAGTTAACTCAACAAATGAAAATCACATGTCATTACCCCAAATCTTTTGTGACAAAATAGTTTGAAAAGCAAAGCTATTGCCGTACCACCCGCACTAAGCATGCTCATGACTGCGAGCGGCGGCTATTTAAATAGATTTTTCACTCTGTAGAGGTGCACAACTTTACCCATAGAATGTGGTATTCCAATCACCTGGAATATCTCTATATCACTACTCACAACCAAAGGTAAGCAGTCTAGAGTTCACAAGCAACCTTTACATTATCTAGCCCTAACCTTGCACTAGCCCTACGAATCATTATCCTCATCCGTCCAGATAATAATAAAAGAATACACATCAATGAGGAGGCTCACCCACCCGAATAGAAACCCATTGAGTGAGTCCCTCACTTCGCCCAGATAGAAACCCGTTGAAGTGAGGCATCCGTAGTTGTGACGACATACCTAACCAATCATGCTCGCACTACTTCTGCCTACTAATCATGCAAGGCTATGGTTCGATAACTTAGTTAGCTACAACCATCCCATGCTGGCACATACGGTTGCATGATTAGGTCTTAGTCCCAGATTTGCTGGCTTTAGTCCTTAATCGAATATGGGCGAGAACTCCACCTTAGCTACTAGTGAGTCACAATCCTCACTTTTTCAGAATACAATATAACTCGCCCGCATCTTAAAACTAGAGTTTTCCTTTCATTTTCATACAAAATAACAGATGTATCTCCTCTGGACCATTTTCAAAATATCCCAAATTCTCAAATTATCATATTGTCCTTTTATTAGTTTTTCGAATAATCTATTGTTTTAGTTGCCTTTGTGCGGTAATCGCACTCAAAAATTCCCAAATAACATTATATATTGTCTAACCCATAATCCAATGGCTACAATAGTAAGGAATCAATATTTCAAGGAGACATATGCAACAAGTAGGATTTATGACAATCGTTTTCCCAACAATAGCATTTTCATACAAAATATACAAGCGTGCATAATAGAATTTACAAATCAAAGTACATTAAGTAAAATACTGGGATCAACATGATCAATGGAGGTACTTGCCTTGCTCTTGCTATTCTAGAGGTAAGGTTGATTGATCGTCGTGATAATAACCCGAATAATTGATGTCTAAAAAGAGCCAAAAACAAATTAAATAACAACCAATAAATTCAACTGAGACAAAAATTAAATATTTTTACATATTCAGGTAGATTATGATTTTAGATGAATTTAGAGATAAATTTTATTCAATTTGGAGTTTTGTAGCAAAAGTTATTAAGGTTTCAATTTGGTTCGGTTGGGAAAATCAAATAAAATTGAGAAATACGCTTTCCATAAGAGAAAGCGTAATCCCACGCATGTTCTCAAGAGGTTTACGCTTTACAGTGAGGCAAGCATATTCTCCTCACAACTGAAAACATATTTTCTATTTTTATTTGATTTTGGTTAATAAACTAACAAGTGGGGTCCACTGTCAGTCGCACGGCTCATAGCAACAGTGCATAGACCAATGGTCTATGTGCACAGTGCGCGGTCCATGGGACCAGCGCTGCACACCTAAGGCCGTGGGGCTCACATGTAATAGACTCACTAAAGAAACGTTTTGATTTAAGTTTTTCCATTAACTTTCTAACAGGTCCCACACGTTAGCGATTCATTAAAAGTAAACCAACAGCCAAACATCACTTAGTGTTTAATGACGGGTATTAGGAAACTGATGAAGTGCTATAGTGTTGTCCGGCAAAAGCTACGCGGTGGCGCTCATGCTCGCGCGTCTCTCCAGCAACGTGTTGCTCAGAGAGGTTGGAGAATGACCAAAATAGAATCTTCGTACTAATGCGCACCTGTTGGCACCGATGACGTGGCTTGAGGTTGCTCGACGCGGTGGCATGCCGAAGAGGAGCGGTGGCGTAGCTACTATAATGAGCAGGAGCTCAAGTGAGCGATGCTCTTAACAAAAGACTGTGTGCATTAGCATCTAGGGACTACTGGGAATCTACTAGAATGATGCGGAGTGGTTGAGGTGGTCGGAGACGGGCTGTTGACGTTGAGCCGAGGTGGCAATGGCTTTCCTATGTGGAGAAGAAGCTCGGGTGATGCTGGTCCTCATCTCATGGTCGTGGAAGCTTGCTGATGCTCAGGTGATGCTCTAGACGTGAGGAATTGGTCAGAGATGACTTGTCGCTCGGGCGACGACCATGGCGGAGGAAGTGACTGGAGATGAGGAACATGACTCAATTCGGCTTCTTATGTGAATCAAAGATGACATTGAATGAGGGAGAAAGTTCAGGGCGTGCTAGAACATGAAATGACACGGTAAAGGTGATACAAAACCCTTCATGGAGTTGGGGACGAAGGCAGCGGCGCACGGCTGTTGTAGGGTTGTGCTCTCCGAGCTCTAGAGTTCGAATGCGTGAGGTAGGAGAGGAGTGAGTGAGCGCACGGAGATGGAAAGGAGGTGGAGAAGCTCGGGGACTCCTTTATATAGACGATGGGGGCGGAGATAAGCAAGGAGAGGCCGAGGTGACTGTGGGCAAGAATGGCGGAGCCTCCAGCATACGGGTAAGCATTCGGTGAGCTCTGGGCAAGGATGGGCGCAGGAGACGACAGTGAAGTGACGCAGGCGGTTGGGTGATGGCAAAACCATGGGTGACGAGGCAAATCGCTAGCGCGGTGGAGCTCCCGTGCGCAGGTGTGTACTGGCGCGGCGTGGGTGAGGTGGATGAAGAACCTTGTGGGTGGGGCTCATAGGTCAGTGAGAGGGAGGGAGGTGAGTTTAGATTTAGGTTTTGATTTTCTGCTGAAATATTGTTTGATTTTATTTACTATGCAATGGAGTCCAAATTTAATGAAATTTTTTGTTGTATGCTTGTGACCTAATGTAGTTTCTCCTGTAAAATTTTCAGAGGTTTAGACCTTCTGTGAATTTCTCCAAAATTCGAACAAGGCTCTGTTCTTATGCATTTGTAAATGTTTTTCTAAACGAGATTTTATATAAATTCTTTTGTGAATTATTCCTGGGATAATTTGCTCAAAATAATTCTCTCATCAATATATTTACTTTTTTGTCTATTTCCTTTTAGCACCTTTTTTATTGTAGTTAAAGTTTTGCTTTTTAATTTCAAACACCAAATTCAACATATTATATTCCATATGCAATTGATCAAAGAAATTTTCCTAATGCATTTATATTACATAATCCCAAAATTAGGATTTTGGGATGTTACAGGATATTACTGAAATGGTAAAAACAATTATGACGTGTGGGCCCACTGGTCAGCACAGTCAACCTCTTTTCTTTTCTTTTTCTTTTTGCATTTTCTTCACTGAACCAACATCAAATGCTAAATACTTTTTCATATGAACTCAAAATTGAGTGAAACTTGTTTCTAAGTTTTTATAAAATCATGAACTTTAATAATCTGAAAAAATATTTCCATTTTATCTCTTATTTAATTATTTTGTTCTTATTTGTGTTACTTTGCTGTTACCAAATTGATACCGACATTTTGGAAGTTCCTGAAGTTGATCCAGAGCAAGACCAAGAGTTCAACGAGCAATTTCAGCAGCCCCTTTGATTCTATTTGATCATATATATTCGCTGTTATTTATGTTGTATTGCAAAACTATA
Source organism: Phyllostachys edulis (assembly GCA_036346405.1). Lineage (NCBI taxonomy): Eukaryota > Viridiplantae > Streptophyta > Magnoliopsida > Poales > Poaceae > Phyllostachys > Phyllostachys edulis. The sequence continues at coordinate 75,386,490 of CM070551.1, read as the reverse complement.
TGTGTGCACGTATTTTTGGTTAAACTTCTATTTCGGTAAGGTTGGTAGGTATCACCAATTGTTGCATGGAACTTATCTTGATAAACTTGATATCCTCACTGTTCAAACCGTAGGAATATTATCCAGTGTTGTTATGAATATTTTTATTATCAAAGTGTGGCTATTTAGGAACAATGGAATGGAAAAATTTTTGTTAAAAAGAATCCCTCAATTGCAGAATGGGAGAAACCTTTTGTTCACGAAGTAGCTCTACATTTGCGTAGGGTGAATGAGTGCTTGAAATCTGTAATTTTACGATGGTTAGATTCTTTGTAGACACTGTATTTTTTTGGTAACGTTTTCCGTCTGTAAATATCTGCTTTATCTTTAATATAATTTACTGTAGTAGAGGAGCCTCTCCTACTTTTTTTTGCTTAAAAAAATGTTCAACAGATGGGCAAACTGTCTATCAAGAATTTTATCGTCCGTCAGAAGTAGTTATTCTGTTGATACAGACCGTCGTCCTGTAAACTGATGTCTGTTAGTAAAGACTTACTTATGGCTGTGCCCATGGTAGACATTATGAGTCGGACGAGCGTCAGCCAAAGTCTTAACCGACAGATAGATGGCCTCAAATGGTATTTTCCTGGTGTAACAAGTGCCCTCAACACTGCCATGGTGTTGTGATCTGTGTACGAGAATATCAGAACCGGAAAGACAAGTGTACACATGTAGGATACTTCCTTTAAAGAAGTATAAGTAATCCCCATAGCCCGACCAGATAATCTTTCTCATCTTAGGCACATAATTAAATGGATAGCAGTTTTAGCCATACTTAAATAAAAATGACTGAATTACATGTTGAACAATGATTCGTTGCTTGATATGCTATACTGTCCTTTAAAGGCATGCTACTAATTATTTGTGTACATAAATTTGAAGTAAACATCTGTACAGGCCATTTATCTGCAAATTGATTTATCCCTTTGTGTAACATGATCCATAAGAAAATTCTCAGACAAATCAGAAAGGGTTATTTAAAATATTATTTACCTATGGTTGAATCTGAGTATGTTACAATATTTGAAGATGAAAACTAGAATACCATGTAAAGAAAAACATTCGTACCCTAAGTTTCAGTAGTAAATTTTCATAGACATGTACTCTCCACGAAGGATACACTACCAGAAACAGGATATTTCCCAAGTGCCAAAAACACTCGGGACAAGAAGGTAAACACTCGGGAAACAACACTCGGGATAGTTTAGTCAGGATAATAACAGTTTCCTGAGTGTTACACTCGAAATTTAACATTCCCGAGTGCTCTTTATTACACTCGGAAACTCGCACACTCGAAACAATCCAATGAGCGGCCTCGCACCAGAACGGAATATGTCCCAGTGTTCACACTCGATAACGCTACTCAAAAACACTCGGGATTGGGTCAACGTTTGACCGACGAAACCATCGAAAAGTGACACCTGGCGATGTTCTCGAGTGCATAGCGAAAACGCCACTCGGGAAATATTCCGACAAATCCGGCTGAGAATTGCCACGTGTCATTTTTTCCCGAGTGTTGACACTCGGGAAAGTTTTGTCGGCTCCCCGAGTGTCGTTTCCCGAGTGTCGACACTCGGGAACTTTTTGGTTTATTTCCCGAGTGTCGACACTCGGGAAATGCAGAAAACACTCGGGAAAGCGACAAAACAGCTGAACCAAATTTTTCACAAATTCATTTAAAATCCATTCCACAGCAATCAAATAATCCATCCATCCATTCCACAGCAATCAAATAATCCATCCATCCATGCATCCATTCCACAAAGAATCAAATAATCCATCCATCCATCCATTCCACAATATATGTATATATATGTATGTATAGACATCATAACAGTTCCGAAGCTCACAACATTCAAGTTCAAGTTCGAAAATGTAAGCAGCATTATACATATGACAGTTTGAAATAGTAATTTCATACTCTTGTGTACATAAAAGAAAAGCAAGTATCAGTACAACCATTTGCATGCATGCAAATTTCTGCTTCAATCTTACTGCGCACAAAAGCATCATTTTGGGAGTTCTGCAGATAGAGCAAAACTTCATATTAGTGCCATCTTACAACAAAAGTTAGGAATTGATATTACATGAAAAGATAATTAACCGAACTATTGACAAAGCAAAAAAATTCCTTTAAATCATGATGAACAACCTAATAACATGGCAAATCAGTTAAGAACATGAAAAGCACAGTGCTAAAATGTTAAACTCAACTCTCAATATTTTGTCATTGTGAACTCTTGATCAACATTTATGTCTCAAGCACTTATCATCAAATTCATAGAAAGGAGTGTACATACAAATTATTATATGTTGACACATTTCAAAAGAATTTATGATATAGATATAGAGAATTAGTTATATATGTAGCCATTTTTATCCATTTTTAGCAATCACCGATTGTGAATGTTTTCTAATATTGGTATCCTTTTAGTATATCATGAAAATAGCAAGCACACGGTGGTGGCCTCTCGGCGATGGACGTCGTGTGAACATTAGGAGCAACATCTTGACTTGAGATTAGCGGTGAGAAGCAAGCGATCCCGCCGTTCCTACATTTTCATAAGAAATCGCATTATGAGAAATTTGCGATGGCGACCAATAATTACATTGCATGTCATTGCAATGTCTTCGAATCAGCGGTCATAAGAGACTAACAATATAATAATCGGATGCGATTACTAGCCGGAGCGAGATAAGTGAGGCGGTGGTTCCCAAGACGGAGAGACATTAAGTCGAGTCCGGTCCCGAGTGCTGCATATTTGTTTGCACATTGCCATACATTAGCCAAGTATGAATATATATATATATATATATATATATATATATATATATATATGCATATTACTTTGTTATTGTACTACCACGCCCAAGTAACCTCCGGAGCATTTGCTCCAACCACGCTTAGCCTCAATTTCTGTCGCATTGCGCTGGAGCTCGGCGAGGCGGGAAACATGTGATGGTTCTTTGTCGACTTTGAAGGTGTACTTCATCCGTTGATGCAAACACTCGTGGATCGGACCTCCGAGAGGGTTGTCGGTGTGCTAATGTACTCGGCACCCATGAGGAAACGACCATGTTTCTTCCCCCTTCCAGCCTTGTACACAGCACTCGCGTCTAGTGGTGAATTCATGACGTCGTAGTCCGAGCCATGAATCTCCTTAGCGACATCGATATATGCGACTGTTGGACAAAATCATCGGGAGCGAAAATCATCAGGGACAAAATGATCAGAAATCGTACCAAGTTCTCTGTCGCGCGCTGGCTGCACAAGGTGCCCTCCTGATCACCCCTCCTAGCTGCTACATATGCCTCCATATCGGAGACATGTCTCTACTTCTTCTTTTCACTCGCAACCAAAAAACCACGGCGGTCAATACATATGTATCTACAACATACAATCAATATGAACATGTTGACCTACGAGTTCTTCTTGTAACGTGCCATGGAGGAGCCTTGACGATGTCTTGTCCGTCCATCAACAATCTCCGCTCCCTAGCCGCACGAGAGTTCTGTAACCATCGTTCGTTGCACCACTGCCTTGGAGAATCTGCGCCATGCATTTTCACATTAAGGGCCCACCAAGGTATTGCCTAAATTAACCAAGTGTTAAATATGAATAAACTAGAATTGATTGTAATCAAGGACATCATTTGTTCAGTTGGTTACCCGCATGTACTCGTCCAAAGTGATATCGTTAAACAGCGTCGGCCCTCTGAATTTCTTTGTCCAAGGACTTGTGTGTGGTAACAGATCACGCTTGGATCGTGCTTCGTAGAACATCTGTGGGATCAGCTTCTTAACACAATTACGCAGCACTCTCCTAGAATCAGCTTCCTGTCCCTCAGCCCATCGAAACCACCACTATAATCAAAGAATAAAGAATTGATAAAGAATAAGATGATTAAGTTAGTTGATGAAAGCGAAAAGGAATTGATAAAGAATAAGATGATTAAGTTAGTTGATGAAAGCGAAAAGGAATTGATAAAGAATAAGATGATTAAGTTAGTTGACATTTATTACTTGGCTACTAAACATACAAAAGAAACACACACACACACACACACACAAAGTATCCACCCTTCTAGTAGTTTAGCTCAATTTTGCTTGCTTGTCCCAGAGCAATTGCAAAGACTCACATATTACTTTGACAATCTGTTGCTTTACATGTTCACTTTTAAGACAGATAACATTTTTTCTGTGATTTATATGCACTCTATGAAATTGTCGATTTTTTCTTACAGTGATAGGCATGGTGCGTTATCAAGTTAAAAGGAGCGCATACATTCTAGCACACCTAAGAAAGGATAATGCAAAATACTTGGTAAATTTATAATTATGCTTCTTTCCAATATATCTGTGTTGTGCTTTGCATATCAACCTACTATTGTAATAAAGATTAGATGGGTGAGATTGGAGTCTACATGTTCACCAAAGGTCGATGAAATATTATACATAAAAACCATTCATTCAACGTACACTAGTAGCCAAGCTAATTGCTTCCAAATTTTTACAAAAACCATCATTTTCATGGTTATGCATCATCTAGTTAAATAAATTAGAAACAATGGTTCTTTAAATCAAATGGGTATAACTCATTGCGACTCGAGAGTTGTGACCTAATCAACCCTAACATGCATAGGAACACATAGAAGCAGATTTGAAAATTCAATCCTTACCCAAAAACTTTCCTCCACCACCGCAAGCAATTTGTCAAATGGAACCTCTCCTTGGCGGGCGGTATCTTGGCAAGACCTTGTAGTGGCACCATGTCCATGCAGGCTCCGCCTTCCTCTGAGGTGACCAACCCAGGAAGTGCCATCGAATCAACACGCCAATTATGCCATTTGAAGTCTACATTTGTCACCCCGCCTTCTTCTCGCCATTGCCTACATATTAGTTTTTTGAGGTATGCAATTAAGTGGGCTAAATTAGTGAAAGTGCAAGCAGGTTTCTTCGTGTCACCAACAGAACGATGATGATCTTCTCCTCCTCTCGGGTTGGTCGTTGTGGCGGGTTCGCGAGTCCTCGCATCCAAAATTCTTGTGTCTCATGGTGCTCATCCTCCTCACCCTCCGCCCTCGGGTACTCTTCCTCCTCACCTCCGCCTCACCCTCCGCCTCACGGTGCTCATACTCCACTCATCGGCCTGCGAGGGTGCGGGCACTGAGCCTGATCTACTAGAGGTAGACCCCCCGCTGCCCCCTCGAGGGGCATGGCTGCCCTCTGCCTCGTCGAGGGCCGCGGCTGCCCTCTGCCTCTGGAGGGGCCATGGCTGCCCCCTGCCTCGTCGAGTGGCGCGGCTGCCTGTGCCTCTGGAGGGGCCGAGGCTGCCCTGTGCCTCTGGAGGGGCATGCTGCCCTGTGCCTCTGGAGGGGCCGAGGCTGCCTCGATCCTCTGGAGGGGCATGCTGCCCCTCTGCCTCTGGAGGGGCCGTGGCTGCCCTCTGCCTCCTCGAGTGGCCGGCTGCCCTCTGCCTCTGGAGGCGGCGGCTGCCTCGATCCTCTGGAGGGCATGCTGCCCTCTGCCTCCTCGAGTGGAAAACAAGCGTCTGCCTCGACTAGAGTATCTTTGCCTCGCCACTCATATTTTGGTGTCTGAAATGAAATAAAATAAAATAAATCAATTAATATAAGCGTAATCAAGTAAGCTCATAGAAAAATGTAATATAACGTAATCAAGTAAGCTCATACAAAAATTAAAAACATGCAAACAAATAAATGGAAGACATACAAGATCATGCTCAAGTAGTCATCTACAATGGGATCCTCATGAGATGGGCCCTCCAAAAGTCATCGTCACTATCATGAGGTGTTGACTCAACCTCATCCCTGTGGTGCCATCAATGTCTAGCGATTAAGTAGTTCCAAGTCCTCTTGGTTTACAATCTCATCGGCATTGATTTGAATATCATCCATGTGATCGTCCTCTTCCCCAATTATTATTTCAAAAGTCCCTGGTAGCCCATCTTCTTGAAAGAATAGGTCAACACCATTGTTGGTCTCCATGTTGTAGTCCTGCTCACTAGGGGTAGGTAGTTTACCATATGGTTGCACCTTATGTACTACCCACCAATCCACTAGACTACTCATAGTTTTGCATGGGTACGAGATGTAGTATACTTGGGTGGCTTGTTGAGCCACAATAAATGGGTCATTGCCTCGTAGGATTGATTGATGCGCAACTTCAACCAGCCCAAGTGATGTATCCCGTCTGACTCCCCTAAACGGATGGAACCAATGACATTTGAATAACATAAGTTTGAGAGGTTTGCTACCATGGAAATATAGTTCAATTATTTCTTCAATTACTCCATAGTATTCAACAGGTGTATCACTCTCATCTTGTCCTATAGTCACCACTCCACTGTTAATTGTTGTTGCATTAGGCCGTTCCCTCTCATGTGTCGATGTTAGGAGCGGTACCCATTCACATTGTAGGTACTATAGGACAAGACACGAGTGTGGCATCCTTGAGCAACTTGCTTCAATTAAGCTACTCATAGACTTGTCCTTGAAACTCTCTGACATAAATAGAATGGGTTTCATGTATTAGTTCCTCTTTACCTAGTAAATATTATGTGCAAGAGGGGTAGCTAATAGAGAGTTACTTTACGATAGAACCAAGTCGGAAATTAGGTTTACAATTCGGCACCCTTCCTAAGAAGGGTCGCAACTTGTTTTTGGATGGGTCTCGGCGTTGCTTCCACTCGCTCCTAACAAATTCCCTATAGGCAACAAGACAAGTAGATTAAAACACTCATACATCAATTATTGGGAAAAAATAATTGTTGCATACCTAATGTAATCATCCACTTCAGAGAGGTTGGTAAAGACATACAACATCGCAATCAACCAGTCATCCCGCGATAAAACTTTGGGAGTACCACCGCTTGAAGTGTCACCTCTTCCGGTGAAGAGGCTAAGTTGTCCATTATTTTGAGGGATGCCAATATTGTATCATGAGGTTTGATTGTGCACCGTGCGAACATTGTCAGCAAAGTATATTGATGTGAAATGGGAAATTTCCTCAATTATGTACGCCTCCGCTATGGATGCTTCAACACGCGATCGATTTTTTGCTTTGCCTCCTAGTTCCTTTTGTTCCCTCTCAATTGGATACATCCACCGGTTTTGCCTTGGTCCCCCATCCTAGCTTCATAAGGAAGATGGAGAATCAAATGTTGCATTGGATTGAAGAAGCGGTGGAAAGATCTTTTCCAACTTACAAAGCAACACAGTACTTCACGCTCCATAGTTGACATTACCATGGGATCTATCTCTTTCGCACATAGTCATCGATAAAAAAGCTCAACTCCGCCATCACTTGCCAAACACACTCGGGGGCGTAGCCACGGATCATCACAGAGCAAAAGGCGTTCCATGAATATGTGGTAGTCATGGCTCTTTAGACCATTGATGCGCATGGTAGCTAAATTCACTCCTCTCCTTAGATTTCTTTGCATACCCATCAGAAACTTTAGGGTCTCAAACCATTCCAAAATCTCCTTCCTCTGAACCCTAGTTAGGCAATAACTAGCTCTTGGCTTCTCCCACTTGCCAATGGTCGGCTTATGGATCATATTCGGCGAGGGCTGTTGCAAAGCTCCTCTGATCAAGGCGAGCCTTCACATTGTCCTTCGTCTTATGCGGAATGTCAAAGAATGTGCTAAATATGGCCTCTGCAACATTCTTCTCATTATGCATTACATCTATGTTATGGGGAAGAATGAGCTTATGGAAGTATGGCACCGCCACAAACTTGAAATGTGAGTCAATTGTGCTCCTCACCATATTGCTCGAACCCATCACCATCATCAAGAGGCTTCAAAGCATCTAGCCGCACGAACCTCCTCACCGCCAGACGGCGTGGTGGTCCACTGCGGACAACAATATTGGCCCTAAATCTAGTTGTGTCACTTCAATTCGTGGTCAATTGGAAGGAATTGACGATGACAATCGAAGAAGGAGTGCTTGCGACCATGCTTTAGCCATGACCACGCAACGTCTCCCTACAGATTGGGCATGGCATCTTCCCATGTATGCAGACCACCCACGAATATCCCGTGACGGAAGTCATGCATGGATGTGTGATACGCGACCGCATGGTGAAGTTCTGTTTCAATGCCCGATCATATGTCACTATGCCTTGTTCCCAAGCATGTAACAATTCATCCACCACCGCTCCATGAATACACTCATATTCTTCCACAGGTACTCGGGACCGAGGATTATCAAGAAAGGAATATGTCTTTATTCGCATGCAAACACCGGGTGGGAGGTTAAGGGAATGACAAACACAAAGCCAACAATTTGTATGGCGCAGCCCCATACTAAATGGGTTAAACCCATCGATTGCAATTGCAATTGAGCGTTCCGAGGCTCATGACAAACTCTACATAGTCTCGGTCAAATTGCTTCCATGCTTCACCATCGGATGGGTGGACCATCTTGTCATTATGGTACAAGCGACCATACTTGTGCCATACCATTTGTTTGGCGAAACCTCGGACATGTATAATCGTTGGATTAAGTGGCACAAATGGTAGATAGCGAAGTATTTTTACGCCAATAGGAAGTCGCCTCTTGACCATCACGGAGTCAACCTCAACAAACCTAGACTCACCACACTTATCACGGTGATCTTTGTCCACATTCTCATTCCTAAATAGCATGCAATGATTTGGACAAACATCTATCTTCTCATATGGCATATTTAGTGCGCTTATCAATTTCTTGGCCTCATACAAGTTAGCGGGCAGTTTGTGACCATCTGGGAGAAGGGCGCTAAACACGCTTAAGAATGCATCAAAGCAAGCAATGCTTGTCTTTGAATCGAGACTTGACAGCAAGTAGTCGTGTGATGGCATCTAGTTGGGACACTGTGTGCCCATGAAGTGGTTGACTTCATTGCGGACAACATATCAAAGAAAGCCCTTGTTGCGAGCTCGGTTCTTCCTCGTGGTGGCCCATATGCATGACGCACATCATCTAGCATGTCTTCTATCCTACTCTCATTGTAGCCGCCATCGTCCGTTTCTTCCCTTAGCACATCTGATCTGCTATCTTGTGACTCACCGTGATACACCCACACGGTATAGTCTCGCCCTAAATCCGTGCTTGCACAGTGTGCGATCATTGTTGCCCTCATTTGTGGCCGTGTGTTCGAACAACGCGAACAAGGGCACAACACACCTCGTCCATTACTCCTAGCAAATGCTCGATCCACAAAATCTGTCGACTTTTCCATCCATTCTTGGGTACAATCACCCATCGCTCTACGCCGAGTGTACATCCAACTACGATCCTTAGCCATCTTAGTGTGCAAAACATAACGCATATTTTAATCCAACTTTTATTTATGTCAAAAATTACAACTACAGAGCTAGCTATAAGCTACCCTATGATGCATGCCCTATATATGTACACTAAAAGCAGATTGACATGAAGACAATATACATGATCAGCAGAGCATAAAAACACTTTCTTTCAATATATATGAATACCTTTATTTATTAACACGTTAATGTAGCATTGTAATGACAGATATCAATCCACCATAAATGGACAACACAAAAGAAAATAAGCAAACTTTATTTCTTTTGCACTTATCCATTACCTTCTGATTTCTTGGAGCCGAGGGAGCTGCGGTGGGAAGATGGCTGCAATATGTGTGTCGGTGGAGGCGGTTGGCGAGGGCGGCAACCTTGTATTGAAAACCATGAGCTATATTAGGATAGAATCGGCACTTAAGCATTGAAATTTAGACAAAACAAAAAAAATCGCTACACACAAACTAATTAAGTTTGCACGGGGAATGTGTACGTTGAAAGTGCTACACAACCAATCGTTGTTTCATGTTTGTCCATATTGATATAGCTCAACAAATTGTACGGCAATATCATTTTCGAGTACTATACCCATTAATAACCCGAAAGGGGAAGAAAATATCAGCTCATGAGTACTTAACTTTCTATCTATATTCCAATTCCTACTCAAGTGATCTTTTTCCCTAGAAGAAGATCATGTACAATGCATACTTATTTACTTGGTACACTATACTGCTACAAGTGCTAGAAAAGGTCTACCTAACATTCCGAAACTATCTAAATCATCATTTGATCAAATGATACATATCTTTCATGCATGGAGATACATGAAGCTTATCTGTAGATGTAAGTACTGTTGGACATACTTAATCTTATGGACCTTATCCAGTACATATAATACAATAAAAACCCTAGAGCTCATTCTCTCAAGGAACCAGTGAGGAAATTAGGAAGAAGAATATTGTTAATTCTTCAGATATTTTCTTGCCTTGGATCAAGAATTTTCAAAATGGTTAAATGTTGTGGCGCATGCCAAAAAACAAGGGCATGGCATGGGCACACCAAAATCCAAAAGAGAGGACTGAAAAAAAGAAGAGGAAGAAGAAGCGAAAGAAAAGGAAAAGGTAGGATTCTTGCGGTATGGGAAGAATGCATAGTCGATGCAACTTGATGAGAATTGCAGGAAGAGGTCATGATCGCTTGCTTATGGCTCGAGTAGTGGAAAAAAGATCAACTAGCAAAGACGAACAGGCATCGTAAATTTGGGCGCAATTAATTGAATCAAGATCCACTACATGTATATACATGCCATTGAAGGAAATACACATGCAAAGCTTGCGGGAAAGGAACAAAGATAATTTTCTTGGAATAGACTAATAATGGAGAGAAGCTACGCATGGTTGATTGGTTGGTTCCAAGATCTTAAATTCAAGTACCAATTCCTGTAGAACCAATAGCAATACATATACATGCGTGATTGAGAAACCTTAGAAGTATGCATACAGCATACACGAACAACTATATACTTGTGTATATCTAAAAAGCAGGGAGTGTCTCTGAAAAGAAAGTACATACTATATACTTGTCTCTTGAAAAAGAAACAATTGGAGTATGTATACTAATCTCAAATAAAAATCCAAAAGGAGAACATATGTACTGCTCTCTCAACAAAATGGAATATATATACCATGAAAAAACAGTACATACTAATCACTGTTTATTACATTAAGTAGACCAGTAAATCCTTTGTCATTAGAAAATTCCATTGGAGTTTTTTTAAAAACATTACATACTACATACTTGTTTCTTGAAAAAGAACCAATTGGAGTATGTATACTAATCTCAAATAAAAATCCAAAAGGAGTACATATGTCTTGCTCTCTCAAGAAAATGAAGGATATATACCATGAAAACAATACGTACTACATACTTGTGTACATCTAAAAAACAGGAGTATATCTAGAAAAATAGGAGTATCACCGAAAAAACAGAAATACTACATACTTGTCGCTTGGAAAGAACCTATTGGAGTGTGTATACCATGAAAAAATAGTGCATACTACATACTACATACTTGTTTCTTGAAAACGAACCAAGTGGAGTATGTATATGTACTAATCTCAAATAAAAATCTAAAAGGAGTACATATGTCTTGCTCTCTTAAGAAAATGAAGGATATATACCATGAAAAATAGTACGTACTACATACTTATGTCTTTGCTCTCACTTGCGGTATATATCTTGATACATGCATGTCGTATTGGTTAGTAATAAATCTTTCCTCGGTTCTTACGTGCTAGTTGGGTGGCTTTAATTAGAATAGCTCGATCCTTTCTCATCCGAGTTTTTATCTTCTTTGATGCATGATCTTAATTATATTACTTATATATACCGTGTGTTTTTATTCCATCTTTCTTTTTGAAGGGTTGTCTTTCATGTTTCAGCTTTGTCATATCTTTGCATGATATGCATATGCTAGTTGTTATGGAAGGAAACTAGAGTGATATATGACAGGGAAAGAAGTTCATGACATGCCATCATCTTTGCTTGTATACACTACTGTTTACTCTTACTCCTCATGCATCGCCTAATTTTCATCTAGCTAGCTCCTGCATGGAGGTCTTAGATTGTTATCATATGACCAGAGATAAGAAAGGAAACAACAAGAGTATACCACTCTCTTCTGCATCTCTCTCTCTCTCTCTCAATATGTGTGGACATGCATGCATGTAGTGTAATGGAGCAGCTTTTGCAAGGGGGAACGAAGGCTTTTCCATTAGATATGTCCATACTAATTTGTTTTGTTGAACACGCCATACTAATTCTAATTCCTGTTCTTGTCAAAACACAAGACCTCGCATAGCTATCTATCGACTCACGACTTATTCCAATTTGACACTCGATTGGTAACAAAGATGAAGAAATCAAGGCTTCAATATTCAAACCCATGTACGCACACGTACTACATATATACTTGCATCTCACTAATCTAGCTACAAACACGGTGGCGCTAATCAATTAGAAGACAAGTAATCTAGTGTTAGTCGACCTAAGCAGTAATTGTACTAGTATTATACACTCATGTGCTTCAAACATATAGATTATCCACAATTATAGCTTTATGCATCTTATTTGATGCTCTTGCAACTTGTTTGTCGACCGATCAAATTTCTTCGCCCACAAGTGGACAATACCTCTCAAATGGAGAGCAATAATTCATCCCACACAAAACAAGAATCATGCGAATCAAATGCATCCACAGATCATATAGCAAAATCAAATTCTCATTCATCATCTTGAGAGCAAAATTTATGGAGAAATCAAGAGGGGTTCAACCTACAGAGGAGTGGCGCCCGGTCGGAGGAGGGAGGGGAGGCGGACAATGGGGCGGCGCCAAGGAGGCGGACAATCGGGCGGCGCCAGAGAGGAGGGAGCCCGGGAGGCGGAGTCGGGGCGGCCGGTGGAGGAGGGAGCCCGGGAGGCGGGGAGGCGGAGCGAGGGAGCTGGGGAGGCGGAGAGTCGGCGGTGCTGGGAGGAGGGAGCCCGGAGGCGGAGTCGGGGCCGGTGGAGGAGGGAGCGAGGGAGCGGGGAGGTGGAGTCAGGCGGTGGTCTGGCGGTGGTGGTGGAGGCGGCGGAGGACGGGAGGAGCGCTTGGGGATTAGGGTGAGCAAGAATGCGCAAGGGGGTGGGGGTTTTGGGAGGAACGGAGGAGCAGGGCGCAGGAGAAATCGTGCGAACAGTTATTTTTAGCTCTCGAGTGTCATGAATGAACGACACTCGGGAGATAATTTTTCCCGTTGCTCCGTCGAGTTTCCCGAGTGTCGATCGGACACTCGGAAATTTTAATTTCAGTGTTTCTCTAATTTCCCGAGTGTTTAATGAGGCACTCGGGAAGTTCCCGAGTGTATTATTCAAAACACTCGGGAAACTTCCTAGCACTCGGGAACTTCGATGATTCTGGTAGTGATACCTGTCAGCAGAAATTAGTCATGTGGCAGACTGGGTGGCAATAATCCGCTTGAGTTGGATCCCTATTAGCAAAACCACCTAAGGGTATAAATAATTGTGCTGGTTTTGTAAGTTTAGGAATTTAAGTGGACTAAGTTCAGGGGTAAGTTTGACTTATTCCTAAAATAAATATATGTTGTTTTGTTATTGACATGTTCTTCATATGAACGTTGCACCATCTTTTTTATTGTAGTATGTCACAAAAACAATGGAAGATACTACATTATGAAACTACTTTTCATGATGAACCTAATTGTACCATTTTCACATCATCAATTTAAATAGTTTTTTATATCTCAGTGGTCAAAGTTTTTTGAAGTACATAATGCTTAGATAAAACAAAGTCGATAACAGGTCGACCTGAAAAGTATTCATGAAATGATTTTGTTAAGCGCATAATGTTGTTGTCATTTAAAAAGAACAAATATCTAGACAATCGTACCTTAAAGTTCAGCGGTAAACTTGAGGAACCAACCGCAGAGCTGCAAGGTGTGGCTTTTTGCTCCATCGACTGCATGACTGTGTAATCGAGCAAACAATCAAACATTCGTCTGCTCCAGAGAACAATAAGATTGGCCAGATGGGAAAGCATGTAGAACAGAAGCTTTATTCTTTAGACAACATCGGCAGACCTTTCTGTCTATCCCATTGAGTGTGCTGGATGTTTGGTGACAAATAAGGAAGGGATATTTGATATATCTCTGACAACTGAGAATTATGTTTCAGCAACCATACCCAAAGTTGCTGCAATAATGTCCTTGTAACAACCTTACCCTGAGTTTACGTACCGTGTCTTTCGGCCGCATCATTGCATGTCGGTGTAGTAAAACTACATTCATGTACAATCTTTCCAGACTATGCAGAAGCTTGTTTGACATGAAGAGCTACGTATGAACAGTCATTGCTTGTACTGGACGTTTGGAAACAGAGATGGATGTAATCACAAAAAACTGATGCATTAATCTTGTTTGATGGTGTCCACTGAGTCAGACTAAAGTTTCTACATACCATGAAGGAAGATGGCATCAACTGTGATTCTGAAATACACCTCCTTTGCTAATTGGTATGGAGGAAGGTATAGCACTGGCTAATGTTTTATCTGGTTAGTTCATGCCAAGGACTAACATCTGAGAATAGGGGAATTAAATCTGCAATGCCATATTATAAAATGAAAAAACATGGAAAACAAACACACCATATAAAATCGACTTCAGATAATATTAAGTGCACAATAATTGCAGTGGTACACAACAAATAATTTTTAGACATCATACAAACGGTAAGGCGAACCATAATGATTTTGTCACCAACAGCATAGAAAATGACTGAATGGCACATTTACCGAACACACTCCTGTCGAATGGTACCAAAAAAGCATCTTTTTGTTCATGATGGACTAGCGGATTATGAAATTTCAAGCCATTTACATATGAACTGTGTTTGTAATTTTGTACTGTAATTACTAGTACATAATGATTTTTAAAAACCTATTTACTTTCAGTTTGATATTGAAAAGTAAGAATATTTTTAAAAAACTGAGGTAGCTGATGCATGATGTTGAGGCATTCTGCATCACCTGCACATGTAAAAAATGACGACTACAGGATATGTTTTATGCCTTTGCCACAATTCCAAAATCGAGTTTACCATACACAGATGAAGATTGAAGAAGACACGAGTAACTTGCAAGTAGCCATGGCCGGGCTGACTTGCCAGGACGACAGAAAGGAAGCCGACATGCCGAATGCATGGAGAATGGTAACTTTATTCCTAAGACAAGATCCCCAGAGTGGTAAGTAGCTAAATTGTTGTAGGTATAATTACCACAAACATTGGTTCCTAACAAAGACTAGATGGAATCGTGAGCTTACCTTTGTAAGTATGCGTTCTTCTTGTTCCGAGACACTTTGTGAACTAGCTCGCTAGGTGGCCAATAATTTCCCTCAGGACCTATTAGTGGGGATCGGATGCTAAAGAGTGGTAATTAGGGAAAAAACCATTTGCTGAGATGCTAAGACTATCTTACTGGTAATTAGACTTAAACTCAAGAAATTGATTAATGTACTAACTAATTTTGTGGACAATACATATTACATCTAGGCAGCCCAACACTGTCACTTGAGTTATCCTGACATGCTGGAACAACTGGCCCGTTTGGAGTGGCCCATGTGACCTAAGTGAAGTGGGTTCTCTTTAGTGAGTAGTCCTACAAAATAATACTTGTTAGGTTCAAACATATATAACACCTCCCGGTTAACTCTTTTATACAAAGCGATAACAAAAGTGGAAGTGGGGTGCTATACATGTGTAGACTCGTTCCATGTGGTTGTTGGGAAATCCATGTATTCATCTATTGGGAAAGACTTTAACCATTAGGACTTAAAATCTATAGCTGTGCCTTCTGTTGGGAAATTTTTTTCTGACATATTTTATGGTCGAATGTGGCTTTTGCTGACAGACCTGGTGTTAGTTATTCAGTGACAAGGTGTAGTGAATTGTGGCCAGTTTCTTTGTGTGTCGTCGTTAATGTACAAACTTTTTTCTTTAGCTGAGAGACCTGCTAGTGATTCTGAGATATGGTGTAGTGAATTGTGGGAACTTCGTATGGTGTCTTTGATGTACAAACTTTCTTGAAGAATCATTATTGTCCATCTCTTTCACCATATAATGCATTGTAAACACTTGCCGCTGGAGATCGTGACATACTGCACACGGTGGCACCACTTAGTGGCAGATATTTTTCCTAGTTTAATAAATAAAATTTGAAGCTATAAATATAGCCATAGCGACACTCAACAATTCACAATTTCCTTCATCTGCCAAAGAACAACCCCAAGGTGAGTATCTATTTTAGCATGTTCTATTCCATATCAATGATTGTTTAGTTTATATCATCTTGCTTATATCATCTTCTTTTGATCTACCTAGGACAATCATGAGCATCACACGAGCAAACCATGCCGCAATAGCCATCATGGTGATCCTCTTGGTAGGAATTGCATTTATTGATGTGCAAGGGAATGCTGAAATTGACTTTACTCTTCGTGGAATCAAAGGTAATAATCGTCCTGCTTTTGGTGAAAACACACTCACAAAGTCTGGTGACATGAAGCAAGGAAAAAATTCTATCGCTGGCCTTGAAACTCAAAGAAAACTCAGCGCCAGTACTGATGGACAAATTGACGACGCATATGTTACACACCACGACCCTTATAGTAGATTCTGGCCGAAGAAGCCGTGAAAATGTTCCTGGAAAAGATGATATAGCTAATGGATGTCCTAGACTAACTGCGGTGCAGCTTTCTCGCCTTATGCTGGGTATCATAAAGTTAAACGAAATAAATGTCTAGGACTTTATATATATGCATACAGATATATGTTCTAGTGATATCTATCCACCTTACGTGTGGAATATGAATGTATACTGAACTTGCATGTCAAGGGAGGACTAGTTATATACAAATGAAAATGTTCCAAGTTATGAATTTGAACTCTTGGCATATCGATCGATTGATCATATTGATTTGTACTATTAATTTGAACAGCATTTATACCGAATGATTGCATTCACTGAATGATGTAAAACTATTGGGAAATTTTAGGGCACGCCACTTTTATTATGAGCCGTTAATTTCTCACGATCCAATGGTTCATATATCTATTACCCCTTATAAAGAGGTGATAGACTACTAATAATCACACCAGGGTTAGTAAGGAATTTAATTTCTACCGCATACAAATAGGAAAGCCAATAAACATTATTGCCTACCATTTAAGGCTCCCCATATACATGCAAGAAATATCGATGCAAATTAATGTTAGCTTTATTTTCCAGATACTTGCTTCTTCATACTTGGGGTGGTCTGGCTTGCTGAGTTTGATGTGTCGGTGTAGATGCAAGGGGAAAAACGTAGGGAGAAAAAAAATGTAAAACGTGCAGACTTTATGCGATTTCTGTATCAGTATATATACGGAAAGTCAAAGCTAAATGGTGGACAAATAATGCCAATGTAGAATCGTTAAAAGAAGTAACATAAATAAACAAATTTAAGAAAAGCAACCATTTATGTTCAAGTGTTTTGCACGTCGGCATTTCATGGTTCAAAGGAGAAACTGTTGATGATTTGGTAGTCAATCTTACCAAGTAAATGAAGGGAGGCAAAGACCAAGACCACACGGAAGGAGACAGGTACGTTTGGATTTTTATTTAGCTTTGCCTAGCTCGGCTAGTACACGTTAGCCCATTGAGGCTACAGCCCACATAAGCTAGGCATGCTATTTGGGTTCATACCGAACTTTTATGGCATGTAGCGAACCAGGACGCGCGCGCTCGCTTTCCTTTAACAAAGAAAATAATTTTCTTTGATTACAACATCATTTGGCCAAGTCAAACAAAAGAGCCTTTAAGATCAAATCACAATAATCATTAAAGAACCAATAGAACTTTCCAATACGTCACTTTGCTCAAACAAATTTCAGCTACCATATAAATCATGTACTCCAAAATGATCATAAATGCAAAACTCCAAACATTTCATTTAATCAATATCATGAAAGCGATAAAATTCTTTTACTTATAAGATGTTCAACATTATCCTCACAATCCTTTACTGACAAACTTACAAACAACAAAATAATATACTCTTAGCAAGAATCATCATCGTCTACTATCCCATCATAAAGCTCTCTAAAGACACAATAAACTATTTCATAATATTTTTGGTTATCTCAATAATATTGCAAACAATCATCTTGTTCTAGACAAAATATCGTGCACAAATCACAATGTTGAAGCAAAATTCTTTTAATAAGGACATACTATCATAGGGCAATTTCGCAAGGCACATTAATATATATATATATATATATATATATATATATCACTTATTAAATTAATCCATTCTATTATTAGTGATGCTCAACACCAAAATTTAGCGCACACTAATTGCACTCTAGGGATTCTTAATCATGGAAGCATTTATGGTCCTAAGTCTATTTGCAATCACAAAAATATTTACAAACATAGGATCAACATTCCACCTTATGTTCAGAAATTAGAGCAATATGTCATTAAAGCTTTAATCATATAATTTTCTCTAAAGCAAGGTTTCACAAAGCGATACATCAACGTTCATCTAGTCCTTTATACATGTTTCAATAATTTTAGCATGACAAGAATTAGGTAAATCTAACATTTACATATGATCACCAGGTAGACAAATAAGAGATTAATTCAAGATTAATATTTACTAAAGTAATAATCTAACACCTCCTTACATTTCTGTCCTGAACGGTCAGATTAAATCCATTGAGACCAACATAATCCAATCAATCTAACAATCCTAGCCAATTAAGCAATCTTAATGATTAAACCAGTTCACCAAGGATCCCCAC
The DNA here is from genome assembly GCA_036346405.1 of Phyllostachys edulis. Classification (NCBI taxonomy): domain Eukaryota; kingdom Viridiplantae; phylum Streptophyta; class Magnoliopsida; order Poales; family Poaceae; genus Phyllostachys; species Phyllostachys edulis. The sequence continues at coordinate 75,367,721 of CM070551.1, read as the reverse complement.
TTCTTAATAACCCTATTGCTTCCAATTAGGTATGGACTAAATCTTAATCACCATTCAACATATAACTACTACAAACAACATCAAATCAATCAACTACACTTTTCAAGGATATAAGTTAAAATTAATTATGCATCACGCTACTAACCCAACTTGATAAACCATACCAAATAAATTAATTTCTATGACCACCACCTGTTGGCTAAACATAAAAAAACCTTACAAAAGGGTTTTGATACTTTCTTTCATAAAAGAGAGTCAGTAAACTTCAACACTCAAATTACTCTAAAATAAATACGTAGGGTCAAAGCTTCCACATGTTAAAGAACCTACAAGAGATAATTCAAATTATCCAAAATACCAAGCGAATAAATTAGTCATTTTTTCCAACAAGAAAGGTAGAACTTCTCAATAAAATATCAACCTTACAAATCAACCATGTTTACGAGTAGCAAAACATCTCAATAGTCGGGAGAACAAATGATTGCTTTATCGAACCAATAAAGACCAATGGAAATTCATCAACTGCACAACTGTAACCAGAATGACCAAATGCAAACTCAAGGAAGACAACAAATTTTCTAAAGGTACTCATTTCCAACCTCAGTAACTAAATTACCCAAAAAAAAACCCTTCACTATTCCCATACCACGAACGGTGGTATAACCTGGCTATGTGTAACACCCCGGCCCAACACAGAGCCCAGAATGCCACTAAACTAACCTAGCTATCAATTATAAGAACAATAAACACTAAATTACAGCAAGCATATCAAAGATTAAGCCCGTCCCTAGGTCACAATAACACAAGCAAGATGTTATGACAATTCTAGATAATTTATTCCTAGGAGCATAGCAAGGTAATAAACCAGGATTAACGCAAACCAATAGAATAAAGTCTATTGAATGAATAATCAACACTAACTTGTCATCCAAGGTTATGCAATACCATCATGTCCTAAATATAAATATTCATGCTATAATAAAAGGTTCTTATGTCCAATGAATCAAGTAATTGGGTGTAGGTTGTGATTCCATGTGCGCTAGCCCTTCCCAAGTGAAACATCATCAACGAGCACGTAAAAACAACAATAGAGCAAGGGTGAGTCCACGACTCAGCATGCACAATAATAAACAATGTGCAATGCTTAATCAGTAGTAAACAATATCGTCATCAACATCAATTGTTCTCTTTTCTTTATTTTCATGCTTATTCATTCAATTCTCTTCTCTTTATTCTCATACACAATCATCAAATACTATTCATCCAATGCATCTCTACACTACATGTCCATATGCACTTCTTTAGTGTATACCGGTATAGCATATGTGAACACTCATGACAATGTTCACTCTCAAGCCCATCGTCCTCAATGATCGGGGAACTCTGATTCTATCGTTTTCTACCCCATTTCTTTACCCGAAGACTATTTTAGAATCTATCAGAACAGTCTATTTCACAATTTTATATCTTTAATTCTAAAACTTGAAAATATATGAACTACACCAATTATGGAAACTACACAAAATTTCCTACATTAATCAAGTTGTCCCCACAATTTAATTTTACCATCTACTATATGAAACCAACCCTTCTTCACGACGTCTACCAGCTACGTCCAAAATCTGGACAGCGACCTTCCCAAGACCGTATCTTTTCGCTCGCTACTGCGATTCTAATGTTCCAGACCTTCCTGGAAAACTAACGAAATTATATTCAACTTTTCTAATTGGAAAGCTCCCTGAATCCGACCCTAAATATCCCTAAATACCCTCGCAATGGTTTGCGTCATAACTTGACGAACTAGGGCAGATTAAAGACTAACTTTCCCCTAATCAAGACAACCTACAAAATTAACAGCGACTAAATCATGGTAATACCTAGGAATTAACAGGTGTTACTCTTGAAGATCACGACGATCACGAAATCCCGCACAACCCTTCTCTTCTTCCCTTCTTCTCCCATTCCTCCTCATTTCCTTCTGTTTGGCAGCACACAAGATCCAGCAGAAATGCACATAGAACAGCAGCCTTCCTTATTTTTCATCTCTCTCTCTCTTTCTTGTTGTAGCAATCTTCATTGGTATGTGCAAAGCAAGCAAGCAACTAGATAGCAGCCACACAACATGCTTGCACGACAGACACGACAACCAGTAAGAGCACATGCATGCATGCGCGCAGGCTACGCACGCAGGAGGCAAAGTGGCATGCAGAGGCGGTTGGTGGCACAAGGTAGAAGCAAGGGCGGCTGTGAAGGGGCGGCCGGGACAGAGGCGCAGGGGCAGCACAAAGGCCAAGTAGCACGACCAGAGCAGCAGCGCAGCAGGGGCAGTGGTGGTAGGGAGGATTGGCGGCTAGGGCTTGGGGAGGTAGCCCCTCCCCTCCTTCTTCAAGTTAGGCTCTCCTACTTGGCTATGGGCCCGTGACCCACTACTCTCCCAAATCCACTAAATTCTAAAATTTTCCACTATTAATTCCATTTATTTTCCTTTTAATTCTTTTAGTTAATCAATTGCTTAAACGGGGTATCACACCATGCCTATGGCCACGACAACGATCTCTACCTCTCGGCATCGACTATCAACACTCTTAACAATAAAGTCAAAAGCATTTAGAATCATCTCATATCATAAATCATCAATACAACATAACGGGAGCGTAAATGCTATGCTTGACCCATTCCATCCTACTATGCACCGGTGTGTCAAGTTTTAGTTCATTAACCTAGCAAATTTTAGTTAAGTTTACTAGTCCTATAGCAAATTAAGTTTTCCTAAGTTGTCAATCTATTCACCACAGACCTAAAGCCCGCCCTGATACCAACTGTAACACCCACTACTACAAAAAGGCTAATATTGGACGCCTCATCACAGACGGTTGACCAAAACCGTCTGTATTACATGCAATCATAGACAGTTTTGGTTTTGCGGCTATCTGTGTTACTGGCTGCGCTAAATACTGTCTGTGAAGAGGTAATATCACATACGGTTCATTATGAAAACCATCTGTGAAGTATCACAGATGGTTCTTAACAATAACCATCTGTGATATTTCGAAATATCACAGACGGTTTTCAACAAACAATCGTCTGTGATACTTCACAGACGGTTTCATAATGAACCGTCTGTGATACGACACCATATCACGGACGGTTCCATTGTGGAACCGTCTATGATATGAGACCATATCACGAACGGTTCATTGTGGATCCGTCTCTGATAAGTATCATTGACGGTTCCATCATAGAACTGATTGTGATAAGTCTCTTTATTAGTAGGAGCCCGCTAGGGTTTGCACTCTAACTCGACACTCCCTAGCACCCTTACTCTCGTCCGTTCCCCTCCCCACCCGAGTGACCCCATCGCTGACGCCGTCCTTCTTCCCCTCTTCCTCCTTCCCCCGACATGCGTGACCCTGGCTACCTCACCGACCTCCACTAGCTACCTCTAGCTCCATCGACCTCAGCCTCACCTACCTCACCATTGACACCGGCGATGTCGATCGAGGTAAGATAGATCTATTGGTTTGTGCTATTGGTATTCATGTGAACCGAGTTGCAATGTGGGCTACCTAGCTAGCTTGTCGGTTGATGGTCGGTTTGGACACACTTGGCCTTGCTGTCTTGATGTCTTGCCCTCTATGACTGTTGGCTGGATGGATCTGGAGGTGGGGAATGAGGTTGTGTTTCGGTGTGACTGCTGCATGGTATGTTCCTAAAGACATTTTTTGTTTTCGATACATATGATGCAGGGTGTGCTGCTGAAAACACACATTGATGCAACCTTAAGAAGTGGCAATCTGAGGGAGGCAATTTGGTTGCTTCCTAGAGAGGATCTTAACAAATGGCTGTCTGTTAATAGTAAGTCTGATCACCATCTATTCTTAGGATAAATAACACCATGTAAGTATATGTATAATTAATCTTCAGGGACAATAAGATGAACTGTATATGAATAATTTTGGAATGAAGGCTTATGAATCTATGGAATCAAAATCCTTGCACATAGTTTGCACATATGAATGTAAACGAACTTCTACATAGATAGAGGTGAGTTTCTAGAGGTTACTACTCTTATCTGCTTTATAGATAGAGAGTTAACCATTAAGGAAAACTCTTTTTTACATCCTAACATGATATCGTCAACTTACCATATATTGTTATCTTATTACTATTCATGTTCTTTTTACAGAAGTTTATGGTCTTCTTATTTAGTATGAAGAAATTTGCTGCTCGGTATTAAAATACTTGAGCGATATGTGATTGTAATTGTATCTTAATTATTTGTTTCAACATATTTTATATGTTTCACTGGACTTGTATTCAAGTATTATCCTTAAGAGTTTTGTCTCAATCCTTGTGAGAGTTTTCCAAACAGTGGCCGCCTCCTCCCTGAGCCCGCCTCCCCTCTTCTCTATTCTTGATCTCTCCTCTACAAATTCTCTAAGTAGTGGATGCTTTTGCTTTTAAAACTGATATATATATATATACACACACACACATACACATATAGTTCGTAGCTTTTGTTAGCTAACTCGAGGCCTGGTCAATTCAGCTAGCTAGCTCACTCCTTGGGCGTTCATCCTAAATGTTCAGGTGAAACACAGCCTACTTCGTTGATCCTAACACACTAGAGTGTATGATTTGCTTCATACCTTGGCATGAAGCAAATCGTACACTCAAGTGTGTTAGGTTCGATGAAGTAGGCCGTGGTTGACCTGCACGTTTAGGATGAACGGCCAAGCAGCAAGCTAGCTAACTAAATTCAGGCATCGGTTAGCTAACAAGGACTACTAATATATATATATATATATATATATATATATATATATATATATATATATATATATATATATATATATATATATATATACACACAAAAACCGTTTTAAAGGCAAAAGCAGCCCTTTGCTGGAGATTTTGTAGAGAAGAGGCTATCATGGACGGTTCCAAATACGAACCGTCTGTGAAACGTAAGCAATCATAGACGGTTCCAAATACGAACCGTCTATGAAGCATAAGCTATCATAGACGGTTTTATATATAAACCGTCTGTGATAGTCAGCTATCATAGATGGTTCTAAGTTAATAATCGTCTTTGATATTGTGCATCACAGACGATTCAAAAACCGTCTGTGATGACCTCATGTCATCACTGACCCATAAACTCAGACTACTCATGAAACCGTCCGTGATGACGTTTTTGAACCGTCTGTGAAGACGTTTTGTGTAGTAGTGACCCTGGCTTAACCAAAGCCCAAGATGTCACTTACAACTACTATGACTACCAATTTTAACCTTTGTTAGAGTTAGTTCTATTTCAAAAACTTTTGTGGTTGGGTTAAAAATTTGTCGGGTGGATGTAACCCTAACTTTGGTTTGTTCCTGGGTGGTCGTACTGAGTGTTGTTCCTGGGTGGTCGTACCCAGTGCTGTTATTAGTGGTCGTAGCCACTTTTCAAAATAAGCATAGGTGGAGGTAACCTCTGCTATTATTTAATATTGCACAATTATACTCTTTAATAAAATGCATTTGGTTAAAATGCTAAGTGATAGGATTTTCTAATTATGATATTTGAAAACATTGCTTTAGCAAATAAAAGAATACAAGCCACCCTTGTTAAGCCTTTTATGTATATTGTTGCATCTGGTGTGTTGGGTCGCGAGCACAAAAGTTGTGCTCACTCTCGCTCCTCCCTCCAAACCTTCAGATCCCACAGATCATGGAGACTACGACTACTACGAGGACCCCGACATCGATGGACAAGGTAACGACGAAGAGTAGTCTAGTTCTATTAGTCTTGGTCTTGCCTCAGTCTAGCTGGCTCGTCGGTACTCGTGTATGACCGGTATTGTCTAAGTCCTTGGTTAATACCAGTCGTACAAGAGCTGCCCTAGCTGCTTGCCTATGGAGATGTGTGCTCTACCCCTCCTTTTGCTTCCGTTGTAGTTTTCTGCTGCTTTTATGTATTGTAATCAGTTTGGCCTGTCCGGCCCTTATTGTCATACTCGACCTGATGCGGTCTATGTGACTCTGATGTTTGTGTTATAATGAATGGTATGGTTTTCATCGTGCATGAGATGATCCAGTGATGTATCTGTGAGTACTCTCTACTGATGCAGGGAATAACACAGTGTTTTCACATAGGATTTGGATTTATGAAATTCGTGTCCGACATCTGCCTACCTCCATCCATGCTGCCCACCTCCATAATTGCTGCCAACTTCCGCGTGGGCGGAGAGGCTAGAGCTACGCTACAAGATACTCGCACTGGTCATCGGCGAATTTTTTTTAAAATAATATTTTTCTAAAAGATAATTACGAAAATAAATAGTTGCCCCAAAAAATTACAAAAATGGGTCCCTATCGCGAGTTCAACTAGCGACAGGGACCCTGTTGACCCCTATTGGTGGTCCAACTACTTGTGGCCAATTGAACTGAGTAGATTAGATAAATGTAGTCAAATTGTGTAGTACATCTTTCGAGTTGTGTAGTAGGTAGTCAGAGCGCAATGCCGGAATCAGAATAATTATAGCTTTATTTAGCTCCACTTTTATGCGCGGTAATTATATTATTAATGCAGGAATTACATTTTAAACGAGAAAAATTGCATGACACATTTTTAAATTCTAAAGAAAATCTGGAGTAGCTGAGTAGGGTCGGAAGAGCGTAATGAGAATAATTGCAGAAATAGTCAAATTATCTAGTTCGTCGTGCACATGTTATGAATGTTCTAGCACTCGAACGATTTAGGATAAATCTGCAGAAATAGGAAGACGCCTATTATAAATCTATAAAAAATGTAGAGTAGGTAGTGCGTAATCAAAATAATCCTAGCTTTATTTACCTTCCCATTTGTGCGCAGTTATTATTTTTTTGTTAGTGCACCGTAATTATTTTGTTAGTGCACATTAATTATTTTGTTAGTACCGAAAATACCATTTAAACTAGAAAAATAGGATGACACATCTTTAAATTGTAATGAAAATTAGTAGTTGCTACATAGGCTACGTAAAGATGCATGAAAAAAATTATGAACTTTGTTTATTGCTACATTTTTAGGTATGGCAGACGTAGGACACTACGAGTTGCTTGACCTGGTGATTGACATGCATCACCGTAGCCGCCTCAGTACCATGCTCCCGCTGGAGGGTGAGGTGCCGATTGAGCTTGGTGCGTTGCGGCTGCACACGCCCATCAGGGCATGGAGGCTGCACCCAGACTGGGTTCCGAGGTACGTGTAGTTCTGACCTTCGTGCACTCAATCGTGGTCTGACTACTTTGCGTGTAGTCATGTTTGTTCTTAATCGTTTCAACGCAAGTTGAGAGCCACAAGCCTCCTTCCACTAGCGAGGATGGTGGAGGCGACGTGGGAGGACGACTAGGATTGTGGTCCTGGTCATACATCTAGGCGTTTTTCATACGACCGGGCCCTACTAACAATGCTGGTTGACCGCTGGAGGCCAAAGACGCACACGTTCCACCTTCCATGCGGGGAGATGGTGCCAACCCTTCAGGATGTCTCCTTCCTAACCGGGTTGCCCTGCATTGGCTTCCCTATGGCTGCATACGACATTCCGACCATGTGGCACACAGACCTCCCAGCGAGGTTCCACGACGTGCTGCCACCGTGCAGTAGGTACACGGAGTTCAACAGCCCGCACAGGCCTACTTTGAGGTGGATCTTCTAGTTCTACGTAAGTCTTCGTAACTATTGTCCTCTCACATCAATTCATATGTGAACCTTGCTGACGTGTGCATGTCATCTTGCAGTTCGAGCGTATGGCGGCGAACATAGGGTACATCATTGTTAGGAGGCACTTCGAGGCCTACCTACGATGGTTATTTGGGTGGGTCATGTTCCTGGGGTCCCACAGCGACAGCATCGACAAGCACTACATCTAGTACGCACATGAGCTAGCGGAGTTGCCGATGACCGATATCCAGCCCTACACCTGGGGTCTGGCTCTGCTGTGCATGACGTACCACGCACTATGCGACGCATGCCATCATGCCCAGGACAACTCCATCCTCTCCGGATGCCTGCTACTTCTGCAGCTGTGGTCCTTCGAGCGCTTCCAAATCGGACGACCATAGCTGGACTTAGGAGCGTACGTAGTCAGCTTGTATGCCTAGGACGACGACGTGGACCGGCCGACATGGGCATGCTGTGGTGCTGCCAATGGGTTAGTTTCATGATCATTTATTATTTTTTGTATTGTAATCACAATTTCGTGTGCTAAGTTTTCGGTGTTCTATTCCACAGGTCACCTACACGGCGATCACTTCGTAGGGGTCCTACCCAGAGCACGTTGCGATGTTCAATCAGCTAATCGATGACCGTGTCATGTGGACACCGTACACTTAGGAGAGGGTGAACGTGCGTGCCCCTAAAGGACTATCGAGGCTTTGCACGTGAGACTACTTGTATTGGTACACGCAGAGGGCCTTGGTGCATGATGTCTTCGTGTTGGAGTACCAAGTGCAGCGGGTCATGCACTAGTTCGGTCTACGACAGGAGGTTCCAGCCCCTTGGGGGGGACGCGGGTGCCAGCGTACGTCCATGCGTAAGTACACGCTTTTCTTCTTTTGTACAATGTGCGTTATGTTCCGAGCATATAATTGTCTTGCCGTCCACAGGTACGCTAGGAAGGGAGTACGTGGCATGATGTCCTGGTTGGATAAGATGTCCTCTTGGGTCGAGGCTTGGAGCGGCGTGCACAATGACCTCATCCAGTGTATGGATGCTCCCTACGACCCCGATATGTACGAGTACATGGCGTGGTACGCTAGTCGGACGAGGCTTCACTACTTCCGCATCATGGTCGACCCACCACGACACGAGGCTGCGATGTCCGACATGTACCCCACCCAGCCAGACTCCACTTTCCACCGCTATGTACGTATTGAACGGTCCTTAAATCATATTTAATTTGCCATATTTAGGTTTCCAACTTGTTGATTACTTGTGCAGACGGATCTACACCGGGAGGTTCTTGAGTTGGCAGCCTGCGTAGAACAGATGATGCTAGGGGACACCAGATGGGTCCTATAGTTTATCATGGAGGCCACGAGACGAGGCATCCGGATCGCGACTTGTCGCACACCGAGGGATCTAGTGGACCAACCAGTGCAAGGACGAGGGGTCAGCCGAGGTGGTTCACGGCCCCAGGTTCCTGCCCCGGGCGTGGCGGACGTGTCGTCATGGCACTGTGGTGGCCAGGAGCACTGTGGGACATTTTGGAGGTGAGCATGAGACATTCACTTTCGCTTCTTTATTTCGAACCACACTAGTTACTAATGGTAATCTTCTCTTGCAGGTCCTATGCTCCAATGACACGCGAGGTAGGAGTACGCGGAGTCATCGAGGCACGACTTTGTGCCACAAGGTATGATCACCTTGCTTGCTTGCGTAACATCCTTTTTTGTGGTTTTCACCATGATTTCGTGCGTAAAGTAATGCTTCTTTATTTCGAACCCCACTAGTTACAAATGGCAATCTTCTCTTGTAGGTCCTGAGCTCCACCCATACATGAGGTAGGAGTACGCAGATGTGGCGACCCCAGGATCGGATCCATTCCAAGCTAAGTGATTATGCCAAAAGTGCAACACTTAGCGAGAGACGAAAACGATTCCGAGTGCTCGAATATGTGTCTCATGTTAACTCCCAAGGATTAGTGGCTAACATGCACATATCCAAACACAACATTGCATTCACATCCATACACAATATACAAGAATAATAGAACCATTTTTACAACATCATTAAATAGAACCTTAAGGTATAGGTTTGCATAAGAGGGCCGATCGGCCAAATCTAAACAACACAAATAAATCACAGCGGCAGATAACTTAGAAATAAAAGAGAAAGAGCTGAGTTGGCATGCCCAAACCCACAAGCAACCAACTGGGGTTAAAGTCGTAGCGTCTGAAGTACTTAACCCAATTTGAACGACTTCTCACCTGCAACATGGACAATGCAACTAAGTACAAAAACGTACTCGCAAGACTTATGAATAGCAACATATAATAAATGCATTCAAGTGTCAAAGGAAGGCTTACATGGTTCATTTTCAACATAAAGCAAGTTTTTCATTGAGATAAACGACAGAGATTCAAATTGCCATTTGTAAAACCGTTAGGAAACAATATATATAGCAGTAGGTAATCTCAAATTTACGATCAACAACATTAGATACTCCAAATATAATCAACACACAAACTTCCTATTCATGACACAATTCAATCCTTAACAAATAAACACGCAAACATTCCGTTCATGATAACATTTCAGATCTAAACAAACTAACACAATGACATAACATTTCAAACCATAACCCAAACCAAATTTCCCATAAGCTAACTGTGCATGCTTTCCCACAAGCGATGTCCATAACCGGGGACACAGCTATTCGAATAGATTTAGCTCTCTGCAGAGTTGTATAGCTTTCCCCACACGATATGAATACCTCGTACTGTCGCCATGCACTCTTCCGAAGGAGTGTGACTGAGATATATCATAACGAGGCTGTTATAATGTCATGTCCCAACTGTCAACCCACCCGAGGATCAGAATCCCATAGCAGACTGAAGTCGCCTAGCACCACATGTCAACCCCGTTGTGTAAGTAAGTCCCTTGTGCAGCAATCCGGCATACGCAAAAGACCCTTAAGAGAAAGAAAGAAAAATATAACATGCCACATTTGACATACAAGTAGTTGAAATTAAGCAATGCATAGAATACTTGAAAAACAACATAGATACATTTTCGAAATTAATAGGAATTCAACATGCATCAAAGGATGAAACTGCTTGCCTTTGCTGTGGTTGGTCCATGTGCTTCTGCAAATCACTCACGATCGCACTTGTACCTTCGTCATCTATCGAATGAATGAAAATATCAAATAAGAACAGTAACACTGAAGTCATCCAAAAATTCAAGGTCATCCAAAAATTCAAATTCATCCAAAATGCATGAAAACTATAAAGTGGATAGTTCATGATTTTAGATGAATTTAGGTGAAAGATTCATTCCATTTGGATTTAGTATGTGAGAGTTATTGAGGTTTGAAGATTGTATTTCCAAAAAATGCAACGTGTTACTGTTCGCCTAATTTAATTATGTAGCCAAAATTTGCAGAATAGTAGTGGGCAAAAGGATTACATAGGTAAATAGAGAATAATATTCTAAGATCAAAATAACTTGATTCATCTTATTTGGAGTTTTTATGAGTTACTTATGAATTTTCAAAGTTAATAGTATTTTCTAGTTAAAAAATAACCCAGTTTTGGATCACTCTTCACAAACTATATTTTCTGTGATAGTGACAAGGTTGAAACCTATTTTAAAATAAATTTCATCTAAAATTAAAAATAATAAAACTAGTTTCACTCATTTTGGAGTTAAAATAAATTAGTTATGCATTTTTGAAGTTGATTGTATTTTTAGTGTACAAATTAATTCATTTCAAAATTTAAAATGCAGTTAATACTTTTTCTACCAAGGTCTAACCTAGCCTCTGACTCTTACAAGCGGGGTCCACTACACAGTACCATTTCTTATTTAAACCTAGAAATAAACCAAACTGACACGTGGGCCCTACTTGTCAATGACTCGGTGCATGAAATGTGGACTAAAGTCCACGACACAGTGCAATGGTCTACAGGGCTAGTTACTATGCACTAATGGCCTTAGGCCCACATGTAATAGACTCCAGCAACAACCGGTTTCATTAATTGCTTCAAAAATCCGGTCACGGTCCCAAATGTAAGTCAAACTATACTCATTTAAATCCATGCTAGTTAAACCTAATCATTGTTTTACCAATTCCAACCAAGATTTACCTAATTAATTATGATGCTACAGGAACGGTCGGAAATCCGACAATGCAGGGAACAGCGGCACAAAGATTGCCGTGCTCATCATCGGCGGCGCAAGACCGTCCCGAGTAAGCTAAAATGGAAAGCTTGAGCTTGAGGCTACCTTACGGTGTTGTCTTTGCCGGTGGAGAGGCACGGTGGTGCGCCAGCGGCGGTGTTGAGCAGAGGAGGATTGTACGGGTGCCAAGGACGCTCAACGAAGAGGCCTCCTCGGGGCAATCTGGTGCTGGATCTGGGCTCCTGAGGCTTCAACGACTTCTCTAGCCTAGCGCGGGGACCAATGGCCTTCTTCTCCAGCCACGACACCGTGCTCCTGAAGGCGACGGGGAGTGACTGGGGTGGTCTGGCGACGAAGAGTTAGCGGCGGCGCGGGGAGGTCACCGTGGCGGGAACATTCGGGCGAAGGGGAAGCTCAACTCGGGGCTGGGGAAGGACTAGCACGTGCGAGGCGACGCTCTTGGTTCCAGGAATTGGGCTAGGCCTCCCCGAGTCGGAGACGGGAATGAAAGGCGTTCACGACCGGAGCCGAAGAAGAAAAGGCCGCGGCGACGATTCCCTGTACCAAATGGCGATTAAAAAGGTGGTGGGACTCAGCGTGGTGAGGGAAACCTCCCAGATAAGGTGGCACGGTGGGAAACTCACCGGAGCGCGAGAAAACTTGGTGGCGACGCTCGGGCGCGCTCCCATGGCGGTGAAGGCGCGGTCATGATTCAAGAGGTACACTGCGAATAAGGGCTCAGGTTAGCAATTATAGAAATGGCGAGCTTCAAGGAGTTGAATGGAGGCCAAGATGGTCGGGCTTACCGAAGAAAACAGCACTTAGAGCTTCGCCCTCTTCCACGACCAGGAAGAGAAGTGAGCTAAAAGAGAGTGGTAGGGATGGTTCTGTGCGAGCCCGAAGACGGAGAAAGGGACGGCACTACATGAAGAAGCTCTGCCAGTGGCTGTCGAGGGCGGTGGGACAACGGCACCGTTGGAGGCAGCTCAGAGCTTAGCGGGTGCATGGCGCCCAGCTCCTGCGCGCACCCAGGCCCGAGGTTGAAGACGAGTGCGTAGGGTGGGCCCACCGGCCAGTGAGTGGCGAGGGATGAACCGCGTGGTCTGGTCGGACCTAAGTCGGAACAGTGCTTGCGAGTCTAAGTTTTGAATTCAATTTGACCAACAAGCAGTAGGTTTGACTGAGGCTTTAAAAATAGAAGTAAAATTGTAAAAATTCTGAAATAATTCAGAGGGTTTCCTGGAATGTTCTTGTACCCATATAAAATTTTAAATCTTACTGTTCAAGATTTATTTGCTTATTTTAAATTCAAACCTAGAATAGGTCATTGTATTGAGTTTGAATTTTCTAGGGGTTGCATTATGTTCCAAAAATTTGGTAAAAATTATATTTATTCTTAATAATTATTCTAGTATTTCAATAAATTATTTCCAAAAGAGGATCAAAAGTGTTTGTTCTTCTTTTCTTTTGAAGCTTAATATTTGAACTCTATGTTTTAAATTTTGATTAAGAGTTTCCAACTGCAAAAGATTCAAAAGCACTGTGCATGTTACTGAGATGCATACTAATTATCATTAATTAACTTGGGGATGTTACAAACCTCCCCCCCCTTACAAAAGATCTCGTCCCCGAGATCTGGGTAGGTCGGAAGTTGGACAAAGGTTCTAAAAGGTACCACATATGTTGTTTTGATTTCCTTCAAAGATAGTGCTAAGATATCCTAATAAGGTTACAAGGACTTCTATTACATTTTTCTTTCCATTGTTTTGTTTAACCTTTCCTTTCTTGATTCGAATGCACTTCAAACAAAAGGAAGAATATCGAGATATTCAGTTCGCATCCGATCTTCACGTTCCCATGTTGCCTCATCTTCAGTATGGTTGCTCCACTAAACCTTCAAGAACTTGATGACGCGATTCCTTGTGTTGTGCTCCATTTCTTCAAGAATGCGAATCGGATGCTCCCGATAAGACAGATCGAGTTGCAAATCGAGGTCTTCTAAATTGGTTGCTTCGGTAGGGACTCGAAGAAACTTCTTCAATTGAGAGACATGGAATACATTGTGTACATCTGAATGTGATGGTGGTAGCTCCAACTGATAGATACCGATCCTCGCTTCGCTAAAATTCGGAAAGGACCGATGTAGCGAGGAGCCAACCTGCCTTTGACTTGAAAGCATTGCATTCCTTTCATCATAGAGACTTTAAGGTAAACATGATCGTCCACCTCAAAACTCAATTCACGTCGACGGCGGTCAGCATAGCTCTTTTGATGAGATTGAGCCGCCCATAGTCTCTCCCATATCACACGGACTTGCTCTTCGGCTTCATTGATCAAATCCAGTCCAAAGAATTGTCTCTCCCCGGACTCAGACCAGTTCAGTGGTGTCCTACACCTTCTCCCATATAGCACTTCAAAAGGTGACATTTGGAGGCTTGCTTGATAGCTATTGTTATAGGAGAATTCTGCAAACAGCAAGCATTTATTCCATTTCTTGCCATAGGACAGCACACAAGCTCTTAACATGTTCTCCAAAATTTGATTCACCCTTTCGGTTTGGCCTCCGGTTTGTGGGTGGTAAGCGGTGCTAAAGGATAGTTGAGCCCCCATTGCTTCATGGAGGCAATTCCAGAAATGCGAAGTAAATTGAGTACCTCGATCTAAAATAATCCTTTTTGGCACACCATGGAGACATACAATTCTGGACTTGTACAACTCCGCCAATTGGTTTTCTGAATAAGTGCTCTTGACGGGAATGAACTCAGCAACTTTTGACAATCAGTCGACAATTACCCATATGGAGTCATACCCTTGCTAAGTCTTTGGAAGCCCAGTTATGAAATCCATGCCGATTTCATCCCATTTCCACTCGTGAATGGGGAGGGGTTGGAGCATGCTAACTGGCCATTAGTGCTCAGCCTTCACCCGTTGACACACATCATAGTCGGCAACAAAGCGTGCAATTTCCCGCTTCATCCGAGTCCACCACAATTTTTGCTTCAAGTCTTGATGCATCTTTGAGCTTCCTGGATGAATGGAGAAAAGAGAGTTATGGGCTTCTTGAAGGATTAATTCTTTAAGATTCACGTCATTTGGCACAACCAATCGCTTTCCGAACCACAAAACACCTTGGTGGTCCTTAGAGAAACACTTGGCTTTGCCGGCCTTCATTTCTTCTTTAATTCTTTCCATACCCTTGTCATTTTTTTGGGCCATCTTGATCTGGTCCTCTAGGGTAGGTTTCACTTCCATGGCAGCGAAAAAACCCTCACTAACCTTCTCCAATTTGAGCCGTTGAAATTCGTTGCATAAGGCCTCCGTTTCGGGTATAACCGAAATGCAGTTGCATTGCAAATTTCGGCTCAATGCATCGGCAATGACATTGGCTTTCCTTGGATGATAATGAAGCCCCAAATCATAGTCCTTGATCAACTCAAGCCATCTGCTTTCCCTTAGATTCAAATCGGCCTGAGTGAATATATATTTCAAACTTTTGTGATCGGTGTAGACTTCACAGCGGTTGCCGACAAGGTAATGCCGCCATATCTTTAAACCATGTACTACTACGACAAGCTCAAGATCATGAGTGGGATAATTCATCTCATGAGGCCTCAATTGCCTTGATGCATTTGCCACAACTCGGCCCTCTTGCATAAGAACACAACCAAGACCATGGTGGGATGCATCGCAGTAGACGTCGAAGTTTTTATGGATATCCGGCAGAACTAACACCAGAGCAGAGGTTAAATGTTCCTTAAAAATCTGAAAGCTTTTTTCACACTCTGCTGACCATTCATACTTCTTTTCTTTCTTCAACAATTGGGTCACTAGTCTTGCAAATTTCGAGAAATTCTCGATGAAACGGCGGTAATAACCTGCAAGACCGAGGAAACTGCGGATGTCGGAAACGGACTTGGGCTGTCTCCAATTAAGTACATCTTGAACTTTGCTTGGATCCACAGCAACTCCTCCTTCGGATAGCACATGACCCAAAAAGGTGACCTCTTTTAGCCAAAATTCACATTTGCTGAATTTTGCATAGAGTCGATGTTCTCGTAGCTTGTCCAACATAAGCCGGATGTGTTCTTCATGCTCCCTTTCAGATTTGGAGTGTATGATAATGTCATCAATAAATACGACCACAAATTTATCCAAATACTTCATAAACACTGAGTTCATGAGATTCATGAACAAGGCTGGTGCATTAGTCAAACTAAAGGACATGACGGTGTACTCGTACAAACCATAACGAGTTGAGAATGCCGTCTTGGGAATGTCTTCAGATCTGATCCTAACTTGATGATAGCCCAATCTCAAGTCAATTTTGGAGAATATACGGGCACCGGTCATCTGGTCGAACAAATCATCAATCCGTGGAAGCGGATACTTGTTCTTGATGGTGATCTCATTCAACGGACGGTAGTCAACACACATCCGCAGACTGTGGTCCTTTTTCTTCACAAATATAGCCGGGCATCCCCAAGGTGAAGAGATTGGCCTTATGAAACCCTTCTCTTGAAGTTCTGCGAGTTGCTTTTTCAATTCAACCAACTCATTTGGCAGCATTCGGTAGGGCCATTTTGAGATTGGAGCAGTTCTAGGCTGCAACTCGATCACGAATTCAACTTCACGTGCGGGTGGCATACCCGGTAGTTCCTCGGGAAATACATCCAGGAACTCACACACCACTGGAACTTCATTCAATTCCAGCAATTCTTCACAACTAAGGGCATAAAGATGTTGATGCTTCAATTTTGGCACCATTTCGACTTGAAAACCAAGAGGACTTGTGAGAATGATAGCTTTGCGAGCACAATCAATTTCACCATGGTTCTTGGACAGCCAATTCATCCCAAGAATAACATCAAGGCCCACTGAATTCATCACAATAAGATTGGCCAAAAACTTCACCCCTTTGATCTCAATTTCAACTTCACGACATTCATGAATGCTTATCATTTCAGAACCCAGGGACTGAATCATCATAGGTGCAGGCATCAAGCTGAGTGAGATGTTATGGAGTGTAGCAAAACCTCTGGACATAAAGGAATGAGAGGCCCCAGAGTCGAACAACACGGTCGCAAGAGTCGAGTTGACTAAAAAGGTATAACCCAACACGACGTCGGGTGCTTCCTGCGCTTCCTCGGTGGTGACATGGTTGACATGAGCACGACCGGTGTTTTGAGAAATAACATCAGACTGCTGATCAAAGTACTCTTGAAGATCTTGAACTTGAATGGTAATAGCTTGGCGCTTCTCTGGACAAAAAGCCGCATAATGACCCGGATTGCCGCAACTGAAACAAGTAACTTGCTTGTTTCGATGGCGTCAGCTTCAACACTTCTTTACGGGCTGCCCTCGCTAGATTTCTTGCTGAGGTGGTTGAGACACTTGAATGGAAGCTCTCAGAGGCGCCGAGACTTGGAATTCAGGAGGGGCGGGCTGCCATGCACATGGTTCTTGAAAACTACAGCTTGCTGAAATTTGTGCAACCCTCTTGCATTTTCGCAATTCCACAACTGCTTGCATTTTATGCTCCACCACAATAGCATTATCAACCAATTGTTGGATGTCGTGGAAGTCATGTACAGCAAGTGCCAGTTGCATCACTTCTGTTAGCCCATTCAAGAACTGGTCTTGCTTCCTTACATCAGTGGAGACATCGTCCGGAGTGTAACGAGCCAAATGATTGAACTCGTAGAGATACTCCATTACAGACTTGTCTTCTTGCTTCAGCACGAGGAACTCACGCCTCTTGATACTCACGATGTTGGAGAGAACATGTGCCGCTCGAAAAGCTGTCTGAAACTCTTCCCACGATGGAACGTGATTGGCAGGCTGCATATGGCACAGAAACTATCTCACCATGCACATGCTGCCCCGTCAAGTTGGTTGGAGGCGTAGAAGACCTTCTCATTGTCGGCACATTGAGTGATGATCAGCTACCGTTTGATGGTCCGAAGCCAATTATCGGCCTCGAGAGGGTCCTCCAAGCGAGAGAACACGAGAGACTTTGTGCTCAGAAAATCAGCAAATCGGGAACCATAAAGACCGGATCCTTCCGCTGCCATTTGAGCTCCTTGGACACTGGCGATGTTATGAGCAATTTGCTGTAAGATCAGAGTCTGGTCTTGCTGACTCTGTTCCATCTGGGCCAACACTTCAACCACGGATGGTTGAGGTGGAGTCACTTCTTCTTGCCGACCCACATGCTGAAATTGTGGGTCGGGATGCTCCAGATTGTGCCATTGAGGATTCAGGGGCTGATCATCGGTGATTTGAGAACCCACAAGCTGTGAGTTCACCATTACATCTGATGTCAAATGGGTTTTTTTTGACCTGACATCCTGTTGCCATACAATTCGTTAGCAACCGGCAAAAAGGAACGAGGGAAAAGCATAAGGTAAGCAATTGATAGCAGGGGTGACTTAACCTAGCATGAATGCACAATGAAAACACAACTATGCAATATGAAATGGGGTGCTATAGTCCAGGTGGACAGCACAAGATACAAATAAAAACATGGTTAGTTTTCCAACATAGTTGCGATACAACCCGCCCGTAGGCGATACACAACTATTTGGAACAAAAAGAGGGCAAATGAGCACACCACAAGGTCTAGCGTCTACAAGCTAATGAATATAATTAGGGTGTATAATATCTAAGGATAATACCTAACTTAATCTTAAAATCACAGCAAGGCGTTGTCTTCTCGTTCTTCTACCAATTCTCTTTACCGGCGACTATTTAACGTTTCTATTGTTCGAAGAGAGACGAGCAATTGAGAAAATGATTTTTCTCAAATCCAATGAAAAGTAAGGTGAGAAATAGATGCTAGGATGGGTAAGAAAGAAAGGAATTTATATTACTTGCATTTTTGCCAAACTTTTGATAATTGGAAAATATTCTTTGCAAATCAAAATCCTAATAACGTCCATTGCTATAGCTTTAACCTACAATCAGTATGGCTCTGATACCAATGCTGTGGCGACCCCGGGATCGGATCCATTCCAAGCTAAGTGATTACGCCGAAAGCGCAACACTTAGCAAGAGACAAAAACGATTCCGAGTGCCTGGATATGTGTCTCATGTTAGCTCCCAAGGATCAGTGGCTAACATGCACATATCCAAACACAATACTGCATTCACATCCATACATAATATACAAGAATAGTAGAAACATTTTTACAACATCATCAAATAGAACCTTAAGGTATATGTTTGCATAAGAGGTCCGATCGGCCAAATCTAAACAACACAAATAAATCGCAGCGGAAGATAACTTAGAAATAAAAGAGAAAGAGCCGAGTTGGATGTCCAAACCCACAAGCAACCAACTGGGGTTAAAGTCATAGCGTCTGAAGTACTTAACCCAATTTGAACGACTTCTCACCTGCAACATGGACAATCCAACTGAGTACAAAAACGTACTCGCAAGACTTACAAATAGCAACATATAATAAATGCATTCAAGTGTCAAAGGAAGGCTTACATGGTTCATTTTCAGCATAAAGCAAGTTTTTCATTGAGATAAAGATAGAGATTCAAATTGCCATTTGTAAAACCTTTAGGAAACAATATATATAGTAGTAGGTAATCTCAAATTTATGATCAACAACAGTAGATACTCCAACTATAATCAACACACAAACTTCCCATTCATGACACAATTCAATCCTTAACAAATCAACACACAAACATCCCATTCTTGATAACATTTTAGATCTGAACAAACTAACACAATGACATAACATTTCTAACCATAACCCAAACCAAATTTCCCATAAGCTAACTGTGCATGCTTTTCCCACAAGCGATGTCCATAACCTGGGACAGGGCTATTCGAATAGATTTAGTTCTTTGCAGAGTTGTATAGCTTTCCTCACACAATATGAATACCTCGTACTGTCGCCATGCACTCTTCCGAAGGAGTGTGACTGAGATATCATAACGAGGCCATTACAATGTCATGTCCCAACTATCGACCCACCCGAGAAACAGAATCCCGTAGCAGACTGAAGTCGCCTAACACCACAGGTGAACCCCGTTGTGTAAGTAAGTCCCTTGTGCAGCAATCTGGCATATGCCAAAGACCCTTAAGGGCAAGAAAGAAAAATATAGCATGCCACCACTAGATTGACAAGAGAACCATTAAACATTAACAATAACAATTGTCAATCTAATTGTGTTTTGATAGCTAACACACAACAAATTATTAAGCCAAGCCTTCGCCATTATCCCAGCGTGTGGTTGTATGTAAGACTTGGTTCATCACACCACAGACTGGTCCTCAAATACCCAGATCGGGCTATGCGAATCCGGGACCAATCCCTTCATCACCCTATCACCCGTCCAAGTCTAACACACAACAATAACAACCCACCCAACAAGTCCACAACAATCAGATGCGAAGATCTGGATATATTCCTCAAATTCAACATAATTCAATCCATATAATCCTCAAATTTCATCAAGATTTGAGTCAATCCATCAACCGATGGACTAGCTCCATCAACCGTTTTCGACTACAACTACTAGCATGACTAAGCATCGTTCTACAAATTAGCAAACAATCCCATATAACATATAGCCTTAATCATTCAAGGTAAAAGGGTAATCAACATTGAAAGGAAGGCCAATGCAGTGAGTGGATATAACTAAACTACCCATTTGACATACAAGTAGTTGAAATTAAGCAATGCATAGAAGACTTGAAAAATAACATAGATACATTTTCAAAATTAATAGGAATTCAACATGCATCAAAGGATGAAACAACTTGCCTTTGCTGTGGTTGGTCCATGTGCTGCTGCAAATCACTCATGATCACACTTGTACCTTCGTCAACTATCGAATGAACGGAAATATCGAATAAGAACAATAACACCGAAATCATCCAAAAATTCAAAATCATCCAAAATGCATGAAAATTATACAGTTGATAGTTCATGATTTTATATGAATTTATGTGAAAGATTCATTCCAGTTGGATTTAGTATGTGAGAGTTATAAAGGTTTCAAGATTGGATTTCCCGAAAATGCAACATGTTACTGTTCACCTAATTTAATTATTTAGCCAAAATTTGCAAAATATTAGTGCAAAAAAGGATTACATAGGTAAATAGAGAATAATATTCTATGATCAAAATAACTTGATTAATCTTATTTTGAGTTTTTATGAATTAGTTATGAATTTTCAAAGTTAATAGTATTTTCTAGTTCAAAAATAACCCGCTTTTGGATCACTCTTCACATACTATATTTTATGTGATAGTGACAAGGTTGAAACCTATTTTAAAATAAATTTCATCTAAAATTAAAAATAACAAAACTAGTTTCACTCATTTTGGTGTTAAGATGAATTAGTTATGCATTTATGTAGTTGATTGTATTTTCAATGTACAAATTAATTCATTTCAAAATTTATAATGCATTTAATACTTTTTCAACTGAGGACTAACCTAGCCTCTGACTCTTACACACGGGGTCCACTGCACAATACCATTTCTCATTTAAACCCGGAAATAAACCAAACTGACACGTGGGCCCTACTTGTCAATGACTCGGTGCACGAAATAGTGTATGCACTAAAGTCCACAACACAGCAATGGTCTATGGGGCTAGTTACTATGCCCTAATGGCCTTAGGCCCACATGTAATAGACTCCAGCAATAACTAGTTTCATTAATTGCTTCAAAAATTCGGTCACGGTCCCACATGTAAGTCAAACTATACTCATTTAAATCCGTGCTAGTTAAACCTAATCATTGTTTTACCGATTCCAACCAAGATTTACCTAATTAATTACGATGCCACAGGAACGATCGGAAATCCGACAACGCAGGGGAACATGCGGCCGCGGCATTGTCGTGCTCGTCGCCGGCGAGGCAGCGACGCACCGGTCTCGGAGTAAGCTAAAATGGAAAGCTTGAGCTTGAGGCTACCTTACGGTGTTGTCATTGCCAGCTGAGAGGCACGGTGGTAGGCCAGCGTCGGCGTTGAGTGGAGGAGGATTGTACGGGTGCCAAGGACGCTCAACAAAGAGGCCTCCCCGAGGCAATCTGGTGCTAGATCTAGGCTCCTGAGGCTTCAGTGACTTCTCTGGCCTGGCGCGGGGCCAATGGCCTTCTTCTACGGCCATGACACTGTCCAAACGCGGCGACAACGTAGCATGCAAGGTGACAGGACGCGGTGAGGCGATGAGCTCAACAAGAAGTGGGGGAAAAAACTAAGGGGACCTTCGCGATGCTCACCGTGTTCCCGAAGGTGACGGGGAGTGACAGGGGTGGTCCGGCGATGAAGAGTTAGCGGTAGCGTGGGGAGGTCACCGTGGTAGGAACGTTCAGGCGAAGGGGAAGCTTGACTCGGGGTTGGGTAAGGACTAGCATGCCGAGGAGACACTCTTGGTTCCAGGAATTGGGTTGGGCCTCCCCGAGTCGGAGATGGGAACGGAAGGCGTTCACGGCCGAAGCCAAAGAAGAAAAGGCCACGGCGACGATTCCCTGTACCAAATGGCAATTAAAAAGGTGGTGGGACTCAGCGCGGTGAGGGAAACCTCCCAGATAAGGTGTCACGACGGGAAACTCACCGGAGCACGAGAAAACTTGGTGGTGACGCACGGACGCGCTCCCATGGCGGTGAAGGCACGGCCATGATCCAAGAGGTACACTGCGAATTAAGGGCTCAGGTTAGCAATTATAGAAATGGTGAGCTTCAACGAGTTGAATGGAGGCCAGGATGGTCGGGCTTACCGAAGAAAACGACACTTAGAGCTTCCCCCTCTTCCACGACCGGGAAGAGAAGTGAGCTGAGAGAGAGAGGTAGGGATGGTTTTATGCGAGCCCGAAGATGGAGAAAGGGATGGTGCTATGTGAAGAAGCTCTGCCAGTGGCTGTCGATGGCGGTGGGACAACGGTGCCATTGGAGGCAGCTCAGAGCTTAGCGGGCGCGTGGCGCCCAGCTCCTGCTCGCGCCTAGGCCCGAGGTTGAAGACGGGTGCGTAGGGCGGGCCCACCGGCCAGTGAGTGGCGAGGGTTGGGTGCGGCGAGTGGGTTAGGTTGAACCGTGTGGTCCGGTCGGACCTGAGTCAGAATAGTGCTTGTGAGTCTGAGTTTTGAATTCAATTTGACCAACAAGCAGTAGGTTTGACCGGGGCTTTAAAAATAGAAGTAAAATTCTAAAAATTCTGAAATAATGCAGAGGGTTTCCTGGAATGTTCTTGTACCCATATAAAATTTTAAATCTTACTGTTCAAGATTTATTTGCTTATTTTAAATTCAAACCTAGAATAGGTCATTGTATTGAGTTTGAATTTTCTGGGGGTTGCATTTTGTTCCAAAATTTTGGTAAAAATTATATTTATTCTTCATAATTATTCTATTATTTGAATAAATTATTTAGAGAAGGGGATCAAAAGTTTTTGTTGTTGTTTTCTTTTGAAGCTTAATATTTGAAGTGTATGTTTTAAATTTTGATTAAGATTTTCCAAGTGCAAAAGATGATGCAAAAGATTCAAAAACACTGTGCATGTTACTGAGATGCGTACTAATTATCATTAATTAACTTGGGGATGTTACAGCAGAGTCGTTGGGGCATGCCTTCGGGCTACTAGGTATGACCATCTTGCTTGCTTGCTATCGTCCTTTTTCATGGTTTTGGCCATAACTACGTGTGTAACGTAATGCTTCATGGATCAACCACCGGCTTGGGAGGACAATTCATTGTCACACGACGAGGCACACCTCGAGGACTTCTTCATGGTCCTTCGCACCCTGTGGAAGTTTGACCCAATGGCACCGAAACAGGGGGATCTTGAGAAGTACGTAATCGAGCTCCCAAATCTCCTCTATGAACCAATAGTAGGAGCTCAACCTGGCGGTATTGAATTGCTCGTGAAACACATCTATGCGGACACCTCTATTCTGAACTGTGCTCTTCCTATCCCGAGCTCTCATATAAAATGTGTACCCATTTATGTCGTATCCTTACCATGTCACAATTGTAAATTTTGGCCCTTTTGCCAACCATGGCAATGTGTCATCATCACTTGATGACGACCGTCCAGTGAATCACACCTTTAACCATGCATTGAACCGGCGGTTGTGCTCTCTTGTGATCCAAACCTCCGACCGGCCTGGATTATGTTGGTGTACTATGTCTTTGAGCTCGTCGATGTACGAAGACACTTGGGTCATGTGTTGCAAGACCGTAAAATGGGCTTGAGTGTATGCTTCCAAATCGGGAGTGATTGCTTTCCTTCCGATGGTCCCAATACCCTCCAGCCTCCCCTCATGATGATATAGAGGCACACCTATTGGTTCCACCTGAGCCACGTAGTCGACGTAGAGCTCAATGACCTCTTTTGTTGCATAACCTTCGATGATGCTGCCCTCCGGCCGAGATCGATTTCGTACATAGGACTTGAGAATTCCCATGTACCTCTCGAACGGGTACATATGATGTAGGAACACAGGTCCGCGATCTTTATTTGTTTCACAAGGTGAACAGTGAGATGGACCATGATATCAAAAAGGGACGGAGGGAAATACATCTCAAGATGACATAGAGTCGTCACCACCTTGGCCTGCAGCGCATCTAGTCCTTCGGGATCGATGACCTTCTGAGCAATCGACTTAAAGAAATAACACAGCCCCATGATTGCCACTCGGACCTTGTTTGGCAAAATACTTCTAATTGCAACAGGAAGTATTTGTGTCATTAGCACATGACAATCATGAGACTTCATACCAATTAATTTTAAATCTTCCATAGAAACAAGTTTCTCCATGCTGGCGAAGTAACCGGATGGAACTTTCACACCATGTAAGCTCTGGCACAGTTCCTTTCTCTCAGCCTTGGATAGAGTGTAGCAAGCTGGGGAAAGGTACGTTCGTCTTTTATCGGTCTCTTTCGGTGCTAACTCGATCCTTACGTTGACACCATCCTTTGTTTTGTCACGAATGTTCAGTAAGAGACCAATCAAGCTATCACATACATTCTTCTCCACGTGCATGACGTCGATGCAGTGGCGAACTTCTATGTGCTCCCAATAAGGTAAGTCCTAAAAAATTGATCGCTTCTTCTAGATGTTCTTCTGACGGGTCCTCAATTTATGTCTCTTTCCAGGCACAACATCGATATCCTTGACCATATCATAGACCTCTTTCCCTCTAAAAGCCCTTGGAGTTGAACCGTCCTCCTTATTTTCATCGAATTGTTTCTTCATCTTTCGGTGTGGGTGATACCTGGGAAGGAACATACGGTGACGCATGTACATAGTTTTGTGCGAGTTGTTCAGCCACACACTCTCGGTATCATATAAGCAGTGCGGACATACTTTGGCTCCTTTTGTACTGAACCCCGACAGGTTACCAAGGGCAGGAAAATCATTGATGGTGCAGAACAACCTGGCACGTAAAGTGAAGTTCTCTCGTTTGTACGCATCCCATACATGTACCCCTCCGTTCCATAGTGTCACAAGACCTTCCACAATGGTGCTAGGTACACATCAATATCGTTCCCAGGTTGCTTCGGCCCTTGGATAAGTAGTGACATCAAAATGTACTTCCACTTCATACAAAGCCAAGGAGGAAGGTTGTACATACATAGATTCATGGGCGAGGTGCAATGTCAGCTGCTCATGTTACCGACAGGATTCATTCCATCTGTACTCAACCTAAACCTTATATTCCTTAGTTCCGTACCGAAGTCTCTGAAGCTCCTATCAATGTTTCTCCACTAGGCAGAATCAATAGGGTGTCTTATCTTTCCATCTTTTTTACGCTCCTTCGAGTGCCAACGCAGCAATCTTGCCTCCTTTGGGTTCACAAATAAATGCTTCAAATGGAGAATTATAAGCAGATACCACAACACCTTAGTAGGAGGTCCTTGCTTCACATCGATGCGCTCACCATCATCGGAGTGATTCTTACACTTGTATAGGGATGCTTTGCACACCGGACATACATGCATGTCTGCATACTCTTTACGGTAGAGGATACAATCGTTTGAGCATGCATGTATTCTTTCTACTTCCATTCCCAATGGACAAAGAATCTTCTTGGCTTGGTAGGTAGTTCTGGGCAACATGTTTCCCTCTAAAGGATGTCCGCTAGGAGACCTAGTAACGTCGTGAAACTCTTGTTGGACCAACCATTGCCTGCCTTCAATTTCAACAGTTCAAGCACGGAGGACAACCTTGTCTATTCCGGCTTGCAGCCTGGGAACAAAGGTTTTCCCAAGTCCTCCATTAAGCTCTCGAATCTACCAAACTCTCTCTCACTATAGTCCCCTTCTGCATCGCGTAGCATCTGATCCAGATTGTCATCGTACGACCTACCCTCATCGAAACCACAGTCCACATCCGGCATATCGTTGTCTCCCTCGACGATGTTACTACCTTCCGGTATAATCTGCTCTTCACCGTGACTGGTCCAACATGTATACTCCTTTTTGAAACCCCTTCGAATCAAGTGCCCATCGATCTGCGCTGGGTTGGTAAACATCTTCAGATTATCGCCATCGATGCATGTACAATACATAAATTTTATCCCCTTCTTCAACATATCCTACTCAGCAGCTCTTTTAAAAGAAGACATGCCATCAATGTACTCTTCACTCACATAGTTCTCAACGTACATCTAGCTTTGGTCTATCTGCGCTTCGCACGTAAAAAATTAGATTAATGCACACAACTACTCTTCCTATTCACCAAACATACTACAAATTGAGGAGCGATTAACCCGGCAAATATAAATTTAAGGATTACAGATATCGTTACCGTTGGAGCTCACCATGAAGATCCCAAATATCCTGTGAGATCTCTAGATCTCTTCCTATTGACCAACCTAGCTTACTTGCAAATCTACGGTATTTAATTCTTTCACCAAACGCCCTAGAGCAGACCGCCTCCTTCAAAGCATCTACATATTAGTTTGGAGTCGGGACGACAAGATATTTAATTGCGCATATCACAGACCGTTATTAAAAGAAGTGTCTGTGATACATAACACAGATGGATTTAAATAACTACCATCTGTGACAATCGTAGGCCTCACACGGGTCACAAGGACCTTCACAGATGGTTCTTTTTAAGAACTGTCTGTGATATTAAACCGACAGTTATCTGGTCATCCCCTCAGGTCTAGATATATCTGAAGTGAGAGATGTCTCTGATATAAGAAACTGCTTTGAAGGAGGCGGCCAGCTCTAGGGCGTGTTTTCTATTTGTTCTTGGTAATCTAAGGTTAGTATTCCTTTGTCTCTGATTCAGCTGATTTGAAGAAGATGGCCAGTGCGGCTAAGAAAGCAACGAAGCCCATGATGAAACATGATCTTTTTTTCGGTTGTCATCCTCGTAGTATGAGGTGATGAGACAGTAGCCACAACCTACTTCATTGAAGCTGACACACTCTCCTAGCAGCCATTCTTTTTGAACTTGTAGGGGCTGGTCATACCATGATTGTATTCATTAGCATTCTCTGGCTGGTCGGTATGACCAGCCCCTGCCAGTTCAAGAAGAATGGCTGCCAGGAGAGTGTGTGTTCAATGAGGTTGGCCGTGGCTACTGTCATCCTTGTCATGCTGCGTGGATGACCCCAAAAAAAATCATTCTTTGTCGTGGACTTTGTTGGTTTCTTAGGCGTACTCGCCCTCTTCTTCAAAGAAGTCTTATCAGAGACAGTTCTTATGAAAAAAACGTCTATGAAACACATCATAGACTCTTATCAGAGACAGTTCTTATTAAAAAACGTCTATGAAACACATCATAGACGGTTCTAATTAAGAACCGTTTGTGATAAATATAGATCACAGATGGTTCTTGTTAATAAACGTCTGTGATATTTATATATCACAGACGGTTTGTTCCAATAAACCACCTGTGATATATATCACAGATGGTTTATTCCACTAAACCGCCTATGATAGTTCTATAGCCAAAAAAATATTCGCACACCAGCATAAGTAGACCCAATCCTAAGCTTTCTCATCTTCTTCTAGTAGTTGAGCTCAGCTCGTTTTCCTTCTAGCCTCACCTCATCTCCTCCTCTTGAGTGAGGGCCATATGTCTAAGGCGTCGAGCTCACCGAATTAGATCTAAGGTTAGTATTCCTTTGTCTCTAATGCGGCTGCATGATCTTTTTTCGAGGGGTGGTCCATGCAGCATGAGGAGGATGAGACAGCAGCCACGACATACTTCAACGAACCAGCAAGTTCAAGAAACATGGCTCCCAGGAGAGCGCATGAAGAGGCTATTTCCCTGGCATTCCTCCAAGCACAACTACAGGCCTCAGATCTGTGCCACGTAGCTTGTAGAATCCTCCTCCTCATGCTGCTTGGGCACATCCTAGGCCTACAGTTGTGTCCAGAGGAATGCTAATGAAATAGCCTCCTCATGTGGTCTTCAGGCAGCCATGCTTCTTGAACTTGCAGGCTCGTGGAGGTTGGCCGTGGCTGCTGTCTCATCCTCCTCATGCTGCTTGGATGACCCTCCAAAAAAAATGTTATCAGAGAAGGTTCTTGTTAATAACCGTCTGTGATACACATCTACCGACGATTCTAATTAAAAATCGTCTATGATAATTAAACATCACAGACGGTTCATGGTTCTAGCCGCTGTGATATTTATATATCACAGACTCTTGTAGTTTATAACCGTCTGTGATACATATCATAGACGGTTTATTCCACTAAACCACTTGTGATGGTTCTATATCCAAAAAATGTTCGCGCGCCACCATAAGTAGGGCCAATCCTAAGCTTTCTCATCTTCCTCTAGTAGTTAGCTCAGCTCTTTCTCCTTCTGGTCTCACCTCACCTCATCTCCTCCTCTTGAGTGAGGGCCATATGTCTAAGGCATCAAGCTCACTGAATCAGAGGGCCCTAGCACTAGCCACTGCTAGGCGGGTGGATTGCCCTAACTACCGTGCGCAAGCAAATGTGTTCTACGCCAACACCGAGGGAAATACTGGTCGGGTGTTTTACAAATGTCCTTATTTCTCAGTAAGAAAACTTGAGTTTGATTTCTTGCGGTTTGGATGTTTCTCCAGTAGCAATGAAATGTGTGTGCTGTTTTGGCATCTGTACAGTTCTGTAGGCTATAGGATGTCAATTTTTCCAGCGGGCCGACACCATGGACAGAGCAAGGGAGCGCAACAATATAGGGCAAAGGATGGATTATGGGCTGGAGAAGAGAATGGAGGATGTGTTGGAGCAGAGGCTAAACATGCTGGAGTTGAAGATGGAGCGCATTCTGGACCATATCAAGTGGCTAGAGAATATTTTGTGTGTGTGTGTATCATTGTTGTAATTTATGGCATATTTGTGAAGTAGCTGGTTTCCTGTAATAGTTAAAAAAAAATATCACAGACGGTTCCAACCACAAACTGTCGGTGAAACATATCACACACGGTTATACTTAAAAAACCATCTGTGAAGTATTCATTATCACAGACGGTTGTTTCAACTAAACCGCCTATGATAGTAAACGAGTTCAGCATAGACATGTAGTAACTTAACTTCAAACTAGATTTCTTATATCATTTTTTATATTTACATATGGCCAAACAGCGTGGCTAGTCGCTTACTTACAAAAGATTTTAAAAAAGTAGAAATAATAAAATATCAAGTTTTTCTAGTGGCCCAAGTAGCCTGCTATCTCTATTATCAAAGCTTCGTAGGTGACGTCATCAGCATCAGAGGGTTCAAGATTAGCGCAGGTAGCCTGAAACACTTCCAACCGTTGACGTGATCGTTCCATACTCGCCCAAAGAAGTTCCTCCTGAGGAGCCAAGTAGAAAAGCGCCCATAGGCCCTCTTCTCTTGCTTGAGGTGTCTCGGCTTGGTCGACTCGGTCGGCCGCTGTCTCGATGTCGCATTCCAAGCGACGGTAATCCTCCTGCAGATGGGTAACCTCTTGCTCGAGGACTACACCGATGGCGAGGTTCGCTCACCGGAAGTTGCAGACCACTCAGAAGACACAACAGAGGAGGTCGTCTAGACGGCGCAATGTTGTCGTCACGTGTCCCGGCATATCATCCACCGGAGGAGGGTGGGCACTGTGATTACAGTGTCCTTCCGCAGCTTCCACCAGCGTACGGCCGGCGAGGTGCTTGTACAGGATGGCCAGGTAGGCCATTAATGCCGGTGTCAGGGGAGAAGAGTGGGGAGCCATTTTGTTTATGCTTGAGAGTACGTAGAATGATGTGTAGTAAGGAGTACGATGGCAGATGATACCGTTTGTGGTTGAGAGTATAGCGATGTGTAAGAAGGACGGTGGAGGATGATCATTGTTATAAAACATGCAAGGAGTAACGTTGGCGCGGGAGACGAAGAGACGCATGGCGCGGGAGGTGAAGCGGCATTCAACATATCACAGACACTTCCAACCACAAACAGTCTGAGATACAAAAATAATCACAGACGGCTTGTATTCAAAACCATTTGTGATAGTTATTAATATCACAGACGGTTTGTATGAAAAGCCGACTGTGATAGTTCACAGACGGTTTTAAACATGCACCGTCTGTGATATTAATAACTATCATAGACGGTTCTTGTTAATATCCGTCTGTGATATTTCACAGACAGTTTTAAACATGCACCGTCTATGATATTAATTACTATCACAGACAGTTTTAATCCGAACTGTCTGTGGTAATTTCACAGACGGTTTTAAAGATGAACCTTCTGTGACATCACATCTTCATAGACGATTTTTACTGCAGCCAGTAGCACAGACGTGCGCTAAACCAAAATTGTCTATGATTGTATTCAATACTGATGGTTCCGAGGAACCATCTGTGATGAGGCATCTAGGATAACCCCTTTTGTAGTAGTGCTTGTACCTTGTCAGTTGCCAGAGGGTTAGATGGGAAAGCCACTGGGATTTTGCTGCTTTTGTCTTTACTTCCACTACTACTCTACTCTGTTTAATACTTGTTTATATTTGGTTGATCGGCCGCTGATGTAATAACTATACCGCTTAAGTTAAGTACCCCTTTTGGTTTACTTTACATGTGAATGTATGGATGTGAATGCCAATTGTTGTCAATGTGTGTACTAGCCACTGATCATAGGACTAGTACAACACACACATAAGGTCTTTAGGTATTCCACGCTCGGGGGTCTGACACAAAGGTACCAGCGGTGACGGCTCTAGTGGCCCACCACGACCGTGCGCCGGAGTTGGGTGGTAGTGGTCCTATGGGTGTGGGTGACTTCAGCGTTCCGACAATGTTTACGACTAACCAACTAACACATGAGCATCTACGGGCCACAAGGAATGTACTGGTGCCAAGAGGGACGACGGGGATGGTCGGAGGAGGTTCGGCGACGATGTCCCGAGGTGGCAGCGAGGTAGGCAACGTGGGGAGCTTGTCGGAGAGGAAGAAGTGCCTTGGTGACGCTTGGGACTTCTTCGGGACTTCCACTGGGTGCTCTTAGTGTCATGGATAAGATCAAAGCACGACGAAGCTCGATTGGTTACTAGAATGGCTGTTTTGGCTGGCAGTGAGGAAGACAACGATGTTGGCACGATCCTGAGAAATAAAGGTAAAATTAATAGGGGGAAAAGATCCTCATGCTCCAGAACGTAGGGTGACGCGGGTGGCGAGGTAAGAGCTTCACTAGAGCAGTTAGAACGGCGAGGGATCATGTCGGCCGAGATGGGGCTTGGGTTCTTCCTCGAGTTTGAGCTTGGTTAAGGAATGGAGAAGATGGGAGAGGCTGATAGGGAAATGGCGAGGGGGTAGAAAGAGCTCTGGATAGCCTTATATAGGTAGGGGTGGAGAGCGCAAGAGGGAGCCATGGGCACCGGCAGCGTGCAGCTTCAGGTGTCTGAGGCGGGGATGGGCACTTGGTCGGCGGGAGGCGGGGCATGGGCTGCAGCGATCTTGGTGAGGAGGAAGCTGGGGCGCAGGAGTCGGGTGGGCGGGCGCTTAGGCGGCATGGGCAAGCTAAGCAGGCCATGGCACGGGGCATGCTAGCACTGAACGCTGTGCCACGTGGTTGAAGAACCTTGATGGGTGGGGTCCACCTGTTAGTGAGGGGAGCTAAGTTAGGGTTTCTGATTTTTGTAAAAATGGCTGAGGTTTTTACGAAATTATTAGACATAGTAATTTAACTCTGAAAATTATGAAAATTTTAGAGGAGGCTTAGGACACAGTAAGGATTGTGACGTAAATTTTCTAGTGCTTTGTTTGTAATATATTTTTCTCTAAAATTATTTCAAGCTTCTGTTTTTATTGTTTAACTTGAGGATAGTTTCAAAGTATACTTTAAATATTTCCTCATTTTATATTCAATACACTTATGATAAGCTTCAATTTTTAAATACCAACTTTCATTTTAATTTGTTATGATTATGAATTACGTTTATGTTTCCAAGAATTGATGCTTAGGTTTTAAAATCAACAAAACCTTGAATGAAAATCCAGATAAATTAAATGACAAAGGAATGCATCAAAATTTTAAAAGTTCATATTTTTATACATTTGAAACATAAGCCCATATTTTGGGATGTTACAAATTCCTTTTTAATCCTCTTTCTTAATTCCTTAATCTCTTTTCTAATACTTTTAATTAAGGACGGAATATTACACTTAGAAAATAGCCTTGTCAAAAACGAAGTATATACCGATCGGTAGGTATACATTGAAAGGCATGTCTGTACTAAATTATCTCATGCATACCACACGTCTTTTCAGAAATATATTCAGACGAATTAAAGGAAATAAATTCTATTTTTTATGGTTATCACATAGGCAAAAAAAGTATGAAATGCAAGTTCTGTGTACTTCACAGGTATTAACCTCGTTAAAAAAATAGCCACCAACGGGCGTGATGGTGTTCACGTTCTCTACCTTGTAGTGTCAAAAAAATTATGAGGCATCTTCATTTAAACCAATAGTTAAGAAGAGGTACATTAGAATCATAGTTCGCGCTCTCTGCTAGTTCCTCTAGGTTACAAAATTTTGTCTGACACACTGGGCACCTCAAAAGTCAGAACAAGATGAATGTATACATCAGTAAGCTTACGATTAACTCTCTTTGTCGCCAAAGAGCAAGATGAATATTCAAACGTTGCCGGTCTCATGAAGTCATACGTGCATATATAGCTGATAAGGTCAATAAAGTTACTGCAACCGGCAAATTGCAGACAAATTTTGTTCAATTACATGGACAAGCAATCGGTGCAGTAAAAAACCATGGCCTGCAACTCTGCGGTTGTAATTTCATCAAGTTCAATTAATGCTGAAACTAGATATTTGTTGTTACAGGATATCAGACATAATATGTGCTTAAAATAATATTCACTGTGATGAATATACCGAAAACCGCAATCATGGCGACAAAGAGAGGTCATGTCGTGAAATTTTAGGTGTCATTAATTAGTAACTTCACTACTCATGTTGTCCTCTTCTTCATTTTGTTTCTCTAACTGCAATAAAGTTTGATGGTGAAATTTTGTGAGGTCATATCGTGAAATATCAATGCCAATATGCGTACAAATATTTTGATAGGCATTGAGACTTTGATACGTCCTCCATGAGTAAAAAAGGACTGTTGACACAGCAGATTTTTTTTTCCATACACTAGAAAATTAAAGACTGTTGGCATACACAAGTGATGTTCATTTGCTATAATTTTGAGATAGCGCGTACATCGAAATTAGTTTCGACTATTAGTTGTAGGTATGCTAAAACCTATTACTAGAGCATAATAACCATAATTGTATGAATGCCTAAAGATGACAAAAAGTGCTGTTTACGACTAGGTCTGTCTTCCTAGACTATGTTTGGGAAATCGCGATATCATGTTGAATGGGGCAGGTGGAGACAAACAGCATAAGCTTTTTCTTCGGTAAACCAATGTTCAATAACAAATTAGTTACTTTTGGGTAACAACATATCATATGTAGTCAGGTTTGAGCAAACGTCATAATTTTCTTTCGTTGTGCGCCCACATACACTCATGCGAAAGACACACTCTATGTGCTCACTACACGTGCTAGAAAATTTTGCAGAGGCTCCTGGGCATCACATAGCATGGGCACACACTTTCCCATTGAAAACAAATGAGTATGTCTACATTAATTAAATAAGGAACACTGTGCCGATCCTAGTGACCCGACTGAACAGGAACAAACACGCTCACTCCTACGACGAATCCACTGTTCGTACTATTGTCGAAAACAATAACATAATCCTAATATTGTAATAACAGCCATCTTTTATTTAAATTAATTTTATAAACAAAAGAACAAGATAATACATTATAGTGGAAATAAGATAATTTCCACATCATTCTTGCTGTCCAAAGTGGGTTTTCGGTAAACGTGTCATTCGGTCGTTTCCTCACCATCAAGACAAATTATTGTCTTCCACTTTATCGTGTGTTTGACGTGTCAAAAAGTATATTTGATGTGCGCTCCGCTATTCTTATTTTCTCACAAGTGCGCATGCCAATGTCCACTACTCCAGTTGCGAGATGCTTATCTTTATTCTCCTATAATACAAATAAGTTGTTCTCCTATGATCTATGTGTTAACCTTCTTTTGCACATATATGTACTTCGTTGAAAGCACATGCATTATGTAAGTGTTCATAACCTTGTTTTCTTGTCTCATATGATTTTTGATGCATTTGTTAAAGTATATTAATATAGTTTTATCTACTAATAATACAGCCAATAATACAAATAAAAATTGGGCCTCATTATATTTTTCAATAGACTATAACATACATATAATAAAATTCCTCTGACTGTTATGTAATTACATTCATTCAGACATTAATTGAGCACAAAAGAACCAGTAGCAGCATATATAGCAATAGGCTGGTTCGTGAAAGCTATCAAGAGTTTCTCATGGTTGATAAATCAATTTCCAAGTAAATGGTATCTACTGCTGTTTAATTCAAGTTTATATACACAAACAATTAATAACATGCTATATACAACGAAAAATAATTGTTAAACACACAATTCACTCATTTTTTTATTAAGGATCCCTGAAACTGATATATACACACACACACACACACACACACACTATTATCCATTTTACTTTCTGCCTGACATGCCAAAGACTATGTTTTTGCTCTTCGAGGATTATTTATACCCCTTTAAAGGAAGTGCCCAAGTTATGTACACTTGTCTTTCCGGTTATGATATTCTTGTACACAAATCACAACACCACTACAGTGTTGAGGGAACTTGTTCTGCCAGTAAAATAGTATTTGAGCCTAACTATATGTCAGTAAAGACTATTTGCTGACGCATGTTCTGCCGGTAGTATCAACGAGGGGCACATCCGTAAGCAGAGATCTTTGCTAACAGACATCAGTGCATTTTACCGAAAGACTGCCCGTACCTATTTATCAGATTTTCCCGGCAGAAATATTATTACAGCAAACAACTTATTCCCAACATACTAACTACTGCCGACAGACAATATTATCTTGTCAGATAGTTTACCCATAATTTTTACTTTTCCCAACATACAGCTCTGAAATAGATGAATTTTGAAATTCGATGAAATTTGAAGATTTCGAGTATAGCTGACAGACATACCGCTGGTGAGAATTATGTGAGCCCTTTTTACTACTACATATTTCTGCAATATATACCAAATTAGTACCAAATCTGCGCAATGAAATAACATCACAAAAATGTAACAAGTGCAAACATACATTATGGAATAATTTCTTGTGTGCAGTAGGATTTCGTACCACGAAAAAGATTGTCATAAGAGCATCTACAACAATCCACCTCAACTGTTACTAAGAGGTTGCCACATCAGCTTTCAAATGATGTGGAAGAGAGAAGATGAGGAGAGAAGGTGAAGCTGTTTCTACATGAAGAAACTATCAGATTGTTAATACCAAGACATAAGAAACAACAAAAAACTCTATTGGAGGCTTAGTTGTTACCTAAACACTCATTTTGTGGGTCCCACTGCCTACCAACAAGCTTGTAGCAATTAAAATCTTAGATACAAGCTTAAGAAACAATCCATTAGAATGGTTGTTTCTTTTTATTAGATTGAGTACTATCTCTCCTCTTAGTAACAAGCTAAGAAACAAACTATTGTAGATGCTCTAAACTGTTTAACATAAAGGCCATCGCACATCTAGACTTCCAAAGTTAATGTATAACATTTCTACAGGCAAATGCAACTCCACTTATACTTCTAGGCTGACTGTAAGAGAGAGAAAGTCCCTGGTGTTTTTACATATGCTGCATGAGCTATCATACGGGGTGTCTGATCTTCAAGTTGTAAGATAAAAAATACACCGTGCAATCATATGAATTGACGACACCAAGCATTGCCAGTACAACAACCTGCGACAAATGTATCCACAAAATCGCACTCTTGAACCTGTCTACTCGAGCATGCAAGAATAGACGCACGAACGCTCCCATGAATTCAATAGAAATTCACAAGAACAACAGGATACGAGACCTTACAATACGATGCCAACATAGATTTAGCAGTAGCTAACTTAATAAAAATCACAAAGCAAAGTGTAAAAATAGATAGAGGTGTTACATGGCTATTTATAGCCGGACTGCACTAACCGCCGACACACCTAACCTGTATACAAATAAAATAATATAATTATATTTTCCGATGATCTCGTCTATTCAGTCAAAGCGGCGAAACCACTGTGGGGCCACTGGGCTGCATGCGAACATCGGAGACAATTCTTGAATGAATCACGATGGCACGGAAGCAAATTCTCTGGCCCTTCCCCACACCGTTTGATCCTCTCCTTCTGTTGCCTTTGTAGCAAATGGATGGCGGATCTGAGTGGCCTTCCTCGGCGCTTGTCCCGAAGATTTAGTTTCGATGGCAAGCGGAAGGTGAAGCGAAAACCATACTTTTTCAATACCATTCCGGATGTTATACCTGTGCAGATCCATCTTGGTGTACCATTCTAGAGTTTAATATAATAATATATATTTAATTATATGTACACTAAATTTCACTTGTAATATTACCCCAAATATATAATAGTAGGATCAAACATAACATATACTTCAATGAGTTAAAGTGACGGTATTTTCGATTCCACTGGTATGGCTGACATTATCCGTTATCGAAACTAGTATGACTAGGTATTCAGCCAGTATGGCTGGTACCGAAGCCACAAGCTGCTTTGGTGGAGAAAAACTAGAAATTTTGGCCAAAACATGCACATGGAAGCATGACCGTATCAACATGGATTGCCTTGGTCCTATTGTGCAGCTTTCAAGGCAGCTGGGCCTGTCGATTATCACACTACGGACAATGTAGTCAGGCGGACACTTATAGGACCAGCTTGTCAGAGCATCAGTGCAACGAATTTTTAGCATCTAGGGAGATAGATGTAACATCCCACTATTTCAAACTATGGTGTTGTTTAATCTAAAATGTTTCATCATGCCTCTTTGAGATTTTTTCTGCCTTTTAGGAAAATTAATAAAAAGCATGAACAAATTATTTTTCAAGAAAAATTAAAAGCAGGTAAAATCCTAGAAATAATTTTTAAAATCTTCTATGGTCTAAGGAGCATCTCCAAACATTTTCAAGATTTTTGGAGTTCATTTTCTATTTTTGCAAATCATTTGAACCTGCTATGTTTTGAATTAAAATCAAATCGCTCTCTCGTGCCGCTATGTGTGGGCCGAAAGCCAGCCTCGTTCCATTTTCTCAAGAACCAGAGCCTCTCGCTCCGTGATTCAGTGGGAACCCGAGGTGTCCCATTGGGTGCCAGCAGCACACCGCCAAGCCGCATTGGCACTCATGAGGTCTTTCTCCCGTGACATCCACGTCCAAGCTCTCCTTAACAGCCTCCCCCCCTAATGCTTTCCTATCAGATGTTGTTGCAATTGGGACCATGAGGAAGCAGAAACGGATCATCTTCGCCTTGTCTAGCTAGCTTGCTCGTCACCACCATCGTGTTCCCCTGCTGTGGTGAGTTTCTTACACTGTCCTTGCATAGCGTCACGCTTTTCCATCTCGCATTCCAAACTCCTCAAGATATTCATGTTTTCTGTAGTATGTCATCGGATCTAAGCTATCTTCTTCATCTTCGGCCACCACCGCAATTCTTGTCGATCCTTGTAGACCTTGTGTATATCAGGCAAAGTGAGCACTAGGGCTGACATGAGCCTTTTCCTTAACTCGTGGAAACTCTCGTCGCACGAGGCTAACCATTCAACCTTCTTCTCCTTCTTCAGAAGTTGAGTCATCGGTCTTGCAATCTTGGAGAAGTTCTCAATGAACCGGCAGTAATATCCCACCAGACCGAGAAAACTTCAGACTTCATGAACAGTTTGGGGCTGCTTCCAATCTAGAACCTCCTGGATCTTGCTCGGGTTCATTGCCACACCTCCTTTGGATAGAATATGGCCTAGGAAGCCAACTTATTTTAGCCAAAATTCGCACTTGCTGAATTTGGCATACAGCTGATTTTTTTGCAACTTGTTGAGCACTAATCACAGGTGCTACTCGTGCTCTTCTGCGGTCTTGGAGTAGATGAGGATATCGTCAATGAAGACCACTACGAACTGATCCAAGTACTCCAAAAAGATCTTGTTCATGAGGTTCATGGAATTTGCAGGAGCATTGGTAAGTCCGAAAGACATTACGGTGTACTCGTATAGACCGTAACGAGTCGTAAAGGTGGTTTTCTTAATATCTTCAGGTCTGACCTTGAGTTGAAAAATATCTGGTTCTCAAGTCAATCTTTGAGAAGATACATGCGCCATTCATTTGATCGAACAAGTCATCAATCCTTGGAAGGGGGCATTTGTTCTTGATGGTGACTTTGTTCAGAGAACGATAATCGATGCACATCCGTAGACTATCATCCTTCTTTGTGACGAACAAAGCAGGACATCCCCATGGAGATGAGCTAGGGCAAATGAATCCCTTGTCTAGCTGTTCCTTGAGTTGTTTCCTTAATTCGGCTAACTCATTAGAATCCATATGATAAGGCCGTTTGGATATAGGTGTTGTCTCGGGTATTAAGTCAATGACAAATTCCATGTCCAGATCCGGCGGCATTCCTCGTAGTTCGTCCGGAAACACATCGGGATATTCACATACCACAGGCACTTGATTAAGCTCTAGAATCGATATGGAATTAAGCTTGGGCTGCTACGATGGAGCGACATATGCGGAGGTAAATACGATGAGCTCTCCATCAGGGTTGACTAGAGAAACTGCTCGATTTGCACAATCGATTATTCCTTGATGTTTGGATAACCAATCCATCCCGAGGATTACATCTAACCTAGGGGTGTCTATCGGGATGAGGCTGGCTCTGAATTTTATCCCATAAATTTCTATATGAACTTCAAAACATCCGAGTTGCATCCGTAGGACGGACCCAGGTGAATGAATTAGTAGGATGCTATCTAATAGTGTAGTTTCCAGTTGTTGACGCATGGAAAACTTCTTAGAGATAAAGGAATGAGTTGCTCAAAAATTAAATAACACTAATGTAGGTATGGAATGTATGAGAATTTTACTTGTCACCACATCAGGCGATGCGTCGGCCTCCTCAACAGTTGTGTGGTTTAGACAGCCGCATCCGAAGCCTTGCACTAGCTTGGGTGGTTGCTGCCCTCCTGGGCCTCGAGCGGGGCCCTAGGATCACTGTTGGACTCCAAATGGCTGATGTTGAGGTGCTGGTAGGTTCTTCTTTGGGCACTTTTCAGCATAATGCCAACGCTCATTGCAATTGAAGCATGTGATGTCTGCTGCCCGGTTTTGAGTACTGGATGGTTGACTACTGTGGTTTTATTGCTGAACCGCTGTTGGTTGAGGGCGGGGAACTGGTGCTTGGAACCTCAGAGGTGGTGGTGCCGAATGGCGAGCATTTGACGGTTGCTAGACTCGCGGTCTTGGCTGACTGCTGCTTACTGATTTCTGAGTATGCCATTTGCACTTATGGCTTTCCACCAGTATCCGGGTGCTATCTTCAACTCGGATTGCCTTGTTGATGAAGGTCTGGAAGTTGGGGATGTCGTGGGTAGCAAGTGACCACTTCATCTCGTCATTCAGGCGTTCCTGGAATAGAACGACCTTCCTTGCCTCATTCAGTATCTTGGACACCGTGTAGCGTGCAAGAAAGTTGAAGCAGTGCAGGAACTCCATTATAGTCTAGTTCCCTTGCCGGAGTTCGTAGAAGTCCCTCCTCTTGATGTCCATAAGACCTGAAGGGATGTGGGCATTACAAAAAGCTTCTTTGAAGGCAGCCCAAGTGATGGTCTGGCCTTCAGAGATGAGGGTTTGATGATTTTCCCACCAAATTGCGGCTGCTCCTTATAGCTGATAGCAGACGCAGAGAAACTTCTCCTCGTCACTACACTGAAGAATGATGAGCTTGCTCTCTATGGTGTGAAGCCAATCATTAGTGTCAAAAGGGTCGACAGCTGATGCAAAGGTCGGTGGTCGAGTCCACATGAACTCGCCCATCCTGGATGGTGACTAGCTGATAGTAGCTCCATTTTCTCTGATAGCGGTGCCGAAAGCTGCAATGTTCTGCACCAACTATTGGAGCAGAAGAGTGTTGGTTTGGCGCCCTTGCTCAATCATGGCGAGCACTTGTGCCATAGTGGGCGGGGACGGTCGAACTTTGGTTTCTGCAGTAGCGGCAGGCTGAGACTGATCAGCTTGCTCTCCTATCATGGACGGATGCTGAGGATTGGGTAGCGAAGGTGTAGGAGTCTCACCCCCTAGTTGCTGTGATCCGGAGGTGGATCTCATTGTCATGAGCTAGCGAACCGAGTACATTACCGGCATCCCGATCAATCAAAAGGCAGAGTAAACAAATGTCTACAGGACAAGAGGGAATAAGCAGAAGTTAAGTAGGCCAGTAAGTTTTGTCATCCCAAACTACTTTAACTTAATCTAAACTGATAGCATGCATATTTTTAAGATTTAGGGGTAGCACGCATGAATTTTTAACATATTAGTTAAACATTACATGGTGCTAAAGCCCGTTGTTCCATATTACAAAAGAGGGCAACTAAAACATAACCAGTAGCAGATTACAATAATTTTACAGCGAGGTCCCACCTTGATTTACTCCGACAAAATATCCAAAAGTGCTCACTCCAAAGGCCTACAAGTGAGCTCTAGGCTAACTACTGTAGCCTAGACATCCTAGTCGCGTGGGGCAGCTTCTGAGGACTCAGGGGCAGTGGATGGTGGAGTACTCTGGTGCTCAGTGCCCTCATGTT
This sequence comes from Phyllostachys edulis, assembly GCA_036346405.1. Taxonomy (NCBI): domain Eukaryota; kingdom Viridiplantae; phylum Streptophyta; class Magnoliopsida; order Poales; family Poaceae; genus Phyllostachys; species Phyllostachys edulis. The sequence continues at coordinate 75,326,614 of CM070551.1, read as the reverse complement.
CAGCGAGGTAGTGGTGGTAGCGCTGCAACGGCTGCAAAGGGTCCACTACACCTTAGATGGCCATCACCCGGCGACGATATCTGGTCATCGAGACGGGTACAGGACTAGAGGCGGATGACGGGTTGTGGCAAGTCCTCGGCGTGCACCAGAACTGCATCCTCTCCATACAACAGCTCCCTAGAGAAGAAGCTCTAGACTACCATGGGGGAAATGCTATCCTCCAAGGTACAGATCCTTCGACGAGCCTCTACGAGCTCTCAGGACAGTCGACGGAGATACCCGCCAAGGGACCTCACCAGGCCTACGAGGTGCAAGTATGGAGTAAGGAACTGCCTCCCTTCCACCTGATAGGTGGGCTCCTCCTGATCCATAGACTGAGCTGGAAAGTGGAAGAACGACTCTCACAGTGCCGACAGCTCGTGTAGCAGACAAACGATGGTGACATAATTAAGCTACATCGAGCAGAGACATCCGGATGGTGGAGCCTCTCCCGTAACAATAGAAAGTCGGTTTGCCAAAGTTCCTCCCCTGGATGAGCACCTGAGTGAGGTACTCGATGCAGGCTAGACTCTCGGGTGCACTATAGACTGTGTACTGTGGAGTGTGCGCCCACTCGATCTGCTGCAGCATCACCCACAGAGTGTGCTGCAGCGTGCCCTCCTCAAAGGCACTCATACGGTACTACGGCTCCCATTGGCTGGCCATATATATGTTGTAAAGAAAAGGAGAGTTAGTGATCAAGTGACAAGAGATATGGATAAGAAATGACAGTAGACAGGAAAGAATTTCAACACACACTTTTACCCATTCTCTAGTTTATTTAACTAATCCTTAAAGCTTATAATCAGGTATTTCTACACCTTGGTCTTTATGTAAGTAGACCTTTATATTATCACTCAAAATAACTCTAAAGGAAAGTAGGTGATGTTTAAAAAGATAGTACATTACAAAAAATTCGGCAAGCAATTCATTTTGAAATTTTAAGAAAAGAGAGGTTCAAGGGGAAATCCTCGAAAAGGACTTTATGTGGGATGTTTTTATGACATTTTGAAAATATTTTAGCTCTGTTTTTAAAGTCCTAAAAGTAGTTTAATGCTTTTATTTTCAGAGAGCATCCCTTCTCTCAAAACTAGATTTAATTTGAATAGGTTGGGAGAAGATGATTAAAAAGAGACTTTTAGATGAGAGGGGAATGCTAAGAGGGAAAAGATTAGCAATTATTTCTAAAATTTCAAAACCATTACTATGGTTAAATTAGGTTGCAATTTTATTTTTAAGTCCTAATTTATTAACCATTCTACCTAGGGCACATCCTATAGTCAGTCGGACCCCCGGGCGTGGAATACCCGAAAACCCTATGTGCATACTGTACTAGTCCTAGGATTAAAGGCTAGCACACACATTCAGAACATTTGGCAATCACATCCATACAATCACATACAAAAGTAAAGCAAAAGGGTAATCTACTTAAGCTATTACAAGTTCTTACATTCTCGGCCGACCGGCCAAATAAAAGAAGTCAGCAACAGAAAAATAAACAGCAGCGGAAGACATAATAAAGTAGCAAAAGTCTAGCGGCATGCCCATCCGATCCCGCAGGCAACCGACAAGGAACAAGGCCTAGGTAGACCCGTCACCAAACCCCTCAGTGTAGGGAGAGCAAAGAACTCATCGTTTGACATCTGCGCATCTTCGATCTCTGAACAACAATATTAGCAAGATTGAGTACTTATGTACTCAGCAAGACTTGTAGTGTATTGCAAAAATTATATTAGGTGCAAGGTTGTCAAATAAAGTGGCTCTACTCTACAAGTTATTTTGCTCAATGCTAGGTTTATTTGCAATATTCATAAGTAATAATTTGCAACGGAATTTGAAAGAGTGGTATAAATAAGTACAGGACAGTAAGTAAAGTAGTAAATCAAATAACAACAACACCTGCAACCCTACTCAATTGCAAGCAAAAATATAATCATTTTCAGCCATAGACATGGCACTAACAAGTTCATGTTCAACCATAGAAATGGTAGTCCTGCTATAGACATAGCAATTCAGCCATAGAAATGGCAGTACCGCTATAGACATAGCAATCCAGCCATAGAAATGGCAGTTAACTTAACAAATGAAAACCCTATGTCATTACCCCAAATCTTTTGTGACAAAACAGTTTGAAAAGCAAAGCTATACAGCCATACCAGCCGCACTAAGCATGCTCATGACTGCGAGCACACCTATTTAAATAGATTTCTCACTCTACAGAGGTGTATAACTTTATCCATTGTACGTAGTATTCTAGTCACTTGGAATATCTCTATATCACTACTCACTACGGAAGGTAAGCAGTCTATACTTCGTAACGCAGCCTGTACATTATGCTTATTCGCTCGGATAATAATAAAAGAATACACATCGAATGAGGAGCCTTACTCACCCGGATAGAAACCCGTTGAGTGAGTCCCTCACTTCACCCGGATAGAAACCCGTCGAAGTGAGACATTCGTAGTTGTGATGGCATACCTAACTAGTCATGCTCGCACAACTTCTGCCTACTAATCATGCAAGCACTACTACAGAAAAAGGTCTTCACAGATGGTTCAAAAACATCATTACAGACAGTTTCCGGAGCCATCTGAGTTTATGAGTCAGTGATGAAATGAGGTCATCACTAACGGTTTTGGAACCATCTGTGATGCATGCTATCATAGACGATTTGTGTCTAGAACCGTCTATATATATATATATATATATATATATATATATATATATATATATATATTATATAGTCTAGAGCCACTTTCGGGGGGTCATGAGGGAGGATGACACTGCTACCATGGGCAACCTCTCATTGAGCCTACAAGTTCATGCATGAAGCCACTTCTATTCGACTGGGAAGTGGCATCATGTATCAGCAACTACCTATCGATGACATCCAGGTAATTGTATGTCCATATGCTCTCCTTGCGTACCGCATTTACGGAACTTGCGGTCGGATGAGAGGTTGCCGTGCATGTGTGTCATCCTCCTCATGACACACCGAAAGGGATGGGGACAACAAACGATATATAAAATATATATATGAAGCCAGTTTTAAAGGCACAAGCAGCCACTGCTTGGAGGTTTTATAGAGAAGAGATTAGGAATATAATGGTAGGACGTATACGTACCTGGGACGCAAGGGAGGAGAACTTGACCAGTATGAACACGGTTACAAATTAGCCTAACCTTTAGAAATCTAAAAAGTTAATTGTAGCCAAGCCCCATCCGAACCACATCGATCCCATGTAAGCCAACCAAGCACAAAGAACCAGCATCAATAACTCTCAGTACCCATCAGAGAGCATTATATTAACCAAACCCACCATTTTGCCCCATTCATTTTTGTCAACCTAAACCCACAGCACGAACTAAGCAAGATGCACATAATGCACATACACCAATAGCCCTCAGTTTACATCACAAAGTAAGGGGACTATTAATATGAACTAATTATCAATTCAATTTCAGCATAAGACTATTAACATCATTACATCACAAAGCAAGGGGACTATTAATATGAACTAACTATCAACTCAATTTCAGCATAAGACTATTAACATCATTGAACAATTCAACAGCAAGATAGTAAGACCAAGGGTGTCCAAACCCACTACACCTGTAATATCCTATTTAATTATTTTAGTACTTAATAAATTAGAGTAATTAATTAAAGAATTAATTCAGAATTAGAGGGGGAAATAGAGGTGGGCTTCAGCCTATGGCCCAAGAAGGGGGCTGGCAATAGATAAGAAGAAAAGAGGGAGAGAGTTGGTGTCCCAAAACCCTAGCTATCCATATATTTTTTTTTCTGCCGCACGTTTTTTCTCCTACCTCGATCGCCAGCCGCCTTTGTCGCTTGTGCCAGCGGTCGCTATTTTCCTTACGCCAGTGGACGCTCATCCGTTCACAAGACGTGATCGCTGGTCTTCCGCCACCGCGGGATGCCCGGTGCCGCTTGGTCGGTATTGCTACTCATTAAGGCGTCTTGGCGTGTGTGATTGCCACCATCGCCTACCGCTTTGATTACTGCTACATGTAGCTTCTGCCCGTGTAAGTAATGCATGCATACGTCTACTCATTATTTCCACTACTGCTGTTTCGCTAGAAATTGCCAGATTAGTGCTTTGATTATTTAACTGGGGTTGTTAGGGAGAGAGATTAGATAGTGGCTGGCTGCATGCGTTTTTTTTATTTGGAGTAGTGGTAAGGGAGAGAGATAACTAACTAGTGCATGGGCATTAATTAATTAATTAGGTGCATGGCTAGTTAGTGCATCAATTATTTAATTAGGTTGGTCACGTTTCTCCACTTTTGGCTGCTGTTGGTTCATGATGCAACTACTGCATGCAAACTTGTAGATTGAACAGTAAGGTAGAGAGGAGAACTAGATAGTGTTGCATCTGTTGCCATTAGTAATTAACAATAGTGCTACATGCTTTGCATATATGTGTTTCATTGGGTTAATAAAAGGAGAGAGAGGAGCTAGCATGTTTTGTTGGATCAGTAAGGGGAAATATTAGCATGTTTCTAGTTGGGGAGATATCGAACAGTAGATTGGTTTTAGTCTGTTGTTTTGTTGTACGATTTATTCAGGTACCTAAATGGCGAATTTTGGGAATGTCATCTACTAGTTAATTGTAGATAATTTCAGTATCTTTCCATAGAGTATTTAATCATGTCAAGCGGACAAGTAATTTTCAAGTTATGTTTTTAGTAAGGCTCGCTGTCCAGAAGATAACAGATCGGTCTTCTGGAATAAAAATGGGGGGGTTAGATTATTTAATTAGAAGTCATGGTAATCTAAGAAAATGTGGAGAATCTTGTGTAGATTCTAGAACTGGGTGGTTTGTCATGTTCAGACTTGTGAGTCAAAAGTTATGCCATTTTTAGTACAAGGACAACAAATGGTGATTGTTCGGTATTGGGGAAGCGTTCTGGACTTAGGGGACGTGTAGGAACGATGTCAATTAATTGTTGTTCTTGTAGTGCTGTAGCTTGTATTGAAATTTGTGTGTTTAATGTAGGAGAGACATTGTGCTTATTGCCATCTTCTAGCCAGAACCGTGCGTCACAACTAGTAAAGGCAAGTGCATGGTAGACAGCGATCAATGATTGATCACTGTATTTCTTTATCATTCATTACCATTATTGTTGTGCTTTTATGTTTATTTAATTGCAAGTAATGGAATGGTACGACTATATCTTGTTGATAAACATGAAGAAAATTTGATATGATGATCATGATGAAATTATGCATTTTTGCATTCATCAGCATCTTTGCATATGAGTAGGTGATCATGATTTATCACAACTCCACGGGAGTGGTGGAGGTCCCCGATCCTTGAGGAGGAGCAGGCTTGAGAGTGAACGTTGTCGCGAGCGTTCACTCATGCTATACCGGTATACGTGAAAGAAGTGCATGTGGACATGTAGAGTAGAGTTGCATTGAGATATGAGATGAATGTGTGTGAAAACAAAGAGAAGAGAATGGCATGAGAATATTAATAGAAGGACATGTGATGATAATGAAGTTATTGAATACTGTTGTTTTATCGCTGTTTGTTGTTTAGTGATGTATTTGCTGAGTCGTGGACTCACCCTTGCCCTTTTGTTGTTTTTAGGTGATCATTGACAGCGCTACGATTGAGAGGGACTAGTGCACATGGGATAGTTTCATTCTTTAGACACATGATTATTTGCCATGAGAACCATTTGATTCATTATCATTGGACTACTTTTAGGATATGTTAGAAATTGTATAAGCTTAGATGAATGCTTTGGACTAGGCTATTTTGCTCCAAGGTTTTGGATTTACTGGTTTGGTGCTATTTTAGACTTACTGTCTTGCTATGTTACCCTCGCTTGTTTATTCATGCTTGACAAGTATTTATTCATGTTGTTTTGTGACCCGTTGGTGGGTTTTATTAATGCTTTGGTTGTTGAAATTGTATAGTGTGTTAATGAATATTAGTTGGAAAGGTAGTTTAGTGGCATTCCAGGCTCAGTGTTGGGCTGGGGTGTTACAGTTGGTATCAGAGCGGGCTTTAGGTCCATAGTGAGTAGATTAACAACTTAGAAAACCTAAAATTGCTAAAATTTGTTTTATGATTAGTAAAACAACTAAAATTTGCTAATGGTAAACTAATTTAAAATTTGACACACTAGTGCACAATAGGTTAGAGAGTGGGGCGAGTATCGCTTTTGCACTTCCGTTATGTTGCATACTGATGCATGATTTGATATTGACCTTTGAGCTTATAGTGTGTTATTTATTGTGGTTGATAGCTATGCCGAGAGGTAGAGATCGTTGTTGTGGCCATAGGCATGGCCAGGTTGCATCACCATCCGTGGTGTGGGAATAGTGAATGGTTTTTCTTGGGTAATGTAACACCCCAGTCTGCCAAGGGCCTGGAATGCTACTAACTAACCAATTAACACAACTAAAGCAGAAAATAAAATTTCTGCATTTCGGCAGAACCTCCCCTGTATAGATAGCTATACCGAAGGTTCTAATAGTCATATAAAAAGTCCATAAAGGAAACGCTAGGGACATGAGCATCACAGGACTATAGTCAGGTTTCAAGCATTTTAATCAAAAAGATGATCGAAGATCATCCACAATACTCAGTCAAGCAAAACGAGAAAGAAACCATCAACCACGGCCACCTTCAATTATTACAGTTCATTAATTCTCGGATGGGTGGTAGAATCCAACTCTATTATCAAAATTTTGGAGTATGTTGAAGTGAACAAAAGTGAGTGTCTACTCCCTCCCAAAATGGCCATCGTCAACGATCACCTAAAACAAACAACAACGCAAGGGTGAGTCTGAGACTCAGCAAGTACCGTGATTAAATGAATAATACATATAACAACCATGATCATGTGAACATCATAAAAGTGTATGAAATAAGCACAGAACGAACACTTGAATGAATGGAATGAATGGTTTGAACGAAATGAAGGGACTACACACATGCAAATACCGGTATTGCTGGTGACACACCCGTCGGTGTTCACCTAAGCCCGCATTTAACAAAATGCGGGGATCCAAGCCCCATACGAAGAACGTTTCATACGGGTGTCCCAAACTGCCCACATTGGAATGGTGGGTCTTACGTGCCCATACTGGAATTGATGGGTCTTATATAATGATCCACTCCCGTGGATTGAAACATGTATTATGGATGCATGGTATGACATATGAACATTGAAATTCCATGCTCTCTATTCATGGAAGTGACACGAATGGATTGAATACGAACTAGTAAATATTAACATGGTACTTAGAAATACAATACCAACCACAAGCATACAACATGTCATAATCATAGAAACACTAAGGTACTTGCCTCCCGCGCTGCGACACGTTAGTAGGCAAATGCGGTGCTCTCAAACCTGAAGCTTCACCTCCTAACAAATAAATAACTGAAATAAGGATACGATGAACACGACATTACTAAATAACATTCTACAACGCTTCTTCGGCGATACAATATTTAACTAGAAGCTCTAAAATGGAAACCAACGCAATCTGCCCAAAACCGCCCCTGGGCAGCAGCACAATAATCAGCATAACTCTTGATCTGGAACTCCGAATGAGGTGAACCCAGTTTCTGTGGACTCTTAACTGACAAATCTACAATACTCTAGTTGACAAGATAATTTAATTCGGCCAATTTAGAACGCTAACAGACATATGAACGTTCAGCACCGAAAAACTGTCTACAGAAAAAACAGCAGCACTAAAACGACCATAACTTTCAATCTATAACTCCGAATTGATCAATCTTTATCAATCCGGAAAGGTTATCAAATTACCTACAATAACCTAGTTGGGAGAAATCCCAGATTCTGCCAATTACAATTTCATAATTTGCGAATTATCACAACAGTTTAATCTCGTCAGGAATCTAGACAGCAGAAACTAAAACGGTGATATCTTTTGACTCGAACGTCGGAATTAGGGGCTGTCAGCGGCCACGGAAAGCTAAGAACATCGTCTAACTTTCATTAAAAGATGGGAATCTCGAATTCTGTCACTAAGGGCTCAAAATCAACCACGCAACTGACTGGACAGAACAGGACTACAGCAGAAACCATTCGATCCAAACAGATCTGATCCAAATCGCAAATACCAACAGATCAACAACTGAGAATGACAACCGTTACCCTTAACGATCCCAGGAAGTCGATGAACAAGCTCCCCCAAGAACCTCCCCTTCCCCTCCTTCCTTTCTTCTCTTGGCCGGCCACCAACAGCAGCTCCAAACGTGGCTCGGTTGGAGGAAGGAACAAGGCAGCAGGGAGGCGCCACCCAAGGAGGAAGAAAATAGGGAGAGCAAGAGGCGCCACCAGGGAGGAAGAAGCAGGGAAGGGCGGCCACTAGGGCAGGGAGGGGCGGCCTGGAGATGCAGCAGCAAGGGCGGCGGCCAGCCAAAAGATGGGGGCGGCCAGGAAAAGAAGATGGCAGGGTTGGGGAAAACTTAGGGCAAGAACTTCACCCCCCCCCCCACCATTGGATCTCAAGGCAGCCTCCTCCACCCTTGGATCTCAAGGCTGCTCCCCCATGGGCCTATTTGGTCCTCTCCTTGGGCTGGTTGGCCAAGGGCCCAAGCCCAGGGTAGGGTAGAACAGTTGAACAACTCCCCTCCTTTACTCTGAATTAACCGAGTGATCAAACTTCTGCCTCACAACCTGTTCGGGGTATTACAGGAAATTTAGTTATCGAGGTTGGTGATGAGTTCTTTGGGGAAGTTGTTGTCTTCCTCGAGTTTGTATTTGGTCTTCTGGTGGTAGTTTCTTGTGGTTGATGAACTTGCTTCGGGTAGTGGTTACAATGCAGCTGATGGGTTTCCATTGGTCTTTATTTGTTCCATAAAGTGATTGTCCGGTCTTCCGACTGTTGATTTGTTGTTGTTTCTTGTGAATGTCGTTAAATTGGCAAGATTGATCATTTCACGAGGGTTCTGCTTTCCTTGTTGGGAAACAAGACTCATTTGGTTGCTTGGTAATTTGGATAACAAAAGTTTTCTTTTTGCAAGTTCTTTAGCATGTGAAAGCTTTGACCCTATGTATTTCTTTTAGGCATTTTGAGTGTTCAAGTTGAATGCCTCTCTTTTATGAAAGAAAGAGTTAAAACCACTTTAGTGGTGTCTTGTTATGATTAAGTGAGATGTTGTAATTAAAGAAATTAATGGATATGGTATGGGTTATCAAGTTGGGTCTGTAGTGTGGTGCATAGTCGATCTTAACCAAGATCCTTGGAAGTGAAGTTGATTAATTTGATGTTGTCTTAGTATAATTACATGATAAATAGTGACTAAGAGTATGTCCACACCTAATTGGAGTCAAAGGAGTTGTTAAGAAAGAAGTGTAGAACATTGATGAAATAGTTTGATCATTAAAATTGCTTAGTTTGCTAAACTTGTTGGATTATTTGGTCTCAATGGATTAATCTAGCAGTGAGAAGGGGAAGTTGATGAGATGCTAGATTATTGCCCTAGTAGATATTAATCTTGGAGTTATCTTTTCTATAGATACTTGGTGATCATATATAGCTGCTAGATATATATATTTCTTACCATGATTAATTGATAGATTTCTGTACAAAAGATTGAACGGATTGAGTATCGGTGGATTTAGAATCTATGGGAGAAGTTATGGATAGTTCTTCTATATAGAATGATGGGATGAATTTGGTTTTAGTATTGTTGAGACTTTTGGTTGATGGAAGATTACGATTCTTGAAGTTTTAGTGTGATTTTACACCAAATTATAAACATGAGGTGGAACGGTTGAATATGTGTTTGCAAATATTCATGTGACTTGGAAAGGAAATTAAGTAGGTAGCATCGAGATTTTCATGATAAAGCCAGTTGATAGCAACAATTGTTGTAGTGCAATTATTGTATATTGAAGTTGCGTGTTGAGCATCACTAAGAGTTGAACTAATGGGATTTAATAGGTGACCTATGTTTACATGATGGTGGAATTGTCGGATAATAGTATGCCCTTAATGAAAAGGTTTTGGTATAACCATTTAATCTGCATAGTAGATCTACTCAAGAATAAAGTGGTTGATGTAGTGAGGTTGTAAAGTTTTGGTGGACTCTCAATTTGGCAATGGGATGATAAATTAGTATGAAACAATTTGGTGGGTTTTTGGAGAGCTGTATAATGGAAGAGTAGACTATGACGATATTTGTTAATAGTGTATTATTCTGAGGTTAGTAAGATTGTTAGCAATGGATTATGAGTGTGTTGTTGATTTTTATAGAAAAAAAGTAATTTGATCGTCATTCGTGGTATCGTTTAAATGAAATGTTTGAAGTTTTGCTTCGTGAACTTTTGGAGTTCATGATTTATTGGGTAGATGAAATTGGTTTGAGCATGTGGTGTGTTGGAAAACTTAATTGGTTCTTAAGTGATTCTTGTGATTTGGTCTTAAGAGCGCTTCTTATTTGAGGTTTGATATTCACTTTTTGTGGGACTTGTGCCCTCAACAATGGACTCCTCTTTTGTTTTCTGAGATCATTGCTATTTGACTATTTTTCTTGGTCTTGTGTTTACTGTGATTGGTACACGTTTTCTGTGTACTGAATTTTTTTTATTTGTCTCTTCTTTTGAGAAAGGAAGAATGGATTTATTTTACAAAACCTTATAGAGTGTATTGTGGTTAAGAATATGATGTTATGAGACCTCGTGTTGCAAGTTAATCGAGGAGCATTGGAGGATAAATTGATTTCATGATATAAATCTCATAGAGAATTGGAGCTAAAAGGGAATGAAGGTTATTGGGCAAAACTGATAATATTGTTACGACTAGTAGAACCAATAGAGAATTGTAATTCAAGAACATTTGTTCATGTTGGTGGAGTAATGGAATATTCAAAAGTTGAATCTTGGTTAATTAGTTAGGATATTGCGAATGGTGTTTGTTGTGGTCGTGAAGGCGAAATGGAAAGGTGCGGTTTACTGAGTTCAAGATTGGTGAAGTTAATCGCATTAGGCGATTACTTGATTAGTGAGGAATGTTGATGTTAATGACTGAGGATATTGTTTGGATTATGGAAATTTTAGTCATCGAATCTGAGGATATTCCAATCATTTATACCAGAAGTTCACTGGAGTAGTCTTGGAGGTTGAAATTTAACTTGAGGTTTATGCTAGAACCTTGGTGGCTAATGACTATGTGCAGAAGTAGTACAATAAAAGTGGATTCCGAATAGTATGATGATCATTGATAAAATCCTTTGGGTGCAGCATATGAGTGTGTGTTGAGAATTTCAAATTGATTATCCTTAAATGATTGAGGTGATGTGATTGTAAGTGAAAAATCTTTATTGAGATGTTGGGAATCATTTGACAAAGTAATCCCATTGGTAGAGGAGTTGGCTAGAGTATGTATTGTGGGGTCAGTAGAGTCTCGCTACAAAGGTGTGGGTGATGTATTCGGTTTGAGCATAGCGTTGATGTTGCCATTTTAAGAGAAAGGAGTTAGTGTGTTACGTGATGATTTAGAATCCCATGATTTGAAAGATGGTTCTATTATGGAACCGTCTGTGAAATGGTTTTTCTCAAGTATATTATCTTGTATATACACTTACATGACATGAAGAAATTACATGTTTATATGTCAATTTTGTCATTTAAATACTGCTGAAATTTTGCTTTAACTATATATACATACACACACAGATATATATATATATATATATATATATATATATATATATATATATATATATATATCATGATCGATATATATATAATTAATTAATTTGTTCCACTAAACTGTCTCGATATATATATATATATATATATATATATATATATATATAGTAATAATTCAACATATAATTAATATAGTAAATTCACCTCCAAACTAGATTTTTTTTCATTTTGGAATTTTCATATGGCCAAACATCGTGGCCAGTCACTTCTTACAAAGATTTAAAAAAGTAGAAACCTATAAATAAACAAAGTTTTTCTAGTGGTAGAGGTAGGCTACTATCTCCGTCTTCAATACTTTGTAGGCGATGGTGTCGGCGTTAGGCGGTTTGTGATCGAACAAAGCCTGAAATGCATCCACCCACAAACGCGCTCGTTCGAGTGTCTCCCGAAAACCCTCGGACTGTTGAACCAAGAAGAATTGAGCCCATAGGATCTCTTCCCTTGCTTGAGGGGTCTCGGCCTGGTCGACTCGGTCGCTCGCTGCCTCGATTAAGCAGTCCAAGAGACAGCAAGCCTCCTGGAGACATGCAACATCGTTGTGGAGGACCACGTCGATGACATGGTAAACTCACCGAAAGTGGGAGATCACCCGGAAGATGCGGCGGAGGAGTATGTCAAGATGGTGGAAGGTGGCCGTCACCTGCTCCGACAATTCTCGGATAGAGGAGTGAAGACACTGTTGAAACAGTGTTCTTCTACAGCACCCGCCAACGTACAGCGACAGAGGTGCTCGTACAGTACGACCAGGTAGGCCATCAATGTCAGTGACAAGGAAACAGAAGAGGCAGCCATTTCTGTTTTTTTATAAGTACTAGAGTTATATGTGGGGATGATCATCTTCGATGGCGGATGATCCTTTTTATAAAACAAGGAATAAATTTGGAGCGTAAGACGAAGAGGCGCTCGAGGAGCCGAAGCAGCGTTGATGCGACGAAGAGACGTATCGGCGATGAAGATACTCATCGGGCTTCAACTGGGAGCTGTAGCGACATTATCACAGACGATTATAACAAAAAAAACCGTCTGTGATATGTAGTAATATCATAGACGGTTATTGTTAAGAACCGTCTATGAGGTTTCATAGACGGTTGTTTGTTGAAAACCGTCTCTGATATGTAGAATTATCACAGATGGTTACTTTATAATCGCTCGTGATACTTCCTGACGATTTTAGTTATGAACTATGCGTGATATTACTCTTCACGAGATGGTTTTAGCATTGTCAAGAATACGAGCGGTCTCTAAACCAAAACCGTGCGTAGCTTGCATATACTGACGCGGTTTTGGTCAACCGTCGTGATGAAGCGTCTAGTATCAGCCTTTTTGTAGTAGTGAAGGCTATGGTTCGATAACTTAGTTAGCTATGACCACCCCATCCTGACACAAATGGTTGTACGATTAGGTCTTAGTCTCAGATTTTTTGGCTTTAGTCCTTAATCAACTACGGATGACAACTCCACCCTAGCTACTAGTGAGTGACAATCCTCGCTTTTTCATAATACAATATAACTCGCCCGCGTCCAAAAACTAGAGTTTTCCTTTCATTTTCATTCAAAAAACAAAGGTATCTCCTCCGGACCATTTTCAAAATATCCCAAATTTTCAAATTATCATATTCTCCTTTTATTAGTTTTTCGGAAAATCTATCGTCATAGTTGCCTTTGTCCGATAATCGCACTCAAAAATTCTCAAATGACATTATATATTGCCTAACCCATAATCTAATGGCTACAATAGTATGGAATCAATATTTCAAGTAGACATACAACAAGTAGGATTTACGACTACCGTTTTCCCAACAATAGCATTTTCATACAAAACATATGCGCATGCTGATCGAATTTACAAATCAAAGTACATTAATTAAAATACTGGGATCAACATGATCAATGGAGGTGCTTGCCTTCCTCTTGCTGTTCTAGAGATAAGGTTGATTGATTGTCGCGATAATAACCCGAATAATCGACGTCTAAAAAGAGCCAGAAACGAATTAAAGAACAAGCAATAAATTCAATAGGGACAAAAATTAAATATTTTTACATATTTAGGTAGATTATGATTTTATACAAATTTATAGATAAATTTCATTCCATTTGGAGTTTTTTAGCAAAAGTTATTAATGTTTCAATTTGGTTTGGTTGGGAAAAACAAATAAAATTGAGAAATACACTTTCCATCAGAGAAAGCATAATCCTGCATGTGTTCTCAAGAGGTTTACACTTTCTAGTGAGGAAATCATATTCTCCTCATAACTGAAAATATATTTTCTATTTTTATTTGATTTTGGTTAATAAACTAACAAGTGAGTCCACTATCGAAGACGACTCATAGCAGCAATAAGATAGTCCAATGGTCTCAAGACGATTAATGCGTCCATGGGACGATCTTTGTGCACCTAAGGCCGTGGGGGCTCGCATGTAATAGACTCACTTAAGAAACATTTTGATTTAAGTTTTTCCATTAACTTTCAGACTGGTCCCACACGTCAGCGTTTCATTAAAACTAAACCAATAGATAAAAATCACTTAGTGTTTAATGACGGGGATTAGGCAATTGATGAAGTGCTACAGGGTTGTCCGACAAAAGCCGCGCGGTGGCGCTCATGCTCGCATGTCTCACCGGTGATGTGGTGCTCAGAGTGGTCGGAGAATGACCAAAATAGAATCTCCGTACTAATGCGCACTTGCCGGCACTGACGGCATGGCCTGAGGTGGCTCGACGTGGTGGCGCGCCGGCGAGGAGCAGTGGCTCATCTATGGTAATGAGCAAGAGCTCGAATGAGCGTTGTTCTTAACAAAAGAGTGTGCGCATTAGCATCTAGGGACTACTGGGAGTCTACCGGAATGACGCGGAGTGGTTGAGGTGGTCGGAGAAGGGCTGTCGATGTTGAGCCGAGGTGGTGATGGCGTTCATACGTGGAGAAGAAGCTCGGGCAATGCTGGTCCTCGTCTCGTGGTCATGGAAGCTTCCTAGTGCTCAGGTGATGCTCTAGACACGAGGAATTGGTCAGAGATGCCTTGTAGCTTTGGCGGCGACCGTGGCGGAGGAAGTGACTAGAGATGAGGAAGATGACTCAATTCGGCTTCTTTTGTGAATCAAAGATGAAATTGAATGAGGGAGAAAGTTCAGGGCGTGCTATAACACGAAAGGATGCGGTAAAGGTGATACAAAACCCTTCACGTTGTCGGGGACGAAGGCGGTGGCACACGACCGTTTTAGGGTTGTGCACTCCGAGCTCTGGAGCTCAAATGTGTGAGGTAGAAGAGGAGTGAGTGAGCGCACGGAGTTGGAGAGCTCGGGGACTCCTTTATATAGACAATGTAGGTAGAGATAAGCACAGAGAGGCTGAGGTGACCGCGGGAAAGAATGGCTGAGTCTCCAGCGTCCAGGCAAGCATTCGGTGAGCTCCGGGCAAGAATGGGTGCAGGAGAGGACAGTGAAGTGACACGGGCAGATGGGTGATTGCAAAACCACGGGTGACGAGGAAAACCATGGGCGTGGCGGAGCTCTCGTGCACGGGCATGCACTGGCATGGCGAGGGCGAGGTGGACGAAGAACCCTGTGGGTGGGGCCCACAGGTCAGAGAGAGGGAGAGAGGTGAGTTTAGATTTAGGTTTCAATTTTCTGCTGAAATATTTTTTGATTTTATTTACTACACAAATGAAGTCCAAATTTAATGAAATTTTTTGTTGTATGCTCCTGACCTAATGTAGTTTCTCTTGTAAAATTTTTAGAGGTTCAGACCTTCTGTGAATTTCTCCAAAATTCGAACAAGGCTCTGTTCTTATGCTTTTGTAAATGTTTTTCTAAACGAGATTTTATATAAATCCTTTCGTGAATTATTCCTGAGATAATATGCCCGAAATAATTCTCTCATCAATATATTTACTTTTTTGTCTATTTCCTTTTTAGCACCTTTTTTATTGTAGTTAAAGTTTTGCTTTTGAATTTCAAAAACTAAATTCAACATATTATATTCCCTATGCAATTGATCAAAGAAATTTTCCTAAGGCATTTATATTACATAATCCCACAATTAGGATTTTGGGATGTTACAGGATATTACTAAAATGTAAAAAGACAATTATGACATGTGGGCCCATTGGTCAGCACAGTCAACCTCTTTTTTTTTTTTGCATTTTCTTCACCAAACCAACTTCAAATGCTAAATACTTTTGCATATGAACTCAAAATTGAGTGAAACTTGTTTCAAAGTTTTTGTAAAATCATGAACTTTAATAATCTGAAAAAAATATTTGCATTTTATCTCTTATTTAATTATTTTGTCTTATTTGTGTTACTTTGCTTTTACCGAATTGATACCGACGTTTTGGATGTTCCTGAAGTTGATGCAGAGCAAGAGCAAGAGTTCAACAAGCAATTCCAGCACCCCCTTTGATTCTATTTGATCATATATATTCACTATTATTTATGTTGTATTGCAAAACTATATGTGTGCACGTATTTTCGGTTAAACTTCTATTTCGGTAAGGTTGGTAGGTATCACCAATTGTTGCATGGAACCTATCTTGATAAACTTGATATCCTCACTGTTCAAACTGTAGGAATATTATCCAGTGTTGTTATGAATATTTTTATTATCAAAGTGTAGCTATTTAGGAACAACGGAAGGGAAAAAAATTTTGTTAAAAAGAATCCTTCAATTGCAGAATGGAAGAGACTTTTTGTTCACGGAGTAGCTCTACATTTGCATAGAGTGAATGAGTGCTTGAAATCTGTAATTTTACGATGGCTAGATTCTTTGAAGACACTCTGTATTTTTGTTGTTCCGTTTTCTGTCTGTAAATATCTGCTTTATCTTTAATATAATTTACTGTAGTAGAGAGCCTCTCCTACTGTTTTTTGGTTAAGATGGGCAAACTGTCTATCAAGAACATTATCGTCCATCAGAAGTAGTTATTCTGTTGGTAATAAGTTGTTTGTCGGTAATAATATTTCTGTGGGGAAATCTGATCAATAGGTACAGACAGTCGTCCAGTAAAACTGATGTCTGTTAGTGAAGACTTACTTATGGCTGTGCCCATGGAAGGCACTGTTTGTCAGCCGAAGTATTAACCGACAGATAGATGGCCTCAAATGGTATTTTCCGGGCGTAACAGGTGCCCTGAACACTGTGCCATGGTGTTGTGATCTGTGTACAAGAATATCAGAACCGGAAAGACAAGTGTACACATGTAGGATACTTCCTTAAAGAAGTATAAATAATCCCCGTAGCTCAACAAAATGATCTTTCTCATCTTAGGCACATAGTTAAATGGATAGCAGTTTTAGCCATACTTAAATAAAAACGACTGAATTGCATGCTGAACAATGATTCATTGCTTGATATGTTATACTGTCCTTTAAAGGCATGTTACTAATTATTTGTGTAAATAAATTTGAAGTAAACATCTGTACAGACCATTTATCTGCAAATTGATTTATCCCTTTGTGTAACATGATCCATAAGAAAATTCTCAGACAAATCAGAAAGGGTTATTTAAAATATTATTTACCTATGGTTGAAATCTGAGTATGTTACAATATTTGAAGATGAAAACTAGAATACCATGTAAAGAAAAACATTCGTACCCTAAGTTTCAGTAGTAAATTTACTCACCACGAAGGATACCTGTCGGCAGAAATTAGTCATGTGGCTGACTGGGTGTCAATAATCCGGCTGAGTTGGATCCCTATTAGCAAAACCACCTAATAAGGGTGTAAATTGAGCTGGTTTTGTAAGTTTAGGAATTTAAGTGGACTAAGTACTTCAGGGGTAAGGTTGACTCATTCCTAAAATAAATATATGTTGTTTTGTTATTGACATGTTCTTCATATGAACCTTGCACCATCTTTTTTTATTGTAGTATGTTAGAAAAACAATGGAAGATACTACATTATGAAACTACTTTTCATGATGAACCTAATTGTACCATTTTCACATCATCAATTTAAATAGTTTTGTATGTCTGTGGTCAAAGTTTTTTAAAGTACATAATGTTTAGATAAAACAAAGTCGAAAACAGGTCGACCTGAAAAGTATTCATGAAATGATTTTGTTAAGCGCATAATGTTGTTGTCATTTAAAAAGAACAAATATCTAGACAATCGTACCCTAAAGTTCAGCGGTAAACTTGAGGAACCAACTGCAGAGCTGCAAGGTGTGGCTTTTTGCTCCATCGACTGCATGACTGTGTAATCGAGCAAACAACCAAACATTCGTCTGCTCCAGACAACAATAAGATTGGCCAGATGGGAAAGCATGTAGAACAGAAGCTTTATTCTTTAGACAACATCGGCAGACCTTTCAGTGTCTATCCCATTGAGTGTGCTGGATGTTTGGTGACAAATAAGGAAGGGGTATTTGATATATCTCTGACAACTGAGAATTAGGTTTCAGCAACCAAACCCAAAGTTGCTGCAATAATGTCCTTGTAAGTTATAACAACCTTACCCTGAGTTTACGTACCGTGTCTTTCGGCCGCATCATTGCTTGTCGGTGTAGTAAAACCACATTCATCTACAATCTTTCCAGACTTTGCAGAAGCTTGTTTGACATGAAGAGCTACATATGAACAGTCATTGCTTGTACTGGACGTTTGGAAACAGAGATGGATGTGATCACAAAAAACTGATGTATTAATCTTCTACATACCATGAAGGAAGATGGCATCAACTGTGAGTCCGAAATACACCTCCTTTGCTAATTGGTATGAAGGAAGGTATAACACTGGCTAATGTTTTATCTGGTTAGTTCATGCCAAGGACTAACATCTCAGAATAGCGGAATTAAATCTGCAAGGCCATATTATAAAATCAAAAAACATGGAAAACAAACACACCATATAAAATCGACTTCAGATAATATTAAGTGCACAATAATTGCAGTGGTACACAACATATAATTTTTAGACATCATACAAACGATAAGGCGAACCATAATGATTTTGTCACCAACAGCATAGAAAATGACTGAATGGCAATTTTACCGAACACACTCCTGTCGAATGGTACCAAAAAAGGCATCTTTTTGTTCATGATGGACTAGCGGATCAAGAAATTTCAAGCCATTTACATATGAACAGTGTTATTAATTTTATACCGTAATTACTAGTACATTATGATTTTTAAAAACCTATTTACTTTCAGTTTGATGTTGAAAAGTAAGAATATTTTTAAAAAACTGAGGTAGCTGATGCATGCTCTGTTGAGGCATTCTGCATCACCTGCACATGTAAAAAATGACGACCACAGGATATGTTTTATGCCTTTGCCACAATTCCAAAATCGAGTTTACCATACACAGATGAAGATTGAAGAAGACACGAGTAACTTGCAAGTAGCCATGGCCCGGCTAACTTGCCAGGACGACAGAAAGGAAGCCGACATGTCGAATGCATGGAGAATTGTAACTTTGTTGCTAAGACAAGATCCCCAGAGTGGTAAGTAGCCAAATTTCCTTCATTTGCCAAAGAACAACCCCAAAGGTGAGTATCTATTTTAGCATATGTTCTATTCCATATCAATGATTGTTTAGTTTATGTCATCTTGCTTATATCATCTTCTGATCTACCTAGGTTAATCATGAGCATCCCACGAGCAAACCATGCCGCATTAGCCACATGGTGATCCTCTCGGTAGGAATTTCATTTATTGATGTGCAAGGGAATGCTGAAATTGCTTTTACTCTTCGTGGAATTAAAGGTAACAATCGTCCTGCTTTTGGTGAAAACACACAAAGTCTGGTGACATGAAGCAAGGAAAAAAATTCTTTCGCTGGCCTTCAAACTCAAAAGAAAACTCAACGCCAGAACTGATGGACAAATTGACGCATTCAGTTCAAACCGCGACCCTAAAGGATTGTGGAATTAGCCATGAAAATGTCCCTGGAAAAGATGATATAGCTAATGGATGTCCTAGATTAACTGCGGTGCAGCTTTCTCGCCTTGTGTATAAAGTTAAACGAAATAAATGTCTAGGACTTTATATGCATACAGATATATGGTCTAGTGATATCTATCCACCTTACGTGTGGAATATGAATGTATACTGAACTTGCATGTCAAGGGAGGACTAGTTATATACAAATGAAAACGTTCCAAGTTATGAATTTGAACTCTTGGTATATCGATCGATAGATCATATTGATTTGTACTATTAATTTGAACAGCGTTTATACCGAATGATTGCATTCATTGAATGATCTAAAAATATTGGGAAATTTTAGGGCACGCCATTTTTATTATGAGCCGTTAATTTCTCACGATCCAATGGTTGATATATCTATTGCCCATTAAGACGTGATAGACTACTAATAATCACACCATCGTTAGTAAGGAATCTAATTTCTACCGCATACAAATAGGAAAGCAAATAAGCATTATTGCCTACCATTTAAGGCTCCGCATATACATGCAAGAAATATCGATGCTAATTAATGTTATCTCTATTTTCGAAATTCCTGCTTCTTCATACTTGGGTTGGTATGGGTTGCTGAGTTTGGATGTGTCAGTGTAGATGCAAGGGGAAAAACGTAGGGAGAAAAAAAATGTAAAACGTGCAGACTTGATGCGATTTCTGTATTAGTATATTAAAGAAGGAGAGCTGTTTTTGCTCTCCGCGGTGGGCGAGTTTTTCCTAGTAGCTGTTGGCTAGATTGCCAGGGAAAGCTAGCTTTTTTTGTTGCTACCAAGTGGCTCCCCTTGCTAAGCAAGGCTATAATCCCCCTCCCTTGGGATCCAAACGTCCCCAGAGTGTCTTTATTGCTAAGAATGTATTACAGCGGGGGTGCTCAATAATCACTAAGAACAATGAGCATCAGAGTGTTAACAAATGTGGTATATGATAAAATATATGCATGAAATAGGTCACTTGTCTATACATAGGAACCAATCACCAGAATCACCGGTGATTCGTGTTATGTAATCCAGCCATTTATGGCTCCTGTAATTATGGTTGTACCGGTGATTAGTGTTATGTAATCTAGCCATTTATGGCTCCTGTAATTATGGTTGTGTATAGATATAACAGAAAGCCAAGAGGCCACGTATTGGTGTGCTGAGTGCAACCAAAATCCAATCTACCATACCATTTTTTTTCATGGTATCAGAGCCATCTGATCTACACCACGATGTGAACTTCTGCAAGAA
This sequence comes from Phyllostachys edulis, assembly GCA_036346405.1. NCBI lineage: Eukaryota > Viridiplantae > Streptophyta > Magnoliopsida > Poales > Poaceae > Phyllostachys > Phyllostachys edulis. The sequence continues at coordinate 75,305,693 of CM070551.1, read as the reverse complement.
ATGGTAATGCTTCGGCCGGCACGCTCGTCTCCCATGCGTCGATGAGCCTTGGCGCTTCATCATCATCACCGTTCACCTTCGGGCACCTCATCACCATCAAGCTCAAGCAGGAGAAGTACCTCCTGTGGCGTGCGCAGGTGGTTCCTCTACTCCGAAGCTACTGCCTCATGGGGTATGTAGATGGAACTCATCCCTGCCCCGCTGAATACGTTACTCAGACAACGGAGGGAGGCATGACTACTCAGGTTCTCAACCCTGGGTTCGCGACCTGGAATCAACAGGACTCTGCAATTCTCTCGGCGATCATCTCCTCCATGACTGAAGGCGTGATTGGCCAGGTTCTCTTCATGACGACCTCGCGTGACGTCTGGTCCACCCTTGAGAGCATGTTCGCATCACAGTCCATGGCACGTTCCATGCAGATCAGGGTCCAGCTCTCACACGCCAAGAAGGGCAACGTGTCGGCAAGTGTCTACTTCAACCGTGTCAAAACTCTTGCCGATACCCTATTTGCCATCGGACAGCCACTCAAGCCGGAGGAGTTCATCTGCTACCTCCTTGCTGGCCTCGATGGCTAGTATGAGGGGTTTGTCTCCACCGTGACCTACCGTGACACGGTCATGCCAATCCTCAATGTCTATGCGCACTTCCTTGCCACTGAACATCACATCGAGACACGCATTGCTGAGTTTCATGGTGAAAATCATGCAGCGAATGCCGTGTACCTCAGTGTCAAGACCAGCAGTAAGTCGGCGTATCGCTCCAACAACAAGGGCCAAGGCTCGCAAAAGAATTTCAATTCTAGCGACTCTGGTTCCTCTTCGATGGGGAACTACACCGGCAGCTACTCCAACTCCAACTCCGGCTCGTCAGGCGGCAACTCTAGAGGAGGCAAGCCGCGCCCGATCTGCCAGCCATGTGGCATCGTGGGGCACATTGCCTCGCGATGCTACAAATGCTTTAAACGCGAGTTTGTGGGCATAGGCAACGAAGGGCTCTCTACTAAGGCGAACACCGCTGGCCATACTCCCTCTTACTTTGTCGATGCGAGTTGATATGCGGACACTGGAGCAACCGGCCACCTCATCTCCGAGCTTGACAAACTCACCATCAAGCAGTCCTACAATGGCAAGGACTAGGTTCACAAGGCCAACGGACAAGGTATGCGCATATCACATGTTGGTCAAACTCAAATCCATACACCATCTCGATCTCTTCAACTTAATGATGTTCTCGGTGTTCCCTCAGTTACTCATAATCTCTTATCGGTTCATAAGTTTACTCTTGATAACAATGTGCTTATGGAGTTTCATCCTAATCATTTGTTTGTCAAGGATTGAGCAACGAGGGAAACAATCCTTAGAGGTCGGTGTCAGGGTGGTCTCTACTCCATTGAGTCGGCATCCACAAAACAAGTTTTCAGTGGTGTCAAGGTCTCTCCAAATAAATGGCATTCACGCCTAGGTCATTGTAGGACCGGAAAGGCGACTAGAGGGGGGTGAATAGGAGCTTTAACATTTTTTGCAATCCCTCAATGAAACAGTAACACAGAGCATGAAGGTCTACTGATGAAATCTCAGAGTGCGGTACTACCGCAATTGATGGTGCGGTACTACCGCATCTCGTGATTTTTTTCCTCACAGCAAAGATTCAAACCTAAACAATGATCAACTTGAGTTCTATCCAACCAAACCCTATCAAACTTGAAACATAACATCTAGAGGATAACTCTAACCTATTCCAATCATCTATTCAACAGATCCACGTCAAAGACTTGACCTTTATCAGATTTTGTAAAGATCGGTTCAAAGACAGGTCAAGAACTCAAATATGATCTTAGGCTTGCTCGTGGGCTATGGATGATCAAGATGACCTTAGATGGTCTCCCACAAGTCACAGCAAGCAAGATCAACAAAAGGAATCAACAGAAACAGAATGGATCATGAAAAGCACCAAAACATCAAAGTAGAGTGCAAAAACAAAGAGAACTCAGCTTGGAGAAATTTCATGGATTGATTGAAGATAAGAGATTTGAGGTTTACAGCCACTCCACACTTGGAGGACAAAACTCAATACATGAGCAGCACTCAATCCATCTCCTAAACCCTAGCTCTCCTTTTCTCTCAAAACCCTAAGAGAGTCTCCTGGAAAACACACATGCCTGCTGGAACAGCACACAAGGGTTTTTATAGTGGAGGCTAAGCATCTAGGGAATATTCCACTTAGGGCACCCATCAAACCCTAACACACAATGGGTTAACTCACACATGCATCTCAAAGCGCCGTCTTCACGTCTTCATAACCTAAACCGCTTTTCCATTCACCGCGGTTCAGTCGGAGGTCACCAAGGCGGTATTTGGTGAAATGACCAAAATACCCCTTCTCGATCCTTCTCCACGGACCGAGTCCAATCTTGTCGAAGCAATCGCCTGCTTCGCCACGTGTAGGTTGATCAACGGCTCTCATCATGTCAGCAAGTCTCTCCCGTCCGGATCCCACCGGAACCTCCAAGGCACTTGCACCGATCCCTACGCCGCTTGATCCAACTAGCTGCATCGAACTGCCCGTTCGATCCACCTCGTCCATTCTGCGCCATGCTTGAGTCACTCGACCTCACTCGGCATCCATGATCGCTCTGGACCTCAGCTCTCCAAGCTTAGTCCCGATCCTCCTCGCCGTTGATCGTCGTTGACCTGCAAGCCACCTGCACAGCAATAGACATAGAAATCGTCTTCAGGAACAAGTGCTTCACAACTTGACCCACATTAGCTGAAAACATGCAATATGCAACATATATGTACTGATAAACAAGGATATGACCTATCCCAAAAACAATTCTCAAAGTAACTTGACATTTAGTGCACATGCGGTACTACCGCCGAATAACTATCGGCACTACCACATCATGGTAGTACCACTCTTAGCATTGTGGTCGTACCGCTCTCAAAGAATTCCCAAAAACTCTGAAAAACAAGCTCTCCGGAATTTCCATACCGCAGTCAAAAAGGTCATACCGACAAACGGTAATGCCGCCACATAAAATGCGGTCATACCGTTCTCAAGAAAATCCAAGACCAAATGCACTCGTTCTGGTTTTTCACAACCGTCAACTGGAGAACGGAATTACCGATCCGCGGTAGTACCGCCTCTCAACACACAGTAGTACCGCTTCTCGAAAATCCGCAAAAGACTCAGAACAATGTGTCTTGCCACGTGGACGCTCGAGATTAACCGGCCGATCGGACCGCACCTCAAAACCGTCAGATCCTGGGCACTGTTCAAATTCCGAACGTTTCTCACAATCTGGACCGTTGGATCAAGATCTAACGGTTAGAGCAAAACCCACGTTCAAGACCTAGACAAGCAATAGTTTTGTTCCAACCCACGGTCGTACCGCTACTTCCAAGCCGGTACTACCGATACCATAAAATCGCCACACTCTCACAAGCCTCTGGTAGCACCGCTCTACTTAAGCCGATCATTCCGCCGTGCGGTATTACCACGGTTAACACACCGGTACTACCGATTATCCTGACACTTTACTGAAACTTTCTGAAAAATAGGAATTCCAACAAACCTTCAACCAAATTGCCAATTGTAACATCACTTAGGTTCATGAGCATATCCTCATGGTGTTCACAGTCATCATGTGTCTCCAATAGTTAAGCATGTGCTTAGTCAACACAATTTGTCATCTGAGTCAATTCATAATGATGTAGTTTGTGATGCTTGCCAACATGGCAATAGTCATCAATTACCATTTCCCCTTTTGAATAAAATAGCTTCCTCACCTTTGGAACTTATATTTTCTGATGTATGGGGTCCTACTCGTACGTCTGTCAGTGGCCATCATTTTTACGTCAGCTTTATTGATTCATACAGTCGATTCACTTGGCTATATTTGTTGAAAAATAAATCTGATGTGTTCAAAGTTTTTGTGAACTTTCAACGCCATGTTGAATGCCTACTTAAGCGAAAAATCATTCATGTACACACTAACTGGGGCGGCGAATATGAGAAACTTCATCCTTTTTTCATAAACTTGGTATTTCTCATCGTGTTTCATGTCCTCATACTCACCAACAGAATGGCACCGCAGAACGCAAACATCATCACATTGTCGAAACAGGCCTTACACTTCTTGCCCATGCTTCTGTGCCACTACGTTTTTGGAGTGATGCATTATCCACTACATGTTTTCTCATAAACAGACCTCCTAGCCGAGTTATTGCCATGCACACACCACTTGTGCGTCTTCCTCATGAGAAACCTGATTATTCCTTCTTTAAGGTGTTCGGTTGTGCATGCTAGCCACACTTCCGTTCATATAATTCCCATAAACTTGATTTTCGGTCAAAGAAGTGTGTGTTTCTTGGCTATAGTTCTCTTCACAAAGGGTATAAGTGTCTTCATGTCCCGTCTAATCACGTGTATATCTCTCGTGATGTTGTTTTTGATGAAAACGTTTTCCCCTTTGCTGATCTTCTGTTGAACTCGACCAATGCATCATCTGGTTCACCATCTGTTATTTCCCCTAACCAACTTGTTGATATTGCGTACTGTCCCTTGCTGTTGCCTAACCATGGTGCAGGTTTTCCACGTGGTGCTCGAGTAGACGCCATCCCCGATGATGACCCTGAGCAGCCAGACTCACCCGGTGCAAGTCTAGTGTGCGCAGCACACTCTTTGGCTGCGCTATATCCTCAGCCTCTGCCTCCTAGTGACGATGCCTCAGCCTAGGATGCTGAGTCGGCCTAGGCTCCCGATCCGCATGATGCGGCTTCTCCACCAGCACCAGACCCTACTCCGATCGCAACGCCTATGTTGTTCCGTCCTCGTACGCGCTTACAGGATGGGATCCACAAGCCACTCAAGCGCACGGACGGGACCGTGATGTACATGGCTCACGTCCCGCGCGCCTCTGCTGAGTCTTCGCTCGAGTGTCGTACGCACTATGATGCGCTGTGTTCTCCTCACTGGAAATCCACCATGGAAGCCGAGTACGCTGCCCTTCTCTGGAACAAGACATGGCGCCTTATCGAGCCTTGCCCAGGAATCAATCTCATTGACTCAAAGTGGGCATTCAAGATTAAACGCAAGGCCGACGGCATGATTGAGTGTTACAAAGCTAGACTTGTTGCCAAGGGATTCAAGCAGCGCTATGGGTATGACTATGAGGACAACTTAGTCCTGTGGTCAAGCCCACGACGATTCGCCTTCTCCTCTCCATGGCTATGTCTATTGGCTGGCATTTGAAGCAACTCGATATTCAAAACGCATTCCTCTATGGGACTCTTGAAGAAGAGGTCTTCATGTGTCAACCTCCTGGTTTCAAAGATCCTCACTGCCCATCACATATCTGTCGTCTTGACAAAGTGCTCTACGGACTCAAGTAGGCACCTCGTGCATGGCATGCCCGCCTCAGTGCTAGTCTCCGTGGTCTCGGCTTTGTGGCATCCAAAACTGACACAACCCTGTTCATCCGTCAGCATGACACATCCATTGTTTTTCTTTTGGTATACGTCGATGACATTATTGTGGTTAGCTCCTCTCGCCAGGCCGCTAATGATCTTGTTTTTGCTCTACGGGCGGAATTTGTCGTTAAGGACCTCGGGGACCTACACTTCTTCCTTGGGATTGAGGTACGACGCCAGCCGCACTGTCTTACTCTCACTCAATGGAAAATATGTTGCTGATCTCTTGGCTCGCACTGGCATGACCTTGTGCAAACCGGCGCATACCCCTATGGCCTCGACGGACCAGCTTTCATCCCAAGATGGTGTTCCTCTTCCTCCCGAGGATGCAACGCAATACCGGAGTATTGTTGGTGGGCTATAGTATCTCACTATTACTCGTCCGGATATCTCTTTTTCAGTCAATTGAGTATGTCAGTTCCTCCAGGCACCCAACAGTTCTCATTGGGCGGCTGTCAAAAGGATTATGCGTTATGTCTGTTTCACGGCCAACCTTGGCTTGCAGCTCCACTCCTCATCGTCCTGTCTGCTCTCTGCCTTCTCTGATGCGGACTAGGCTAGGAACATTGATGACAGACGCTCAACTGGGGGCCATGCTATCTTTTTTGGTGGTAGTTTGATCGCCTGCAGTTCACGCAAGAAAGCCACTGTATCGAGTTCTAGCACGGAATCTGAGTACAAATCTGTTGCCAATGCCCCTGCCGAACTGATATGGGTTCAATCTCTCCTGCAAGAACTAGGTGTTGCTCAGGATCGACCGCCAGTTCTTTGGTGTGACAATTTGGGGGCAACATATTTATCTGCTAATCCAGTTTTTCATGCCCGCACTAAACAAATCGAGGTGGACTTTCATTTTGTTCGTGAGAGGGTTGCTCAAAAACTGCTACACATCAAGTTCATCTCATCCAAGGATCAAGTGACGGACATCTTCACCAAGCCACTGTCCATACAATTGTTTTCCTCCATCAGGCGCAATCTCAACCTTGCTTCGAACGGCTGAGATTGAGGGATGCTGATAAAATATATACATGAAATAGGTAACTTGTCTATACATAGGAACTAATCACTACAATCAAAATCACCGGTGATTCATGTTATGTAATCCAGCTATTTATGGCTCACTACCAGAAACATGATGTTTCCCGAGTGCCAAAAACACTCGGGAAACTGGGGTAAACACTCGGGAAACGTCTTTCCCGAGTGTCACACTCGGGAAAAAACACTCGGGATAGATTAGTCAGGATATAAACAGTTTCCCGAGTGTTACACTCGGGAAATATTACTTTACCGAGTGTATATTTATACACTCGGGAAACTCACACACTCGGGAAAAAACCCGTGCTGAACGCCTTCTCCGCCCGTAACGGGAATTTTTCCCGAGGTTTGACACTCGGTAATACGATGAAAAAACACTCGGGAATGTTTCGAACGTTCGACCGACGAAATCAGGAAAATTGACACCTGGGCGTGTTTCCCGAGTGCATGGCAAAAACGCACTCGGGAAATCTTCCGATGAATCCGACGAGAAAATGCCATTTGTCAAGTGTTCCCGAGTGTCGACACTCGAGAAAGATTTTGTCAATTTCCCGAGTGCCAAAACACTCGGGAAATCTAAAAACACTCGGGAAATCGACAATCCAGCAGAACCCCATTTTCCACAAATTCATTTAAAATCCATTCCACAGCAATCAAATAATCCATCCATCCATCCATTCCACAATATATGTATATATATATACATATATATATATATATATATATATATATATATATATATATATATATATATATATATATGTATAGATCGAACAAAAGACATCATAACAGTTCACGAGCTCACAACATTCAAGTTCAAGTTGGAAAATGTAAGCATAAGGCATTATACATATGACAGCCTCCAAATAGTAATTTCATAGTCTTATATACATAAAACAAAAGCAAGTATCACTATAACCATTTGCATGCATGCAATTTCTGCTTCAATCTTCTGTGCACAAAAGCATCATTTTGGGAGTTCTGCAGATAGAGCAAAACTTAATATTAGTGCCATCTTACAACAAAAGTTAGGAATTGATATTACATGAAAAAATAATTAACCCAAGTATTGACAAAGCAAGGGAAATGACAGTGAGCAAGGGAAATGAGTAATGACTATTGAGTAGTGACCAAGAAAATGCTATGTCTGACAGAGCAACACAACATCATGAATATGAACATAGACTGGTTGACCATCATTAAGAAATATAATGACATGACTGTGGTTTTAGAAGTCAAACCCAAGTACCCAACATGCAGGAAAAGGATCTATGACATGTCTGGCTTCATTACATTCAAATTGATAGTAAATATGTTCTTTGGAAGACAGAATTGATCTTGCATAATAGGTCCTAAAAGCATCTCAATATTTTTAATATGTATCTCCACTCCCCCCTCCACCATAAGTAACAAGTAGATATGACGGGGCAACTTAGGTTTCAATTATTTACCACATCATCCAAAAAAATAAGCAGACATGCAGGGGAGAAATTACTTAGTCAAGGTGCTATTGCAGGCATTACCGCAATACATTTTCATATTTAGCCATCCTCATAGCTTGCTTACGTCGGTGATGAGAAATTTAATTTGTAGTTATTAAAAGGTAAAATGTCAAAACAAGAGATCATGAAAATAGCAAGCACTGGTGGTGGCCTCTCGGCGATGGACGATTCACATGATCTTCAACATTAACACCAAATCTTCAAAGATGAGCGAAGAGAAGCAACTCATCCCGCCGTTCTCTACATTTTCATAAGAAATCGCATTATAAGAAATTTGCAGTAGCGACCAATAATTACATTGCATGTCATTTCAATGTCTTCGAATCAGCGGTCATAAGACTAACAATATAATAATCGAGATGCGCTACTAACCGGAGCGAGATAAGTGAGCGGTGGTTCCCCAACGGAGGGACATTAAGTCGAGTCCCGGTCCCGAGTGCTCGTGATATTTGTTTGCACATTGCCATACATTAGCCAAGTATGAATATATATATATATATGTATATATATATATATTGCATTTTACTTTGTTATTGTACTACCACGCTCCAACTAACCTGCAGGAACATTTGCTCCAACCGCCGCTTAGCCTTAATTTCTGTCATGCATTGCTACTAAAGGTCGAAACCCGAGATCGAAATCATGTGATGGTCGCTGTCGACTTTGAAAGTGTACTTCATCCGTTGATGCAACACTCGTGGATCGGACCTCCGAGTGGGTTGTCGGTGTGCTAATGTAGCCGGCACCCATGAAGAAACGACCGTGTTTCTTCCCCTTTCCAGCCTTGTACACAGCACTCGTGTCTAGTGGTGAATTCATGACGTCGTAATCCTCAGCCATCCTAGTGTGCAAAACATAATGCATATTTTAATCCAACTTTTATTTATGTCAAAAATTACAACTACAGAGCTAGCTAGAAGCTACCCTATGATGCATGCCCTATATATGTACACTAAAATAGATTGACATGAAGACAATATACATGATCAACAGAGCATAAAAACACTTTCTTTCAATATATATGAATACCTTTATTTATTAACACGTTAATGTAGCATTGTAACGACAAGATATCAATCCACCATAAATGTACAACACAAAAGAAAATAAGCAAACTTTATTTCTTTTCCAGCTTATCCATTACCTTACAAGATTTCTTGGAGCCGAGGAGCCGAGGAGTGCGGTGGGGAAGATGGTCGCAGTACCGAAAACAATCAAGCCTCAAATAACCGTAGTATCTCGGGTGTATTGAAAACCATGAGCTATATTAGGACAAAATCGGCACTTAAGCATTGAAATTTAGACAAAAGAAAAAATCCTTTAAAATGGACAATATCTATAGCATCGCCACAAATGTTTATCTAGTGTCATATATATAGTTCCATGAAATTACGTTCTAACTTGGAAAAAGATGTAGATCTTGATTGTGCATGCACATCACATGACATATGGGAATAACAAACTAGCTAGCATATACATACATATATGTGCTCGAGCTTAGTTATCAAGAATATCGGATCGATCTCGCTATCGATCGCTTGGACTACTGATCACATGCCCTTTGACTCGTCCGATCCAGTCTCCTTGGAATGCATGTGCATCTTTGCATGCACATGGATCGATCACTACGAGATCGATATGAATGGTGCCGCTTGCGACGAGGAAGAGTAAGCGCGGCTATCGGCCTCTCTTTTGCTGCGCAGATCACCAACATCGACCGACCGACGCCAGAGGACATGCCGCTAGCAACGCCATCGTCGTTGATGCAAGTCGCCGATCGATCGACGCCATGTGGTCATTGATTAATTATTGAGACGCGTGCATGGACTATTAACACGCTTAAGTAGCACGTACTTCATGCATGGTTGTATGTACAGCTTAGCGCAGAAAGCACATATCATGTGGTAGCTTTTGCAATTAGCATATATAGATTAGCGAATCGTTGTATCTAGATTATATTATCGCGCGCCTTTGGATGTATATATATGCATGATCTGCATAAGAATCATGCTAGGAATTTGAGCACCGCCCACCTAGGTTTGTTTTTAACATGTAAGAGTGCGATTGATTAAAATACTAGGAACACATGATTTATTTTTGCTTATATAGATCTAGTAGGAATAAATGCCTAAACTCTTAGTTCGAAAACCTCAAGAATATTGGAAGTGTGCATGGAACTAACTATGTTACTTTATGTATGTATACAGTCCTCGCATACAACTAATAATTATCTTTGATTGTTTTTTTTTCGCAATGTTTTACGGGATATTGTTGATTTTCGTGTGAGTATGATGTAGGGTTTCGGTTTGCCTTTTATGGGTGCAGGTAACAACTATAATTAACAACTCATAAGTGATCACAAGCTCGATCTTGACTGTTTAGTATCCTAGCTTCCGCATATATATATATACATGTATATATATATATATGGAGCATAAAAAAACTGCATGGCATGGTAAGACTATAGTTGTCGTACAAACAATCGAATGAAAATTATCTTTACAAACTCAGTCTTGTACGTAGCTCAGGACCCAATTGGCAAGATGCAAAAGATATACGCTCTAGTCTAAAGGGGCGCAACCATTCAGGACCTACCACAATATTCAAGTGATTATCAAACAAGTCTATGTATTTTAAGCTATGCAAAGGATTAATTAGTGGGCTCTACCGCGCTAGAGCCTAGTTTGCCCTAGTTAGCCTAAAGAAAACGAAAGTCATCTATGTTTTCTTGGACTACCCAAAAGGAATCTTTGCATCCTGTGGACTGATAGTCGAACCTCAAATCACGCAACCAAACAGGCAAGGGTGCATTTGATGGCCACAGCTAAAGATGCCCAAAGATGTTGTGCCTTAGTTCTACTGATTATGCAAGCAACATGTGTGACCAAAACAAAAACCATGAACCTAGTAATATGTATTATTTTCTCTTTAGTAACCATTGTTCTACCTTAAAATCCTTTGTATACCTTAATCAAAGTTAATACATGTTAATAACCCATCTAATGATATCATCAAACGAGCCAAACTCACTAGTATGCTCAATTCAAACTTCCCTCCAAGCCCTGCACAACAATTCCCCTTTTGCATCACTTGGGCCTATCCTGCTCATGCAACCCAAACCAACAAACACAACTCCACAAAGAAAATGTCGATGAATGAGATAGGTTAATCGTGTCATTAAGTGAGCCTATTCACTCGTATTCTCACCTGAGAGTGTTATATGGTCCACTCAGTAACTTTTGTGTGATGTAGGTTGTTCTTAGTCATCACTTCATGAGTCAAATTCCATTCTTAATGACCTTGTGGTACCGACATGTGGATTAAAAATTACATCGAAATAAAAAGCAAATTTCATATCCTGTAACTATAGACTGCGTTTTGGATTCAAATTTTGTTAAAAGTTCTACTATATGTTCATGTGGACAGCTCGAGAAAGTAAATATTGCTTCTTGGGACAACAATTTGATCAATCAAAGGGTTATGAACACGCACCTGCTACTCTGAAACCTAACAGAGGACTTAGGATTTGGACCTAGATTTACGACCTATCGAAAATCGAAGCTCAGAGTGGCATAGGGCATGGTAGGCGAGTTAGGTTCAAAATAGCAGAAGAAACAAGACATTAATGTGAGCATAGTTACCTCACGGGACCGAGAGGATGCTTGAGCACGGAGGGGGCCGATCGGAGGAGGGAGCCGGGAGGCAGAGTCGGGGCGGCGCGGTGGAGGAGGGAGCCGGGAGGCGGAGTCGAGGCGGCCAGGTGGAGGAGGAGCCAGGAGGAGGGAGCCGGGAGGCGGAGTCGAGGTGGCGGTCTGGGTCATGACGACGGGTGACAATGGGCGGAGGAGGAGCCGGCAGAGGAAGGAGCCGGGAGGCGGAGTCGAGGCGGTGAGTGCAAGGGGCAAGTGACGAGGGGTGACGGGGGTGGAGGAGGGAGCCGGGAGGCGGAGGAGGCGGCGGAGGACGGGAGCGCCCGGTCGTGGGGGACGAGAGGGGAGCAGCGAGCATGCACGGGATTGGGGACGACACGGCGGCACTAGAAAACGGGGTTGGGAGGAAAAAGGCGGGGGGGGGACGCGCTAATTTTTAGCTCCTCGAGTGTCAGAACGAACGACACTCGAGAAATAATTTTTCCCGTTGTTCTCCGTCAAAGTTTCCGAGTGTCCGACGGACACTGAAAATTTCAGTGTTTTCTTCGCGCCACGAGTGTTTCGTAAGGCACTCGGGAAGTTCCCGAGTGTATTATTCAAAACACTTGGGAAACTTATGAGCACTCGGGAAATTAGCCGATTCTGGTAGTGGCTTCTGTAATTATAGTTGTGTATAGATGTAACAGAAAGCCAAGAGGCCACATATTGGTGTGCTGAGTGCAACCAAAATCCAATCTACCGTACCCTTTTTTTTCAGTATATCCTGTTCTACTGTCTAGCCAATCCTTTTATAGTACCGAAGGGGTGGAAATTGTAGCCGATGGAGAGGCGCCTTGTCGGTTCCAAGAATTGGCGCACGTTGGGGTAGTTGCTGTCCGCGATTCATCCTTTGGGCGCGACTGTAGGACGGTCCCTTGAGAAGTTTCTGTTAGCGACACAAACATGTTCGTTATTCTCTATCTCCTGCACGTGTAGGTCCATGCAGGACCCGTAGACCGCTCTGGTTCACCGGATAGATATATGGGTCTACAAGAAACCTTATGGACTTGGTCGTACGCTTTGGAGGTAAGAAGGTGTACCCCAAAAGAGTTTTATATATTGTATTAGCCATTATATAGCTGTGATAAAGATCTCTAATATTAAAACATACAAAATAATATTTGCGTGTTCACATTCTAGGTTTTCAACCACTTCAAAAGTTCACCAAAATCAAGGGCTAATTGGAAACATCATTCCTTTGTGTTTGTCTAATTTAAGATATTGATATGCCATTATATAGCTATGACAAAGTTCTCTAATATTGAAACATACAAAATATTATTTGCATGTTCATATTCTAGGTTTTCAACCACGTAAAAAGTTCACCAAAATCAAGGGCTAGTTGGAAACATCATTCCTATGTGTTTGTCTAATTTAAGAGATTGATATGGCATACTAAATTTCTCTGTGTGTTACAGTACTTCCGCCTAAAAAAGGATCCATCCTTGGGGAGAATGTAACACCCCACCCTTTAGTACCACATTGCTAGTTTACCTTGAGTTACATTAGCATATAATACCTGGATAACATATCAAGTGAAAAATGAACACTTTTTGTGAAAATAGTTCAAATTTCCATAAAATCAAACATACAAGTTTTCAAAAAATATCAAAACATTATCAGCTATAGGCAAGGACATGTTCTATATCCATGCAAAATTTGAAGAAGAAACTCCAACCCGCTTGTGAGATAAAAAAAAAAGACAAAACAGTAATTGACAGTGTTACATGTTATTTTTGTCTTTTGTGTATCGCACTAGCAGGGTCAATCTTTTACTTTAAATTTTGCATTGATATAGACTATGCACTTACCTACATCTGACAATTGTTTGATAATTTTTGATAACTTGTACTAGAACTTTTAGGTGAATTTGCACAATTTTCACAAAAGTGTTCATTCCCATCTGATATGTATTCTAATACCTGTTGGCCCAAATCATAGCACTCCTTGGTTACCGTTTTGCATGTAGTGAGGACGAAAGACTAGGTGAGGTGCTACACATGTGTGCCCGTCCCATGTGGGGGATGGGCTTTTAGAGAATTATGGGCCATAGGGTGTGACAGATGATTCCAAAACATCAACCCTCGCTGCGTGGGCTGCATATGTGTGCCTCTATAGTGGCACACGGCATAGGTCATGCACAGAGGGGCATTGCTGGCCATTGCACGCTACCGAGGGCGTAAGCCCTTTAATAGGGGAGAATGTAGCACCCCACCCTTTAGTACTAAATTGCTAGTTTACCTTGATTTACACTAGCAAATGATACTTGTTGGCCTAAATCGTAGCACTTCCTGGTTAACCTTTTAGGGTGAAGCGAGGATGAAAGCCTAAGTGATGTGCTACGCATGTCTGCCCGTTCCGCTTGGGGCTAGGCTTTTAGCGAATTTTGGGTTATAGTGTGTTTTAGATCTATCTATTATTATTATGAATATTGAGAAGATGATTATCTTATACAGAGGTTTAAAACACAAGAAATATCTTGTATGCAACGCAATTCATGATATAGGAAATAATGGGAAGAGATGAATGTCGGACCCGGATTCCAAGAATCCAAATCCTCTGGATCAGTAGATAGCACTCACAGATACATCACTGAATCAAATTATACATGTAGATTAACCCATACCATTCGTTAATCAATACATCAGAGTTTACATAGACCGCATCGGGCTGGGTTTTACAATAAGGGCCGAACAGGCCAAGATTACATTACAAAAGCGGAAGCGACAATGGAAGTAAAAGGGTGAGAGCACATCTCTCCATAGGCAAGCGACTGGGGAAACCTGTGTGCGTCCGATATTACCCAAGGACTCAGATAATATAGGATGCACGCAAGTACTAACAGAGTCAATTAGATTGGGGCGAGACTAGAACAACTAAAGACTAAACTATGCTTCATCATCTCCTGGGCCTCCAGCTTCTGGATCCTCGTAGTATGCGTAGTCTTCAGGATTTCCTACTTCTGAGGGTTTTGGGGGAAAGAGCGAGAATGAGCACAACTTCCGTGCTCACGAGCCAATACACAATGCAATAATATACATGCAAGGCTTAACAAGTATGGCTCAGGTTCTTTTATTTGCTAAAGCAATGTTTTCAATTATCATAATTACAAATTCCTATCACTTAGCATTTTAACAAATTGCATTTTATTAAAGAGAGTAATTGTGCAATATTTATTTCAGTGGAGGTTCCATTTGTCGGAAAACACTACCTATGCTTCATTTGGTTGGAGCTACCTCCAATTATTAACTCCGCTGAGCTCAGCGGCTTAGGTAAAATCCAAACTCAGGGCTAGGTGAGCCCACCACATTTTCATACCACCCACAAAGGTTTTTGAAATAGAACTAACTCATGTAAAGTTCCCATGTCCGCCTTTGATCGTAGGCGCGGCTGTTTAAACAGTTTAGACTCTGCAGAGATTGTACACCATACCCACAAGAGACACTTTCAGGGTCCAATAAATTTACTAAGCAAAGTTGCAGTTTGCAGACTTGTGGTCGTACTTTTTTTACACGGGAGGTCGTGACAAGATTAAGTCCTTAGGGGTTATCTGGGCGGTTTATTACATACACCAACTCTTTAGGGTGCATTAGCACGCATCAACATTATACCATACACAACCAACTCTTTGGGCTACATTAGCACCCATTCAACACGTCATCCACCCAGATAGGAACATCAATTAGGGTTTTTGAGGAGTAAAATACATCAATTCAAACATCTCAGTCATTTCCCCATAATGACTGCCCAAAACCATTTTCATGTTTAAAGGATGATGATTGGGACATTTAATATCCTGGTACTTAAGCAAGTCTAGCATGTCGCTTAAGTACAACCTATACTAGTAATTACGATATAGTTACTAGGAAGACAAGAATTAAGGGATTCAAATTA
Source organism: Phyllostachys edulis (assembly GCA_036346405.1). Taxonomy (NCBI): domain Eukaryota; kingdom Viridiplantae; phylum Streptophyta; class Magnoliopsida; order Poales; family Poaceae; genus Phyllostachys; species Phyllostachys edulis. The sequence goes on along the minus strand of CM070551.1, from coordinate 75,290,099 downwards.
TCAAGGATGGCATATTAATTAATTAGTCATCAAATGGGTGTTTAACTACCATAAGCTTTTAACATACATTTGATTAAAGAATTAAAGCATGCAATTTTGATAATTTAAATGAATATAATTTGCATAAAATGTAGGCTCAATATGATCAAAGTATTGACTTGCCTTGGATATAGGTAAGAGGATCTTGACAATCTTGTGCTTGATCGAAGTGGAGATCGATCCTCCGAGTCTTCGAATCCTAATCGGACGGACGTACCGGAAAAAGACACAACAAGCAAAAGAAAACAAATAGATACACACGAATAAACAAATGAACTACAAATTGAACAAGACCTATGCAATTAGCAAGATCTTGAATTAACAAATTTTTAGAAATAAAATTCATAATTTTTGGAATTACGACGAGGGAGAACAGAGCTTCCGAAGCTTGAGCTTGTAATTAAATCAAGGAAATAAGGAAGGGAGAGAGAAAGCTGTCCATGGGGCCCACAGTTCACTTTCATTGGCGCATGGGGGTGCGTCGGCCAAACCAAGGCCGGGCCCACAAGGCAGCCAGAGGGGTAAACCCAATGACAAGGGGGGCCACTTAAACCAAAATCCCCACTCATTCCCTTCGGCCACAGAGAACAAAAGCAGGCGGAGGAGGTGCTGGCGGTTTGGGAGTGTGGCAACAGCAGTGTGGGGCGGTGTGGCGGCCGGCGGGTGGGCGGAATGGAGTCCCATGAGAGTGGTGGCCCCACTGGAGGCAGCGGCGGTGGCAATTAGCGCAAAAGGGCGGCGGCGGTGGTGCTAGAAGGGCAATTAGCGGGTAGGCCGATAGTGCTGGGGAAGAGGTGGTGCGTGCACCGGCTGCGCCTAGAGGTGGAGAAGCCGAACGGGTGCTCGGGGTGGCCATGGGGAGGGAGGAAGAAGGAGAGGAACGGCATCCTTGCGTTGCGGGGCTCATGGTGACGCGGTCGGCGGGGTGGTGGCGGGGCCGAAGTGGCGACGCGGCCTAATTTGAGAGCTCCGGCTCTAGTTTCACTCAGTGAAGAGGAGGAAGGCAATGGATGGGGAGGCCAAGGGGGAAGGCAAGGGGGCTCCTATAGTCGCATGGAGGGAGGGAGAAGGGCAAAGAGCCGTTGAGGAAGGGATGTCCAGCGTGGGTGCTGCCAGAGAGGACGGGGGGCACTGCTCAGCGACGGGACACGATGGCAAGACGAGCAGGTGGCAGCAGGCGTGCGAGGCGTAGCAAGGGTTGGTGGCGATGCCAGAGAGGTGGCGTGGGAGCTTGAGGGAGCTGGTGGTGGCAAGTGGCCTCGTGAATGGCAGAAGGAGCCGATGGCGGTGGCATGCACGCAAGGAGGTTGCTGCGGCTACCTTGACCGGGGGGGAGCAAGATGACGACTAGGCGTTCGGCTGGTTGGGCCGAGAAAAGGGAGCAGGCAGGGGCAAAGGAAAAAGGGCCGGTTGCTGTTGGGGCAACGGGCCGGGAAAGAAGGGAAGGAGGCCCACGGGAGGTTGGGGCTGGCCCAAAAAGAAAGGAGGCCAAATTGAGAAAGGGCCCAAGAATTCAAAAGAAGGAAATTCAAACTTGAATTTGAATTCCAAGGTTCAAAGATATTTGAAACACAAACCCGAGCTAAAAGAAGAACGGAGGTTTTCGAAAATAATTGCTAATTTCAAATATAAGCGTAAACAGAAAATCGAAATAGTAATTACTATTTACTCGTCCGAAAATGGGACGTTACAATGAAAATGTTCACAAAATGGAGTTAACAATGATTGTATATGTCTCGACGATGTTGTCTTCATGACCCGTGAACTTATATAGATTGGGGCGAAATAATGTGATGCAGGATCATCGAGCTTAAGACAGAGAATTTATCCATTGTGAAGTTTTCCTTAAACCCAATTTCCTGTTCATCTGCCGTCATCCTTTTGGAGTTCCGATTGGTCATAAGTATTATTTGCTACCATTCCCATACTTTCTTGCCATGATCTTTTCTACCTATAGTGTTTACATGAATTAATTTGCGACTGATTAACAAACGAACACCCAATTCTGCAGTTTCACCTGAGCGTTTACCAATTCGTAACCACCATTTCCATTCTTCTTATTAATTGCCAAACATGTCCAATACCAGTACTTTTACGAGTCTATGAATAAATTTATGCAGACGTACGTGTCTATCGGTATCTCTGTATGTACTGCTTACTGTTTCGCCGTACTGTCACTTGAATTTCTTCATTCGTTTTTTTACATTTTAAGTTCAAATGAGCTAACATTGCATGATAAACAGTTGTGTATATACTGTTGTAAATAATTCGATTTTAGCAAACTTTCATTATTAATTCCAGCAAAAATAATAGACATTATAGTATAATTCCAGCAGTTTTTAAATGACAAAAAAAAACATGTACACATGTAATTTCTCCAAGTCATTTAAAATACAAAATATGCTCAACACAAATATCATGTGTACTACCAAAATCAGCATAGAGCCAAGATTTATTAAATTGATAATTGCTCTCAGAAGACTATGTAACACCCCAGCCTAACTCAAGCCTGGAATGCTACTAAACTAACAACATACCACAATAAAACTAAAACATTTTACTAAATTTCGGCAGAACCTCATTTGTATAGCTAACTATACCAGACGTTCCAACAGTTAAAACAAACATCATAATTAAACAATCCAACATCCAGCATAATCGATAGGTATTCAAGATATGCTAGTATACTAAAGCATAACTAAAGGTATCCAACATATGCTACTCATCACTATTACAAATAATCCAACGCATAAAACATAACCATAACAAATCCTTTACGCAGTATGATCATTTGTTAAGGCGTGATCTAAAATTTAATCAACTATAAAAGATTCGTGGTAGTGTGTGTCTGAACATATGACTACTCCCTCCCATGCATATCGTTCTTGTAAGGGGTACCTAAAACCACAAACAAAGCAAGAGTGAGTCCACAGACTCAGCAAAGTACAAATAATAAGACATTAAAACACACCAATATAACATCAACATCCATTCTCGAATCTTTACCATACAACATGTCATATGCTTATGCAATGCTCAATGCAACCTTTCTCTTTAACTCTTTGTGCATTTTACCGGTAATGCAAGGTATGCAACCGTCGATGCATACCCATGCCTGTGCTCGCAAGCACAGGGACCAAGAGCCCAATACTCCGCAAGTAATGGGGACCTCAAGCCCACACTCCACAAGTGTGGGGACCTCAAGCCCATCATATACATGACGGGGACCTCAAATCATTGCTTGGTCACCACGTGACCAAGCCTCAAATATGATGACATGATGCACATGTACAATTCATCTTTCCATCATTAACATGTAAAAGCCAATTCCTCTATTCATCATTAACATGTAAAAATAGCAACATCATGTATGAATAAAACTTACTCATACTTCTAGCATTCAGGATCATTAAAATTCATATCATTCTAGCATCCAAGTTTAGCGCACACATTCATAATACTAGCAAACATGAACAATCACTCATAGATTATTTATCAATAAATGTACTTGCCTCAACCGTGCGTAGATGGAAGACGCGAAGAGGGCGCTGCCCCCGGAACCACACCCCACCTGATTAAATTTAACAAGTACACTAAGATAGAAATTCTGGACCAAACTTAGCTAGAAACAAATATTTAACTCACTACGCTCTCTAGCGCGACCCAAAACTCCAAAGTCCAATTTTATCGATATGCCTCCAAAGCAGACAGTCATATTCCAAAATTCATAACTTTTCATACAGAGATCCAAATTAGGTGATCTCAGACTTTATGGAAATCTTATCAAATTACCCACCTAAACCTAGTTGGTGGGCTTTACAGATTCGGTCATCTAATACCCTTACCAAACTGATTAACAGAGCAACTAATTCTCGTCAGGGTTTCTGGACAGAGGCACTAAATCTAGCATAACTTTCAGTCCAGTCACCTAAAAATTATGATCTTTACCTTTCTGGAAACCTTAGACAATAACCTACACCTTTCGTTATGGCGAGAACTTCTAAATATTCCATTAACTTTAGGCTACAGACCGATTAACAAAAACTGTCAGCATTAGAACAGAATTACAGAACAGCGACGCTACGAAAATCATAACTTTTGAACCGCTCATCCAAACGACGTGATCTAATACTCTACGGAAAGGTATCGACGTCGTCTACAACTCTCTAGGAGGAGACCAGGACAGATTCTGCCGCGAACAGCCCTAAATTAGATGAACATTAAAAACTGCCAGATTACTGATCTAATACCGACATTGCTACGATACACAAATCTACGACTTAACGAACGATGATCAAGGATTACCCTTGGAGAATCGCTGAAGAACTCGAAGAACACCATGTGACCACTCTCCTTCCTCTCTCCCTTCTTCCCTTCCTTCTTCCGCTCTCTTCCTTGGTCGGCAGCACCCGAGGAGGCTTCTCCCTTCCTCCTTGGCCGGCAGCGAAAGCTAGGGGCGGGAGGGCACTGTAGCACGCCATGGTACTGTAGCACGGCGGCGGTACTGTAGACGTACTACTGTAGCAACCCTAGGGTTGCCCCCTCTCCTTCTTATGTGGCCAACTACCCCTTCCCCTTGGGGCTAAATGTTGTGGGCCGGAAGCCCAGAGCCCAAGTTGTCCAAATTATGCATAAACCCCCGTCTCATCTCCTGTTAAAACACTTTTGTAATTGGTCATTCTCTCTAATTTATTTCTTCTCTCTCGAATACATTTGGGGTATTACAGACTACTTGCACAAGATATAATCTTGGCCATCACAGCACTTTAGTCTATATTCTTCATTAATTGAACATGACAAGATAGTTTCAAAATTTGAGCTCTAACCAATACATTACTAAACTGTGAAAAGACCTCAAAATCAAAAGATCACATAATATACATTCGGTCAAACAGGGAATCAGAGTTGATCACACACAGAACTTCATATTACCAACATAACTTGAGAATTCTTTGTGTAACTGAATATAAAAAAAAAGTTTAGCGATACTGTTACTTGGATAACAGAAGCAAAAAACCAACCAATCTGCTGGTGACCACCAGAACTAGAAGTTGCAGTACAACTATAGTTCCACCCGGAAGTAACAGATTGACAAAAGTTCAAGTTGGCAGCAGTAAGTAACAAAGTAGAGCTCAAATATGAATTAATTATTAGTTCAATTTCAGTATTTGACCATTATCATCACAGAGCTAAAAACCAAGCCCGCATATATTTCTTTGCAATATCTCCTAGTGCTAGGCACAGTGATCAATGCAGTCACAGATCAGATAAATCAACTATCACAACACATATATATATATGGAAACTAATACTCAACAATTGGAATACAGAAGTACTCACAAAGCCAATAGTACTCGAAGCCACCAAGATGAAAACAGACAACGCACGTCACAAGGACGCTGTCTCAGAAAACCTAGCGCCTTGTTGTGCCACGCAAAATAGACGAGGTTGATGCACTACCACAGAGAGGGTCATCACAGATGGCTCCAAACTGTCATCACATATGGTTTTTGAACCGTATGAATTTACGTGTCTATGATGATATGAGATCATCACAGACAGTTTTTGAACCGTCTATGAAAAAGCTATCACAGACGGTTCTAAACAATAATCGTCTGTGAAAAAAGCTATCATAGACGGTTTTGAACAAGAATCGTCTGTGGTAATTGATTATCATAGGCGGTTCTTATTCAAAACCGTCTGTGATAGCTTTTTCACAAACGGTTATTGTTTATAACCGTCTGCGATAGCTTTTACTATTGCAAAAAGAAAACGGGTTCTGAAATTTCAGAGGCTATTTTAAGGCCCTAAACGACCCTTTTTTGGGGTTTGCACTTTGTCTGGAGCCTCCCGAGCCTCGAGAATGAATCTGATATGGATTTTCATATTGAACTTTTTGTTAGCTTTCCAACGAGTCAAAGAGTCACAATCCGAGTTCGTATGCAAAAGTTATGGCTATTTTACCGGATAGTGCGCGATTTGAGGTGGAGGCTGGGGGCAATGATATCAAGGGAGGTAGGGGGCGACGAGGATGGGGGAGGCTGGTGACAACGAGGCCGGGGCAAGGTGGAGAAGGTCAGGGCGATGAAGTGGTGGAGGTCTGGGCAACGAGGTGGAGAAGGTCATAGTTGCGGACAAATTTTGTTCAATTAGATGGACAAGCTATCGGTGCAGTAAAAACCATGGCCTGCAACTCCGGTTGTTTCATCAACTTCAATTAATGCTGAAACTAGATATTTGTTGTTATAGGATACGAGACATAATATGTGCTTAAAATCATATTTACTGTGATGAATATACCGAAAACCGCAATCATGGCAACAAAGAGAGGTCATGTCGTGAAATTTTAGGTGTCATTAATTAGTAACTTCAATACTCATGTTGTCCTCTTCTCCATTTTGTTTCTCGAACTGCAATAAAGCTTGTTCATGAAATTTTATGAGATTTTGTGAGGTAATATCGTGAAATATCAATGCCAATATCCCTACGAATATTTTGATAGACATTGAGACTTTGATACGTCCTCCATGAACGTACATCGAAATTATTTTTCGAGTATTAGTTGTAGGGATGCTAAAACCTATTACTAGAGCATAATAACCATAATGGTTTGAATGACTAAACATGACAAAAAGTGCCGTTTATGACTAGGTCTGTCTTCCTAGACTATGTTTGGAAATCGCGATATCATGTTGAATAGGGCAGGTAGAGGCAAACAACATAAGCTTTTTCTTTGGTAAACCAATATCCAATAACAAATTAGTAACCTTTGAGTAACAACATAGCATACGTAGTCAGGTTTGAGCAAACATCATGATTTTCTTTCTTTCAAAGAGACAGTACACAGAGGACACACACCACACCCACAAACACTCATGCCACACACATACTCGTATGTGCTCATTACACATGCTAGAAAATTTTGCGGAGGATCCTAGGCATCACATAGTGTGGGCACGTGCTTTCCCACTAAAAACAAATGAGTGTGTCTACATTAATTAAATAAGGAACACCGTGCTGATCCTAGGGATCGAGCCCTGCTGAACGGGAACGAACATGCTCAATCCTACGACCAAGCCATTGTTCATACTATTGTAGAAATCAATAACATAATCCAAATATTATAATAACAACCATCTTTTATTTAAATTAATTTTTATCAACAAAAGAACAAGAGAATACATTATAATGGAAATATGATAATTTCTGCATCATTGTTGTTGTCCAAAGTGGGTTTTTGGTAAATGTGTCATTCCGTCGTTTCGTCACCATCGAGACAAAATTATTGTCTTCCACTTTGTCGTGTGTTTGACGTGTCAAAAGATATTTGATGTGCGCTCCTTGATTCTTATTTTCTCACAAGTGTGTGTGCCAATGTCCACTACTCTAGTTGAGAGATGCTTTTCTTTATTGTCCTGTAATAGAAATAAGTTGTTCTCCTATGATCTATAAGTTAACCTTCTTTTGCACACATATATAGCACTTGCATTATGTAAGTGTTCATAACCTTGTTTTCTTGTTTCATATGATTTTAGATGTCTTTCTTAAAGTATATTATCTACTAATAATACAAAAAAAAATTGGGCCTCCTTAGATTTTTCAATAGACTATAACATATATATAATAAAATTCTTCTAACTGTTATGTAATTACATTCATTCAGACATTAAGAGCACAAAAGAACCAGCAGCAGCATATATATAGCAATAGGCTAGTTCGTGAAAGCTATGAAGAGTTTCTCATGGTTGATAAATCAATTTCCATGTAAATGGTATGTACTGCGGTTTAATTCAAATTTATATACACAAACAATAAATAACATGCTACATACAACAAAAAATAATTGTTAAACACACAATTCACTCATTTTTAATTAAGCATCACTAAAACTGATATATATACTAATATCCATTTTACTGTGTGCCTGACATGCCAAAGACTATTTTTTGGCGCTACGAGGATTATTTGTTGGCGAAGCGTCTCATTTAGGGTACATCCGTAAGCAAAGATCTTTGCTAACAGACATCAGTGCGTTTTACAGGAAGACTGTCCATACCTATTTATGAGATTTTCCCGGCAGAAATACTATTAGAGCAAACAACTTATTCCCAACAGACTAACTACTGCTGACAAACAATATTATCTTGTTAGACAGTTTGCCCATGATTTTAACTTTTCCCAACATACAGCTCTGAAATAGATGACTTTTGAAATTCGATGAAATTGGAATGATTTTGAGTATACTTGACAGACATACCGCTGGTGTGAATTATGTGAGACCTTTTTACTACTACATATTTCTGCAATCTATCTATATCTATACTAATTAGAGGCTCTCCTAGAAGTCTCCATATTAAACATATATAGGTTTACATACGCTGCATGAGGTGTCATACGGGGTGCCTCATCTTTAAGATGTAAGATAAAAAATACACCGTGTAATCATATGAACATTGCCAGTACAACAACCTGCACTACCAGAATCGTCGAAGTTCCCGAGTGCTAGGAAATTTCCCGAGTGTTTTGAACAATACACTCGGGAACTTCCCGAGTGCCTCATTAAACACTCGGGAAATTAGAAAAACACTCGGGAAAGTCAACTTTCCCGAGTGTCCGATCGGACACTCGGGAAACTCTGACAGGAGCAACGGGGAAAAATTATCTCCCGAGTGTCGTTCGTTACAGACACTCGGGAGCTAAAAATAATAGGCCACGCCAATTTCCTCCCCTGGGCGCCTGTTCCTCCGTTCCCCAAACCCCCCGCATTCTTGCTCACCCTAATCCCCGCGCTCCCTCCCGTCCTCCATGCCTCCACTGCCCACCCTCCGCTTTGACTCCGCCTCCCGGCTCCCTCGGCTCCCTCCTCCCTGGCCTTGCCCATTCCGCCTCCCGGGCTCCCTCCTCCATGGCCTTGCCCAGACTCTCCGCCTCCCCGGCTCCCTCGCTCCGCCTCCCCGCCTCCCGGCTCCCTCCTCCCTTGACCCTTGCCCCCGTCTCCGCCTCCCACGGCTCCGCCTCCTCCGTCATGCCTGACCCCGACTCCGCCTCCCGGGCTCCCTCCTCCTTGGCCGCCTCCCATTGTCTCCCGGCTCCCTCCTCCGTGGCGCCACTCCTCTGGTAGGTTGAACCCCCTCTTGATTTCTCCATAAATTTTGCTCTCGAAGATGATGAATGAGAATTTGATTTTGCTATATGCATGATCTGTGGATGCATTTGATTCGCATGATTCTTATTTTGTGTGGGATGAATTATTGCTCTCCATTTGAGAGGTATTCTCCACTTGTGGAACTGAAGAAATTTGATCAGTGCCTTCCCTTGATGCACCATGTTCTATTCTTGCCGCTTTCATAGGAGGTTGAACAGCCAGATCAGTGTCATTACATGCAATGCCCGAGATATTGTTTCTAGCCTATGGATTAAGACAAATTGTAAGGGCGACAAACAAGTTGCAAGAGCATCAAATAAGATGCATAAAGCTATAATTGTGGATAATCTATATGTTTGAAGCACATGAGTTAGTTATTAGAGCCTCCATGCAACGTTTATGGAGCAGTAAATCTACAGTCTTGTTCAATATCATATCCAAGACCACTGAGCTACTGTGACCAATGTTTTTCTCATGTAAGAATAAAATTACAATCTTAAAGAACAGTACGCGTACGTAAAACTTTTGAAGCTATTATGCACTGTTCTAATGAAGCTTAGCTTTTGAAAGAACCAAGCGGGAATATAGATTATGGGAATAAACTTTAGGATCTGGTTTATTTGCCTTTGCGACTCCATGTTACACCAGCATGATTTATGTATTGTTGTTAAATGTTGCTACGAGTCATTTACTGAGATTAGTGCAATGAGGAAATTCATCTTGACAAAAACTTGTCAAGTATAGAAATGAACCACCAAATCGCAGGACCTTAGTCTTTAGTTCTCTCAATCTTCATACCACCAATTTCCATGGGTGGATATTTTTGTGCACATGGGATATAGTGGAAAATTTGAAGGAATACTTGGTTAGTACTCTTAAGTGCAGAAATGACTTTCTTTGCTCATAAAGAAACTGTGTTTTGCATCATTTTGAGCATGGTATTCAAGTGGGAAAGGTTGGAACCACACTCCATTTCTTGAAAACTAACAAGACATGTTTGTGTGGTGTAGCTCTTTCTGAAATTGTAATAACTGACCGCTTTTATAAAAAAAAGGCCTAGTACACTTTATCTATTCAATTTGGTGAAAAATATAACAAATAATATTATCGTGTCCGAGGTGTTAAAAACTATAAAAAAAAAAGAAAATGTATATAGCAAGACTAATCCATTATATACTATTCATATAACGAGACATTTTAAGTCCTTATTGTACCTTTTTCTATTTTAAACTATGAATTGTGATAGTGTTGTAATTTGTTTGTCCATTAAAGTGATGCAAGTTTAGTTATGTGATAAAAATAAGAAGTATTTGCCCTTTGTTGTATGTTGGACTATGATTCTGGGTTGTGAGGTTCCCGGTTTTATGTTCGCTTCTTTTTTAGCTACATTAGGCTTAGTCCTCATTGTTGCGTTATTGATCCATCTTCTGCTTTGTAGTTAATGATAACCTATACCATGTTGGATCCTTGTTGAATTCTTCATCGATGCACACATTAGTCACAATTATAGTTATAGGCAAACACATGGAGCACATTTATTTTTAAGATTCATGGAGCACATTTACAGTTAGTCAAATCTTACATGTATACCCACAGTCCCACACTCAAAAGCTACTTCTTCACCGGATCCAACATCGTTGAATGAAAATTTATGGTATGGTTCCATGACTCAGGTCGAATTTAGAAAGCCTTATATGTCCCTTCATAAGCTGTGCCTTCTATAGATTTGCCTTACTTCCTCCTTTTTAACTTGAGCCTTTTCCTTCATTGACAACAACTGCGATAGGTATTAATTAGTCGTTGAGCATGCAGTTGTATATCAAGACAAAACAAAATGTTGTCGTTTGCCAACCTAAAATATATTCATCTTAATATCCTTCTAATATAACATATAACATATTCACGTACTAGAAGGGTTACACCTCTCTCTCTCTCTCTCTCTATATATATATATATGTCCTGCTTGAGAAAAAAGCAGAATACCTCGAGTGACAAATATTAATTCCAAATGAGAATGCACGAACACAGGCATGATCAGATTAACATCATATGATCATCAGTTAATTTTAGGGTAATGATAGGACACGTCGTCCGTCTGCGCGGACGCCAAACCGCTCTCCACTCCACTTTGTTATCTCGTCCCACTCCTTATCTCCTCATCTCTACCGCCACAACACTTCAAGTCACTTCGTTTTCTCCCGTTCCCCTTTCTCCTCATCCTCACACACCATAAATCCTCTCTCTCCCCCCACAAACCGACGCTGCTGCCTAAGGTTCATGGCCCGGCCGTCGCCGACTCGGGTAGCTCTGCCGACTAGGGAAAAAGATCACTTGAGTAGGAATTGGAATAGAGATAGAAAGTTAAGTACTCATGAGCTGATATTTTCTTCCCCTTTTGGGTTATTAATGGGTATATAGTACTAGAAAATGATATTGCCGTACAATTTGTTGAGCTATATCAATATGGACAAACATGAAACAATGATTGGTTCTGTAGCACTTTCAACGTACACATTCCCCATGCAAACTTAATTAGTTTGTGTGTAGCGATTTTTTTTGTTTTGTCTAAATTTCAATGCTTAAGTGCCGATTCTATCCTAATATAGCTCATGGTTTTCAATACAAGGTTTGCCGCCTCCCCTCATGAACGCCTCCACCGACACACAGCTGTAGCCATCTTCACCACCGCAGCTCCCTTGGCTCCCTCAGCTCCAAGAAGTACTGTAAGGTAATGGATAAGTGCAAAAAGAAATAAAGTTTGCTTATTTTCTTTTGTGTTGTCCATTTACGATGGATTGATATGTTGTCATTACAATGCTACATTAACTTGTTAATAAATAAAGGTATTCATATATATTGAAAGAAAGTGTTTTTATGCTCCGTTGATCATGTATATTGTCTTCATGTCAATCTGTTTTAGTGTACATATATAGGGCATGCATCATAGGGTAGCTTCTAGCTAGCTCTGTAGTTGTAATTTTTGACATAAATAAAAGTTGGATTAAAATATGCATTATGTTTTGTACACTAGGATGGCTGAGGATCGTAGTTGGATGTACACTAGGTGTAGAGCAATGGGTGACTGTACCCAAGAATGGATGGAAAAGTCGACAGATTTAGGCGTAATGGACGGGGTGTGTTGTGCCCTTGTTCTCGTTGTTCGAACACACGGCCACAAATGAGGGCAACAATGATCGCACACCTGTGCAAGTACGGATTTAGGGCAGACTATACCGTGTGGGTGTATCACGGCGAGTCACAAGATAGCAGATCAGATGTGCTAAGGGAAGAAACGGACGATGGCGGCCACAATGAGAGTAGGATAGAAGACATGCTAGATGATGTACGTCATGCATATGGGCCACCTGCTGAGGAAGAACCGGAGCCTGCAACAAGGGCTTTCCTTGATATGTTGTCATGATGAGTCAACCACTTCATGGGCACACACAGTGTCCCAACTAGATGCCATCACATGACTACTTGTTTGTCAAGTCTCGATTCAGCACAAGCATTGCTTGCTTTGATGCATTCTTAAGCGTGTTTAGCACTCTTCTCCCGTGATGGTCACAAACGCACGCTAACTTGTATGAGGCCAAGAAATTGATAAGCGCACTAAATATGCCATATGAGAAGATAGATGTTTGTCCAAATCATTGCATGCTATTTAGGAATGAGAATGTGGACAAAGATCCTTTGTGATAAGTGTGGTGAGTCTAGGTTTGTTGAGGTTGACTCCGGTGATGGTCAGAAGAGGCAGCTTCCTATTGGCAGAAAAATACTTCGCTATCTACCATTTGTGCCACGAATCCAACGGTTATACATGTCTGAGGTTTCTGCCAAACAAATGGTATGGCACAAGTATGGTCGTCGGTACCATAATGACAAGATGGTCCACCCATCTGATGGTGAAGCATGGAAGCAATTTGACCGAGACTATGTAGAGTTTGCTGCGTGTGAGCACCCGGATTTATTACGCTCATAATACTTAGTCATCCAATTGACCCTAGTATTATCAACCAAATAAACCCGGTCTCGAGAGATGTATACTTCCCAGAATGCAGTATACATACCTCACAACAAAAGAATGTATCAATTCGGACAACACATAGTACAAGCGACAAACCGAAGTTAACATTAATAAGGAATAGCTATTACAAAGAGGGCCTTCGGCCAAATAACAACAAAACTACAAAGATACACAATGAAGCAAAAGTGCCATAAAGATGGCCCAAAATAAGAGCCAACCAAGGTGCCTTTAGCCCACAAGGCAATCGACCGGACCGCCAAGCTAGTCGCTCTCCCAACCACCAAGACAACTCACAAAAGTAAAGCCCTTTGGGCTCTACCTCCTCTGCAACAAAGTTGTTAAGCAAAGCAAATGAGTACAATAAATTGTTTATTGTACTCGCAAAACCGACGTGTAAGATAACAGAACTATAAATTAGCTATATGCAAGCTTTCTTTAAGTGGATGAGGCTTTGGACTCATTTTAGCACAAAGCAAGTTTTCATTTGCAATAATATAGTAGATTGAAAGCAATTTGACAAAGCATTTTAATTGTTGAATTAACAACGAGATAAATAACAAGGTAACAACAACAAGAACAACACGGAAGTGACCAACCCAAGTCACCACAACAATAGCATGAACTCCCGTTCATACCAACCATGTCAAGTTTTAATTAAAGGTTGTAGTCTAGTCTTGAACGACCTTACCAAGCATGTCCATAACCTAGGGCGAGGCTATTTGAATAGTTTTATCCTGCGGGGTGTACCTTGTACCCACACGTCGGATCGCCTTTCCTTTAAGCACACTACCTTAGGTGTGCCGCAAGACGGCTAAGTCCTACGAGACATTTCCAATGGACAATGCTAATTCGAGTCGCACAACCCACGGGAGAAGGAGACATCACACAACCTTCCCGGAAGCTAATGCTCCCTCCCACATCACACACACATTTTATCTTTAAAAACACACCAACCGAGCGACCCCAATTAACACCGCCCAAAGTACTTAGTCAAGAGGGTTCCATATGCCCCTCGTGTGGTTAATCACGCAAAATCGCTGGCTTAGTGACCCAAGTACTCGGTCCTTAGGGACCCGGGCATACCACCACATCCAAAAACCACGCCATCCATCCAATATGCCCAAGTCTAAATGAATCTTTTATTTTCAGTTTTTGATTTTACAATTAATCAAAGCACAAGTCTTTGGACATATAGGAGTAAACTCGAGCTCCAGTTAATTGATCGAAGAGATCGTCAATGCGGGCAATGGATACTTGTTCTTCCGTCACTTCATTAAGTGGGCGATAATCGGCGACATGCGTAAAATACCGTCCTTCTTCTTTACGAAGATAGCCGGACAACCCCACGGAGATGAGCTAGGGCGAATGAACCCCTTCTCTTGCAGCTCACTTAACTGCTTCTTCAACTCCACCAACTCGTTCGGTGGCATCCGATAAGGCCTCTTTGAGATAGGGGCGATGCACCGAGCCAACTCAATGACAAACTCGAGGTCTCGAACGGGTGGCATTCCCGGAAGATCTGCGGGAAAGACATCAACAAAGTCACAAACTGTTGGGACTTCGCTAATATCTAGAGCGGGCTTCGCTTCAAGCGCGAAGAGATGCGGATCTAGCGACTTTCGGGCGAACACCTTAACCTCGCCACGGAGGAGCTAGACAGAGATGAGCCTCTGGCGCAATCGATTTGCCCCATGTGTTGGGACAACCAATCCATGCCAAGAATCACAACAAGACTCGCTGAATGGAGAAGGATAAGGTTCGCTAAGAACCCTCGCCTTCGATCTCGATAGGACATCCTACACTCGGATTCACTCTCAACTCCGAACCAGAGAGCGAATGAGTAGCGGGGCCGACAATGGAGAGAAAAGAAGCTCTCCGACAAAGAAGAAAAGACTTCGAAAACAAAGGAATGTGATGCTCTGAATCAAACAAGACAATGAGCGGTGAGAGTTAACGAAAGTGTACCTAGCACGGCGTCGGGTGCCTCTGAGCCTCCTCTGCGGTGGCGGCGTTGACGCGACCACTACCCACGCCTTGGGTAGCGGGACAATCTTCGGTCTGAGATGCACCACCTCGGCGCCGCGTCCTCCATTAGGGCGAGGTGCTCTCGCTTCTTAGGGCATTGGTTACGCATAATGCCCCTTCCGATTGCATGAGAAGCATGTGACCCGCGGCGGGTTATGCGGTCGTCACCGACTTCGCAGTGCGTGGTGAGACACGGCTGCGATGGACGAGGAACAGGCGAGTGACCTCGGGCGCCAAGAATGAGACTGGTACCCACAGATCGCCCGGCGGGGGCGGAGGAATCGCCTGGATGACTTATGGGCCTCCACTTGCGCTATGGGAGTCCATAAGCTCTCGAGCCGCATGCTCGGCGACGATGGCCTTGTCGACCAAGGTCCGGAAATCGAGAAAGTCGACAATGGATAGCTTGTCCTTGACTCCTCGGACAAGCCACGCTGAACTTGGCACCTTAGCCATATCGGTGGCCACATCCTCGAGCATAACGAGCTAGATGGTTGAACTTCGTAGACATACTCCATGGTCGAGCCACGCCCTTGCTTGAGCGCAAAAACTCCCCCTTCTTGATCTCCATCAAGCCGCAGGATGTGAGCCCGACGGAAGGCGTCTGAAACTCCTCCCAAGAAACGGTGTGGTCTGCGGGCTGCATGGCGAGAAAGCTCTCCCACCATGACAAAGCTGCACCCTCGGTGGTGCGATGCAAACAGCGCCTTCTCGTGCTCTCGGCATCGCATGATGCGAGCTTACGCTCCACCGAGGCAAGCCAATCGCTCGCATCCAACGGGTCTCGGGCCGGGAAAAGGTAGGGGCTGAGTACGAAGAAACTCCGCGAGTCCTCCACGCGGTGATGGGCGTTCCTTGCCCGGATCCTCGAAGCTCCGGTAAGTGCGGTGGTGTTGCGCGATGGCGTCGATAGAACCCTCTGTCATCCGCGCGGTTGCGCCGATCAAGAAGAACCTCGGCCATGGTCGAGGAGGAGGAAGCTCCTCGTCCGGACCAAATGCTCGCCTTGGCCGCTCTGAAAAGTCCGGCCATCTGTTACAATGAAATTTGGTTAGCAACTAAACCCAAAAGCAAAGCCTTAAGGAAAGCAAAGCCAACGACCAGGGGAATGGAATATCACCCTAAACGAAAGCCAAAACAGCGGGTAATTATACTTTAAAAAGCTTCTAATAGACTCTAAAAACAGCCAAGAAACCCCAAAAGCAAGGCTCAACTTCTCAACTCAACTAACCCGTATTGAATGAGCGAGTAATTGATCGAGAAGATTAAAAATCAGATTGTAAGATGAGATCTAAAACTATTAGAGAGCAAGGTTAATGCAGCGAAATAAGTGTTAGATACTTAGCTAACTAGTATCACGTCTTAGCCTTTTATTCCCACAAATTTTTGTTGATCTAACCTCTCATTTCCTACCTTAATTCCTGACTTGTGCTTGCTGCCCTGAAATACTTGTTGGCTGTCCAGAAATCCCAGATTTGCATCTCGGCTCTAAACACTTTTACTCTTCCCCAAAAGACAGCCAAGACTTCAAATTTAGAACTCTCATAAGTTCCCCAAAACCCAATTAATCGATAACAACTATTGTGTGGAAGGAAGAGAGAAAACAATTTTAAAACTCAAATTAGAGTGAGATGAGAAGAAAAGCTAAGATAGATAAGGAGTAAAAGTAGAGAATTACTTAAGCTTTCAAAACTCCTTTGATACTTTGAAATTAGATTTTCAAAATATCCTAAAGGCGACCAAGCTTGCGTTACTACGGTCTGAATGGCTCTGATACCAACTTTTGTGAGCACCCGGATTTATTACGCTCATAATACTTAGTCATCCAATTGACCCTAGTATTATCAACCAAATAAACCCGTTCTCGAGAGATGTATACTTCCCAGAATGCAGTATACATACCTCACAACAAAAGAATGTATCAATTCCAGACAACACATAGTACAAGCGACAAACCAGAAGTTAACATTAATAAGGAATAGCTATTACAAAAGAGGGGCCTTCTGGCCAAATAACAACAAAACTACAAAGATACACAGCGGAAGCAAAAGTGCCATAAAGATGGCCCAAAATAAGAGCCAACCAAGGTGCCTTTAGCCCACAAGGCAATCGACCGACCGCCAAGCTAGTCGCTCTCCCAACCACCGCCTGACAAATCACAAAAGTAAAGCCCTTTGGGCTCTACCTCCTCTGCAACAAAGTTGTTAAGCAAAGCAAATGAGTACAATAAATTGTTTATTGTACTCGCAAGACTGACGTGTAAGATAACATAACTATAAATTAGCTATATGCAAGCTTTCTTTAAGTGGATGAGGCTTTGGACTCATTTTAGCACAAAGCAAGTTTTCATTTGCAATAATATAGTAGATTGAAAGCAATTTGACAAAGCATTTTTAATTGTTGAATTAACAACGAGATAAATAACAAGGTAACAACAACAAGAACAACCTGGAAGTGACCAACCCAAGTCACCACAACAATAGCATGAACTCCCCGTTCATACCAACCATGTCAAGTTTTAATTAAAGGTTGTAGTCTAGTCTTGAACGACCTTACCAAGCATGTCCATAACCTAGGACGAGGCTATTCGAATAGTTTTATCCCTGCAGGGTGTACCACTGTACCCACACGTCAGACCGCCTTTCCTTTAAGCACACTACCTTAGGTGTGCCGGCACGGCTAAGTCCTACGAGACATTTCCAATGGACAATGCTAATTCTGAGTCGCACAACCCACGGGGAGAAGGAGACATCACACAACCTTCCCGGAAGCTAATGCTCCCCTCCCACATCACACACACATTTTATCTTTAAAAACACACCAACCGAGCGACCCCAATTAACACCGCCCAAAGTACTTAGTCAAGAGGGGTTCCATATGCCCCTCGTGTGGTTAGTACGCAAAATCACTTGGCTTAGTGACCCAAGTACTCGGTCCTTAGGGACCCAGGCATACCACCACATCCAAAAACCACGCCATCCATCCAATATGCCCAAGTCTAAATCAATCTTTTATTTTCAGTTTTTGATTTTACAAATTAATCAAAGCACAAGTGCTGGACATATAGGAGTAATAGTCAGTTTTGAGTGATCAAGACCATCGACTAAGTCGATGATCGCCCATTTCTACCGAAAACTAAGCATGTCTAAGCAATTTAAATCGAAACTACTAAGTGATAGGAGCTCATCCAACGAGCTCCCACCACAGCAAATAACCTAGGCTCATGGTAGTAGAGGATAAACAATTCCTACAGATTATGCAACTATAGGCTTGCTAGCGACATTTAACACAAAGTAGCATGCATACATAGAAGTAAAACAATATATTAAGCTTTAAAGTAATGGGACAATGATGGAAATGATCAAACTGCTTGCCTTGCTGTTGCTGGTCAATTTGTTGCGGAGGGTCACTCTCGGGATCACCACAAATGTCGGCTTCAACGGAAAAGCGAGAAAGAACCGATAAGAACGATTTAAACACAACAAAGACAGCACAACAAACAAACTCCAAATTCTCTGAATTTTCTACAGCAGCAAGAGGGTGATTTTTAGGGAATTTTGCAACAAGAACCAATTGATTTGGATTCTCAATGCAAAAGTTATGAGCAAAACAATTCTGCTCAGCCCCTAAAATACCAAACTGCACTATTCACTAATTTAATTATGAGGCAACATTTTCTAGAACAGAAGTGAAGCTGAAATTTTTACTGTAAAACCAGCACCTCATGAGATGAATAACACAATTGAGTTCACCTCATTTGGAGCTATATTGCACTTTCTATAATCTTTCAAAAACAAGAACTTGAACAAAATTATAATGCACAAGTCCTCATTTTCCTAACAGCAACATGCTCAAAACTAATTTTCACAGTGAGTTCATTAATAGAGGAAACCAACAAAGTTGGTCTCACCCAAAAATAATCTACAGAGCATTAGTTTTGTATTTTACAAGTTAAGCATTGATTTAAGTGTATATTTTAAAGTTGGTTTTAAAATCTAATGGCAAAGCTGTGCTCTGGAGTTGAACTCAACTTACAATCATTTTTGGATTAAAGTCAAGTCCAAGACAGAGCCAACATACTTTGAATGACCTCAAATGGATTTAAAATGAGAAAGATATGAAATTCTAAAGTTTATACCTTATTTCAGTTCATAATTAAGAATGTCTTGGAATTTCTAAAACCCAAAGGACATGGGAGGGCGTGAGCCACAGATCATAGATCTAACGGCTCGAGACCTCCCAGTGAACAACTTGCCACGCTCAGAGGTCCAGAGGTCCTGGACCCCCTAGCAACGCACAAGTCGAGAGACGAGGGGAGGCCGTGGTCGTAGATGGAGAATCCAACGGACCACAACGATGAGGGGAGGTCCGGACGGACCAGATCTAAAGGGGGAGGTCCTCAACGGTGAGATCTTCCAAAGGAAGATCTAAACTACCAAGATCTCCCGAGGAAGATCTACATCGTCAAGACCTCACAGGGAGGTCCCGGGCGGTCCAGATGTTCCAAGGAGGTCCTCGATGGTTCAGATCGTCCGAGGGAGGACCTTGACGGTCAAGATCTACCCGGGAGGTCATGAACTACCGAGATAACCTAAAGGAGGTCCTAACGCCACAGCACCTCCGAGGAGGTCAGGACGGCCACGATTGCGCAAGGGAGGTCTTGGGCGCTCCAGATCTCCTCGGAGGAGGTCTGGATGTCTGACCCAGCGCAAGCACGCCGCTGGACATGGAATAAATCTTGCGCGGACAGCGAGGAGGTCAGCGCTACATGGAGGTCTTAAATGCACGCATTAAAGGGTGGATTTAAGGCGCTTAAGACGCCCATTGATTACAATGATGGGAGCAAATGATTAGCGATTAAAATGGTGAAGCTTTGTCCTAAAACGACAATGACACGCCGGGACGTCCGACAAAGATCCCGGCGTGAAGAAGTGGTCTCGCGGGCGATGTAGAGCCCACGGTGAGGTCAATGGTACCACCGAGTGCACAATAACGTTGCACACCCAAAGGACCTCCTCTCAACGGCGACGGCGGCTTTGAACGCCAGGAGAGGCAAATTGACCAAAGACGCCAAAACCGAAAAGCAAAAATGAAGCTCCGCGACATTCAAGCCGGTGCCAAAACTTAAGCTCCGCGACATTCATTCATAAGGGTGCCAAGAACTAAAGGACTACCAGGGAGTTACAGGAGGTCCTTAAGATGCCGGGAGGTTGAGGATGGTGATGGCCCGAGTTGGAGAAGATGGGGTTGCTCCACGGCCAAAGCTCTGCTCCAAGCTCCTCTTTGTCCACCTCTGAAATGCCCAAACCAAAGCGAAGTTAGGTCTTGGTCCCAGAGGGGATGGTACAAATGGAGCTCAGAGAAAAGGAGGAAAACTCAGGACCCTTGTCCACCGAGGAGCTCCAAGCTCCAAAGAATGGCGACCAAGAATGGAGGTGAGTGAGGGAGGAGCTCAGCCACGCACAAGACGCAAGGCTGAGATCGGTTGTGTGTAAAGGAAGCCAAGGGAGGATTCCCGGGGTGACTTATAGACTGAGGTGAAGGTTATGAGCTGGGGCTAAGCTCCATGGTGAGCTTAGCCTACGGGTTGGTCCATGGGGTGGCAAGGACATGAGGTTGACAAGGGGCAGGCTGTCTTGCCGACTGAAGGCGGAAGCTAACTCGCATTAAATGCGGTCACAGGAGTCAAAAGGTGCACAGAGGCCTGGCGCGCATTAACTCTACCGCTCAGAGCACGCATGCGTGACCAAGGTAGGAGAAGAACAGGGAGGTCTTGATGACCGCTGGATAAGCCTTGGGAGAGGTCCTGCCCTCCGATGGCATTTTTGAACCGTTCTACGCCAAAGGATCGGGAGGAGGTCCCACCACACGATCAAGGATGGGGAGGTCATGGCCTCACGATCTCCTTAATCGTGATATCTTGCGTGGGAAAATGAGAAAGGAGGTCCAAAGTGTTGGATCTCCATCCAACGGTGCGGACCTCCTGTGAGGTCTTAACCGCACATGAACATAAGAACACGAGGGGGAGGTCATGGCCTTTGGATTTAAATCCAAGGGCTACGACCTCACGTAGGTGGGAGGACCTGACTGAGTATGTTGAGGAGGAGGTCGTGGCTGTTGGATTTGATCCAACGGCTACGACCTCAACAAGGTGGGATGACCTCGGCTGCGATGGTTTAACAAATCGAGGAGGTCTTTGAGGTTTAACACACAGAGGGGCGTCATGACCATGGATCATCGATCCAACGGCAATGACCTCATGAGGTGGGAGGTCTTTGCGGTGTTAATCATGAGGAGGTCGTGGCGGTTGGATGTAAATCCAACGGGCTGCGACCGATCAAGGTGGAGATGAGGTCTGCTGAGGTGCAGACATGGTTGGGCTGGACCAGCTTTGAATATGGCTAGCCCAAGGAACAGTGTAGGCTTTTAAATTTAGTTTTTAACAGCTGAAGCTTAGCAGAATTATTTGAGATAGCAAAGGAACTCCAAATTTGATGAAATTTTAACTGGAGCTTGCTGACAATGAGATTAACCTTGCATAAAATTTCCAGAGGTTATTATGCAATGCATTTTTCTCAGGAAATTCGTTAAGGTTGTTTAAAGGATTGTTTTACCTCCAAAATTTATCAAACTAGTTTTACAACTTGTGATATTTTTCAGAGGGGTCCCACATCGGTTTTAGGACCAAGGAAAATACTTTCCAATTGTTGGGCACAAGATTTAAGATAATTGGAAAAAGGAATTTGACTTTTGGTCAACAAGAGCTTTGTGTTTTTGGATTACACAACTCTTGGACAAGAATTACATGAGATTTTAGGGGTTTTCAAGTTGTGAGAAAAGTTTTAATTTCTACACATATAATTATACTTGAATAACCCTAATTATACATTTGGGATGTTACAAAATCTCCCCCTTACAGAAATCTCGTCCGAGATTTGGCTCACTCGATAAAGAAAGATGGATAGTCCGCACGCAGACGATCTTCTCTTTCCCAAGTAGCCTCATCCTCGTAATGGTTTGACCAATTGAACATTAAGGAACTTGATGGTCTTATTCCTTGTCCTTCGCTCAGACTCATCGAGCACGCGAGCAGGTGCTCGCGATAGGTCAAATCGGGTTGACATCGAGAGTTTCCAACGAGCTTCTTCGATTGGAACACGGAGGCACTTCTTAAGCCGGGACACATGGAAAACATCATGTACCCCTCAAGTGCAGCCGGCAACTCCAACTTATAGGCAACAGCTCCTTCTTCTCGATAACGCGTAGGGACCGACATATCGAGGAGCTAACTTGCCCTTGACGCCAAACGTTGATGGCCCTTCAAAGGAGAGACTTTGAGATAAACAAAGTCATTAGGCTCAAAACGTAACTCACGCCGACGGCGATCCGCATAGCTCTTTTGCTCGATTGAGCTGTCAGGCGCAACGCCACGAATAAGCCGGACTTGGCGCCGGCCTCATTGATTGAGTCCGCCAAAGAGAGGTCTCTCACCGTCTCGACCAGTTCAACGGGTTCTACACTTTCTCCGCATAAGGCCTCAAATGGTGCCATGCCGAGACCGCCTCGAAAGTCGTTGTTATAAGAAAATCTTCGGCGAATGGCAAGCATTTCTCCCAATGCTTCCCATACGAAAGGACACAAGCACGAAGCATGTCTTCCAAAACTTGGTTGACCTCTCGGTCCCACCATCGCTTTGGGGTGAAATGCCGTCTTTGAAAGCAAGACGAGTGCCCATAGCCTCTTGCAAGCTATGCCAAAACGAGGCGTGAAAAGGATCCACGATCCGACACGATCGTCTTTCGCACACCGTGCAAACTCACGATCTTGAGGCGATGTAGAGCTCCGCCAAAAGACCTACCCGAAGTTCGCCTTGACGGAAGGAAATGTGCCACCTTAGTCAATCGATCGATGACGACCCAAATGGCATCATTCTTCTTCGGGATGTGGGTAGACCGTGATGAAGTCCATTCCGATCGAATCCCACTTCCACTCGAGAATTGGCAAAGGTCAAGCCCAAAGAGACGCCGATGCTCGGCCTTAACACGACGACACACGCCGCACTCGAGAACGAACCGCGATCTCCTCTTCATTCGGGTCCACCAAAATCTCTGGCGGAGATCTTGATACATCTTTGTGGCCCCGGATGAATGGATAAAGGCGAATCATGGGCTTCATGGAGGATTAAATTCCACAACTCCATGTCCTTTGGAACCACAAGGCGTTGTTCGAACCTCACGACGCCATGCTCATCCTCGAGAAGCACTTGGTCGTTCCGTTCTTGACATTTGCCTTAATGTGGCTCACTCCAACATCCGATCACGAGCGGACTTGATCCGATCCACCAAGGTTGGTTGCACAACCAAGGCAGCGAGAGAACCACGCCAACTAAACCCAAGTTGAGACGCTGAAACTCTTCCGAAAGAGCGGGCTGAAGCTCCTCGACAACAAGGCATGCCAATGCGCTTTGCGATTAAGCGCATCGGCAAGCGACTATTAGCCTTGCCCGGATGGTAGTGTATACCCATGTCATAATCCTTGATCAACTCCAACCATCTCCTTTGCCCGAGGTTCAGTCAGCCGGGTGAACAAATACTTAAGGCTCTTGTGATCCGAATACACTTCACAACGACACGATTAGGTAATGTCGCCAAATCTTAAGTGCATGAATCACGAAGCCAACTCCAAATCATGAGTAGGGTAGTTAAGTTCATGAGGTCTCAATTGCCTTGATGCATAGGCCACTACCTTGCCTTCTTGCATAAGGACACAACCGAGGCCTCGACGAGAAGCATCGCAAAAGATATCGAAGCTTCGATGGATATCGGAAGAACAAGAACGAGTGGTGGTCAACCGCTTTTTGAGTATTTGGAAACTTTCCTCACACTCGGCGGACCACACGAACTTCTTGTCCTTCTTGAGCAACTCCGTCATCGGCCATGATCTTAGAGAAGTTCTCGATAAAGCGACGATAATATCCCGCTAAGCCGAGAAAACTCCGCACATCGGTGACCAAACAGTCGACTCCATGAAAGAACATCGCGACCTTGCTAGGATCAACCACTCGCCTCCTGCTGAAAGAATATGGCCTAAGAAGGCCACTTCCTTCAACTGAATCGCGCTTTGTCAACTTCGCGTCACAATGGTGCTCACGTAGCTTGCCTAACACAAGCTTCAGATGCTCGGCGTGTTCCTCATCGCTCGGGAGTAGATAAGGATATCATCGATGAAGACCACGACAAACTTATCCAAATACTCCATGAATACCAATTCATGAGGTTCATGAACAAGGCAGAGCATTAGTTAAGCCAAATGACATGACAAAGGTACTCATACAAGCCGTGGCGAGTAGAGAACGCCGTCTTTGGAATATTCTCGGGCGAATCTGAACTCGATGATATCCCACTCTCAAATCAATCTTGGAGAAAACTCGAGCTCTAGTTAATTGATCGAAGAGATCGTCAATGCGGGCAATGGATACTTGTTCTTTACCGTCACTTCATTAAGTGGATTTATAATCGACGACATGCGTAAAGTACCGCCCTTCTTCTTTACGAAGATAGCCGGACAACCCCACGGAGATGAGCTAGGCGAATGAACCCTTCTCTTGCAGCTCACTTAATCGCTTCTTCAACTCCACCAACTCGCTCGGTGGCATCCGATAAGGCCTCTTTGAGATAGGGGCGTACCGGAGCCAACTCAATGACAAACTCGAGGTCTCGAACGGGTGGCATTCCCTAAGATCTCATGGAAAGACATCAACAAAGTCACAAACTGTTGGGACTTCGCTAATATCTAGAGCGGCTTCGCTTCAAGCCGAAGAGATGCGGATCTAGCGACTTCGGTGGCGAAAGCTTAACCTCGCCACGGAGGAGCTAGACAGAGAGATGAGCCTCTGGCGCAATCGATTTGCCCCATGTGTTGGGACAACCAATCCATGCCAAGAATCACATCAAGACTCATGAATGGAGAAGGATAAGGTTCGCTAAGAACCCTCGCCTTCGATCTCGATAGGACATCCCTACACTCGGATTCACTCTCAACTCCGAACCAGAGAGCGAATGAGTAGCGGGGCCGACAATGGAGAGAAAAGAAGCTCTCCGACAGCAAAGAAAAGACTCGAAACAAAGGAATGTGATGCTCTGAATCAAACAAGACAAGAGCGGGTGAGAGTTAATGAAAGTGTACCTAGCACGACGCCGGGTGCCTCCCGAGCCTCCTCTGCAAAGGACGGCGTTGACGCGACCACTACCCACGCCTTGGGTAGCCGGACGATCTTCCGTCCCGAGATGCACCACCTCTGGCCCGCCCTCCATTAGGACGAGGGCCGCCTCCTCCTTCTTAGGGCATTGGTTCGCATAATGCCCCTTCTGATTGCATGAGAAGCATGTGACCCCGGCAGCCGGGTTGCGGGGGCCGCTCTGCTGACTCGCAGGTGCACGTGACTGAGACACGGCCTGCGATGGACGAGGAACAGGGGCAGGTGACCTCGGGCGCCAAGAATGAGACCGGTACTTCGAGATCGCTCAAGCGGGGGCGGAGGAATCGCCTCGATGACTTATGGGCCTCCCACTTGCGCTTGCGAGTCCATAAGCTCGAGCCGCATGCTCAGCGACGATGGCCTTGTCGACCAAGGTCTGGAAATCAGGAAAGTCGACAATGGATAGCTTGTCCTTCAGCTCCTCGGACAAGCCACGCCTGAACTTGGCCTGCTTAGCCATATCAGTGGCCACATCCTCAGGAGCATAACGAGCTAGATGGTTGAACTCGTAGACATACTCCATGATCGAGCCACGCCTTGCTTGAGCGCAAGAAACTCCCGCTTCTTGATCTCCATCAAGCCGCAGGATGTGAGCCCGACGGAAGGCAAGACTGAAACTCCTCCCAAGAAACGGTGTGGTCTGCGGGCTGCATGGCGAGAAAGCTCTCCCACCATGACAAAGCCGCACCCTCGGCCGGTGCGATGCAAACAGCGCCTTCTCGTGCTCCTCGCATCACGATGATGCGAGCTTACGCCCACCAGACGGCCAATCGCTCAGATCCAACGGGTCCTCGACCGGAAAAGGTAGGGGCTGAGTACGAAGAAACTCCGCGAGTCCTCCACGCGCCGATGGGCGTTCCTTGCCCGGATCTCAAGCTCCGGTAAGTGCGGTGGTGTTGCGCGATGACGCCCAAGAGAACCCTCCTCACATCCGCGGTTGCGCCGATCCAAGAAGAACCTCGCCATGGTCGGAGGAGGAGGAAGCTCGTCGTCCGGACCAGTGCCTGCCTTGGCCGCTGAAAAGGCCCGCCATCCTGTTACAATGAAATTTGGTTAGCAACTAAACCCGAAAGCAAAGCCTTAAGGAAAGCAAAGCCAACGACCAGGGGAATGGAATATCACCCTAAACGAAAGCCAAAACAGCGGGTAATTATACTTTAAAAAGCTTCTAATAGACTCTAAAAACAGCCAAGAAACCCCAAAAGCAAGGCTCAACTTCTCAACTCAACTAACCCGTATTGAATGAACGAGTAATTGATCGAGAAGATTAAAAATCAGATTGTAAGATGAGATCTAAAACTATTAGAGAGCAAGGTTAATGCAGCGAAATAAGTGTTAGATACTTAGCTAACTAGTATCACGTCTTAGCCTTTTATTCCCACAAATTTTTGTTGATCTAACCTCTCATTTCCTACCTTAATTCCTGACTTGTGCTTGCTGCCCTGAAATACTTGTTGGCTGTCCAGAAATCCCAGATTTGCATCTCGGCTCTAAACACTTTTACTCTTCCCCAAAAGACAGCCAAGACTTCAAATTTAGAACTCTCATAAGTTCCCCAAAACCCAATTAATCGATAACAACTATTGTGTGGAAGGGAAGAGAGAAAACAATTTTTAAAACTCAAATTAGAGTGAGATGAGAAGAGAAAGCTAAGATAGATAAGGAGTAAAAGTAGAGAATTACTTAAGCTTTCAAAACTCCTTTGATACTTTGAAATTAGATTTTCAAAATATCCTAAAGGCGACCAAGCTTGCGTTACTACGGTCCGAATGGCTCTGATACCAACTTTTGTGAGCACCCGGATTTATTACGCTCATAATACTTAGTCATCCAATTGACCCTAGTATTATCAACCAAATAAACCCGTTTCTCGAGATGTATACTTCCTGAATGCAAGATACATACCTCACAACAAAAGAATGTATCAATTCCATACAACACATAGTACAAGCGACAAACCGAAAGTTAACATTAATAAGGAATAGCTATTACAAAAGAGGGCCTTCGCCAAATAACAACAAAACTACAAAGATACACAATGAAGCAAAAGTGCCATAAAGATGGCCCAAAATAAGAGCCAACCAAGGTGCCTTTAGCCCACAAGGCAATCGACCGACCGCCAAGCTAGTCGCTTCTCCCAACCACCAAGACAAATCACAAAAGTAAAGCCCTTTGGGCTCTACCTCCTCTGCAACAAAGTTGTTAAGCAAAGCAAATGAGTACAATAAATTGTTTATTGTACTCGCAAGACCGACGTAAGATAACAAAACTATAAATTAGCTATATGCAAGCTTTCTTTAAGTGGATGAGGCTTTGGACTCATTTTAGCACAAAGCAAGTTTTTATTTGCAATAATATAGTAGATTGAAAGCAATTTGACAAAGCATTTTTAATTGTTGAATTAACAACGAGATAAATAACAAGGTAACAACAACAAGAACAACCTCGAAGTGACCAACCCAAGTCACCACAACAATAGCATGAACTCCCGCTCATACCAACCATGTCAAGTTTTAATTAAAGGTTGTAGTCTAGTCTTGAACGACCTTACCAAGCATGTCCATAACCTAGGACGAGGCTATTCAATAGTTTTATCCCTGCAGGTGTACCACTGTACCCACACGCCGACCGCCTTTCCTTTAAGCACACTACCTTAGGTGTGCCGCACGCTAAGTCCTACGAGACATTTCCAATGGACAATGCTAATTTCGAGTCGCACAACCCACGGGAGAAGGAGACATCACACAACCTTCCCGAAGCTAATGCTCCCCTCCCACATCACACACACATTTTATCTTTAAAAACACACCAACCGAGCGACCCCAATTAACACCGCCCAAAGTACTTAGTCAAGAGGGGTTCCATATGCCCCTCGTGTGGTTAGTACGCAAAATCGCTTGGCTTAGTGACCCAAGTACTCGGTCCTTAGGGACCCAGGCATACCACCACATCCAAAAACCACGCCATCCATCCAATATGCCCAAGTCTAAATCAATCTTTTATTTTCAGTTTTTGATTTTACAAATTAATCAAAGCACAAGTGCTGGACATATAGGAGTAATAGTCAGTTTTGAGTGATCAAGACCATCGACTAAGTCGATGATCGCCCATTTCTACCGAAAACTAAGCATGTCTAAGCAATTTAAATCGAACTACTAAGTGATAGGAGCTCATCCAACGAGCTCCCACCACAGCAAATAACCTAGGCTCATGGTAGTAGAGGATAAACAATTCCTACAGATTATGCAACTATAGGCTTGCTAGCTTACATTTAACACAAAGTAGCATGCATACATAGAAGTAAAACAATATATTAAGCTTTAAAGTAATGGGACAATGATGGAAATGATCAAACTGCTTGCCTTGCTGTTGCTGGTCAATTTGTTGCGGAGGGTCACTCTCGGGATCACCACAAATGTCGGCTTCAACGGAAAAGCGAGAAAGAACCGATAAGAACGATTTAAACACAACAAAGACAGCACAACAAACGAACTCCAAATTCTCTGAATTTTCTACAGCAGCAAGAGGGTGATTTTAGGAATTTTGCAACAAGAACCAATTGATTTGGATTCTCAATGCAAAAGTTATGAGCAAAACAATTCTGCTCAGCCCCTAAAATACCAAACTGCACTATTCACTAATTTAATTATGAGGCAACATTTTCTAGAACAGAAGTGAAGCTGAAATTTTACTGTAAAACCAGCACCTCATGAGATGAATAACACAATTGAGTTCACCTCATTTGGAGCTATATTGCACATTCTATAATCTTTCAAAAACAAGAACTTGAACAAAATTATAATGCACAAGTCCTCATTTTCCTAACAGCAACATGCTCAAAACTAATTTTCACAGTGAGTTCATTAATAGAGGAAACCAACAAAGTTGGTCTCACCCAAAAATAATCTACAGAGCATTAGTTTTGTATTTTACAAGTTAAGCATTGATTTAAGTGTATATTTTAAAGTTGGTTTTAAAATCTAATGGCAAACTGTGCTCTGGAGTTGAACTCAACTTACAATCATTTTTGGATTAAAGTCAAGTCCAAGACAGAGCCAACATACTTTGAATGACCTCAAATGGATTTAAAATGAGAAAGATATGAAATTCTAAAGTTTATACCTTATTTCAGCTCATAATTAAGAATGTACCGAATTTCTAAAACCCAAAGGACATGGGAGGACGTGAGCCACAGATCATAGATCTAACGGCTCAGACCTCCCAGGTGAACAACGCACACGCCAGAGGTCCAGAGGTCCTGGACCTCCTAGCAACGCGCAAGTGCGAGACGAGGGGAGGCCGTGGCCGTAGATGGAGAATCCAACGGACCACAACGATGAGGGAGGTCCGGGACGGACCAGATCTAAAGGGGAGGTCCTCAACGGCTGAGATCTTCCAAAGGAAGATCTAAACTACCAAGATCTCCCCGAGGAAGATCTACATCGTCAAGACCTCACAGGGGAGGTCCTGGACGGTCCAGATGTTCCAAGGGAGGTCCTCGATGGTTCAGATCGTCCGAGGGAGGACCTTGACGGTCAAGATCTACCCGGGGAGGTCATGAACTACCGAGATAACCTAGGGAGGTCCTAAGGAGGTCTTAACGCCACTGCACCTCCGTGGAGGTCCGGACGGCCACAATTGCGCAAGGGAGGTCATGGACGCCCCCGATCTCCTGAGGAGGTCTCGATGTCTGACCCAGCAAGCGCGCTGGACATGGAATAAATGCGCCGGACAGCGAGGAGGTCCGCTGGAGGTCTTAAATGCACGCATTAAAGGGTGGATTTAAGGCGCTAAGACGCCCATTGATTACAATGATGGGAGCAAATGATTAGCGATTAAAATGGTGAAGCTTTGTCCTAAAACGACAATGACACGCCGGACGTCCGACAAAGATCCCGAAGCGTGAAGAAGTGGTCTCGCCGGCGATGTAGAGCCCGGCCGGTGAGGTCAATGGTACCACCGAGTGCACAATAACGTTGCACACCCAAAGGACCTCCTCTCAACGGCGGACGGCGGTTGAACGCCAAGCGAGCCGAGAGGGCAAATTGACCAAAGACGGCCAAAACCGAAAAACAAAAATGAAGCTCTCGTGACATTCAAGCCGGTGCCAAAACTTAAGCTCCGCGACATTCATTCATATGGGTGCAAGAACTCAAAGGACTACCAGGAGTTACTGGAGGTCCTTAAGATGCCGGGAGGTTGAGGATGGTGATGGCCTGAGTTGGAGAAGATGGGGTTGCTCCACGGCCAAAGCTCCGCTCCAAGCTCCTCTTTGTCCACCTCTCAGAATGCCCAAACCAAAGCGAAGTTAGGGTCTTGGTCCCGAGGGGATGGTACAAATGGAGCTCAGAGAAAAGGAGGAAAACTCAGGACCTTGTCCACCGAGGAGCTCCAAGCTCCAAAGAATGGCGCCAAGAATGGAGGTGAGTGAGGAGGAGCTCACCACGCACAAGATGCAAGGCCGAGATCGGTTGTGTGCAAAGGAAGCCAAGGAGGATTCCCGGGTGACTTATAGACCGAGGTGAAGGTTAGGAGCTGGGGCTAAGCTCCATGGTGAGCTTAGCCCACGGGTTGGTCCATGGGGTGGCAAGGACATGAGGTTGACAAGGGGGCAGCTGCGGCCGACTGAAGATGAAAGTCGACCAGCATTAAATGCGGTCACCGAGTCATTAAAGGTGCACAGAGGCTCGGCGCGATTAACTCCACTGGCCGAGCACGCATGCGTGACCAAGGTAGGAGAAGAACAGGAGGTCTTGATGACCGTTGGATAAGCCTTGGGAGAGGTCCTGCCCTCCGATGGCATTTTTGAACCGTTACGCCAAAGGATCGGGAGGAGGTCTCACCACACGATCAAGGATAGGGAGGTCATGGCCTCACGATCTCCTTAATGCGATCAAGACGTGGGAAAATGAGACAGAGGTCCAAAGCGTTGGATCTCCATCCAACGGTAAGGGACCTCCCCGTGAGGTCTTAACCGCACATGAACATAAGAACACGAGGGGAGGTCATGGCCTTTGGATTTAAATCCAAGGGCTACGACCTCACGAGGTGGGAGGACCTCGATCGAGTATGTTGAGGAGGAGGTCGTGGTCTGGATTTGATCCAACGGCCACGACCTCAACAAAGGGATGACCTCACATTGCGATGGTTTAACACCGAGGAGGTCTTTGAGGTTTAACACATGTGGGAGGTCATGACCATGGATCACCGATCCAACGGCAATGACCTCATGAGGCGGGAGGTCTTTGCGGTGTTAATCATGAGGAGGTCGTGGCGGTTGGATGTAAATCCAACCACCGCGACCGATCAAGGTGGAGATGAGGTCCACGAGGTGCAGACATGGTTGGGCCGACCAATTTTGAATATGGCTAGCCCAAGGAACAAAGGTAGGCTTTTAAATTTAGTTTTTAAC
This sequence comes from Phyllostachys edulis, assembly GCA_036346405.1. NCBI lineage: Eukaryota > Viridiplantae > Streptophyta > Magnoliopsida > Poales > Poaceae > Phyllostachys > Phyllostachys edulis. The sequence continues at coordinate 75,258,193 of CM070551.1, read as the reverse complement.
AAATGAAGCTTAGCAGAATTATTTGAGATAGCAAAGGAACTCCAAATTTGATGAAATTTTAACTGGAACTTGCTGACAATGAGATTAACCTTGCATAAAATTTCCAGAGGTTATTATGCAATGCATTTTTCTCAGGAAATTCGTTAAGGTTGTTTAAAGGATTGTTTTACCTCCAAAATTTATCAAACTAGTTTTACAACTTGTGATATTTTTTAGAGGGGTCCCACATCGGTTTTAGGACCAAGGAAAATACTTTCCAATTGTTGGGTACAAGATTTAAGATAATTGGAAAAAGGAATTTGACTTTTGGTCAACAAGAGCTTTGTGTTTTTGGATTACACAACTCTTGGACAAGAATTACATGAGATTTTAGGGGTTTTCAAGTTGTGAGAAAAAGTTTTAATTTCTACACATATAATTATACTTGAATAACCCTAATTATACATTTGGGATGTTACATCATGGAGCCTCTAACGCTCAATTGCAATTGCAATCGATGGGTTTAACCCATTTGGTATGGGGTCATACCATACAAATTGCTATTCGTGTTTGTCATTCCCTTAACCTCCCACCCGCGCTTGCATGCGTATAAAGACATATTCCTTTCTTGGTAATCCCTAGTCCCGAGTACCTAGGGAAGAATATGAGTGTATTCATGGAGCCAAGGTGGATGAATTGTTACATGCTTGGGAACAAGGCATAGTGACATATGATCGGGCATTGAAACAGAACTTCACCATGCGGTCGCGCATCACACATCCATGCACGACTTCGTGTACGGATATTCTGTGGGTGGTCTGCGACATGGGAAGATGCCATGCCCAATCAGAGGAGACGCTATGCGGTCATGGCTAAAGCACTACGCAAGCACTCCTTCTTCGATTGTCATCGCTAATTCCTTCCAATTGACCACGAATTCGGCGACACAACCGGATTTAGGGCCAATATTGTTGTCCGCAGCGGGACCACCACGCCGTCTCGGCAGTGAGGAGGTTCGTGCATGGCTAGATGCTTTGAAGCCTCTTGATGATGGTGATGGGTTCAAGAAATATGGTGAGGAGCACAATTGACTCACATTTCAAGTTTGTGGCGGCCGCCATACTTCCATAAGCTCATTCTTCCCCATAACATAGATGTAATGCATAATGAGAAGAATGTTGCAGAGGCCAGATTTAGCACATTCTTTGACATTCCGCATAAGACGAAGGACAATGTGAAGGCTCGCCTTGATCAGAGGAGCTTTGCAACAGCCCTCGCCGAATATGATCCATAAGCCGCCCATCGCAAGTGGGAGAAACCAAGAGCTAGTTATTGTCTAACTAGGGTTCAGAGGAAGGAGATTTTGGAATGGTTTCGCACCCTAAAGTTTCGATGGGTATGCAAAGAAATCTAAGGAGAGGAGTGAATTTAGCTACCATGCGCATCAATGGCCTAAAGAGCCATGACTACCACATATTCGTGGAACGCCTTTTACCTATGATGATTCGTGGCTACGCCCCCGAGTGTGTTTGGCAAGTGATGGCGGAGTTGAGCTTTTTTATCGACAAACTATGTGCGAAAGAGATAGATCTCATGGTAATGTCAACTATGGAGCGTGAAGTACTGTGTTGCTTTGTAAGTTGGAAAAGATCTTTCCACCGCTTCTTCAATCCAATGCAACATTTGATTCTCCATCTACCCTATGAAGCTAGGATGGGGGACCAAGCAAAACCGGTGGATGTATCCAATTGAGAGGAACAAAAGGAACTACGAGGCAAAGCAAAAAATCGATCGCGTGTTGAAGCATCCATAGCGAGGCGCATATAATTGAGGAAATTTCCATTTCACATCAATATACTTTGTCGACAATGTTCGCAGACGGTGCACAATCAAACCTCATGATACAATATTGGCATCCTCAAAATAATTGCCAACTTAGCCTCTTCACCGGAAGTGGTGACACGCTGCGGTGGTACTCCCAAAGTTTTATCACGGAGGAGTGGTTGATCATGATGTTGTATGTCTTTACCAACCTCTCCGGCTTAATGATTACATTAGGTATGCAACAATTATTTTTCCCAATAATTGATGCATGAGTGTTTTAATCTACTTGTCTTGTTGTCTATAGGGAATTTGTTAGAGCGAGTGGAAGCAACGCCGAGACCCATCCGAAAAACAAGTTGAGACCCTTCTTAGGAAGGGTGCCGAATTGTAAACCTAATTTCCGACTTGGTTCTATCGTAAAGTAACTTCTCTATTAGCTACTCCCTTGCACGTAATATTTACTAAGTAAAGAGGAACTAATACATGAAACCCATTCTATTTATGTCAGAGAGTTTGAAGGACAAGTCTATGAGCAAATAATTGAAGCAAGTTGCTCAAGGATGCCACACTCGGTGTCTTTGTCCTATAGTACCTACGATGTGAATGGGTACCGCTTCAACATCCACACATGAGAGGAACGGCCTAATGCAACAACAATTAATAGTGGATTGGTGACTATAGGACAAGATGGGAGCGATACACCGTTGAATACTATGGAGTAATTGAAGAAATAATTGAACTATATTTCCATGGTAGCAAACCTCTCAAACTTATGTTATTCAAATGTCATTGGTTCCATCCGCTTAGGGAGTCGACGATACATCACTTGGGCCGGTTGAAGTTGCACATCAATCAATCCTACCGTGCAATGACCCATTTATTGTGCCTCAAAGAAGCCACCCAAGTATACTACATCCCGTATCCATGCAAAACTATGAGTAGTCTAGTGGATTGGTGGGTAGTACATAAGGTGCAACCATATGGTAAACTACCTACCCCTAGTGAGCAGGACTACAACATGGAGACCAATAATGGTGTTGACCTATTCTTTCAAGAAGATGGGCTACCAGGGACTTTTGAAATAATAATTGGGGAAGAGGACGATCACATGGATGATATTCAAATCGATGCCGATGAGGTTGTAAACCAAGAGGACTTGGAACTACTTAATCGCTAGACATTGATGGCACCAAGGATGAGGTTGAGTCAACACCTCATGATAGTGACGATGACATTTTGGAGGGCCCATCCGCAGAGGATCCCATTGTAGATGACTACTTCACCATGATCTTGTATGTCTTCCATTTATTTGTCGCATGTTTTTAATTTTTTGTATGAGCTTACTTGATTACGTTATATTACATTTTTCTATGAGCTTACTTGATTACGCTTATATTAATTGATTTATTTTATTTCATTTCATTTCAGACACCAAAATATGAGTGGCGAGGCAAAGATACTCTAGTCAAGGCAGACGCTTGTTTTCCACTCGAGGAGGCAGACGGGCAGCCGCGGCCACTCGAGGAGGCAGAGGGCAGCCACGGCCCCTCCAGAGGATCGGGGTAGCCTCGGCCCTCCAGAGGCACAGGGGTAGCCTGCCCCTCCAGAGGCACAGGCAGCCTCGGCCCCTCCAAGAGGCACAGGGGCAGCCTCGGCCCCTCCAGGAGGCACAGGGGCAGTCGTGGCCACTCGAGGAGGTAGAGGGGCAGCATACTCTAGTCGAGGCAGACGCTTGTTTTCCACTCGAGGAGGCAGACGGGCAGCCACGGCCACTCGAGGAGGCAGAGGGGCAGCCACGGCCCCTCCAGGAGGATCAGGGGTAGCCTCGGCCCCTCCAGGAGGCACAGGGGTAGCCTCGGCCCCTCCAGGAGGCACAGGGGTAGCCGCGGCCCCTCCAGGAGGCACAGGGGCAGCCGCGGCCCCTCCAGGAGGCACAGGGGCAGCCTCGGCCCCTCCAAGAGGCACAGGGGCAGCCTCGGCCCCTCCAGGAGGCACAGGGGCAGTCGTGGCCACTCGAGGAGGTAGAGGGGTAGCCATGGCCCCTCGAGGAGGCAGAGGGGCAGCCGCGGCCTCTCGAGGGGGCAGCGGGGGGTCTACCGCTAGTAGATCGTGCCTCAGACTCTGCAGCCCTCGGCCGATGATGTGGAGTATGAGCACCGTGAGGCGGAGGGTGAGGAGGAAGAGCACCCTGAGGCGGCGGAGGGTGAGGAGGATGAGCACCATGAGGCACAAGAATTTTGGATGCAAGGACCTACGAACCTGCCACGACGACCAACCCGAGAGGAGGAGAAGATCATCATCGCTTTCATATGCACACGTGAAGAAACTGCTTACACTTTCACTAATTTAGCCCACTTAATTGCATACCTCAAAAAACTAATATGCAGCAATGGCGAGAAGAAGGCGGGGTGACAAATGTAGACTTCGAATGGCATCATTGGCGTGTTGATTCGATGGCACTTCCTGGGTTGGTCACCTCAGAGAAGGCGGAGCCTGCATGGACATGGTGCCACCACAGGTCACAAGATACCGCCACAAGAAGGAGAGGTTCCATTTGACAGCTGTTTGCAGCGGGTGGAGGAAAGTTTTTGGGTAAGTGACTGAATATTCAAATCTGCTTCTATGTGTTCCTATGCATGTTAGGGTTGATTAGGTCACAACTCTCGAGTCTCAATTTAGTGACTAGATGACTAGATGAGGCATAAATGTTTGGGTAAAACAATGGCCCCAATGTTCAATCACCTATCTAAATTCTGACTTCCAACACACTAACCTTTTGCCTCTTTTGGATGTTTAGTAGCCAAGTAATAAATGTCAACTAACTTAATCATCTTATTCTTTATCAATTCCTTTTCGCTTTCATCAAGTAACTTAATCATCTTATTCTTTATCAATTCCTTTTCGCTTTCATCAAGTAACTTAATCATCTTATTCTTTATCAATTCCTTTTCGCTTTCATCAACTAACTTAATCATCTTATTCTTTATCAATTCTTTATTCTTGGATTGTAGTGGTGGTTTCGATGAAATTTGAGGGACAGAAGTCGAGTCCAGAGAGTGTCACAGAATTGTGTTAAAAAGTCGATCCCACGATGTTCTAATGGCACGATCCAAGCGGTCATCTGTTACTACACAAGTCCTTGGGCAAAGAATTCAGAGGGTCGACGCTGTGTAAAGCGTATCACTTTGGACGAGTACATGCAGGTAACGAACTGAACAAACGATGTCCTTTTGATTACAATCAACTCTAGTTTATTCATATTTAACACTTGGTTAATTTTAGGCAATACCTTGGTGGGCCCTTAAGTGTTAAAATGCATGGCGGCGGATTGCCCAAGACAGGTGGTGCAATGAACGATGGCTACAGGACTCTCGTGCTGCTAGGGAGCGGAGATTGTTGATGGACGGGACAGCACATCGTCAGGGCAGCTCCTCCATGGCACGTTACAAGAAGAACCTGGTAGGTCAACATGTTCATATTGATTGTATGTTGCAGATATATATTTATTGACTGCCGTGGTTTTTTGGGTGCGTGAAAAGGTATGAGAGGCCTGTCTCGATATGGAGGCATATGTAGCAGCTAGGAGGGTGATCAGAGGGCACCTTAATGCGGCCAATACGACAGAGAACTTGGTACGATTTCTGATCATTTTGTCCCTGATGATTTTCGCTCCCTAATGATTTTGTCCAACAGGCTGCATATACTGATGCTGCTAAGGAGATTCATGGCCCGGAGTACGACGTCATGAATTCACCACTAGACGTGAGTGCTGTGTACAAGGCTGGAAAGGGGAAGAAACATGGTCGTTTCTTCATGGGTGCCGGGTACATTAGCACACCGACAACCCTCTCGGAGGTCTAATCCACGAGTGCTGCATCAACTGATGAAGTACACCTTCAAGGTCGACAGCAACCATCACATGTTTCCCGCCTCGCCGAGCTTCAAAGCAATGCGACAGAAATTGAGGCTAGATAAATTGTCGACGATCGAATCGCCGATCTTACTTAAAATAAACGAGGAAAATGACGTGGAATATCCCGGAATGGAATGGCGGTCGCTCTTTATTGATATGAACTGGATTTACAAGATGTGGCTAAGTACTACCCTCAATTACATCAATGGAGGAATGTTTAACCCGCAATCGACTTAGAATATGAGTCTAAGGTCGATTATCTAGCTTCTAATTCCACCGCTTAGGCTTCAGGCATATCTTTGCCTTGGCCTTGTTTTGTGTGTCGCCTATCGCCTCCCTTCTTGTCTCTCGCCTCTTTCTTCCTTTCGCCTTCGTGCTTCACCTTTAAATAACTTCCAAGAGGTGGCGCATTACTCTGGAGAAGACGCCCTCGGTGAAGCGCTACGATCGGTCGAACGGTAGAGAAGTTAGCAATGTGCTAATTTCCTTGCGTTGCTTGTGAAAAGCTTAACCGTAGGGTGGTTAATAGTCGATGTCTCGTGGTTGTACCATCGCATGGTTTGGAACGATAACACGGTTCCATTCATCATACGATAAGAAATACCATTCAAGAATTTTACGAGCGGTTATCCGGTCGGGATTAGGCACAAAGCCTCATCCGACCAGTGGTACCCATTAAGTAACCTTCGAATACTAACGACTGTGGAGGTCGTCGATCTTAGGGTTACGACCATGAAGACGTATGGTCTTTTATTATATATTAAAATAATACATAGATGTTTTAATCCTCGCTACCTAGCCCCGAACTTTAAATGAACCGATGTATATACCTTTTTCGATGAAATCGATCGGCGTAACCCATTTAATGTCGTGGTATACGGTGGTCTGTGTTCACTTTAAAGTTGAGAACTTGCCTTGGGAAACGAAGAGTTCCTCTGTCTGCTTGAACAAAAAGAAGCTTTTTGTCGCTTGGACTTTGTGGGAATCCTTCAAAGTATCGGAAGTTTATAAAATCTTCTCTCGCCGGGCTCTTAGAATTTTTATGCTTCCAAAATCCCTTCGATCCCCTTTAGCTTCTCGCCAAGAAATCCTCCGAGCCTTTTCTGTTCTTCCGACCACAAAGTCTTCAACTTCCACTACTCATCCTTGAGGATTTTCGCCATGTCGGAGCAAATTACTTAATTGGTTGCCTTCGAATTGGGCAAGAAAAAGCTTGAGGCTTTGGCGAAGATGGGAATGCTCCCAGATAGAAATCGATTAATTGGAGACCGCGATCGGAGAGCATTTTCCGAGCCGTGAAGATGAGGAAATCCTGCTTTTCTCACCTACATCGAATGTGGGCCGAGATTACGGTACACAAATTCCTCCTCCGCGTTCTTGAACATTACGGGTGGAATTAGTGAATTTGGCCCCAAATTCGATCGCAAATATCAAGATTTTCGATATTTGTGTGAGGCATACCGAATACAACCGAACTTGAAGCTCTTTAGTTATTTCTACCGCATGGTGATGGGAAAATCATGGCAAAATCTGAAGCGACTCTGGGGAATGCACATTGCGCCTTCATGACGGAAGGCCGATGAGTACATCCTCATGTACGCGAAATCTTCGTGGTCGCTATGGAAAAATAATGGTTTTACATGACGGTTACGAAGACGATGGCCTCTACTACCGAACTAGAGCAAGTGAAAACCCCAAATGGAAGGAGACCGAAGAAGACAGGATAGTCAAAAGATGGGCGGATGCCATCTATGACTTATTGAGTCGAGGGCCCGACTTCGTGGCATGTGGTGAAGGATTTCACCTTTCGCCGATTAGCCCATTGAAGCTCCTGACTCATTCCCCGCTGGTGCCTTGATCGTGATGAAGCTACCTCGGAAGGTGGTAAGTCTTTGAGATAAATTCGATCGGTATTTTGATTTGATTAATGTATTACCTTAAAATATGTCTATTCTTCCTTCATTAAAGCTCTTTCCGGGAAATTAGAGAACGAGTCAAGATGATCTGTAAGGGGAGCCCGAGAAAAGGTCAATGCCCCAAGATCTTAGCCAGAACTCCTATTGAAGGAGACTGCAAGGCTTAAGGTAATTTAATCAAAATTCCTTTTACCATGTGTATACATATATTCCACCAGATTTCCAATCGTGTTTACTTTTGCAATGGCCGGATTGCGAATCATACAACTGGTGAGGATCAACGCCCCACCTTAGTTCCGACCGAGTCGCGCCTCGAGGCACTTGAAGGAGATGAATCCTCGAGGTAATAGAACATTTCGAATCATATATGTACGAATTTTTTAGATAAAGGATTTCTTCACCCAATCAAATTTGTTCTTTGATTTAGGTGGATAAGTTCGAGGCCCGCAGAATGTAATCATGCGGAGGTCAGAGACTCCAGAGTGGTCGCACGACCTTACTTATTCTTAATCAAACAATCGATCCGAGATTGATGAAACCACTCCTCCCACCGTATAGTCGAAATGCGGTCCTTGATGAACCGATCGAGGACATAGCTTCCGACATCTTGTTGGAGGATGTGAGGGTTCCAATAAACCTTGCCGGGTCCGTAACCAAAGAAAATTGGAGGAGAAGAAAAGGAAGGCTAGCGGCATGATTTCTCTCTTGCTGCTTTTGAGTCAAATCCCTGAGATTAACAAGGTATGTACAAATGAAAGTGGTCGATAAGTATGTACCTCTAATAATTCCTTGATGATTTGATACTTTGAACTTCCCATCTTCGGTTTGCATAGGTCTTCGGTGTTCCGTCGCTTCCACTGTGTTCTTCCCGAGGACTGGCACTGTGGAAGTTCCCCATCAGAGCACTTCTCGGACAAAGTTCCCGAGGAAATAGTGGTCAAGAAGCCCCGAGCAGTGACAAGGGCAACGGTTGAGTTGGATCCTTTGGTGATTGAAACCCCTTCAGGAGGTAGATGCCTCGAGAGGTCTCAACAGTTCCGATCATCGTTGATAACCCTTCTCAACCTAACAAGTTCCTTTTCGCCCCGATTTATCGAGGATAAGGAGCTTGATGAGGCGTGGTAGAAAGTATCGGATACTCAACTCAAGATGCACCTGATTTGATTTTTGCCGGTTATAATGACCAGCAATTCGTAAGTATTCTACTTACCACTTCATAGCTCTTCTTTAAAAAGTTTATAAGAAACTTAAGAAAGAGAACGCTATTTGTGTAGCATTTGGTCGAGAACTTTGTCAGGATCGGAGGATCGACCCAAATGAGTTAAGGACTTGGAGCAAAAGCACTCGAGTTGGAAAGTAAGAACTTTTCCTTTTGAACTTTTGTTTCTTCTTCAATACTTTGCTCCTCTACAATTATTCTCCTTATCGTATTCGATAGATCCGGAGAAAATAAAAGAGGAGGTTGTGGTGAGAAAGCCAAGACAAACTCTTCTTGAAGAAGAAATAAAGCTAAAGATCACCATTTGTCAAGCAAGTTCACTAAAGACAGGTTGATCGTCAAGCAACGACCAAATATGAAACACTTAGCAAAACAAATGAAGGTAATATGTCGTAAGCTTGATTTTTCCTTCACTTATGCTTGTGTTCATTAACTGATTTGTTTTTGCAGAGCAAACGAAATGCCGAACAGAGTAAAGGAAACTCAAATTTGAGCAGATAAGGAGGCGCTCTTGCTCAAAATATTGATGAAAAGATTCATGCTTTGAACAAGATGATCTTTGATATGGGATCGGATCAAGCCTCGCCTTCCTTAGGAGATCCAATAGAGAAAATGAACTATTTGGGTCAACTTCTAGAGGACCTTAAAGTTCTCGCTCAAAACTACTCTTGACGAATTATGCCTGTGCCCTAAAAACAAAGCGCTGCAGTGGAGTTAGTTTTGCTTTGGCAAAACTGAAAGCTTCCGACCCTCCATAGATCTCCAAGTCTGTTAAAGATGACTTCAATCGCCCACTGAGGAGGCTACCAAGTTCATGGAAGAACTCAGGCCACTCGGAGATATAGTTGTAGAGGAGATGGAGGTCTAATCTCCGACAAACAATGAGTTAGGCTGGGAATATTTCTTAGAGTAGGTTCTGCAAGTGTAAAAATATTTGAATATCTATGAAAACTTACCTTTTATGTCATTGACAAAGCTTTTGTTTATCCTGCTTGACTTTTTTTAAATTCTCAGATATTTCCTAGCCCCGAACGCTTTATAGTAGAAGAACGTTATCGCAAGCAAAGGAGCCAAGAAAGAGAATAAAAGAGGTCATAACCATGTATGTGAGTTTTTGAAGGTATGTTTGGACATGTAAGACAAAATCGATCGTTATAAAGATTAGGAAATCAAATGTGGTCAGACTAACAGATGATTTCGACTAGTTATAGATCTTTGTTTGTCATAATGGAAATACCAATAAAAAACACTATATATGGTCGGAAAAAGACTTTGTCAAACTTGACATAAGAAGAAATGCAAATATGTATGCAACAAATTATAAGTGAACTTTGTTTATATCTATTGTCCCATAACTGCCTGAACTAATGCTAAGACACAAGGCATACGACACATTTCTTGAAACGTGTTCAAATTCTATATCCGATCGTAGCGAGGATCGAAGAAAAGAACCGTCGCTAGGAAGCTCCTTCCATTAAGGTGACCACGTGTGAAAAAGGAGAGACTTCGACTAGGAGGCTTTCCGTGTCCCACCAAGAACTGACAAGAATAGACCGTAATCTTAAAATAATGAAGCATAATCTTCGAATCGTAAGCATATCATTCATGAGATAGTTAGTTGTGTGGCGCTCGATTACTCATTTTCTTTGAGAAAAGAGTGTAGTCGCGTGGGAATCATTTGAAGAAAAATGCTCACGACTAGGACCATAGAGTATCGAGATCCTTAAAAGGATATCGAGAGAAAAATGTCTTCTCCACTGCACTAACAATAATAAACCACTGTAATGTAGGTGTATATATATAAGCAAGGTTGCACTTCTTAATTAATTAATGAATTTAATGAAATTGAAATTGAAAGAAATGAAAGAATGAAAATTAAACATAGAACTTACGAATTGATCGATGTTCCAAGAATTTGACAAAATTTGCCCATCGACATAGCCAACAGACGAACTCGGTCGGGTTACTTGACCACGCAGTAAGGACCTTCCCATTTAGGAGAAAGTTTATTGCGATTTGTTTGGCTCAATTTTTCTCGAGAACCAGATCACCTCTGAAGAAGGTCAGCGAGGTCGCACCTTACGACTATGGTACCTTCGCATGGCTTGTTGGTAGACCGCCGATCGTATAAGGGCTTGGTTTCGCTGTTCTTCAAGGAAATCGACGCTGCCGAAGTCGCTGCTCATTCTCGATCATTTTCGCAAAACGATCGCCGGCGAGCCAATTTTGAGTTCGGAGGAAGCATAGCTTCAAAGACCATAAACCAAAAAGAATGGAGTTTCACCGGTCGCACGATCGTCGTGGTTCGAACGCCCATAACACGTAGGGAAGTTCTTTAACCAAGCGCTGACCGCTTGATTAATCGGTCAATACTCGGCGTTTGATCCTCGCATAAGGATACCATTAGCTCGCTCAATCGCCTCCGCTGCTCTGCGATGTGCAATGAAGCAAAATGAACTTTGACACCAAGTTCATCGCAGAATTCGGAATTGATCGCCGGAGAATCGGGAACCATTGTGCTCGTGATGATACGATCGGGTACACCAAATCGCGTGATCACATTTTTCAGAGAAATCTCTTAGCGGCCTCGCTTGTTATTTTAACGATCGCTCGGCTTCAATCCATTTTGTAAACGTGTCAATCATGACGAAAAAATTGCCCCGGGTGCTCTTAGGAAAGGTCCCGTAATGTCCATCCCAGGTTGCAAAAGGCCAAGAAAGAGGAATTGTTTGTAAGGCTTGTCTTTGGTGGTGTACTTGTCGGCTATGAAACCGACATTGTACACACTTCATCACAAGCTCTTTTGCATCATGAAGGGCGCTTGGCGAGAATAGCCTTGCCGGAAGGCTTTACCGACTGTGGTTCTCAGAGGAATGGTGTGCTCCACGACACCTTCATGGATTTCGTTAGCAATCTAATGCCATCCGCTTGAGATATGCATCTCATCAACACTCCATGAGATCCTCGCTTATACAAGGTACTTTCGATTAGAGTGTATGATTTGGCTTTTAGTATATACGATCAGCCTCTACATCATCTTCTAGAATTGTGTCATGTCAAGATAATTGTAGATCGATGTCATCCATCTCTACCTTGATCGTGATAAATACCAACCGTCAACGACACGTGGAGCATCCATGTTCCCTTGATTAGTTTGTTCAACTTGCAAAGAATCATGTATGTTCTCAAGGCTCAACTACCGAGGGTGAATTGAGTTGCTCGAGAAAAACTCCGGCGGGGACAGCCGACCTCGTGGAGGCCATCCGTGCTAACCGGTTCCGCGAGAAAGTTTTCCTTTCTAGGAATATGTTGATCTGAAAACCGAAGAAGTGCTTTTCGAAGTTTTCGATTCCGCCAGATAAGATGACATCTTGGTACTAGAGCATTGATACTTTTTCCCCACTTGATTCGCTACTAGTTGAGAATCGCCTTTCACTAGTAATCATGAATCCGAGCTTAATGAGCCGCTCGAGTCCCGCCAAGAAACCTTCATATTCGCCCACATTATTGGTGGCGGGAAAATTTAACCGGATGGCATACTTGATGTGTTCGCCAAGAGGGATATCAAGACCACTCCACCCCGATCCTTGTAACATCAAGGAACCGTCGAATACATTGTCCACTGTCGTGGTGTTCGTACTCGGGTCCTTGGGTGGGTTCGAGGTTTGTCCATTCGCAATGAATTACGCTATTGCACGACTTTATTGTTGTTAAGTGAAATGAAATGGAGATCGAACGCCTCTAGCTCGACCGCCCATTTGGCTATTCGTCCCGATGATTCCTGTTTCAAGGACTTGACCAAGGGATATCCGGTAGGTACGACCACTTTGTGGGCTCGAAAGTAGTGCCTTAGCTTCCTTGAAGACATAAGGAGGCCATAGAGCAACTTTTGTACCGTGGGTATCTTTCCTTTGGTCCATGTAAGACTTCGCCACGTAATAGACCGGTCGTTGGATATTATCCTTTCTACAACCAAGACACCGCTAATCGTCGTGGTGTTGCCGCCACGTAAATTAGCAATGTTTCTCCGGTCTCGAGAAACTAAAACCGGGTACTTGTAAGGTACTTTTAAGTTCCTCAAAGGCATCGCTTTGCCTCTTTAGTCCACTCAAAACTCCCATGTTTCCAAGAAGTTTAAAGAAAGGTAATCCTTTTTCCCTAACCTTGCTATGAACGACTTAACGCGCCATACACCGTTAGTTTTGGACTTCCTTCTTCGTGGTCGGAGGGCGATCCGTCGATGGCGCAATTTTTGCCGGATTTGCTTCAATACCTCTAGCGAAACTAGGAAACCGAAAGTTTTCCAAATGAAACTCCTAACACACACTTTTCCGGATTTAACTTGAGGTTATGTCTTCTCAAGTTATTAAAAGTTTCTTGTAAGTCAGAATGTGGTCGCCAAATTGGTGGTCTTTACGACGGATCGTCAACATAAGCTTCTAGATTCCAACCGATTTGTGGACTAAAAGTTTTTGCATCAACCTTTGAAAAGTTGCACCAAGATTTTTGAGACCAAATGGCATCTTAATATAACAAGAAGTACCATATGGGGTGATGAAGGAAGTTTTCTCTCATCTTCTTTACACATACTAACTGGTGGTACCACAATACGCATCTAAAAACTTAGTAACTCGCACCCGTAAGTAGAGTCTACTAGTTGATCAATGCGGAAGGGGAAAGTCATCCTTCTGACAAGCTTTATTAAGATCTGAAAGTCGATACACATTCGCCATTTCCCATTATTTTTCCTAACCATTACAGATTAGCAAGCCACCGTGGGTGGTCGACTTCACGAATAAATCCCGCCTCGAGAAGCTTGTCAATCTCCGATCGATTGCTTCCTTCCGATCGGGTGCAAAACGTCGAAGTTTCGCTGATCGGTTTTTATCGCCGAGAGCAAGCACGCTCGATCACCTCCCGGGACTCGAGCATATCGGACGCTTGCAAGCAAACACGCCTTGATTTGCTCGGAGGAAGGAGACGAGCGACTCTTCCTATTTAGGGTCGAGTCTTGCCCCGACCGTAATCTTGCGCGGTTGATCTGGTTGTCTGACCCATGTGACGACTTGACGCCGTCCGAGAAGCGCTTTTGTCGAGTAGTACCTCCTTGGTCCGGTCGGATGGTTTGGGCGCCATCTTTGGCTTCGAGTGCTTGACTCGCATGGGAGACGGATTAACCTCTCGGTTGGAAGTTCATCAACCAAAGGCAAAGGATTTCGATCGCATACGTAGCCATTTTCGATCTCCTCGACCAGATGACTCCTTCGCCCCGCATTTTCAAACTTTGATAACCGTAATGCGTGGCTATCAAGAATTTTGCTAATGCCGGTCGATCGAGGATTCCGCTGTATCGCGGATTCAAGTTTACTACATCAAACGGGATCTTCTCTGCTCGAAATTGTCGTTTTTCCAAACGCCACCGGTAGGAAACTTGTCCTATCGGTTTAGCGGTAGAACCCTAACTATGCCATGAAAAGCATATTTCATGTGTTTCACCTTTGACATGGGGACCTGATTTCTTCTAAAGCTCCTACAAATAATATATTCAAGGAACTACCCCATCCACTAAGACCCGATTAACCCGACAATTATTAATAGTTGGTTCAACGACGATGGGGAACCTACCCTCGAGTCGATGGGATGGTGCGATCGTTTTGTCAAGGAAATTATGTGTCCGACCACTTCGAGTGCTTGATTACAGCTTGGAGATTCGACGAGGTTGACCTCCGCCCATGGCCTTCAGATGACGCCTGGACTCGTATGAAGAAGATCCTCCAAAAATCATGTTGACGTGTGTTGGGGATCCCGGTACTCCATCTCCTCGCCGCCATCCTTGTCCTTTTGGAGCTCGCTTTCTCCATGTTCCCAGATTCTTGAAATGGTCCTTACCCGCATAATAATCCTCCAGCTTTCTTCGCCAGACACGACAGTCGCAGATCATGCCCTCGTCACGTGAAGTGGACACCACTTCTTATTCGTCTGGAATCCTTCGGTCGGAACTTTTGCTTTGCTTCGACCGGCATAGTCCTTCTTGCCCTTCCTGATCTTGTCTGGAACGGCGAGGACTTCTTTGTCGTCGGGTCTGCGGTTCTTTTTCTTCTTGAGAGACTTCTTGTTCTTTTTCTCCTGTTTGTCCAGACCGGGCTAGGGAATCTTGTCTTTCCGATCGATGGCTTCACACCACTCGATTGCTTCACTAGCAGTGGCATATTTGTCCGCCATATCAAAAAGCTCAACGGTTGTTCTTGGAGGGTTCATTGCTATGTCCTCCGTAAACCGCCGATTCCTTAGACCTGCTTTTAAAAGCTTTGAATAACAGAGGACTCTGCGACTTCGTGTATAGAGTTACTAACTGGCCGAACCTCTTGATATATTGATGTAAAGTCTCATCGATCCTGCCGATTCGTGGAGATCGCCCTCCTTCCTGTATGTCGACGCACTCGAAGTTGGCAATCGAAGATCACAGAGTTGTTCCTAAGTATATATGGATCCGACCGGTAAGTTTAACAACCACGACCGCGCACCCTTCGAGCACGGTGGGTAAATAGTTGGCCATTACATTCTCATCGCCACCAAAGAGCCTCGATAGCGGTGGTATATATTTGGAGAAATTCCAATGGGTTTTGAGTTCCATTGAATTTGTCCAAGTTGGCTTGGCCGAACCGGCTAGGCTAACGCACGCCTTGGAGCCCAGCAGAGAAGGCTCGACAACCTCGTGATTGATTCATGGCGTCTTCTCCGAAGGTGCGGATTGTAATCGGCCGGAGACCGATCCCTAGGATTGGAACGCTGAACTCCGGTAGTCGATCCGGTCGTGGACATTGATATGATGTCCACGCATCACCACTTGGTTCAAACGATGTCGGAGATCGTTAGGTCCTAGTGGTGGTTCTTCTCGACGCAGGGGGGGAGTATCCTCTTGAAATAGCCTTCTCCCTCGTGACTCCTTGGTCGGAATCGCCGAGGAGGTCTTGGTATCGATCGCTCTCTGGTATGACCGTCGGTTGCCCCTCTTGAGGAGGAGCGTTGGGACGAAGTCCTAGTCGACTTCCTCAACCCCTCTGTTCTCGTCGCCTGCTCACGCATAGTCTGTTGGAGAATTTCGGATACCGACCTACGAGTTGTACAAAATTAGGCGTTCTCGCTAGAGCAGATCGAATTATTTAACATGTTTTGAATACGTAGCAAGTTTTAGATTCTATCAAGGTCTCGTGGTTCATACTGGTCGTGGGTGTACGCCTATCTGAACCTTCCCCGACCTTCGGATTTGTTCGATCTGTCGCTACCACTGGGTGGGCAATGCGAGCGAGTTAACCGATTGACGCCGATTAGTTCCGCTGTTCCGGAAGTTGGTGCTTGACGGCCGGATCATCTCTAACAACACGTGATGGCGTGGTAGAGTGTAGGACCGCAGGCATCTTGATCTTCATCTCCGATCGCGTTGACCTCGTTCTTCCAAAGATTGATCTTCCGATGAGCTTCCATCATAACTAATGGAGAGCTTGTCGCTTCGCGCGTAATCTTCCACGATGGAGATCGGTCGGAGATGAGCACTTCTCGAGGTCTTCACCGATCCGACGAACCGCCGATCGTATGTCGAGTGTGATCATCCCCACATGGCCTACGCACGGTGGAGGTTTCATCGACACCGCTACCAAGTGACGGTTGACTCGAATTGCCGTGTCAAGGAGAGTATCTTTCACCATGATTTCATCAATGGTATAGAGTTTTCCGGTGATGGAGCTGAAATTTCTTCACTGCTTTACGGCCGAGAAGACCGGCTTGAAGAGATCCTTTGGCATTCGAATCTGGTCTGAACGGCGGTTCTCTAGTTGCGCCACCGGTAGTGGCGGCAAGATCTTCATCCATCCGACGACCTCGCTAACGCCGGCGACGCGCGAGCCGCGAGGAGGATGAGGAGGATGACTCGCCATTTTCTTCCATGGCGCGGATACATCCTTCCATGTCGAGGTTGGCGAGTCCGCCAAATCGAACGATTTTCCTCATCCCAAACTCCGCATAGTCGCATGAGCGATTGCGAGTTTTGGGTGAGGATTTTCTTAATGAAAAGAAAAAAATTTCTTCAGAAACTTACGCCTTCTTCCCCACGGACGGCGCCCGGTTGTCGATTTATCGAATCGCCGATCTTACTTAAAATAAACGAGGAAAATGACGTGGAATATCCCGGAATGGAATGGGGTCGCTTTTATTGATATGAACTGGATTTACAAGATGTGGCTAAGTACTACCCTGAATTACATCGAATGGAGGAATGTTTAACCGCAATCGACTTAGAATATGAGTCTAAGGTGATTATCTAGCTTCTAATTCCACCGCTTAGGCTTCAGGCATATCTTTGCCTTGGCCTTGTTTTGTGTGTCGCCTATCGTCTCCCTTCTTGTCTCTGTCCCTCTTTCTTCCTTTCGTCTTCGTGCTTCACCTTTAAATAACTTCCAAGAGGTGGCGATTACTCTGGAGAAGACGCCCTCGGTGAAGCGCTACGATCGGTCGGAGCGGTAGAGAAGTTAGCAATGTGCTAACTTCCTTGCGATTGCTTGTGAAAAGCTTAACCGTAGGGTGGTTAATAGTCGATGTCTCGTGGTTGTACCATCGCATGGTTTGGAACGATAACACGTGTTCCATTCATCATACGATAAGAAATACCATTCAAGAATTTTACGAGCGGTTATCTGGTCGGGATTAGGCACAAAGCCTCATCCCACAGTGGTACCCATTAAGTAACCTTCGAATACTAACGACCGAGGAGGTCGCTGGCCTTAGGGTTACGACCATGAAGACGTATGGTCTTTTATTATATATTAAAATAATACATAGATGTTTTAATCCTCGTCAACAGCAAGTTGGAGCAAATGCTCCTGCGCAGTTAGTTGGGCGTGGTAGTACAATAACAAAGTAATATGCAATATATATATATATATATATATATATATATATATATATCATACTTGGCTAATGTATGGCAATGTGCAAACAAATATGCAGCACTTTCGACCGGACTCGACTTAATGCCTCTCCGTCGGGGAACCACTACCTCCCTTATCTGCTCCGGTTAGTAACTGCATACTGATTATTATATTGTTAGTCTCTTATGACTGCTTGATTCAGAAGACATTGAAATGACATGCAATGTAATTATTGGTCGCTATCGCAAATTTCTTATAATGCGATTTCTTATGAAAATGTAGGAACGGCGGGATCGATTCTTCGCTAATGCTCAAGTCAAGATGTTTGGTCCTAATGTTCACACGACGTCCATCGCCGAGAGGCCACCACTGTGTGCTTGCTATTTTCATGATCTACTAAAAGGATACCAATATTAGAAAACATTCACAATCGGTGATTGCTAAAAATGGATAAAAATGGCTTCATATATAACTAATTCTCTATATCTATATCATAAATTCTTTTGAAATGTGTCAACATATAATAATTTGTATGTACACTCCTTTCTATGAATTTGATGAAAAGTGCTTGAGACATAAATGTTGATCAAGAGTTCACAATGACAAAATATTGAGAGTTGAGTTTAACATTTTTAGCACTGTGCTTTTCATGTTCTATATTGTTAGGTGCTAATAAGCACGCCAACATATGAATTTGCGAGCTTTTAAAAGGTACATCATACAAGTGGATACCATGCATGTAATTATATATCTAACAAGATATCACTCCTCGCACCTCTTAATTAAGTCCATATATAGTTTCACTCATTCCTTTTACAAGAGTACATCATTATACTCAAATTTCTCTTGCATGTCTTTGTAGATGACATAAGTAAATGATCAATTAGGCCACAAGCTAGCTGCCCACACCCTGAGCATGCCCTTAACTGATTTGCCATGTTATTAGGTTGCTCATCATGATTTAAAGGAATTTTTTTGCTTTGTCAATAGTTTGGTTAATTATCTTTTCATGCGTCAATTCCTAACTTTTGTTGTAACATGGCACTAATATTAAGTTTTGCTCTATCTGCAGAACTTTGAAAATGATGCTCTCATGCACGGAAGATTGAAGCAGGAAACTTTGTGCATTCAAATGGTTGTAATGATACTTGCTATTTGGAACTGTCATATGTATAATAATGCCTTATGCTTACATTTTCGAACTTGAACTTGAATGTTGTGAGCTCGGGAACTGTTATGATGCCTTTTTTCGATCTATACATATATATATACATATAGTGTGGAATGGATGGATGGATGGATTATTTGATAGCTGTGGAATGGATGGATGGATTATTTGATTGCTGTGGAATGGATGGATGGATTATTTGACTACTGTGGAATGGATTTTAAATGAATTTGTGAAAATTGGGGTTCAGCTGGTTTGTCGTTTTCCCGAGTGTCTTCTCGCTTTCCCGAGTGTTTAGCACTCGGGAAATAGACCAAAACTTTCCCGAGTGTCGACACTCGGCAAATAGACCAAACTTTCCCGAGTGTCGACACTCGGTAAAGAGACACTCGGGAAAGCGACAAAAAACTTTCCCGAGTGTCGACACTCGGGAACACTTGACCCGTGGCAATTTCCTGCGGATCCGATGGAAACTTTCCCAAGTGTCTTTTCCACAGATGCGAGTGTTGACACTCGAATACTTCCGCTCTGGGTTGGGAAGCCGTTCAGCATTGTTTTTTGCCGAGTGTCTATCTTTCCCGAGTGTCTACAGATGCACTCGGGAAAGTGATGTTTCCCAAGTGTAACACTCGGGAAACCGATTTTCTCCCGACTAATCTATCCCAAGTGCTGTTTCCCGAGTGTGACACTCGGGAAATTTATTTCCCGAGTGTGTATCCCCTTTTCCCGAGTGTTTTTGGCACTCGGGAAAAATCCTGTTTCTGGTAGTGCTACTACAAATTTATCCACAAAATCACACGCTTGAACCTGTCTAATCGAGCATGCAAGAATAGACGCATGAAACTCCCATGAATTCAAAATGAATTCACGAGAACAACAGGAGACGAGACCTTACAATATGATGCCAACATAGATTTAGCAGTAGCTAACTTGATAAAAATAACGTAGCGAAGTGTAAAAATAGATAGAGGTGTTGCATGGCTATTTATTGATGGACTGCACTAACCGCCGACACACCTAACCTGGAAACAAAGAAAATAATATAATTATATTTTCCCGATGATCTCGTCGATTCAAGTCAAAGCGGTGAGGCAAAACCATGGTGGGGCCTTGGGCTGCATGCATACACCGGAGAGACAATTCTTGAATGAATCATGATGGCACACCGGAGGTGAAGCGAAAACCATACTTTTTAATACCCCTTCGGAGGCCATATCGATTTGACTCTTGGAATGGTACATTTCGGTGCCGATCCATACCGTTGTTCAGTTCTGGTGTTTAATATAATAATATATATTTATAAGTATATATATGCTTAATTATATGTATACTAAATTTCACTTGCAACTCTAAATACATAGTAGTAGGATCAAGTATAACATATACTTCAATGAGTTAAATTGATGCTATTTTCAATTCTACCGGTATAGCAGGCATTATCTATTATCGATGCTAGTATGACCGGTATCCAGCTAGGATGACCAGGCATGAAACCACAAGCTACTTTGGTGGAGAAGTAGAAATCTTGGAAGAAACATGCTCATGGAAGCATGACCGTTTCAGCATGGACTGCCTTGGTCCTACGGTGCAGCTTTCAATGCAGTTGAGCCTGTCGGTTATCACACTGCGGACTAAGTAGTCAGGCAGACACTCATAGGACCGGCTTGTCATAGCATTATTGCGACAAATTTTTAGCATATAGGAACAGAGATGTAACATCCCACTATTTCAAACTACCACTACTACAAAACAGGCAATAGTAGATGCCTCATCACGGACGGTTAAAATGGAACCGTCTATGTTGGGGCTATCGGCACAAGGCATTTGCCGTGCCAGCCTATCACAGACGGTTTAGCTTACAAACCATTTGTGAAAGTCATTATCACGCAGCGGTTTGTGAATAGAACTGCTCAGGATATTCACGACGGTTTCTAATGAGAACTGCTCTGCGATAATCCAGTTTAATCATAGATTCGTTCTCATTAGGAACCGTCAGGACTATCATGAGCGGTTTCTAATGAGAACCGTCTATGATTAGCTGGATTATCACATACGGTTCTTATTAGGAACCGCTCAGGATAATTACACGTATGGTTCTTAATGAGAACCGCTCAGGATATCGGTTATCACTGCATTTGTTCTAATTAGAAACCGCTCGCGATATCTCGCATTATATAAATTGCGCCGACACATCTCTTCCGCCAGACTCTCGCCAGACTCGCTGCTCTGAAGGCCCGACACAACTTCGCCAGACCGCCGCTCTGAGGCCCGACACAACTTCGCCACACTACCAAGATCGCCATCGCCTCTGCCGCTATGGAGCAACCCTGCCTCTGCCGCAACCCTGCCACTGGCTCCACTTAGATCTGCTCCTCCTCCCCCATGCGCCACTTCCCTGCCCTAGCTCCTCCAACCTACGGTTCCTCCCCCGTTGCGCCAGCTTAGAGAGGTGAAGGTTGGACCCCCTGCCCCTAGCGCCTCCTCCACCCCGCTGCCTCCTCCCCCATTGCGCCACATGCACCTTGCCGTGCCTCCACCCCCATTGCGCCACCTTAGAGAGGAGAAGGAAAGGAGAGGAATCGTATTTTCTTCGTGAGCTCCGAGGGTAATGATCTATAACCCTTATGTTTGCTATAAATTAATCGCTAATCAATTTAAGTATGTTTGGTAAATAGGAATTGTACGTACTTGCGTTTTATTAATATAATTTGACACTAATTTGTTACATGCGTAGCGTAGATGGACCGAAACTGGATGTACAGTGTGAACCGTGTGAGTCAAGAGTACATTAATGGTGTGGTTGCTTTTAGAAGAGCCGCCAAGCAGGATATGTTGAAGAAGGGGATAAATTTTATGTACTATCCATGCATTGATTGCGGTAATATGAAGATGTTTAACAACTCGGCATAGATCGAAGCGCACTTGATTCGAAGGGGTTTCAAAAAAGGGTATACATGTTGGACCAGTCACGGTGAAGAGTAGATTATACCGGAAGTTAATAATGACGACATCGCCGAGGAAGTCAACGATATGCCGGATGTGCACTGTGCTTTTGATAAGGATAGGTCGCACGATGACAATCTGGATCAGATGCTACGCGATGTAGAAAAGAACTACAGTGAGAGATAGTTTTGTAAATTTGAGGGCTTAAGGGAGGACTAGGTGAGACCTTTGTTCCCTGGCTGCAAGCCGGAATACACAAGGTTGTCAACCGTGATTGAACTGTTTAAATTGAAGGCAAGCAATGGTTGGTTCGATAAGAGTTTCACGGCGTTGTTAGGTCTCCTAGCGGACATCCTTCCGGAGGGAAACGTGTTGCCTAGCACCACCTACCAAGCAAAGAAGGTTCTTTGTCCATTGGGAATAGAAGTAGAAAGAATACATGCATGTCCGACCGATTGTATCCTCTACCGTAAAGAGTATGCAGACATGCATGTATGTCCCGTGTGCAAAGCATCCCGATACAAGCGTTAGAATACTACTAAGGTGAAGCAAGGACCTCCTACTAAGATGCTATGGTATCTGCCTGTGATCCCACGTTTGAAGCGTTTATTTGCGAACCCAAAGGGGGCAAGATTGGTGCGTTGGCACTCGGAGGAGCGTAAGAAAGATGGAAAGCTAAGACACCCTGCTGATTCTGCCCAGTGGAGAAACTTTGATCAGAGCTTCGAAGAGTTTGGTGTAGAACCAAGGAACATAAGGTTAGGGTTGAGTACAGATGGAATGAATCCTTTCGGTAACATGAGCAGTCGACATAGCTCCTGGCCCATGAATCTATGCATGTACAACCTTCCTTCTTGGCTGTGTATGAAGCGGAAGTACATTTTGATGTCACTACTTATCCAAGGGCCGAAGCAACATGGGAATGATATTGATGTATACCTAGCTCCATTGCTGGAAGATCTTGTGACACTATGAAACGAAGGGGTACATGTATGGGATGCGTACAAACGAGAGAACTTCACTTTATGCGCCATGTTGTTCTGCACCATCAATGATTTTCTTGCCCTTGGTAACCTGTCGAGCTTCAGTACAAAAGGAGCCAAAGCCTATCCGCACTGCTTAGATGCTATGGAGAGTGTATGGCTGAACAACTCGCAGAAAAGCGTATATATCGCCACCGTAGGTTCCTTCCCAGGAGTCACCCATACCGCAAGATAAAGAAACAATTCGACGGAAATAAGGAGGACGGTTCAGCTCAAAGGGCTTTTAGAGGGAAAGAGGTCTATGATATGGTTAAGGATATCGATGTTGTGCTTGGGAAGGGACGTAAATTAAGAACCCGTGAGAAGAACATCTGGAAGAAGTGGTCAATTTTTTGGGACTTGCCTTATTGGGAGCACTTAGAAGTTTGCCACTACATCGATGTCATGCACGTGGAGAAGAATGCATGTGATAGCTTGATTGGTCTCTTACTGAACATTAGTGGCAAAACAAAGGATGGTGTTAACGCACAGCGTGACTTGGTCGATATGAACATAAGGACCGAGTTAGCGCCGAAAGAGACCGATACAGGACGAATGTACCTTCCCCTAGCTTGCTACACTCTGTCCAAGGCCAAGAGAAATGAACTGTGCCAGAGCTTGCATGGTGTGAAAGTCCTGTATGGTTACTCCGCTAACATTAAGAAACTTGTTTCTATGCAAGATTTGAAATTAATTGGTATGAAGTCTCATGATTGTCATGTGCTGATGACACAAATGCTTCCTGTTGCAATTAGGATTATCTTGCCGAACAAGGTCCAAGTGGCAATCTTGAGGCTATGTTATTTCTTCAACTCAATTGCTCAGAAGGTCATCGATCCCCAAGGACTAGATGCTCTACAGGCCGAGGTGGTGACGACTCTATGTCATCTTGAGATGTATTTCCCTCCATCATTTTTCGATATCATGGTCCATCTCGTTGTTCACCTTGTGAAAGACATAAAGATATACGGCCCTGTGTTCCTACATCTAAGAGATCAGTTTCCTTAGACACATTGTATCTGTTGAAGGAGTTGTAGTTGATCCATCCAAAGTAGAAGCTATTTTGGAATGGAAGCAGCCTACCTCAGTCACTGAAGTGCGTAGTTTTCTCGATTTGGCCGGATACTATAGACGCTTCATTGATGGATTCTCTAAACTCTCCAAACCAATGTCGACCCATCTGCTCAAAAAGGAGATGTATGAATGGACAGAAGCATGTGAAAAGATTTTCCAAGAATTGAAGAAAAGGTTAACCTCTGCACTAGTGTTGACCTTGCCGGATATACACCAGGACTTTGAAGTCTATTGTGATGCTTCTCGCCATGGTCTTAGCTACGTACTCATGCAAGGTGGACAAGTCGTAGCTTATGTGTCCAGACAACTCCGTCCTCACGAAGACAACTATCCAACTCATGATCAAGATTTAGCATCTCTAGTGCATTCCTTAAAGATTTGGTGGTATTACTTGATTGGAAATCATTGTGATATATAAATAGACCATAAGAGTCTCAAGTATATTTTCACCCAGTCGGATCTCAACCTCCAACAAATAAGATGGTTAGAGCTGATTAAGGATTACAATTTGGATGTCCATTACCATCTTGGAAAGGCTAATGTAGTTGCTAATGCATTGAGCCGTAGGTCCTACTATAGTAATGTCATGATTCAGGAGCACCAACCTGAGCTCTACAAGGAGTTTGCAGCACTCAACCTCAAGTTAATAGAGAAAGGCATCCTAGCCGCCGTGGAAGTGCACCCAACTCTAGAAGAGTAGATCAAGACCACTCAAGAAGAACACCCTAGAGCCCACAGATTCAAGCATCTCATGGCTAAAGAAAAATCCCCTAAGATGATCAAAGATCACCAAGAAGTCCTGTGGTATGGGAAACATCTCTTTGTTCCCCATCAGAAGGAACTCAAGGACTTGATACTGAAGGAAGCTCACAAATAATTTGTACATCGCATCCAGCAAAGATCAAAATGTATCAAGACATGAATATTACAGACAGGGCGGAATGAAGAGGGACATCGCCGAATTTGTAGCGTGTTGCGATGTACCAGCGAATCAAAGCTAAACATCAAAGACCTGTAGGATTGCTTCAGCCACTACAGATCCCTCAGTGGAAATGGGAACATATTGGAATGGATTTCATTACTGGTCTACCTCGAACCAAGTCAGGATGTGATTCGGTATGGGTCATAGTTGACAGACTGACAAAAGTTGCTCATTTCATCCCAGTAAAGACAACATTCAAGAGAGAGAAATTGGTCGAGTTATATATGGCTCGTATTGTATGTTTACATGGAGTCCCCAAAAGGATAGGCTCGGATCGAGGTTCTAAGTTTACCTCTCATTTCTGGGCTAGTCTACATGATGCACTTGGAACCCACCTAGATTTTAGTACATCGTATCATCCTCAAACTGATGGTCAGACAGAGAGAACAAATTAGATTATAGAAGACATGCTTCGATCTTGTGGTTTGGAATTTGCCGTAGACTGGGAGAAATGTCTACTGTATGCCGAGTTCGCATACAACAATAGTTTTTAGTCAAGTCTGAGAATGTCCCCGATCGAAGCGCTATATGGAAGAAAATGTAGAACTTCCCTACATTGGTCGAAATCAGGTGTAAGAGCCCAAAAAACCATAAAGGCAGAAATATGGTATTTTTAAAACTTTTTATGTAAGGACTACTCTTGCATGTCTTGCTTGCCATTTCAAGTCTTCATTGGACTGCATCCTATTTTCTTTTGAGGACTGCATCATACTTTCTTATTTGGAATGTCATTCGGCACTACTCTTGCACGTCTTGCTAGCCATTTCAAGTCTTCATTGAACTGCATCCTATTTTCTTTTGAGGACTGCATCATACTTTCTTATTTGGAATGTCATTCGGGACTACTCTTGCACGTCTTGCTTGCCATTTCAAGTCTTCATTGGACTGCATCCTATTTTCTTTTGAGGACTGCATCATACTTTTTTATTTGGAATGTCATACGACATTTAATGCCCGTCACTCAAAACCATCACAACCTCTACACTGTGTTGCCCATACCGTCAACAACATCAACCACTCCTCCTGGATTGGCTGTGCACCTATCTATATAGTTGCTCCAAGTCCTTGTTGCCTCCTGCTGCCTTTCTTCACCACTCTAGTGCTCGCCTTATTTTCTGCTTTCCCCAAGTGATCTAGAGCCCCAGTCAAGCCCAAGCGCTCGCTTCAGCCGAACGCCGTCACCTCGCCGCCATCACCATCGACGCCATCGGGGTCGTCTTTGGCCTCATACTTCTCCCCTCCGACTAGAAGACCTCAAGACATCTCTTCAGGACCACCTACCCGCTTCCATGGAACTGCCCTAAAGATTGAAGACCACCCTCCTTCTTCAAGCCGCTACTAGAGCACGGAGTACGGAGTTCCTCTCGCTGTCACAGTCCACTGTCGTTAGCCCAACTTCGACTAGCTCACTTCCCCAGATCAGTGCTGGTACGTTCCTAGTGGCTCAGATAATCCTCCTTGTTCAAGCAACCCTATTCTTTCTTCCATGTCTCTTTGGATCTGTGGATATCATGGGGATATGCTCACGATCTTAATGTGATGGTACAATTGGCAATAGCTTCTTTGGTTTGTCGAAACGATCGTTTTCGGTTTTGTTGAAACTCTGCTTTCAAACAAGTGTCGGGATAATCGGTAGTACCGGCGTGTATCGCGCGGTACTACCGCTGATGATCTTGGTAGTACCGCTTGTGTTTACGGTAGTACATTGGTAATATTACCACAAGCAAAGCGGTATGGTTTTTCCAGAGAAGATGTTTTTGGGAAGTTTTGGATTTCCTTGAGGAGCGGTGCGATCATCATTATGGGTCTTGATTATCATGATCTTGATAATACCGACCCCTAACACTGCGGTAGTACCGATTTTGTGTCAATCTCTTTTCAATTGGAGAATTGCTTTTGGGTTAGGTCAAGTTCATGGGTATCATGGCATATGTGTTGCATGATGCATGTTTTGACTAACGTGGGTCAAGTTGTGAAGAACTTGTTCCTGATTCGATTTCTTTGTCTATTGATGTGCGGGTTGCTTGGAGGTCAATGACGGTCAACGATTTAGGATGATCGGACTAAGCTTGGAGAGCCGAGGTCCGTAACGATCGGGATGCCGGGTGAGGTCAATGGAGTCAAGCATTGCGCAAGAGGGACAAAGGTGACCGAAGGCGATTCGGTCTGACGGTTCGATCAAGCGGCACGGGTCGGTGCAAGTGCCATGGTGGTTTCGGTGGGGAGCCGGATGGGAGAGACTTGCCGACATGAAGAGAGCCACTGGATCAACCTACACGTGGCGAAGCATGGAGGTGCTTCACGAAGATGGGACTCGGTCTTTGCAAAAAGATCGAGAAGGGGTATTTTGGTAATTTTACCAAATACCACCTTGGTGACCTTTTGCCAACTCACGGCGCAAAGATGGTGCAAGGTGAAGCGGATTAGGTCAAGAGATGAAGACGGCGCTTTAAAACGCGTGCGTATGTGACCCGTTTGTGTTGGGCCTTAACGGGAGCCCATTAGGGTTCAATCTTCTAGAAGGTTTAGCCTCCACTATAAATAGGAGAGGGTGCTGGCCAGCACCTCTCAACCCTTTCATTGTGTTTGAAAACCTAGTTTGCTTAGGGAGAGGATTAGTGGAGGTTAGGGTTCTAGAGAGTTGGATTTGATTTCGTGCTCATGTATTGAGTCTTTGTCCTCCTTGATGGAGTGGCTGTAAACCAATACCTCATCAAATCAATCCAAAGAAAGTTCTCTCAAAGATGAGTTCATTTGCTTTCTTTCTCTCTATTTGGTGATTTGAGGTCTTTCTTTGATCCGTGAGTTTTTGCTTGGTTTTTCTTCTTGATCTTGCTTGCTGGGATATGTGGGAACCCATCTAAGGTCATCTTGATCATCATCCACCCACGAGCAAGTTTTGGATCAAGTTTTACGTTTTTGCTCTGCTTTTGAACCCTCCTTCGGTAAAATGCAAAAGATCAAAACTTTGACGTGGATCTTCTCGATCGTTGCTTGAATAGGTTCCTGACATGATTAGGGAGATGTGTTTCAAATTTGGTGGAGTTTGGCCAAGCGGATCAAAAGTTACGCCGATTTTGTTTTCGCTTTTCAGGTGTTAACGGTTCATTCGCTTTGATTTTATCGTTCATGCGAACGACCGACATCGTTTCATCCGGCTTCGACCGACTGCGGTACAACCGCCACTGCTCATCCGGTTCGACCATTACTGTTCATCAGCACTGCTCATAAGGCTGATTTTTGTGTTTTTAGTCGTTTCTTTTGGGGATTTGAAGGATTAAGTACAAGTCTTCCGCTATGCTTATATATATTGATCTTCATAGTTCTCATAGCTATTGAGTCAATATCATGTTTGAATCGGATCAAAGCGAAAAATTGATAGTGCTCCTATTCACCCCCTCTAGTCGCCTTTTCGGTCCAACAAGTGGTATCGAGCCGGTTAGTTCAATCTTGATCTTAACCGTCAGGTCGAACTGGCGATGGATAAGTACTCACCAAGCCGCATGTCTTTGATGGGCTCGACTATGCCTATTGGAAGAATCGCATGCGAGTTTTCCTTGAGAGCGAAGGACAAGCTATATGGGAGGTTGTTCGAGCCCGCCATTTTGCCCGGTTGCTACGCCGGCCAAATGACCCTTTTGGCTAACAACAACAAGGCAAAGAACCTTCTATATGCCGGGCTTGGTAGGCAAGAGTACGATAGGATTTGCAATCTTGCGATCAAGACATGAGATTTGGCACACCCTCGAAACTTACCATGAGGATCGTCCCGGATCAAGCAAGTCGTCGAGAATGTCTACAAGCGAGAGTACAACAAATTCGAGATGCGCCCCGGTGAGAGCATCGATGACGCCTTTACTCGCTTTAACAAGGTGATCAATCGATGAAAGTCATTTGACATTGAGTACTCTCAATCGAGAATGCCACCCACCTCTTGGGTGCAATCAACACCAAGGAGTGGGAGATGAAGGCAAGCGCCATAGAGGAGAACGCCGATCTCTAATCTCACTTTGGAGCTGCTTTATAGCAAGCTAAAGACTCATGAGATCAAGAGAGGCGGTAATCCTAAGAAGGATAACATGGCTTTGGTGGTCGATCCTTTCAAGGGACTCTGATGGTTCTTCCGAGTCTTCTTCCGGTTTTTCTCTTGCGTGTTTATCTGCTATTCAAGAAGAAGAGTTTGAGAGTCTTCCGAGGCTGATTTAGCTCTTTTAGCCAAGAAAGTCACACGCGGGCATATAACAATGTCGAAAAGCAGAAGAGAGGTGGCCCCGTGACATGCTATGAGTGTGGAGAGCTATATCACATCCGCCAACCGCCCTAAGTCAAGGGTAAGGGCAACCACAAGATTGAGAAGCCTACCTGGAAGAAGCCTCAAGGGGGCAAGTCCAAGTATGATGCTGCCAAGCTCATGAAGGCTGCTCACCGGGTCCTTGCCGCTTTTGGAGATCAATCCTTGAGCGATGTGGACTCCGGGAGCGAGGAGGACAAGGAGGAGGAGATCCTCAAGACAAGAAAGGGAAGGCCAAGGACTTCACCCATGTGCTTCATGGCCGACTCACGACGCCGATGACAACGATGAGGTACTTCCATCCTATGATGTCCTTTCCGCTAGATGCGATAACATGTATGAGCAATTGCTTAGTCAGGATAAGGCTTTAAAGTTCACCATGGCTAGGAACAAGGATCTAGAATCACAAGTCAAGAATTTGACATTAGAGATTGTGAATGCTAAGAGTCTAGATGTTGATGAATGTTCATCCTGCCATGCTTTGCACTCCGAACTGTCTAAACTGCAATCTGCTCATGATATTGCTTTGCATCAACTTGAAAATGCTAGAACTGAGCTAATTGATGTTAAATCTGCTCCATGTGAAAAATGCTTAGATTCTAGCAAGTTGGATGCTTCTAGTAATGTGAAATCTAGCTTTTGCTCTTTCTGCTTAGAGCGCGAACATGAAGTTAAGGATATTCTAGAAGCAGTTAGAGCTAAGTTTGCCAAGCTTAAGGATTCAATTGATTCTACATCTTGTGCCTCTTGTGCCGCTTATAAGCTTGAAGTTGCTCATCTTAAGGAGAAACATGCTAGAGCCATTAAGGGCAAGACTTGTGAATCATGTGCTAATATTGAAAAAGAGAATGCATATCTCAAGGATACTTTAGAAAGATTCTCTAATGGTGAAAAACAGTTAAACATGATTCTAGATAAATCTAAAACTCCTTTTAAGAAGCAAGGTTTAGGATACAACTCGCCAGACATGTCCAAGCCTAATGTCATTCGTGTCTTGGAAAATGGCTTAGTTGAATTCAAAACCCAACCTCGCAAAAACTGCTTTTTAAATCTGCGGGGTTTGTCCAACCTTCTTTTAAGCCAAAAGGTGCTTCTCCCAAAGGGTACAAAATACCATTGCACCTATTGCAAGAAGAGTGGACATTTGGTTGAGTTCTATTGGCGAGGTTGAAGAATGCTAAGAAAAATATTGCTAGAATGTCATCTAATCAACCTAGAGCTTTTATGAGACATGGTCACGCACAAAAGAAGAACCCCACCTAGGATTTGTTGCACATGCTCATCACCATGTTCCTAGACAGATGCATCTCATGTTCTCGTTACCATTGCTCAAAATAGAACTCGCTAATAAAGTCAAGGATAGCACATCTGCTTTGCATACTACTGCAGACGAAAGTGTCTCAAGATCGGGTTCCCAAGTCGCTTTTAACTAACCCCATGATTGAGACACATCGCTCTTTGTTCCTTGATTTTCGAGATTGGCGCGAAGGGGAAGAACACATGGTTCGTCGACCGTGTTCACGCCACATGACCGGAGACTCAAGATGGTTCACCTCCTTCACGCGATCAACAGGTGATGCCTTCATCACCTTTGGAGATGATACACAAGGGCGCATTGAAGGAACTGGAATGATTAGGGTGAACGACAAGTTCATTCTCAAGGACGTCGCGCTTGTGTCTAAGCTAAGGTACAATCTCCTTTCGTCTCCTGACTTCTCGATGATGGCTATGAGACTCGTTTTAAGAAGAATGCCTGTCGTGTGCTTGATTCTTTTGGTGAGCTCGTTTTTGGGATTTCTAGAGTTGGTAGAATTTTTGGAGTTGACTTTTCTGAATCGCTTGCCGGATCTCTTAAGTGTTTGATTGCATCTTCTTCTGATATCTGGCTCTGGCACCGATGTTTGGGGCACATTGGTTTTGATCATCTAACACGAGTTAGCGGCCTTGATCTCATGAGAGGTTTGCCTAAACTCAAAGTCATCAAGGATGTCAGATGTAAGCGCTGTAGGCATGGCAAGCAAGTTGCCGCCTCACACCCATCATTGACTATGGTCATGACTGATGGACCGGGACAGTTACTTCATATGGATACTGTTGGTCCTGCTAGGGTTCGGTCAGTCGGTGGCAATTGGTACATTCTTGTCATAGTCGATGATTTTTCGAGATACTCTTGGGTGTTCTTTCTTGCTTCGAAGGATGAGGCTTTTGATCATTTTCATGACCTTGTTCTTCGTTTGGCTTCTGAACTTCCTGGTGCTTTGAGAGCGATCCGTAGTGACAATGGCACGGAGTTCAAGAATGCTTCTTTTGCCTCTTTTGTGCCGAGCGCCAGATTGAGCATCGCTTCTCTCCACACGCCCCTCAAAGAAAATGGCGCTGTGGAAAGGAAGAACAGACTCTAGTTGAGATGGCTAGAACGATGTTTGATGAGTATAGCACACCGAGGAGGTTTTGGGCGAAGCTATTGCTACAGACTTGCCATATTTCAAACCGTGTCTTTTTGAGACCGTCTTTGGGCAAGACTTCATATGAGCTTCGCTTTTGGCGAAAAACCCTCTGTCTCTCACTTTCGAGTCTTTGGATCAAGTGTTTTATTCTCAAGACAGGAACCTAGATAAATTTGAATCAAGGACTTGTGATGGTTTATTTCGGGTTATCCCGCTCATTCGAGGGTTTTCGGTTTTTAATGTTGAAACTAACATTGTCCAGAGACATGCAATGTCACTTTTGATGAGACTAGCCCCGAGCTAGATCCGATGTTTCGTGACTTACAGTGACAGAGAGCATTTTTGTTGAAGAAGATGAGGATGAACTTGATACTACTCCTCCACATTCTCGATGTTCCCGCCCAAGCGCCCAAGCTCTGAACCAAGAACGATCGCTTCACCTCCAATTGAGGCTCTGCCAGATCTTCGCTCGCCGCCAGATACTGCGGAGGTCGAGGAACGCTATCTCCTCCAGCGCCTTTGCACATTCGAAGCAACACCTCCCGGATCGATGATTGGTAATCTCCATGAGCGAGTCACTCGCCTGTATCATGATCCGAGTATTTTCTCTCACTTTGCATTTGTAGCTTCTTTTGAACCCAAAGATATATCACATGCTTTATCTCGATGCTAGTTGGGTCAATGCCATGCATGAGGAGTTAGAGAATTTTGAAAGAAATAAAGTTTGGAACCTTGTAGATCCTCCTAGTGGTCATAATGTAATTGGAACCGCTGGGTGTTTAAAATAAACAAAATGAGGATGGTTCTGTGGTTAGAAACAAGGCTAGGTTGGTAGCTCGGGGTTTTAGCCAGTTGAGGGGTTAGATTTTGATGAGACCTTCGCTCTGTTGCTAGATTAGAAGCCATTCAAGATTTGCTTGCATTTGCTGCATCTAAAGGTTTTAGGTTGCATCAAATGGATGTTAAGAGTGCCTTCTGAATGGTTTTATAGAGGAGGAAGTGTATGTTAGGCAACCCCGGCTTTGAGGATCCCAAGCACCACGATCGTGTTTACAAGTTATCCAAAGCCTTGTATGGTCTTAAGCAAGCCCCTAGAGCCTGGTATGATAGACTTAAGACCTTCTTGCTTAAGAATGATTTTGAAATGGGAAAAGTAGATAAGACTCTTTTCATTCTTAGGCATGGCAATGACTTCCTGCTTGTTCAGATTTATGTTGATGATATTATCTTTGGTGGTTCCTCTAATGCTCTTGTTTCCAGTTTTTCCGAGACTATGTCCAGGAATTTGAGATGAGTATGATGGGAGAGCTCAACTACTTTACGGGGCTACAAATCAAGCAATGCAAGGAAGGATCTTCATCCATCAAACGAAGTACACCAAGGATTTGCTCAAGCGTTTTGAGATGGGTGATTGCAAGTCGATCGCCACTCCCATGGCGACATCGATCGCTTTGGATCCAGATGAGGAAGGAGAAGCCGTGGATCAACGCGAGTACCGCAAAGATGATCGGCTCCTTCAGACTGACGGCCTCAAGACCGACATCCACTTCATGATGCGCCTCTGGCGAGGTTTCAGCGCCACCGAGGACTTCACATCGCCAAGCCGTTAAGCGCATTTTCGTATTTACACTCTACCCTTCAAGATGGCATTTGGTATTCTTGTTCTTCTTCACGTCCATTCGGGGTTTTAGATTCGATTTTATGGTCAGAGGCTAGATAGGAAGAGCACATCCGCACATGTCATTTCTTAGGCACTTCTCTTGTCTCTTGGTCTTCTAGGAAGCGGTCTTCATTGCACAATCCATCTTTGAAAATGAATATGTAGTCTTTGCTAGTTGTCAGAGTCGATTTTGTGGATGGTCTCCACTCTTAAGGTTTTGGGTTAACTTTTGCTAGTGTTCCTCTCTTCTGTGACAACACTTCTGCTATTAACATTGCTAAAAACCCAGTGCAACATTCTAGGACCAAGCACATAGACATTCGCTATCACTTCCTTAGAGATCACGTTGAGAAGGGTGATATTGTGCTGCATTTTGTGGAGTCCGAGGCTCAGTTAGCCGATATCCTCACCAAGCCTTTAGACCCAACAAGATTTGCCACTTTGAGGAGTGAGTTAGGGGTAATTTATCCCTATGGGTTGGTTTGAGGGGGAGTTGGATCTTTTCTGATCTTTCCTTGTTCATTTGATCTTTTCTTGTTTTTCTTTTTGAACTTGTTGATCTTTTTGATCTTTTAGGCTGTTTGAGTTTTTTTTTTTGCATCTCATTGTATCATATTGCATTCATATGAAAAATCCAAAAAGATGCATTGTAATATAAGCTTTTCTGCTTATCTTTTAAAATTGATGAAGCTTTGCTTATTACCCTTTGGAGCTTTAGTGTTTCAAATTCTTGCTCAATGCCATGTCTAGTTCTTTGACTTGCTAGAATTATCATGCTTTCACATGTGTAGCTAAGTCTTTGTCTTTGTATGAGCTAGAACTTGAAAAACAACTTGAACTAAGAAATTAGCAATTTGTGAATTGTTCACCCGATTCATAATTAGTGCTCCTTTTATGACATTGGCCTGTCAAAATTGCTTTGTTAGCTCTTGAATCTAGCTTTGATCATTACTTGAGCTTTTTGTGTTCTTGAGAATCTAAAACCGCTCTTGTGCAAAATAAAAATGATCTCTTTTGTGCGAAAGAACCGATCTCACCAATTCTTTCTCATGAGACCGCTTGCCATGGTACTAGGCATGAACTCGGGGGAGTTTTGGATGACCTAGACCACTCTCTTAAGCTTTTGTTGCTTGGGATGGTCGAGTGAGGCTTGAGATCTAGCACAATGCTAAAAATGCAAATTGTCAAATTGGTTGAAACTTAGGAAGAGATTGTGGATGGCTCCTAGTCCGGATCTTCTTTACTAAGATAGACCTTTATCAACTTGAATATTCATTGCAATTGAAAAACAGTTGAAAATGGGCATTTGAGAAAATTGAGCAAAATGATTCAATTCAGACCTTTTGTCTCTTAATGTGGTCATGGTTAGCTTTTGGATCTCACGCTGACATTTTGACATGGCCAAGATCATTTTAGGATCACTATTGATGAACTTGCTAGATTTGAAGCTTTGCTTAAAATGCTAAAATTCATTGCTTTATATTGAGCCTTCTTGCTTAGCTTTGTTATATATGTTTTATCATGATCTTGCTAGCTATTTTTAGGCTTGATATGTTGTTTATGCAACTTTAGAAATGCTAACTTGTTCTTTTGGGTAATCTCCAAAGCTTCTTGTATTCAAAAATTGAAAAATACAAAAAAAAAATTTTTTGAAGCCACTCCATTGCATTTCATGCATGCTCCATCTTATGCTTTTTCCTCATTCTGCATTTGTCATCTCTGGATGAGAGGAAGGCGTGATTCCTTGATGACTCCATTGTCAAAGGGGGAGAAGATATTGTAAAAATGTTAAAAAGGGGAGAAGTTGTTTGGGGAGAAGATGTTTGAAAAAGGGGGAGTTCTTGGAGAAAAATTGAAAATCTAAGGATCATAGTGAGGGGGAGTTTCTTATTTGCATTCTTATGGTTTTATTGCTACTTCTGAACTCGAATTGCAATTCTTGATCCTCACAATGATCAAAGGTCATATCGAACAATTGTTCTTTCATATGGACCTTAAGTGAGATTTTGACCCGCTTACGAAAATGAAGCTTTCTCACTATCTTTTGTCAGATCTCACTTATCGATACTATTCGGAGCCAACTTGGTCATTTCCTTTGCTTTTTCTTGCATTTGGACCAAGTTGTGCCTTTGAGCTGTCGATCGAAGTTTTTACTTTTTCAAACCTCAAATTTTGCATTTGTGGGAAATTGCCAATGTGTTCATCAAGGGGGAGATTGTGGATATCATGGGGATATGCTCACGATCTTAATGTGATGGTACAATTGGCAATAGCTTCTTTGGTTTGTCGAAACGATCGTTTTCGGTTTTGTTGAAATCTGTTTTCAAAGAAGTGTCGGGATAATCGGTAGTACCGGCGTGTAATCGCGGTACTACCGCTGATCTTGATAGTACCGGCTTGTGTTTACAGTAGTACCGCATGGTATTACCGCAAGCAAAGCGGTATGGTTTTTCCAGAGAAGATGTTTTTGGCAAGTTTTGGATTTCCTTGAGGAGCGATGCGATCAAGATTATGGGTGCGGTACCACCAATCTTGATAATACCGACCCTAACACTGCAGCAGTAGTACCGATTTTGTGCTGAATCTCTTTTCAATTGGAGAATTGCTTTTGGGTTAGGTCAAGTTCATGGGTATCATGGCATATGTGTTGCATGATGCATGTTTTGACTAACGTGGGTCAAGTTGTGAAGAACTTGTTCCGGATTCGATTTCTTTGTCTATTGATGTGCGAGTTGCTTGGAGGTCAATGACGGTCAACGGCGAGGATGATCGGGACTAAGCTTGGAGAGCCGAGGTCCGAAACGATCGGGATGCGGGTGAGGTCAATGGAGTCAAGCATTGCGCAAGAGGGACAAAGGTGACCGAACAGGCGATTCGGTCGACGGAGTTCGATCAAGCGGCACGGGGTCGGTGCAAGTGCCATGGTGGTTTCGGTGGGGAGCCGGATGGGAGAGACTTGCCGACATGAAGAGAGCACCGGATCAACCTACACGTGGCGAAGCATGGAGGTGCTTCACGAAGATGGGACTCGGTCTTTGCAAAAAGATCGAGAAGGGGTATTTTGGTAATTTTACCAAATACCGCCTTGGTGACCTTTTGCCAACTCACGGCGCAAAGATGGTGCAAGGTGAAGCGGATTAGGTCAAGAGATGAAGACGGCGCTTTAAAACGCGTGCGTATGTGACCCGTTTGTGTTGGGCCTTAACGGGAGCCCATTAGGGTTCAATCTTCTAGAAGGTTTAGCCTCCACTATAAATAGGAGAGGGTGCTGGCCAGCACCTCTCAACCCTTTCATTGTGTTTGAAACCCTAGTTTGCTTAGGGAGAGGATTAGTGGAGGTTAGGGTTCTAGAGAGTTGGATTTGATTTCGTGCTCATGTATTGAGTCTTTGTCCTCCTTGATGGAGTGGCTGTAAACTAATACCTCATCAAATCAATCCAAAGAAAGTTCTCTCAAAGATGAGTTCATTTGCTTTCTTTCTCTCTATTTGGTGATTTGAGGTCTTTCTTTGATCCGTGAGTTTTTGCTTGGTTTTTCTTCTTGATCTTGCTTGTTGGGATATGTGGGAACCCATCTAAGGTCATCTTGATCATCATCCACCCACGAGCAAGTTTTGGATCATGTTTTACGTTTTTGCTCGGTTTTGAACCCTCCTTCGGTAAAATGCAAAAAGATCAAAACTTTGACGTGGATCTTCTCGATCGTCGCTTGGAATAGGTTCCTGACATGATTAGGGAGATGTGTTTCAAATTTGGTGAAGTTTGGCCAAGCGGATCAAAAGTTACGTCGATTTTTGTTTTCGTTTTTCAGGCTATTAACTGTTCATTCGCCTGATTTTACTGTTCATGCGGAACAACCGACACTGTTCATCCGGTTCGACCCGACTGCGGTACAACCGCACTGTTCATCCGGTTCGATCGTTACTGTTCATCAGCACTGTTCATAAGGCTGATTTTTGTGTTTTTGGTCGTTTCTTTTGGGGATTTGAAGGGGATTAAGTACAAGTCTTCCGCTATGCTTATATATATTGATCTTCATAGTTCTCATAGCTATTGGAGTCAATATCATGTTTGAATCGGATCAAAGCGAAAAATTGATAGTGCTCCTATTCACCCCCCCTCTAGTCGCCTTTTCGGTCCAACAGGATCTTTCTTTGGCTTCCACTGGCTTGTTCGATCGTGTTAAAGCAGTCGAACCATTGCTTCTTTCGATTACTGTTGTGTAGTCAAAGACTGCTCTCATTCGACTATGCATGGTTAAAAGTCCTTTCCGCAACCTTCCCAGGACCTCCCACAGGTCGTACACTTCCGAGACCTCCCACAAGTTGTACATTCCCACGACCTCCCAGTGGTCGTACACTTCCACAACCTCCCTTAGTCATAACGCTGCCACGACCTCCCATGGTCGTAGCACTCTCACGACGCCCATGGTATTAGCACTCTCACGACCTCCCCTAGTCATAGCACTCTCACGACCTCCCTTGGTCCTAACACTGCCATGACCTCCCTTGGTCGTAGCACCCTCACGACCTCCCCTGGTCTTAGCACTCTCACAACCTACCCTGGTCGTAGCACTTTCATGACCTCCTTTGGTCCTAACACTGCCACGACCTCTCTTAGTCGTAGCACTGCCACGACCTCCCACTAGTCGTACACTTCCACAACCTCCCTTGGTCATAACTCTGCCACAACCTCCCTTGGTCATAGCACTCTCATGACCTCCCTTGGTCATAGCACTCTCATGACCTCCCATGGTCTTAGCACTCTCACGACCTCCCCTGGTCGTAGCACTCTCACGACCTCCCTTCGTCCTAACATTGCCACGACCTCCCTTGGTCGTAGCACCCTCATGACCTCCCCTAGTCTTGGCACTCTCACGACCTCCCTTGGTCTTAGCACTCTCACGACCTCCCCTGGTCGTAGCACTCTCATGACCTCCCTTGGTCCTAACTCTGCCATGACCGCCCTTGGTCGTAGCACTCTCACGACCTCCCCTAGTCTTAGCACTCTCACGACCTCCCCTGGTCGTAGCACTTTCGCGACCTTCCTTGGTCATAACACTTCTGCGACCTCCCCAGGTCGTACACTTCCAAGACCTCCCACTAGTCGCAACACTTCCACGACCTCCCACTGGTCTTAACACTTCCACAACCTCCCACTGGTCGCAACACTTCCACGACCTCCCACTGGTCGTAACACCTCCACGTCCTCCCTTGGTCACAGTAACTCCGCGACCTCCCCTGGTCACAGTAACTCCGCGACGTCCCTCGGTCACAGTAACTCCGCGACCTCCCCTGGTCAACAGTAACTCCGCGACCTCCCTTGGTCAATAGTACCTCCGCGACCTCCCCTGATCAACAGTAACTCCACAACCTCCCCTACTCTGTAACATCCCAAAATTTGGTTTTTCAAAAATATTTTGATTAGTTTAGGTCCCTAGAAAAATTCACCAATTTTATTTGAATTAATAAAGCTCAATTGGGACTTTCATAAATCAAAAACAATTTAATATGATTAATCTCAATATCAACTATTATCAAAACTATTTTATTTGGATTCTATGTGCTTGGATGTATTTTCTAGATTTTGCTAGAAATTTTCTGAGTGCACTTGCTATTTTCTATTTTCCCTTTGTGTTTTCTGCTATTTTCTAAAAAGAAAACAAATATTAAATCTCAGTAAATCAAATGGGCCGAATTCCCTTTTCATTTGGCCCATCTTCTTCCTTTCGGCCGCCATCTACCTCCCTTGCCCATCTCGCCGCTCAGCCCACCAATCCGGCCCACTCCCTATTTCACCCGTGCGCAGCCAACCAAGCCCAACCAGTCCACCCCATATTCTTTTGCGTGCGCACGGTCGCAGCCCAAGCCAGAGCCGAGCGCCCTTTTCTTCGGTTCACTGACTGTGGGCCAGCCGCCGCCGCCCGGTCGTCTTCCTTAGGGATTCCAGCTCCTGTGTCTCCTTCAAACTCTTTAGCGCCACCGCTGCCTCTTGCCAAACCGTATCGCCTTTGCCTCGGGCGCTTGCATTGCCGCCACATCGCTATCTTGTCTGCGCTGCGGTCCGCTGAGAGTCCACTACCAAGACATCACCGGGGCTATAAATAGCCCGGTGAACCTCGTTCTGCGCTTCCCTCGTCACGCCGCCCCGTGCGCCTTCGGTTCGCCACACGCCGCCGCCTCTGAAGCCCTAGGCGCCGCTATCGGAGAGGTCGTCATCGTGCCACATGACCTCGCCAGAGTTGAAGCCAAACCGCCTGCTCCATTGTGGAAGCGGGAAGCTCTTCACCGTCATCTTTTCTGTGCCCCTCCGTCTTCACCAACGCCGCCTGCGGGACCACCGTGCCGCCCTCATCCTGGATCCGTGCTTCTCGACATCGATCCGGCACCGCAGCGTCGTCTCACTTGTGATCCGAGCTGCCACCGCCATTGAAGTTGTCCCTGAGTTCGCATCGGGTGTGCCATCACCGGTGAGGTCCCTTGTCCCTTCCCGCGCTGCCCGCGTCTTAGTACCGTGGTCACCGTCATCGAGCCGCCACCAGAGCTTCATCCTGTGTTGATCTAAAGCGTCTCCGCCTCGGTTTGTTGCGCCGTCCTCACGCCCGTCGGTGACGCGCTCGACCTCACCCGACCCCGCCGGAGCCACCTAGCGCCGCCGCCACCATTGGAAGCTCCACCAAGTGGCCTCCGCTGGAGCCCACTGTTGGCATCCTCCCCAGCCACCTTCGTCGCCCCCCTCGATCTGCTGTCTTCCTTCTAGGTGGGGCCCCTGTTCTTTCTCTCTCCGATTGATGCCATGTCAGCGCCTTTGCCACTCTTTGCCACCTCAGCGTGCCTTGTAGACGCCTACAAATTCCCAAACCCTAAACCCTGGAATCGAACCGTATAGATCTAGTTCACCATGAACCTACTCTATACCTTGTGGACCCCATACGTCAGCCAGCCATCTCAAACCATAGATTTAAACATAACCCTATGACAAATGGGCCCACATGTCAGGTCAAACTCGGTCAAACCCTAAGCCATACCCGGGTAGACTTGGTTCACTATGAGCCGAGTCATTTACTCAGTGACCGTTAGACCCTATTCTGGGAACTCAGTTCGCCGTGCACCTAAACCTTAGCCCGTGGACTTGGTCTATGGACCAATGGCCCACATGTCATCCTCTTTGTCCTTTTCGGAAATTCATTTAATTTCTGAGATCCAATTATCCAATTGGTCCCACATGTCATCCATTGTTTTCATCTTTGTTTCACTTACCAGTGGACCCCACTTGTAAGTCTCCAATTCTAATTATTTATTTTAAATCTAAAGGTATATTCTCTGAATATTCTTTTCTCTCTCAAATTCATCATTTCATGTGATCTTCTAGAGCTCATATCTCTCGCATCCGAACTCCTATTGAGTCCATTCAAATTCCTGAATTCATCTAAATTCCAAATCTATTTATTTGAGATTATTATTTAATTTTTGGAGTTTGTTTGCTCTCTATTATTTATTTATTGGGTTTATTTGCTTGTTTGCGAGTAGACGTTGATACTTCGGGAAGTTCTGTTTAAGGAGCTGAAGATCAAGGAAGTAGAAGATTAAAGTTAAATAAAACCATCATTGTTATAGCAAGGCAAGTTATACCTTTGATCATGTTGAATCCCAGTTTTCTAAAATTAATTTGATTCAAATTACTG
Organism: Phyllostachys edulis; assembly: GCA_036346405.1. Lineage (NCBI taxonomy): Eukaryota > Viridiplantae > Streptophyta > Magnoliopsida > Poales > Poaceae > Phyllostachys > Phyllostachys edulis. Next base: position 75,217,148 of record CM070551.1, on the reverse strand, counting down.
CATTTACTTTAAGTATTTATTTAAAGGGATAATTGAACTTTTGCCATTAAGTATATGTGCAATTACCAGAATACCATCTGATGTCTCAATGACATGTAGGTCCTGGGGCCACATGTCATTGAGACATTGAGTGGAATTCTGGCAATTGGGCGTAAAGTGGTGTGGCAAATATGCCAATCCCCCTTATTTAAATGCTTTTGGGTGTAGTTTTTATCCCATTTGTTATATCCACGTCTATTTGTTATGTCATAATCTTTTGTCACCCTAGATTGGTTTATTTAGCTGGTATTATCGTAGCACCAACGTGGGTTGGTTAGATACGAGTAGATTGCTTAGCCATGCCACAAGTCATCATCTCATGTGAGTTGCAAATATAAACTTGGCTAAGTGATTATGGAACTAAGCGATAAAAATGTGTGTACTATGTGCTATTACTCATTGATGGCATATGTTGCACTTAACCAACAGGGTGGGAAAGGATTTAGAGTGAGGCAAGTGGTGGATACTGTGTGCTACTTTTGGTGGAGCTGTTTGCATGGGCTTAATAACCTGTGTGTGTAGGGATTTGTAGCAACTTGGAAGTCTTGCCTTGGTCAATTAAGGACTTAACTTTGTGCGCCATTGAACTGAGCCTCTCGTACAACCACATGCCTGATGGGACGAGCCTAACTTACTAAGTTATGGAGTCTTGACATTGATTACTCAAGTAGTAGGTTAGGCTGTGTTGCATGGGTGGAGGTGTGCTACCAAGTAGTCACATCACGGGGCGGTTCACTGTGTCACTGTCCAACGATGTGTGTCGGACTTACTTCCTGTGTGGGGTAGTCTGACGTAAAGCACATCGGGAGTGTCAATGCTTGAGATGAAGTTTCTGAAAGGTTTTGTTGTGATCGGCTCCGTACAAGTTGATTGCATCTTGTGGGTAAAGTGTACAAACTCTGCAGAGTGTTAAATCAATCTATTTGAATAGCCGCGTTCGCAGTCATGGACATGCTCGGGGATTTCATACGAGGGGTAGATTTTCATAAAACCTTCGGAAGGGAGCTGTGTGACCTAAGTCATATGGCTATGTGAATAATTTGTTTAGGCTATGTGTCTTTGTGAAATCAAACTGTTAAATTATTATTGTCTATTTGTTTTGAATTATGCTTTTAATCTATTATTTGTATTCAAATTGCAAATATTGCATTTCTCCAAAAGAACCACAGAAGCCATTCCTTTGGAACAAGCCTACATCTATACATTGCATTCTATGGTATGACTTGTGAGTACGGTTGTGTACTCATGCTTGTTGTAAAACATGCAACAGAAGTGAAGGAATCGTCAGCCAACAAGGTCTACTTCAAGGATCGTGGAGAACTAGGTTGCGCTACCCTAGCCGATTGCCTGTGGGCATATGGATGGGCATCACTGAAGTTATTCCGTTACATTCCGCTGCAGCTTCTTTGAGCTTTTTGCCTTCTGAGGCATTAATTGTAAGCTTTGACCTTAAGGTCTTTACTCTGATATTTATTATTACTTGCCTATTTATTAGTCATCTTTGTATATGGAAGTGATATTTCACTAATGTTGCCACTGTGTGCTCTAGCGTGATCCTGGACTAGTGCATTTTACACAGAGGGTCCAGAATTGTATTTTTCGGTCCCGACATGGTCGCAGTAACTCCGCGACCTCCGCTGGTCACAATATCATGACCTCCCCAGGTCACAGTACCTCCGACCTCCCACAGTCACGAGTACCTCCATGACCTCCCTAGTCAATGATGCCTCCACGACCTCCGACTGGTCGTAACACCTCCGCGGCCTTCCCTGGTCACAATACCTCCGGATGTGGATGTTTCCTTTCAAAGGGTTTCCTTTCATTGAATGCATTTGGATTTATTTGAGTTTATTTGATTATTGATTTCAAATTGAGTTTCTCGGGGTTATTTGACTTTTGGTTATTATCGCGTATATAGAAGCCGAAGCTACCGAAGAACCTCCGGTTGTTCCTGGACAAGATCTGCAGAACCTCGACCAAGGCGAGTCAACACTTTGATCATATTGCACCTACCTTTTGCAAATTATGTTGCTTTAAATTATGAAATTGCATCGCTAAGTTTTAACAAACTATGTTGGTCTAGCTCATAGTTAAATGCCTTAACAATAATTGTGTATAAATGTCGCATCCTTGAATTTGGACATTATCCTTTGTCACCCTAGACTTAATGGATTACATACTAGTTGATAAGTCTGTATCTAAGTGTCATGCTTAGCCTTGCTTAGATACAATGTCATGCGGGCATTAAACTGTCCGACCACAATCATTAAAAATGTGTTGAAAGTGATTTGGGGCAGTCGAGGCTGGGAGCCTGGCTGGTACGTTGGACTAAAGAATATTTTCAAAATAAAGAAAAACCCGAAAACTATTTTCCACTCGGGTGGTTGGAAAGAGTGGTTGGTGACGGGGGCACGAGAGAATGTTGGTATGTAGATGTGCCACCCGAGTCAATTAAGGACCGAATCTTGGCATGACCTCTCATGCAAAAACAGTGCAACCACAAGTCCATAATGGGTACGACTTGGCTAACTAATTTGTTCGCCTTGGCGTGGCTTCTCCACTGCTAGGTGTGTGGCATGGGTAAGGGTAAGGGAGCCACAGGAAAACCACATGGCGCAAGAGGGGGCCTCCTGGGAGCGTGGCTCCGGGCGGTGAAACCTTACCGGGTGGAGTTGCATCGAGGTTGAGCATTGTAAAGGCCTTGTGGTAATCTCCCCTTGATTCACATGTCTAAGGAAACGTGTGTATATATCAAGATGATTACCTCTTGTGGGTAAATTGTGCGAACTCTGTAGAGTAAGAAAGCTATCATGATAGTCGTGCTCACGGTCAAGAGCAGTGCTGAGAACTTGCTTGATATAGTTTTAATTTTTACAAAACCACTTGTGATGAAAACGGAAGGCTGGGGTGGGACCCCAGGGATTTGAGAAAGGCCTGGTCGGGGACCAGTGGTAAATACGGGATAGCCCAAGCAATTGGGTGGATGGAGCCACTCAATGGTATAGGAGGTGGGACCTCCACTAGTACTTTACTAATGAAAACTCATTTATGAAAACAGATTGTTCAAAATGCTAAGTCTCAGGATTTTTCTACTACTTATCTATTTCGAACTTGGCTTTGTGCAAATAAAAGAACTCTAAAACTTCCCTTGACTAGCCCTGCATCTATACGATTTGCATTGTGTGTTGGCTTGCGAGTATAGTTGTGTACTCTGGCTTGCCCATTATAATCTTTCAGACCCATGCGATCAAGACCCCTACGACTAATACTACCACTCGGAGGTGGCACCCGGTCGATGAAGTTTAGGTGGGACCCCAATCCTTGCACGTAGGCGAGTGAATGGATCCCTCATGACTTGTTTGCTTCCGCACTTATCTTTTGTTTCTGTACTCTGACTCTTGTAAGATTTCCATTTCATGGCCCTTATGTAAAACAATTAGCTGCACGACCTGTTGTGTATAAATATATATGTTAAGTTGTGTGCTTATATTTACTCAATTGTTCATACGAGTACTGTCCCTACGAGCACCAGTTGCACGGAGCATGAACCGCATTGAGAGTAGTCATACCTCCTCAGGACCTCCTGTACTTCTTTTGTCATATCCTCAGGACCTCCTCCTCAGGACCTCCCTAGGACGTCTCTACAGTGTTCCTCAGGACCTCCCTAGGATGTCTCTACAGTGTTCCTCAAGACCTCCTGTACTTCTTTTGTCGTATCCTCAGGACCTCCTCCTTAGGACCTCCCCAGGACGTCTCTACAGTGTTCCTCAGGACCTCCCCAGGATGTCTCTACAGTGTTCCTTAGGACCTCCCTATGACGACTCTACAGTGTTCCTTAGGACCTCCCTAGGACATCTCTACAGTGTTCCTTAGGACCTCCCAGGACGTCTCTACGGTGTTCCTCAGGACCTCCCCAGGACGACTCTATAGTACTCCGCAGGACCTCCCTATGATGTCTCTACAGTACTCCTCAGGACCTCCCCAGGATGTCTCTACAGTGTTCCTCAGGACCTCCCCAGGACGTCTCTCTACAGTACACCTTAGGACCTCTCCAGAACGTCTCTACAGTACTCCTCAGGACCTCCCCAGGACGTCTCAACATTATTCCTCAAGAGTTCCCCATGACCATTACACGACTTCCTCAGGACCTCTTCAAGACCTCCCAGGATCTCCTCGGGATGACTCCAGGACCTCCTCAGGGTTCCTACAGGACATCTCCGTGACCTTCGGGACCTCTTCAAGACGTCAGAATTCCTTTTTCATCCAAGTTTGGTTCGCAAATAAGGACCTGACCGTAGGTCTACTTTAGATTATTTGGTTATGGAAATGCTCCAAGAATATATCTATGTGTGCTATCTACTGATCCAGGGAATAGCACAGTTGACATAGAGGATTCCAAATCCCAAAAAATTGTGGTCCGACATTAGGAGAAGGTTATGTTTTTGGGCTAGATACCCTCAGGCAGGCAGAAGAGAAAGTTCGACTGATCAGAGATCGATTTCAAGCAGCTCAGTCTAGACAAAAGAGTTATGCCGACAACCGTCGAAGGGAATTAGGTTTTGAAGTTGAGGATAATGTGTATCTCAAAGTATCATCGCTTCGTGGAACTCGAAGATTCAAAGTGAAAGGCAAGCTTGCACCAAGATACATGGGCCTATTCGCGATCACCACGAACCGTGGAGAAGTAGCCTACCAACTAGAGTTACCTGAAGATCTGTCAGACGTCCACAACGTGTTCCATGTCTTTTAGCTCAAGAAGTGTCTCCGAGTACCTGAAGAGCATACTCCAGTCGAAGACATTGCCCTTTAGAAAGACCTGACCTATCCAAAGCATCCAATCAAGATTCTCGACATCGTGGAGAAGCAGACCAGACGCCAGACCATCTGCCTCTACAACATTCAATGAAGCAACCACCTAGCAAGGGAAGCCACTTGGGAGTGCGAAGACGAGCTGATGTTGGATTTCCCATCCCTGTTCTCAGAGCAACTCGAATCTCGGGGTCGAGATTCCATTTAAGGTGGGTAGGTTTGTAACATCCCATTTTCGGATGCTGATTAGTATCTTTTCATTTGTCTTCTTGGTTTCCAAAAACCTATTTCAAATTATTGTGTATTTGCAAAATTCTCTAGTTTTTGCCTCATTTCAAGTTTCGAGTTTCGAGTTTCAGCTTGAATCTCGGTTTCAGTTCAAATCCTCTTTGTTGGGCTTGACCCATTTCTTTTCCTAGGGTTAGCACCGAGCTCCCCGTGCTCTGTTCTCTTTCTTGTCCTTTCGACCATCCTCTCAGTTGCGATCACCCTCTCGGTGTTCAACCAGACCCTCTGACCAGAGTCCTTCCTTCGACCGCATCGAGCAGTCGAGTCCTTCCTTCTTCGACCACGTTGAGTAGTCGAATCCTTCTTTTCCTTCAACCATGATGAGTAGTCAAATCCTTCTTTCTTTGACCACGTTAAGTAGTCGAATCCTTCTTTCTTTGACCACGTTGAGTAGTTGAATCCTTCTTTTGACCACGTCATGTAGTCGAACCTCCTTTAAACTGTGAAGTCGGATGAGTAGTGCTCGAAACAAAAACTTCAAAAGCCTCGTTCTCCTTCGTTGTAACTCCGATTATAGTGTTTTTTTTGTTTCTAAATTTGTCTAAATTCGAGATCTTGCTTTTGGCTCTAATATTATTTAATTTAGAGTTCATTTGCTATTTCTTGTGTATTTATTTGTCCTCTTTGCTTGTTTTTCTCTTTTCCAGTGCGCTCGTCCGAGTAGAGTTCGAAGAAGTAGGAGACCACCAGTTTGATCAAGCACAAGACTACCAAGACTCTCTTGCCTTTAGCTCATGCGAACAAGATAAGTTCTTTAGTCCAAACCACAAGAACTAAATTAAGAACCAATAACATTTTTCAACAAGTCATATTTGCTCGGAACAGTTCAACTACCCAAGAAACATGAGATCCAAATGATCTCAGCGACAAAACTCGAAACATCTTCATTTAAGTAATATCACGAAAAGCAAGCAAATTTTTCTCTTGTTAAAGGAATCAATATAATAATTATTTTTGGGTTTGAACCTCACGCTGCGAACTCAGACCAAAGAGTCTTTAAGAATAAATCACACGAATTTCTTGAGAAGCAATAGGACATTCCAATACATCATTTTATTTAAAAATAATAATTTCAGCTACCACATAATTCATGAGCTCCCAAAAGATTATGAAAGCAAAACTTGAAATATTCCCATTTAAGCAAAATCACCACAAGTGATCAAATTACTACAAGAATTAACATCCGGCTCACATAACACCACAAAACCTTACAAAGAGTTTCGACACTTTCTTTTTCAAGGAAAATGTTCTAAACTCCAACACTCCAACTACTCCAAAAGAAATGAGCAGAATCAAAACTTTCTTCAATAAACTTTGCAAAAGATAATTCTCATTATCCAAAATACCAAATGGATAACCAGGTCCCCTTTATCAACAAGAAAGATAGGATTATCATGAAAGAGAACAATCTTGTAAATAACAAGGTTTACAAGTAGCAAAGAGAGCTCAACAGTCGGAAAGACATTAGTTGCTCTAAAAAAACAATCGAGGACCAATGGAAACCCATACCCAACCATTTTGCTTGACTACAATCTCCGACTTAACCACAACAAGGTGTCGCAACAGGATTTTAACACTTTTCTTCAGAAAAGAGATGCATTAAACTTCAACACGTGGAATGATCCAGAAGAAATACATGGAGTCAAAGTTTTCTCATGCTAACAAACTTGCAATGAAATCTCTCATTTTCCAAACTATCAAACGAATAAATGAGTCATTCTTTTCCAATGAGAAAGAAGGAACAACCATGAAATTATCAATATTGCCAATTGACAAAGATCACAAGTAGTAAAAGCAACTCAATAGTTGGAAAACAATAATTGTTTCAGAGAACCATTAGAGACCCATTGAAACTCATTAACTACCATGAACCACGAACCCAAGAGAAATTCATCAACCACCACAGAACAAGAATGTACCAAGTTCAGAGATCAAGGAAGAGAACAACTTTCTAAAGCACTCACGCCAACACTGAACTATGGTATTCGGGTAACTACTCCCTAACCACAAACAAAGAATAGTGGTGTAACTTTGGTGAATCCCAGCGTAACAACCACGTCCTCCACTTCTTAACATCCATTATCGACATGCATAAATAATATAATCAATTATGAATATACATGATCATCTCATGACAATCATAGAATAGATTCATAGATATAGAATATCATAACATATCATAGATTAACAACAAGAATGATAGTACGAAGCAATTCAATACAAGACAAAGATAATGAAACATACCACTAGAAATGCGGATGCAATGGATTACCCAACCCCACCTACTGTGCACAGTGTGTCATTTTAATATATTTCTATTAACCACGGACCTAAAGCCCGCTTTGATACCAACTGTAACACCCTGGCTATTCAGAAGCCAAGATGCCACCTAAATAATCTAACATACAACCATAATGCAGAAGAATTTGAACACTATCTCATCTAATGACATAAAGAGATCAATATTCAATAGAACCATGGCATGAATATAGTCTGAATCCAAGCAATTATATCGAAGGAATGATCAAAGATCACAAGTAATACTTAATCAACCATAACATAGCACTAGGTATCATTCACCATCTAAATTTATTTATTACAGTTCATCAATAACGAATGAAAGATAGAAACTAAATCATAAGGTTGAACTTGAATATGGTGAAGTGAATGATTATTGCGTGTCTACTCCCTCCCAATTGAGCCAACATCAATGATCACCTAAAATAAACAAACAAAGCAAGAATGAGTCCGAGACTCAACAAGTACAATGAATAATTGGACATACAACAATCATGATCATGATAACATCATTGAAGAATATGAATATAACACAGAATGAATATTTGAATGAATGGAATGAATAAAATGAAGGGATTGCACACATGCATATCTCGGTATAGCTAGTGACACACCGTCGGTGCTCACCTAAGCCTATATTTAACAAAATACTGAGGATCCAAGTCCCGTATGAAGAACGTTTCATACGGGTGTCCCAATCTGCCCACATTGGAATGGTGGGTCTTACGTGCCCATATTGGAATTGATGGGTCTTTATAATCCACTCCCGTGGATGAAACATGAATAAAGGATGCATGAAATGAAATATGAATAATGAAAGACATCCAACTGTAATCATGGAATACTCGAATACGAAAGGAACATAACCATTGAATTTTATCATAGGTCATAGAAAAACACAGTGCGAACAACAAGAAATTAGCATTCATTAGCTTTAAGAATATTAAAGTACTTGCCCATGTTGGAATGATAGAACTTCACTACCTAGTTCAGTGGTGAACACGAAAGAAAGAACGAATGTATATGTTGAACGTAAACATATTATCGAAGAATCAGGGTATATCAACCATGAAGGAAAACAAGGAGTACCGAAATTACCCATTTCACATTCATCAATCAAGTGGAACAAACAACAAACAAGACAGATCAATTGTACTTGCCTCAACCGTGATACGGAAGTCAACGATAGAAAGCTCTAGCCCCAAGGTTCACCACCACCTAGCAGCCGTAAAACAATATACTAAGTACACCAACCAAAAGTGTACAGCAATACAATGAAACAAAAAGAGAACAAGCGTCCCTAATCGCAATCCCAACTTTTAATCAAAACACTCTCAAATTCCCAAATCTATCCAAATGAACAGCTGTTAAGGAAAAATTCATAACTTTTGAGTCAAAACTCCAAAAGCCATGAATCCAATTTTCCTAGAACCTGCACAAGCCTAGCTACAAGTTCTCAGGTGACCGGAAGATCAAACTAGTTCATCTAAGCCTTTGTTTGTAATCCCGAAGACCGATCTGCCATCTTCGGTACTATTAACTTGTGAATTTCATAACTTTTGTTTGGTTCAACCAAACACATTGTTCTAATACTCTATGGAAAATAAAGGAAACCAACTATCTCAATAAAATTATCTCAAATATTTCTATTGTGCAACAAATGTTGCAAATAGTCAAGTAAAACTCTTCTGTCCACAACAGAGAGGCAGATTACAGCCTGAGCTTCTAAAATTCATAACTTTTGATCTAAAAATCCAAAAATTATGAAATCTAACTTTCTGGAATCACAATGAAAATACCTACAACTCCCAAGAAGAACAACTAACCCAATTCGGCCGTCTCCCATATCAAATGTACAGATCTATGTTCGCTGCACAAATCCTGAGACTGATTTAGCATCCTATCTTGCGAATTTCATAACTAATTAACCGTTTAGCCAAAAATTATGAATTAGCACTTTCTGGAAAGATAACCAAAAACCCTGAATCTGCTCAGATCTAACCAAAAACCACGCGTCATCAAAAAGACAGATTCAACCGATCTACTACAGAAATCTCAGAACAGCTAATGAATACGAATCACATATGAATTATCTACCAAAACTAATTGGGATCATGAATTTACCCACAAGAACGATGCGAGATGCCGCTGAAACCTTCGCGAAGCCCTCACGAAGATCACCCCCACCTTCTTCTTCTTCCTCTCCTCTCTTCTTCCCTCTCCTTCCTCTTCCTTATGGCCGGCAACAATGGAGAAGCACCAGAGGGGAGGGGCGTGCTACAGTAGCGCCATGCTACAGTGAAGACAGCGCTACATTACCCATGCTACAGTACTTAGGTGCTAGGGTTTAATTCCCCCCACATAGACCCAAAGAGCTATGGGCCAAAGGCCCGAGTTCTAAAACTCCTCTAAAATTCTGAATTTTCCCTTTCTAATTATATTTAATTCTAATACTAGTCACTTATATGTTTTATATTTGAATGGGATATTACAGTACCAGGGCATTAAAATACCCCGACCATCCTCTCTTAAATCATAAAATGGTTTTGGGCAGTCATGGGAGGTACATGACTGATGTATTTAAGATAAATTGGTTTTCCTCCTCAAAACCCCAAACTGCTTTTACCACATCTAGTCGGATGGTAGGATGGTGGGCGCGGATGTAGCACGAGAATGGTGGGTATGTGGTATGAACCGCCCACATGGCATTAAGGACTTAATCCGGTGACGACCTCCCATCATAAAATATGTGCAACCACAAGTCTGCAAAGTGCAACTTGGCTTAGTAAAGTTATCGAACCCTGAAAGTCATCTCACTAGAGAGGATCAAGGTAGTGCAAGCGGCAGATGCGTTCAGTCTTGAATGGGACACGGAGGTAAGTGGAAGTTGCCAGCTGCGCTAGTCATTGTGGTGAACATGATGCACAACTTATGGGTGCAGCCCATATGGGTGAGATGACGGAAGGGGCGAGATAATTTGAAAAGTTACTGTGATGATCTCTCAACTAGATGCCCAAGGAATCATGTGGGGGAACGAGTTGATTATCTTTTGTGGGTACAGTGTAAAACCCCTGCAGAGTATAAACTATTTAAATAGCCACGCCTACGGTCAAACGCGGATATGGAAACTTGCTAGAGTTAGTTCTATTTTAAAAAAAAAACCTTTGTGGGTAGGATAAAAACTTGCTAGGTGGATGTAACCCTGACTTTGGTTGTTGCTGGGTGGTCGTACCCAGTGTTGTTCCTGGGTTGTCATGCCCATTGTTGTTAATAGTGGTCATAACCACATATCAAAATAGGCATAGGTGGAGGTAACCTCTCCTGTTACATTATTGCAATTACTCTCTTCAATAAAATGCAATTTGGTTAAAATGCTAAGTGATAGGATTTTATAATTATGATATTTGAAAGCATTGATTTAGAAAATAAAAGAACCTGAGCCACCATTGTTAAGCCTTGCATGTATATTATTGCATCTGGTATGTTGGCTCATGAGCACGAAAGTTGTGCTCTCTCTCGCTCCTCCCACCAAACCTTCAGATCCCATAGATCATGGAGACTACGACTACTACGAGGATCCCGAAGTCGATGGGCAAGGCATCGACGAAGAGTTGTCTAGTTCTGTTAGTCTTGGTCTAGCTGGTTCCTCGGTACTTGTGTACGACCAGTATTGTCCAAGTTCTTAGTTAATACCAGTCGTACACGAGCTACCCAGTTTAATAAATAAAATATGAAGCTATAAATATAGCCATAGTAACACTCAACAATTCACACTTTCCTTCATCTGCCAAAGAACAACCCCAAAGGTGAGTATCTATTTTAGCATGTTCTACTCTATATCAATGATTGTTTAGTTTATATCATCTTCTTTTGATCTACCTAGGACAATCATGAGCATCCGACAAGCAAACCGTGCCGCATTAGCCATCATGGTGATCCTCTTGGTAGGAATTGCATTTATTGATGTGCAAGGGAATGCTGAAATTGATTTTACTCTTCGTGGAATCAAAGGTAATAATTGTCCTGCTTTTGGTGAAAACACACAAAGTCTGGTCACATGAAGCAAGGAAAAAATTCTATCACTGGCCTTGAAACTCGAAGAAAACTCAGCGCTAGTACTGATGTACAAATTGATGACGCATTTACTTCACAGCACAAGCCTAAAGGATTCTAGAAGTACCTGTGAAAATGTCCCTGGAAAAGATGATATAGCTAATGGATGTCCTAGATTAACTGTGGTGTAGCTTTCTCGCCTTATGTGGGTATCATAAAGTTAAACGAAATAAATGTCTAGGACTCTGTCTATATGCTTACGGATATATGTTCTAGTGATACCTATCAACCTTACATGTGGAATATGAATGTATACTGAACTTGCATGTCAAGGGAGGACTAGTTATATACAAATGAAAACGTTCCAAGTTATGAATTTGAACTCTTGGTATATCGATCGATAGGTCATATTGATTTGTACTATTAATTTGAACAGCGTTTATACCGAATGATTGCATTCATTGAATGATCTAAAAAAATTGGGAAATTTTAGGGCACGCCACTTTTATTATGAGCCGTTAATTTCTCACAATCCAATGGTTGATATATCTATTGCCCATTAAGAGGTGATAGACTACTAAGACTATCCTCAATGTTGTGTTTTAGCCGGTTCAAATGAGGAGAGAGAAGGCATTGAATCAATTCAATACATTGGAGGGGTCAATTCCAACAAAGAAATGCATGGAACCGATCTTTACTTAGGAATCGAGTCAAAGCATTAAACAACTCGTATGAGCATTAAACAACTACATAGAAGAGAGTGCAGTTGAGAGAGGATATTATTATTTTGTGGTTTTTTAATATAACATGGGTCCCAGTTATTAGTAGGAATCGGTTCAATACATTGGAGAAAAACAAGCTTAGTTCCTAAAATGTTTACGTGGCATGACTTTAAATCGACGTCGATTCAATACACTAAAGATGTTCTAATAATCACACCAGCGTTAGTAAGGAATCTAATTATTGTCTACCATTTAAGGCTCCGCATATACATGCAAGAAATATCGATGCTAATTAACGTTTGCTTTATTTTTGAAATTCACCTTCTTCATACTTGGGTTGGTATGGGTTCTTTGAGTTTGGATGTGTCGGTGTAGATGCAAGGGGAAAACGTAGGGAGAAAAATGTAAAACGTCTGAGACTTCATCCGATTTACGTATCGGATATTAAAGAAAGTCAAAGCTAAATGGTCGACAAATGAGGCCAATGTAGAATGGTTAAAAGAAGTAACACAAATAAACAATTTAAGAAAAACAACCATTTATGTTCAAGTGTTTTGCACGTCAGCATTTCGTGGTTCGAAGGAGAAACTGTTGATGATTTGGTAGTCAATCTCACCAAGTAAGTGAGGGGAGGTAAAGACCGAGGCTACACGGAAGGAGATGGGTACATTTGGATTTTTAGATAGCTTTGCTTAGCTCGGCTACTACACATTAGCCCATTCTGGCTATACCCCACAAAAGCAAGTCATGCTAATTGGGTTCATTATCTTAGCAACTGAACTTTGATGGCATGCAGCTCACATCCTTGGGGACGAAGGAGAGCTGTTTTCGCTCTCCGGGGTGGGCGAGTTTTTCCTAGGTAGCTGTTGGCTAGATTGCCAGGGAAAGATAGCTTTTTTTTTGTTGCTACCAAATGGCTCCCCTTGCTAAGCAAGGCTATAATCCCCCTCCCTTGGAATCCAAACGCCCCAGAGTGTCTTTATTGCTAAGAATCTATCGCAGCAGGTGCTCAATAATCACGAAGAACAATGAGCATCAGAGTGTTAACAAATGTGGTATATCCTGTTCTACTATCTAGTCAATCCTTGTATAGTGCCGAAGGGGTGGAAGTTGTAGCCGATGGAGAGGCGCCTTGTTGGTTCCAAGAATTGGTGCTGAAGAGATTGATATGCCATTATATAGATGTGACAAAGTTCTCTAACATTAAAACATACAAAATATTATTTGCATGTTCATATTCTAGGTTTTCAACCACCTAAAAAGTTCACCAAAATCAAGGGCTAGTTGGAAACATCATTCCTATGTGTTTGTCTAATTTAAGAGATTGATGTGGCATACTAAATTTCTCTGTGTGTTACAGTACTTCCACCTCAAAAAGGATCCATCCTTGGGGAGAATCTAACACCCCACCCTTTAGTACCACATTGCTAGTTTACCTTGAGTTACATTAGCATATAATACCTGGATAACATATCAAGTGAAAAATGAACACTTTTTGTGAAAATAGTTTAAATTTCAATAAAATCAAACATACATGTTTTCAAAAAAATATCAAAACATTGTCAGCTATAGGCAAGGACATGTTCTATATCCATGCAAAATTTGAAAAAGAAACTCCAACCCGTTTGTGAGATACAAAAAAGACAAATACGATGTGTAGTAGTGTGAAACAGTCATAAACAACAATTAACAGTGTTACATGTTATTTTTGTCTTTTGTGTATCTCACTAGCGGGGTCAATCTTTTTCTTGAAATTTTGCATTGATATAGACTATGCACTTACCTATATCTGACAATTGTTTGATCATTTTTGATAACTTTTACTAGCACTTTTAGGTGAATTTGCACAATTTTCACATAAGTGTTCATTTCCATGTGATATGTGTTCTAGTACCTGTTGGCCCAAATCGTAGCACTCCCTGGTGACCCCTTTTTCGCGTACTGAGGACGAAAGACTAGGTGAGGTGCTACGCATGCGTGCCCGTCCCATGTGGGTGATGGGCTTTTAGCGAATTATGGGCCATAGGGTGTCACAGATGATACCAAAACATCAACCCTCGCTGCATGGGCCGCATGTGTATGGCTCTATAGCGGCACACGGCATAGGTCATGCATGGAGGGGCATTGCAGGCCATTGCGTGCTACCGAGGGCGTCAGCCCTTTAATAGGGGAGAATGCAGCACCCCTTCCTTTAGTACTAAATTGCTAGTTTACCTTGATTTACACTAGCATATAATACTTGTTGGCCTAAATCGTAGCACTTCCTGGTTAACCTTTTAATGTTAACCTTCTATGGCTTTGTTGCTATGTCTATAGTGGATTATCATTTCTATGGCCAATTTGCTATTTCTATAGCAGGACTGCTATTTCTATGGTTGAACATGACGTTGTCAGTGCCATTTCTATGGCAAAACCTGATTATATTTTTGCTTGCAACCGAGTAGGGTTGTGAGTGTTTGTTGTGACTTATTCAGTTACTTTACTTACTGTCCTGTACTTACTCTTTCATAAACTGCTCTTTCAAATTCCGTTGCAAATTTATTACTACAGGTCTTGCTACGTACACAAGTACTCAATTTATGATTATTGCAAATAAACTTGGCTTTCAGCAAAAGAACTTGTAGAATAGAGCCATACTTTTGACAACTTTGCATCTAATATAATTTTTGCGATACACTACAGGTCTTGCTGCGTACACAAGTACTCAATCTTGCTATTGTTGTTGGTTTAGAATTTGCAGATGATCCGACGCCTGACGACGAGTTCTTTGCACCTGACACCGAAGGGTTTGGTGACAGGTCTACTTAGGCCTTGTTTCCTTGTCAGTTGCCTGAGGGACCGGATGGGCATGCCGCTGGACTTTTGCTACTACTACTACTATATTTCCGCTGCTTCTTACTTATTCTGATGACTATTGTTATTTGGCCGGTCGGCCGTGGTTTGTAATAACCGTTGTATTAACTTAAGTAGATTATCCCTTTTGCTTTACTTTAGATTATGAATGTATGAATGTGACACCAAATGTTGTGAATGTGTGTGCTAGCCTTTATTCATGGGACTAGCACAGTATACACATAAGATCCATGGGTATTCCATGCTTGGGGGTATGACAACTCATGTTATCCTCTCCTCCATTTTGTTTCTCGAACTGCGATAATGTTTGATCATGAAATTTTAAGAGACTTTGTGAGGTAATATCGTGAAATATCAATGCCAATATCCCTACAAATTTCGCAGAGGATCCTAGGCATCCCACACTACTACAGGACTGACATATAGCAACACCGGTATGTGTTGTTGTATGTACGAAAAAGTGTTGCTGCTGATTCTAGCAACACAAATGTTAAGTGTTGTTATAGGTGGCGTTGCTAGGATGAGCCTGTGCAACACAAATTAAATGTTGTTATACATAAGAATAGGTGTTGCTGACAGATAGGGTCTGCAACGCATTTCTCTATTTATAACAACACATGTGGCACATATTTCAACAGTACTGCAAATACTTGTCAGCAACACATGTTTGTTATCGGCAAGACATTTCTTTGGCCAGTTGCATATTTGTAGCAAATTCAACAACATAATGAAATAATAATTATTTTTCCAATTTATGGAAGTACACAAACTATTATCTCAATACTTTTCATTCAATGTTTGAGAATATAAAAATTATACAACTCTATGAGAAAACCGAAAAGATAGATTGCATTGCACATGGAAATAAATAAAGGTACGTATTGTCATTCACATCATTCCATACATCAACTGGAGTTTTTTGAAAATGCTAAACATGATAAAAAAAAGTCCTAATTGAGTCCTAAAAAGCCAAACATAAGTATCGCTAGCTAATCTTCATGAAGTCACTTCTTCGTCTTGATGAGTTGGTGAGGAATAGATCCAAATAGAAAATTCAACCATTAACCTTTTCAACCTGCATGGACAACAATAAATTATAGGGGTATAAGTATGTATGATATAGAGATAACTCATTAAAAGTAAAGCAAGCCAAGACAAACATACAAAAGTTGAAGGCCAAGCTACTGTTTTTCCTTTTGCATCACCGATTGTCTTGGAGTGGTGCCATGGCCTTACCAGCACCTTATGTCCTTCAATTGGAAAATTAATACGCATTTTCCAAAGTTGATTACCAAGCTTAACACCATCAACTTCTGCATCTGGATCACAGCTTAACAAAGTTGCATATGCCACAGGCTCTTTGTTTGGATATTTGGCGGACTTCAGTACTACTATTGTACCAACCTATATTGACATGCAAGCGCAATTAAGATAAGAAAAGGAAATAGTTGTAACAGCTTAATCAGAACACTTCTATTATGCTTTCATACCGTCATTGCAGCAGGACATGCCTTCTTTGAACTCGCATGGCGTGAGATCTTGTTTTGAGTAACCTGTTCTTGCGCCTTATTCTTTGTGAACTATAGTGTTGGAGGAAGACACATTAATTAGGCTATTTTGCAATAAGTACAAACTTTGCCATCACGATCACAAAGTGTTACATGCACATAAATAGGCTGAGCATAATTTATCTAAATCCAAAATAGAGTAACTAGTTTCAAAAGATGCATGGAACAACGATAAAAATGATAGCACAGGTAAAGCGTCATGTGAAGAGCAAAAACAAATTTTGGAGTGCCAGCATTAGGTTTCAGCTTTATTTGTCTCCGGCTGCAGCTCCAGTATTCAAAAACTAATGGTAACCAGTTGGATCTCCTTGCCTTGACAAGATTAGGTGAACCAGATGGTGTGGGGCTAAATGCTCTTTAGTAATTTTGGAGTGGATCCACCAACTTCTATTTGAATTCTTGATTATTGTTTCACACAGAGGCATAGTTTGACAATATTCTTTGTGAGAAATATGGAGGGAATAGTTTTTTTAACTCACCGATTTACCTGGTTTGGTGCCATGTCTCGCATGATTACTTATAGGATGGAGCCATTTTGTGCGGTATGGCAAGAATTCGGATAATGGAGATGTCGATGGTAGAGGAATTCGATATCAAATCCAGATGGTCCTTTGGACCATGATCTCTTCCTTCAGGCGCTAGAATCTTGTCAAATTACTCAGAATCATGCTAGTCTAGCTCTATGGGTTGGTGGTAATGAACAAGTCCCACCAAGAGACATTAATAGAGCATCAAGGATGATTTGAAGCTACACCCTTTGTTTGTCAAGAACTGACAACTAAAACTGAAGGAAAATATTTATCACAAGACTCAACTGACCCTAGTAAATACCTTGATGGTACTCGGGTGTATGTCGAAGGATCACTGAGCATGTTTTTCTGACAGTGACAGAGAAGCTACCACACCCAATTTCTCAAGTTAGAGTGTTCGTCATCGTGCTCAACAAGGAGATTTTTTAAGTAGCAGTAGTAGTAGACTAGTAGCACTGTCAATGTTAGTGGTGAGAAGATATGCAGACAGCCAGACACTGATGTGTGAATGTGATCACATTTCTTAATTAGTTGATTTTTTGTATATATGAATGATTCTATTCCAGACGTTCCTCGTTTACGAGGGTACTGAATATATCGGATCATTTCAGAGTAAATTGGGTAAGCTATGACTAAAATGTAGCCTCTTACGTATTCGATCATTTCAGGTTTTGAGTCAAAATCAGCAGTGTGGTGTGAACAAAACAAGTGCTTGGTCAGTCCAACATCAACCTTAATCACACATTGTCCCCAAAAGGTGCAAATGACTGAGAAGCGAATTCAGTTTGACATTATTTATTTTGCATTCAAACATGTGACTATGTCTCAGAAAAGGAGAAGCTACATCTGTTTGCTTTGTTGTCCGGCATCCTACTATATATGTAATTATGTATACCCTTGCTAGTAAGTTTGAACTGAAGCTTACAGTTTGAACTGAAGCATCCTACTATGTCATGTGTCTTAATTGGGCTTACAGTTTGAACTGAAGCTTGTCTAAATTCGGTGAACTGCAGTTTCAACAAACATCGGCTTAACAGCTTATGTCTTGATGGAAGAAAAAAGATAGTATCGCTATTTAGTTTGCAATTGGCGCCACAATTGGCAATTCACTATCTATGGTTATAATACCAATAATCATATTCTAAAATATTGAATATACCTAAATGACATTAGATACTCAAAGAGCTAGATATTGAAAGAGTCACCAATGCATGGTTACCTCTTGCTGTTCACTCAGTGAGTCTTGTACAGGTACATCATATTCAATTCTCTGCATATTAAAATATGTGTCAGCAAGTGTTTGGAAAGAACTAATGCTAGATAAACATTTCGATAGTACCTTTCTTTTAGAATGTAAAGGTCGTAGCTAAAAATTATCCTCATAAGTTGCTTCGCAGTTCACCTACCAAAAGATGTTTTAGATTTGAGGAAAACTTTAATATGTAGTTTAAAAAGATTCTTTACCTCTTCTGGTTCTCTATTCACATGGGATGATTGTTTATTTCGCAAATCTTCGATAATTTGATCTTGCTTTTCTATACGTTCCTTCAGCTTTCCCATCTCCTCCAAAACAGTTATCTCTAATGGGCCTTCTACTGTAGTAGTATAAATGTCCTTGGAAAGATGTGAGTTCTTGCCATATGCTTGTTTAGGTACGGGAAGCAAACTCATGCCATGAACTTGTCTTGGATTCTCTTGCCCCAATACTATATGTAATGCATCACCTTGCCACGCAACTTTTCCTTGAGTATTTTGTCCTAATTCAGGTTGTTCTTCCATGATTTCTTCCAACTTATCCTGCAAGTTAAAAAATACGTGCATAATTACCCGCAGATCAAAATTAATCCAAATACATGTAAACAGTGCATATATTCCCTACCACGTGCTCATTTCGTTGTTCACCCTTATGTTTGTGAGTCGCTAGATAAACCTCCACTCTATGTGGCTGCTACTTCTGAGGATCAGCTTGTCTCTAAAAAAGAAGATAAACAATATCAAGAAAACGTTAGAGATAAGTATTTAACAAAACAAGGTGACTCACCATGTCCTCAGCCCAACGAGCATAACTCTTTGTCCCTGCTGTATGTGTTCTCTTCTTAATCAAGATACTTCTTTTGTTTTTCTCGCTTTGTGCCTGTTAGAGAAGCAAAATACAATCATCTAATCAAACCATATAAATTTCAAATAATCACAAAATCATAGTTGGAGAAATAATGTATACATATTTGCACTCTTATTACCTTGCCTTTTTTGGACTTCCAATGGTTGACGAGGGCAACCCATTGATCGTCGTCAACATCTTCTGGGCACCGCCTATACAACACAGCTCTCTTCCTCTTAACATTAAACATAGCCTTCTTTAGTGTAGCCTTATATTGCTTCCAATCTCGCCCAACTGATTTTAGTATCCACTTCTCACACGATCGAGGATACAAAAACTTTGTCTGAAATAATGTAGAATTATGATAAAAATGTTTAAGCACAAGTTTGGTGTCTTTTATAACTGACATGTAGTACTGGAATGCACAATGACTAGGAAGTATTGGAACAAGAGGAATTCTTTACAGGAACACTACATATATGGCATACCTTTACAAAATCAAGAATTGTTTCGTCTCCACCATTCCGTTTGACTAATCTCCAATCCTTTTTGTCTAATGGACAATAGCCTCCATTTCTTGCCACTGTACCCAAAAATTGGCCCAACACTCCACCTTCTCTCCCAATGGGTTGTCCAAACCTGTTACACTTTACCACTATACGTTCTGCAGCTGGAAGATCCCAAACATGAGGTAAAAGAGTTGTCCCACGTTTCTGTACGTCACCATCTTCACCTATAAATAATTTGAGAAGAACTAATTAAACTTTGGATCAGCATATATTGATGTATATTTCCAAACTAGTTTTACATCTTTCTAGTTACAGTTTTACCCGAGACATTAAGATCGTCATAATCCTGCTGCTCAACATGGATATCATCTTCTCCAATTGTTTGAGTTTCAATAGCCGGCTCATCTTGTGGCAAAAGAATTTCACTGTTATTGTGCCTTCCATTGGCATTTGAAGCATTGATTTGTACCACATTCAACCGTTCACTTATGCGCATTTTTCCTACAATCTGAACTACTGCTGGGAATACAAGCAAAAAGCAGACAATATCAGCATGTGAACAGGAGAAAAGCACACAGTTCTCATAATGGACGAGAAGCACAATGTCAACCTCAAAACATTAGATATAGATTTCCATTGATGGATGCATGTTCAAAATGAATCTTCAGATCAGTGTACTTAGCTAGCTACAGCTAATTATATTGAGAGGCCAGGGTGTGTGTTCTGGTGAGTGCATGCCAACATGGGGCATCACTCTTGCTGTAACCAGCAGAAGGTGAACAGGGGGCTCTGGTCTCCTGAGGAGGATGAGAAGCTAATTAACAGCACGTTATAGCTCTCAAGTTAATTAATGGTAGATCCATTAATTGCTAATCCTTAGCATTGCATCTTATAGTCCTTAGAGACCAGTTCACACAAAATTTTGTATAGCATTGCATCTTTATAGCTCTACCCATAACCCAGTAGCAATAAGAGTTTTTTTATATGAATTGCAATAAGAGTTTGATTAAACATTTGGTAAATACATAGCAATACAGCAGAACATTGGCACATTGCAAGGTGAAATTGATGTGATCAGAACTAGGTGAAATCAATGATGTGAGAAAGGGACTAGTTGAAAGGGTGAGGAAAAAGGTTGTGAAGGAAATTCAATGCCTTGTAGGCCTTTGCAAAAGCACACAGCCAGGGCCACACAAAGCTACAAAAGTCCCTGAAGTCTGAAGGAAAGAGCAGCTGTAGGATTTCCAGGAGAAAAATAGAATGAATTTGATTGAGGTGTCTTAGGATATATAGTACTCATTGGCAAACACCATATTAGATTGGGAAGGAAAATGAACCATACATTGATTTCAGCAGGTGCAGGCGTTGGATCTGGAGAACAGGGTCACCAAATGCGTGGAAGCAAGATCTTCTGCACACAGCTACAGATTATGGCGGCAGCAAAATCTCAATTTCGGTGACAACGTCCTGAGAGAATTGCAGATATCAAATCATTTGCATAATGAAATATATAACAATGGTGCACCTGAGTCCAACTGCACTCACCTGGGTTGGCGGGACTCGACCAGTTCTAAATTGAAGAGGCAGCGGCGATGGCACCCAACTGGTGAACTTCCACGGCATGGACAACGATCGTCTCGCGGTGGCTTCGTTTTGAGGTAGCGGCAGGTCGATCGCCCTCAGAATACGAGGGGGAAGGAGGGATGGGAGACGACGGGAAACAGCAAAGGAGGCGGGGGCGGCGGCGTGGGTACAATTATAGGGACGTGGGGAGGATCAGTTTTTAGATGGATTGTGGCCGCCATTTTCGTTCCCCAGCGCGCCAAACTTGCCGCCGTATTTTGGCCTCTAAAAAAAGGATTGGCGCATTTTGTTGCCCAAAATAAAAAGATGCAAATAAATTCTTATGAAATTCATGTGTTCCAAAAATGGTAATGAAAGAAAGAAGGGGCTGACCAGGGGTGAATCCACCGGGTGGGCTTCCCCTCCGCCGGCGCTCGGACTGATCCCACCCCCCCGGTGCCCCCCAACTCCAGATCCAATCGGCTGACCGGACTGGCCGAGGGAGGAGCGACGCCGCCACGCCGGGAGCCACCGAGGAGGCGACTGGTAGGCGAGGGGCGGGCCGACGCCGAGGAGCGGAGGAGCCGACTGGACTGGCCGAGGGAGCCAGGGAGGAGCGACGCTGCCACGCTGGGAGCCACCGAGGAGGCGACCGGTGAGGTCGCAAGAAGGAGGCCGGAGCCCGGAGGGAGTATAGCGAGTGGATCTAGCGAGTAGGCTACTAGCAGCTGGGCGGCGGTGCTGGCCATTTGGCCATTTGAGCGTGGGCTACTGGCTCGGTCGCTCCCAAAGTGCTGAAGTGCCGATGTAATATGATTGTTCACTGTTGCGTGTTGGAATATACTAGTTAGCATTAGTCAATTACTTATTTGTTATTTTTAAATTATTAGTAAGTTTGATAATAAGGTATATATATACTCAATTAGCCATTAATTTGTAGGTTTACAATAATAGAAAACAAACTTTGCGTAATTATTTTACAAGCAATTCAAGTAGCACTCCCCTATATCTCAAAGCAAATTACGTATCATTCGCGCCATGGAAACACGATCGATGCTTAGGTTTACCGAATGGGCCGTGCCGTCCATTTGGCTACCTCTGTAGTGGACGATCCACACTTTTACGTCAGTGACGGACAGAGAGAGAGAGAGAGAGAGAGAGAGAGAGAGCACGGCGGTGAGTAGCGACCCGGTGTCCGATTGCCAAAGCCGAACTGCGATATTTGGTGATATAAAATTGATTGTTAACTGCTGCCTGCTGGCATATACTAGTTAGTCATTAGTCAATTACCCATTTGTTATCTGTTAGTGAGTTTGATACAGTGTGGTAATAAGGTATATATATACTCAATTAGCCATTAATTCGTAGGTTTGCAATAATGGAAAAACAAACTTTGCGTAATTATTTTACAAGCAATTCAAGTAGCACTCCCCTATATCTCAAAGCAAATTATGTATCGTTCACGCCATGGAAACACGATTGATGCCTAGGTTTACCGAATGGGCCGTGCCGCCCATTTGGCTACATCTGTAGTGGACGATCCACACTTTTACGTCAGGTGATGGAGAGAGAGAGAGAGAGAGAGCGAGCACGGCAGTGAGCAGCGACCCGGTGTCCATGGCGCACGGTGGGGACCAGTGACCCGGCGTCCATGGCGGCATCCTCATGCAAAGGTTAGCTGCCCTGCCCTGCCCATCAGAAGCTTTCCATTGACATGCGTAGGAGCTTTCCGCTATATCTCAAAGCAAATTACGTATCGTTCGTGCCATGGAAACACGACCGATGCCTAGGTTTACCGAATGGGCCGTGCCGCCCATTTGGCTACCTCTGTAGTGGACGATCCATGCTTTTACGTCAGTGACGGAGAGAGAGAGTGAGAGAGAGAGAGAGAGAGCACGGCCAATCGGCCAAAAGACATACAAATAAGCAATTAAACAGCGGAAGCAAAGCTATAAGATGGCAATAAATAAGAGCCAATTAGTGTGCCTTTACCCACAAGGCAACCAACCGGGCCGCCAAGCTAGTCGTCAAACCCGCGGTACATCTCACACAAGTTGATCCCTTGGGGATCAACCTCTTCCTCTGCAACAAAACAATTAAGCATAGTAAATGAGTACAATAATGTACTCCGCAAGACTTACATGTAGGGTAACAGGCCTATACATATGCTACATGCAAGCTTATTTAAGTGGAGGAAGCTCTAGACCCAATTTTAGCATAAAGCAAGTTTTATTTGCAATAGTATAATACATTTAAAGCATCCTTAGCAATCTGTTTTGAACATTTAAATAACAACGCATAAACAATAGATAATGACAACAACCACCTGGAAGTGACTAACCCAATAGTCACCACAACAATAGCATGAACTACCCGTTCATACCACCCACATCAAGTTTTAATTAAAAGGTTGTAGTCTAACTCTTGGAAGACCTCCCCAAGCGTCTTCATAACCTAGGACGAGGCTATTCGAATAGTTTGAACCCTGCAGGGGTGTACCAATGTACCCACACGTCAGACCTCCTTTTTGCCACATGATGAAGCACACTACCTTTGGTATGCTGGCACGGCTAAGTCCTACGAGACGTTTCCAATATTGTGCATTAACTACGAGTCGCACGTATGGATAGAAATCCATCCGTTGAGTCAGCAACATTGTAAAGCCGAGGGTCAACTACCCATTTAGGGCAAAGCCAGCCGGACATCTACAATGCCCTTCAGTGTGGAGAACCTAGATGGACTCCGCTCACCCACACATATACACAAGTTTCTTTTTCACACAACACACGCACGCCCACCTACGACCCGGAGCTAATACACGCCAAAGTACTAGGTCAAGAGAGGTCCCATATCCCTCTTGCGTGGTTAGCACACAAAATTACTTGGTTTAGTGTAACAAGATGTTCGGTCCTTGTTGACTTAGGCACCATTCCAATCACACCCGACAATCACACCAACATACCATTGTGCCCAAGTCTAAATCATTTTCATTTTTCAGTTTTTGACTTTACAAAATTAACAAAGCACAAGTATTGGACATAATGGAGTAATAATAACATTTGTGTGATCAAGGTCATCGACATAAGCCGACAACCGCCCAATTCTACCGGTAGCTAAGCATTCTAAGCATGACACCGTAAAGACAATAAAAGAGCATAATTAAATCACCGGGCTCTAATTCACCAGCGATGTTAATAACCTATGGTTTGTGGTAGGGGATAACAATTTAAGGGCAACCATGCATTAGGAATAGCTACCTCTAAACGATAAAATTACTTTGACACAAAAGCATGCATACATACAAGTTAAACAAAGTATTAGACTTTAAAAGTAATGGGATTAACGGGATATGATCAAACTGCTTGCCTTGCTGGAGTTAATCAACCTGCTGCAGAGGAACACTCTCAATATCAACGCACTTGTCGGAACCTAGCGAAAGAGCGAGAAAGAACCGATAAGAACGAAGAACACCGCAAAGATTCAAAAACCAACTTCAGCGAAATGCTTTGAAATTTTTACAGCAGGTAGAGCAAAATTTATAAGGAATTTAGCAACAAAAACCAATTGATTTGTATTCTTAATGCAAAAGTTATAAGCAAAACAAGTCTGCTCAGCTAGTTAAATGCTGAGAAAATCAAATCTGTTACTATTCATCCAAATTAAATTCTTTGGCATAAATTTCTAGAAAGGTGGTTCATTTGAAATTTTCACAGTAAATCAAGCACCTCATAAGATGAACAACCCAATTGGATTCATCTCATTTGGAGCTAGGATGCATTTTCTATGAATTTTCAAAGACATGAAAAAGAGCAAAAGGTAATTGCATAAGTAAACTTTTTGAAAATAGTAACAGGCCTAAAATCAATTTTAACAGAAAGCACAAATACAGAGGAAGCCAACAAAGTTGGATTCACTAAAAAATAAGCTACAGATAATTACTTATGCATTTTTCAAGTTAAATGAATTTTTAAAACACAAAATAACTTTAAACAGGAATTAAATCTATTTTCATATTTTTCTGGAGCAAAATTAAACTTAAAACCATTTTTAGATTAAAGTTTAGTAGAAACCAGAATTAACAAAATTGGAATCAACCGAAAATGATTTATAAGGAATTAGTTATGTAATTTTGAAGTTTAATACAATTTCCAGTTGAGAATTAAAGCCTACCGGAAATAAAAACACTTTTGCCAAAAAGAAATGGCGTGGCTTGATCTGGGCCGCAGATCTGGAACCGATGGCCCACATGCCCGGTCAAAACAGTAGTGCCCGCTCACGAAAAGCAACATACGCTTGGATTTGAAATGGACGATCGAGATTCACCGGCCACTGTTCATGGTCCGAACGGCCCAATGAACGTTGGCCGTCGATCTGAGAATGGATGGCTGTGATCAAGGTGTGGTTCAGGCGGTCTGAACGGCACATTGATCTCAACCGCTGATCTTAAAATGGACGGTGCACAGCGATTGGGCTGATCTCCACTGGAACAGTGAACACTGACAAGTGGGGGCCGCTGTTAGCCACCGCAAGTCACGCGCTAGGTTTAAAGGCGCATGCGGGAGAGAGAAAAGCGGCGGCCCCACATTCATATTTGTTTTAAAAATATGGATTTGTATTCGTATTCGAGACTATTTGATTCGTATTCGATCTGTTTCCACAGTTTAGCAATTGGACTAGTGGTAGAGCACTTCCAGTTGTTGCAACAGGTCGTGACTTCGATTCCATTCTGGCTCATCAAATTTTTAGCGATTTGTTTTAAACGAGTTTGTGAGCGAAACTAGCCGACTGACATGTGGGGTCATCATTTTTTCCCAATGAATTAGTATAGCCTCCTGTAGTTTACTTTCTTGGTGGCTTTGGTTTTGTAGTTGCGTTGGTCATAATAGCATTTATGCCATTTTAGATCTCTACGAATCTGTCTAAAGCCCACTAAGTATGTATCCAGAAGTTTTTTGGAAATTTGTAAATACGTTTGATACACATACAATACCGCAAAAATTGGAATAAACATCGACTTCTAATACGGGTACCATTACGGAGTTCCATTTCCCCACAACTCCTGGAGCCTCTCTGGAGGGGCACCGATAAGCTTCTTTACGCCGTCATCACTCACTCCACTCGCCTAAGTCCTTGTATCTGCAAGTGCATATATACATACGAGATGCATTACGACGTAATAGGGGCGAAGAAACTCTTTGAAGCGGGACTAGAACTTTCATTTCTGCGATCTAGTGCGTGCTCCTCACGAGGTAATAGTGCCAATATCTTCTGTTCACTTTACGAACGATGCGTGCGTTGCTTCGCATTACAATGTACTAACTGTTCTCATCGGTTTCATATATATGCAACGTTCTTTGCGATTGCACGACGTCTAGATTTTAGCGTTCAATGGAAGGTGGCACCTCCATATACTAACTGTTCACATCACTTTATTTCGCTATAGCGAGAAAAAATCAACAACTAATGCAAGAAGATAAATGTAGAAAAGAATATATACCGTACTCGCCTCATCATTAATTTCATTATTATTAGTATCCACCGTTGTTCCTCAACGTCACTTGCACCAGTGTTGATCACTCCTTTCAAGATAAACATCTTTCCAAGTTGTGAAACATGGAATGGTTCAGTTTCTATGTCATCTGTGTACTCTTCCCCAGTGTCATATATATCTCTAGGTTTCATTTTCATCACAACAGACCACCCTGGATTTGTTTGGTCCTCCACATAGAATACTTGATCAGCTTGATTAGCAAAAATAAATGGCTCATGCTCCAGCTTATCCCCTGTATGTATCAAATGCGAGAAGTTGACAAGTGTGTACCCATACTTGTCTTTCTTAATTCCTTTTCTAGAAACAACATCAACCCATTCATATTTAAATAGTGTGATTGAAAATTTGACATAGTTGAGCTCTATAATATCAATCACCCTCCGACAATAAGTGACTTCACCTAAAATCGGATTTGGATCACCTTCTGTGGCATAACTTGATGTTTTAGCGCTTACTACCACTCCAATTGCTTTTGTGTAACTCCATCCAAACGTTTAGGCCTGAACCGAAAGCCTTGGATATTCAAAGCTCGATATCTTTTTGCTACTGAAACTGGACCACGAGCTAGCCATCTAATATCATCTTTAATACTATGTCTGCCATTTTTGCTCTCCAAATTCATTATCTGTGCAGTAAGAACCAATTTAGCTCATGACTTATGTTGCATAATTAAGAAAATAATAAAACGAGAAATATAAAGTTTTGAATTCCCAAGTAATTAATTTAATAAAATCAGTATCCTAATGGTTTAGAGTATGGTACTTACGTGAGCTCTAAACCATTCATCGAAATTTTCATTTTGCTTGCGCTCAATAAACTTATGGGTAGCCTGACGTGGAGGATTTTTTCTCTTTATCTCAGCTGCATGCACTCTGCATATTAATTCAGAACACATTGTCAAATTAGAGAATGCTTAACTAGTATAATAGTGTGTACAACATTCCATATTACCTTAGGTACTGATTGACTTCCGAGCAATTGAACAGGACATATCTATGTGCTTGTGCTTTTGTCAAACCCTCGAAATAAAAGTTCCGTGGCTTCCTAGTGATTTTCCAAAGATGATGAGGAAATAGATTTGATCTATGTTGATCATTACAATGTTCATGTGACTCATCTGCGTCATCATTCCTTGAACACTGATTATGTTTGGTTTCAAAACCATCTAGAAATCTTGAACAAAAGGTCATGCACTCAACTGCCAAACCTACTTCAGCGATACATCCCTCAAGGTGAGCTTTATTGCGGACATATGACTTCAATTCACCAAGGTACCTATATAACGAAAAAAAAAAGAAATGTGAGCAATCAAGTAAATTAAATTAATACAATTAAGTTGAAGACATGTACTTGGTCATGAGAAAAAAATACCTTTCCACAAAGTACATTGACCGGTAATGCATCGTCCTCCTAATTTTGCCTCAGTTGCTAAATGGACAACCAAGTGCACCATCATTGTAAAGAATCCAGGAGGAAATATCATCTCCATACGACATAATGTCATGATAATTCTCTCCTCCAACTTTTCAAGATCATTTTTGTAGAGGACTTTTCCATTCGATTGCTCTAAAATATGCACATAGATCAAATATAATGTATAACATTGTCTCGAAGTAAAACCTCACACCAACTGGTAGAAGTTCTTGCATTAGAAAATGACAATCATGACTTTTCAAGCCGGAGATTCTCCCTTGACCAACATTTACATGTCTTGAGAAGTTTGATGCATAGCCATCTGGAACATTTATGTCATGAAGAACTTTACAAAACTGTTGCTTCTCTTTTTTAGACATGGTATAAGAAGCTGGAGGCAAGTAAAACTTATTAGAAGCTTTTTTTTTGTGGAGGAAGCTCTGATCTGATGTTCATTTCTTGTAGGTCTTGCCGTGCATGCAAATTATCCTTTGATTTGCCCTCCAACCCTAAAAGTGTACCATACATATTTTCACAAACATTCTTTTCTATATGCATAAAATCGAGATTGTGTCGAAGCAAGTTGGAGTCCCAATAAGGCAGAGAATATAGGCCACTAACACACTTCCATGTTTGTGACTGTTTAAAATCGCCAATTGCTTCTATCTTATGTAGAATTGATACTTCAGAATAAGCAATTGGTGCAGATCTATATTCTTCAGTCCCATCAAAAGAAGCAGCATCATATCGAAACTCGTGATTAGCAGGTAGAAATCGTCGGTGTCCCATAAAACAAAACTTGTGCTCATGTTTCAAGCGTTTAGAGCATGTTTCTTCACGACAAGTCATACAACCAAATTCACCATTAACACTGAACCAAGCAAATATGCCTAACCCAGGATAGTCAGTTATAGTCCATAATGCAAATGCATGAAGTTGAAACATCTCATCACGAGATGCATCATATGTAGGTGTACCAACCTCAAATAATTCATTTATTTCTTCATAAACCGGCTCCATAAATACATGAAAGTTCAGTCCAGGGTAAGATGGGCCAGGAATTATTAGAGTAAGTATAAGAGAAGAGGCTTTCATGCATAACCATGGAGGAAGATTGTAGGGTACTAAGACAACGGGCCAGCAACTGTAAGTTGAACTCAACATACCAAATGGATTGAAACCATCAGTAGCAATTCCAAATCTAATGTTCCGTGAATCTGATGCAAATTCAGGATACCTCGAATCAACAGCCTTCCAAGAATCTGAATCAGCGGGATGACGCAAAGCCCCATCCTTTATATGCCCCTCATCATGCCATCTTGCTGCTATAGCTGTATCCTTGTGCATAAATAACCTCTTAAGCCGTGGTTTAATTGGAAAGTAACGTAACACCTTACTTGGTGTTGCCTTCCTTCTTTCCTTCTTAGTTAAAGTATTCTTATGTGCTATGTTTTTCCACCTCGAAGCTCCACATTTTGAGCAGAAATCGTCATTTTCCTTGTCTTTACGATAAAGTTGACAATTATTTGGACAAGCATGGATTTTCTGATAATTAAGGCCAAGTTTACCAATTATTTTCCTAGCCTCGACAAATGTTCCAAGTAAATTCTGACCATTGGGAATTGCCAACTGTAAAATTGCTAGCAAATCATTAAAAGACTTGTTACTCCACTTGTTAATGGATTTCGTGTGAAACAAAAGAACAAGAAATGAAAGTCTTGATAGTTCACACCCTGTCCACAAAGGTTCGTCCGCCTCTCTAATTAAATTATAAAAAGCTTCTGTTTCTTTATGAGGTCCAACTTTTGATGAGTTCGGGCCATCAGACTGATGATTAGGGAATTGGTTATCTCCATACCCAAAAGCATTATGGACAAGCTGGTGCATATTACTATTTATTCCTTTATGTTGTGAATCTGATGCTTGGTTAGCACGAATGTATGCTGCAGTTTCACCATGACAATCCCAAATTGTATATCCTTGTAGCATTCCATCACAAACTAAGTGATCATACACTACATCTCGCTTCTTCAACCGCCTATTCACACATTTGACACATGGACACCATATCTTGGCATTAGAACCTTTCTCCCTATATGCAAACTCAAGAAAACCATTTACCCCAGCTATGTAATCATCACTTGGTCTATCAGAAAGTAGCAATTTCTTGATGGCTTTCAAATCCATCAATTAACTGTGATAAAAATAGAAAAGAATAATTAAATTAACTGTCAAATCCATCAGCTACTAGAATTGCTTGTGAAATAATTACACATGGTTCGTTTCTCCATTATTGCAATTTGCAAACCTATGAATAAATTGCTTATTAATTATATACCACAATAATACAATATCACACTACATTATATTCTAACAAATTGCTAATCGACTAATTGATGAATAGATGAATAAGTTACCAGTTACCACTTGTAGAGTTGTACTCAGAGGATTGAGAGTTTGAGACTTCAATTCAATGATCAATCCTGAATAAATATCACCCGATCGACCGTCCCGACGCCCACGCCACCACAGCGATCCAGCCTCCCCTCCCGGCTCCCGCTCCCCGGTCCCCTTCCCTGAGCGGCCCAGCGAGCTCCCCTCTAGGCGAGGCCGACCGCCTCCGGCTCCCTCATCAGCGTCGTCGCCCCCTTCGGCTGAGTGGCTCACCCAGGCGCCACCCGGCTCCGCGCTCCCGTTCCCTGCCTCGGCGTCGCCGCCAAGGACCGCCCGCGGCTCCCGGCCTCCCGGCCTCCTCGGTGCCCGCCCTACCTTCTCCAACGACGGCCCCCGCCTCTCCTCCGGATCCGGCTACAAGCGGCGTCGCGGACCGCCGTGGCTCCCGGCGCCTCCCCCGCCTCTCCTCCGGATCTGGCTACAAGCAGCGTCGTGGACCGCCCGGCCCACGGCTCTGCCTTCTCCGCCTCTCCGGATCCGGCTTCCAGCGGCGCCGCAAGATCGTGGTGGCACGGCGAAGCAGAGAAGGATAATGAGGACTAGATCGTGGTGGCACGGCGCATAGGACTGAGGAGGGGTTGTTTTTCTTGTTTTACTTTGTGCGGTTGGTGCTGTTCTCATATGTCATGTAAATAAATATCAGCCACCTTAAACAAGCAGCGGCTTGGCTCCCTGGTTATGAGGGTTAGCGATGCCTATAATTTAGGCTGGTTGCGGGTTCGATTATGGTTGGGAGCTCTTTTTTTTTCATTGACGGCAGATTATATTTTCACACTGTACACATTGCATTTCGAATATATATGTGAGCAACACATATTATATAATGCCATGGGACTCTTCAACACACTTTTCCGTAATGAGTGAACTATATGTTGCAAAGATCCTCGACAACATATAGTATGTGATGCAAAAACACTACAGCTACAACACATAGCCCATGTGTTGCAGACAACGTGTTGTATAAAGTCAGTTCTGTTGTAGTGCCATAGTGTGGGCACGTGCTTGTCCACTGAAAACAAATGAGCGTGTCTACATTCATTAAATAAGGAACACCATGCTGATACTAGGGATCAAGCCTTGCTGAACAGGAACAAACATGCTCAATCCGACGACCAAGTTATTGTTCATACTATTGTTGAAAACAATAACATAATCCAAATATTATAATAACAACCATCTTTTATTTAAATTAATTTTTATGAACAAAAGAACAATAGAATACATTATAATGGAAATATGATAATTTCCACATCGTTGTTGTTGTCCAAAGTGGGTTTTCGGTAAATGTGTCATTCAGTCGTTTCGTCACCATCGAGACAAAATTATTGTCTTCCACTTTATCGTGTGTTTGACGTGTCAAACAATATTTGATGTGCGCTCCGCGATTCTTATTTTCTCACAAG
Organism: Phyllostachys edulis; assembly: GCA_036346405.1. Lineage (NCBI taxonomy): Eukaryota > Viridiplantae > Streptophyta > Magnoliopsida > Poales > Poaceae > Phyllostachys > Phyllostachys edulis. Next base: position 75,184,994 of record CM070551.1, on the reverse strand, counting down.
TGCGCGTGCCAATGTCCACTACTCTAGTTGAGAGATGCTTTTATTTATTGTCTTGTAATAGAAATAAGTTCTCCTATGATCTATAGGTTAAACTTCTTTTGCACATATATAGCACTTGCATTATGTAAGGGTTCATGACCTTGTTTTATGATTTTTGATGTATTTGTTAAAGTATATTAATATATATAGTTTTATCTACTAATAATACAAAAAAATTTTGGGCCTCCTTAGATTTTTCAATAGACTATAACATATATATAATAAAATTCTTCTAAGCTGTTATGTAATTACATTCATTCGGACATTAATTGAGCATAAAATTAAGAACCAAAGAAAAGATATATATAGCAATAGGCTGGTTCGTGAAAGCTATGAAGAGTTTCTCATGGTTGATAAATCAATTTCTGTGTAAATGGTATGTACCACGGTTTAATTCAAATTTATATACACAAACAATAAATAACATGCTACATACAACAAAAAATAATTGTTAAACACACAATTCACTCATTTTTAATTAAGCATCACTAAAACTTATATATATATATATATATATATATATATATAATATATACTATTCTAATACTACGATTTATTCTAAGCAAGAAAGTGTTCATAACAGAAATTAGACATAACAAAAAGGGGGTTTCTGTAGTTCTTCGGCAACTTGGGCCTCAGGCCTTGGCCCAGGAGGCCCATGAGGGGCCGGCCACCAATAAAAGGAGGGGGGAAACCCTAATCCGTACTGTAGCTACAGTACCGTCGCCTCTACAGTGCCTTGCTACAGTGCATCTCCTCCCCGTCGCTGCCGGTGCAGACGATCCTTGTTGCTACCGGCCAAGTGGAGGAAGAAGGAAGGTCACCCGGGTGATTGCCCGGCCAAGAAGAAGAAGAAGAGGAAGGGGAAGAAGGGAGAAAGGAAGGGGAAGAGGATTCGCGGGCTGCATCGTGATCTTCAGCGGTTCGTCAAGGGTAACCCCTGTTTTTCCCCGATTAGATGAGTGTTTAGTTATTTTAGCAATGTTGGTATTTAGGGCTGCTCAGGACAGATTAGAGTAGATCGAGGTTTTGATGTGCTTCAAGGCAGAATTAGTTCTGGACGTCTCCTAGAGTATTGTAGAGGACGTCGCCATCTTTCCGTGAAGTGCTAGAACACATTATTTGGACCCCTGTAGCAGAAGTTATGATTTTATTAGTGGGACTGTTCTGCAGATTTGTGGGTTTTCTGACAGGTTTTAGTAATCTGAGTTAATCGATTAGTTAAAGGATATTTAGAGAATCTCAGTATAACGAAAGTCGTAGGTCATTGTCCCAGCTTTTCAGAAAGCTCAAGAACACGTGATTTGGATACTCGTAGTAAAAGTTATGATATTTTTAGTGTACTGTCCAGAGAACCCGACGCGAATTTGACGTTTTGTTAACTAGCTCCGTAGGGGCAATAGATGGCAGATTCAGAAGAGCCGCTCAACTAGGTTTAGTTGGAAAATTTAATTACCTTTCCAGAAAGTCTAAGAACACCTTATTTAAACCCACGTAGTGAAAGTTATGGATTTTAGAAGTTGTCTGTCCACAGAGGGGACAGATCGGTCGTTAGAAGTTGGAAGTTTGGAAGGCGCTTGATAGTTTAGCGACTTCGTGTGTGCTATTAAATATGTATTTGGTCCAGTATGGTTATCTTAGCGTGTGTTATAATTATTATTCAGGTGGTGGACTAGTCCCGGGGGCAGCACCTTCTGCACGTCCCTCGTTCTCTCCCGGTTAAGGCAAGTATAATTATGGATATAATAGATATTATCGAATGACATCGATTGATAATTTCTATGAGTATTTGTGTTGTTCATGATTGATATGGTGATATGATTGGTAATGTTCATAGTTTCTAAAGCTATGAGTTATGTGTTAATCATGGATGTTTGAAAGTTGTGCAGTCTATGATTGTGAGCTTTTGTAGTATGAATTGGATATTCATATGCAATATTGTTGCGGATGCATGTTTGTATTAATTTGAGATTTCATACATATGCATCATCAAAGCTTATTGAAGTCTTGGTCATGTGATGACCAAGCAATGATTTGAGGTCCCCGTCATGTATATGACGGGCTTGAGGTCCCCACACTTGTGGAGTGTGGGCTTGTGGTCCCCATTACTTGCGGAGTATTGGGCTCTTGGTCCCTGTGCTTGCGAGCACAGGCATGGGTATACATCGACGGTTGTATACCTTGCATTACCGGTAAAATGCAAAAAGAGTTAAAGAGAAAGGTTGCATTGAGCATTGCATAAGCATATGGCATGATGTATGGTAAAGATGTGAGAATGAATGCTGATGTTTTAATGGTATTTTATAATGTCACATTATTTGATACTTGCTGAGTCTTTGGGCTCACTCTTGCTTTTGTTGTGCTTTTAGGTACCACCTGCAAGAACGGCATGCATGGGAGGGAGTAGGATTGCTATGGATGCACTCACTACCACACACGCTTTTAAAGATGAATATCATTTAGATCGTACCAGAATAATAAGCAAACTGCTTAAGGATTGATTTTGGCAATGCTTGACTGCATGGATTATTTGAGTTAATGAGAGTAGTAAATTTTGATTATGTTTGCTTATGCTTTAGCTGAATAGATTATTTGTGAATGCTTGATGAACTTTGGATGTTGAGATATTGCTAATAATATATGCATCTGTTGGAACCTCCGGTATACTTTGTTATACAAAGGAGGTTCTGCCAAATTTTTGTAAGATGTTTTAGTTTGAATATGTTTAAATTTACTTAATTTAGTAGCATTCCAGGCCCTTGTTTGGTTGGGGTGTTACAGTTGGTATCAGAGCGGGCTGTAGGTCCGTGGTATTTAAAGTATTAATTTTGACACACTATGCACAGTAGATGGGTTGGGTTTTTGCATTGCATATACGCTTCCGTTGAGTAAATAGTTACTTTTGTGCTACAGTTGCTAGTTGATCATTGTGCTTATTGTATGATATAATCTTATATACTTATAACTGATTATATTAGTTATATATTATGATAGTTGATGTCGAGAGGTTGAGGTCGTGGTTGTGGCCCAGGCTTTACCAAAGTTACACCACTTGTTCATAGTAAGAGAATAGTGCAAAGGGTTACCTCGGATATCTTAGTACAGGCGCGATAGTGAGTACCTTTAGAAGAGTTGTTCTCTTCTTTGAATTTGGTCAACTCTTGTCCAGTTGTGACTGATGAGTTTCTCTTGGGTTATTAGTTCATTGCGGTTGATGGGTTGCTTTGAGAAAGGATAGTGTGTTTCAATTGGGCTGAATTTGTCCTGTAAAGCAATCATTGTTTTCCCAACCGATGAGTTATTCTTGCGGTTGGTGAACTTGGTTGATGGTCAAGTTTGACCTTTATATTGAAGTTTTGTCTTTCTCATGGGAAAACTTGATCCAATTATTCGCTTGATGTTTTTGGGTTAATGAAAGTTTCCTTTTGCAAGTCCTTTAGTACGTGGAGGCTTTTACTCAATGTGTCTCTCTTGGGTATTTTGAGTGTTGAAGATTAATGGTTCTTCCTAATGAAAGAAGTTGTTAAACCCTTTAGCGGTGTTTTGTCATGATAAGATGAGAGGTTATAATCAAAGCACTTAAAGAATATGATATGGATTATCAAGATTGGGTTGCGATTATTGTGCATGATCGATTTTAGCTAAGATCCTTGAAAGGAAAGTTGAATAAGTTGAGGTTGTCCTCAAGTCGTTCTTGATGAGTTGTGACTATGAGTATAACTATATTTAGTCGGAATCAATAGAGTGATTCGAAGTGTGAAACAATGATGAAATGGTTGATCAATAGAATTGTTTAGTTTGCTAAACTTATTGGATTATTTGGTCTCAATGGATTAATCTAACTGTGCAACAAGAGAAAAATAAGGAGGTGTTCGACTGTGGTCTTAGTAGATAATAATATGGGGTTTTCCTTAATTGACTATTTGATGATCTTATTTATGCTCGTGGGAATACAAATAGAGGAATGACCATCAATTCGTCCATAATTGAATAATCATCAATGGGTTATGATAACCTCCAGATTAGAATTAGAGTGTACTAAATTAGTGTGAGCGTTCCTAATAAGTGAAAGGTTGAAAGTCAAAAGTGATTTACTCATGTGTGTTTCATGGGGATGACCTGTGTTTGCATGATGGTGAATTTGTCAGATAATAGAATGCGTTTGATAAGAGGACTTTGGAATAACCTCTTAAATTATGTAGTAGGTCCCCTCTAAGATAAAGTGGTTGTTGCAATGAGATTGTAAGAATTTGGTATACTCTCAATTGAGGATGATATGATAAAGTGGTATGTAATACTTTGGTAAGCCGTTAGGAGCTTTATAAAGGAAGAGTTGACAATAACGAATCTTGTTAAGAGTGAATTATTCTTGATATTAGTAAGATTGTCGATAAGAGAATGTGACGCGTTGGAGTGGTAATGATTCTTCTAGAGAGGAAGTAAGTTGATTGCTTTTCGTAATACCAGTTAAATGAAATGTTCGGAGTTTTGCATACGTGCTCTTTTGGGAGATCATGATTTATGTAGTAGATGAGATTAGTTGAGCAATGTGACGTATGGAAAGTTTCTGTTTGGTTTCTAAGTGATTAATTAGATTTGGTTTTAAAGGCATTTCTTGCATAGGATGGCAAGTAATGTGGTAATCAAAGAAAATTGCTTTCTTTGTTAACGGAAAATGTGTGCCCTAAGTATTTGAGGTTGAGTTAAGAATTATAATCAGAACTTTTCATTTGTTACTGACTTAAGAGTTTCTTGGGTTTCCATAGCAATGTTTTATTTTGATTTATGGGGATTTGGAAGTTCCTTCTGGTGGGACATGTGCCCTCATCTGCGGACTCGTATTTTTTTTTCCGAGATCATTAATATTTGATTGTTTCTCTTGGTCTCGTACTCACTCCGAGGAGCAACGTTGCCGTTAATGGCATTGTCATCCGGTGCTGAGCCCACATGGGAGGATCCAGTCCCAGTCCTAGTCCCTTCCTGTAAGATGAATAGAGTAGGCCAACATTATGAGTCTGCCTTAGCACAATTAAAACCATTAGAAGTGCTAACAGAAGAGCTAAAACAACCCACTGAACACTAGCATTATAAGTATGCCTAAGCACAATTAGAACCATTATAATTGGTAAAAGAAGAGCTAGAGCAATCGAAATCTATGACAAGCCTGTTTAAAAAAAAATAGTTGCAGTCGTGGACAAAAATTATAAACAAGCCTAATACCACCTTACCATGAATATATAACTAATTGGGATTGAGGTTAAACCCATGTGATAGAACACTCAACATGAGTCCACTCGCTCATTGTTTGACTTGCTTGTTGTCACTCCGATGCATCAAAAGTATTAGTGTCTAGTCCAAACTAGTCCTCCAAATGATAGAGATTTGGGCAACCTTGTAACTTTCATGAGATATTATTTGTAGTATTGGGAATAATTTTAGTTGCTAAGTATTCTTACATGTGATTGTGCAGATGTTTCACTACAAAGATCTCTAGTGGTGGTTCTTCACCCATCTTACGGAAAAGCATCTACATTTGAAAACTTTACAAGGTTAGATATTTGGCTTTCTAGCGAGATCCCGACATATGAATCGCTGACCTCATGTGACTATGCGCATAATAAACAACATGGTCAGAAGAAACGTTGTAGAGAAGACAGGCAATCAATAAAAAAAGTAGCACGGGCATGATGCTCATGGAAATTATTTGTCACAATAATAAATCTGACAAATCAAAATATTCAAAATTGACAGTTCAATATGTGTTCACACATGCTTGCTGGTGTCAATTGACAGTAACAAGTTAATGCAATGCCCCACTTTCAGCCAATACAAATTCTCCTTCCCCAATTCTCATGTTGCCTCCCTAGTCATTTCTTCTAGTCCGATTTTGTTCTCAGGTTCACAAACGCTGGGTCAACTTAGATCTAGAAAGAGCCGGACCACCAAAATTACGGTCCTGACAAGATCATCTTCTACTTTTCCAGTTTTAAGTTATCACAAAGGTGGCGAGTTCAGGCCTAGCCTCCATGCATGATGCAAATGTTGCTTCACGCAAAGATGTACAATAGAGGTACGACCTAAATGTGATCGAAGACATACATACTTTGCAATTGCAAGAGTTGATGTAAGACATACAATCAATGCCGGTGGAAAAATAGATATATATTGAAGCCAATATTTGAGCATTTGGAAGAATGTAGATTAAAAGATTAAAATGACAGAATGTCTAGGATCTTTATTCTGATCAAAGCAGAACACCAACATGCATACGAAAATAGCTTGTATACTTCAAAAAAAACCTAATTTCTATTAGGAACTTTGTCACATGTCTGCTCTCGCAAGTGTTTTTAATACTTTGTGTAATGTTCTTTTCAACCAAAGAAGACTATTTAGCTAAACAGATCACTAGATCAAGCATCCAAAGGTGACCTCATTCTTGGATGTCCTAGACTTAGCATTCTAGTCTAAAATACTCTTATTAGTATGGACGGGTAGTAGATGCACAGACATAACACTACTACAAAACAGGCTATAGTAGATGCCCCATCACAGACGGTTCCTTTGGAACCGCTCGTATTAAATATGTCCGACCAGGCGGATGGCACGGAAGCCTATCATAGACGGTATTTTTAGAACCGCTCAGTGATAGTCATATATCACGACGGTTTGTAACTAGAACTGTCAGGAATTATCACGACGGTTCTATTCACAAACCGTCGTGATAATCCCAATCACGCAGCGGTTCTAGTAGAGAACCGTCATGCGTAATATCCTGACGGTTCTCAATAAGGACCGCTCAGGATCGGGATTATCACAAACGGTTCGTAGTGAGAATCATCTGTGATATTATACAGACGGTTCCGAATGAGAACCGTCTGTGATAACTAACTATCACAGACGGTTTTTATTAAGAACCGTCTGTGATATCCCGGCTTGGTACAAATTGAGCGCGACACATCCTCTCGCCGCACTACTGCTGGTTCATCGCCAGACCGCCTCTGCCCTTTGCCTCTGCGCGCCAAGACGGTTTGGATAATCAACCGCCCCCATTCTGGGCTCCACTTAGATCTGCTAGCTAGCTTCTCCTCCCCAGTGCCGTGCCACTTCCTGCCTAGCTCCTCCCTAATTAAACAGATGAAGTATCTGATTATCCTTTATCCACTCTATTGATTAGTGAATTTCCCTTATTTTGCTACTCTGTACATAGACCCTAATGTTTTGTTTTCTTTGTTGTATTCCTTAATCGGAAGCATAGGGTTTAAGTTTCAATTAATACTACTTGATGGGAAAAGGCAAAACGTACATCTAGCTCTCAATTTGATGGACCCTAATTCCAGAAAATGAAAAGCAAAACATGTAGCCTTTAATTAATCTAGTGTAATTCCTTTGTGCAACGATGAGACAAAACGAGTAAGTACGTGCAAAGAGGTGAAAGTCTTAATCAGAACTAATTTCATGAGTAGTTTTCTAGAACAGATTAAAAAGAAGAATTTATGACACACCAAGATAACTCACATGTGCAAATGATCTATTTTATATTTCCTCCATGTATATCCATGAAGAAACGTCATCACAGTGGTTTATTGTTTCAATTATATCAAAACGGATACCCGCGCAATCGCGCGGACCAACTTGCTAGTTATTAGGATCTTCCTCTTGTCTTTTGTCTCGTATCTAATCAACAATCATGCAGATAATCAATAATTATCCATTGCGCTAGCTTAGAGAGGAGAAGGTTGGACCCTTGCCCCTAGCGCCTCCAACACCCGCTGCCTCCTCCCCCATTGCGCCACCTTAGAGAGGAGAAGGAAAGGAGAGGAATCGTATTTTCTTCGTGAGCTCCAAGGGTAATGATCTATAACCCTTTATGTTTGCTATAAATTAATCGCTAATCAATTTGACACTAATTTGTTACATGCGTAGTGTAGATGGATCGAAACTGGATGTACGATGTGAACCGTGTGAGTCAAGAGTACATTAATGGCGTGGTTGCTTTTAGAAGAGCCACTGAGCAGGATATGTTGAAGAAGGGGATAAATTTTAAGTACTATCCATGCATTGATTGCGGTAATCTGAAGATGTTTAACAACGCAGCGCAAATAGAAGTGCACTTGATTCGAAGGGGTTTCAAAAAAGGGTATACATGTTGGACCAGTCACGGTGAAGAGCAGATTATTACACATGAAGTTAGTAATGACGGCATCGCCGAGGAAGTCAACGATATGCCGGATGTGGATCTGATCGCTTTTGATGAGGATAGGTCACACGATGACAACTGGATCGGATGCTACGCGATGCGTAAGAGAACTATAGTGAGAGAGAGTTTTGTAAATTCGAGGGCTTAAGGGAGGACTCGGTGAGACCTTTGTTCCTGGTTGCAAGCCGAATATACAAGGTTGTCAACCGTGCTTGAACTGCTGAAATTGAAGGCAAGCAATGGTTGGTCCGATAAGAGTTTCACGGCATTATTAGGTCTCCTAGCGGACATCCTTCGAGGGAAACGTGTTGCCCAAAGACCACCTATCAAGCAAAGAAGGTTATTTGTCCATTGGGAATGGAAGCGAAAGAATACATGCATGTCCGAACGATTGTATCCTCTACCAGTAAAGAGTATGCGAGACATGCATGTATGTCCTGTGCAAAGCATCCCGATACAAGTGTCGAATCTCGCTAAGGTGAAGCAAGGACCTCCTACTAAGATGTTGTGGTATCTCACTGTGATCCCACGCTTGAAGCGTTTATTTGCGAACCCAAAGGAGGCAAGATTGCTGCGTTGGCACTTTCGAGAGGAGCGTAAGAGAGATGGAAAGCTAAGACACCTGCCGATTCTCGCCTAAAGGAGAAACTTCGATCGGAGCTTCGAAGAGTTTGGTGCGGAACCGAGGAACATAAGGTTAGGGTTGAGTACGGATGGAATGAATCCTTTCGGTAACATGAGCAGCCGACATAGCACCTGGCCCGTGAATCTATGTATGTACAACCTTCCTCCTTGGCTGTGTATGAAGCGGAAGTACATTTTGATGTCACTACTTATCCAAGGGCCGAAGCAACCTGGGAATGATATTGATGTGTACCTAGCACCATTGCTGGAAGATCTTGTGACACTGTGGAACGAAGGGGTACAGGTATGGGATGCGTACAAACGAGAGAACTTCACTTTACGCGCCATGTTGTTCTGCACCATCAATGATTTTCCTGCCCTTGGTAACTTGTCAGGCTTCAGTACAAAAGGAGCCAAAGCCTGTCCGCACTGCTTAGATGCTACAGAGAGTGTATGGCTGAACAACTCGCGCAAAACTGTGTATATGCGTCACCGTAGGTTCCTTCCCAGGAGTCACCCATACCGCAAGATGAAAAAACAATTCGACGGAAATAAGGAGAACGATTCAGCTCCAAGGGCTTTTAGAGGGAAAGAGGTCTATGATATGGTTAAGGATATCGATGTTGTGCTTGGGAAGGGACGTAAATTAAGAACCCATGAGAAGAACATCTGGAAGAAGCGGTCAATTTTTGGGACTTGCCTTATTGGGAGCACTTAGAAGTTCGCCATCGCATCGACGCCATGCACGAGAGAAGAATGTATGTGATAGCTTGATTGGTCTCTTCTTTGAACATTAGTGGCAAAACAAAGGATGGTGTTAACGCACGGCGTGACTTGGTTGATATGAACATAAGGACTGAGTTAGCACCGAAGAGATCGACTGACAGATTTAACGTATTCTTCCCCACTTGCTACACTCTATCCAAGGCCGAGAGAAATGAACTGTGCCAGAGCTTGCATGGAGTGAAAGTCCCATCTGGTTACTCCGCTAACATTAAGAACCTTGTTTCTATGCAAGATTTGAAATTAATTGGTATGAAGTCTCATGATTGTCATGTGCTGATGACACAAATGCTTCCTGTTGCAATTAGAAGTATCTTGCCGAACAAGGTCCGAGTGGCAATCTTGAGGCTGTGTTATTTTTTCAACTCAATTGCTCAGAAGATCATTGATCCCCAAGGACTAGATGCTCTGCAGTCCGAGGTGGTGACCACTCTATGTCATCTTGAGATGTATTTCCCTCCGTCATTTTTCGATATCATGGTCCATCTCATTGTTCACCTTGTGAGAGAGATAAAGATATGCGGCCCTGTGTTCTTATGTCATATGTACCCGTTCGAGAGGTACATGGAAATTCTCAAGTCCTACGTACGAAATCGATCTCGACCGGAGGGCAGCATCATCGAAGGTTATGCAACTGAAGAGGTCATTGAGTTCTGCGTCGACTACATGGCTCGGTGGAACCGATAGGTGTGCCTCTATCTCGCCATGAGGGGAGACCGATGGTATCGGGACCATCGGAAGAAATCAATAACTCCCGATCTGGATACGTACGCTCAAGCCCATTTCATGGTCTTGCAACACATGACCCAAGTGTCCCCGTACATCGACAAGCACAAAGACATGGTGCGCCAACAGAATCCAGACCGGTCGGAGGTTTGGATCACGAGAGAGCACAACCGTCGATTCAACGAATGGTTAAAGGTGTGAATCACTGGGAGGTCATCAAGTGATGATACGCTGCTATGGTTGGCACGAGGGCCACAATTTACAATTGTCGCATGGCAAGGATACGACATAAATGGGTACACATTTTATACGGCATCTCAGGATAGGAAGAGCACAGTCTAGAACAGCGGTGTCCGCATAGATGCATTCAGTACCGATGGGATGAGGAGCTCCTACTATGGGCAAATAGAGGAGATATGGGAGCTCGACTACGTGCTTTTCAAGATCCCCCTATTTCGGTGCCGTTGGGTCCATCTCCCACAGGTGAAGGTCGGCAAGTACGGTGTCACTACCGTGGACCTCGAACGTGTCGGATACAAAGACGAACCATTCGTACTGGCTAACCAAGTTGTTCAAGTCTTCTATGTAACCGACCCGGCAAATAAGAAGCGCCACGTAGTTCTTCATGGAAAAAGGACGATTGTCGGAGTTGAGAATGTAGTGGACGAGGAAAAATACAATCAATTTGACGAGTTGCCTCCTTTCGGAAATGGCATTAGGCTCGAGGAAGAACCCAGTGAGGAAGCTAGCTATATGCGTGTCGATCATCACGAAGGCCTATATCTTAATTAAGAATTTACTCCAATGTAATTAATTTATTCCATAACATCATGTGTTATGGACTTGTAATCTCTCATATATTTTGATGTCAATGTGAAATTGTCATGTGTTGATGTGTTATGGACTTGTCATATTTGATATTGATGTCAATGTGGACGTACATTGTAATGTGGAGTATCAAAATTGGTTTCACTTGATTTGGAGTTGAGTTGAATTAGGTATAAAATTTTGAAGTCAAATGTGTTATGAACTTGTTATGGACTTGTCATATTTGATATTGATGTCAATGTGGATGTACATTGTAATGTGGAGTATCAAAATTGGTTTCACTTGATTTGGAGTTGAGTTGAATTAGATATGAAATTTTGAAGTCAAATGTGTTATAAACTTGTTATGGACTTGTCATATTTGATATTGATGTCAATGTGTGGACGTACATTGTAATGTGGAGTATCAAAAATGGTTTCACTTGATTTGGAGTTGAGTTGAATTAGATATGAAATTTTGAAGTCAAATGTGTTATGAACTTGTCATCATACTTGTCACCAGGTTAGAATTCATATGGACTTGTCATAATTGTCATCATACTTGTCTCACCAGGTTCACTATGTTTTGTCAGGATATTTATGTCTCACCAAGTTCACTATGTTTTGTCAGGATATCACAAATTGTCAAATTGTCTTGAGTTTTTTTCAGCTATCACGCACGGTTTTGTAATACAACCGTTGCAGGATAAAGATATCCTGAGCGGTTTACGATGAGAACTGTCGTGATATATATCTGACGGTTCTATTATAGAACCGTCGTGATATATATCCTGAGCAGTTCTCATCGAAACCGCCATCTGATATACTTTTTATAAGGCAGGAAACGCTAGGGTTTTGCTCTCACTTGTCACTTCCTCTCCTGCGTCCCTTAGGCTCTCGCGCGCTCGTTCACCTCCTCTAGGGTTTAGGGCTCGCCCGTAGTTCACCGCCGACTACGACCTCGGCGCCGCCGCCCGCGACAATGGTGCCCCCGACCTCGGTGCGCCGCCCCAAACTCGGCGCCCGACCTTGGCGCCTTCAACCTCGGTGCCGCCGCCCTCGACATCGGCGCCTTGACCGACCTCGGTGCTGCGCGCCGACCTCGGCGCCCCGTTCACCTCCCGGCCGTAAGCCCGGCGTCGCCGCCTCCGACCTCGGCGCCGCCGTCCTCCTCCCGTGTGGGCCTCCTCCTCTCAGCCTGCCTTCTCCCATGCCGTCCTCCTCCCTCTGCCGGCCTTCTCCCGCGCCCTCCTCCTCCTGTCGGCCTCCTCCTTGCACCGTGAGTTCTTGTGCAAAGATCCTCTCTGTGAGTATTGCTCCTCTGTGGCGCTTCGGCTTTGTTGATCGATGGGCTTTGTTGACATGCTCGTGATGAACTCGTCTTATCTTGAGATTGAATGTGATAGTTAGTTCATACTTGAGCTCTATTGTATTACTTGTCACTTTGTCAATATGATCTCTTGTTAATTCTTCTACTAGTCTCAGTATGAGCTCATTCAACTTTTCATTTGCCATCTTGATCTCTGTAGTCAACCTCTGCTTGATCGAAGTTTAACTGCTTTAGATTAATGATTGAGATCATTTGACGCTTAAGCAAAGTATTGTTTAGAGCTCATAGTTTGATTTTATATTATCATATTCAGTTAATGAAGAGTATAGACAATAGGATTGAGATGGCAAAGACTTGTTCTTTAGCTACTCTCCTTTTGAGAGCACATAATATCATCAATCAATATAATGGAATAGTGTCTGCATGCACCGTGAGTTCTTCTGCGGCATCCTCTCTGTGAGTATTGCTCCTCTGTGGCGATTCGGTTGATCTTTGCATATATATATATATATATATATATATATATATATATATATATATATATATATATATATTGTAGTCCTAGTTGATACCTTGATCTCATTAGTTCGATTTACAATCTATCTCAAGATATTGCAAATTGATCAGTGGGCTTTGTTGACATGCTCTGTGATGAACTATGTCTTATACTGAGATTGAATGTGATAGTTAGTTCATACTTGAGCTCTATTGTATTACTTGCTACTGTCAATATGATGTACTGTTAATTGGTTACTTTCGGTTGAAAGCTAGTTATTCTGATTCTTCATGTTCAGTTCTATTGAGAGTATTCAGTTTTCGTTGGTAATCTAATGACTAGTTTGTCATTCTTCTAGTAGTCTGTATGAGCTCATTCAACTTTTCATTTGCCATCTTGATCTCTCGTAGTCAACCTCCGCTTTGATCGAAGTTTAATCTGTTTTAGATTAGCTTGAGATCATTTGACAGTTAAGCAAAGTATTGTTTAGAGCTCATAGTTTGAATTTATATTATCATATTCATTTGCCATCTTGATCTCTATAGTCAACCTCTGTTTGACTGGAAGTTTAATCTGTTTTAGATTAGCTTGAGATCATTTGATAGTTAAGCAAAGTCTTGTTTAGAGCTCATAGTTTGAATTTATATTATCATATTCATTTAATGAAGAGTATAGACAATAGGATTGAGATGGCAAAGACTTGTTCTTTAGCTACTCTCCTTCTGAGAGCACATAATATCATCAATCCAGAAAGAAAGTTTTACTTGATTCTATTTTGTTTCTATGTCTTCATTAAAGGCTAGTCTTAGTACATGAAGCATTAAACCTTTGCTTCGTGGATTAAGGAGTGTTAGGAGTGTTAGAATAGGAGCAAGGAGGCGGCGAGCCCTACGGGATTAAACCTTTGTTTAGCATTTCCTTCGTCGATCCTGACACACTTGAGTGTACCTTTGTTTCATGCCGTCCTCCACAAAGATGAAACAAATGGTACACTCCAAAGGTGTCGACCTCGATGAAGTAGGCTTCCTTAGAGAAGTTGGTGGATTAAGGAATGTTAGTAGTCTCAGATGAGCTCATTCAACTTTTCATTTGCCATCTTGATCTCTATAGTCAACCTCTATACTTCTTCCTGAGATTAATTGTTTCATATTTATGTTGGAATTAATTATGATTATTTGCTAATATTGCACATGTTGAGCATATTATTAAGTTTAAATGTATATGTTAATTTGGGACACTTGCAATCCATTTTATTGCATATGTGAGAGACCATGTGGAGGTCGTCCCGTGTGTGTGATGAGTAATTGACATAGGTTTAGGAAGTCGAGTTTGGTTTGGGTGGTTTGGACCATGTCGTTGCGTGGTGCAACAACAGCTCGATCGGTTTGGTCAAACTTGGTCGTATGGGATTAGGATGCATGTTCTTTGATTCGACAAGTTTGGATTTTGTCATGGTAAGTTGTTGGTATTTACGCTTTCATGTATCGGCGGTGCTATTTGATGTGTTTCTTATGCGTGTGATCGCAGGACATCGGGTGGAGTCGTGGCGAGACACGGTGGACCGGACTAGGTGCAGGTGGCGAGGTCGAACGGTCGGGATGTGTCAAGACGATGTGGACTCGAGGTGGTTGCGGGCGTCTTGAGACAAGGAGCTGAAGCTTCGGAAGGTGCGAAGAGGCGAAAGCAGAATTTCGCAAAAGTGCACTGGCGGAGCGGGCTCCGTTGGATTTAGCGGGCGAACGGGTTGGAGACCCATTAGCCAAGGGCTTTAAATAGGAGTGAGTGGCTGCTTGTATTGGTGGGCTTGGGGAGATAGTTAGGGTTTGCTAGGGTCAAAAGAGGCTTTAGTTGTTGAGAGTTGTTGGTAGGGGCGTGTGGTGTGCCTGTAAAAAAAGATGGTAGTGGCGGCATTTGTAGGGTGAAGGGTGTCTGAGGTGTGTGTGGCGGCGCTGAAGCTTTCCCCAAAAATCATTCCTCTCGGCGGCTTGTGCTTGTGAGAGGTAATAGGGTTCAGGCAAAGGAAAAACATGGTGTGGCGTGTGGTGTGGTATCGAAAAAAATCTGGCGGCGGTCTAGTGTTGAGACAGGAGCCTGGCGGCGACTGTAGCCAGCCCAAAAATCATGTGAGTCCACCAAATGGCAGAGTGTTGATTTGGTGAGACAGAGTTATCAAGTTTTGGCTGCCATTTGTGATTGATGGCTGTCTCCATGGGTGTAAGAGTCTTGTACTTGTTTGATTTAAAAAGGCTTTGAGTGGATTCAAGTTTTGGTTAATTCTTCTAGTGAAATTAGTTGATCGTCTTTGCAGCTTTCTTTGTTTGAGTTTTGATTGCTTGGATCTGTTGCTATGTGTGTGTATGTACGTTGGGCGCTTTGTGGTGTCGTGCTCGAAAATTAATTGTTTGATCTCAGATTGCTGGTCATTTCCCCATCGTGAGCCTCACTGCTTTATTTGGTTTGCCTATTGGGTAGTATTGAGTTATTTCGCTTGTTTATTGGTGCGGCGGCGATAATCGGCGTCTTGGTCCTTTTCTTTTCTGCGTGTGTGCGTCAATGGTGTGTAGCACAGTTGTTGCTCGATTAATCCGGTTGGTCCCTATTTTAGATTTTTATTTTGGCTGCCAATCATTGATGCTAGTGAACCGTGGGATTTGATGATCATCCAGTTGAAGTTTTGGATTAGTTTATTAGTTGTTTATTTAGAAGCCATCAATGCTACGAAAGTTTTATTTGGTCTTAATATCTAGTTTGTTTGGTTTTAGATTATTTTAATGCTTTGTCCCATCGTTTCTTGTGCTGTTAGTGTCCATCTCATATCTACAGCAAGCTAGTTATTCCTTGCGCGTCTTCCTATGCGGTCGTGAGTTATTTTTGGTCTTTTGCTTCGGGGTTTGATCGGATTCAACACAGGTCATCCGCTGTGCCTGTATACAGATCTTCATAGCTTTGTAGCTATTGGAGTGAAAGTAGTGTTGAGTTCGATCGAGGTGAAAAATAGAGAAAGCGTCTATTCACCCCCCCCCTCTAGTCGCCTTTCCGGTCCTACAATTGGTATCAGAGCCGGTTAGCTCTTTTCAATAGATCTTAACCGGTCTCAAGAGCCGTGGCGATGGACAAGTACTCGACTAAGCCGCTTTGTTTTTGATGGCATCGATTACCCTTCGGAAGAGCCGAATGGAGACATACATCCAGCCCGGGGTATGCCATCCGGCGAAAGGTCAAGGTTCGATTCATTGTTCTGCCGATGAGAACATCAATGCCGGAACATGGTTGATGTTGAGGCGAATGCAAAGGCAAGGAACATCATCATCCGTGGTTTGAGTCGTAGTGAGTTTGACGCATATCTCACCTGTCGTCCCCTACGATATCTGGGTGACCCTCGGCGATACCATGAGGGCACCACCGGATCAAGACGGTTCGACAGACCGGTTCAAACGAGAATACAACAAATTTGAGATGCTTGCTGGTGAGTCCCTAGATGAGTGCTTCAGACGTTTTCACAAGATCTTGAGCAACCTCCGAGCGGTCGGTCTCACATACCCGACTTCGGACAACGCTCGTCGATACTTACAAACACTCGATCTGCGGCGTGTGGGAGATGAAAGTGACTACCATCAAGGACACCACATACCTCTCGACCTTGACTCTTGATCTGCCAGTACTCGCGTCTCAAGACTCACGAGATTGACATTGTCTCTCGAAAGTCGAAGTCACGCCGATGGCCCTAGTCACCGATCCCGCCGCGCTTCCACGGTTCTCTTGCTGATTCGTTGTGTGGTTTCTCCCTTGCTGCTCTCTGTGACGTAACTGATGATCAGTTAGAGCAGCTCGAGGATGAGCATCTGGCCCTCCTAGCTCGGAAGTTTTCTCATGCTTACAAGAGGAGGAGGGACAGAAAGAGGGAGGACCCGTGATTTGCTTCGAGTGTGGTGGCCCCAACCACATCCGAGCAAACTGCCCCAAGCTGGAGAAGGGCAAGAACGACTACGGCGGTTCGGGCAAAACGACTACACCGACAAGTACCGCAACAAGAAGCCTCCGGCTCGACGCTTGACAAGAAGAAGTTCCGCAACTTCAAAAGCCAAGAAGCTCTTCCACCGCGTCCTCACCGCCTTCGACGACCTCGACCTCGGCGAGGTGGAGGGATGGAGCGACGATGACGGACGGGTGACCAAGAGCCCAAGGATGGCGGCGGCGACTTCTCGGCATGTGCTTCATGGCCCTCGAGGGCGAACTCGGCGACAATGAACAGACTCCGACTTCGGACGAGGTAGATCCCACCTCTGAACAGCTCAATCATGCTTTTTTTAAGCTAGGAGGTTTTCATGCTAAAGCTAAGGCTAGGTGTCTTTGAGTTAGAGAAGGAAATAGATAGATCGTCACTAGAGATTATTGCTCTTACATCCGCCCTTCTAGTGATGATTGTGATACATGCTCTTTTTCAAGTTGATATGGAGAAGTTAAGGACCTCACATGATAGTGTGTCCTCCAAACTTGATAGTGTTAAGGTGGAGAATGTTAGTGCGCTTCTTTGAGTTAGAGTTGAGTAGGATGGTCATTACCCTACTTATTCTTGATGAGACTACTTCTCCCACCTCATGTGAGGGTAAGGACATTCTTTGCTAGAGGATCTTATGCCATGCTCCTTGATCTGCCCGAGTCTTGTGAAAATTGCAATAACTTGAAGATGAACTTAAAGCAGGCGGATCATAAAATTGTTGAACTACAAGCTTCTTTACTTAAGCCGATTGTTTCATGCTTGAACTGTCCTAAGTTAATCTGCGAACTTGAGGTCGTCTCCAAACAGCTTTCAAGATATGATTGATCATGAAAGGAAGTTTGCTCGGTTTGCTTCTAAGGACCTGTTAGCTCACCATGCATTAAGTGTAACAAACTAAAATCGACTTGATTGCTTTGGATGAGAAATGTGTGAAGCTAACTAAGGATCTTCTAGAAAGCCACATTGTGCTTGCAATATGATTGTGGAGAAGGGGAGAAGCCCTGGGTAAGGATGAGGCAGCTTAGCAACGTGAACCAAGCGGCTAGCGATGGGATCTGTCCCTTCAGAGTCGGTGTGCGTGCACAAGCCATTCTTCCCTCTCGCTTTGGTTCTTCTTTTGCTCCTTACCTTCTGCTTGTCTCTTCTTCCCCTGCTCTTCTTGCACCTCTCTCTTTGGGAGTGTCGGTACCTTATGAACACTCTCGAGAGATTTGTAGGAGGCAAGAAGAAGCTCAATCTTATTCTAGACCAATCTAAGATCTGCAGATTTAATCGGGGTCTAGGATATGACTTCTTTGAGGACATAAGGAAGCATCCACCGCCGTGCTCGGACCCATAGCACCAGTGTGATCGAGATCGAGCCAGGACCGAGAAAGTCCAATTCAAGTCGGCGGGCTATGTCGAGGGATTTCGACATGAGGTAATTTCACATGTCGCTTCTACCTCTCGAAGGTGAAGTATCACCGCACCTTCATCGTCAAGGATGGACACACAATCGTCGGTGCTTGGTAGCGCCAAGATCGTAGCGTAGAGACCATGTTGAGTCTCTTAGGCGCATTCGTGGTCGGCCCTGGACCTTGAGTGCACCTAAGACCAACACGAGGTCTAGGCTTGTTTCTTCGATGGGTTTGTGCGACATCGAGGACTTGGTTTTCCGAGTTTTACGGTTTTCGTCCTCATCTTTGCTTTCGATCGTGACTTCCGCCGTCCGAGGGTAGATCTCGTTTTCCCTATCGAGATAGCTACCCGCTGGCGTGTTCGATCTGTTGCGGTGCTCGACTCGCTCGCCGTGGCGCTTGGACTCGACAAACGACTTCGGTCTGCTCTTAGACCTTCTGCTGTGAGTGACAGAGAGCGAGGGTAGATAGAGGTCGATCGGGCTTGACTACTTCATCGCTTTCGGCGTGTTACTCGAGATTGGGTGCCAAAATCATTGTTGATTTATCGATCTTGAGACTTTACTCTGTTTGACTCGAGTTAGCGGGTAGGGAAGGAGAAGGTTTGGCTTGTAGACTCGGTTGTTCTCGTCATATGACCGGAGACTCCGTTGGTTCTCTTCCTAGCCCGCGCTCGGTGATGAGGCGATCACCTTCGGAGACGCTTCGTCTGGGCGCGTCATCGCCAAAGGTACTGTGCGTATAAATGCTTCTTTTATTCTTAAGGATGTTGCCTTGGTTAGTAAGCTGCAGTACAATTTGCTTTCCGTTTCTCAGCTTACTGATGACGGTTTCGAGGTGAGCTTCAAGAAAAACAATTGCAAAATTCTTGATTCTTCGGGTAGTCTGGTTTGCGGATTTCTCGTTATGGGAGGATCTTTCGTGCTGATTTTTCTGATTCTTCTGGTGATCCTCTCCGGTGTTTGGTTGCTTCTGAGTCCCGCGATCTCTCTTTCTGGCATAGGAGACTTGGTCATATTGGATTTGACCATTTGACCCGAAAGTTAGCGACCATGATCTCATTAAGTGGTGCGCCAAACTCAAGATGGTCAAAGATCTTGTTTGCACTCCATGCTTGGCCGCGGCAAGATGGTTGCCGCTTCTCATTCTCCGGTCACAGTTACTATGACCGATGCACCGGGACAGCCGCTCCACATGGACACAGTTGGACCAGCTCGAGTGCAGTCAGCAGGAGGGAAGTGGTATGTTCTTGTTGTGGTCGATGACTTCTCGAGGTACTCTTGGGTGTTTTCTTAGCCTCGAAGGGCGAGACATTTACACATTTCCGAGGTCTTTTAGTAGGTCATGTCTGTTGAGCTCCGGGTGCCTTCTGAGCGATCCGCAATGACAATGGCACGGAGTTCAAGAATTCCTACTTTGAGAGTTTCTGCGGTGAGGCAGTGTAGAGCACCGCTTCTCTTCCCCATCGTCCCTCAGCAAAATGGCGTTGTGGAGAGGAAGAACCGTACCTTGGTCGAGATGGCCAGGACGATGCTTGATGAGTACTCTACACCGAGGAAGTTTTGGGCTGAGGCCATTGCGACCGCGTGCCATGTTTCGAATCGAGTTTTTCTTCGGGCACTCCTACACCGCACTTCTTATGAGCTGAGATACTGGTAAAGCCAGCGTCTCTCATTTTCATGTATTTGGTTGCAAGTGCTTTATCTTGAAGTCCAGGGAACCTAGATAAGTTCGAGTCACGTTCTGTGGCGGTATCTTTCTAGGCTACTCGACTTCTTGGCGGGCTTATGAGGTTTGCAGGCTGCGAGTCTAGTAGAATGGTAGAAACACAGTGAGGTGACTTTTGACGAGGCGAGTCAGGGGACTAGGCGAGATATCTCAGGTTCTTTAGAGCAGTCCGAGACTATCTTTGTGGATGATGAGGACGAGGGAGACGATGGTTGTTTACCTGATCCAGCTCCTCTTCCTTCCCTTGAGATGCCTTCTTCCACGGCACCTCAAGATGATCAGCCCTTGCCTTCCGGAGCTAGTGGCTCTGTCCCTGCCTCGTCTGCACACGAGGTAGAGGCCACTTCTTCTTCTCATCCAGGACCTCCCGACATATCCAGAAAAGGCATCCTTCAGGGCCAGATGATTGGAGACCTTTTTGAGCGTGTCACACGCTCTAAGTCTGGCTTTTCTCATTTCTGTCTCCATTCTGGCCTTTGTTGCCTCCTTTGAGCCCAAGGATGTTTGTCACGCCCTTTCGATGAGTCTTGGGTCAATGCCATGCATGAGGAATTAGAGAACTTTGAGAGAAACAAGGTGCAGTCGCTTGTTGAGCCCCCACGAGGCCACAATATCATTGGAACCAAGTGGGTGTTCAAGAACAAGCAGAGTGAGGATGGGGTAATCATCCGAAACAAGGCTAGATTGGTAGCTCAGGGGTTTTCCCAGGTTGAGGGTCTAGACTTCGAGGAGACCTTTGCCCCTGTAGCTCGACTTGAAGCCATTAGAATCCTGCTTGCCTTTGCGACTTCTAAGGGTTTCAAGCTTTACAGATGGACGTGAAGAGTGCCTTCCTCAATGGCCTTATTGAAGAGGAAGTCTCGTCAAGCTGACCTCCGTGTTTCGAGAACCCCAAATACCCTAACCATGTCTTCAAGCTTTCAAAAGCTGTATGGACTTAAGCGAGGCTCCCGAGCTTGGTATGAGAGGCTTAAGTCCTACTTGTTGAGTCATGGGTTTGAAATGGGTAAAGTTGACAAGACCTTGTTTATCCGTAGGCTTGGTAGTGACTTTACTCGTCGTCCAAATCTATGTCGATGACATCATCTTTGGCAGCTCTTCTCATGCTCTGGTTTCACAGTTCTCGGATGTCATGAGCACCGAGTTTGAGATGAGCATGATGGGTGAGTTGACATTCTTTCTTGGCTTCCAAATCAAGCAGTCTCGGGAGGGTACTTTTCTTCATTAGGGCAAGTACACTCGTGATCTCCTGAAACGCTTCGACATGAGTGATGGTAAGCCTGTGTCGACTCCCATGGCTTCTACGGCCTATCTTGACCCAGATGAGGATGGCGAGCCAGTTGATCAAAAGGAGTTTCGCAGCATGATTGGCTCCCTCTTGTACCTCACTGCCTCGAGACCAGACATACATTTTTCTGTGTGTTTGTGCGCTCGTTTTCAGGCTTCTCCTCGCGTTTCTCACCGCCAGGCGGTGAAGCGCATCTTTCGGTACCTGCGAGCTACCATTGACTATGGTATCTGGTACTCTTCCTCATCCTGTCTTTCCTTGAGAGCCTTCTCGGATCACGAGACTTTCTTTGGTCAGAGATAGATAGGAAGAGCACTTCCAAGCACCGCCAATTTCTTGGCACTTCTCTTGTTTCTGGTCTTGAGGAAGCGATCCGGTTGCCTGATCCACCGCAGAGGAAATGCGTTCTTTGCGGCCGATTCTTTGTAGCCAAGTGCTCTGGATGACTTCGACCCTGCGGGACTTTGGGTTAGTTATCGACAGTGTTCCACTCTTTTGTGATAACACTTGCGATTAACATTGCCAAGAACCCAGTCAAAGATTCGGGACCAAGCACATAGATATCCGCTTCCACTTCCTTAGAGACCATGTAGAGAAGGCGACATAGTGCTCCAGTTTGTGAGAGTGACCACCGGTTGGTGACATTTTCACCAAGCCATTGGATAGTTCGAGGTTTTCACTCTGCGGGAGAGCTTGGGGTGGTCTGTCCTTATGGATTGTAGTGAGGGAGCTTTGGGTTTCTTGCTCTACTATCTTATTTATGCTCTAGCTCCTTACTATTGCATTGCATTTTGGGTGCATTTGGGATTAGTCCTCCTAGCATAGATTAGAGTGCTTCTTTTGTCTAGTTGTTTAGATTTACTGCTCTTATCTTGTGATTCTAGGATCTTGCTTATTAGTCATTACTTATCTCACTAGGTTGAGCTCACTCACTTCTTGTAGGTTCTAGCGAGGTTGGGCCACCCTCGGGTAGACAGAACGTGTTTGCTCCTAGGTGTGTTAAGTGGGCGTTGATAGTCCAAGAGTCATATGGGGTAGATGAGAGTCGATCTGAGCCATAGTATTCTCTATATCTTATCTATGCTTTAAGGATCCTTTGTTTTATGTTTTCTTTGCCGACTTCTCG
Organism: Phyllostachys edulis; assembly: GCA_036346405.1. Taxonomy (NCBI): domain Eukaryota; kingdom Viridiplantae; phylum Streptophyta; class Magnoliopsida; order Poales; family Poaceae; genus Phyllostachys; species Phyllostachys edulis. The sequence continues at coordinate 75,162,454 of CM070551.1, read as the reverse complement.
ATTTATTGTTTTGGTTCAAGGGAGTTCTTTTGGGAGCTTCGGGCTTAATATTGACATAACTCAACTTGAACTAAAAGTTGCATCTATTGTTGAGGGGAGTTGGATCTTACGCATTTCTAGCATTCTCGCATTGTAATATAACTACATTGAGCCTTGATTATTATCCTGCTATGACATGTTTACAATGCTTTACACCTTGCCATGACTTGTGCTTATTTGCTAGATTTATCATGACTTCATATGTGTAGCCTAGCTTTTGCCATGATAAGTTAATTAAAATTGCTCAACTTAAACTAAAACTTGTCATGTTAGCACTTCGAGATTAGTCTTTCTTGAGCTATCCTTTTATGATTCATGCCATGTCAAATAGGTTTGGGTAGAGTGATGAATCTATATTGAGCCTTAGATTGAAATTTGTTTTAGTCTCTTGATGATGCATGAGTTAGTACAACTTGTTAAAAGGCAAAAGATCTCTTTTGTGCGAAAAAACTGATCTCACCAATTCTCTCCTATGAGACGGCTTGCCATTGCACTTGGCATGAACTTAGGGGGAGTTTTGGGTGACCTAGACTATCTTCTTAAGCTTCTCGCTTGGAGTAGTCGCATAAGGCTTGAGACCTAGCACATGATAAAACAAAAATCTGGTTGGAAACCACCATGAATTTCAAAAGAAAATATGTTTCATGGGTTCAAAGTGCTTAAAGCCACAAAAAGTATCATGTACTTTAACCAATGTTTCAATCTTGAGCATAGCACTCTATTTGGTCTCAATTTAAGCTTCTTAGTTCCGCTTAGCTTATTGACATGGCCTGCATCATCCTTGGATATCTCTAGCGAGACTTTGCTCATTGATGACTTGACTTGCTCACATAATGTACCTCATTTTCAGATTGTCATCTATGTGTTCTAGCTAGCTTTTACATATCTTGTCATGATCTAGTTAGCCTTTTTATTGAGTTATGGCTTGGTGTATTACATTATGGTCATATTGGATAATCCTCATGGCTCTAACTGCTAAGAATAATCAAACTTCAGCCATTTCATCCATTGACTTGTCATATTCTCTCTTGAGCCTTCTTGATGTGTTTATTGCCAAAAGGGGGAGAATAGAGAAGAAAATGTTAGTTGGGATCATTTTAGAGCTTTGAAGAACAATTTGCTCTTTTAGTGTTCCTTCTGTCGACATGGTCATTAGTTTCACTCTTCTTCTTTGGACCATGTTGGATTCTTCTAACTCAAACTCAACTTTGCGCTTTTTCGGAGTTTGTCAATATACTCATCAAGGGGGAGATTGAGAGACCATGTGGAGGTCGTCCCGTGTGTGTGATGAGTAATTGACATAGGTTTAGGAAGTCGAGTTTGGTTTGGGTGGTTTGGACCATGTCGTTGCGTGGTGCAACAGGCTCAGTCGGTTTGGTCAAACTTGGTCGTATGGGATTAGGATGCATGTTCTTTGATTCGACAAGTTTGGATTTTGTCATGGTAAGTTGTTGGTATTTACGCTTTCATGTATCGGCGGTGCTATTTGATGTGTTTCTTGTCTCGTGTGACTTGCAGGACATCGGGTGGAGTCGTGGCGAGACACGGTGGACCGGACTAGGTGCAGGCGCCGAGGTCGAACGGTCGGGATGTGTCAAGACGATGTGGACTCGAGGTGGTTGCGAGGCGTCGAGACAAGGAGCGCGAAGCTTCGGAAGGTGCGTAAGGGCGAACGAATTTCGCAAAGTCGCACAAGCGGAGCGGCTCCGTTGGATTTAGCGGGCGAACGGGTTGGAGACCCATTAGCCAAGGGCTTTAAATAGGAGTGAGTGGCTGCTTGTATTGGTGGGCTTGGGGAGATAGTTAGGGTTTGCTAGGGTCAAAAGAGGCTTTAGTTGTTGAGAGTTGTTGGTAGGGCGTGTGGTGTGCCTGTAAAAAGATGGTAGTGGCGGCACCAGTAGGGTGAAGGGTGTCTGAGGTGTGTGTGTGGCGGCGCTGAAGCTTCCCCAAAAATCATTCCTCTCGGCGGCTTGTGCGCCTGTGAGGTAATAGGGTTCAGGCAAAGGAAAAACATGGTGTGGCGGCGCTGTGGTGTGGTATCGAAAAAAATCTGGCGGCGGTCTAGTGTTGAGACAGGAGCCTGGCGTACTGTGTAGCCACCCAAAAATCATGCAGAGTCCACCAAATGGCGAGTGTTGATTTGGTGAAGCGAGTTATCAAGTTTTGGCTGCCATTTGTGATTGATGGTCGTCTCCATGGGTGTAAGAGTCTTGTACTTGTTTGATTTAAAAAGGCTTTGAGTGGATTCAAGTTTTGGTTAATTCTTCTAGCTGAAATTAGTTGATCGTCTTTGCAGTTTCTTTGTTTGAGTTTTGATTGCTTGGATCTGTTGCTATGTGTGTGTGTATCACGTATGGGCGCTTTGTGGTGTCGTGCTCGAAAATTAATTGTTGAGTCTGTATTCTTGGCCGCCCCATCGTGAGCCTCACTGTTTATTGGTTTGCCTATTGGGTAGTATTGAGTTATTTACCTTGTTTATTGGTGCGGCGGCAAATAATCGCCGTCTTGGTCCTTTTCTTCTGCGTGTGTGCGTCTGAATGGTGTGTAGCACAGGTTGCTCGATTAATCCGGTTGGTCCTGTTTTAGATTTTTATTTTGGTGCCAATCATTGATGCTAGTGAACAGTAGGATTTGATGATCATCCAGCTTGAAGTTTTGGATTAGTTTATTAGTTGTTTATTTAGAAGCCATCAATGCTACTGAAAGTTTTATTTGGTCTTAATATCTAGTTGCTTGGTTTTAGATTATTTTAATGCTTTGTCCCATCGTTTCTTGTCTTTGTTAGTGTCCATCTCATATCTCTGACAAGCTAGTTATTCCTTGCGCGTCTTCCTATGCGGTCGTGAGTTATTTTTGGTCTTTTGCTTGAGGGTTTGATCGGATTCAACACAGTCATCCGCCGTGCTCAGATATCTGATCTTCATAGCTTTGTAGCTATTGGAGTGAAAGTAGTGTTGAGTTCGATCGAGGTGAAAAATAGAGAAAGCGTCTATTCACCCCCCCCCTCTAGTCGCCTTTCCGGTCCTACAATATGTAACTTATATAGATAGCAAGTAAGCGAGATGGCAGAGGCACCGTCTTCACCGCCATCACCGACGCCGCAGATGGAAGAGGCACCGACGAGGCCGTTGACACCGACGCCGCAGATGGAAGAGGCGCCGACGAGACCGCCGTCACCGTCGACGATAATGACACGGAAACGAGATGGTAGAGGACAATTGAAAATGCCTACGGGCCGACTGGTCATCACGGAGGTCAGTGACTTTGGGGTCCCTCTGAGTCCCAAGAGATCAGCGGCGAGATTCCGGACCATCTGCGGGATACTTGCAAGGGAACGGGTCCTCATCACCACACCAAGGTGGAAGGACCTGACGAAAGAAGCGAAAGGCGCGCTGTGGACGGAACTTTCAGAGAAGTTCACTATTCCAGAAGCACATGTGGCACACGTGCGACGGATGGCGATGCTCACGATGGGTAAATTGTGGAGGACCTTCAAGAGCATTCTTGTAACGAAGTACGTGAACACAAGTCGAGCGCCCTTCAAGCAAAGATAGATTCTTGGCGCGGAAGCATGGGACACCTTTGTGGCTATGAAAACGACGGCGAATTTAAGGAGCAAAGTGCGGCGCAAAGCTCGCCTGAGACTTCGGCACTCACTGGGCACGCGGAGTAAATCGAGGAATGGGTGGCGGAGAAGGAGAACCCGTTTCTGATGTCACGCACCCGCGTTCCCTAAGCCGGTTAAAAGCGAGGCACAAGTCTCGTCTTGAGGCAGCATCTCCTTCACAAACTGGCGCACGGGAAGTGTCCCAAGCGTGTGGTAAATATGTCGAACTACTAAGTTGTTAATAAGTCCATAACTTCATAGTGCCTATAATAACGTGATGACCTCTTGCGGCGTGACTTGATCGCCCAAGCTTCCCAAGGCTCCTTCCATGCGAGGCAATGAGAAGGATATACTATCTCTGACCTTGGGAAACAAGGAGCACCCGGTCGCACGCGAGGCCTTGGGGTTAACGTACCTTGGAGTCATGGATTCGCGGACGACTCTTCGCATGTATAGGACTAGGAAGAGATCCAAGGTGAGCATGAAAACCGGTTAGTGCAGATGATTACTAACCAATTTCAAGTACAGATGGCGAAGATTGCGAGTCAAATGGATACCCTCGACGTCGGAGTAGCATCGGCGTCCGTGCATAATTGTGAACATGACGACGTCCGATTACCGACTGCAGCGACATCAAGGTAACGTACATCTATGGAATGCACCAAAGATAGACCTATAGGGCGCCTTAGCTAATTGCGTATTGTTTTGTAGGAGCCGACACCAGAAGCTCCAAGTGAGGATGGATGGGTCCCTTTGTATTGAGGCTGCGCAGGGGATGGTATATCCATACGAGGAAGGCGGTCAAAGACGGTGCCCGGTGGCGCACGGTTACGCCAGGGTCCAGGTGGATATGGTACATGTCAATTTCCGAGCCGTCCCGTTGAAGATTTGCCCGAACGAAGAGATCACAACACTAGGGGATGCCGTCCTCTCTTTTATCCAGTGGCCCAAGAAGGACATCACCTGACCCAAAGAAGGCCGCGATCCGGACACGACCATTCCTCTCCAACGGGACCCTCGTTGACTCCACCTCATGTTTCGCCTCAGAAGGCCACCTCTTCGATTCCTGTGGAGAAGACGCCGAAGGAACAGCAAAAGCGTGCCGTCAGACGGTTTCCGAGTCATCTCACAAGAAGACGCTGCCAATCGCTAAGGCCAAATCGAAATCGACGAACGCATAAGCGCCTCCCAAGTCCGGAAGTCCGGAAGTCCGCGATACCGGAACTACATCATCGAAAACCGTTGTGCTCGACGCAGATAATGCACGTTGGAAGTGCTTGTCGCTTTGCATGCCCGGTACTTGGACAAGACCCAAAAGAAGGTGCGATCTCGAATCACCATCGACACGAGGACAAGCATTTCTTCAACGGGACGAGGTACTTCGTCGTGGGCTTCAACGACTTATATGAACTATTCAATCTCGTTGGCCTCGACGTCTAAGCTTCTCGATGTTGGACACCGTAAGTCGCGCATAATCAAGTTCTACATTAATGTAATAGATAAATATCACAACTCATTGCTTATGTATAGATACATCTTTGCAAAATGTCCGGAATGGAAAGAACCGGTGGTTTCCTCGACCCACACGTGGTATCATTGCAAACCATCCAAGAAGACTAGCCCTTCGTCGAGAAATACATAACGAGGTCATTGCTTCTCTGAGATGAACATGAAGTACATAGTGGTGCCCTACTGACCCAGGGTAAGTGTCACTACTTGCTATACAAATTTCATTTGTACTTTATAATGCAAAGACGAACTTAGGTTTAATGACTATAGCGACATATATGAGTAGGTACCATCGATCCTTTTAGTTATTATACCCAAGAGGAACCATGTGATATACCTTGATTCCCTAAACCGCAACAAGCACAACTTCAACATTCTAAGAGGAATACTCGAGAGGTATGCTCATTTCCTCCTTACATAACTCTATTGTAGTCTTCATTAGTTTGAAATGGCGAGGATAACTTTTGAATCATGTAGGTCGTTCATCAATTATGTTGCCAACAAAGGAATATACGATGGAAAGAGCGCCCAACTAACACACAGATGGATTTTTCGATACGCGCTACAACACGATAATCCTATATAATACTTCATAATAACGCGTCTCGAACCGACTATACCTATATATGTAATTCTATTTTTGCAAAGGCCGCCAAAGAAAAAGATGATGAGTTATGTGCAATCTACGTGCGCTATCATATGCGACTAATCCTTAGAGCTAGGAAGAAGGATCCTGAGGTTTGTCAATCTCGAAATAATTATTTCCTAATTATAAATTTAAATATATATAGCTTACCACTTTACTCTTAATTGGTAGCGACAGGTCTTGGATTTACAATGTGATTCACTCGTTGCGGAAGAGATCAAGGACATTCGAGGGAAGCTCTACACCTTTATCAACACAGAAATCATTAACGACAATGGAGAGTTTCACTCCGCCGCCAACCGACAGCATCACCCCGCCGACACCTCTCAACGTAAACAATTGTAATCCAGTTGTAACTATAGTGACAATACTTGAACAAATGCGATCTTTTGTAATTTATTTTGAGTAATGATCACTTTGAGTTGTCAACAATTGATTATCTCTAATGAATCTGTTTTTGTGCATGCTTGAATCTGTTTTTGTGGATGCTTGTTTTCAGAGGGCATGGCTAGCAATTCCTGAGGCTAGCTAGGAAAACAACAAAATTGTGGTCAGGGGTATGAGCTATGACAGACGGTTTTTTGTTAAAACCATCTGTGAAGGCAAGTATCACAGACAGTTATCAAAACAAACCGTCTGTGATCCGAGAATATCACAGACGGTTATAAAAACAAACCGTCTATGATCCGAGAATATCACAGAGCGGTTTTAAATAAAAGCCGTGCATGATATTCACAAATCCTGAGCGGTTTTATTTAGAACCGCTCAGCGATATTCTCGGATCACTGAGCGGTTTTAGTCCAAACATGCGTGATACTAGCCTTCACAAACGGTTTTTAGTAAAACCGTCGTGATATTTAAATATCACGAGCGGTTTTTTACCGTCTGTGATAATATCCTGTTATCACAGACCAACAAACATAGACGGTTCGGAAACCGTCTGTGATGACGGTTCCGAACCGTCTGTGATGTGGCTTCCTGTAGTAGTGTAACTAGATCTACTAAGTGACTCCCTGTCATATCCAAACTGCATATGGAACTAAAGTAACACGATTGATTTCTTCTCCATGGTTATTTCATATAACTGCCATGTTTTCTGCAAATTATAATGCCAAGCTGTTGCCACAACACATGACACAAATCACTAAGAATAAGCACTTTACAACATGCATTGAAGATTTGGATGAAACAGTTGCACAAAACCTTTCCTATATTAACAAAATTTCATGGGCAATGATTCAATATGAATAAGAGGAAAGGAGATGTGCATATTTAATATTTCTTTAACATGGAGAGGTAATTACAGTAACAGAAGAGTTGAACTACAACCCATTCTTTAGATAATCACACAGTATTCTAGAAACAAAATCTTCATCAACGGAAGATCAACTTTATACTTCATAAGTTCATATAGCATATTCTGATCCACATATCCAGTTGTAAGTACTAGTATTTATAGACCGGACAACTGCAGCAACATCACCTCCAGCACAAAATGCTCTTGCTTTCCCCTGAGAAAAGTGATGATTGAATCCAAATATCCAATGACATACATGAGTAGTTAAAGTAGTCAAGCAACATGGGGAATTTGAGAGAGAAACAAACATGAAACATCACTGCCTCACCCTCACTGCCTGCCTCTGTGCCTCACTTCACTCACTGAGTCTTGAGTCTGGAGTCCCCCCGAGGCCCGAATCGCCGTGACGCCGCTAGCCACCAGGAGCCAGGCAGCCAGCAACCTTCTACGGGGATGGCCGGAGTGGAGACAAAGGTCGGGCGACAGGGGCCGACTGCGGCACCGAACAGTGGAGTAGGCTTGAGGCGGCCGGATCTGGACCGTGCGGGCTCGGGGGCACTCGGTCCGACGATGGAGAAGGCAGAGGGAGGAGATGTGCTTGGGGGAGAGGAAGGGAAGAGGAGGTGCTGGTCCTTGCGGAAGGAAGAGAAGGCTGCGGGGAGAAGAAGCTTGGGGGAGGAGCATGGCACTTGGATCTGGTGCTCTCAGGAGGAGGAGCTTTGGTAGAGGCGGCAGGTGACTCGACTTCGGTGGAGGAAGGTGAGGCGGCGGCGTGAGGAGGCGATGCGGTGTGGTGGAGGTAGCAGGTGACTCGACCGGGAGCCGGAGAGGAGCTTCGGTGGAGGAAGGTGAGGCGGCGGCGGCGTTGAGGAGGCGATGCGGGTGTGGTGGAGGCAGCGAGCGTGTAGGCGGCGGCGAAATGGGGAGGCGGCGGGGGCATGGAGACGACGGCGAAATGGGGAGGCGGCGAGGTGCGTGGCGGCGAAATGGGGAGGTGGCGGGGGGCCTAGAGGCGACGGCGAAATGGGGAGGTGGCGGGGCGTGTGGCGGCAAAATGGGGGAGGCGACGGGGAAATAGTTGGAGCTAGGGACTTTGGGAGCTAGAGGAGAAGACGTATAGGAAAACACGCGGTGCAGGAATTTTTTTCAGGGTGGCACGTGACGCCAAATTTTTTTGCCGCGAAGAACCTTTCCCACGTCAGGCCAAACAAATTAACTTGACGGTTCTAACCGTCAGCAAAATAGTTTTTATTGAGAGTTATATAAAAGCGTCAAACAAAATTTGAATTTTCTTTGAAGGGTCTATTCCGTGACTAAAATAGTAATCCTTGACGGCCAGTGCGGGCCCATCAGCAAAATTGGTGGCTGTCAGGTTTTCCTAGCTTTCTAGTAGTGGTAGCGTCTACGAGAGGTACATCCATAAGCAAAGATCTTTGCTAACAAACATTAGTGCGTTTTACCGAAAGACTGTCCGTACCTATTTATGAGATTTTCCTGGCAGAAATATTATTAGAGCAAACAACATATTCCCAACAGACTAACTACTGCTGACAGACAATATTATCTTGTCAAACAGTTTGCCCATGGTTTTAACTTTTCCCACCATACATCTCTGAAATAGATGAATTTTGAAATTCGATGAAATTGGAATGATTTTGAGTATAGTTGACAGACATACCGCTGTGTGAATTATGTGAGACCTTTTTACTACTACATATTTCTGCAATATATACCAAATCAGGACCAAATCTGTGCATTGAAATAAAATAAAAAAACGTAACAAGTGCAAATGTACATTATGGAATAATTGCTTGTGTGCAGTATGATTTCGTACCACAAAAAAGATTGTCATAAACTGTTTACCATAAAGGCCATCGCGCATCTAGACTTCAAGAGTTAATGTATAACATTTCCACAGGCAAATGCAACTCCACTTTTACTTCTAGGCCGACTGTAAGAGAGAGAAAGACCCTGGTGTCGGCACGAAATTAAACATAGGTTTACATATGCTGCATGAGGTATCATACGGGGTGCCTCATCTTTAAGATGTAAGATAGAAAATACACCGTGCAATCATATGAGCCGACGATCGACACCAAACAGTGCGAGTACAACAACCTGCTACAAATTTATCCACAAAATCACACGCTTGAACCTGTCTACTCGAGCATGCAAGAATAGACGCACGAACGCTCCCATGAATTCAAAAGGAATTTACGAGAACGACAGGAGACGAGCCTTACAATATGATGCCAACATAGATTTAGCAGTAGCTAACTTAACAAAAATAACGTAGCGAAGTGTAAAAATAGATAGAGGTGTTACATGGCTATTTATAGCCGGCCTGCACTAACCGCCGACACACCTAATATAATTATATTTTCCCGACGATCTCGTCGATTCAGGTCAAAGCGGCGAGGCAAAACCACGGTGGGGCCTTGGGCTGCATGCATACACCGGAGAGACAATTCTTGAATGAATCATGATGGCACACGGGAGGCGAAGCGAAAACCATACTTTTTGATACCATTCGGGAGGCCGTATCGATTTGGCTCTTGGAATGGTACATTTCGGTGCCGATCCATACCGTTGCATAGTTCTAGAGTTTAATATAATAATATATATTTATAAGTATATATATGCTTAATTATATGTATACTAAATTGCACTTGTAATATTACTAAAAATACATAGTAGTAGGATCAAGTATAACATATACTTCAATGAGTTAAACTGACGGTACATGTTCATGGAAGCATGACCGTATCAACATGGACTGCCTTGGTCCTACCACTACCAGAAATAGCTTATTTCCGGAGTGTCTGTATGTTTCCCGAGTGTCTGGACGAAAACACTCGGGCAGATCCCGAGTGTTTCATAGGACACTTGGGAAGGAAAGTCAACACACAGTAAAATTAACCTTTCCGAGTGTTTCTCATAACACTCGGGAGAACAAATATAATCTCGAGTGTATACAAATGAAAACACTCGGGACATTTTTTCCCCTTACCACGCCCTTTTCTTTTCCCCGTCGCGCTTTTTTCCCCTCTAACCCTACATCCCCCCACCGCAGCCGCCTCTCGTCCGCCGCCTCCTTCTCCCTCTCCCTCTCCCTCCCCCTGGCGCCCGGCTCTCCTGCTCCCCCCCCAGCGCCCCACCTCCTCCCAGATCTGGCTCCTCCTCCTCCCTCCTGCTCCACCCCACGCCCGGCTCGCCTGCTCCACCCCGCGTCCGGCTCTCCTGCTCCCCCCGGCACCCCACCTCCTCTCGGATCTGGCACCTCCTCCTTCTCCCTCCTCCTTCTCCCTCCTTCTTCTCCCTCCTCCTTCTCCCTCCTCCTTCTCCCTCCTCGTCCATGACCGCACCGGCGTAGTCCTGCTCCCCACTGGGGCCCCACCTCTTCCCGGATTTGGCTCCTCCTCCTCCCTCCTGCTCCACCCCCACGCCCGGCTCTCCTGCTCCCCCCCCCTTGGCGCCCCACCTCCTCCCAGATCTGGCTCCTCCTCCTTCTCCCTCCTCGTCCACAGTTGCCTTGGCAGAGAGACCTCAAGGAGCTGGACCGAGAGTGCGTGCCACTCTGCCAGAGATCCGTCTGGGCCGATGGGCTGGGCCCGTAGGGGCAGCGGAGGCTGGCTGGCCGCGCTTCCATGGCGGCCGTGCTACTCCCACTCTGGGTCGTGGTGGGCATCCTCGTGGTCATCACTTACTACCTCATTTGCCGCGTGTGCACGCGTTGCGGGTGGAGGAGGCGGGAGGCGGCGAGGGCGAGGGGAAGGCTACGCTGGCTGGAAGGGTGGAGGCGGAGGTGGCCGTCTTGATCTTGTTGCTCACTCACCAGCGCCATGATGTTCCTCTTGACTTCTCTTGGATCATGAGTACAAGCTGCTGCCTCCACGATCTTTGAGGTAGCAACGATAAATAATTCTAGTTCTAATTCTATAATTACATTGCTTGCTTGCTTGATGCTTGATGCCTGATGCCTCTGCAATCTAAGAGCTGGACTGGACAATTGCACCCTTGTGAAAAGGCCTTAGTGTTTGCCAAAGTCCTTCCTCATGCTTCATCGTTGATGGTGATGTCTTTGGAAATTATGTGATCCAAAAGGTATCTAGTATCTTCGTTATCTTTTCTTGTATGTGTTATCTGTGGCAAATTTTTATGCATGTTATGACACTTAAACTTGCATGATTGTACCATTTTTGTGAAGGGATTATATGATTGTACCTTGTTACCTGCAGCAATTGTGCATTGTATATTCGTATGAAGATAAATAACATGTAGTACTTGCAGTTCTTTGAACATGGGAGCCCTGAGCAAAGGAGAGATCTTGCTCTTTTGCAACATGTTTTGGAGAGAGGAAAAGCTCATGAAAGGAACCAAATTATCACTACTTCTCTGTTAATATATGATGTGGTTAGAGATGCTTCAAATTGTTAAAGAAAATAATTTTGTCCAGTTTTTTTAAGTTGAACCTCGAGTTCATTGTTGTTGTGATGAAGAGTTGAAAACAATTCATTCGTATGTTGTAAAAGTATATGTTCTTTTTAATGATAAAGCAGCGAAGTTTGCATTGGTAGTATGTAGATGGATTGTTCTTCACCTTTTTTAGGTGTAGCACATAGTAAATTTGGGATACGGATGGTGTGTTTTAATGCTATACTACTAGTAATCAGCGGGTGCCACTTTTCCTACTTTCCCGAGTGTTTTTCGAGTGTCAACACTCGGTAACAGTATTCTGTTACGATAGCTAAACCTGTTGTGGCATCTATTCTCCCGGGTGTTGGATGTTTCCCGAGTGTTCAGATTTACACACGGGAAAGTTATTTTTCCCGAGTGTTGGATGTTTCTCGAGTGTCCAGGTTTACACTCGGGAAAGTTATTTTTCCCGAGTGTTGAATTGTTTCCTGAGTGTTCAGATTTACACTCGGGAAAATTATTTTTCCCGAGTGTAAATCTCGAAACACTCGGGAAACGAATTTCTTCCCCGACTAATCTCTCCCGACTGCTCTTTCCCGACGGCCGACCTTCGGGAAAGGATCTCCCGACTGTTTTTGCTAATTTCCCGAGTGTTTTAGACACTCGGGAAAAACCGGGATCCTGGTAGTGTACGTTGAAGCTTTCAACGCAGCTGGGCCTGTCGATTATCACACTACGAACTAAGTAGTCAGGCGGACACTCATAGGACCGGCTTGTCAGAGCATTGGTGCAATGAATTTTTAGCATATAGGAACAGAGATGTGACATCCCACTATTTCAAACTACGGTGTTGTTCAATCTAAAATGTTTCATCATGCATCTTTCAGATTTTTTTCAGCATTTTAGGAAAATTGATAAAAAGCATGAACAATCAATTTTTGAGAAAAATTAAAAACTGGTAAAATCCTAGAAATAAATTTTTAAATCTTATATGGTCTCAGGAGCATTTCCAAATATTTTTGAGATTTTTGAAGTTCATTTGCTATTTTTGCAAATCATTTGAACCTACTCAGTTTTTAATGAAAATCAAATCGCTCTCTCCTACCGCTATGTGAAGGCCGAAAGCCAGCAACTCCTTGATTCAGTGGGAACGTGAGGCATCCCCTTAAGCACCAGTGAGCACACTGCCCAGTCACATCGGCACTCCTGAGCTCTTTCTCCCTCAACATCCACATACAAGCTCTCCTTTACCCTACCTAATGCTTTGCCATCAGATGTTGTCGCAATTGGGACCACGGGGAAGCAAAAATGGATCGTCTTCCCCATGCCCACCTAGCTTTCTTGTCACCGCTATCATGCTCCCCTCCTGTGGTTAGTTCTAAACTTATCTCCACCCTTGTTGAGTTTTCTAACTGCCCCTTGTTCAAAAGTCTAGATGGTCGCACCGTCATTCGAAGGCTGTGGGACTTTTGCCCTCTCGAGGAGAGAATTCGACCCTGAGAACTTCATCATCATGTTGGAGTAGTCAAGACTAGTATAGGTTAGCTAGCAGTGCTTGCTAGGCAGTCTTTTGGGTTGCAAGTGCCTTACCCTCCTGTAGACGTTGTGGTTTGTATCTTGTGTTGTGCCTTAGCATGACCTATATGCTATGTTTCAGAAGCCATATAACACCTAACCCCTTAATATAATGTAGCCATTCTAGGCTTTACTTTGTTTGGGATCGTTTCCCACGTTTGGTTCGAGTTCTTCTATTGTGCTCTAGAGGGCTAGTGAACCCTCATATACTTCTCTCTAGTTATAAGCCTCAGCATTTCTTCAGATGCCACCTAGGAGAGCCACTGCCCCAAGCTATGGTGCCTTTGCAGTAGACCGTGGTCATGGCCGTGGTCAAGATCTACCTCCGGCGCCGCCAACAAACCTGACAATGGTGCAAGTTATGTACCAGCAGACGCAAATTCTTCAAGCCTTGTTTGCCAGTCAACATATCGGAGCAGCTGGTCGTAACTCCAAACTGGCAGACTTCCTCAGGACGAGACCCCTCACCTTCGCTGCAGCAACTAAACCCCTGGAAGCTGAAGACTGGCTCAGATACACTAGGAAGAAACTTTGTCTCGCTCAATGCCTAGAAGAAGACAAGGTGGACTTTTCCACCCATCAGCTAAAAGGAGCCACCGCTGCATGGTAGGAGAACTACCTCGCTCCCCAATGTGATAAAAGTCCAATAGCAGTCAATTCCCTGGACTGAATTCAAGACTGCTTTTAAAACCAACTTTGTACCTGCTGGTACGATGAGATTGAAGAAGAATGAGTTTAGAGCTCTCAAGCAGGGTCACATGTCAGTCAGCGAGTACCTAACAAAGTTCAACCAGCTTGCCCGCTATGCTTCCAATGACGTAGCTGATGGAGAGGAGAAGGTCGACCGCTTTATGGAAGGAATGCGCGAAGACATGAGAGTCCAGCTTATCCTCCCCGACTTCCCCAATGCTAGAAAATGAGAAAAAGATTGCGGAGGTCAGCCACAAGAGGAAGATGACATTTGGGAGGCCCCAAGGTAGCTTTCAGTAGAAGTCAGCATACCATGGTAGCTCCTTATTCTGACAGCCAGTAGCCTTGTGTGAGAACCTAGGGTATTTAACTCGTAATACTTAACCATCCAATTGGCCTTAGCATTACAAATCAAATATCCCGACTCTCGGTGCATATGTACTTCCTAGAATTGCAATACACATACCCCATACAAAAATTAAAAATCCATTCCACACACAAGTCATTACATTACCAAGTCTACAAGCTTACATCATAAAGGACATACAAGTTCATATTACAGAAGTAGGGCCGACCGGCCAAATGACAAGGTAAATAACCAAGGTAGAAGCAAAAACATAAGCCATAAGATGGCGATAAACAAAAGCCAACCGGTTTGCCCTTCCTTACCCACAAGGCAACCGACCGGGCCGCCAAGCTAGTCATCCTGCGCAAAGTCGGTCTCACAATAGTCGATCCCTTGGGGATCAACTTCCTCTGCAACCATTAAGCAATGCAACTGAGTACAAAAACGTACTCACAAGACTTACGAGTAACAAGCCTATACATAGCTACATGCAAGCTGAATCAAAGGAGAAAGTTATATGGTTCATTTGACGCATAAAGCAATTTTTCATTTGCAATAATGTAATAGATTGAAGGCCGTTTGGCAAATCTGTTTTTATTTGATTAAATAACAGCAAGACAACATTTATAACATAATTAACATCCTAGAGGTGACTTCCCAATAGCCACCACAACATTTCACGAATTACCCATTCGTACCATCCGAATTCAAGTTTTATCAAAAAGGTTATAGTCTAATTCTCGCGAGAAATAACCAAGCGTGTCCATAACCTAGGATGAGGCTATTCGAAGAGATTATACCCTACAGGGTGTAGAACTTTACCCACATGTCAGACCGCCTTTTCGTCAGGCTAATTAGCACACTTCCTTTGGTATGCCGGCACGGCTAAGTCCTACGAGACATTTTCCAATATTGTGTATTAACTACGAGTCGCTCGCATGGGTGAAACCCTCCATGAACCGCTCTTGTGTGTGCAGACGAGGCTCCCACAGAGGACCCACACATTGTGTCGGGACATCGGCCCAGCCGTAGCAACTGCCGATGCCCCCCGAGGTAGAGAACCTACCGGGAACTCCACCACCGCACACCCAACACACACATGGAACATTCCTTTTTCAACACAACACACACAGCCTCCTGCGACTCGGAGCTAACACATGCCAAAGTACTAAATCAAGAGAGGTCCCATATCCCCCTCATGTGGTTGCACGCAAAAGTGCTTGGATCAATGGCACAAATAATTCGGTCCTTGTTGACCCGAGCACTGAGCACACACCCCACAATCACACCATCTTACCATTGTGCCCAAGTCTAAAACATTTTATTTTCAGTTTTAGTTTTTTTTATTGCAATACATACATGAGTACCCTAACTCAATTATTTAGAGCGATGATATACTAACCATCGCCGAGGCGATGATCCCTATTCTACCGTTCTAAGCATTGCTAAGCGACATAACTCGTATCCTACAAGTAAAGTGATTAGAGCCCATCCATCGAGCTCTAAACCACAGCGGATATAACCTAGGCTTAGTAGTAGAGGATGAACATTTACCTATAGTTTATGCAACTATAGGATCACTACTTGCTCGATAATTTAACATCAAAATAAAGCATGCATACATGCACTTCGCAAACAAGATAATAGACTTTGGAAGTAATGGGATCAACATGATCAAATGGAAACAACTACTTGCCTTGCTGGAGATTACTTTCTTGCTGCAGAGGATCACTTTGGTATACAATAGAATTGTCGGAACCTATCGAAAGAATCGAGAATGACAAATAAGAACGAACAACACCGAGAATACTCAAAAATTCAAATTCATCCGAAAATCACAAAAAATTCACAGTAGGTAGATCATGATTTTAGATGAAATTAGGTGAAATAATTATTCCGTTTGGATTTAGTATGAGAAAGTTATTGTAGTTTGAATATCAGATTTCAGGAAAATCAAAATAATTCTCATCTGTTACTATTCACCGAAATTAAATGTTTTGGTAAAAATTTCCAGAGAGGTGGTGTACATGAAATTTTTATGGTAGACAGAGCAGCACGTGAGATGAACAATGCAATTTGATTCACCTCATTTGGAGCTAAAATGATTTTTCTATGATTTTTCAAAGTGATGAAAGTAATGTACAAAACATTTGTAAAATAAGATTTTCAGAGACAATAACATGCTCAAAATCTATTCTATAATAAAGTACACTAACAGAGAAATCCAACAAAATTGGTTTCACTTATTTTGGAGTTATAGAGAAACACTTATGCATTTTTGAAGTTTAAACAATTTTTAGTGCAACAAAAATACTAAACCTAAAGTAATTTTGCCAAAAGTGATTTCTAGAATAGTAACATGGTTCAACCAAATTTTATATTAAAGTACATGCAAAAAGGAAACTAACAAAATTTGAATCATCAAATTTGGAGTTAAAATGAATGACTTATGAAATTTGGAAGTTTAAAGCAATTTTCAGTACACAAATAAACATTTCGGAATTTATATAAGCATAAAATACTTTTTATACCCAGCCTAACCTAGCCACGGTCGTTGACCTATGGAACCTATTGAATAGTGCCATTTTCTATTTAACCTACGGATTAACCGAACTGACACGTGGGGTCCGTTTGTCATAGACTCATACTCGTGAACTTGGTTCACCGGTGTATGAGCACAGTGCATAGCGCACTTAAGTGGCTCGGGCCCTCCTATCATCCACTGTTAGCTATTTCTTAACGCAGCTAATCTAGCTTTTCTGACAAAGCTGGAGTCATTAAAAGCTAATCATTGATTAAGCCCTAATGGCGAAGCTCTGAGGGTTGTCGAGTGTCCGAACAACGGCTCGCTTCCAGCAAAACCTCGCTGGCGTTCCCGGCCATGGCGGCGCGAGCCAAGGGTATGAATGGATCCACAATAAGTTCATGCACCTAATTGTGGCAATCACAGCGGCTGAGCTGGCACAAGCGCGGGCGTTTTGAGAGAAAGCGGCGGCGCTATCGGCAACCATGCAAGAACGAGTAGAGCTCCGTGTTGTCCAAGGAAGCAAGTGCTACAGCATCTATGAGGTCAAGTGAAGCTACCTCAGAGATGGAGAGGCTCGGGGACGGTCGAAGCTGAGCTGACGTCGGAGAGGTCCACGACGGCGGCAGGCTTCACCAGGAGGGGTCGCTCTGGTGAAAGAGACATGGAGTGAGTGGTCAAGAGAGCTCACGTGAGGCCCACAGGTGCTGTGCGAGCAAGGAATCGACGAGTGGCTTACCAAACCAGAGATGGGGAAGAAAGGGAGCTTTGCGGCCGAAAATGGAACAAGGTTCAAATTCCCGGGCTCCTGTCAAGCAATGTTGAAATTGGGTGAGGGGAAATCATTGTCATGCTCAAAGGCACAATATGACATGCAAAGGCAAGGACAAACTCACACGGACACAAAGTTGGCACAGCGGTGGCTTCGGGTGCATGCTCTGGAAGCCGAAGAAGACACGACGATGGACTAAGAGCTACAGGCTAAGACACGGGCTCACATTAGCAAAAATGGAGACAGTGATGAATGGAGATGGAGAAGAAGGCGGAAGCACGAAGCTTACCCGAGAGGGAGCCAAGTTCTTGCCTCCTTTCCCTCGGTCACCGAGAGGGAAAGTGAGGGATTGCGAGAGAACGAGGGCGGGTTATAGCGGAGCAACGGTCAATATGCAGGCGGCGTCAACGGGCGAGTCCCCTGGTTGGGCCGCAGGGACGATGGATTGACGGTGTGACCTGGCGAAGACGGAGGCATGGCAAAGCGGCGCGAGCACGTGGCGCGCGGCTTCTGCCCGAGGAAGAAGACGCCCCTGCCAGGTGGGGTCGGCGCGTCAGCGACAACAACCAGCGTGATGAAGGATTGATCTGAACCGTCGATCCTAAATCGGACGGCTCAAAGAGAACTCGTGCGGTACGGGTTAGGTGGCAAGGTCGAGCCAAGTCAGCTCGGGTTGTACTCAAGTCCGGTTCGAGTCAATCCAATTGTAAAAACTTATTTTGGGAGATAAGGCTGAGAGGTTTGATTAAGGGTCTAACTGGTTTGACTAGCCCTTTTGAAATAGCAAATAAAATCTAAAAATTACGAAATTTTTCAGAGAGGTTACTAGGATGATCTAGAACCTAGGAAAAATATTTCTAGAGGATGATCACAAGAATTGATTAGAAATTTTTAAAATGTTTTACTTCTAGTCAATTAAAGCATTTAGTTTTGAAATCAACAACTCTTTTGAAAGAATTTCCAGAAATTCCAAATAACAACAATGATGCATCAAAAGTTTTAAATTATCCTCATTTTCATACATTTGAAATACAATCCCATGATTTGGGATGTTACAAAACCTCCCCCCCCCCCTTACAAGAATCTCATCCCGAGATTCCATCTACTCGGTAAAGAAAGATGGGTAGTCCGCACGCAGGCGATCTTCCCGTTCCCAAGTTGCTTCCTCCTCGGTATGATTTGTCCACTAAATTTTAAGGAATTTGATGACCCGATTCCTTGTTCTTCGTTCAGCTTCTTCAAGGATGCGAAGAGGACGCTCACGGTAGGTCAAGTCTTCTTGAACATCGAGACTTTCCAAGGGAGCTTCCTCAGTTGGAACACGAAGACACTTCTTTAGTTGAGACACATGGAATACATCGTGTACTCCCTCGAGTGTGGCGGGCAATTCCAACCTATAGGCAATGGCTCCATTCTTTTCGATGATGCGGTAAGGTCCAACATATCGAGGAGCTAACTTGCCTTTGACGCCAAATCGTTGATGACCCTTCAGAGGAGAGACTTTGAGATAAACAAAGTCATTAGGCTCAAAGCTCAACTCACGACAACGAAGATCCGCATAGCTCTTTTGCCATGATTGAGCCGTGCGTAGTCGGTCTCGAATCAATTGAACTTGACTTTCGGCCTCATTGATCGAGTCCGGGCCAAAGAATGGTCTTTCACCAGTTTCTGACCAATTCAATGAGGTTCTACATTTTCTCCCGTACAAGATCTCAAATGGAGCCATGCCGAGGCTAGCTTGAAAGCTGTTGTTGTAGGAGAACTCGGCGAATGGCAAGCATTTCTCCCAATTCTTCCCGTAGGAAAGAATATAAGAACGGAGCATGTCTTCCAAGACTTGATTCACCCTTTCAGTTTGGCCATCAGTTTGAGGATGATATGCGGTGCTGAAAGAAAGGTGAGTTCCCAAAGCCTCTTGCAAACTCATCCAAAACTAGGAGGTAAAGAGGGAACCACGATCTAAAACAATCGTCTTCAGTACCCCATGCAAACTCACAATCCTTGAAACATAGAGCTCGACCAGGTGACCCGTACGAATATTGTTCTTGACAGGTAGGAAATGTGCCACTTTTGTTAGTCGATCAATGATAACCCAAATGGCATCATTCCCCTTGGAGGTTCGGGGTAGACCGGTGATAAAATCCATACCGATCGAATCCCACTTCCACTCAGGTACTGGCAAAGGTTGTAACAAGCCTGCTGGACATTGATGTTCGGCCTTCACATGATGACATACGTCGCAATCGGCAACAAACCTTGCAATCTCTCGCTTCATTCGGGTCCACCAGAATCTCTGACGGAGATCTTGGTACATCTTTGTGGCCCCGGGATGAATGGATAACGGAGAATCATGGGCCTCGTGGAGGATGACATTCCGCAAATCCATGTCCTTCAGAACAACAAGGCGCTTTCCGAACCATACAACACCATGGTCATCTTCCGAGAAGCACTTGGCTGTCCCGTTCTTGATATTCTGCTTGATCTGATTCACACCTTCATTCGATAGTTGAGCAGCCTTGATCTAATCTTCTAAGGTCGGTTGCACAACCAAGGCAGTGAGGAAACCATGCTCAACCACTCCTAAGTTGAGCCGCTAAAATTCTTCGTGAAGGGCGGGCTGTTGCTCCTTGAGCATCAAGGTATTGCAATAAACCTTGCGACTGAGAGCATCGGCAACAACATTAGCCTTGCCCGGATGATATTGGAGACCCATGTCGTAATCTTTGATCAATTCCAACCACCTTCTTTTCCTAAGGTTCAGATCTGGTTGGGTGAACAAATACTTCAAACTTTTGTGTTCTGAATACACCTCGCGACGATTACCGATGAGGTAATGTCGCCAAATCTTCAGTGCATGAACCACTGCAGCTAATTCCAAGTCATGGGTTGGATAATTGAGTTCATGAGGTCTCAATTTTCTTTATGCATAGGCCACCACTTTGCCCTCTTGCATAAGAACACAACCGAGTCCTTGACGAGAAGCATCGCAATAGATATCGAAACTTCAGTGGACATTAGGAAGAATGAGAATTGGAGCTGTGGTCAATCTTTTCTTGAGTTCTTGAAAGCCCTTCTCACAATCAGGAGACCACTCTTACTTCTTGTCCTTCTTGAGCAACTCGGTCATTAGCTTTGCAATCTTGGAGAAATTCTCATAAAACGGCGATAGTATCCCGCTAAACCGAGAAAACTCCTCACTTCGGTCACTCACTTGGGCTGACCCCATGAGAGTACATCATTGACCTTGCTAGGATCCATGGCTATGCCTCCCGTTGAAAGAACATGACACAAGAATGCCACTTCTTTCAACGAAAACTCGCACTTGCTGAACTTCGCATAAAGCTGATGCTCACGTAGCTTTCCCAGCACAAGCCTTAGATGTTCAAGATGCTCTTCATCATTCCTCGAGTAGATAAGGATATCATCAATGAAGACCACCACAAAATTGTCCAAATACTCCATGAATACCATATTCATAATATTCATGAACAGGGCAGGAGCATTCGTCAAGCCGGAAGACATGACGGTACACTAGTACAGTCCGTAGTGAGTAGAGAAAGCCATCTTCGGAATATCTTCAGACTTGATTTGGACTTGATGGTAGCCCAATCTTAGATCAATCTTGGAGAATACCCGAGCTCCGGTCAATTGATCAAAAAGGTCGTCAATTCGAGGCAACGGGTACTTGTTCTTCACCGTCCTTTGTATTCAGCAGACGGTGTCAGTAAACGTAGAGTCTTGTCTTTCTTCTTCACAAAGATTGCAGGATAGCCCCACGATGATGAGCTTGGGTGGATGAAACCCTTGTCTTGAAGCTCACCAAGTTGCTTCTTCAACTCCTCCAATTCGTTGGGAGGCATCCGGTATGGCCTCTTTGAAATTGGGGTGGTACCGAGCAGCAACTCGATGACGAACTCGATGTCTCGGACTGGAGGCATTCCAGGCAATTCTTTGGGAAACACATCAGTGAAGTCACATACCACTGGGTCTTCAAGAATTTCTAGAGTTGGCTTCGCTTCAAGTGCACAAAGATGCGGTCCTTGCAGCTTTAGAGAAATTCCCACTTGTTCGCCGGACAGATTTGTGAGGGAGACGAATTTATTGGCACAATCGATTTGTCCCAAGTGTTGGGACAGACAATCCATGCCAAGTATCACATCCAAACTCGCTGAACAAAGAAGGATAAGATTTGCCAAAAATCCCACTCCTCCAATCCCAATAGCGACATCCCGACACTCTTTTTCAGCTCTCATTTCTGACTCCAGAGAGTGAATAATCAAGGGAACATTCATGGGAACAATTTGAAGATCACTAAGTGCAGCAAAATACTTTGATATAAAGGAATGAGAAGCTCCAGAATCGAACAAAACGGTAGCAGGATGAGAGTTGACAAGAAGCGTACCCAACACGACGTCGGGTGCCTCCTGCGCTTCCTCGGCTGATATATGCTTGACTCGGTCGTTGCCCAAACTCTGGGTCTTCTGGTTAGCCTTCTGATCTTGAGGATGACCATTTCCTTGACCGTGTCCTCTATTAGGACGAGGGGCCACTCCAGTCTTCTTAGGGCAATTATTCGCATAATGCCCCTTGTTATGGCAGAAAAAACAAGTGACCTCGGCAGCCGGATTGCGAAGGTTAGCTTGCTGTCCCGCAGGTGCACGTTGTTGAGACACGGCCTGCGGTGCGTCAGGTACAAACGCCGGTGACCTCGATGGTGGTGGAGCTTGAGGATGGGACACCGGGGCTTGCCCGACACAAGGACGAGGAAAGTTGGCCCTTGCTGATTTTTGGGCCTCCCACTTGCGCTTGCGAGACTTGCCTAGCGCTCCTCCCTTATGCTCGACGATAATGGCCTTCTCAACCAATGTCTGGAAGTCGGGGAAGTCGATGATAGATAGCTTGTCCTGCAGCTCCTCAGACAAGCCATCCATGAACTTCTCCTACTTGGCATCATCAGTGGGCACGTCCTCAGGGGCGTACCAAGAAAGATGGTTGAACTCATGCAGGTATTCAGTCACTGACTTGCGCCCTTGCTTGACCGCCGAGAACTCCTTCTTGAGCTTCATCAAGCTGGCAGGAACATGAGCCCGATGGAAGGCAGTACAAAACTCCTCCCAAGTGATGGCTCAGCCTGCGAGCTGCATGGTAAGGAAATTTTCCCACCATGAAAGTGCTGCCCCTTCTAGTTGATGGGAGGCGAATAGTGCCTTCTCTTGAGCTTGGCACTGAGCGACATCGAGCTTCCGTTCGACTAGACGAAACCAATCATCTGCGTCGAGGGGATCTTCGGACTGGGAGAAAGTCGGGGGCTGAGTGCGAAAGAACTCCGAGAGTCCACCCCTCGAATGATGGCTACCTCCTCCTCCGGATCCGAAAGCACCGAAAAGATTGGAGGTATTCCGTGCAATTGCCTCTAGGATCCTTGTCTGATCCTTGCGGTTTTGCTCGATCTGAGCGAGAACCTCAGCCATGGTTGGAGGAGGCGGAAGCTCCTCATCCTGACCAGCTAGCTGACCTTGGCTGCTACGAGTTCTTCCAGTCATCCTGTTTCATTGAAGTGGGTTAGCAACAAAAACCCGAAAACTAGAGGCGAAAGATAGCAATAGAAAAGCTATCGACTAGGGAAATGAGATATTACCCTAACCCAAATGCAAACATATAACCAGCAAGAAATGAACTCCAAATATTTGCAAAAAGGCATAAGATCCAATGCAAAACTCATAAGACATAAGGTTCAACTTTTCGACATGACCAACTCGTATTGAATGAACGAGCAATCGGTTGAGAAGAAAATTTCAGAACACAACTCAAGTTCTATCGCATCTAAAAATCATGGTAAAACCACATAGGGGTGTATTAGGCACTAGCTATTTAATATCACACCTTACCCTTTTAATTCCCATGAGTTTTACTTGAATTATCCTCTCATTTTAAGCCCTAACGACGAACTAATTGCTTGCTGTCCAGATTTTGTATCCAAGCTCCCAGCTGAATTTTACAACTCCAAATGCTTCTAATCTTCACCAAAGGACAGCCAACACTTCATATTTACAACTCTCATTGATTCCCAAAACTGAATTTAAATGGTAACAACTATCTTTTGAAATAAAGAAGAGAGGAAACAACTTTTCAAAACTTAATCAAGAACAAGGTGAGATGAGCAATCTAAGATAGGTAAAGAATAAAATCTGAGAACTTACTTAAGTTTTTATAAACCATTTGAAATTTTGAAACTAAGTTTTTCAAAATATCCTAAAGACAACCAAGCTAGGGGTTTCTACGGTCAGTATGGCTATAATACCAACTTTTGTGAGAACCCAAGGTATTTAACTCGTAATACTTAACCATCCAATTGGCCCTAGCATTACAAATCAAATATCCCGACTCTAGGCGCATATGTACTTCCCATAATTGCAGCACACATATCCCATACAAAAATTAAGCATCCATTCCATACACAAGTCATTACATTACCAAGTCTACAAGCTTACATCATAAAGGACATACAAGTTCATATTACAGAAGTAGGGCCGACCGGCCAAATGACAAGGTAAATAACGAAGGTAGTAGCGGAAACATAAGCCATAAGATGGCGATAAACAAAAGCCAACCGGTTTTCCCTTCCTTACCCACAAGGCAACCGACCGGGCCGCCAAGCTAGTCCTCCTACACGAAGTCGGTCTCACAATAGACGATCCCTTGGGGATCAACTTCCTCTGCAACCATTAAGCAGTGCAACTGAGTACAAAAACGTACTCGCAAGACTTACGAGTAACAAGCCTGTACATAGCTACATGCAAGCTAAATCAAAGGAGAAAGTTATATGGTTCATTTGACGCATAAAGCAATTTTTCATTTGCAATAATGTAATAGATTGAAGGCAGTTTGGCAAATCTGTTTTTATTTGATTAAATAACAGCGAGATAACATTTATAACATAATTAACATCCTAGAGGTGACTTCCCAATAGCCACCACAACATAGCATGAATTACCCATTCGTACCACCCGAATTCATGTTTTATCAAAAAGGTTATAGTCTAATTCTTATGAGAAATAACCATTACTACAGGACTGACATATAGCAACACAGGTACGTGTTGCTGTATGTACGAAAAAGTGTTGCTGCTGATTCTAGCGACACAAATGTTAAGTGTTGTTATAGGTGGTGTTGCTAGGATAAGCTTGTGCAACAGAAATTAAATGTTGTTATACATAAGAATAGGTGTTGCTGACATATGAGGCCTGCAACGCATTTCTCTATTTATAACAACACATGTGGCACATATTTCAACAGCACTGCAAACACTTGTCAACAACACATGTTTGTTATCAGTAACACATTTTTATGGTCAATTGCATATTTGTAGCAAATTCAAGAACATAATGAAATAATAATTATTTTTGCAATTTATGAGAGTACATAAACTATTATCTCAATACTTTTCATTCAATGTTTGAGAATATAAAAATTATACAACTCAATATAAGAACACCGAAAAGATAGATTGCATTGCACATGGAAATAAATAAAGGTATTGTCATTCACATCATTCCATACATCAACTGGAGTTTGTTGAAAATGCTAAACATGATAACAAGTGTAAATTGAGTCCTAAAAAGTCAAACATAAGTATCGCTAGCTAATCTTCATGAAGTCTCTTCTTCGTCTTGATGAGTTGGTGAGGAATAGATCCAAATAGAAAATTCAACCATTAACCTTTTCAACCTGCATGGACAACAATAAATTTTACGGGTATAAGTATGTATGATATAGAGATAAGTCATTGAAAGTAAAGCAAGCCAAGACAAACATACAAAAGTTGAAGGCCAAGCTACTGTTTTTCCTTTTGCATCACTGATTCTCTTATATTGGTGCCATGGCCTTACCAGCACCTCATTTTCTTCAATTGGAAAAGTAATACGCAGTGTCCAAAATTGATTACCAAGCTTAACAACATCACCTTTACAAATATCCATGTGACACCATCCATCAGCATCTGCCTTTAGAGCGGTCAAATGTGTCCATGGAATCGCCTTTGGCTCCCCTGAACAAGAGGAACCATCAGAAGGTTTGAACAATATGTGATCAACACATTATCATTAAGGAGGATCTACAACGGCATGTTTGATGTAAATAATAGAATAGCACATAGTTGCGAATGGATGAATTGTTAACTTACAAGATACTGAGGCTGAAGCAGTTTATAAGTGAAGAGACATCCCCAGTTATATTGTTATTTTCCAGTTTTCTGCAGGAGAAAATAATAGAGAGATGAATCAAAAGTCGATTGAAGATTACCTACTGAACCTTCCACCAAGCTTATGGATTCAAAAAAAAAAGTGACATGAAAAGATACAACTCACAGCAATATCAGATTTTGCAGCATTCCAACTTCTTGAGGAATCAAACCGCCAAGGTGATTATCGGACAAATCACTGAAACAACACCCCAAGTTTTTTTTGAGAGACAGATGCACTCAACTCACACCACTCACATGCACACACGTGCACGACCACTGCACACACTAGGAATTTTTGCGAAGGCACGAGGCCTCACGAAGCGCGGGCACGCGCTTTCCCACTAAATGTGCACGCATGTGTGTACCCTATTCCTAATTTATTTGGGTGAGGTGTAGTGGGTTCGAACCCGGGCGGGCTACACGCTTGACGGCGCTGCAAGCCATTCGAGCAACCGCTCGGTCTTCACACCCCAAGTTACTCAATATAGCATCCAAGGAATTAATCGGTAAAAGGTTTCAAGATTAGATCACCGGATACTTACATCTCCATGATACTCCTCAAGTTCCCAAACTCCGCAGGGATGGATAGGCCACTTAGATAATTTGATGACAAATTCCTAAAAATGTATGAACATAAGTCACTAAGCAACACAGCGAACAAGGAAGAAGATCAGTATGAATATTGACGATTTTTTAAAATTAGAATCGGAGTAATTCTTTCAAGTTTATTATAGCGCAATTTAAGGTTTAAAACACCTTATAACTTACAAATAAGTCATGCTCTCAAGTTTAGGCAACAAATGAGGAATCGTCCCATTTAACTTGTTGCCGTATGCATTGCTGTAAAGGAAAATTAGCACATTACATATGTATTATGACACTACACATAACATAAAAAATTTAGAAAGAAGCCATGCTTACAAGCTATTGAGATTCACACATGAACTTATATTGTCAGGAATTGGTCCTTCTAGGTTGTTGTTTGGAAGATTTCTGTGACACAAGAGCATTTTATTAACGCACTTGGGAAATCATAGCATATATTAAAGGGTGCCTAAAAGGTACTTACAAGTCAAACAAGCCTGTAAGCTTTCTAAACTCTGGCGGAATGGACCCACTAAGTTCATTATCATTAAGTTCTTTGAATTTAGATATTTTGTCAACAAAGATAGAATAAAAGTTAACCAGAATTTGAATATCCAAAATTGGCAGAAATATTTCCACTTACAGATAATGAAGCGTTGACATATTACTAAGCTCTGGTGGTATTGGCCCTGTTAATCGATTGCCTTGCATGTATCTATAAGCACAAGATGTATGATGTTAGTGACTCGAAATACCCCAACATAAAACTTTCAGAGGTGAATTATCTATCGTAAATCCCAAGCGACTATGAACCATACATTGGGGAAAAGAAAACTTATGACTTCTCGATTGTATGTCAAGTTTCCAAGTATTGATGGTACAGACCGAGATAATCGGTTGTAACTCGATCTCTCAAAGCTGTAAAAGGACAAATCAATTATCAATCTTGCACCAACAAAGAATGAGGAAATGCTGCCTCCTTTATTAGTCAACCTATAATCTAGTAAATTTAAGTTCATCATTGGACTTGCGATGCAATAAGCGCTGCATGAGACCAATAACCGATGGAATGGTATGAGTGAACTTGTTCCCTTTCAAGGACCTGATACAGACAATATGCAAAACTTTTCAGATAAGTGTTAATTCTGTTAAGCATAAGTTAAGAAGATTCATTTCATTTAAAATAACGACCACGTAGAGTGTAGCAACTTGTAGGAACCCAATGTCGTCCCTCGACACCGATCCGCCGCCACTACGGTCACATGCCACCATGGCGCTCAACACACCCAACCACACCACCTTGTACCCATTGATTCTTCATTTTCACAGTTCAGCACAATGACCCAAAAAAAGACAACTAGAGAACACAACCTGCACACATAAGAGTTCCTGTTTTATTTAACCTAGAGAAGAAATATTTTATTTCACGAATCAAGAAAAAAGTATCTAATATATAGGAAAGGAATACTACTAGTAGCGTTCAATTTTAAAACACGACAGGAAAAATAACATGCATGACCTCATTTAATATTATCCACCCTCCTCTGTTCAGCCTTTTTTCCAACAGATAATAGCAATCAAATATGAGTGACGTGCTGAAGATACTATCCACATCTCAAAGGAAATCATGGTATTATCAAAAACATGTAGAACATCGTACAACCTATATTTCTGCAACAAAAGAAGTATCACCTTATTTCCATATATAACAATCCAAGCTGGTCCTCTAATTCATGTCAGATGCTCTAGCAGGGATGCAGTTGACCAAAAATGTACCATGCAAGAATTGGAGGATTCTATATGCACTGTTGCAATGAAGAGAAAGTGCAAGAAGAATGTACCTTGGCACATGTAAATTCTCCAGCCCCTTCTACAATATCAGTAAGAATGCTGATGTAACAGGGTGCCAAAATACAATAACAGTAAGAATGCTGATGTACTAACCTCAACGATGGAATTGTTCTCATATACATGACATATTGGAAACTGCCTTCCTACTATAACAGCTGATCCTGAGAATGTCTCTTTCACCTGAAGAAGTTGAAAGTAATATTCTTAATTGGTATAAAGTAGTAAACACACTGTATCAGCAAAGTTTCCTTTGTCATCTCAAGTAACAATCCTGAAGAATTGCAAAACAGTATAAGAGTCGGACACCATTTTGGTTGAACTACAAATATATAACTAACAAAAGATATACATATTTTCAGGAGTGAATTCTTGAAAAAGAGAAATCGATCTATTGAGGCATAAATGATACCACAACTCAACAAGCAACAATTAGCAAGATATTTAACAAACTGAAGCCATGGGAGTAGAGGCGGCCGGAGAGGACGGCGTCACTTGGAAGAGGGTGGCCGGGGAGGACGGCGGCGCTGGGAGGAGGGCGACCGGGGAGGAGGGTAGCCTGGGAGGAGGGCCAGCCGGGGAGGAAGGGCGATTGGGGAGGATGGCGGCGCTGGGAGGGAGGGGTGGCCGGGGAGGAGGGCGGCGCTGGGTGGACGGTCGGCTGGGGAGGAGGGCGGTCGGGGAGGTGGGGCGGTGCTGGGAGGAAGGGGCGGCGCTGGGAGATGAGGCGACAGGGAGGTGGGGCGACGCTAGAAGGAATGGGGGAGGAGGGTGGCCGGGGAGGTGGGTGGTCGGGGGAAAGGAGGGAGGTGCTGGGAGAGATTTTAGAGGAAGGTGCAGTCGGAAATTTGGGATACGGTTTCGGAGGGAAGGAATTCATCTTGGTGCCTCGGTCATCTATTTTCTGTGTCAGCACGCCAAAAGGTTGGTTATTATTCCTGGTTGGGGCTCCTCTTTTTTTTCATTGATGGCAATAAAAGAGATTCTATTTCCACACTATATATATTGCATTTTTAATATATATGTGAGCAACACATATTATATGATGCCATGAGACTCTTCAACACACTTTTCTGTAGTGTGTGAACTATATGTTGCAAAGAGCCCCAACAACATATAGTATGTGATGCAAAAACATTGCAGCTGCAACACATAGCCCATGTGTTGCAGACAATGTGTTGTATAAAGTCAGTCCTATTGTAGTGAACCAACAGTGTCCATAACCTAGGACGAGGCTATTCGAATAGATTATACCCTGCAGGGGTGTACAACTTTACCCACATGTCAGACCGCCTTTTTGCCAAGCTAATTGGCACACTTCCTTTGGTATGCCGACACGGCTAAGTCCTACAAGACATTTTCCAATATTGTGTATTAACTACGATTCGCCCGCCTGGGTGAAACCCTCCATGAACCGCCCTTGTGTGTGCAAATGGGGCTCCCATGGAGGACCCACACATTGTGTCATGACATCGGCCCAGCCGTAGCAACCGGCGATGCCCCCCGAGGTGGAGAACCTACCAGGAACTCCACCACCGCACACCCAACACACACATGGAACATTCCTTTTTCAACACAACACACACAACCTCCTGTGACTGAGAGCTAACACACGCCAAAGTACTAAGCCAAGAGAGGTCCCATATCCCCCTCATGTGATTGCACACAAAAGTGCTTGGATCAATGGCACAAGTAATTCGGTCCTTGTTGACTTTGGCACCGAGCACACACCCCACAATCACACCATCTTACCGATGTGCCCAAGTCTAAAACATTTTTTTTTCAGTTTCAGTTTTTATTTATTACAATACATACATGAGTACCCTGACTCAATTATTTAGAGTGATGATATACTGACCATTGCTATAACATCCCAATTTTCTGAGCTTTAAAAATCTTTTGATAGTTAGTAGGGAGAAAATTCACCATTTGGATTTATTTGAATTTAATTCAAAAGCTTAATATTGAACCTTGTGCATCAAAACAATTTAATATGATTAAAGTCAACATGAACAATGGTCAAAACTATTTTATTTGGATTCTATGTGCTTGGATATATTTTCTAGATTTTTCTAGAATTTTTCCAAGTTCATTTGCTATTTTTCTATTGCCTTCTGGAATTTCTAGTATTTTCTAAAATAGAAAACCTATTTAAAATCCCGGAATAGCGTTTGGGCCGAAACCTAAACCCTATTCACTTCCAGCCCATCTCCTGTGTGGCCTTGTTTCCCTTGTAGCGTCATAAAATCCTTGTTGGTGGTCCTCACTGTCGATCTCTCTCCTCTCGCGTCTGTGGCTCCGGTCCCACCGTCGGCCACCGCAATGACATCGTTCGCATGTGGACTCGCCCGAGCCTCTTTTGCTACCTTGTGGACCCCGCCACCACATCATCGTCGTCTTCGAAGCGGACTCTGCGTTCGTGTCCGAGCCGGATTGCGCCACTGTGCCGCTCGCAAATCTCCACCTCCCATGCCTATTTAAGGACCGTGACTGCATCACGAGGTTCGCATCCAAGCCTGCCGCCTTTTCCCTGCAGTTGCCAACCCTAGCGCGCCGCCTCTTCACTAGATTTGGAGCTTGAACCCTAGCACCGCCGTGAGCTTCTTCATTGGATTCTGCCACCGTCAGTGATCCTTAGCCGTCGTCGAGCACCTCTTCGGACTCGCCGTGTCGAGAGCCACCTGGTGTGCACACCCGTTTCCTTGGAGACGCCCTGCTTCGCTGTCGCCGTCGAGCCCGTGCACCCGCCGCCGCTTCGACCTCGGCGCCTACCATCCTCATCACTCCCGTGCACCTCTGAGCACACCATCGTGATCCCCGCGTTCCCCTCTACCCCTTGGTACCACCCATAGCTGTTGGTTCGCCGCCGTTCGCCGGAACCATGGTTTCCGTGCGCCGCCGCCATCACCGCCGTCCGCGTCAGCGTCACGTTAGCGCCACCTCATCCTCTGTGCTTGCGTGGTAGCCGCGTGGAGCCGCGTCAGCGTCCACGTGTGCGTCCGCGTGGTGGTCCAGATCTAAACCTGTGCGCCAGTTTGGTGGACTTGGTCTACCGTGGACCATGAGGCTGGCATGTGGGTCCCACATGTTAGTATTTTCTTTTTATTTTCTTATTCTGGAAATTCTATTGCTGATGTCATCGTTGCGCAATAATCCGATTTTTCTTTACAGAAATAATTCGGAATAATCCAATTATTAGGGTTTCTTTTAGATTCAAACTTCCAAAGCCCATATCTTTTGCATCCGAACTCCGATTGAGTCCATTAAAATTTCTAAATTCATCTAAATTCAAGATCTGGTTTTTGAGGATTTTTATTTGATTTTTGGAGTTTGTTTTGCCTCTATTATTTATTTGTTTTGTTTGTTTGCTTCGTTTGCGAGTAGACATCGATACCTCGAGAAGATTTGAAGAAGAAGGAGCACCTCAAGAGCAAGATCAGTATCTAGAACTATTTCAAGGCTAGTTATACCTTTGATCACATTGAACCTAGTTTTCAAAAGTTATATTGATTCAAATTATTGCATCTACTTTAAGTATTTATTTAAATGCTTTTGGGTATAGTTATTAATCCCATTTATTATATCCACCTTGCTTAATTGTATATGTCATAATCTTTTGTCACCCTAGATTGGTTCATTACTAGTTGGTATTACGTAACACCAATGTGGGTTGGTTAGATACGATTATTCTGCTTAGCCATGCCACGAGTCATCATCTCATGTGAGTCGCAATTATAAACTTGACTAAGTGATTATGGAACTATGTGATAAAACTATGTGTACTATGTGCTATTACTCGTTGTTGGCATATGCTGCACCTAACCAACAGGGTGGGAAAGGATTTAGATGGAGGCAAGTGGACTGTGTGCTACTTTTGGTGGATCTGTGTGCATGGGCTTAAAAATCTGTGTGCATAGGGATTTGTAGTATAACTTGGAAGTCTTGCCTTGGTCAATTAAGGACTTAACTTTGTGCGCCATTTAACTGAGTCTTACTATACGACCACATGCCTGGTATGGGACGGGCCTAACTTAGTAAGTTATGGAGTCTTGACATTGCTACTCAGGTTGTAGGTTAGACTGTGTTGATTGGGTGGAGGTGTGCTACCAAGTAGTCGCATCGCGGGACGGTTCGCCACTTCCCTGTCCAACGGTGTGTGTTGTATCATCCTCTGTGTTAGGGTTGGTATGACGACAAAGCACACTGGGAGTAACAATGCTAAGATGAAGTTTCCGAAACATTTGTTATGATTAGTGCTTGCAACACTATTTGTATCTTGTGGGTAAAGTGTACAAACTCTGCAGAGTGTTAAATCAATCTATTCGAATAGCCGAGTCCTCGGTCATGGACATGCTCAGGAATTTCACACGAGGGGTAGATTTTCATAAAAATGTGTGGGAAGGGAGCTATGCGATTTAAGTCATATGTCTATGTGAATAACCTGTTTAGGCTTTGTGTCTTTGTGAAAACAAACTGTTAAATTACTATTGTTTAATTGTTTTACTTGTGCTTCCAATCTACTATTTGTATTTAAATTGCAAATATCGCATTTCTGCAAAAGAACCACAAAAGCCATTCCTTTGGAATAAGCCATCATGTATACTTGCATTTTTGTGGTATGACTTGCGAGTACAATTGTGTACTCATGCTTGTTGGAAAACATGCAACAGAAGAGGAGGAGTCATCGCCAGCTTTCGAGGAGGAGTTCGTTGAAGGCGCTTGATCGTAGGGTCTTGATCCCAGTCAGTCGCCTATGGTGAATTGATGGGATACCGCTGCCATTTCTGTTTCCGCTGCTATTTAAATTCTATGTTAGCCCTGTGTGGCTTATTAGTGTAAACTCGACCATAAGGTCAAAACCCTTATTTAATAATCAAATTACTCGTTTATGCTATTAATCACCTTGTGTGGATCGACATTCATCTATGTGTGCACTAGTGTGATCCTGGACTAGTGCATTATACACAGAGGGTCCAGAATTGCATTTTTGGGTCCCGACAATTGCCGAGGCGATGATCCCCATTCTACGGTTCTAAGCATTGCTAAGCGACACAACTCGTATCCTTCAAGTAAAGTGATTAGAGCCCATCCATCAAGCTCTAAACCACAGCAGATATAACATAAGCTTAGTAGTAGAGGATGAATATTTACCTACAGTTTATGCAACTATAGGATCACTACTTTCTCGATAATTTAACATCAAAATAAAGCATGCATACACACACTTTGCAAACAAGATAATAGACTTTGAAAGTAATGGGATCAATATGATCAAATGAAAACAACTGCTTGCCTTGCTGGAGATAACTTTCTTGCTGTAGAGGGTCACTCTTGTAAACAATAGAATCATCGGAACCTATCGAAAGAATCGAGAAGAACAAATAAGAACGAATAACACCGAGAATACTCAAAAATTCAAATTCATCCAAAAATCATCAAAAATTCACAGTTGGTAGATCATGATTTTATATGAATTTAGGTGAAAGAATTATTCCTTTTAGATTTAGTATGAGAAAGTTATAGTAGTTTGAATATCCGATTTCAGGAAAATAAAAATAATTCTCATCTTTTACTGTTCACCGAAATTAAATGTTTTGGTAAAAATTTCCAGAGAGGTGGCGTACATGAAATTTTTATGGTAGACAGAGCAGCACGTCAGATGAACAATGCAATTTTATTCACCTCATTTGGAGCTAAAATGATTTTTCTATGATTTTTCAAAGTCATGAAAGTAGTGTACAAAACATTTGTAAAATAAGATTTTCAGAGACAATAACATGCTCAAAATCTATTCTATAATAAAGTACACTAATAGAGAAATCCAACAAAATTGGTTTCGCTTATTTTGGAGTTACAGAGAAACACTTATGCATTTTTGAAATTAAAACAATTTTTAGTGCAACAAAAATACTAAACCTTAAGTAATTTTGCCAAAAGTGATTTCTGGAATAGTAACATGGTTCAACCCATTTTTATATTAAAGTACATGCAAAAAGGGAACTAACAAAATTTGAATCATCAAATTTGGACTTAAAATGAATGACTTATGAAATTTTGAAGTTTAAAGCAATTTTCATTACACAAATAAGCATTTCGGATTTTATATAAACATAAAATACTTTTTATACCCAGCCTAACCTAGCCACGGTCACTGACCCATGGGACCTAATGAATAGTACCATTTTCTATTTAACCTACGGATTAACCGAACTAACAGGTGGGGTCCTCTTGTGATAGACTCATACTCGTGAACTTGGTTCACTGGTGTATGAGCACAGTGCATAGCGCACTTAAGTGGCTTAGGCCCACCTATCATCCACTGTTAGCTATTTCTTATCGCAGCTAATCTAGCTTTTCCGACAAAGCTAGAGTCATTAAAAGCTAATCATTGATTAAGCCCTAATGGCGAGCTCAGGTCGCTCGGGCGTCTCGACAACGGCTCACAGCCGAGCCTCGCGGCTGCTTCCTAGCCACGGCGACTTGAGCCAAGGGTATGAATGGATCCACAATAAGTTCACGCACCTAATTGTGGTATTCACGGCGATGAGCCGGAGAGAGGCGGCGAGCTAATACGGCAACCATGCAAGAACGAGTGGAACTCCGCGTTGTCCAAGGAAGCAGGTGCCACAGCATCTATGAGGTCAAGTGAAGCTACCTGAGAGATGGAGAGGCTCAGGGATGGTCGAAGCTGAGCCGACGTCGGAGAGGTCCACGACAGCGGCAAGCTTCACCAGGAGGGGTCGCTCTGGTGAAAGAGACAGGGAGTGAGTGGTCAAGAGAGCTCACGTGAGGCCCATAGGTGGCGTGCGAGCAAGGAATCGATGAGTGGCTTACCACACCGGAGAAGGGGAAGAAAGGGAGCTTTGTGGCCAAAAATGGAACAAGCTTCAAATTCCTGGGCTCCTGTCAAGCAATGTCGAAATTGGGTGAGGGGAAATCATCGTCATGCTCAAAGGCATGATATGACGCGCAAAGGCAAGGACAAACTCACGCGGACACAAAGTTGGCATGGCGGCGGCTTCGAGTGCGTGCTCTGGAAGCCGAAGAAGACACAACGATGGACCAAGAGCTACAGGCTAAGACAAGGGCTCACATTAGCAAAAATGCAGACGGTGATGATCGGAGACGGAGAAGGAGGTGGAAGCACGAAGCTTACCTGAGAGGGAGCTGAGTTCTTGCATCCTTTCCTTCAGTCACCGAGAGGGAAAGTGAGGGATTGCGAGACAACGAGGGCGGGTTATAGCGGAGCAACGGTCAATATGCAGGCGGCGTCAACGGGTGAGTCCCCTAGTTGGGCCGCAGGGGCAGTGGATTGACGGTGTGACCTGGTGAAGACGGAGGTGCGGCAGAGCGGCACGGGCGCGTGGCGCGCGGCTTCTACCCGAGGAAGAAGACGCCCCTACCAGGTGGGGTCGGCACGTCAGCGACAGCAACTAGCACAATGAAAGATTGATCTGAACCGTCGATCCTAAATCGAATGGCTCAAAGAGAACTGGTGCGGTGCGGGTTAGGTGGCAAGGTCGAGCCAAGTCGGCTTGGGTTGGACTCATGTCTGGTTCGAGTGAGTCCAACAGTAAAAACTTATTTTGGGAGATAAGGCTGAGAGGATTAGGGAATTTTTAGAGGTAGCTCCGAAGCTCCAAAAATTTTAAAAGTTTTATGGAAGCTTGCTAGATCTAAGGACAACCTTGTAGAATTTTTCTAGAAATTTTCACACAATGTATTTCTCTCTAGAAAATTCACAAGCTGCTTCCCTAGGGGTTTGACTAAGGGTCTAACAGGTTTGACTAGCCCTTTTGAAATAGCAAAGAAAATCTAAAAATTATGAAATTGTTTAGAGGGGTTACTAGGATGATCTAGAACCTTGGAAAAATATTTCCAAAGGATGATCACAAGATTTTATTAGAAAGTTCTAAAATGTTTTACTTCTAGTCAATTAAAGCATTTAGTTTTGAAATCAACAATTCTTTTGAAAGAATTTCCAGAAATTCCAAATAACAACAATGACGCATCAAAAGTTTTAAATTATCTTCATTTTTATACATTTGAAATACAATCCCAAGATTTGGGATGTTACTCCTTGCCACAAAGAACTCCAGCTCCAATCCCATGTCCCAATGGAAATGGTTTCCAAACTCTCCAGCAATCAACCCGGCAGCCCACCTCCGCTGCTTCGACTACGGAGAAAAAAGACACTTTGCCAATAAGTGCCCTCATCGTCAGAGCATTACCGCGAAGTTCAACTCAGGAAACACTCCAACTCAAGGCTAGGCATCAAGTCAAAGCAAGAGTCATCAGACTTCACAAGCCTCAAGGTCTACACCAACACCAAACCGCGGTTGTGTGAACCATGTCACAGCCGAGGAGGCCTAGGAAGCCCCAAGAGTGCTAATGCGTACGTCCCCTGCAAATTCAGTACCTACATAAGTTTTGTTTGATTCTGGAGCTTCGCACTCTTTTGTTTCGAGAATGTTTGTTGAAAGGCATAAGTTGCCAACATATAAGCTAAAGAAACCTATTGTGCTTAGTTCACCTGGGGGATCCTTATATGCTACCTTAGTAAGTCCCAGAGTAGAGATTACTTTAGAAAATTTTGGATTCCTAGCAAACCTTCTAGTTCTAGAATCCCAAACTTTGGATATTATCCTAGGGATAGATTGGTGGGCCAAATATCAAGGATTAATAGATTGTGCCAACAGTGTGGTTGTACTCGCCAAAGACCTAGAAACCACAATAAAGGTTAGTGTGGATCATTCCTCCCTTTTGGATCGAGTAGTCCACCACCTTGAAGAGTTGTCCCTAGAGGTAACACCTATAGTCCAAGCTTACCCAGAAGTCTTCCCAGAAGAATTGTCGGCCATGCCACCAGATAGAGATGTTGAGTTTGTGATCAACTTAAGACTAGGTATAGCCCAATTGCCAAGAGACCGTATCGGATGGTAATCGACGAGCTGGAAGAGCTTAAGACTCAGATAGAGGACTTGCAAGAAAAAGGCTTTATCTGACCTAGCTCATCTCGCTAGGGTTCGCCTATTCTTTTTGTAAAGAAGAAGGATGGCACCACCAGATTGTGTGTGGATTACAGAGCACTCAATGATGTGACCATCAAGAACAAGTATCCCTTGCCCCACATCAATGACCTGTTCGACAAGTTGTCGGGAGCAACAGTTTTCTCAAAAATAGACCTAAGGTCAGGATACCATCAGCTCAAGATCAGAGATGAGGACATTCCTAAAATGGCTTTTACCACTCGATATGACATGTTCAAGTTCACGGTTATGTCGTTTGGCTTGACCAATGCACTAGCCTAGTTCATGAACCTCATGAACAAAGTATTTTTGGAATACCTGGACAAGTTTGTAGTCGTATTCATAAACAACATCTTGATCTACTCAAAGACCAATGAAGAGCATGCTGAACATCTACATTTAGCCCTAGAAAGGCTTAAAGAGCATCAGTTTTATGCCAAGTACAACAAATGTGAATTTTTGCTACAAGAGATCAGTTTCCTCAGACACAGTGTATCTACTGAAGGAGTAGCAGTCAATCCATCCAAAGTAGAAGCTATTTTGGAATGGAAGCAGCCTACCTCAGTCACTGAAGTGCGTAGTTTTCTCGGTTTGGTCGGATACTACAGACGCTTCATTGATGGATTTTCTAAACTCTCCAAACCGATGACCCATCTACTCAAAAAGGAGAAGAAGTATGAATGGACAAAAGCCTGTGAAAAGATTTTCCAAGAATTGAAGAAAAGGTTAACCTCTGCACCAGTGTTGACCTTGCCGAATATACACCAGGACTTTGAAGTCTATTGTGATGCTTCGCACCAAGGTCTTGGCTACGTACTCATGCAAGGTTTACAAGTCGCAACTTATGCATCCATACAACTCCGTCCTCATGAAGAGAACTATCCAACTCATGATCTGGAGTTAGCATCCGTAGTGCATGCCTTAAAGATTTGGCGGCATTACTTGATTGGAAATCATTGTGATATATACATGGACCATAAGAGCCTCAAGTATATTTTCACCCAGTCAGATCTCAACCTCCAACAAATAAGATGGTTAGAGCTGATTAAGGACTACAATTTGGATGTCCATTACTATCCTGGAAAGGCTAATGTAGTTGTTGATGCATTGAGCCGTAGGTCCTACTACAGTAATGTCATGATTCAGGAGCACCAACCTGAGCTCTACAAGGAGTTCGCACCACTCAACCTTGAGTTAATAGAGCAAGGCACCCTAGCCGTCGTAGAAGTGCACCCAGCTCTAGAAGAGTAGATCAAGACCACTAAAGAAGGACATCCTGGAGCCTAGAGATTCAAGCATCTCATGGCTAAAGAAAAATCCCCTAAGATGAACAAAGATCACCAAGGAGTCCTGTGGTACGGGAAACATCTCTTTGTTCCCCATGAGAAGGAACTCAAGGACTTGATACTGAAGGAAGCTCATAGCTCAGCCTGTACACTGCATCCAGGCAGCACCAAAATGTACCAAGACATGAAGATTCTGATTCTGTATTGGTGGGCGCGAATGAAGAGGGACATCACCGAATTTGTAGCATGTTGTGATGTATACCAGCGAATCAAAGCTAAACATCAAAGACCTGTAGGATTGCTTCAGCCACTACAGATCCCTTAGTGGAAATGGGAACATATTGGAAAGGATTTCATTACTAGTCTACCTCGAACCAAGTCAGGATGTGATTTGGTATGGGTCATAGTCGACAGACTGACAAAAGTTGCCCATTCCATCCCAGTGAAGACAACCTTCAAGAGAGATAAGTTGGTCGAGTTATATATGGCTCGTATTGTATGTTTACATGGAGTACCCAAAAGGATAGGCTCGGATCGAGGTTCTAAGTTTACCTCTCATTTCTGGGCTAGTCTACATGACGCACTCGGAACCCACCTAGATTTCAGTACATCGTATCATCCTCAGACTGATGGTCAAACAGAGAGAACAAATCAAATTCTAGAAGACATGCTTCGAGCTTGTGCTTTGGAATTTACCATAGACTGGGAGAAATGTCTACTGTATGCCAAGTTCGGATACAACAATAGTTTTCAGTCAAGTCTTAGAATGTCCCTGATTGAAGCGCTGTATGGAAGAAAATGTAGAACTTCCCTGCATTGGTCGAAATCAGGTGTAACAACCCAAAAATCCATAAAGGCAAAAATATGGTATTTTAAAAAAAAATTTATGTAAGGACTACTCTTGCACGTCTTGCTTGCCATTTCAAGTCTTCATTGGACTGCATCCTATTTTCTTTTGAGGACTACATCATACTTTCTTATTTGGAATGTCATTCAGCACTACTCTTGCACGTCTTGCTTACCATTTCAAGTCTTCATTGGATTGCATCCTATTTTCTTTTGAGGACTGCATCATACTTTCTTATTTGGAATGTCATTTGGCATTTAATGCCTGTCACTCAAAACCGTCACAACCTCTACACTGTGTTGCCCATACCATCAACAGCATCAACCACTCCGACCACTCCTCCTGGATAGGCTGTGCGCCTATCTATATAGTTCATCCAAGTCCTTGTTGCCTCCTACAGCCTTTCTTCACCATTCTAGTGCTCGCCTCATTTTCTACTTTCCCCAAGTGATCTTGAGCCCTAGTCAAGCCCAAGCGCTCGCTTCAGCCAAGCGCCATCACCTCACCACCATCACCGTCGATGCCATCGGGGTTGTCTTTGGCCTCGTACTTCCTCCCCTTCGACCAAAAAACCACAAGACATCTCTTTAGGACCACCTACCCGCTTCCATGGAACTGCCCTGAAGATTCAAGACCACCCTCCTTCTTCAAGCCACTACTGGAGCACGGAGTTCCTCTCACTGTCACGGTCCACTGTCGTCAGCCCAGCTCCGGCTAGCTCACTTCCCCAGATCAGTGTCAGTACATTCCTAGTGGCTTAGATAATCCTCCTTGTTCGAGCTACCATGTTCTTTCTTCCATGTTTCTCTCGATCTTTCTTTTGCTTCCGATGGCTTGCTCGATCGCGTTAAAGCAGTCAAACCTTTGCTTCTTTCGATTACTGTTGTGTAGTCAAAGACTACTATCATTTGACTATGCATGATTAAAAGTCCTTTCCGTGATCTTCCCAGGTCATAACCTTCCCACAACCTCCCACAGATCCTACATTTTCGCGACCTCCCACAAGTCGTACATTCCCACGACCTCCCACTCGTCATACACTTCCACGACCTCCCTTGGTCGTAGCACTCCCATGACCCCCCTGGTCGTAGCACTCTCATGACCTCCCCTGGTCTTAGCTCTCTCATGACCTCCCCTAGTCGTAGCACTCTCATGACCTCCCATGGTCCTAACACTGCCACGACCTCCCTTGGTTGTAGCACACTCATGACCTCCCCTGGTCTTAGCACTCTCACGACCTCCACTAGTCTTAGCACTCTCGCGACCTCCCCTAGTCTTAGCACTCTCACGACCTCCCCTGGTCGTAGCACTCTCATGACCTCCCTTGGTCCCAACACTGCCATGACCTCCCTTGGTTGTAGCACTCTCACAACCTCCCCTAGTCTTAGCACTCTCACGACCTCTCCTGGTCGTAGCACTTTCACGACCTCCCTTGGTCATAACATTTTCGTGACCTCCCTTGGTCGTACACTTCCGTGACCTCCCCAGGTCGTACACTTCCAAGACCTCCCACAGGTCACAACACTTCCACGACCTCCCACTGGTCGCAACACTTCCATGACCTCTCTTGGTCACAGTAACTCCGCAACCTCCTGTGGTCACAGTAACTCCGTGACCTCCCATGGCCGTAATAACTCCACGACCTCCCTTGATCATAGTAACTCCGCGACCTCCCCTGGTGAACAGTACCTCCGCGACCTCCACTGATCACAGTAACTCCGCGACCTCCCCTGGTCATGGTAACTCCGTGACCTCCCCTGGTCACTGTACGTCTGCGACCTCCCCTGGTCAACAGTACCTTCGCGACCTCCCCTGGTCGTAGTACTTCCGCGACCTCCTACTGGTCGTAACACCTCCGCGACCTCCCCTAGTCACAATACCACCGGATGTGGGTGTTTCCTTTCAAAGGGTTTCCTTTTATTGAATGCATTTCTATTTATTTGAGTTTATTTGATTATTGATTTCAAATTGAGTTTCTCAGGGTTATTTGACTTTTGGTTATTTCCGTGTATATAGAAGCCGAAGTGACCAAAGAACCTCCAGTTGATCCAGGACAAGATCCGCAGAACCTCGACCAAGGTGAGTCAACACTTTGATCATATTGCACATACCTTTTGCAAAATTATGTTGCTTTAAATTTTGAAATTGCATCGCTAAGTTTTAACAAACTATGTTGGTCTAGCTCATAGTTAAATGCCTAAACAATAATTATGTATAAACGTCCCATCCTTGAATTTGGACATTATCCAATAATTATGTATAAATGTTCCATCCTTGAATTTGGACATTATCCTTTGTCACCATAGACTTAATAGATTACATACTAGCTGATAAGTCTGTATCTAAGTGTCATGCTTAACCTTGCTTAGATACAATGTCATGCGGGCATTAAACTGCCCGACCACAATCATTAAAAATGTTTTGAAAGTGATTTGGGGCAGTCGAGGCTGGGAGCCTGGCTAGTATGTTGGACTAAAGAATATTTTCAAAATAAAGAAAAACCTGAAAACTATTTTTGACTCGGGTGGTTCGAAAGAGTGGCTAGTGTCGGGGGCACGAGAGAATGTTGGTATGTGGATGTACCACCTGAGTCAATTAAGGACTAAATCTTGGAATGACCTCTCTTGCAAAAATAGTGCAACCACAAGTCCATAATGGGTACAACCTGGCTAACTAATTTGTTCACCTTGGCGTGGCTTCTCCACTAGTGGGTGTGTGGCGTGGATAAGGGTAAGGGATCCACAAGAAAACCACACGATGCAAGAAGGAGCCTGTTGGGAGTGTGGCTCCAGGTGGTGAAACCTTAGCGGATGGAGTTGCGTCGAGGTTGAGCATTGTAAAGGCCTTGTGGTAATCTCCCCTTGATTCACACGTCTAAGGAAACGTGTGTATATATATCAAGATGACTACCTCTTGTGGGTAAAGTGTGCAAACTCTGCAGAGTAAGAAAACTATCATGATAGTCGTGCTCATGGTCAAGAGCGGTGTTGAAAACTTGCTTGATATAGTTTTTATTTTTACAAAACCATTTGTGATGAAAAAGGAAGGCTGGGGTGGGACCCCAGGAATTTGAGAAAGGCCTGGTCGGGGACCAGTGGTAAATACGGGATAGCCCGAGCAATTGGATGGATGGAGCCACTCAATGGTATAGGATGTGGGACCTCCACTAGTACTTCACTAATGAAAACTCATTTATGAAAACAGATTGTTAAAAATGCTAAGTCTCAGGATTTTTCTACTACTTATCTATTTTGTACTTGCCTTTGTGCAAATAAAAGAACTCTAAAACTTCCCTTGACTAGCCCTGCATCTATATGATTTGCATTGTGTGTTGGCTTGTGAGTATGGTTGTGTACTCAGGCTCATCCATTATAATCTTTCAGACCCATGCGATCAAGACCCCTACGACTACTACTACCACTTGGAGGTGGCACCTGAAGCTGATGAAGTTTAGGCTGGGACCCCAGTCGCTTGCCTGTGGGTAGAGTGAATGGATCCCCTGCGACTTGTTTGCTTCCACACTTATCTTTTATTTCTATACTCTAACTCTTGTAAGATTTCCATTTCATGGCTCTTTTGTAAAACAATTGGCCGCACGGCCTGTTATGTATAAATATATATGTTAAGTTGCGTGCTTGTATTTACTCAATTGTTCATACGAGCAATGTCCCTACGAGCACCAGTCGCGCCGAGCACGAACCGCACTGGGAGTAGTCATACCTCCTTAGGACCTCCTGCACTACTACAAAAACATCTATACACCAACGGATAGCTAGCAACGGAACTAACATCTATTGCAAATATTCCACCTCTCCCACTTTTGAGTCAAGAGGAAAAAGCACTCAACCGATCCCCACCCCCTTAACTTCCTCCCTGCCTACGTCAGCTCGCGCTTGCCTGCGTCGTTCGATCTGTGATGAGCCGCTGCGTGTCCGCGTCTCTTCCCC
Source organism: Phyllostachys edulis (assembly GCA_036346405.1). NCBI lineage: Eukaryota > Viridiplantae > Streptophyta > Magnoliopsida > Poales > Poaceae > Phyllostachys > Phyllostachys edulis. The sequence goes on along the minus strand of CM070551.1, from coordinate 75,119,249 downwards.
TTTCCTTTGGCTGGCTTCTCGTGCAACCCTTGAAGAAATCGCCCGGCGCCTCTGCCATCTTCGCCCTCTATACCACAGGCTCAGGCCGCCAGACGGCCCTCGCCGTCTGCATCCCACCTGCCGCTCAAGGCCCCCTCCTCCCTTCGTTCCTAGCCATCTCATTCCCACGCGCTGCCCTCGCCTCGCCTTGCCTCCTCCCGTTCGCCTTTGCCGCCACCTCCCATTCGCATGGGCCACACCTGCGGCACCCTCCTCCCCTCGCCCTAGCTCTTGCCCTCGCTGTCTCTGCCCCCATGCGCCGCCCTCACCTCGCCTCCTCCTCTTCGCTCGCATCACCTTAGTTGTACCCTTCTTCTCTTCCACCGCGGCTCCCCCTTGTAACAACCCAAAATTTCAATTTTGGTTAAAGTTTAAAACTTATTTGAAATTGTGAATTTTCTGAAATTTTTAAAGCTTGTCTTTAAATTGTTAAAGCCAAAAATAAATTCCAATTCAAAATCTATTAGCAACTCTAAGTTAGAACCATTTTATTTGGGTTTAGAATAATCCTAGAGTCATTAATGAATTTTCCTAGAATTTTTAGGATTTATTTGCAATTTTCTAGAGCCTAAATGAATTAAACTGAATATTTAAAATAGAAAATCAAAAGAAAATCGCAAACAGTGTATGGGCCGAAACCCATGGCGGCCCGCACCACCCTCACAGCCCATCTAGGCGTGACTGCTGATCTAAATCCAACGGCCCGCACTACCCGCACCTCCCTATCTCTCTCTCTCTCACCCTCTCTCTTCCTCACCGCCAGATCCTAATCGGACGGCATCTAAACCGCCATCACCCTACTCCCGCGACCGTCGGATTCAGATCCGACGGTCCTGCCATCTTCTCCCCGCCCCTTCGTCTCGCGCACCAAGTCGCCTCGCCATTTCACAGGCGTGGGCAGCTTCATGGCGCCGCCTCAACCGCCCGCGTCAGCGCAGGCAAGACGAGCCCCGCGCCCACCTCCGCCTCGTTCCCCACTTCTCCCCCTCTTCTCGCGGCAGTGCGACGAATCGCCAAGAACGGTCGCAAGACGATCCCCACGATCCCTCGCCACCTCGGACCTCCCGACCTCTATAAAGGAGAGCTTTGGGAGCCTCTCCTCACCACGGCCAACGCCACCACTCACCCACTCCCTCACGCCTGTACTCGCGAATTTAAGATTTGCTCGCCGCGGTCCCGGCTTGAGCTTCAATTCCGCCGCCGCCGCCGACGCCGGGTCCTCGCCCCACCATTCGCCGCGCATCTCCGCGATCCCGGCGCGCTTTGCCTCGCCGGAGGACCTCGAGCTCGTCGCCGCCGACCACCCGGCTTCGCCGCCGCTTCTTCGCCGCCGCCACCTCCGCCTCTCCTCGCGCGTGGGCGCACTGAACCCTCGCGTTCCCTCTTTCTTCTCGCACCCTCGCGGAGTCTAGATCGCCGCCGTCACGGCTCATTGAACCCGAGCGCCGCCGCCGAGGTCTCGTGGCTCACCCACGCCGGCGCCACCTCAGCCACGTGGGTGCCACATCGCCCTAGTGCCGACATGGCGACCACGCCGCACACACGCGCCACCTCCCGGCGCCAAGCCCGTGGACTAAGTCCACGTGGGTGTCTCTCTCGACATAAGGGCCCATGACGCCGAAATTTTTTAATTTCTTTTAAATCCCGGAATTCCTTCGCTGACGTCACCATGCGCAATAATTAGAATTTCCTTTAGAAAAATAATTCGGGAAATCCTTTTAAATTACAGATTTAGGTTTAAATTTGTAAAATTCATAACTTATTCATCCTAGCTCCAAATTAGATGATTCAAATTGCTAAATTCTTAGAAAATTATGATCTACCTAAATAAAATATAATTATTCAATTTGGAGATCATTTTAGTTCTGTTTTAGAATTTAGAAATTCATTCAAATCCAAATTTAGGTTAACATTTGTAAATTTCATATCGCCTCGACTTCCAACTTCAAATTTAGTGAATTAAATTTCTAAAATTTTATAAAAGATTATCTAGCTTAATAAAGTAAGATTAGTTATTTGGAATTAGTTTAAATTGTCATTTTGAAGTTGAAAACTATTTAAATTGCAAATTTAGGATTTAAGCTTGTAAAATTCATATCTTTTATTTCCTAATTCCAAATTGAGTGTTTCAAACTTATAAAGTTTTATAAAATTATTATCTAGTCAAATAAAATATAATTATTTTATTTAGAGTTAGTCTAAACTGTCGTCTTGATTTTATTTGAACTTCAATTGATTTGTCGATTTTCACGCTTAGATTACTTATTTATTCCGGAATTTGATTCTTCCAAGAATTAGAATTTCAAGACTTCAGCGAAGGCAAGTTATACTTTGATCATCTTGCACCTACTATTTTAAAGTTATTTAAATTCAGTTTTCAAATTATTAAGTGCATGCATACTTTTATTCAAGTATTTTTAATTCCTGTTTAAATGATTAGATATTCCAACTGTCCTTGTATGGCCAATATTGAATATTGAAATGTCATCCCTTGTACCCATAGATAAATTGTTTGGAAATGCTTAGCAAATACTTAGACCATGATTTGATTTTGGGGAGGATTTAGCCAAATCTTTACAAACTTGTTTTAACTTGAACCTATGGTATTGTCTTACCATAGAGTTGTTGTAAAGGTGGTTTTACTAAATAAAATAAAGATGGTTTGGACTTGGGTGTAACGGATGAAAGGTGGGTGCGAGTTTATGCACGGGTTTAATCTGGTTAGGATTAAAGCCGTGGTTTAATTTGAAAGACGCCCAAGTCAATTAAGGACCGCCTTTAAGCTTCCTTTGCTATGCCAAAACGCATTCACCACATGTCCTGTATGGGAAGGACGTGGCTTAATAATTTGGGATACCTCACGATATTCGTGCCATGTTGTATGAGTGGGTGTTGGTTAGACAAGAGTCCCACATGGCGCAAGAGGGGCTCCTGAGGATGGTTAGTCCAATGGAAGCGAAACCTTAGCGGGCATGAGTATTGTGAGGTAGATCATTGTAACGGCCTTGTGATATTTGCTCTGTCACACGCCTTAGGAAGCGTGGATTGGCCGACACAAAGGGTATAATATCTCGTGTGGGTAAGCTGCACAAACTCGCAGAGTAGAAAACTATTGAATAGCGCGTCATGATCATGGACATGCTAGCAAAGCCACTTTGAGTTAGACTTGTTTTTGGTTTCAAAATGGTTTCAACAGATGTTTTCGGGATGGATAGTCCTGGGGAAAATTAGGCGGTTAGCCATTGTGATTGGAGGATATCCATCACCTTTCTTGGAGGTTATCCACATTATTCCATTGTCATTTAAAATATGATTTTTATTAATGTATGAAAATGGCCTTGCAATCTATTATGATTATTTAAATTAAAGCTGCTTTTTGCAAAAATAACCCCGCCAATGTCCTTTGTTTACCTTATGCATGCATTACCATTCCATATTGGTGTAACTTGCAGCACGGTAGTTGTGCTCATGCTTGCTTTATGCAACAAAATTTCAGAGAAGACTTCTATCGGGACGGTGAGGACACCGACGCCTTAGGTTACGCCCAGCACGATTACTGTGGCGGATCGCTCGCCTACTACTATCTTTTTACTTCATTGTGTTATTTACTTTTTATTTGGCTAATGCCCAATTGTATCGAACTCGATTTACTATTAATGAAATGCGAGATTTGGTTATGTTATCATTTTTGTAACTGTACACCGGAAATCTGGATCGGTGTATGAACACGAGGATTCGGATCTTCGCTCCGGGTCCGACACCCTCCCCCTCGCACGGTCCGCCCCTCCTCCCTAGCCGCCTCCTCATGTTTGACCGCAACAAGCACCCTCCTCCCTTTCGCCCTGCCCATACGCTCCTCTCCTCGCCCTGGCTCTCGCCCTCGCCGTCTCTGCCCCCACGCGCCGCTCTCGCCTCCTCCTCTTCGCCCGTGCCGCCTTAGCTGTCCCCTTCTCCTCTTCGGCCGTGCCGCCCCCTCCTCCCCTAGCCCCCCCCCCCTTCAGTCTTCCCATTATATTGCTGCAATTAGCGGCCAAACTCACGCAAGGCTGAGCGGTCCTTGGACTTCAGTCGTACTGCAAGTTGGCGACCCAAAATCCATTATTGGAGTTCAGCTGTAGCCGCCCCTCACCTTCAGCCGCAACAAGATTTCTTAGAGCTGAAGCAGTTCTTGTCCCTCTGTACTTCCGGCAATCTTCCCGTTATATTGCTAAAATTAGCGGCCGAAATCCCGCAAGGCTGAGCGGTCCTTGGACTTCAGTTGTATTGCAAGTTGGCGACCCAAAATCCATTGTTGGAGTTCAGCAGCTATTGGTGTTCTCGCTGACCAAGACTGGTCCAGAGATTGGAGTTGTTGGTTTGGCCGAGCCATGGTGCTGTTCTAGAAGTTCTTCTTTAAGAAGCCACACGACGGACTGCTCCTCATCACAGACAACATATACGGTAATGGAGTTCTTTCATTTGCATTGCCGTGCCTTTAGTAGACAAATTTGTTTTGCCCTAGCAGCTTAGTCAAAGAAAGAGGCTTCAGTTTGATTGATATGGTATTGATTGCTAAGTTAGGTATAGTTGAAATGTTGAATTGAGTTTTGTAGAGCATAGCACAAGATGGATTTAAAAGACAATTCAGAGGATTTCCGGGTCAATAGAGTTATACAGTGGTGGGTGGTCCTTTTAGCATACGTATTTATTTGCTTATTACAGTTTAAATGAGGAAAATTGTTTCGGTTCCTATCACCTTAAAAATGCTTTATTTTCCGCTCATTAATTGAATAGCTAAATTCAGTACAGAGTTGAGGATTGGCATATGCTTGACACATATCCATCAGTGATTCTTCTGCTATTTTGGTTAGATGACTATATACATGTAGAGTTAATTTATCCACTAGCTTTTACCGGATGACCTGCGTCTGTCTGTTCGTTGTTTATTTCATTTTGATTTGTTCTTGCAAGTGGTGGTGGTGGTGGATTTTTCTTGCTCGGTTCTTGATTTGCCCATTCAAATTCTGCCACTCAGTGCCCAATCGTCTCTATGGTTTCCTGAGATGGGTCGAATTGGGTTCGCGATCTTATCTTGCCTTTAGGGAGTTCTCTCTTCTTGTGTTTCTAATATGTGCATGCCTTGCTTCCAATGACCAACAACATGGTGAACACCAAGCTATTTCTAGATCTACAATGCAGCTTTTTCCGTTAGTTTTTCCTTGGATTCTCTCATCAGATATATCATGCCATGTAAAGATACTAGACCATGTAAACGTTCAATACAGACTAAATAGTGTCCATCGGTAATTCTTCTACTATTTTGGTTAAATGACTATATACATGTTGAGTTAGTTTATGTGCTAGCTTTTAGTACCTTTTACTGGATACATGAGAAACGTACATTTGAGCTGGATTATCTCCCTTCATATACCTTTGTTCAATACTTGTGTCCCTTCATATAACCTGTTCATATTAGAAACTGTATAGTCCATGCTGGAGAACATTTCAAAACAGTTTAGTATCAGGAATTTGATATTATTTTATTTCTTTTCTTCATACTACAATGAACTATCTGGACATTTTTTCCTTTTGTATGTGCATGGGAATTTCTGAAAAAGCTTGACATGTTCTTTCAGGTATGTATTTCTTCATTGCTATTACATGCCATTAGGGGATTCTCGCTATAGTTATTTCGTTCATTGCACCTTGTGGGTGTTCTTTCGTTGGGTGTAGATTTTTCTCCAAAGTGCCAGATTAGTCAAACTGAAGCGTGATGCCGAATGATTCAATCCCTTTTGTTCTATAGAGCTGGCATGACTTTTATTTGTGCCAAGATTGTGGTACAGGTTCTTCATGCCGTGCAGATTCAAATTTCAGACCATGTTAGGTGTTCGAGTGATATGTATATTTATGGCTTATGTCCATTTCTCATGTGAGATTCTTTTTGGTTTGATGGGCCATTGGGTTACCTTCTATTTGTCTTAATGTTGTTTTACAACAATACTCGACCAATTAGCATGTTATTGAACCCACTATGCCACCAGTACTGTAATAGTCGTTTTCTTTTCTTTTGTTTTCTTTGCCATGATAGATCATAAACAAATGTATTTGATTTTGTCTGGAGTTAACCTATTTTTCGTTATTCTATTTGATGTGAAGACATTATTTTTTTTTGTACTATTAGGTTTGTGACAACATCACATCAACTAGTGAAAAAGCTAAAGCATCACAGCTTGAATGAAAATGGCCTCTCTAAAAGATATGTTCACTACTTGCAGGTAATTAGAGTTCTGCTAGTAATATTTACTTTTTTCTTTAATATTATCCAGAAACTCTCCCTGAGTTTTTCCTTAGTTATTAGTTTCTGCTCTGTATGCTTCCATATATACTTTGTATCCAGCATGTTGATCAATCACGTCACTAATTGATGGTGAATACACGAAGGACTTAATTGAGTTCATCCACAGGAACAAGCTTTGTCCTATAGGTACGATAATGCGCATCCACTGATCATCCACCAATCAGTATCTTCAGTGTTCACGTAGGTGCTCAACTATTTAGCTACATAATTAGGTATTCTTGTAACAGTTTGTTCGCCAATATCATACACATATAATTACGATATCACTTAATAAATGCGCTTGTTTTCGCACTAATGAGAAGTGTGTATAGTGAATTATATAGATGGAGGAATATGACAAATTGGTATTGATGCGAACAGATGGGAATAGCTAAACACATTATAAGAGATATTTGCTGCTCCATTGTTTTGACTGCCCTTACACATGGGAAACTTTAATTACCTGCAAGCATTGAACATATCTTCTAGAGAATTTAGTGGTTTACAAACCTTCAAGCATTGTGCCACTAGACCTTAATGAATAATCGACACAAGGTACAACCACATTAAGATGCAAGGCATGATATAGTTTTAGTCCATACATACAATGTGATAGTTAACTATTCAGCTTCCACGCGCACGCCAAGGCGCGCGCAGGTCCCTAGTTTATATAATGTTTGGAACTCACTGTGGTTGAGTAGGAATAAATTATGTTGGCACTGTTTGCAATTATTGATGTTTAATTGGCTGTACCAATCTTTTGACATGTCTTTCATTATAAAACAAAAAAACTTTGGCCCAGAATGACAATGTGCAACATGGAAAGAAAAATTCTGCTGCATATAAGGTTAGTTCACTTCTCTACTGTTTGGAACTCATGAACATAGCCGAGCATCAAAATAATATAATACGCTGCTCCTTTTAGTTTTGTTACTTTAACGTTTTATTTTGTTTCTTCCTAATGGTGCATTAATGGACTCCAATTCATTGTAGGTTGATAAGATAAATGGATGATATGTTGAATGAAGGTGGAGAATGGTGACATAGGCAGATAGTTTTCATTACATTTAGATTTCATTATGTTAGGAAATGTTGTTCAAGCAAAATATTTATATCATGTCTTATGTGGATGGTTCTCTATGTAATGCAACAATTTCTTTTTAATATATGAGTGTTCTTTTTAACCATGCTACGACCGATAATGATTTTTTTACTTTCACTTCTACACACTTATAATCATTGTAGTAACCTAATTATATATGTTGCCAAAATAGCAAAACTCATCTTTGTGGCAAGTAACAACAATTCTATGCGTTGGGACAATATAATTATATCCATTGTTAAAATAGTAAAAGTCATCCATGCATCGTAAGTACCAACGCATACAAGTGTAGTTACAACCTGACTATATCTGTTGCTACTTCGCAACACCTTTCCATATCTATTACCAACGCTTGTTTATCTGTTGTAATAGACTCTCGCAACGGCCTCAATGACAACACATAGTAAATGTGTTGGTATAGACTGTACCAACACTTATTTGGATTTTTACCAATGCATATATGCGTTGGTAAATGGGTGTTCATCTTGTAGTGCTGAACCTCTTTTTTTGTATCCTCAGGACCTCCTCGTCAGGACCTCCCCAGGACGTCTCTACAGTGTTCCTCAGGACCTCCCCAAGACGCCTCTACAGTGTTCCTCAGGACGTCTCTACAGTGTTCCTTAGGACCTTCGCAGGACGACTCTACATAACTCCTCAAAACCTCCCTATGACATCTCTACAGTGTTCCTCAGGACCTCCCAATGACGTCTCTATAGTGTTCCTCAGGACCTCCCCAGGACGTCTCTACGGTGCTCCTCAGGACCTCCTGACGATGACTCTACAGTACTCCCTAGGACATCCCCAAGATGTCTCTATAGTACTCCTCAGGATGTCTCTATAGTGTTCCTCAGGACCTCCCCATGACGTCTCTACAATACACCTTAGGACCTCTCCAGGACATCTCTACAGTAGTCCTCAGGACCTCCCCAGGACGTCTCTACAGTATTCCTCAGGACCTCCCCAAGACCGCTACAAGACTTCCTCAGGACCTCTTCAAGACCTCCCAGGATCTGCTCGGGACGATTCCAGGACCTCCTCAAGGTTCCTACATGACATCTCTATGACCTTCAGGACCTCTTCAAGACCTCAGAATTCCTTTTGCGACCAAGTTTGGTCGCAAATATGGACCTGACCTAGGTCTGCTTTAGATTATTTGGTTATGGAAATGGTCCAAGAATGTATCTGTCTGTGCTATCTACTAATCGAGGGAATAGCACAGTTGCAACAGAGGATTCCAAATCCCAAAAATTTGGGGTCCGACATCAGGAGAAGGTTATGTCTTTGGGCCAGATACCCTTAGGCAGGCAGAAGAGAAAGTTCGACTGATCAGAGATCGATTTCAAGCAGCTCAGTCCAGACAAAAGAGTTATGCCGACAACCGTCGAAGGGAATTAGCTTTTGAAGTTGGGGATAATGTGTATCTCAAAGTATCATCACTTCGTGGAACTCGAACATTCAAAGTGAAAGGCAAGCTTGCACCAAGATACATGGGCCTGTTCCCGATTGTCGGGACCCAAAAATACAATTCTGGACCCTCTGTGTATAATGCACTTGTCCAGGATCACGCTAGTGCACATAGTGTCAACACAGGTGAATATCGATCCACACAAGCGATTAATAACATAAACGAGTAATTTGATTAACAAATAAGGGTTTTGACCTTATGGTCGAGTTTACAATTATTAAGCCACGCATGGCTGACAAAGAAAATAAATAGCAACGGAAACAGAAACGGTAGCGCCATTCCATCAATTCACCACAGGCAACCGACTGGGATCAAGACCCTACGATCAAGCACCTTCGATGAACTCCTCCTCGAAAGCAGGCGATGACTCCTCCTCTTCTGTTGCATGTTTTACAACAAGCATGAGTACACAATCGTACTCGCAAGTCATACCACAGAAATGCAGTTATACATGATGTCTTATTCCAAAGGAATGACTTCTGTAGTTTGAATACAAGTAATAGATTGAAAGCATAACTCAAAACAAATAGACAATAATAATTTGACAGTTTTATTTCACAAAGACACATAGCCTAAACAAGTTATTCACATAGCCATATGACTTAAGTCACACAGCTCCCTTCCCAAGGTTTTCATGAAAATCTACCCCTCGTGTGAAATCTCCAAGCATGTCCATGACCGCGTACGCGGCTATTCGAATAGATTGGTTAACACTCTGCAGAGGTTGTACACTTTACCCACAAGATACAACTAGTGTATCTAGCACTAGCCGTGACAAAACAGTTCAGAAACTTCATCTCGACATTGACACTCCCGGTATGCTTAGCCGCCACAGATGCACACCGTTGGACAGGAAAATGGAGAACCGCCCTGCGATGCGACTACTTGGTAGTACACACCTCCACCCAATCCGACACAGCTAACCTACAACCCGAGTAATCAATGTCAAGAATCCATAACTTACTAAGTTAGGCCCGTTCCATACCAAGCATGTGGTTGTACAAAAAGCCCAGTTCAATGGCGCACAAGGTTAAGTCCTTAATTGACCGAGGCAAGACTTCCAAATTCTAACCTATCATTCCCGCCAACATAGATCCACCATAAAGGTATACCAGACCACTTGCCCCTGTCCAAAACCTTTTCCCACCCTATTGGTTAATTGCAACATATGCCATCAACGAGTAATAGCACATAGTACACATGATTTTATCAAATGGTTCCATAGTCACTTAGTCAAGTTTATAATTGCGACTTACATGAAATGATGACTCGTAGCATGGCTAAGAAAACTAATCGTATCTAACCAGCCCACGTTGGTAATACAATAGCACCAACTAAATGAACCAAACTAGGGTGACAAAAGATTATGGCATACAATTAGATAAGGAGGTCATAACAAATTAGATATTAACTAATCCCAAAAGCATTAAAATAAATAATTAAACTGAATGCAATACTTTGAATCAATATAACTTTTGAAAACTGGGTTCAATATGATCAAAGGTATAACTTGCCTTGAAATAGGTCTAAGTACTGATCTTGCTCTTGAGGTGCTCCTTTTTCTTCAAATCTTCCTGAAGTATCGACGTCTACTCGCAAACAAAAGCAAATAAACAAAACAAATAAATAAGAAAGACAAAGCAAACTCCAAAAATTAAATAAAAATCTCAGATAAATATATCACAAATTTAAATAAATTTAGAAATTTGAATGGGCTCAAACGGAGTTCGGATGCAAAAGATATATGAGCTTGGGAAGATTGAATTTGAAGAAAAATCCTAAAAACTGGATTATTGAATTATCCGAATTATTTTCCAAAGGAAAATCCGGATTAATGCACAATGATGATGTCAGCGCTTGGAATAAAGGAATAAGATAAATAAAAAGGAAATTCCGACATGTGGGGTCCACATGATAGTGAGACGGCTCACGGTAGACCAAATCTACTGAGCCTTTTGGATTTGGATCTGTCTTGGGTGGTACGCGTGCGCATGCATTACACTGACTTGGCACGCATGTGGACGACACGTGAGCGCCACATAGGACCAAAGGCTGAGGTGGACGCTGACGAGGAGGTGCCACGTCAAATCGATGACGGCGGCGGCTCGGATCTACCCGACAACGGCGAACGGTGGCTCGCCGGCGGGAGTGGGTGGTACCAGCACGTGCCCAAATTATTGTGCACCTAGTGATACCAGTTGGAGCACATGAGGTCGTCGGAGTTGGCCGGCGGCGAGGTTGAAGCTGCGGAGACAATCTGATATTGTCGGATTGGAGCTCTGGCGAGGATCTGGGGCAAAGAAGAGGTCCTAAAGGTTGCCACGGCGATGAGGAAGCTGATGGCGAGGTCCACGGAGGCAGGGCGACACCGAAGGTGGTGCAATTCGAAGATTCAGCTTCGGCACCGAAAACCCTAAAAGCTTGTTTGCGGCGGCGCTAGGGCAATCGGGGTGCAATGGATGGTGGCTTTGGGATGCGGGCGTGATCACGAACCCAAGGGTCCTATTTATAGGGCTGGGGCGACTCCAGATAAGGAATCCCCAAATCAGGATTTGAAACGGACTCGCCGATTCTTAGAGATATAGACCGAATTGAGATACGATTTATATTCCAAAAGATGCAGAAGAGATAAAGATCAAGTTTGGAAAGATTTCTCGGGAACAAATAGTTGAGAAATCCGTTTGATGGATGGAGATTCTAGAAGGTCTTCAATGGCGAGCGTGAGCAGGACTCCGCGACGGAGATGACGCGGCGGAGACGAAAACCAGGGCGGGACCCACTGGCAGCAAAACAAAGAAAATGAACCCACTGGTTAGCGAAATGAAAGGGACGTTAACGATCGGACCACAAGAGCCAACCGTTAGATTTTGATCGAACGGTTCAAAACAGCGGTGACGTTCGGACCGCCGAACGTCCCATTTGATCTTGACCGTTCAAACGCGATCGGACGGTTGGGGCTTAACGCACTCGCGTGAAGAGAGAGGAAAGGAGACTGACACACGGGGACCACTTGTCCGAGAGAGGCGGGCTCGCGCGCGCGGGTGTCGACTGAATAGAGCTAGGCTGGATTTGGAAAGGGTTTGGGTTTCGGCCCAAAGGGATTATCTGAGATTTAATTAGTTTTTCTTTTTAGAAAATAGCAGAAATTCAAATAAGCAATAGAAAATAGCAAATGAACTTGGAAAAATTCTAGAAAAATCTAGAAAATATATCCAAGCACATAGAATCTAGATAAAATAGTTTTGACCATTGTTGATGTTGACTTTAATCATATTAAATTATTTTGATGCATAAAGTCCATGTTTAAGCTTTTGAATTAAATTCAAATAAAATCCAAATGGTGAATTTTATTCCTACTAACTACTAAAAATATTTTTTTAAAACTCAGAAAATTGGGATCTTACACCGATCACCGCCAAGTGTGGAGAAGTAGCCTATCAACTAGAGTTACCTAAAGATCTGTCAGACGTCCACAACGTGTTCCATGTCTCTTAGCTCAAGAAGTGTCTCCGAGTACCTGTAGAGCATACTCAAGTCGAAGCCATCACCCTTTAGAAAGACCTGACCTATCTAGAGCATCCAATCAAGATTCTCGACATCGTGGAGAAACAGACCAGACGCCAGACCAACCTCCTCTACAAGGTTCAATGGAGCAACCACTTGGCAAGGGAAACCACCTGGGAGCACGAAGACCAGCTAAAGTTGGATTTCCCGTCCCTGTTCTCAGAGCAGCTCGAATCTAGGGGTCGAGATTCCATTTAAGGTGGGTAGGTTTGTAACATCCCATTTTCGGATGCTGATTAGTATCTTTTCGTTTGTCTTCTTGGTTCCCAAAAACCTATTTCAAATTATTGCGTATTTGCAAAATTCTCTAGTTTTTGCCTCATTTCAAGTTTCGGGCTTCGAGTTTCAGCTTGAATCTCGGTTTCAATTCAAATCCTCTTTGTTGGGCCTAACCCGTTTCTTTTCCTGGGGTCAGCAACAAGCTGCCCTGGCATGCTCGTGCCCGCTCTGATGCACCCCCGTGCGCTCACTTGCCCCCTACCTACTTAATCCCGTCGCCCACCCACCACCTGCCTTGGGACCACGTGCCTCTGAGTCCCTCAGTGGTTCCCTCCTCCTCTCCTCTGGGATATAAAGGGCCAGAGCAGCCCACGTTCATCTCCTTCCCCCACCAACTCTCCCTCTCTCGCTCTTATTGCTATGGTTTGCCTGAAGCCCTGAGCTCTAAATTTAAGACGCCACACACCTCCTCTCGGTCCTCATCGCCCCAGTATAGCCCCCTCTTCTACCCTCATTAAATTGTGTCCCAGAGCTCCTTGAAGCACTCCCCTCACTTAATTTCCATTTTGTTTTGTAAGAGCCGTCACATTTCCTCTTCTCCTTTAGTCCCGGCTAACCTCTTCATCGCCGTCCTCCTTCGCCTTCGACCGCGAGCTTCCCCGCCGCCGTTCTCCATCTATCAACCTCCTCTGGCCTCTCTCTTGGTCTTGGTGAGCTCCCCGTGCTCTGTCCTCTACCTTGTCCTTTCGACCAACCTCTTAGTTGCGACCACCCTCTCGGTGTTCGACCCGACCCTCCGACCAGAGTCCTTCCTTCGACCGCGTCGAGCAGTCGAGCCCTTCTTTCTTCCACCATGTTGAGTAGTCGAATCCTTCTTTTCCTTCGACCACGTTGAGTAGTCAAATCCTTCTTCCTTTGACCACGTTAAGTAGTCGAATTCTCCTTTCTTCGACCATGTTGAGTAGTTGAATCCTTCTTTCGACCACGTTGTGTATTCGAAACTCCTTTAAACTGTGAAGTCGGATGAGTAGTGCTCGAAACAAAAACTTCAGAAGCCCCGTTCTCCTTTATTGTAACTCCGATTATAGTGTTTTTTTGTTTCTAAATTTGTCTAAATTCGAGATCTTGGTTTTGCCTCTAATCTTATTTAATTTAGAGTTCATTTGCTATTTCTTGTGTACTTATTTGTCCTCTTTGCTTGTTTTTCTCTTTTTCGGTGCGCTCGTCCGAGTAGAGTTCTGTAGGATCGTAATGGCAATCAGAAAGGGGGGGGGGTTGAATGATTGCAGCGAATTGACCTCCGAATTCCAACTTCTTCTTGTTATCAAGAACTCCGGCAAACTCTTTGGATGACTTGAAAAACTTCACAATGAGTACCACCTCCGGCGCACAGCAAGATCAACAAATCAAGAACCAAAGTTGAACGAATCTGAACTTTATATATCAAACTTGATTTGTGTCTACAAGGCTTTCAGCAAGCACCCCTCAAAGCCCCAAAACGGAGGACCTCTAAACCGCAGCAAAACAGCAAAACAAGCTACCATCAAAAACCCAAAAATCCCGTTCTTTCAAAGCGCACCCTCTGCCTCTTCTTATAGCCTAGAGTCCTATCCATGTCCAACACGACACCAATATGGACCCTATCTTAAGACAACCGGATTTGGAATTCCTTCCAAATCTATCTTTCCAAAACTCCACGCCGTAAGCCTCCAGGACTCCATCCCGTAGCTTCCAGCATGCACCCCATGATCTCCACGTGCTTCAGCACGATCCAAACCACCTCTTGACATCCACGACTTCCAAAACCTCAGATTCCCCATCCTAGTTTGAGTCAATCCCATCACCGACCGTGATTCGTCCTCAACACCTAACCTGCACATGCACAGATCAAGGAAACCAATTCTTGGCACAAGTTCTCCAACTTGACCATCCGTTAGCTCACTCACACCCACAAACACTATCATTCATCATGCAACAAAATATAGCTCACGAATTTAACATATCCTCAGTCAAAACCCCAAAACGACAACTTCCCAGAGCATAATCGGAACTACCGCCATTATACGTCCGATACTACCGCACATGCAGTCATACCGCTCAAAGCACTTCGGAACTACCGCTCATCGGGAAACCTCAAGAACTTCCAAAAACATGCTCTCTGGAATTTCCATACCGCAACCTTGCGGTCATACCTTTGTGCGGTACTACCGCCATTCAAACTGCGGTATTACCGTCCTGCGATCGTACCATTTCACAGCTACGATACTACTGATTTTGACTTAACAGTACCTGTCAGAACCTTTCTCTCTCTCAAGAACAAGCGTGGTACTATCGTTGTTTTCACCACGGTACTACCGGACACGCGGTACTACCGCATTCACAAACGGTATGAATGTATGGCAAAACGTGTTACGAACTTTGAAGCACGCGAACGGCCTAGATGCGATGTCGATCGGACCGTGCTTCATAGCCGTTGGATTTACTGTTCCAAGTCCGAACGTTCACAACAATATCAGCCGTTGGATTTTAGATCAAGGGCTCACATTCCTTGAGACGTTCGGACGGTCCGAACGTTCATCTCAATATTAGCCATCATATCAAGATCTAACGGTTCGAGCAAAACACCGTTCAGACTCAGTGACTTGCGGTACTACCGCTGCACATCCGCGGTCATACCGCACTCCGGTAGTTCCGCACAAACAAAGCCGGTACTACCGATAATCTCGACGTAAACCGATTTTCGATAGAATTCAACGAGTTTAAAAGCAAGTCAAGAATCGAGATCCAAAACATGTTCCAGACAATGTATTCAACTTTAAGCACCAAGACTAAGTCTTTATTAAAGGCAATGTATTCAGCATCAAATATCATGACCAAAAACCTCTTGGTCTTACAATCTCTCCCTTGATGAATACATTGACAACACTTCCAAAAAATTCAGAAATGAGTGTGAGCAATCAGAAAGTGTCAAAATTGCAAGCAACAGAGAGTTTCAAAACCAGCAACAGAAAAACTTCCTTTAGCACAGGAAAAACAAAGTTTTGCAAGTTCCGCTCATTTTCTCCCCCTTTGGCAATGTGATCATCAAGAGCATGAAGTGTAAAAGTCCAGAAGCTTTTGCAAGTTAATTTACTGAATTAGCCAAACCAAATTGGTTGAGTAGAGCTAACAAGATCATATCAATGCATATACCATATAGCAATGTCTAGACAAGTATTTCAAGGTGATGAGATAATTTAGATTCATGACAGGCATTTCACACAATGACTAAAAAGATTACAAGATCACAATTAGAAGTCACCAAAAAGTGAAAAGCCAAACAGTGAGACAAACTTTCAATCTGGATGAGCCACAGTCTCATATAACATCCTTTTGCTTCACTTTCAATTTTTATTTGCATGTGGCATGCTTGAAGCATACTTCTTTTCCAGGGTGGTATGCTTGAAGCATACTTCTTTTGATTAAGGCACTTTTTGTGCATTTGTTTTATTTCAAAAACACATAGCTGGGTATGGCATGCTTGAAGCACACTTCTTGTCCTTTGAGCACTATTATGTACCTTTTTTTCTGTTTGATACACAGCTATGCATGGCATGCTTGAAACACACATCTTTTCATATTCTTTTTCTCAACCCTTTTATCTTTTAAAACATGCCAAATTGAGTGAGCAACACATGACTGAAAAGAAGGACCTTTTTGCTTCAAATCCAAGACTTAAAATAGCACTCACAAATCAGCTTATCCTTTTCAATAAACAACACAAAGTGATTCCAATAATCAAACTAGTCAAAGATTTCCGCCATGTCATGCTTTAGTTATTTATGTAGCAAGTTTATTAGACCAGTCCAGATCAAAGCTACATAGCACATGAATAAATATGATAAAGATAGCTCAATTACTCTTTTGAAATCAAAGGCTTGACTTAAATAAAAAGCAAAAACTTCTGAAATTTCACATAGCTCCCCCTCAAAATAAGCCCATAGGATGAACAACACCCAATTCACTCCGCAAACGAACAAAACGAGAAGTATCAAGTGGCTTAGTAAAAATATCAGCAAATTGGAAATCAGTCTCAACAAAGTGGAGAACAATATCACCTTTTTCCACATGATCTCTGAGAAAGTGAAATCTGATATCAATGTGTTTTGTTCGAGAATGTTGCACTGGATTTTTAGCAATGTTAATAGCACTAGTGTTATCACAATAAAGAGGAACAGTGCCCAAATCTAAACCAAAATCTTTGAGAGTAGTAGAAATCCAAAGAACTTGATAGCAACTAGCAGCAACAGCAACATACTCAACTTTAGCAGTTGATTGAGCAATAGAAGATTATTTTCGAGAGGACCAAGACACTAAGGAAGTGCCTAAAAAGTGACATGTGCGAGATGTGCTTTTCTATCAATCCTACACCCATAAAATCACTATCGAGTATGCACTCAAAGTAAGACAGGATGAAGATGAATAGAAAAGCCCAAATTCTAAAGTGGATTGAAGATACCGAGAATTCTTTTCTGACTTGTCGATGAGAAGCACGAGGTGAAGCTTGAAATCGGCGCATAAGCATATAGCAAAGTGTATATCCGGCCTTGAAGCGATCAAGTAGAGTAGAGAACCAATCATACTCTGTATTCTTTTGATCCACTACCTCACCTTCTTCATCCGGTCAAGAACAGTTGTAGACCCCATTGGTGTAGAGATGGGTTTGCAAGTTTCCATGTCAAAACGCCTAAGCAAGTCTTTAGTATACTTGGTTTGATGAATGAAATTGCCTTGCTTGGTCCTGCTTTTACTTGCAGCCCTAAGAAGTAAGTTAACTACCCCGTCATACTCATCTCAAACTCCCTGCTCATAGTATCTGAAAACATGGAAACCAAAGCATGGGAGGAGCCCCCAAAGATGATATCATCCACATAAATCTAAACAAGTAATAGATCATTGCCATGTTTAAAAGTGAAAAGAGTTTTGTCTACCTTGCCCATTTGAAAACCATTTTTTAGCAAAAACAGCTTAAGCCTTTCATACCAAGCTCAAGGAGCTTGCTTCAAACCATACAAAGCTTTTGAGAGTTTGTAGACATGATTAGGAAACTTAGGATTTTCAAAACCAGGTAGTTGTTTAACATAAACTTCTTCCTCAATGTAGCCATTTAGAAAAGCACTTTTAACATCCATTTAAAACAATTTGAATCCTTTAGATGCAGCAAAGGCTAAAAGAATTCTAATTGCTTCAAGTCTGGCTACAGGGGCAAAAGTTTCAACAAAATCAAGACCCTCCACCTGAGAAAATCCTTGAGCAACAAGTCTAGCCTTATTTCTCACAACAACACCATCCTCACTTTGTTTATTTTTGAAAACCCATTTAGTTCCAATTACATTATGTCCATGAGGAGGTTCAACTAAGGTTCAGACTTTATTACGCTCAAAGTTTTCTAATTCTTCATGCATGGCATTGATCCAAGACTCATCAGATAAAGCGTGACTTACATCATTAGGCTCAAAGGAGGCAACAAAAGCAGAATGAGCATGTGAGTCAGGAGAAGTAAACTTAGAGCGTGTTACCCTTTCATGAATATCACCAATCATCAGTTCTGGAGGATGAAGTCGCTGAATCCTCAAAGGTGCAGAAGGTTCTGAACTGTCTTCAACATTTTGAACATCCACTTGTGGTGGCGCAACAGTAGTAGTAGGATCTTGATCTTCAGCAGTTGATGGCATGGGAGAAAAGTCATTACCAAGATCAAGCTTTCAGACTCCTCCTGAACTTGTGTACCTGAAATGTCAGTTCTAGAACAAGTACTGACCTCATCAAAAGTAACTTCACAAGTTTCAACAATTTTGTTAGTTTCAAGATTAAGCACTCGATAGCCACGAGAGTGAAGAGGATATCCAAGAAATATGCCATCAGTTGATCTAGCTTCAAATTTATCGAGATTACCATGCTTAAGAATAAAATATTTGCAACCAAAAACTCTGAAGTGAGAGACACTGGGCCTTTTGCCAAATCTCAGCTCATAAGAAGTCTTGTGCAAAGAGGCTCTCAAAAATACTCTATTAGAAACATGACAAGCAGTTGAAATAGCCTCTGCCCAATACTTCCTAGGAGTGGCATGTTCATCAAGCATTGTTCTTGCCATCTCAACCAAGGTTCTATTTTTCCTCTCAACTACACCATTCTGTTGAGGAACACGTGGAGAGTAAAATTGATGTTCCAAACCTTGTTCAGAGCAAAAGGAAGCAAATAAGGAATTCTTAAACTCAGTACCATAATCACTTCTTATTACTTTCACAGCACCATTTAATTCATTATTCAATCTGAGAAATAGATCCTTGAAATAACCAAAAGCTTCATCCTTAGATACCATAAAATACACCCAAGAGTACCTAGAGTAATCATCAACAATCACAAGAATATACCACTTACCACCAACAGATTGAACTCTTGAGGGACCTACAGTGTCCATATGCAACAATTGTCCAGGGCCATCTGTGATGATTACAGAAATAGGAAAATGTGGAGCTGCAACCATCTTACCATGTCGACAGGGAGAACAAACCAAATCTTTCTCACTTTTCAATTTTGACAGCCGCCTAATGAGATTAGTTCCACTAATTCGAACAAGATGATCAAAACCAATATGTCCTAGTCTACGATGCCAAAAGAAAAGATCTCTAAATTCTAAAGCTACCAAACATCTAACATTAGGTGAGAAGGAATGATTAAAATCAGCTTTAAAAACTTTTCCTAATCGAGAGATATTAAACACAAGATCTCCAGAAGCATCTAAAACCCTGCAAGCATGTTTCTTAAAGCTTACCTCAAGATTTTCTTCCAACAGTTGTAACACAGAAAGCAGGTTGTACTTCAATTTGCTTACCAAGGCAACATCTTTAAGAACAAATTTGTCATTAACGCGCACAATACCTTTTGCCATCACAATTCCAGTTGAAGCATCCCCAAAAGTAATCAATTCATCAATGGATGCCTTAGTGAGGGAAGAGAACCATTTTGAATCACGTGTCATGTGTCTTGAAGATCCTGAATCAACTAGCCATATGTTCCCCTTCCTCAACTGTTGTACCTACATTAAGTAAATATCGGTCTCACAGTACTGGGTTTAGTAAGACATGATTTAGGAACCCAATACTGTGACACACGATGAGTAGGAGCAACAAAAAGCATTTCTGTTCTGAATATACTGCTGGTCAAACCATGCAAAAATTCCTAATTCTGCAGCATTTTGTTTAGTGAAGACAAAAGGAGCTTGAGAAACATTTCTTAGCCTATCTCTCTTTCCTTTCTTAGCTTTTCGAAAGCAAAACTGAACCAACTGCCCTTCTTTTCCACAATAACTGCACTGATATTTGTCTTGATGAGAAATATCAGTTTTCTTTTTTACATAACTCACTTTAATAGAAGGATCATTTGCAAAACTAGCAGATTTAAACAAAACATGTTTAGGTTTAGTTTCAATTTCAAACTTTCCAGGTTCAAGAAGCTTAAAATTTTTGGGAGGATGATTCTTGGCATGTTCAACAATATTAAATCCTAGACCTTGGCTTTTAGTACTCACTTTAGATCTGTCTAGAATCATGTTCAGATTTTTCTTGCCAAAAGAAAACCTCTCCAAAGTGTCTTTAAGGTATTCATTTTCTTTAGCCAATTTAGGACAGATTGTGCACTTAACATATCCATTCTCAGTTTTCTTAGAAGCACTAGATAGAGCCAACTTTTCTTTTTCAGCAAATTCATTTAATTGTCTAGTCAAAGCTTCTATCTCAATTGTGAGTTTGAGACAATTAGTGCAAGAAAGTTTCTCATGATAAAGCATTTGTTGTATGGATTCCTGAGATGTCTTAAGCCTAGCTTCTAGCAGTTCACAATTAGAGCAAGTTTTAATTTGAGCATTCACAGTAATTGACTCTAAAAAAATTGAGCTAGACTTCAGTTTTTCAATTTCAACATGTGCAAGTTTTAGCTTATCATTACAACAATCATGCGCCAGTTTTAACTCTTCAAAATCAACATGTATTGACCTAGCAACTTTCAATTCAGAATGCAAAACTTGACATGATTCACATGATTCATCATCAGGAATAGCAGCCTTAAGTCTATCAATTTCAGAATTCAAGCTATCAACAACAAGGTCATGTTTCTTTGCTTTCTTTTTGTATTTTTTAAGCTCATTTGTCAATTTCAGCACAGCACGTGATAAATCAGCATAAGAGGGCTTTACCTCATCAGGGTCACTGTAGAGATCATCATCATCATTAGTTTCTTCACAACTTGCCATAAAGCACATCCCTGTGAAATCAGCCTCTTTTGCCTTCTTGTGATCATCCTCGTTGTCGCTGTCTGAATCAACATCACTTAGCCCAATCTCCTCAAGAGCTGAAAGCACCTTGTTGACAGCTTTACGATAATTTTGCTTTTTACTTGAATCAAATTTGAATTTTGAACGTCGAGCTGGTGCTTTGTCCTCCTTGGCTTCTTTTCCTCTCAAGTTGGGACAATTTACTTTGATGTGATTAGGCTCACCACATTCAAAACATCTTATTGGACCTCCTCTTCTCCTTGATCTGACATTATTGATTGCTTTAGTCACCCTATTTGAGAAGAGCACAAGCTGTTCCTCCGGGATCTCCTCCAAATGTTCATCTGAAATAGCACTTCAAGCAGAAAAAGAGAAACTAGAGAAACTTGAAGAACTATTAGTTTGGTTAGTCACTAAACCTTTCTCTCTCTCAAGAACAAGCGCGGTACTACCGTTGTTTTCACCACGGTACTACCGGACACGCGGTACTACCGCATTCACAAACGGTATGAATGTATGGCAAAACGTGTTACGAACTTTGAAGCACGCGAACGGCCCAGATGCGATGTCGATCGGACCGTGCTTCACAGCCGTTGGATTTACTATTCGAAGTCCGAACGTTCACAACAATATCAGCCGTTGGATTTTAGATCAAGGGCTCACATTCCTTGAGACGTTCGGACGGTCCGAACGTTCATCTCAATATTAGCCGTCAGATCAAGATCTAACGGTTCGAGCAAAACACCGTTCGACTTCGGTGACTTGCGGTACTACCATCGCACACCGCGGTCATACCGCACTCCAAAGAGTTCCAAGACAAACAAAGCGGTATTACCGATAATCTGACAAAAACCGATTTTCGGCTGAATTCAACAGAGTTTAAAAGCAAGTCAAGAATCGAGATCCAAAACATGTTCCAGAGACAATGTATTCAACTTTAAGCACCAAGACTAAGTCTTTATTAAAGGCAATGTATTCATCATCAAATATCATGACCAAAAACCTCTTGGTCTTGCAATTTCGAAGAAGTAGGAGACCACCAGTTTGATCAAGCACAAGACTACCAAGACTCTCTTGCCTTTAGCTCAGGCGAGTCAATACTTTGATCATTTTGAACCTATATTTTATACAAATTATATTCCTTTAAGTTACCAAAATTTGCATGCTTTAATTCTTTAAGCAAATGTATGTTAACTCCTAAGGTAGTTAAATACCCATTTGTTGGTTAATTAATTATTATCCCATCCTTTAACAATTGAATCCGTTATTCCATGTCACCCTAGTAACTATGTGGTAAATTACTAGCTATAGGTTATACTTAAGGGACATGCTAGTCTTGCTTAAGTACCGGGGCATTAAAATGTCCCTACCATCATCTCTTAAATCATAAAATAGTTTTGGGCAGTCATGGGAGGTACATGACTAATGTATTTGAGATAAATTGGTTTTCCTCCTCAAAACCCCAAACTACTTTTACCACATCTGGTCGGATGGCAGGATGGTGGGCGCGGATGTAGCGCGAGAATGGTGGGTATGTGGTATGAACCGCCCAGATGGCATTAAGGACTTGATTCGGTGACGACCTCCCATCATAAAATATGTGCAACCACAAGTCTACAAAGTGCAACTTGGTTTGGTAAAGTTATCAAACGCTGAAAGTCATCTCACTAGAGAGGATCGAGGTAGTGCAAGTGGCAAATGCGTTCAGGCTTGAATGGGACACCGTGGTAAGGGGAAGTTGCCAGCTGCGCTAGTTATTGTGGTGAACATCACACACAACTTATGGGTGCAGCCCATATGGGTGAGATGACGGAAGGGGTGAGATCATTTGAAAAGTTATTGTGATGATCTCTCAACTAGATGACCAAGGAATCATGTGGGGCAACGAGTTGATTATCTCTTGTGGGTATAGTGTACAACCTCTGCAGAGTATAAACTATTAAAACAGCCACGCCTACGATCAAAGGCGGACATGGAAACTTGCTAGAGTTAGTTATATTTTTTTAGAAAAACCTTTATGGGTGAGATAAAAACTTGCCGGGTGGATGTAACCCTAACTTTGGTTGTTGCTGGGTGGTCATACCCAGTGTTGTTCTTGGGTGGTCATAGCCACATTTCAAAATAGGCATAGGTGGAGGTAACCTCTGCTGTTATATTATTGCAATTACTCTCTTCAATAAAATGCAATTTGGTTAAAATGCTAAGTGATAGGGTTTTCTAATTATGATAATGGAAAGCATTGCTTTAGCAAATAAAAGAACCTGAGCCACCATTGTTAAGCCTTGCATGTATATTATTGCATCTGGTGTGTTGGCCCGCAAGCACGAAAGTTGTGCTCACTCTCGCTCCTCCCACCAAACCTTCAGATCCCACAGATCATGGAAACTATGACTACTACGAGGACCCCGAAGTCGATGGGCAAGGCATCGATGAAGAGTAGTCTAGTTCTGTTAGTCTTGGTCTAGCTAGCTCGTCGGTACTTGCGTACGACCTATATTGTCCAAGTCCTTAGTTAATACATGTCGTACACGAGCTACCCTAGTCGCTTGCCTGTGGAGAGATGTGCTCTACCTCCCCTTTTGCTTCTGCTGTAGTTTCCGTTGTTTTCGTAATGTAATCATTTTGGCCTATTCGGCCCTTTTGTAAAACTCGACCCGATGCAGTCTATATGAATCTGATGTTTGTAATATAATGAATGGTATGGTTTTCATAGTGTGTGAGATGATTCAATGATGTATCTACTAGTGCTATCTACAGATCTAGGGAACAACACAGTGATTTCACAGAGGATTTGGATTTGTGAAATCCGGGTCCGACACCCTAGCGCCGTCACCCTCAGTCCTGTGGTTGTGCAGCTGCTGGTAGACATCGCTGGTGCAACACCAGTCCCCTGTTGCCTCATTGGCACCACCCGGAGCATCACCGTCGTTTCCTCTTTCTTTTCCGACACTTGCCGTCGCTAACCTCCGAGCGATTCACCGCCGGCGAGCGTGGCCATCACCCACATGTTTTCTCCCTATTTTGAGCCACTAACAACTGGGCTGCTGGCCCCAACTGTTAGGGTACCAAATCCGGTATAGGTTTTGATTTTGGGGTTAATTATGTATTTAAGTGGTAATGAGTCACTGGCAGATAGGACCCATTTGATGTTTTTGTAATAAAAATGTGATTTAAACTCTGTGAGACTGTCATGCCTGGCCCATGTGTAATAAAATTGTTTTCGGGATATTTCTAAAATGGAAAAAAACAATTATGACATGTGGGCCCACTGTTCAGGATAGTCAACCTCTTTTCTTTTTTCTACATTTTCTTCACCGAACCAACTTCAAATGCTAATAACTTTTGCTTATGAACTCGTAATTGACTGAAACTTGTTTCTAAGTTTTTATAAAATCATGAGCTTTAATAATCTGAAAAATATTTGCATTTTATCTCCTATTGAATTTATTTTGTTCTTATTTGTGTTACTTTGCTTTTACTGAATAGATTCCGACGTTTCAGAAGTTCCTGAAGTTGATCCAAAGCAAGACCAAGAGTTCAACGAGCAATTCCAGTACCCTCTTGCCCTCTTTGACCCTATTTGATCCAATATATTCACTATTATTTATGTTGTATTGCAAAAACTATATGCGTGCATGTATTTTCGGTAAAAGTGGTATTTCGGTAAGGTTGCTAGGTATCACCAATTGTTGCATGGAACCTATCTTGATAAACATGATATCCTCACTGTTCAAACCGTAGGAATATTATCCACTATTGTTATGAATATTTTTATTATCAAAGTGTGGCTATTTATGAACAACGGAATGGAAATTTTTTTGATCAAAAGAATCCTTCAATTGCAGAATGGAAGATACCTTTTGTTGACGAAGTAGCTCTACATTTGCATAGAGTGAATGAGTGCTTGAAATCTGTAATTCTACCATGGCTAGATTCTTTGTAGACACTCCATTTTTTGGGTTCCTTTTTCTGTCCGTAAATATCCGCTTTATCTTTAATATAATTTACTGTAGTAGAGGAGCCTCTCCTACTGTTTTTTGTTCATAAAAAAAAAGTTAAACAGATGGGCAAATTGTCTGTCAGGGATATTATCGTTCGTGGGAAGTATTTATTCTGTTGGCAATAAGTTGTTTCTCGGTAATAATATTTCTGTGGGGAAATCTGATCAATAGGTGCAGACTGTCGTCCCGTAAAACTGATGTCTGTTAGTAAAGACTCTTACTTATGGCTGTACCCATGGTAGACACTATCGGCCGGACGAGCAAAAGCCAAAGTCTTTACCGACAGATAGAAGGCTTCAAATGGAATTTTCCGGGCGTAACAAGTGCCCTCAACACTGTGCCATCACTGTGCCATGGTGTTGTGATCTGCCTACAAGAATATCATAACCGGAAAGAAAGTGTACACACGTAGGATTGTTCCTTTAAAGAAGTATAAATATTCCCCGTAGCAACAAAATAACATTTCACATCTTAGGGGCATAGTTAAATGGATAGCAGTTTTAGCCATACTTAAATAAAAAGGACTGAGTTGCATGTTGAACAATGATTCGTTTCTTGATATATTATACTGTCCTTTAAAGTCATGTTACTAATTATTTGTGTACGTAAATTTGAAGTAAACATCAGTACAGACCATTTATCTGCAAATTGATTTATCACTTTGTGTAACATGATCCATAAGAAACTCTTCATTGCTTTCACGAACCAGCCTATTGCTATATATGCTGGTAGTGGTTCTTTTGTGCTCGATTAATTTCTCAATGAATTTAATTACATGACAGTCAGAAGAATTTTATTATATATATGTTATAGTCTACTGAAAAATCTAAGGAGGCCCAATTTTTAGCTGTATTATTAGTAGATAAAACTATATTAATGTACTATAACAAATACATCAATCATATGAGACAAGAAAACAAGGTTATGAACACTTACATAATGGAAGTGCTTTCAACCAAGTCCATATATGTGGAAAAGGAGGTTAACATAAAGGTCATACGACAACAACTCAGTTGTATTACAGGACAATAAAGATAAGCATATTGCAACTGGAGTAGTGGACATTGGCACGCGCACTTGTGAGAAAATATGAATCATAGAACGCACATCATATATTTTTTGACACGTCAAACACACGATGAAGTGGTAGATAATAATTTTGTCTCGATGGCGAGGAAACGACTGAATGCCACGATTACCAAAAACACACTTTGGACAGCAAGAATGATGTGGGAATTATCTTATTTCTGTTATAATGTATTGTTTTGTTCCTTTGTTGATAAAATTAACTTTTTAAAAATCGTTGTCATTATAATATTTTGATTGTGTTATTGTTTTCTACGATAGAATGAAAGTGGCCTGGTGGTAGGAGTGAGGGTGTTTTCCTCCCACCCACCTTGGTTCAATCCCTAGGATTGGCACAATGTGCCTTATTTAATCATAATTCACGCTCATATGTGTGTTCAGTAGAAAATTGTATGCCCACGCTCTATGAGGCTTGGGAGCTAATCTTGTGAAACCTAATGCGTTGATCTGGTCTTACGACCTTAATACTAAAGCGGTGGTGGTTACGGTCAGGCTGGGGCGTGGATGGCATATTCTGGAATCGCATGAGTGGAAGAACGGTGGTACAAGGATAAGTCGTCTGTGAAATGGTGAAAAGGGTTGTGATCCTAATAAGTTTATAATCTAAGCTGGCTACATACCACTCTTCGTTGTAGCGAAATCTCCAATGCCTAATCTGTGTTATTGTTGCAACGCCATTTACTTCCTTTTATTCATTTTAGTTTATTTATTTATTATAGAAATTACAATTATCTTTTACTTTATTTCCTGCAATTATTACTAGTGACAATTATAGTGCATTAAAGTGAAACTAGTTTTCTTTTGCTCTTTTGGTGCCATAAACCATGAAATACTCCGAGCGAAAGTACTAGACAACATGTGCATAGAGTTGCACCTTGGGTAGGGAGCTCATGGAAAGTTGTGGTAACAAGATGAGGTAGGGGCACCATAGCGCTATAGTGCCCTGGTCCTCTACACTAATGGTGGGGGCGACGGGTAGAAGATGACGCCTGACGGGTGAGTCCTGGGCCCACTATGTCGATGACATAAAACAAAAGAGCGAGAGAGGAAGTGTATTACCAAAAATATGATAACGCAAAGGGATGCATGAGCTGAGGAAAGAGGGGAGTGGACTTGGCCATAATTGTGTTTCGCCCCAATTGATATTATAATTTTGAGTTATGAAAAATGAAAAACGACACTAAAAAATTGCAGAAAATTTCACACATGCATTTTGGAATATTTGAGACCCAGAGTAAAATACTTCAAACATTATAAATTTTTTAATTACTCTGGAAATTTTGTTTTTGAGTTTTGGAAGTTGAGTTTTTTTTTAAATATTTTCATAAAAGTTCTAGAAAATCCTCAGACAAATCAGAATGGGTTATTTAAAATATTATTTACTTATGGTTGAAATCTGAGTGTGTTACAATATTTGATGGTGAAAAGTAGAATACCATGTGAAGAAAAACATTCGTACCCTAAGTTTCAGTAGTAAATTTCATAGACATATACTCACCAGGAAGGGTCCCTGTCAGCACAAATTAGTCTTGTGGCTGAGAACTTTTTTTTATTAATTAACCCTTTTTTATTTTTTATTTTAAAGTTAACACTCGGCGAACTTCATTTCCAATTTTGACCCCTTTGGTCACGCCACCACCCGTGGTTTGACAAAATAACGTTGTCACGCCGTATGATAAGTCCGCTAAATAGCACTTTTTGTCACGCCATTGGTGGTGGCGTGAGCAAACAACACTGTCACGCCACCATCTATAGCGTGACAAGAGCTTACCCAGATATGGATTGGCGTGACAGTGTTGTTTTGTCATGCCACGGGTGGTGGCGTGACCAAAGGGTTCAGAATTGGAAATAAAGTTCGTGAGAGGTTAACTTTAAAATAAAATAAAAAAAGGATTAATTAATAAAAAAAATTCTGTGGCTGACTGGGTGACAATAATCAGCCTGAGTTGGATCATCGTTTGCAAAACCACCATCCAAAACCACCTAATGGTGCAAATTGAGCTGGTTTTGTAACTTTAGGAATTTAAGTGGACTAAGTTCAGGGATAAGGTGGACTTATTCCTAAAATAAATATATGTTGTTTTGTTATGGACACGTTCTTCACATGAACCTTGCACCATCTTTTTTTATTGTAATATGTTACAAAGACAATGGAAGATACTATATTATATCTGAAACTACTTTTCATGATGAACCTAAATTGTATCATTTTCACATCATCAATTTAAATAGTTTTGTACATGTCAGTGGTCAAAGTTTTTTAAAGTACATAATGTTTAGATAAAACAAAGACCATAACAGGTCGACCTGAAAAGTATCTCATGAAATGATTTTGTTAAGCGCGTAATGTTGTTGGCATCTAAAAAGAACAAATGCCTAGACAATCTTACCCTAAAGTTCAGCGGTAAACATGAGCTGCAAGGTGTGGCGTTTTGCTCCATCGACTGCATGACTGTGTAATCGAGCAAACAGTCGTCTGCTGCAGACAACAACAAGATTGACCAGATGGGCTAGCAGGGGGAAAGCATGTAGAACAGAAGCTTTATTCTTTAGACAACATCGGCAGACCTTTCAGTGTCTATCCCATTGAGTGTGCTGGATGTTTGGTGACAAATAAGGAAGGGGTATTTGATATATCTCTGACAACTGAGAATTAGGTTTCAGCAACCATACCCAAAGTTGCTGCAATAATGTCCTTGTAAGTTATAACAACCTTACCCTGAGTTTACGTACCGTGTCTTTCGGCCGCATCATTGCTTGTCGGTGTAGTAAAACCACATTCATCTACAATCTTTCCAGACTTTGCAGAAGCTTGTTTGACATGAAGAGCTACGTATGAACAGTCATTGCTTGTACTGGACGTTTGGAAACAGAGATGGATGTGATCACAAAAAACTGATGTATTAAACTTGTTTGTTGGTGTCCACTGAGTCAGACTAAATTTTCTACATACCATGAAGGAAGATGGCATCAACTGTGATTCTGAAATACACCTCCTTTGCTAATTGGTATGAAGGAAGGTATAGCACTGGCTAATCTTTTATCTGGTTAGTTCATGCCAAGGACTAACATCTCAGAATAGGGGAATTAAATCTGCAAGGCCATATTATAAAATGAAAAAACATGGAAAACAAACACACCATATAAAATCGACTTCAGATAATATTAAGTGCACAATAATTGCAGTGGTACACAACAAATAATTTTTAGACATCATACAAACGATAACGCGAACCATAATGATTTTGTCACCAACAGCATAGAAAATGACTGAATGGCAATTTTACCGAACACATTCCTGTCGAATGGTACCAAAAAAAGCATCTTTTTGTTCATGGACTAGCGGATGAAGAAATTTCAAGCCATTTACATATGAACAGTGTTAGTAATTTTATACCGTAATTACTAGTACATTATGATTTTTAAAAACCTATTTACTTTCAGTTTGATATTGAAAGTAAGAATATTTTAAAAAAACTGAGGTAGCTGATGCATGCTGTTGAGGCATTCTGCATCACCTGCACATGTAAAAAATGACGACCACACGATATGTTTTATGCCTTTGCCACAATTCCAAAATCGAGTTTACCATACACAGATGAAGATTGAAGAAGACACGAGTAACTTGCAAGTAGCCATGGCCTGGCTGACTTGCCAGGACGACAGAAAGGAAGCCGATATGTCGAATGCATGGAGAATTGTAACTTTGTCCCTAAGACAAGATCCCCAGAGTGGTAAGTAGCTAAATTCCCTTCATCTGCCAAAGAACAATCCCAAAGGTGAGTATCTATTTTAGCATATGTTCTATTCCATATCAATGATTGTTTAGTTTATGTCATCTTGCTTATATCATCTTCTGATCTACCTAGGTCAATCATGTGCATCCCCACGAGCAAACCATGCCGCATTAGTGTCTATCTCATTGACTGTGCTGAAATAAAGAAGCTTGTCGACATAAAGAAGGGATATTTGATATATCTCTGACAACTGAGATTTTTGTTTCAGCAGCCATACCCAAAGTGGCTGGAACAATGTCGTTGTAACAACCTTACCTAGAGTTTACGTACCGTGTCTTTCGGCCGCATGATTGCTTGTCGGTGTAGTAAAACAATATTCATCTGCAATCTTTCCAGACTTTGCAGAAGCTTGTCGACATGAAGAGCTACGTATGAACAGTCATTGTTTGTACTGGACGTTTGGAAACAGAGATGGATGTAATCACAAAAAACTGATGTATTAATCTTGTTTGATGGTGTCCACTGAGTCAGACTAAAGTTTCTACATACAAAAAACTGATGCTTGTTTGATGGTGTCCACTGAGTCAGGCTAAATTTTCTACATACCATGAAGGAAGATGGCATCAACTGTGATTCTGAAATACATGCACCTCCTTTGCTAATTGGTATGAAGGAAGGTATAGCTAGCACTGGCTAATGTTTTATCTGGTTAGTTCATGCCAAGGACTGACATCTGAGAATAGGGAAATTCAATCTGCAAGGCCATATTATAAAATGAAAAAACATGGAAAACAAACACACCATATAAAATCGACTTCAGATAATATTAAGTGCACAATAATTGCAGTGGTACACAACAAATAATTTTTAGACATGATGATTTTGTCACCAACAGCATAGAAAATGACTGAATGACACATTTACCGAACACACTCCTGTCGAGTGGTACCAAAAAAAAGCATCTTTTTGTTCATGATGGACTAGCGGATCAAGAAATTTCAAGCCATTTACATATGGACTGTGTTTGTAATTTTGTACCATAATTACTAGTACATAATGATTTTTAAAAACCTATTTACTTTCTGTTTGATATTGAAAAGTAAGAATATTTTTAAAAACCTGATGTAGCTGATGCATGCCGTTGAGGCATTCCGCATCACCTGCACATGTAAAAAATGACGACCACAGGATATGTTTTATGCCTTTGCCACAATTCCAAAATCGAGTTTACCATACACAGATGAAGATTGAAGAAGACACGAGTAACTTGCAAGTAGCCATGGCCCGGCTGACTTGCCAGGACGACAGAAGGGAAGCAGACATGCCAAATGCATGGAGAATGGTAACTTTATTCCTAAGACAAGATCCCCGGAGTGGTAAGTAGCTAAATTGCTGTAGGTATAATTACCACAAACATTGGTGATTAGACTTAAACTCAAGAATCGTGGGCTTACCTTTGTAAGTATGCGTTTTCTTGTTCCGAGACACTTTGTGTAAACTAGCTGGCTAGGTGCCCAATAATTTCGCTCAGGACCTATTAGTGGGGATCGGATGCTAAAGAGTGGTAATTAGGGAAAAACCATTTGCTGGGATGCTAAGACTATCTTACCGGTAATTAGACTTTAACTCAAGAAATTGAGTAATGTACTAACTAATTTTGTGGAGAATACATATTATATCTATGCAGCCCAACACTGTCACTTGAGTAATCCTGACATGCGGTAACAACTGGCTCGTTTGGAGTGGCCCAAGCGACCTGAGTGAAGTGGGTTAACTCTTTAGTGAGTAGTACTACCATATAATACTTGTTAGGTTAAAACATATACATAACAAAAGTGTAAGTGGGGTGTTATGTCATGCATGTGTGGACTCGTTCCATGTGGTTGTTGGGAAATCCATGTATTCATCTATCGGGGAAGACTTTAACCGTTAGGACTTAAAATCTATAGCTGCCTTCTGTTGGGAAATTTTTTGCTGACATATATTTTATGGTCGAATGTGGCTTTTGCTGACAGACCTGGTGTTACTTATTCTGTGACAAGTTGTAGTGAATTGTGGTTTCTTTGTGTGTGGTCGTTAATGTACAAACTTTTTTGCCTTGGCTGAGAGACCTGCTGCTAGTGATTCTGAGATATGGTGTAGTAGTGAATTGTAGGAACTTCGTATGGTGTCTTTGATGTGCAAACTTTTTTTTGAAGAATCCTTATTGTCCATCCCTTTCAGCATATAATGCATTGAAAACACTTGCCACTGGAGATCGTGACTTACTGCACACGGTGGCACCACTTAGTGGCAGATATTTTTCCTAGTTTAATAAATAAAATATGAAGCTATAAATATAGCCATAGTAACACTCAACGATTCACACTTTCCTTCATCTGCCAAAGAACAACCCCAAAGGTAAGTATCTATTTTAGCATGTTCTACTCCATATCAATGATTGTTTAGTTTATATCATCTTCTTTTGATCTACCTAGGACAATCATGAGCATCCCACGAGCAAACCATGCCGCATTAGCCATCATGGTGATCCTCTTGGTAGGAATTGCATTTATTGATGTGCAAGGGAATGCTGAAATTGATTTTACTCTTCGTGGAATCAAAGGTAATAATCGTCCTGCTTTTGGTGAAAACACATTCACAAAGTCTGGTGACATGAAGCAAGGAAAAAATTCTATCGCTGGCCTTCAAACACAAAGAAAACTCAGCGCCAGTACTGATGGACAAATTGACGCATTCACTTCACACCACGACCCTAAAGGATTGTGGAATTAGCTGTCCAAATGTCGCCTGAAAAGATGATATAGCTAATGGATGTCCTAGATTAACTGCGGTGCAGCTTTCTCACCTTATGTGGATATCATAAAGTTAAACGAAATAAATGTCTAGGACTTTATCTATATGCTTACGGATATGTGTTCTAGTGATACCTATCAACCTTCCGTGTGGAATATGAATGTATACAAGTTTCCAGTTATGAATTTGAACTCTTGGTATATTGATCGTGTCGGACCCGGATTCCGAGAATCTAAATCCTCTGTGAAAACACTGTGCTATTCCCTGGATCTGTAGATAGCACTCACAGGTGCATTGCTGAATCATTCATACAAGGCGTGAATTAAAACATACAAATATATTACAACACAGAGTGACATAGATCACGTCGAGTCGAGTTTTACAAAAGGGCCGAACAAGGCCAACTTGATTACATTACAAAGAAAGCAGCGAATCTATAGCGGAAGCAAAAGGGGAGTGGAGCTCATCTCACCACAGGCAATCGACTAGGGCAACCTGTGTACGACGGATACTAACCAAGAGTTGGATAATATCGCTTGTACGCAAGTACCAATGAGTCCACTTAGACTGGGGCAAGACCTAGACTATACGACTATGCTACTCTTCATCGTTTCCTTGTCCATTAGATTCTGGGTCTTCATAGTATGCGTAGTCTCCTTGATCTTCATTGTCTGAAGGGTTCGGGGAGAGCGAGAATGAGCATAACTTCCGTGCTCGCGAGCCAACACACAATGCAATAATATACATGTAAGGCTTAACAAGGATGGCTCGGGTTCTTTTTATTTGCTAAAGCAATATTTTCAATTATCATGATTACAAATTCCTATCACTTAGCATTTTAACAAATTGCATTTTGTTAAAAAGAGTAATTGTGAAATAAATGTAACAGCAGAGGCTACCTCCATCTTTATGGTTATTTTGATTGAGCTATCTCCACATCAGAAATATCACTGAGTTCGAAGACTCAGGGAAAATCCAAATTTAGGGCTAGATGAGCCCGCCACAATTTTCATACCACCCACAAAGTTTTTGAAATAGAACTAACTCAAGTTAAGTTCCCATGTCCGCCTTTGACCATAGGCGCAGCTGTTTAAACAGTTTAGACTCTGCAGAGGTTGTACACTGTACCCACAAGAGATAGTCATACTCGTTACCCCACATGATTTCTTAGTCATGTAGTTGAGTGACCGTCACAGTAACCTTTCAAATTACCTCGCCCTTTTCGTCATTTCACCCATATGGGGTTGCGCCCATACATTGTGCGGGATGTTCACCTCGGCGACAGGAGTAGTTTGACAACACCTCGGTGATAGGCAACTTCACCCTTTATCGGTGTCCCATTGAGCTGGACATTAGTTCGTGCCCGCATGTTCCCATTATCCACCCCTGTGAGATGACATCTAGGGTTCAATAAATTTACTAAGCCAAGTTGCATTTTGCAGACTTGTGGTTGTACTTGTTTTACATGGGAGGTCGTGACAAGATTAAGTCCTTAATTCATCCGGGTGGTTTATTCCACATACCAACCACTCTCGTGCTCTATCAGCACCCACCATCCATTCCGTCCGGCCAGATGTGGTTATAGCAAGTTATTAGGGTTTTGAGGAGTAAAACCAATTTATCTCATTCATTTTAGTCATGGACCACCAATGACTGTCCAAATTCATTTCATGTTTGAAGAGATGATGATTGAGGTATTTAATACCCTAGTACTTAAGCAAGACTAGCATATCGCTTAAGTAAAACCTATAGCTAGTATTACCACATAGTTACTAGGGTGACATGGAATAATAGATTCAAATATCAATGGATGGCATATTAATTAATTAACCAACAAATATGTGTTTAACTACCTTGAGCTTTAACATACATTTTATTAAAGAATTAAAGCATGCAATTTTAGTAATTTAAACGAATATAATTTACCTAAAATGTAGGCTCAAAATGATCAAAGTATTGACTTGCCTTGGTTATAGGCAACAGGGTCTTGATATTCTTGGGTTTCATCAACTTGGAGGTCTCCCACGTCTTCAAATCCTAATCGGACGAACGTACTAGAAAAAGACACAAACAAGCAAAGAATCAAATAAATACACAAGAATAACCAAATGAACTCCAAATTGAACAAGACCTATGCCATTAGCAAGATTTTGAATTTACAAAATTTTGGAAACAAATTTCATAATTTTTGGAGCTATAACGGAGGAGAGCGGGACTTACGAAGAATAAATTGAATTAAGAGAGCGAGAGAGAGCGAGGAAATTCGGTGCACAGCACAGTGTGAACCGAGTCCATGCGCATAGGGCGTCGGTCCATGGGAATAGTGCATGTGGTGGGGCCCACTGGCCAGTCATAGTGAAAGGAAAGCCGGCGGTTTACTGTGGCGCAGGGCCCGCATGGCAGTGAAACAAGGGAGCTTAAGACAAATCATTAGGAATTAATGAATGGACTTAACGGTTAAACAATCGGTTAATGCTGTCCTAACCCAAATCCCGAACGGGATTTGCCCTATTAGCGCTGTTGGAACGCGCTAGCACCGCACGGGCGCGCATGTGGCTGGGCTCACCGCAGGCGGGCCAAGGCACAGCAGAGCCAGGGAAAGGCGGGAAAGGGGAGATGGCGGGGTGGCGGAGCCTATGATGGTGATGCGGCGGCCAGTGGTGGGTGGAGCTAGGTGGCGGTGGCGGCTCAGTCACGGCGGAGGGGGAGGTCCGGTGGTGGTTCGGGCCGGGGAAGGTGAGCACGAGGTAGCTCTTGGCGAGGTGGAGCTATTGGGCTCAACAAGGAGGCCGGAGAGGGGCTATAGACGATGGCGGGTGCTGGAGAAGGCGACGGCCAGAGGTAAAGAAGACGGTCAATATGGCGGCGGCGGTGGACGAAAATCCAAGGGGGCTAAGGCGAAATGCTCCTGCTGGCCTGGGGCTCACAATGACGGGGTGGTGGCGCACAGGCAGCACCGGTGGCGGCTAGATGGTGGTGGAGGCAACACCGGCCAAAATGAAGAAAAGGGGTGCCTTCTTTAGTGGGCTTACCGGGGGCTCCAAGGTGGTGAAGTGGGGGAAGCAAGGGGGCACAGAGAAGGCTTTATAGGCCATGAGAGCCAATGGGAGGGAGTAGAGCAGTTGGGCGGCGCGCAGTCTCGAGGAGGTGAGGCGTCATGGGCGGCCTACGTGTGGAGGTGACAAGGCATGGGAGCAGGTGGGGCGCAGCGAGGGGCGATGACTTGGGTGTCCATGCTGATGCTGGTGCACACGTACACAGCGCAGCGCGCGGCTTGGACCAGGAGCGAGGATGGCGGCGACGTCATGGCACGGGCGCTCCGAGAGGACAAGGCGAGGGCGGATCAGGAAGTCGCGGATGGCCGCAAGAGTAGGTGCAGCGTGCAGAGGAGCTTGTGGGCGTTGCGGAGAGCACACGGGAGAGAGAAGGTGAGGCACGGGCATAGCAGGCGGTGGCATGCGTGGTGAGGAAGAGAGGGAGGCGGCCTGGTGCGGCTTGACCTGAGGAAGGGGATGGCTGGGCATGGGGCTGGCCAAAAGAAGGTGGCCGAAGGCGGCTA
Organism: Phyllostachys edulis; assembly: GCA_036346405.1. Lineage (NCBI taxonomy): Eukaryota > Viridiplantae > Streptophyta > Magnoliopsida > Poales > Poaceae > Phyllostachys > Phyllostachys edulis. Next base: position 75,083,051 of record CM070551.1, on the reverse strand, counting down.
GGCCACGGGCCGGTAAAGAAAGGAGAAGGGCCGGGGGGTTGGGCCAAAGGAAGAGAGGCCAGGTGGGCCGGAGCCAAGAGAAAGAAAGGGGCCAGCCCAAAAAGGGGAATGGGCTGAGCCCAGAAAGAATGGAGGCCCAACAGAGAAAGATGCCCAAAGTTCAAAAGGAGAGATTCAAACCGAAATTTGAATTTCGAGGGTCAAGGATATTTGAAACACAAACCCGAGCCAAAAGAAGACAGGTGATTTTCGAAGATAGTTGATAATTTCAAATACAGACGAAGAATGAAAACCGAAATAGTATACACTATTTAACGTCCGAAAACAGGATGCTACAAACCTACCCACCTTAAACGAAATCTTGACCCTGAGATTCAAGCTGCTCCGAGAACAGGGACAGGTAGTCTTGCTTGAGTTGATCTTCGCGCTCCCAGGTGGTTTCTTTTGCTGAGTGGTGGCTCCACTAGATTTTGCAAAGGCGGAAGACTTGGTGTCTTGTTCACTTCTCAATGACGTCGAGGATCTTGATTGGGTGCTCCAGATAAGTCAAGTCTTGCTGAAGGGCGATGGCTTCGACGGGCATCTGCTCTTTAGGTACTCTGAGGCATTTTTTGAGCTGGGAGACGTGAAACACGTTGTGAACGTCTAACAAACTTGCAAGTAGCTCGAGTTCATAGGCGACTTCTCCACACTTGGCGGTGATGGGGAACGGGCCTATGTATCTTGGTGCGAGCTTGCCTTTAACTTTAAACCTTCGGGTTCCATGAAGCGGTGATACCTTGAGATACACACTATCTCCAACTTCAAAGGTTAGCTTCCTTCGACGGTTGTCGGTGTAACTCTTTTTGTCTTGACCGAGCTACTTGAAGGCGATCTCTGCTCAGTCGAACTTTCTCTTTAGCTTGCTTGAGAGTATCTGGTCCGAGGATACATCCTTCATCTCATTCTAACCAATGTAGAGGAGTTCTGCATTTTCTTCCGTAGAGCGCTTCAAACGGGGACATTTCTATACTTGATTGGAAACTATTATTGTATGCAATCTCAGCATACGGTAGACATTCCTCCCAGTCTACGATGAATTCGAAAGCACAAGCTCGAAGTATGTCTTCGAGAATTTGATTTGTTCTTTTTGTCTGACCATCAGTCTGTAGATGATATGTTGTGCTGAGATCAAGGTGTGTTCCAAGGACGTCATGCAAACTAGCCCAGAAATGCGAGGTGAACTGAGAACCTCGATTCGAGACTATCCTCTTGGGTACTCCATGCAAACACACAATACGAGCCATATACAACTTGGCTAACTTGTCTGCCTTGTAAGTTGTCTTTACTGGAATAAAGTGGGCGACTTTAGTCAATCTATCCACTATAACCCATACTGAGTCACAACCGGACTTGGTTCGAGGCAGGCCGGTAATAAAATCCATTCCAATTTCTTCCTATTTCCACTAAGGGATTTTTAGCGGTTGAAGCAAACCTGGTGGTCTCTGATACTCTGCTTTGATTCGTTGGCACACATCGCAACAAGCTACATACTCGGCGATGTCTCTTTTCATTCGTGGCCACCAATACAAAATCTTAATATCTTAATATATCTTGGTGCTACCTAGGTGCAGGGTATATGCTGTGTTGTGAGCTTCTTTTAGAATTAAATCCTTGAGTTCCTTCTGATGGGGAACAAAGAGACGTTTCCCACAACATAGGGTTCCTTGCTGATCTTCGATCATCTTGGGGGCTTTTCCTTCTACCATGAGATCATGTTTGAATCTCTAGACTCTAGGATGTCCTTCTTGAGCGGTCTTGATCTGCTCTTCTAGAGTTGGATGTGCTTCCATAGCATCAACAGTGCCTTGTTCTATCAAACAAAGGTTGAGTGCTCCGAATTCTTTGTAGAGCTCCGGTTGATGCTCTTGAATAATAACATTACTGCAGTAAAACTTATGGCTTAATGCATCGGCAACTACATTAGCCTTTCTGGGATGATAATGGACATCCAAATTATAATCCTTTATTAGCTCTAACCATCTTCTTTGTTGGAGGTTGAGATTTGATTGAGCGAAGATGTACTTGATACTCTTATGATATGTGTAGATATCATAATGATTTCCAATCAGGTAATGCCACCAAATTTTGAGGGCATGCACTACTTCTGCTAACTCCAAATCATGAGTTGGATAGTTGTCTTCATGAGGGCGGAGTTGTCTAGATGCATAGGCTACAACTTTTCCTCCTTGCATGAGTACGCAACCAAGACCTTGGCGCAAAGCATCATAGTAGACTTCAAAGTCCTGATGAATATCCAGTAGGATCAACACTGGTGCAGAAGTTAACTTCTTATTCAGTTCTTGGAAACTCTTCTCACAAGCCTCTGTCCATTCATACTTCTTTTCCTTTTAAGCAGATGGGTCATCAGTTTGGAAAGTTTAGAGAATCCTTCAATGAAGCGTCTGTAGTATCCAGCCAAACCGAGAAAACTACATACTTCATTTACTTATGTAGGCTGCTTCCATTACAGCTTCTACTTTGGATGGATCAACTGCGATTCCTCTAGCGGATACAATGTGTCTGAGGAAACTAATTTCTTGGAGCCAAAATTCACATTTACTGTACTTGGCATAAATCTCGTGCTCTTTAAGCTTTTCTAAAACCAAATGCAGATGTTCAGCTTGTTCTTCATTGGTCTTTGAATAGATCAAGATGTTGTCTATGAACACGACTACAAACTTGTCTAAGTATTCCATAAATACTTTGTTCATGAGGTTCATGAACTAGGTTGGTGCATTGGTCAAGCCAAACGACATGACTGTGAACTCATACAGGCCATACCGGGTGGTAAAAGCCATTTTAGGAATATCCTCATTCCTGATCTTGAGTTGATGGTATCCTAACCTTAGGTCTATCTTGGAGAGAACTGAGGCTCCTGACAATAGGTCATCTATGCGAGGCAAGGAATACTTGTTCTTGATGGTCACATCATTGAGTGCTCTATAGTCCACACACAATCTGGCGGAGCCATCTTTCTTCTTTACAAAGAGTACTGGCGAACCCTAGGAAGAAAAACTAGGTCTAATGAATCCTTTTTCTTGTAAGTCTTCAACTTGTGTCTTCAGCTCTTCAAGTTCATCAACGGCCATTATGTATGGTCTCTTGGCAATTGGAGTTGTCCCTAGTTTCAAGTTCATTACAAACTCAACATCTATGTTAGGTGGCATGCCTGTTAATTCTTCTAGGAAGACATCGGGGTAAGCTTGGACTACATGCGTTGTCTTTAGGGACAACTCTTCAATGTGGTGGATTGCTCGATCTAAAGGAGAGGAATGATCAACACTAACCTTTATTGTGGTCTCTGGGTTCTTGGTGAGCGCCACTTTTCTATTAGCACAATCTATTAATCCATGATAAGCGGCCAACCAATCCATCCCTAGGATGATATCTAGAGTTTGGGATTCTAGCACAAGAAGGTTTGCTAGGAATCCAGAATCTTCCAAAACAATCTCTACTCTGGGACTAACTGAGGTAGCAAAAAGAGGTCCCCCGGGTGAACTAAGTACCATGGGTTTTGATAACTGATAAGTTGGCAACTTAAGTCTTTCAACAAACTTTCTTGAAACAAAAGAGTGTGAAGCTCCAAAATCAAACAAAACTTGCGCGGGTACTGAATTGATAGAGAACATACCCATTAGCACTCCTGTGGCATCTTGGGCCTCTTCAGCGGTGACATGCTCAACCACGACTTGGTGTCGGAGTAGATCTTGAAGCTTGCAAAGTCTGCTGACTCTTGCTTTGATGAGAAACTTGGGCTTGAGTTGAACCTTGCGGCGGTAGTCCGACGTTGGGGGCACCTGTTGGTGAAGTGTCCTTTCTCTCCAGCTTGAAGCAAGGAGGTTGGTCACAGGATGTCCAAAGAGGCGTAGAGTGCGAAACCACTTCCTTGGGGTTTTGGGGCTGGAGCTGAGCTTTTCTGTGGCGTGGCTACAGACGATTTGAAGGAGAAACTGCCCTGCAATGTTGACTTCTGGGGAAAGTTGCCTTGTGGCCTTTGGAATGACACCTTCCTTCTGCGACTAGCTTCTGCAGTCTTCTTCTCATTCTCTAGCACTAGTGCTTTATTGACCAAGTGATGGAAGCTGGAAAAATCATGGAGGATAAGCTGAACTCGCATGTATTCGTGCATGCCTTCAATGAAGTGATCAATCTTTTCCTCTTCATCTGCTACGTCACTAGGAGCGTAGCGGGCAAGCTGGTTAAACTTGCTTAAGTATTCATTAACTATCATATGACCTTGCTTGAGAGCTCTGAACTCGTTTTTCTTCATCCTCATTGTACCGGCTGGCACGAAGTTTGTTCTGAAAGCGGCTTTGAATTCTGTCCAAGGAATTGGCTGCCCAGCGGGTTCATCTTCATCAAGAGGTATTTCAGCAATTTCTTCTGTGGCAGCTTTGACGGTAGGGGCTAGTTGTTCTCCAGTGGCAGATGCTACAGCTTCTGGGGCTGCTGCGTCTGGTGCTGCTACGTCTGGTGCTGCTGCTTCTTCTTCTGCGTCTTCTAACACAAGATTGTCACCACCTCGAGCAGCGAGGTAGTTTTACCACCATGCGGCTGCGGCACCTTTCAGTTGGTGGGTGGCAAAGTCCACCTTATCTTCATTTGAGCAGTGAGCAAGTCGAAGCTTCTTCTCAGTGTCTCTAAGCTAGTCTTCAGCTTCTAAAGGTTCGTTGGCTGCAGCAAAGGTGAGGGGTCTTGTCCTAAGGAAGTCAGTAAGCTTGGATTTGCGACCAGCTGGATCTAGTCTGCTGATTGTTGAGCAAAGCCTGAAGGGTCTGAGTCTGTTGGAGCATCATTTATGCCAATGTTGGGTGAGCTGGTGGTGGAGGAGGTAAATCCTGTCCTCAGCCACGGCCACGGCCAGTTGCGTAAGCTCCACGGGCTAGGGTGGCGGCTCTTCTTGGTGGCATCCTGAAGAAAGGCTGAGGCTTAGAACTAGAGGGAGTATATGAGGGTTCACTAGCCCTCTAAGGCACACATAGAAGAACTTTAAACCAAGCAGGATGATCGAATAAGTACAACGCAAAGCCTAGAATGGCTGCATTATATTAAGGGGATTAAGTGTTACATGACTCCTGAAACATAGCATATAGGCAAAGCTAAGTTACGACACAAGATACAAACACATCGTCTACAAAAGAAGGAAACAAAAGTGCTTGCAACCAAAAGACTGCCTAGTAAGCACTGCTAGCTAACCTAGACTATCCTGACTACTCCTCCAAGGAGCGGGAGCGGGAATGACTCAGGCTGAAGCTCGGTGAGCGGGAGCAGGAGTGGGAACGCTTGAGACTGCATCCACGGCTGGACTCTCCCATGTCGATGTAGAGCAGCAGACTAGGGCGTCGCACATTCTTGCGCGTCGTCATCCTAGTGCGGGTTCCTCGGGGTCGGAGTGGGTGGTTAAGCGTCCTGTCGCTAGAGGCGATGGCTGGTGGAGGAATTGGAGCTGTGATCCCAAGGGTGGCTGTGAGACGTGCCACTTCTGTGACAACAACATCTCTCTCCTAGACTATAGCAGTTCGGGCCTAATCGCTCCTGATCAAGTTGTTGTGGAGGGTGTCGGAGTGGGCGTCGCTACCGGCGAGGAGTATCCGAAGATGTCGAATGTCGTCTGTGGTGGAGTGGATGGTAGTGATCATCGCCTACGTAAACTACAGCTGGTGGGTCAGGCGGGGATCATCAACTCGGGCGTCAAAGGCCTCCAGGATACGCTCTTCATCGGGGAGATACGGGAAGAAGCAGAAGGGCGACTGAAGCAGGAGGTCCTCGTGTATCCAGCACAAGCGGGTGGAGGCAATGTGCACTGCATCCTGGATGGTGTCGAGATAGCTGCGGTGGGGTGCCTCGGCTTGGAAGGCGTGGGCCATGAACTCGTCTCTCCTAGTGTAGAGGTACACCTCCATGGTCCAAGATTCATGAGCCATGATCCTTGTCATCCAGCCTCTGAAGAGTAGAGGACAAGGGAAACCAAGGTAATGCATCAGCTGGCGAAGGATGTCGGTGAAACCTCCTTCACGCTCTCTATGGGAACAATGGTCCCATGGGGCATCGGACGACGGGGTAGCCATCTACAAAGTTTGTGAAACAAGAAAGAGGATCAGTAAATCATAATGAAAGTGGAGAAGTACAGGACTAGGAGTGATGGGTACAAGCAGTAAATATGCTATATTTTGTCAAAGCTTTTCTCAACTTTTAGAAATAACATCCAAGCCTTATGGCAACGACCAATCTAACTAAGGGTTCTATAGTCGTATGCTCTGATACCAGCACTGTTGGACCCGGATTCCGAGAATCCAAATCCTCTGTGAAAACACTGTGTTATTCCCTGGATCAGTAGATAGCACTCACAGGCACATTGCTGAATCATTCATACAAGGCGTGAATTAAAACATACAAATATATTACAACACAGAGTGACATAGACCAAGTCGGGTCGAGTATTACAAACGGGGTCGAACAAGGCCAACTTGATTACATTACAAAGAAAGCAACGAATCTACAGCGGAAGCAAAAGGGGAGTGGAGCTCATCTCACCACATGCAATCGACTAGGGCAACTTGTGTACGACGGATATTAACCAAGAGTTGGATAATATCGGTTGTACGCAAGTACCAACAAGTCCACTTAGACTGGGGCAAGACCTAGACTATAGGACTATGCTACTCTTCATCATTTCCTTGTCCACTAGCTTCTGGGTCTTCATAGTACGCGTAGTCTCCTTGATCTTCATTGTCTGAAGGGTTTGGGGAGAGCGAGAAGGAGCACAACTTCCGTGCTCACGAGCCAATACACAATGCAATAATATACATGCAAGGCTTAGCAAGGATGGCTCGGGTTCTTTTATTTGCTAAAGCCACCTTCATGCTTATTTTGATTATGGTTACATCCACCATATTAACAACACTGGGGTATATCCACCCAGGGAAAAACAAATTCAGGGCTAGATGAGCCCGCCACATTTTTATACCACCCACAAGGTTTTGAAATAGAACTAACTCAAGTTAAGTTCCCATGTCCGCTTTTTGACCGTAGGCACACTACTGCTTTAAGCAGCTTTAATACTCTGCAGAGGTAGTACACTTTACCCACAAGAGACAATTAACTCATTGCCCTACACAAATCTTTAGATGTGTAGTCGAGAGGTTGTCACAATAACGTTTCGACTTATCTCGCCTTTCATCATTTCGCACATATAGGGTTACGCCCATGATGTTGAGCGGATGTTTTACCTCAATGACCGGCATAGTGGTGCTATACCTCGGCGATCGCAAAACATCACCCTCCTCTCTGTCCCATTCAAGCAGAATGAATCCACTTGGCTCCCCATTTATCCGCCCAAATGAAATGGCATCCAAGGTTCAATAAATCTACTAAGCTAAGTCGCAAGTTTTTCTCGCAGACTTGTGGTTGTACTTGTTTAACACAGAGGTCGTGACCAGATTAAGTCCTTAGGGTTATCTGGGCGGTTCATTCCACAACCCAATCATTCTCGTGTTCCTGAGCACCAACCACCTCACCATCCGCCCGAGATAGAGCTAGCATTTTAGGGTTTTAGAGGAGTAAACCAAATTATTTTCTCACCTTAGTCAATGGACCACCAATGACTACCCAAAACATTTTATAATTGAAGACATGATGATTGGAGTATTTTAATACCCCTAAGACTTGAGCAAGGCTAGCATGTCGCTCAAGTACACCCTATAACTAGTATTACCATATAATTACTAGGGTGACAAAGGTTAATGGATTCAAGTTATCAAGGATGGCAATATTAATTAATTAAACATCAAGTGGGCATTTAACTACCTTAAGCTTTAACATATATTTGATTAAAAATTAAAGCATGCAATTTGTTAATTTGAAAGAAACTAATTTACATAAAATGTAGGAGCAACATGGTCAAAGTATTGACTCGCCTTGGTTAGAGGCAAGATGATCGTGATATTCTTGGTCTTGATCAACTTGAGGATCTCCTGCCTTGAATCCTAAACAAGCGATTTACCTAAAAAGCACAACGGCAAAGAGAGCAAGTAAATACAAAAAGAATACACAAATAAACTCCAAATTAATCAAGTCCTATGCCATTAGCAAGATCTTGATTTAACATATTTTTAGAAATTTATTTTACAATTTTTGGAGCTATAACGGAGGAGATACTAATTTACGAAGCTTAATAGGAAGAAAAGGAAAAGAGAGAGAGAGGGCTTCAGTCCACAGAACAGTGTGGACCGCGGCCCATCGCAGACAAATTGGCTCGGGTTCACAAAGACAAGCAGCATCGCCTGGGCCCACCGGGCAAGGAGAGGAGGGGGAGTCACTGGCTTGCTACAATGATGGGGGCCCACGGTCACCCTAACAAGGGGGAGGACCCTATGATGTGGGGGGCACGGCCTAAAAAATAAAAACTCAACACCCTTTTCCTCTCCGATTCTTCAGAGCAGAGGAGGCGCAGGGACGGCTTGCCGACCAAGGGGCGACGGCGGTGAGGGAGGCGGCGGGAAGGCCGGGCGAGAGGCGGCGCGGGTCGCCAGAGGAGGCGGCCTGGGGAGGTGGGGGCGGGGTCGGGAGAGGCGGCGCAGCAGGGGAAGAAAGGGCGGCGGCTTTCTCGTTTTCATGGCGCCAAGAGCAGCAGCAGAGGTGGAGGCATGGCCAGCACCACCACCAGGTGGTGAGGGGGTGGGAGGAGTGCTCCGGAGGCTCGGGATGATCGATGCGGCTCGGCGACGGCGGCCGGGAGCGGAGAAGACGAGGCGCGCGGGAGGAGGCCTACGGCGACGAGGAGGGAGAAGGGAGGTGGGGAATGGGCTCCTCGGGCCATGGAGCTCATGGTGACGCGGCCTCCAGAGGCGGGGGCTCACCGAGGCGACCACACGGTGGCGAGGCGCGGCGGCCAGAGGAGGAAGCTCACGGTTTGGAGGTATGTCCTCTTTACCTTTTTGCAATGGGGCGACGTGGGGGAAAGCTCCAGGTGGAAAAGGGGGCTATAAAGGGGCCAAGGGCAACGGGAGGGAGCTCGGGGTCGTTGGCGAGGACGAGCGGGCGCTGCGTCCCGAGGCGGAGGCATGGGCACGCGCGGAGCGTTTGCAACGAGGTCAGGACGAGGACGGGTGGTTGAGTGCAGCGAGGACGGAGCAAGGACGAGCGGGTGATGACCGAAAAGGCCCCTCGGTCTCAGAAGGCCGACGCAGCGCACGGACGGGCCAAGTCGTCTGAAGGACGGGCAAAAGGCAGGAGCGGGCGGCTCGGTGCAGGCGGCATGGGGCAAGTGGCAGGGAGCAGGCGAGATGGGCGCGGCTCGAGGAGGCGCGCGGCAAGGCTCAAAGCGGGCAAAGGTCATTGTCATTGCTTCAGGGAGCAAAGAAGACAGGGGAGCGGTTGCTTTCCGCTTGCTGGAGCAGAGAAAAGGGCGGCCAGGAGTTGGTAGCGTGGGGAATGGAGAAGCCGCCATTGCGCTTTCTTCTTGTCGACGGCCGACCAAAGGAGAAGCAGGGAAGGAAGAGGGCCTCGGGGTGTTTGCCGGCCGGGCTGCCCAGAGGGAGAGATGGGCTCAACCCGAGAAAAGAGGTGAAGATTCAAATCGAATTTGGCCCGAAGATTCGAAATGGAGGAGAAGAGCTCCAAACTGCTAATTCGAGTTTCAAATGTTACTAACTTTACATTTGAAACACGAACCGAGGAAGAACGGAGGTTTTCGAAAATAGGAGCTAGTTGAATTACGGCGAAGAACGGAATGAAATCTATTTACTATTTAGCCATCCGAAAACGGACGTTACAAATCCTACCCACCTTAAACAGAATCTCGACCCCGAGATTCGAGCTGATCTGAGAACAGGAACGGGTAGTCTTGCTTTAGTTGATCTTCGCGTTCCCAGGTGGCTTCCTTGGCGGTGTGGTGACTCCACTGGACTTTGCAAAGGCGGATGACTTGACGTCTTGTTCGCTTCTCGACGACGTCGAGGATCTTGATTGGATGCTCGGGATAAGTCAGATCTTGTTGAAGGGCGATGGCTTCAACGGGCGTCTGCTCTTCAGGTGCTCTGAGACACTTCTTGAGCTGGGAGACGTGAAACACATTGTGAACTTCTGATAAATTATCCGGTAGCTCTAACTGGTAGGCAACTTCTCCATGCTTGGCGGTGATGGGGAACGGGCCTATATATCTTGGGGCAAGCTTGCCTTTAACCTTGAATCTTCGAGTTCCACGAAGCGGTGACACCTTAAGGTACACGGCATCTCCAACTTCAAAAGTTAACTTTCTTCGACGGTTGTCGGCATAACTTTTCTGTCTTGATCGAATTTGCTTGGAGACGATCTCGATCGATCAATGAACTTTCTCTTCGGCTTGCTTGAGAGTATCTGGTCCGAAGATATATCCTTCACCGGATTCTGACCAATGCAGAGGGGTTCTGCATTTTCTTCCATAAAGTGCTTCAAACGGTGACATTTTCAGACTTGACTGGTAGCTATTATTGTATGCAAACTCGGCATACGGTAGACACTTTTCCCAATCTACTAAACTCCAAAGCACAAGCTCAAGCATGTCTTCTAGAATTTGGTTTGTCCTTTCTGTCGACCATCGGTCTCATGGATGATAAGTCAGGCTTTGAAATCAAGGTGTGTCCCAAGGGCATCATGCAACCGCCCGTAAATGCGAGGTGAATTGGGATCCTCGATCGGAGACTATCCTCTTGGGTACTCCGTAAACACACAATACGAGCCATATATAACTCGCTAACTTGTCTCCCTTGTAAGTTGTCTTCACTTTGGGAGGAAATGGGCTACTTTGGTCATCTATCAACTATAACCCATATTGAGTCACAACCGACTTGGTTCGGGTAGACCGTAATGAAATCCATTCCAATCTCTTCCCATTTCCACCGAGGGACTTGCAGGGTTGGAGCAATCCCGCCAAGCTTCGATGTTCAAATTTTGATTCACGACATACATCACAACAAAGCGACATACTCGGCGATATCTCTCTTCATGCGTGGCCACCAATACAAAATTTTCATGTCTTGATACATCTTGGTGCTACTGGTGCAGGTATACGCCGAGTCAGGGCTTCTTTCGAATCAAATCCTTGAGTTCCTTCGGTGGGGAACAAAGAGACGTGTCCCATACCATAGAATTCCTTGCTGATCTTCGATCATCTTGGGGGCTTTTCCTTTAGCCATGAGACGCTTGAATCTTTGGACTCCAGGATGTTCTTTTTGAGCGGTCTTGATTTGCTCTTCTAAAGTTGGATGTGCTTCCATGGCATCTCGGTTACCTTGCTCTATCAAACAAAGGTTGAGAGCTTCAAATTCCTTATAAAGCTCGGGTTGATGCTCTTGAATCATAACATTATTGCGGAGATGACTTACGGCTTAATGCATCAGCAACTACATTAGCCTTTCCGGGATGATAATGGACATCCAAATTGTAATCCTTTATTAACTCTAACCATCTTCTTTGTCGGAGGTTGAGATCTGATTGAGTGAATATGTATTTGAGACTCTTGTGGTCCGTATAAATATCACAATGATTTCCAATCAAGTAATGCCGCCAAATTTTGAGGGCGTGCACTACTGCTGCTAACTCCAAGTCATGAGTTGGATAGTTGTCTTCATGAGGACGGAGCTGTCTGGATGCATAGGCTACAACTTTTCCTCCTTGCATAAGCACGCATCCAAGACCTTGGCGCGATGCATCACAGTAGACTTCAAAGTCTTGATGAATGTCCCAGAGGTCAATATCGTGGTGGTTAACTTCTTCTTCAATTCTTTAAAACTCTTTTCACAAGCATCTGTCCATTCATACTTTTTTCTTTCTTAAGCAAGTGGGTCATCGGCTTGGAAAGCTTGGAGAATCCTTCTATGAAGCGCCTCAGAGTATCCGCTAAACCGAGAAAACTACGGACTTCGGTCATCGATGTAGGTTGTTTCCAATCCATCACAGCTTCCACTTTGGATGGATCAATCGCTATTCCTCCCATGGATACAATATGTCCGAGGAAACTGATTTTTTTAAGCCAAAATTCACATTTATCAGACTTGGCATAGAGCTCATGCTCTTTTAGCTTTTCCAGACCATTTGCGATGTTCAAAGATGCTCATCATTGGTCTTGAATAGATCAAGATGTCGCCTATGAACACGACTACAAATTTGTCCAGTATTCCATAAATACCTTGTTCATCGATTCATGAAGTAGGTCAGCATTAGTCAAGCCAAACGACATGACTGTGAACTCATACAAGCCATACCGAGTGGTGAAGGCCGTCTTAGGAATGTCCTCGCTCCGGATCTTGAGTTGATGGTATCCAGATCTTAAATCTATTTTGGAGAAAATCAAGCTCTGCCAACCGGTCAAATAGATCATCAATGCGGGCAAGGGATACTTGTTCTTGATTGTCACCTCGTTGAGTGATCTCAGAATCCACGCACAACTGGCGGAACCATCTTTCTTCCTTACAAAAAGAATGGCGAACCCCTGGAGAAGAACTAGGTCTAATGAATCCTTTCTCTTGTAAGTCTTCGTTGGGTCTTCAACCCTTCAAGTTCGCTCGTGCCATTCAGTATGGTCTCTTAGCAATTGGGGCTGTTCTCGGCTTCAAATTGATTACAAACTCGATATCCTGCTGTGGCATGCCCGCAATTCTTCCGGGAAGACATCGGGTAAGCTTGGACTACGTGCGTTGTCTCTAAGGACAACTCTCCAAGGTGGTGGATTGTTCGATCCAAAGGAGGGGAACGATCCACACTAATCCTTATTGTGGTTTCGTGATCCTTGGCAAGTACCACTTTTCATTGGCGCAATCTATTAACCCATGATTTATGCCAACCAATCCATCCCTAGGATGATATCCAAAGGTTTGGGATTCTAGCACAAGAAGAGTAGCTAAGAATCCGTAATCCTCCAAAGCAATTTCTACTTTGGGGCTAATCAAGTAGCATATAGGGTTCCCCGGTGATTTAAGTACCACGGGTTTTTTAGCTTATAAGTCGGCAACTTAAGCCTTTCAACAAACTTTCTTGAAACAAAGGAGTGTGAAGCTCCTAATCAAACAAAACTTGTCTGGTATCAAATTAACAGAGAACGCATCCATCAAGATTCTCTGCGGCATCTTGTGCCTCCTCTGCGATGACATGATTCACATTGCCACTTTACGGGTTGGGGTAGATCTTGAAGCTTGGGAAGTCTCGATGACTTTGCTCGAGCCGAGGTCCGACCTTGAACTGGGGCGGCTCCTGAGTTGTTCTTTGGAGCGGGGTTGCTGCGATGAGGGCACCGGTTAGCAAAGTGACCTTTTTCTCCACAATTGAAGCAATGGAGGTGTGCTGCGGGGTTGACGGTTGCTGGCTGTCCGGCGGGGCGAAGAGTGCGGAAACCACTTCCTTGGGAATGGGAGGCCGGAGCTGAGCTTCTCTGAGGCTGGGCTGCAGATGATCTGAAAGATGAACTGCCTTGGAAAGTTGACTTCTGGGAATAGCTTCCTTGGGGCTTCTGGAAAGGCATCTTCCTCTTGCGGCTAGTTTCTGCTAACTTATTCTCATTTTCTAGTAGTAGGGCCTTGTTGATCAACTGATGGAAGTTAGCATAGTCATGGAGGATAAGCTTTCCACGCATGTCACCACGCATACCTTCCACAAAGCGGTCTATCTTTTCTTCTTCATCGGCTACATCATTGGGGCGAAGCGCAAGCTGGTAAACTTGGTGACATACTCGCTGGCCGTCATATGTCCTTGTTTCGAGTTCAACTCATTCTTCTTCAATCTCATTGTACCGCTGGCACGGTTGGTGCGAAGGTCGCTGAATTCCGCCCAGGAATTGGCCGCAAAGTCGGTTCATCCTCATCAAACTGTATTCAAGAACTTCTTCTACAATGTCATGCCAAGCGTGCATGAGGTCGCTGGTTCTCCAACGTAGATGCTACGACTTCGCTTCTTCTTCTTCTTCTTCTTCTTCGACTGGACTTTCCTTACCTCTGGCGGCAAGGTAATTCTCCCACCATGCTGGTACAAGAACACCTTTTAGTTGGTGGGTGGCAAAGTCCACCATGTCTTTGTTGGAGCAACGAGCGAGTCGAAGCTTTTCAAGGTCCCCGAGCCGCCTTCTTGACTTCAAGAGGTTCGTCATTGCTGCAAAGAAAGGTGAGGGCCTTGTCCTTAAGAAGTCGGCGAGCTTGAATTGCGGCGGCAGCCTGTCTGTCACGATTGTTGAGCAAAGCTTGGAGAATTTGGGTCTCTGAACATCACTTGGGCCATTGTCGGATTTGGTGGTGGTGGAGGGGCAGTCTTGTCCTTGTCCACCACCACGGCCACGCCCATGGCCTCTTCCTCGCCAAGGGCAAAGGCTCCACTGACAGGGCGGCTCTTCTTGGCGGCATCCTGAAGAAAAGATGAGACTTAGAACTAGGGAGAACCAAGGAAAAAGGGTATATGAGGGTTTACTAGCCCTCTAAGGCACACACAAAAGAACCAAACAGAAAGATCGAACAGATACAATACAAAGCCTAGAATGGCTGCATTATATTAAGGGGTTAAGTGTTACATGACTTCCATACAAAGCTTATACGCTAAGCTAAGTCATGACACAGATACACATCGCCTACAAAAGGGAGAAACAAAAGTGCTTGCAACCCAAAAGATCGCTTAGCAAGCATCGCTAGCTATCCTAGCCTATCTCGACTACTCCATCGAGGAACGGAGCGGAGCGGCTCGATCAAGCTCGGCGAACGAGAGTGACTCGAGCTAATCGCGCGGCGAAGTGAACGGAACGGCGGGGCTGCGCCCACGCCGACACCGGAAGGTCGCCGAAGGCGGCGGATCGGGCGCCGACGCTTCTTGCGCGCAATAACTGGTGCGGAGTCCTCGGGGCGAGGAGGAGCCGGAGTCAAGTCGAGCTGGCGGCGAAAAGTGCGAGGCTGCTTGTGAGACGTGCTACCGCAAGCAAGGCGCGCTCTCTCCATCTTGATGATGTCTCTCGCCCACGCCGATGGTGTCTCTCCCCACATGGCATCATGGTGGGCTTCATCGCTTCGATCATGTTGGTGCGAAGGGTGTCGAGTGGGCCTCACTATCGGTGAGAAGCATCCGGCCGCCGGATCTCGGCCGGTGTGGGAGTGGATGTTGTGAATCATCGCCGGGTCACCGCACTGTTGGGTCAGGGGGGCTCATCGTCGATGGCGACGGCGACTCGGGAGCTCTCTCCATTGTAGAGACACGGAAGAAGCAAGACGGCGACTCTTGCAGAGGACCTCGTGTATCTGACACAAGCAGGTGACAGCGACACGGGCTGCATCCTGGATAGCGTCAGAGCTGCTGCGGCGGGGTGCCTCGGCAAAGAACCTGTGGGTCGTGAACTCACCGGTCCTGGCATAGAGGAAAACCTCCATGTCCCAAGACTCGTGAGCTATAACCATCGCCTTCCGCCCCTAAGAGCGGAGGGCGGGGAAATTATGAACATGATCACTGCAAGGAGATCGATTTAAACCACCTTCATTGACTCCATGAGAGCTATGGTCCCATGGGCTCAAGGGTGGAGGAGAAGCCATCTACAAATTTTGAAACAGGGAAAAGATTAGTAACACTTAATGAGATTAGAGATAAGTATAGAACTAGGAATGGTGAGTAGAAGCAATAAATACTCTATATTTTTGGCTTAACTTTTCTTAATTTTAAAAATAAGATCCAAGTCCTTAAGGCAACGACCAATCTAACTAAAACTCTACAACAGATGCTCGATATCACTCTGTTTGACCCGGATTCTCGAGAATCCAAATCCTCAGTGAATCATCGTGCTATTCCTCGGATCAAGAGCTAGCACTTCACAAGACACATTGTCAATCATTCATACAAGGCGTGAACTGAAACAAATATATTACAACACAGGTAACATAGACCTCATCGGGTCGAAGTTTACAAAAGGGCCGCACAAGGCCAAATATATTACATTACAAAAGAACGACCAAGTCTCTGGCAAATGAAGCAACAGGAAGGTAGGGCTCATCTCGCACGAACAAGCGATCGGGTGTCTCAGGTACGACGATATTAACCAAGGGTCGGATAATATCGGTTGTGCGCGGTACCAACGAGTCTACTTAGATCGGGCGAGATCTAAACTACGTAACTATCCTACTCCTCGCCATATCCTTGTCCATCGCCTTCGGTCCATCGTAGTAGGCATAGTCTCCTTCATCTTCATTATCTAAAGGGTGGGGAGAGAAGCGAGGATGAGCACTACTACTGTGCTCGCGAGCCAACACACAAATGCAATTATATATATGCAAGGCTTAACAAGGATGGCTCGGGTTCTTTTATTTGCGAAAGCAAGTTTTGCAATAATATAATTACAAAACCTATGACTTAGCATTTTTAACAAATTGCAATTTTTATAAAGAGAGTAGTGTGCAATAATTATTTCAGCAGAGGTTACCTCCACCTTCATGCTTATTTTGATTATGGTTACATCCACCATATTAACAACACTGGGGTATATCCACCCAGGGAAAAACAAATTCAGGGCTAGATGAGCCCGCCACATTTTTATACCACCCACAAGGTTTTGAAATAGAACTAACTCAAGTTAAGTTCCCATGTCCGCCTTTGACCGTAGGCACGGCTGTTTAAACAGTTTAATACTCTGCAGAGGTAGTACACTTTACCCACAAGAGACAATTAACTCATTGCCCTACACAAATCTTTAGATGTGTAGTCGAGAGGTTGTCACAATAACGTTTCGACTTATCTCGCCCCTTCTGTCATTTCGCACATATAGGGTTACGCCCATGATGTTGAGCGGGATGTTTTACCTCAGCGACTGGCATAGTGGTGCTATACCTCAGCGACTGGCAAAACGTCACCCTCCTCTCGGTGTCCCATTCAAGCAGAATGAATCCACTTGGCTCCCCATTTATCCGCCCAGCGAAATGGCATCCAAGGTTCAATAAATCTACTAAGCTAAGTCGCAAGTTTTTCTGCAGGACTTGTGGTTGTACTTGTTTAACACAGAGGTCGTGACCAGATTAAGTCCTTAGGGTTATCTGGGCGGTTCATTCCACAACCCAATCATTCTCGTGCTCCCGGAGCACCAACCACCTCACCATCCGCCCAGATAGAGCTAGCATTTTTAGGGTTTTAGAGGAGTAAACCAAATTATTTTCTCACCTTAGTCAATGGACCACCAATGACTACCCAAAACATTTTATAATTGAAGACATGATGATTGGAGTATTTTATACCCCTAAGATTTGAGCAAGGCTAGCATGTCGCTCAAGTACACCCTATAACTAGTATTACCATATAATTACTAGGGTGACAAAGGTTAATGGATTCAAGTTATCAAGGATGGCAATATTAATTAATTAAACATCAAGTGGGCATTTAACTACCTTAAGCTTTAACATATATTTGATTAAAAATTAAAGCATGCAATTTGTTAATTTGAAAGAAACTAATTTACATAAAATGTAGGAGCAACATGGTCAAAGTATTGACTCGCCTTGGTTAGAGGCAAGATGATCGTGATATTCTTGGTCTTGATCAACTTGAGGATCTCCTGCCTTCTAATCCTAAACGGGCGATTTACCGGAAAAAGCACAACGGCAAAGAGAGCAAGTAAATACAAAAAGAATACACAAATAAACTCCAAATTAATCAAGTCCTATGCCATTAGCAAGATCTTGATTTAACATATTTTTAGAAATTTATTTTACAATTTTTGGAGCTATAACGGAGGAGATACTAATTTACGAAGCTTAATAGGAAGAAAAGGAAAAGAGAGAGAGAGGGCTTCATCCACGAGCAGTGTGGACGCGGCCCACTCGCACAAGTCGGCTCGGGTTCACAAAGACAAGGCACGCTGCTGGGCCCACCGGCAAAGGAGGAGGGGAGCTGCTTGCTACAAGGATGATGGGGAGCCCACGGGTCAGCCTAACAAGGGGGGGGACCCTATGACAGGTGGGGCCCACGGCCTAAAAAAAAAAACTCAACACCCTTTTCCTCTCCCGATTCTTCAGAGCAGAGGAGGCGCAGGGACGCTGGCCGGGTCCCGGGCTGGGCGCGACGGGCGAGAGGGAGGCGGCGGGAAGGCCGGCGAGAGGCGGCGCCGGGTCGCCAGAGGGAGGCGGCCCTGGGGGAGGTGGCGGCGGGGCCGGGGAGAGGCGGGCGCTGCAGAGGGGAAGAAAGGGGCGGCGGCGCTCTTTTCATGGGCCAGCGAGCGGCGACGCAGAGGAGGCAGCGCGGCACCACCACCATGTGGGTGAGGGGGGTGTGGGAGGAGTGCTCCGGGAGGCTCAGGGATGATCGATGCGGCTCGGCGACGGCGGCCGGGAGCGGAGAAGACGAGGCACGCGGGAGGAGGCCTACGGCGACGAGGAGGGAGAAGGGAGGTGGGGAATGGGCTCCTCGGGCCATGGAGCTCATGGTGACGCTGACCTCAGAGGCGGGGGGCTCACCGAGGCGACCACACCTGCAGTGGCCATGCGCCAGAGGAGGAAGCTCACGGTTTGGAGGTATGTCCTCTTTACCTTTTTGCAATGGGGCGACGTGGGGGAAAGCTCCAGTGGAAAAGGGGCTATAAAGGCCAAGGGCAACGGAGGGAGCTCGGGGTCGTTGGCGAGACGAGCGGCGCCTGCGCCCCGAGGCGGAGGCATGGGCACGCGCGAGCGCGTTAACGAGGTCGACGAGGACGGTGGTTGAGTGCAGCGAGGACGGAGCAAGGACGAGCGGTGATGACCGAAAAGTCCTCGGTGTCAGAAGGCCGACGCAGCGCACGGACGGGTGAAGTCGTCTCAGAGGACGTGGGCAAAGCTTGAGGAGCGGGCGGCTCGGTCAGGCGGCATGGGGCAAGTGGCGAGGAGCAAAGCGAGATGGGCGCGGCTCGAGGAAGCGCGGCGGCGGCTCAAAGTGGGCAAAGCGGTCATTGCGGCTGCTGCTTGTGCAGGGAGCAGGCAAGACAGGGAGCCGGTGGGCTGCTTCGCTGCCGAGCAGAGAAAAGGGGCGGCCAGGGAGTTGGTAGCGAAGGGGGGGAATGGAGAAGCTGCCGCTTTCTTTCTTCTTGACGGCCGACCAAAGGAGAAGCAGGGAAGGAAGAGGGCCTGTGGGGTGTTTGACGGTGAGGCTGCCCAGAGGGAGAGATGGGCTCAACCCGAGAAAAGAGGTGAAGATTCAAATCGAATTTGGCCCGAAGATTCGAAATGGAGGAGAAGAGCTCCAAACTGCTAATTCGAGTTTCAAATGTTACTAACTTTACATTTGAAACACGAACCGAGGAAGAACGGAGGTTTTCGAAAATAGGAGCTAGTTGAATTACGGCGAAGAACGGAATGAAATCTATTTACTATTTAGCCGTCCGAAAACGGACGTTACAGAAACAGAGATGGATGTAATCACAAAAAAATGATGTATTAATCTTGTTTGATGGTGTCCACTGAGTCAGACTAAATTTTCTACATACCACGAAGGAAGATGGCATCAACTGTGATTCTGAAATATATGCACCTCCTTTGCTAATTGGTATGAAGGATTGTATAGCTAGCACTGGCTAATGTTTTATCTGGTTAGTTCATGCCAAGGACTGCTATCTGAGAATAGGGGAATTAAATGTGCAAGGCCATATTATAAAATGAAATAACATGGAAAACAAACACACCATATAAAATCGACTTCAGATAATATTAAGTGCACAATAATTGCAGTGGTGCACAACAAATATTTTTTAGACATGGTGATTTTGTCACCAACAGCATAGAAAATGACTGAATGACACATTTACCGAAAACACTCCTTCTGTCGAATGGTACCAAAAAAAGCTTCTTTTTGTTCATGATGGACTAGCGGATCAAGAAATTTCAAGCCATTTACATATCGACTGTGTCTGTAATTTTGTACCATAATTACTAGTACATAATGATTTTTAAAAACCTATTTACTTTCTGTTTGATATTGAAAAGTAAGAATATTTTTAAAAACCTGAGGTAGCTGATGCATGCTGTTGAGGCATTCCGCATCACCTGCACATGTAAAAAATGACAACCACAGGATATGTTTTATGCCTTTGCCACAATTCCAAAATCGAGTTTACCATACACAGATGAAGATTGAAGAAAACTTTAACCGTTAGGACTTAAAATCTATAGCTGCCTTCTGTTGGGAAAATTTTTGCTGACATATATTTTATGGTCGAATGTGGCTTTTGCTGACAGACATGGTGTTAGTTATTCTGTGACAAGTTGTGGTGAATTGTGTTTTCTTTGTGTGTCGTCGTTAATGTGCAAACTTTTTTGCCTTGGCTGAGAGACCTGCTGCTAGTGATTCTGAGATATGGTGTAGTAGAGAATTGTGGGAACTTCGTATGTTGTCTTTGATGTACAAACTTTGTTGAAGAATCATTATTGTCCATCTCTTTCAGCATATAATGCATTGTAAACGGTGGCACCACTTAGTGGCAGATATTTTTCCTAGTTTAATAAATAAAATATGAAGCTATAAATATAGCCATAGTAACACTCAACAATTCACAATTTCCTTCATCTGCTAAAGAACAACCCCAAAGGTGAGTATCTATTTTAGCATGTTCTACTCCATACCAATGATTGTTTAGTTTATATCATCTTCTTTTGATCTACCTAGGACAATTATGAGCATCCGACGAGCAAACCAGGCCGCATTAGCCATCATGGTGATCCTCTTGGTAGGAATTGCATTTATTGATGTGCAAGGGAATGCTGAAATTGATTTTACTCTTCGTGGAATCAAAGGTAATAATCGTCCTGCTTTTGGTGAAAACACATTCACAAAGTCTGGTGACATGAAGCAAGGAAAAAATTCTATCGCTGGCCTTCAAACTCAAAGAAAACTCAGCGCCAGTACTGATGGACAAATTGACGACGCATTTACTTCACACCACAAGCCTAAAGGATTCTGGAAGTACCCGTGAAAATGTCCCTGGAAAAGATGATATAGCTAATGGATGTCCTAGATTAACTGCGGTGCAGCTTTCTCGCCTTATGTGGGTATCATAAAGTTAAAGAAATAAATGTCTAGGACTTTGTCTATATGCTTACGGATATATGTTCTAGTGATACCTATCAACGTTACGTGTGGAATATGAATGTATACTGAACTTGCATGTCAAGGGAGGACTAGTTATTTACAAATGAAAACGTTCCAAGTTATGAATTTGAACTCTTGGTATATCGATCGATAGATCATATTGATTTGTACTATTAATTTGAACAGCGTTTATACCGAATGATTGCATTCATTGAATGATCTAAAAATATTGGGAAATTTTCGGGCACGCCACTTTTATTATGAGCCGTTAATTTCTCACGATCCAATGGTTGATATATCTATTGCCCATTAAGAGGTGATAGACTACTAATAATCACACCAGCGTTAGTAAGGAATCTAATTTCTACCGCATACAAATAGGAAAGCAAATAAGCATTATTGCCTAGCATTTAAGGCTCCGCATATACATGCAAGAAATATCGATGCTAATTAATGTTTGCTTTATTTTCGAAATTCCTGCTTCTTCATACTTGGGTTGGTATGGGTTGCTGAGTTTGGATGTGTCAGTGTAGATGCAAGGGGAAAAACTTAGGGAGAAAAAATGTAAAACGTGCAGACTTCATCCGATTTCTGTATCAGTATATTAAAGAAAGTCGAAGCTAAATGGTGGACAAATGAGGCCAATGTAGAATGGTTAAAAGAAGTAACACAAATAAACAATTTAAGAAAAACAACCATTTATGTTCAAGTGCTTTGCACGTCAGCATTTCGTGGTTCAAAGGAGAAACTGTTGATGATTTGGTAGTCAATCTTACCAAGTGAGGGGAGGCAAAGACCGAGACTACACGGAAGGAGACGGGTACATTTGGATTTTTACATAGCTTTGCTTAGCTCGGCTAGTACACATTAGCCCATTCAGGCTATAGCCCACAAAAGTAAGTCATGCTAATTGGGTTCATTATCTTAGCAACTGAACTTTGATGGCATGCAGCTCACATCCTTGGGGATGAAGGAGAGCTGTTTTCGCTCTCCGGGGTGGGCGAGTTTTTCCTTGGTAGCT
Source organism: Phyllostachys edulis (assembly GCA_036346405.1). Classification (NCBI taxonomy): domain Eukaryota; kingdom Viridiplantae; phylum Streptophyta; class Magnoliopsida; order Poales; family Poaceae; genus Phyllostachys; species Phyllostachys edulis. The sequence continues at coordinate 75,060,955 of CM070551.1, read as the reverse complement.
GTTGGCTAGATTGCCAGGGAAATATAGCTTTTTTTTGTTGCTACCAAATGGCTCCCCTTGCTAAGCAAGGCTATAATCCCCCTCCCTTGGAATCCAAACGCCCCAGAGTGTCTATTGTTAAGAATCTATCGCAGCGGGTGCTCAACAATCACGAAGAACAATGAGCATCAGAGTGTTAACAAATGTGGTATATCCTGTTCTACTGTCTAGTCAATCCTTGTATAGTGCCGAAGGGGTGGAAGTTGTAGCCGATGGAGAGGCGCCTTGTCGGTTCGAAAAATTGGTGCACGTTGGGGTAGTTGCTGTCCGTGACTCATCCTTTGGGCGCAACTGTTGGACGGTCCCTTGAGAAGTTTATGTTAGGTCATGTACAATGGGTTTACATCAGCTGTCTATAGTCTCTATCACGTAGGATTTAAGCTGATGTGGATGGAAAAAAATAAAGAAAGCAATATGCTGTCTACAATCATATAGCCGACTGTAGCACCAGAACCAAGAAAAACATTAAAAGATTGTGTGTTGTCTACAATCCTGTAGCCGACTGTATCACTACAACCCATTGTATGAGCTATCTTTAGTTCTGTCTACGGATGACATGGAGAACTGCTATAGACAGCAGCTGTCTGTACCATTATACATGCTCTATGCAACACAAACATGTTCGTTATTCTCTATCTCCTGCGCGGGTAGGTCCACGTAGGACCCTTAGACTGGTCAGAAAGTGGCCCCATGATAGACTAATGAACCCCTGGACTAGTATCATGTCTGATTCATGGTAGGCTGTGCACCGGATAGACATATGGGTCTACAACAAACCTTATAGACTTGGTTGTACGCTTTGGAGGTAAGATCACTACTATAAAGCTAGGAAAACCTGACGGTCACCAATTTTGCTGACGGGCCCGCACCGGCCGTCAAGGTTTACTATTTTGGTGACGGGAATAGTACCCTACAGCAAAATTAAAATTTTGCTGACGGTTTTTATATAACTCTCAATAAAAACTATTTTGCTGACGGTGAGAACCGTCAAGTTAATTTTTTTGGCCCGACGTGGGAACGGTTCCACGCGCAGAAAAAAAATTGGCATCGCGCCATCGCGCGCCACTGAAAAAAACTCTCCCAAAATCCCTAGCTCAAGCTCCAACATTACAGCCATTTCCCACCTCCACGCCGCCCGCCTCCTCCCGCCCAGCCTCCCGCGCCCGCCGCCTCCCACGCCTCCCGCCGCCTCCCACGGCCCCAAGCCTCCCGCGTCTCCCGCCGCCTCCCATGCCCCCCAGCCTCCCATGCCCCCCCGCTGCCTCCCGCCTCCTCCCGCGCCCGCCGCCACGCCTCCCAGCGCCCAGCCCCTCCGCCTCCTCCCGCGCCCACGACGCCTCCCAGCGCCCCAGCCTCCCCCCGCCGCCTCCGCGCCCAGCCTCCACACGCCTCCGCGCCTCCCCACGCCCGCGGCCTCCACGCCAACCGCCTCCCCTTTTCACCTCCTTTGCCGCGCTGCTTGCCTCCACCACACCAGACGCCTCCTCAACGCCGCCGCCTCACCTTCCTCCACCGGAGCTCCTCTTCGGCTCCGGCCGAGTCACTGCCTCTGTCTCCCTCCGCCGTCCTGCGAAGATGGCTCCTGGCGGTGGTGGCGGCGTCATGGAGATTCAAGCCTCGGGTGGACTCTGGACTCAAGACTCGATGAGTGAAGTGAGGCCTGAGGCGTAGTAGTGAGGTGAGGCGATGATGTTTCATGTTTGTTTACGTCGTAGCCTAATTTGGTCTGCTTGAATTTAAGTCATGCTCTGGCGATTACAATCTTGTAGGATGATTCGATTAGCTTCAAGTGAGTTCGTGGTGCACGGATGATTAGGCAAGGTTGCTTTTTACATTGATTTGCTCCAAGTATCTAACTAATTCGACTTGATAAATCGAGTGTTAACATTGTAACTAAACCAAGTTTGCTCAAAAGGGTTGTGAAACTAACAATGACCTGCTTAGGCCTTACAACTTATTTGATTTGATCTATTACTGATTCTGTATGTTATTGCGCTTGGAGAGATTGCGCTTTAGGGATTTTTCCTTTGTATGTTGTTCTACACTTCTAATCCAGTTTGGTCTCTTGAACTTTTAGTCTTGCTAGGCTTTGTGAGTCGTGACACATGTTGGCTTGATTTGATTTGTTTGATGATTTAGTGGTTAAGCAAGATTGCTCTTTTACTTAGCTTTGCTCTTAGTTTCTTATGATAATTTTTATTGCCAAAATGGAGTATGTGGTCTAATAAGGGCTTCCAACTTTCTATTGGTTTAGTGGGGTTCCATATGAGTTTTGCCATGTGGTGTTTGATGAACTGGGGTGGTTTCTTTGTTGTCTTGATGTATCACGAACACGAATCGTCGAATTGTATGGTGTTCTCATCATCTGTGCCAACTATATGTAAATAATTTGTCTTAAATGTTGCTATCATAGTCCCTATCAGCTCCAGTTGATACTTTGAACCTCTTTTGTTTGACTTGAAGTGGCATATAGGGTTTGCAGATTGGATTTGATTAGTTGGATGCCTCCAAGTGGGAATTAAACGAATCTGATATATACTGTGTGGGGGAGGAACTGCAAACTGTGCGTGCATGTAGGCCATTTTAGATGATCAGCCATGGTGGGAAATAAGCCATATTTTTCACGTAATTACTTCGACGGAGCCACAATTCGGGCTGTTGATTTCTTGATTGATTTGGCGATCAAATAACCCTGTGTCACCTTCTCCGCTTGTTCCTATTTGTTTTTCACCTATAGCCTAATTACGCTATATATGGACTGTTTGAACTAATTTTAGCTTTAGCTTAATTAAGGTCTTATATAAGTCGAAACTAGAGGAGATATATTTTTGGAGCTAGAATTAAGTGAATAGGCGTGTATGGCTTGTTAGCTCAATGAAACATAAACTTATTAATTTGATCGGCTCCAAAAAAGCCTTAACTAACAGAGAGGGTTATGCAGAGTTAGAGATAGCTCATCATCATATTAGTGATGTACCTTGTCTCCTTATGCTTCACATTAATTTGTTATGTATAGGTTGGTCAGACGTCTTGTGAGCTTAATATATATCAATGAAGTATAATAATTACAGGTTGGCTTTGTCTTTAATTAACGTCTACTTTAAGCCAATCATGAATTATAAGAACGATTTGATCAAATAATTTGTATTTTCTAGCTAGCTATGAGTTAGGGTGTGTTGAATGATTAGTAGATGAAGTTTCTTCTCGCAAGCTTGTAGCCCATGCGAGAGAGTCTGAGACTACAAGGGAATGGTAAATTAATGCTTTTGTTAACCTAATACTATGAAACAAAACAAGCATATACAACCAAGAGGTTTCCTAATTAACTATCGAATTCAAGTTCTTGTTTTGTTGGCGTTACGTGTTTGTAGAAGCAATATCCCTATATTTTGGTATCTTGATAGATTGTTTTACCACAAGCTTGCTTGAGTTACAAACTTTCAAAGTTATAATTCTGGTTTTAACTGTAAGCAATAGAGTGTATGAAGAGGAAGTGGTCGTGACGCTATACTAAAGTGCCCTTAATTTACGCTAGTTGTATTTGCATATAAACTATGTGTTTGAAGGGCTTTGTGCCTTGATCTTTAAATAAATTAGTGAAAATCGGTGAAAGACCTACCCCAAAACATAAATATCTGAATGATCATCAAGGGGAGAAAATCATCCGGTTTAGCTCAAGATGGTAGGTGCTTTTCCTCCAACATTCCGTAGAGACAAATATTACGTATAAAGAAAGCATGGGGTAGAGAATTTGGTGCGGTTGGCATAAAAGGATGGGAAAAATACAGGATTTACTAGATATTAAAGTACCGAAATTGTTCTCAAGGGGAAGAAGATGATGCCTTTGAAGAATTCTGACTTCTGATCGTGTTGTAGGAACATAAGTTTGGACCAGAGAATGCTACATGCCTAAAGACATATGCTGTAATGAAGTCTGGCATGAAAAATGTGGGATGAATCGGCGTGATGGTCAATTTGCGACCAAAAAGCATTGAAACGCATTGTAAGTTCTACCATGTTTGTACTCAACTCAAGTGAACTTAACTTCTACGAAAGCAAATCATATGAAATGTTTCTTTTGTTCTAGGATGATTACTCTGCAGCTGCCAGTGCTCAACATCCAGATGGTGAGTGGGAGCAGCAACCACTTGATGGAGCAATACTTTACAACACCAATGGTGGCTTGCCCCATGGCCGTGTACCAATAGGGAATGGTCTTTGTCAAGAAGGTGAAGTTCTACTAGCAGCTAAATCAAGAAATATCGAGCCATCCAATTCCACCTCATATCGTAATGTGCTTCGACATAATCAAGAACTACTCAGGACACAAGAAGTTCACCGCCAAATGATGGTGGTAACATTGTTAATACCTCATATCACAAATGCTTTCAAGTATATTCTTTACGTCTTCATATATAACCATAACCATATCTGTTGAGTACATCGAGTTGTGAGAAGAAATTATACAATTTAGTCTAAAAATGTAGAGACTTAACTAGCTTTGAGCTGTGCTAGTATAAAGTAGGTTCAACTTATGAAGTATGAAAGATATGGAGGGAACAATTCCTCCAAAATCTCTTCGTTCCACAAGGCTAAGGACTGGTCCTACAGGCTTTTAGATTTCTCTGCCGCCTTCCACTTAGTTTCTATTTGGCATTGTAGTGGCATTGTAGTGGCTTTTTTCCATTGACCTAGATCTGTAGTTTGGGAATTTGGTGGCCTACTTGAACTGGTCGGACAAGTTCGGTCATCTACAGTACAATTTACTCTAATTTATACCTAGTCATTTTTAAGGTCAGTTTGGTCTTGTTTTGCACTGTTTTGTGGGCTTATGTGTGAGCTTGCGCTTGTTTTATCTCCATATTTATGTATGGGCGATTCATGAATGGCTGTGTCCTAGGGCTAATGGGTAATCTATACAAACACAGGGCACCTCAAGGTTTTGTTGTAGTAGTATGCAAAGCCAAACCTATAAATTTCAGGAGCATTGCTATTTGTATATAGGGTAAGCACAACTGCACAACCACAACTTAGAGCATCAGTTTGTGTAACAAGCAGGTGTGCATAGCTCACAATAAGAAGATCACCACCAACCGCCTAAATCTTGTTCTCCCAAGTAACAAGCGGTAGTGAGTGAATAATGTTCACTTAAAAGAAATCTTCTTTGAGATAATTGAACATACCTCATCGGTTTGTGTAACAAGCGGTGTGCATAGCTCCTCACAATAAGATCACCAACCCTTAATTAAATCATGTTCTCCCAAGTAACAAGCGTTAGTGAGTGAATAGTGTCCACTTAAAAGTTCTTTGTGATAATTGAGCAGACCTTAAGGCCAATCATGATTTACATGTTTATTATTTACCAATGCCATTGTTTTTTATAAAGGGTGTTTCCACCCCTGGGTGGGATTTGAACCCGCTTTTTCATGCTTTGTTAAGTTGGGTTCATTTAAATCTAGAGATAATGCTTCGGGTTACGAGGACATACATGAAAGGATTACGGAAAGGATTGGTTCAATTAATCTTTGTCATATCATATGTTTTCCAGTTTTTCTTTTGATAAATTGATTGGGATTTGGGAAGGGTGAGAGCAAAGGAGGCATTAGAGAATGAAGAGTGGCGAATAGAGTTGGTTCTTTGTGAAGGTTATCCATTTTCTTGAACCATCGAAAAAAAGCTGAAGTGGATAGTTGGCTTTTCCAATGATCTAATCTGATATTGCAAACATGTATTTTATAGATAAATTGTTAAATACAAACCATGTAAATTTATTCTAAAGAAAACTGAATTCAATGCGAGCTTGGAATATGATATTTTATTTGGCAAATGCAAATACAGAAGTAATGTGAGATCATGTTTCAAACTACCTTTTTTTTTTAATCTGGCTTTATGGTCTCCTTGTTACACAAACTGATGCTCTGAGTTGTGGTTGTGCAGTTGTGACAAATAATTTCTATGAGCATCATGCCCGTGCTACTTTTTTATTGGTTGCCTGTCTTCTCTACAACGTTTCTTCTGACCATGTTGTCCGTTGTCTGCATAGTCACATGAGGCTGCTGATTCATATGTTAGGATCCTGCTAGAAAGCCAAAAATCTAACCTTGTAAAGTTTTCAAATGTAGATGCTTTTCCGGAAGATGGGTGAAGAACCACCACGGAGATCTTTGTCAGGCAGTGAAACATCTGCACAATCACATGTAAGAATACTTAGCAACTAAAATTATTCCCAATACTACAAATAATATCTCATAGAAAGTTACAAGGTTGTCCAAATCTCTATCATTTGGAGTAGTTTGGACTAGACACTAATACTTTTCGATGCATCGGAGTGACAACAAGCGAGGCGAGAGTGAGCGAGTGGACTCATGTAGAGTGTTCTATCACATTTGCTTAACCTCAATCCCAATTAGTTATATATTCATGGTAAGGTGGTATTAGGCTTGTTTAGAATTTTTGTCCATGAGTGCAATTGTTTTTAAAAAAAACAGGCTTGTTAAAGATTTCGATTGCTCTAGCTCTTCTTTTACCAATTATAATGGTTCTAATTGTGCTTAGGCAGACTTATAATGCTAGTGTTCAGTGGGTTGTTTTAGCTCTTCTGTTAGCACTTCTAATGGTTTTAATTGTGCTAAGGCAGACTCATAATGTTGGCCTACTCTATTCATCTTACAGGAAGGGACCAGGACTGGGACTGGATCCTCCCATGTGGGCTCAGCACCGAATGACAATGCCATTGATGGCAATGATGCTAACATTGATGGCAACAACTGCAATGCTGACATTAATGGCGGCAACAACAATGATACCAACAACATCAACCGCGACGGATGCAACTAATTGTCTACATGAACTTTCATGGTGTCTTGCTAGCTCTTTTGAATAGTTGAACATGGTATTGCTGCACTTTTAGATGTACTTACATGACTTGTATGTGATATTAGTCTTTAGGTGTATTGTGCTAGTACTGGACTTTTAGATGTCTTTTGTGCGGATTGCTTTCTACAAGTGAACCTTATGGATGGTACTGGGCTTGAAATGATAAGTTTGAACTTCTTATTTGTGTATGGAGTAATGCATAGATGTGTATTGTGAATTATATGATGTATGGATGTGTATTGTGAATTATATGATGCGTGAATGTGTATGAATATGTGAATTGACAATTTTTGCTAGTGGGCTGCCAGAATCATAATTTTGTTGACAGGAATTGTGTCATTTTGGCTTTGGTTTGACACCGCGAAAACCAATTTCCTGACGGGCCAAAACCATCACGAAAATGCTTTTTGTTGACTGTAATGGAAAAACGGTCGTTTAATATACTTGATGATATGATTGCCCGTCATGTAAACTAGATACTGACGGGCCAAAACCGTCACGAAAATTCTTTAGTTGACGATAATGGAAAAAACCGTCAAGTTTTATATACTTGACAGTAACGGTCGCCCCGTCAGGTATATAAAACCTAACGGGCCAAAACCGTCACGAAAATTCTTTTTGTTGACGGTAATGGAAAAAACCGTCAGGTTTTATATACTTGACGATAACGGTTGCCCGTCATGTAAACTACATACTGACGGGCGAACCGCGAATCGAAAATGATTTTTGTTGACGGTTATTTCAAAACCGTCAGGTTAATGTTTCTTGACGGGTTTTGCCCGTCAGCAAATATTTTCTTGACGGTTAATCATCAGACAAATTCAATTTTCCCGACCACCCAGACCTGAGGGTATTTTCCTGACGGCTAACCGTCAGGAAAATAAAACCTGACGGTTTTTTCTATTTTCTTGACGGTTTTCAACCGTGGGGAAAAACCCCTTTTCTAGTAGTGGATGGTGCACCCCAAAAGAGCTTTGTTGTATTAGCCATTATATAGATGTGATAAAGTTCTCTAATATTAAAACATACAAAATATTATTTGCGTGTTCATATTCTAGGCTTTCAACCACTTAAAAAGTTCACCAAAATCAAGGGCTAATTGGAAACATCATTCCTATGTGTTTGTCTAATTTAAGAGATTGATATGCCATTATATAGATGTGACAAAGTTCTCTAACATTAAAACATACAAAATATTATTTGCATGTTCATATTCTAGGTTTTCAACCACCTAAAAAGTTCACCAAAATCAAGCGCTAGTTGGAAACATAATTCCAATGTGTTTGTCTAATTTAAGAGATTGATATGGCATACTAAATTTCTCTGTGTGTTACAGTACTTCCGCCTGAAAAAGGATCCATCCTTGGGGAGAATGTAACACCCCACCCTTTAGTACCACATTGCTAGTTTACCTTGAGTTACATTAGCATATAATACCTGGATAACATATCAAGTGAAAAATGAACACTTTTTGTGAAAATAGTACAAATTTCAATAAAATCAAACATACATGTTTTCAAAAAAAATATCAAAACATTGTCAGCTATAGGCAAGGACATGTTCTATATCCATGCAAAATTTAAAAAAGAAACTCCAACCCGTTTGTGAGATACAAAAAAGAAAATACGATGTGTAGTAGTGTGAAACAGTCATAAACAGTAATTGACAATGTTACATGTTATTTTTGTCTTTTGTGTATCTCACTAGCGGGGTCAATCTTTTTCTTGAAATTTTGCATTGATATAGACTATGCACTTACCTATATCTGACAATTGTTTGATAATTTTTTATAACTTGTACTAGCACTTTTAGGTGAATTTGCACATTTTCACAAAAGTGCTCATTTCCATCTGATATGTATTCTAATACCTGTTGGCCCAAATCGTAGCACTCCCTGGTTACCCCTTTTTCACGTAGTGAGGACGAAAGACTAGGTTAGGTGCTACGCAAGCGTGCCCGTCCCATGTGGGGGATGGGCTTTTAGTGAATTATGGGCCATTGGGTGTCACAGATGATACCAAAACATCAACCCTCACTGTGTGGGCCGCATGTGTGTGGCCCTATAGCGACACATGGCATAGGTCATGCATGGAGGGGCATTGCTGGCCATTGCACGCTACCGAGGGCGTGAGCCCTTTAATAGGGGAGAATGTAGCACCCTACCCTTTAGTACTAAATTGCTAGTTTACCTTGATTTACACTAGCATATAATACTTGTTGGCCTAAGTCGTAGCACTTCCTAGTTAACCTTTTCGGGTGAAGCGAGGACGAAAGCCTATGTGATGTGCTACGCATGTGTCCCCGTTCCGCTTGGGGTAGGCTTTTAGCGAATTTTGGGTTACAATGTGTTTGAGATTTATCTATTATTATTATGAATGTTGAGAAGATGATTATCATATATAGAGGTTTAAAACACAAGAAATATCTTGTATGCAACGCAATTCATGATATAGGAAATAATGGGAAGAGATGAAAATGTTCAAAAAATGGAGTTAACAATGATTGTATGTCTCGATGATCTTGTCTCCATGACCCATGAACTTATGTAGATTGGGGTGAAATAATGTGATGCAGGGATCATCGAGCTTAAGACTGAGAATTTATCCATTGTGAAGTTTTCCTTAAACCCAATTTCTTGTTCATCTACCGTCATCCTTTTGGATTTCCGGTTGGTCATAAGTACTAGTATCCCATTGCGCACATTTGCGCGCCAGGGCAACAGTACAACGAAAAAAAATTGCTGAGCCAATTGGTTGTATGCAGAAGTACTATGAAAGGTATGAAAGAGTAATATAGTGTTTGTGCTGTATTTGATACCTAATTTTAGTGCAAAACAAAGTGGTTCCTTTTAAGGATAAGGACATGGTCGATCAGTAACAAACCTTCTTTTGGTAAGTCGAGGCATCATGGGCACCTTTTGGTGATTCACTGCAGAACATTGTAGAACAATACTTCAGTAAAAGGTAATAGACTGCAGAGAATTTCTAGAGTTGTTCAACAACATTTTTTAGGAAGCAGTAAGCAATAAATCTGAAAGCTCAATGTGACATAATGGAAATCTAAGTCTACCAGGGTGGAGTTCTTAGGACTCAGGGTCAATCAGCATACCTTTCTCTCCACCAAAGAAGAGCTTCCAAAAGAGGCAAAGTTGTGTGCCTAGCAACCATGGCAAGTGAATCAAATACTTGCCCATAGCTTGGATCAGATGGCCAGAGGTATTGCCCATCCTACTTATTTGTCAAAAAAAAAATTAGACTTGGATATATTTTACGTTATACATCTAGCATTTTCCCTAGTGAGTGTTGACATAGCTAGTATAATTTGACATCATGCTCATTTGGATGGTACAAACACGCCTAAAGAAAACAAGACGATATCGAGCCAAGTTGTGCTTCTATGCTGTCCAAAAAAGTGAAAAGTACAAATCCTAAAGTTGTATTGTTAGCAATGTTGTACATCGCGACAACCTAAAGTATTGAAAACTACACAGTAGGGGGGGAAAACCAAATTATCTCATTCATTTCAGTCATGGACCACCAATGACAGCACAAAATCATTTCATGTTTGAAGAGATGATGGTTGGGGTATTTAATACCCCGGTACTTAAGCAAGACTAGCATGTCACCTAAGTACAACCTATAACTAGTATTACCATATATTTACTAGGGTGACATAGAATAATGGAATCAAATATCAATGGATGGCATATTAATTAATTAATCAACAAATGGGTATTTAACAACCTTAAGCTTTAACATATATTTGATTAAAGAATTAAAGCATGCAATTTTTGGTAATTTAAATGAATATAATTTACATAAAATGTAGGATCAATATGTTCAAAGTATTGACTCACCTTGGATATAGGTAAGAGGGTCTTGATAATCTCATGATTGATCGAAGTGGAGATCCTCCGCGTCTTCGAATCCTAATCGGACGAATGCACCGGAAAAAGGCACAAGAAGAAAGAAAAGAAAATAAATAATAAAGAACAATAAATGAACTCCAAATTAAACAAGACCTATGCCATTAGCAATATCTTGAATTTACAAAATTTTAGAAATGAATTTCATAATTTTTGGAGCTATGACAGAGGAGAACGTGATTTACGAATTTCGGAAGGGAATAGAACCCTAAAAAGAAAACCAGAAAAAGGGGGGAGAGAGAAATGAGCTAGCGGTGGGGCCCACGGCTCAGCCTCACAGGCACATGGACACACGGGTGGACCAAGTCCACGCCGGACGCACGGGCATGTGGTGGGCCGGCTGGGGTCGGGCCCACTTGTCATCCGGGAGAGAGAGGGGGGTTAAGCATATGACAGGTGGGGCCCACCCGGTTCATTCCCCATTCGATTCAACCGGCCACAGTGCAAGGGGATTAGAGGGCAGCTCGGGTAGATCAAGGGTAGTGGCGGCACCGACGGGAGGAGGCGTCGGGAGGTGGGCTAGCTGGCGTAGCGGATTCTAGTGGGAGCAGGGAGGCCAGGAGCGACAGTGGTGGTGTTGGAAGCACACGGTGGTGGCGGGGTGGCTAAAGGCGGCAGCGGGCACCACAGGCACACAAGCTGTGGCGGTGCCAGCGGCGGAGTGGTGATCCGAAGGAGGTGGGGCGCGCACGAGTTGCGCACCGCCAATGGGTTCCTGTGAGCCGGCGGGCGGCTTAGGGTGGCAGCGGCGGTCCAGCGGCGGTCGGAAGCGAGAGAGATGGGCGCCGAGCAATGACGTCTTGGTGAAGGGAGGAGGGGAACGACATCCTCAGCGTCGGGGGCTCACGGTGACGGGGTCGCCGATGGTGGAGGCTCACTGGAGCAACTGAACGACAAGGAGGCGGCGTGGCCGACAATGGGTGCTCGGCTCCGGCTCTACTTCGAGGAAGAAGGTGAGGTGGGGAGGGGGAGACAAGGGGAGTGCATTGGGGGCTTTATAGCCGGCGAGGACGTCTTGGAGCCGTTGGAGAGGGGCTCGGGCATGCGCGCGATGTGATGATGGCGGCCAAGGCTTGTGCAGGCTTTGCGTGCGGAGAGGACAGGGCAGGGGCAATGTCAGGGAGGTGTGCGCGGCAGAGGCGGCCAGAGGAGGTAGCGTGAGCGGAGCTGGTGGTGTGCGCTCAAGGGAGGAAGCGGTAATTGTGGGCGATAGTCTTCTTGTGCACGCTGCGATGCTGCAGTCTGTGTGTGGATATCTTCGGTGATGGTGTGCGTGGTAGCGCCGAGATTTGTGATGTGGCAAAGACGAGGCGATGGTGTGCAAGTCCGCGGTGGTGTGCGCGCAAGAAGAAAGGAAGAGGGAGCGGCTCGACGGCCTTGACCGGATAAGAAGCAGCACGGGGGGGTGCTGCTAGGCCAAGGGAGGCCAAGGTGACCAAATGGGGAAAGGGCTGGCTGGGCTAGGTAGGAGTTGGACTGAGCTGGCCAAAGGGGAAGGAGAAGTGGGCTAAGCCCAAGGGGAAAATGAGCTGAGCCCAACTGAAAGGAAGACAAGGTAAGAAACAGGCCCAAAATCCTGAAAAGAGAAATTCAAATACAAATTTGAATTCCGAAGTTGCGAAAAGGTTTGAAACACAAACCTGAGCTAAAAGAAGAAAGGAGATTTTCAAAAATTGTTTGCTAATTTGAAATACGAACGAAAAACAAAAACCAAAAATAATTACTATTCTCGTTTTCAAAAACGGGATGTTACATTTCCTCACTATTTCGTGCCCTCTCTGCCATTCCTCGACTAATTAGCAATTGCAACGAACCTTAAAGGTTTAGACAATTTAAACAGCACTATCAAATCCTCATCTCTTTCCCCCTCTCTTCCTGTCCACCAAGCCTAATTCGTCTCTTCTCAACCTTTCTGCGGTTGTTTCATCACTATTTTGTGCCCTCTTTGCCATTACTCGACTAATTAGCAATTGCAACGATCCAGAAGGCCGTGAAGAAAAAATCGATGTTGAGTCCTGCCTTGGTGAGATGAAGTCAAGAACCTTACCACCTCTTGTCTAAACCAAAATCGATGCCTCAATTCCCCGTTTCCAGAAAAATCCACATGTAATCACGAATATGAACAAGCAGTTAACAACAGTAACTAATAAATGGAGGTGGACTCACCCCGGCCACGGAGGTTTTGTGTGGTAGGTTGCAGCCACTACAGATGCACGGATGGTGAAGGGCCGGAGCATGGTGAATTGGGCGAGCATGGCTGAGACAATGGTGGTGATGGCTCGTCGCGTGGGAGGGAAAAGGGATTGTAGGCATCTACTGAGAGGAAGAGTTCTAGATCACGAGGACAGAAGGGGATGAGGGGGCAGCGGGGGCAGCACGAGCGAAGGGGAGGAGGCTTGTGGCAGGGAAGGCATGGGCAACGCAGGCGAGGAGGCCCCCGTCGTGACAACGACAGCGGCGGCTCGTTGCGTGGGACGGCGCAGGGATTGTAGGCAGCTCCGATGCGGTGCGAGAACGAGGTGGGATAGCCGATCTGGCTGGGCATGTAGGGAGAGGTAGATCGCAGGCGGCGCCAGCTACGGCAAAGAGGGGGCGGCGAGGACGGAAGCGGAGGAGGGGACAACGAAGGCGGCGAGGACGAAAGGGGAGGAGGGGACAGTGAGGACGGCGCGGGCGAAGGGGAGGAGGCCTATGGCAGGGGTAGCACAAGCGAGGAGGTGTCCACAGAGGGCAGAACGGGCAAAGGGAGAGGCACCACGCGAGGGCGTGGGTGATGCGGGAGAACGCAAAGGAATCGAAGGAGAGCGAAAAAGTGAGGAAATCGGATGGCCATGACAAAACCAACGTGGAATCGGACGGGGGAGGGAATTCAAGATGATGTCCAATACCAGTACTTTTACGAGCCTATGAATAAATTTATGCAGACGTACGTGTCTATCGGTATCTCTATATGTACTACTTACTGTTTTGCTGTACTGTCACTTCAATTTCTTCGTTTGTTTTCTTACATTTTAAGTTCAAACGAGCTTACATTGCATAATAAACAGTTGTGTATATACTATTGTAAATAATGTGATTTTAGCAAACTTTCATTATTAATTCTAGCAAAAATAATAGACATTATAGCATAATTCCAGCAGTTTTTAAATGAAAAAAATAAACATGTACACATGTAATTTCTCCAAGTCATTTAAAATCAAAAATATGCTCAAAAATATCATGTGTACTACCAAAATTAGCATAGAGCCAATATTTATTAAATTGATGATTTCTTTCAGAAGACTAGTTGCCACTACACCATGGCATAGCATTAAGGGCAATTAACTGCCGGGGAAAAATGGATTAATGGCAAAACATCTGCCGGGAATATCTAAGAGATTAAAGGTCACGTTATCTGCTGGGAATAATTATTGTTTAGAACAACTCATCTGCCGGGAATAATAAAAATTTATCTACAATATATCTGCCCTAAAAAAACTCTACTAGGTCATTGTAGCTACCGAGAATAATAGAACCTTTGGCGGTAGCGCAGTGGTGAAATTTTTTCACGGGCGCCAAAATGCTTGCACTGCTGCCACAGCATCCCCAATCCCTAATTTCTTCCGACGACCCACCTCCCCGCCGCCCACCTCTCCCAGCGCTACCTCCTCTCCTCGACCACCCTCCTCTGGCGCCGCCCCACCTCCCTGGCCCTCGTCCCAGCGCCGCCCCTCCTCCCTAGCCCGCCGCCACACCCAGCGCCATGGTCCGCGCCCTTAAATGCCCGAGCCAAGCCCCCGCCCCACGCTAGGTCGCCGCCCCCGCCGCCATGGGCCTCACGGCCGACTCACCACAGCACCTCCCACTCCTCGGCGCTTCCCGGTGAGTTCCCACCAATCTCCCACTCGTGCTTCCCTAACCTTTTCTCTATGCCCTCCAGTGCGTGACTACTCCCTCCCGGCTCGGCCGCCACACACACATCGCTGGACCCGCCTCGGCATGGGGTTCCCCTCGGCGCCTCCGGGACACGGTAGGAAGATGGACCCTCCCGATTCTGCTTGGCCACCCCAGACGCCGTCGTCCCCTCACTCACCGGCCTCGGCTCCACCATGACCAAGGGCAAGAAGCTCATCACTTGTTTGATGGAATGCTCGAGGCGGCTATTCCTTGATCTTGCCTAGCGATGAGGTAACTACATTATAGGAAATATTTCGCATGCCCCAGATGTGATGAATGATGCCATTGAGAAAGGGTATTCTGTAACTGCTAAATATCTGTAATACCCAAATTGGTGCATATTCTTGTAAGCTAAAGATGGCAATAGCTCAAAGTATTTTGATGAAATGGTTTTTCAGTGTAAGCTAAAATTCACTACACTTTTCAGTGTTTTCATTGATGATTTAGTGCACGAAGTGATGAAAATTACGCCCATGCTTTGTGTGCAACTACTTGAAATCTATTAGTCTACCGCCCATTCAACCTACCGGTACTCTATTAGCGATGGATTATTTTCCTGGTTTGGATACTTGATATGTTGGGGGTGTGGGGCAACTAGTGCTTTGAAAAAGTTGGATGTCTCTAGGTTTGAAGATGGGGCATTAACACTTTCTATCATTTTGTGCCTTTCCTTGTAGTGCTGCCCTCAATACGGAGCACCAACAATCATTCCCATGGAGGTTTTGGAGGGCGAGGTGGTAGAGGCCCACCTCTTCTTCCGAGGCCAGAGGCCATCGAGACAACATAACCCGGCTATGGGAGGTTTTCACATGGAAATGGGCGTAATGTTGAAGGTTTTGTTTGAAATGAAGCTTAATAAGAGTGAAGAAACTTTATCTAGGAAAATTTGTTGCTTTTCGGGAGGTGCATAGTATTACTGTGTTCTTTTGTTTTTCATTTAATGTCTTTGATCTCAATGGAGCCATGTCCTTTGTTACTCATGCGACCTTGTGAGATCGCATGCTCTGGCCGTGTAGAGGGTGGGGATGTGTATTTTGATGATCGCAACTTGGTAAGATGTCAGATTTGTTGAATCTTGATATCAATTTCACTTCCTTTTAGTTCATCTCTATGTTAAATTTTTGTTTATGTAGTATGTAACCACTAGTTTTTGGACTTTTTAAAAAAAGTTTTGCCTTAAAATTTGGTACATTGTACTAAACACCCTTATTTCTTTTAGAGGCTCTTCAAACATAACATTTGTGACTATGTTGGTGAAAATCTCAATAAAGGATTTGAGTCATTTATAGAGAAAAGAGGTACTTCCTTCGTAACTCATGTTGTTCTTTTCTACATTTTGTTGATATTCTGACTCTGTATAATGTAGAATCTGTTGTTATCTCTGTTATGCCTCGCAAACTTTACATTTCTATTATCATAGATTTAGTAATTAACTTACACATGAAAGGTCATGATAGCATGACACCTTCCCTTGTTCTATATGGTAGATATAAATGTTTTATATTGCACTAGGTCTTGAAGAACCTTGGATTTGCTACATGTACACGGATGCATAATTTGGAATTGTATGTTAGAGTTTGTTGGATTCTGATAGACCAAGAGTCATGATTTCCTTTCCCAATATGACATGATTTAATGTGCTTTCCTTTCCCAATATGACATGATTTAATGTGCTTTCTTTCCTTTATTTTCACGAAAGTGCAACATGAATTGCTAACTCAATATGCAAGCCGACTTTTGGAGAAGGAACATTCGCATGTCATGCATTGCTTCGTGATGACAAGGTTTCATGGAGAAGCTCATCCATCAAACAAAAAGTTAGATCTGGGCATCTTTGTACTCATGTTTCATTCCATTAGTGTAGTGATGAAGTTCTAGAGGCAAGGTTCAAACTTTCGAATATCTTTAATGATATCTCATAGTTTGACATATTACGAAAGATCTTTGAGACTTACACATGTTATTTAGGATATTAAATTCTAGTTACGGTAATTCTTATATGTAGATAATCGATGGATTTGATCTCATTCTTGGAGCCGATATCTATATCCTTCTAATTTTTCTACTTAGCCGTGGTTATTTTCAATTCGATTCTTTGCCTTTCTATTCCTTATGTCATCTATCAATCGTTGTGTTTTGTGGACCTTGACTCATGACTTCTAGCAATCTAGCATTCCTGTCTCTTTGATCTTGTAGAGGCTTCTTTGTATTCAGCCGGTAAAGGTAGTTTGGGGTACTCATGGGTAAAACTTCTCAAAGATACATCGTCATCAAATTAGAAGTATTCAATAGCTCCAAATAATCGAAACATTATATCGCTAATAAACTATTTCATCTTTTTGCTAATGCTACTCTTGCTTTTTGTTGTTGAGGATGATTATGCATTTAGTTATGTGGTTAAGTATGCATCATATGCTGTAAAAGTGAAATCACTAAACTTTTGGAATGACTCTTACCTTAAATAGCTCTGTATACATCATTTGTTTAGTCATTGGAAAAAATTATAGTGTAGTTTTAGGTGCTATTGTATCTTGACTAGGGTTTTAAAAAGGTTGTCGGATGCAATGGGTGTTTCAAATGCTATAATATGCCTATGTCACTTGCATAATTTTCACTAGTACAGAAAGCAAACCAACAGTATGCAAATTGATTCCATTATGACAGAACAAATTAGTCAACCTCTTTTAGGCCTAGTTCTCTCTCTCTCTCTCTCTCCTCTCTTTAATCTGATGTGATTTTATGAGAGATCCAATTCCCTCCTATTTGAATTTTCAATAGGAGTTTCTTATAGTGGACAATATCACATTTTCATTAGAACTTAGAAATGAATATTGTACAATAAAAGGGTTCTGCATCCAGTAATATTTCAGAAATCATCGCTTGCTCATTGTTCAGGCTGCTTTTTATTTAATCATTTAATCTTGTTCACTTTGGAGTCTAGTGTCTTGTTTATGTTGTCCAAAAAACTAAACTTACGGGGCATTGTCATGTTAGGTGTAACGTCCCAAAATTTGGCTTTTCAAAAATCTTTTGAGTAGTTTAGGTCCCTGGAAAATTTCACCAATTTTATTTGAATTAATAAAGCTTAATTGGAAATTTCCTAAATTAAAAATATTTAATTTGACTAATCGAAACATTAATTAAATAAAAACCTGTGTTATTTGGCTTCCTTGTATTCCAAGGAATTTTCTGGGATTTTTCTGGATTTATTTGCTATTTATTTGGATCTCCTCGATTTTTTGGATTTTCTTTAATTCCAAAAATCTTGTTTTCTCTCTCCTGCGCACCGCTACAGTACCCGTCGGGTACTGTTCATCCGGGTCCAACGCGCTACAGTAATCGCGAATTACTGTTCATCATCGTTTTCCTGGAGCGGGTCGTCGGCCGAACGAACAGGAGCAGTGCGCGTTCGTTTGAAACTCAAAATTTCAAAATCCCATATCTTTCTCATCGGTGCACCTAAACGCGAGCCGTTTGCGCTCACGCGTCCGTGTTGATCTCCTCTTCCAATTCCCTAAATTGGTTTCCTCCGAATCATCCTCGTTTCATCGCAATCTGCGGAAAACCGAGCTTCAACCGAAGTTCTTCTCCGGCGAACTGCGCCTTCGTCCGACGTCCGCCGGCCGAACCGTCTGCGGCGTTGGCTTCGCGTCGTCGTCCTCTACGTCATGCTTCCTTCCCCTTCGCCCGAAGATCGCCGGAGCACCGTCGGCCATGTCGAGCCATGACGTTCCTCGAGCCCCTCGCTTCCTCGGTGAGTTTCTCTAAAATCCGATCACGTCATCTCGTGCCCCTCGTTCATATCTATCTTTCCCCTCTTTTAGATTCAAGTTTCATCAACCGTGCGCTGAGAATCGAGCGTTCTCTCTCCTCTTGTACGTCGTCCTTCTCCGGCCAATTACTCCGCAACCGTTGATCCCCTGCCTTCAACTCCACCACCGTTGGGTTCGCATCGCCGCGTTCTACGCCGTGCTCACCTCCCTTTTCGCAGAGCATCGCCGGAAGCGTTACGCGTCCGTGAGGCCGCCATGGTCGCCGTTCTTGGCGTCGCTGCCGTCGCATGGAGCCGAATCTTGATGTCTGGACCGCGTCATCATCTCCGCCTCGTCGTTTCCTTTCCGTTTTGCCCCTTCGCCGCCGCCGCGTCGCCTCCGGCCGCCGGCCACACCATGCGCCCTAATGAGCCTGTGTACTGTTCATGTTTTGGTCCAGTACGAGTTTTGGGTTCGGTTACTATTGCTGCTCTCTATATCTTCTTGGCTGGTTCTTCTCTGATGTTCCTCCCTGATTCTTTCTTAAGTCATTGCTTTTCCATCTCAAGGCCAACAGTTGTTGCCATTGCATCAAAACCAACCTCTGTGCAGTTCGGTCTCTATTCTCTGTTCTTTTCTTTTGATCGGTTGCTCTGCTAATTCATCTCTCTCTGCCAGGATCCAGCCAAGCCAGACAACTCCCTTCTCTCAGGTTTCTCTAATCTTCGCCTTGCCACTTCATGCCATGCGCCCGAAGCAGCAGTGGGCTTTGCTTTTTTTCCTATCACGTTGCATCTCTCTATAGTTTCTAGTCCTTGGTTAATCCTTCTCTATCATCCTTGTTCCCTGTTAATTCTTTCTCTAATCCTAGCTTGCCATCTCCTGTAAGCATGCCAATTCCATGCGCCATGAACAAGCCGCATGCACCCTGTCCTCCCTGTTAATTTTCCTTCTCTATTCTGTTTCTCTGCTGCTACGTTGGCCTTCTTTCTACCTCTGTGTCATGCTGGTCCCAATTGATCTCTGCCACTTTCTGCCATGCAAGTGCACAACTCTATGCCAAGCCGACGCTGCCATGTGCATGAACCGGCCAACAGCTCCCTGCTGTTCTCTGTTGTTATTTCGGTTCCCTGCGCTCTGCGGTTTTCTTCTGATAATCCCTTTGTCTCCTTATCTGATGTGTAGTTCCCTTTTGTTATTCAATCCAAGACACACATTCAATCCTTTCTCTCTTTCTTGTTTGCTCTCTATGACCATTGGGTCCCATATGTCATACAAGAGACTATATATCTATCTCTCTCTTACGTGTTGACCCCATATGTCATCCTTCCAATTAAAACCCTAGTTTAGTTCTCTCTCTTACATGCGGGTCTCACATGTCAGTCAACCCTAGCCATGAGCTTGGTCCACCGTGGACTAGCATATCTCTGTGGACTTGGTCCATAGACCTGTGGCCCACATATCAACCCTAATCATATTTTCGGAAATTCATTTAATTTCTGATATTCAATTATCCAGTTGGTCCCACATATCATTCACTACCCTTGTCCCCTCTCACTTACCAGTAGACCCCACTTGTAAGTATCCAATTCTTTTTATTTTATTTAATTCGAAGGAATATTCTTCGAATATTCTTTTCTCTATCAATTTCATCATTTCATGTGATCTTTCTAAGCTCACATCGTTTGCATCCGAACTCCGATTGAGTCCATTCAAATTCCTAAATTCATCTCAATTCTTTATCTACCTTTCAGTACCATTCAATTTCAGTTTGGAGTTTATTTGAGTTGTCTTTTTGAATTTAGTTTGTTTTTGCGCTTTCTTTCTCGTTAGACGTTGAAGTCACGGAATCGTCCGAAGGAGCTGAAGTTCAAGGAAGTTGAAGATCGAAGTTAATTCAAGATCGTCATTGCTCTAGCAAGGCAAGTTGTACCTTTGATCATATTGAATCGGTGTTCTAAAAGTATCTTGATTCAAATTATTGCATTTACTTTAAGTATTTATTTAAATGCTTTTGGGTTTAGTTAATAATCCAATTTGTTATAACCTCCTTGCCTAATTGATATGTCGTAATCTTTTGTCACCCTAGCTTGGTTATTTATTAGTTGGTAATATTGTAGCATCAACGTGGGTTGGTTAATGCGATTAGATTGCTTAGCCACGCCACGAATCACTGTTCATGTAATGTTGCAATTATCAACTTGACTAAGTGACTATGGAACTATGTGATAAAAGCGTGTGTACTATGTGTCTTTGTGGCATATGTTGCACTTAAATCAGCAAAATTGGTAAAAGGATTTGGGTGAGGCAAGGGGTGAATCTTGTGTGAAATGGTGGGTATCGTGTGTGGTGTGTGGATAATAATAATCTGTGTGTCTATGTGGTTTAGTTAGGATGTGGAAGTCTTGCCTTGGTCAATTAAGGACCTCACCATGTGCTCCATTGAATGAGCCTCTGTCGACCACATACTGTTTTGAGGCAGGCCTAGCATAGTAAGATAAGGTATCAAAATGCTTTGTTGTGATCACCGATCCAGATTGATTGCATCTTGTGGGTAAAGTGTACAAACTCTGCGAGTGTAATTTAATCTATTGAATAGCGCGTCATGTGGTCATGGACAATGCTCGGGATTTGACACTAGGGTAGATTTTCATAAAAGCGTGTGGGAAGGGAGGCATGTGGTTTAAATCATCCACTATGTGAATAATCTGTTAGGGTTGTGTGTGTCTTTGTGAAATCAAACTGTTAAATTATTCTTGTCTATTTGTTTTACTTGCTTTCAATCTATTATTTGTATTCAATTGCAAATGTTGCATTTACGCAAAATAACCACGAATGCCATTCCTTTGGAATAAGCTGCATCTATAAATTGCATTTACGTGGTATGACTTGCGAGTATCGGTGTGTACTCACGCTTGCTTTGACGAATCAGCGAAGTGAAGGAATCGCCATCAACAAGGTCTACTTGAGGATCGTGGAGAACTAGGTCGCGCCCCACCGGGTGCTGTGGGCATATGGATGGGCTTCACCGAGTTATCCGTTTCGTTCATTGCAGACTTCATTGAGCTTTTTGCCTTCTAAGGCATTAGCGTAAGCTTTGACCTTGAGGTCTTTACTCGATGTTTATTGTTATTTGCCTATTTATTGGTTATCTTTGTATATGGAATTGATATTTCACCGATGTTGTCCTTTGTGTGCACTAAGCGTGATCTGGACTAGTCACGATATACAGAGGGTCGAGTGTATTTTTGGGTCCCGACAGAGGTGGTATCGAGCCATATCGTATGTAGGTCGTGACCTTAGTTAGAATGGCCGTTTTTAAGGAAAACTTCAAAACCTATTTTACAAATGAAAAATCTTAATGATGTGCTATTCTCATCTTGTCTAGCTTCTATACTCTTCCAGTCTATTCCGTTCTCATCTATATTCTTATTCACCGTTTTGAGTATTAAATTGGACTCGCTTCCCTCATAACTTCTATAGTTGTCGTGATCTGTACCAAATATCTTGGTGGATACCCAAGAGCTGTTTTGAGCAACCCTTTGAAGACCATGCAACCACCAACAACAACACATCAATATCTCTCCAAGTGTTCAAGACAAGTTCGTCACAAGAATTAAAGACCAAGAAGAAGTCCTACGTCACCCCCGCCTTTTCCAAGATTCGCCTTCAAGGATCGCAAGCATTCAACGTTTGATGAAGACCGTAACCAGTTCGAGTTTTCTTCAGACCAGCCATATAGGATAAATCAGCTTTGGTTCCTCCCGTGTGTTGAGCCAAGTCACCCAGTTAAGTTAGAGCTTAATCGACTAGACGATTAGTTTTTCATCTTCTTTCTCTTGTGTGTAGTTTGTCTGTGTGTTCTGTGCTTCTTAATAGCTTTCCGGCTATTTGTGTTTCTTAGTGTCCTTGGGTTAAATCTGCTTCCCCTGGTAGATTGTCTTCCCTTACCTTGTGCTTCCCTCTCATCTATTAGCCCTGGTCAGCCAGTAGATGAAGAGCCTCGATGGAGCCAACCTTGTCGATAATCTTGAGGCGGCTGTACATTTCGATTCCGTCAATCCCAATGAGCAGTTGCTAATCTGCCTAAGTAGCGAGATCCAATCATGGAACATTTCTTGGTAGTTCAGACCCAATTCATGAACACAATGATGCAGAACAGGAATAACATGATGACCCAGCAAAATCAGACCACCGTTGCCTTAGTCAATTTGATGAATCAGAATGATCAAGCAAGCCATCGCCCGTCGCCACAAATGTCGATGCGAGGCGACGATAACCGACAACTATCTTGGCGCCCGAGGTGATGCATCGGACCGAGCGTTCTCGCCACGAGAATCAGCTTATGCCAACGACGATGCAACCGCCGGATAGTAGTAACCTCTGTGGTGATGCACGACTCGTTGCCATCCCAACGGCACGCCCTCAGCCCAAGTTGGCGAAGTTCATGAGGACCAAGCCACCTGTCTTTGAAGGATCAACCGCACTCAAGGATGCAGAATCCTGGATTCGCACCATAGAAGAAAAGCTAACCATTGTGCAATGCAACGACAATGAGAAAGTTAACTATGCTACTCATCAATTGGAAGGAGTTGCATTAGATTGGTGGGAAAAGTTTCGCACCGCCTATCAGGACAAGCAGACCATCACCTGGTCAGAGTTCACCGCTGCTTTTCGTCAACAGCATGCGACATCAAGCAAGATTGATCAAGAGAAACCTGATATTCAGATATCCTACACCAAATCCAGCCATTGTCATTTGAAGTGCTACCAGCCAGATAAGTCAGAAGATTATGCATGTATCCGTTGTGGAAAAATAGGCCATAGCGCCGACAAGCACAGTATCAATTGTTCCAGTTGCGAAGGAAACCATTTTATTGGAGAATGTCCAATGAGCAAGATCACATGCTTCTTATGTGAAGGCGATGACCATTGTCCAAGCCAGTGCCCCATGTACTCAGTGTTGACTTCCGCAACACAACCCGGTGAAAAATTTCCGAGCCACGATCGAGATTTAGCAAAAGAAATCAAGCCATTGTCAGTGCAAGATATGTCAGTGGAAGAATACCAAAATAGTCGTTCTACCTTGGTCTCATCAGAAAAGTCACAAGGTTCGACCCGTGTCTGTTACAGTTGTCGTAAAGAAGGTCACTACATCAACCAGTGTCCTTAGAAGAACCAGTCACTCACTCCAGAATGCCAGAAGGAATTACATCAGAGATGAACTATGACAAAAGTTGTTAAAAGAGTTTGCAGAAATGTTAGAGCAGATCAGATGATTTTCTCAGATAAAGGCAGTGTCAAATCAAGCCCATCAACTTAGCAAGTGTCAGTGTTGATTGTAAGGGAAATTGGTAGCCCAAAGTTGTGCAAAGATTTCAGTCTACCCAAGAGCTAATCTTCAGGACCTCAGAGTTAGCTTGTTTGAGTTTTGAGTAAGAATTTCAGTTTTCTCCAGAATCATCCGTGAACAAGGCGATTATCGATTAAAAATCGATGCAGTCATTTCAAGATAGCCAAGACCCTCCTCATTGTAAAGAACCGGATCGCCTAGGTCGCTGAAGTGGCCCGAATCGGTGAGAATTTCGGAAGAGTTATCGCAATAATCTATTGTTCGATCGACTAAAGTTACTTGTGGAATCCGAAGTCGGTCTTGAGTCGATCTGAGAGGATATTTGTTGAACCCTAGAGTTCAAACCGATGTTAGAAAATCAGGCTTGACCAGGCAGTTTTGTCAAAGAAATCTGCTGTTCATTCCTACTAATATCATTGAGTTTGGAGACCGAGTCGGTGAGTGGTATACAACGAGAGGTTGTATCTGACGAGAGATGGTATTCACCGAAATTGGTATAGTGTCCGATCGACAAAGATGACGGTTTGCACGAAGTGTCGGAAAAGCTAGTGTCGGGCGAGGATCGGTTTACCTCGTGTCGTTGACGAGTGCCTATGAAGCCTTGGATGCTCATTCCAATTGATCTTGTGTATCACCACGAATCAGCGGGTAGTTTGAAAATGAGTCGTGTCTTAACTCATGGTACCGGTCGAGCAAGTAAGTGTTACGTGCGAGTTTCCTACAACCCGGATGTCGGCCGGTTCGCGATTGTCACCATCCGAATTCGCGATGGTTGATTGTAAGTCATTACTCGACTAAGGCGGTCGGATCACAAAGAATGTGGATTTTGCATTAATCAAGAAACGAAGACCAAGTGTCTTAAATCCTAAAGGGATTGTGAGTAGCTTAGTTCAATGAGAAAAGCTTTGCGGGTTATCAGATTATCTGATTTTCACCCTCGCGATCATGTCTATCCTTTGGATGCTGTTAAAGATCGTGTGAAGGATTGTATGATAGAGATGAGCAGAGATGTGTCGACTGTTCATATTTTGAAGCTCGGAAGAAGAGTTAGTTGTCAACTTTGAGTTGCCGGTCGGCAGAGAATCTCATCAACTCGAAGTGTCTTTGAGCACCGATCAAGCGACTGTCAAAAGCAATCAAGTTTCAAGATGCCTTTCTGCGAAGAGCCGGTTTGTCAAGTTTGTGTTGAAGCGAAGTTGAAGAAGAAGCAAAGCGCCTGCCTCATAAGTGTTCAGAAGAGCAGTTCTATCAAAGTCAGAATCAGTTTGGAAGGCAGAAGAGAACCCGAAGGCTGAGTTCTTTAACCTATTCTATAGCCAGCCTGAATCTCGGGGACGAGATTCCTTTAAGGGGGGGAGGTTTGTAACGTCCCAAAATTTGGCTTTTCAAAAATCTTTTGAGTAGTTTAGATACCTGGAAAATTTCACCAATTTTATTTGAATTAATAAAGCAATTGGAAATTTCCTAAATTAAAAATATTTAATTTGACTAATCAAAACATTAATTAAATAAAACCTGTGTTATTTGGCTTCCTTGTGTTCCAAGGAATTTTCTGGGATTTTTCTGGATTTATTTGCTATTTATTTGGATCTCCTCGATTTTTTGGATTTTCTTTAATTCCAAAAATCCTGTTTTCTCTCTCCTGCGCACTGCTACAGTACCCGTCGGGTACTGTTCATCCGGGTCCAACGCGCTACAGTAAATCGCGAATTACTGTTCATCATCGTTTTCCTGGAGCGAGTCGTCGGCCGAACGAACAGGAGCAGTGCGCGTTCGTTTAAACTCAAAATTTCAAAATCCCATATCTTTCTCATCGGTGCACCTAAACGCGAGCCGTTTGCGCTCACGCGTCCGTGTTGATCTCCTCTTCCAATTCCCTAAATTGGTTTCCTCCGAATCATCTTCGTTTCATCGCAATCTGCGGAAAACCGAGCTTCAACCGAAGTTCTTCTCCGGCGAACTGCGCCTTCGTCCGACGTCCTCCGGCCGAACCGTCTGCGGCGTTGGCTTCGCGTCGTCGTCCTCTACGTCATGCTTCCTTCCCCTTCGCCCGAAGATCGCCGGAGCACCGTCGGCCATGTCGAGCCATGACGTTCCTCGAGCCCCTCGCTTCCTCGGTGAGTTTCTCTAAAATCCGATCACGTCATCTCGTGCCCCTCGTTCATACCTATCTTTCCCCTCTTTTAGATTCAAGTTTCATCAACCGTGCGCTGAGAATCGAGCGTTCTCTCTCCTCTTGTACGTCGTCCTTCTCCGGCCAATTACTCCGCAACCGTTGATCCCCTGCCTTCAACTCCACCACCGTTGGGTTCGCATCGCCGCGTTCTACGCCGTGCTCACCTCCCTTTTCGCAGAGCATCGCCGGAAGCGTTACGCGTCCGTGAGGCCGCCATGGTCGCCGTTCTTGGCGTCGCTGCCGTCGCATGGAGCCGAATCTTGATGTCTGGACCGCGTCATCATCTCCGCCTCGTCGTTTCCTTTCCGTTTTGCCCCTTCGCCGCTGCCGCGTCGCCTCCGGCCGCCGGCCACACCATGCGCCCTAATGAGCCTGTGTACTGTTCATGTTTTGGTCCAGTACGAGTTTTGGGTTCGGTTACTATTGCTGCTCTCTATATCTTCTTGGCTGGTTCTTCTCTGATGTTCCTCCCTGATTCTTTCTTAAGTCATTGCTTTTCCATCTCAAGGCCAACAGTTGTTGCCATTGCATCAAAACCAACCTCTGTGCAGTTCGCTCTCTATTCTCTGTTCTTTTCGTTTGATCAGTTGCTCTGCTAATTCATCTCTCTCTGCCAGGAGCCAGCCAAGCCAGACAACTCCCTTCTCTCAGTTTTCTCTAATCTTCGCCTTGCCACTTCATGCCATGCGCCTGAAGCAGCAGTGGGGCTTTGCTGTTTTTCCCTATCACGTTGCACCTCTCTATAGTTTCTAGTCCTTGGTTAATCCTTCTCTATCATCCTTGTTCCCTGTTAATTCTTTCTCTAATCCTAGCTTGCCATCTCCTGTAAACATGCCAATTCCATGCGCCATGAACAAGCCGCATGCACCCTGTCCTCCCTGTTAATTTTCCTTCCCTATTCTGTTTGTCTGCTGCTACGTTGGCCTTCTTTCTACCTCTGTGTCATGCTGGTCCCAATTGATCTCTACCACTTTCTGCCATGCAAGTGCACAACTCTATGCCAAGCCGACGCTGCCATGTGCACGAACCGGCCAACAGCTCCCTGCTATTCTGTGTTGTTATTTCGGTTCCCTGCGCTCTACAATTTTCTTCTGATAATCCCTTTGTCTCCTTATCTGATGTGTAGTCCCCTTTTGTTATTCAATCCAAGACACACATTCAATCCTTTCTCTCTTTCTTGTTTGCTCTCTATGACCATTGGGTCCCATATGTCATACAAGAGACTATATATCTATCTCTCTCTTACGTGTTGACCCCATATGTCATCCTTCCAATTAAAACCCTAGTTTAGTTCTCTCTCTTACATGCGGGTCTCACATGTCAGTCAACCCTAGCCATGAGCTTGGTCCACCGTGGACTAGCATATCTCTGTGGACTTGGTCCATAGACCTGTGGCCCACATATCAACCCTAATCATATTTTGGAAATTCATTTAATTTCGATATTCAATTATCGATTGGTCCCACATATCATTCACTACCCTTGTCCCTCTCACTTACCAAAGGACCCCACTTGTAAGTATCCAATTCTTTTATTTTATTTAATTGAAGGAATATTCTTGAATATTCTTTTCTCTATCAATTTCATCATTTCATGTGATCTTTCTAAGCTCACATCGTTTGCATCGAACTCGATTGAGTCCATTCAAATTCCTAAATTCATCTCAATTCTTTATCTACCTTTCAGTACCATTCAATTTCAGTTTGGAGTTTATTTGAGTTGTCTTTTGAATTTAGTTTGTTTTTGCGCTTTCTTTCTCGTTAGGCGTTGAAGTCACGGAATCGTCAGAAGGAAGTGAAGTTCAAGGAAGTTGAAGATCGAAGTTAATTCAAGATCGTCATTGCTCTAGCAAGGCAAGTTGTACCTTTGATCATATTGAATCGGTGTTCTAAAAGTATCTTGATTCAAATTATTGCATTTACTTTAAGTATTTATTTAAATGCTTTTGGGTTTAGTTAATAATCCAATTTGTTATAACCTCCTTGCCTAATTGATATGTAAGTAATCTTTTGTCACCCTAGCTTGGTTATTTATTAGTTGGTAATATTGTAGCATCAACGTGGGTTGGTTAGTACGATTAGATTGCTTAGCCACGCCACGAATCACTGTTCATGTAATGTTGCAATTATCAACTTGACTAAGTGACTATGGAACTATGTGATAAAAGCTGTGTGTACTATGTGTCTTTGTGGCATATGTTGCACTTAAATCAGCAAGGGGTGGTAAAAGGATTTGGGTGAGGCAAGGGGTGGATCTTGTGTGAAATGGTGGATGTGTGGGTGTGTGGATAATAATAATCTGTGTGTCTATGTGGTTTAGTTAGGATGTGGAAGTCTTGCCTTGGTCAATTAAGGACCTCACCATGTGCTCCATTGAATGAGCCTCTGTCGACCACATATACTGTTTTGAGGCAGGCCTAGCATAGTAAGATAAGGTATCAAAATGCTTTGTTGTGATCGGCTCGATCCGATTGATTGCATCTTGTGGGTAAAGTGTACAAACTCTGCGAGTGTAATTTAATCTATTGAATAGCGCGTCATGATCATGGACAATGCTCGGGGATTTGACACTAGGGGTAGATTTTCATAAAGCGTGTGGGAAGGAGGCGTGTGGTTTAAATCATCCACTATGTGAATAATCTGTTAAGTCAGTGTGTCTTTGTGAAATCAAACTGTTAAATTATTCTTGTCTATTTGTTTTACTTGCTTTCAATCTATTATTTGTATTCAATTGCAAATGTTGCATTTACGCAAAATAACCACGAATGCCATTCCTTTGGAATAAGCTGCATCTATAAATTGCATTTACGTGGTATGACTTGCGATGCGGTGTGTACTCACACTTGCTTTGACGAATCAGCGAGTGAAGGAATCGCCGATCAACAAGGTCTACTTGAGGATCGTGGAGAACTAGGTCGCGCTTTTCACCGATTGCTGTGGGCATATGGATGGGCTTCACTTTGAGTTATCCGTTTAGTTCATTGCTGACTTCATTGAGCTTTTGCCTTCTAAGGCATTAGCGTAAGCTTTGACCTTGAGGTCTTTACTCGATGTTTATTGTTATTTGCCTATTTATTGGTTATCTTTGTATATGGAATTGATATTTCACGATGTTGTCCTTGTGTGCACTAAGCGTGATCTGGACTAGTCACGATATACGGAGGGTCGAGTGTATTTTTGGGTCCCGACGGAAAATCCAAAAATCGAGGAGATCCAAATAAATAGCAAATAAATCGAAAAAATCGAGAAAATTCCTTGGAACACAAGGAAGCCAAATAACACAGGTTTTATTTAATTAATGTTTGATTAGTCAAATTAAATATTTTTAATTTAGGAAATTTCCAATTAAGCTTTATTAATTCAAATAAAATTGGTGAAATTTTCGAGGACCTAAACTACTCAAAAGATTTTTGAAAAGCCAAATTTTGGGGCGTTACATTAGGGCGACTATCATGTAAAGTAAAATTCTTTGGAGGATCTGAAAGTTTTAAGGTATGTTAGCAATGTGCGCCTCCACTTTTATTGATTTATGGTCATCCCCTTTTTGTTCTAGCTTTCTATGTCATATGAGATGTTATCTTTATAGTCGGTTTGTTTATCGCGGCATATCTTAATAATATAATATTTGAGAATTATATAGTAATATCTCAAATGATAACTTTTGGAAAGGTGACAAGCACGAAGCAGAAGATCTAATGATCCAACAAGAGCACGATTTCTTGTGAACTAATTGACTATTTTGCTTTCTTCATCTTTTAGGTTTTTGCACAAAAGTAAGCCTAATTGCAATGCATGTCCAATGAGAGCTGAATGTAAGCACTTAGCTAGTGCATTTGCAAGGTAATTTCTTAAAATGCATGATATCTTGGTTACTTCATTGTTGACGGGCTGCATTATGTTGTTTGAGACCTTAGATTATATATAGGTAGGATGCTATTAATTATCTATTGCAACATATTCATAATTTGTAGTTATCACACCTTTGTTCTAGACTATGAGCAGGGAATATGGGCAATCTCATTGACTATGTATGTCCCGATTATCTTCTAAGCATAAAAACTAATTTAAGCATTGCGAGCAAGTTTCAATTCACTCCAATTTGAGCTTTGATCAAAGTTAATGGACTAATTTGAATTAAAATTTCATACTTTTGCATTTTTCGCTATGAACTTACCAATTCTACTACTTGGAGGAGTCAAAGAGCGGTGTTTTTTTTGTGAATTTTGAAATTTCATGGGATGAAAACTTAGTCTTGTGATAACAATGTGTTATCTGATTGCAAGGCTTGCTCTTCTGGACGGAGGAGAAGAGTTTAGTTGCATCGGAAGCTTCAAATCTTTGCGGTAGCTGCCATCAAACATACATAGATTCAAGGCCTCAGGGTCAACTTGAGTGGAGTCACGAGACCATTGTGGACATGTTGTTTACGGTAACCATCGACCAATCATTGAGGAACCATCAAGCCCGAACACGAACCACAAAGTCACGAGACAAAAGAGGGTGCAATAGATGATCTTTTAGTGAAGACCCTAATGAAATTCCTACCATCAATCTTAATATTGAGGAGTTTACACAAAACTTGAAGAGTTATATGCAAGCAAATAATATTGAGATTGAAGATCTTTGACATGTCAAAGGCGTTGGTTGCCATAACCCCTGAAGTCGCTTCTATTCCAACTCCCAAGCTCAAGAATGTCGATCGCTGAGGACGAACACCAAGTGTATGATATCGTCCTTGACAAAATTAATGCCATTGAGAATAACTAAAGCTCCCTTGATGGTTCCTTGTAATATCTCAGTATCGAGGAAGTAGACGCATATATCTACATGTATATATTACTGCTTGGTTATCTTTTTGACTTGTTTAATTTCATCATTTTGCGACTATGAACTATAGAACTCACACCCGCTTCGGAAGGAGTAAGTTCCTAGCAGATATCTACCACACACCATATCTATATTAATCAATTATGTAATAAATTTAGGGTTTGCTTATATACATGCGATTCGACCAAAGACGGACCAGATGATCCTGTCCATATCTTCTTTCTATATGGACCCGAGCAAGATCATGTGCTTGATACTTTATTCTTATGCAGATTCTTGATGTTGAAAAATTGAGCAGTAACGGCACAATCAAGCGGCGCACCAAAGACATTACGCAACTCGAGGAAACGATAAACTATGTGAAAGTTCAACATGCTTTAGTTACAGCGATATCAGAAATGCAGGCCCGAAAAGTCGGAGGAACAATTACGTAAGTTTCCTATGAGTTCTATAAATATTTACGAGTTAAATTATATAGATTCATAAACCAAAAAATTTCATTGTTTGATCAATTTCAGCGAGATACCATCTTGGACAGCTATGAGAGGAAGCTTCCCTTAATGGGACATATTTTCAAGTTAATGAGGTGAACATTAATTTTAAGTAAATTCTTACCATTGCCACTAATAGAAAGTAAATATTTTTGGTCCATCAGTTTATATGTGGTACAAATGTTGTGATGTAGGTATTTCTTGACCACTCTGAAGCCAAAATCAATTGATATTCCACGAAGTTGGATATGGAACCTCCCAAGGCGAGCAGTTTACTTTGGAACCTCAATTCCTACAATATTTAGAGGTATTGCTCCTCTGAGATGATAAATCGTGTTTGAATTTTGTACAAGCAAATTGCATAAAATTTGTTCCTTACAAGGGTATCGATTTGGTAACATTACACCATATGGAGTGTAACCAAGACAATTTTAAAAAATGGAGAATAAAATACAACAATAACCTAGTTTCATGTTCATGGTTAAACCATTTATTGGCTACATTCTCTGACGAATAACGAAGTCACTTAGCCAAATAGGGTTTCTTGCCTAGGAACCGCCACCTATCAAATTGTTGTTAAGTTTATTAATAGTGCACTCTAGCTTAGCAGGGAGCTTTACAACTAGACAACTAGAGTAGAAATGTTCCAAACTAGTAACTTTTGCTAGTTTTTTTTTCAAAAGAGAGGATGTTTTTGCTTATCTAAGAGGATTCAAGAACTCGGTCTGAATAGAAAGGTGTAAGCTTAATTTCTTAGATTTGAAAAATGTGTGTGAACAAAGATCTTCCTTTGCAAAACTCGGAACGAGTGGATTATCAACTATGAGGCCAAAATTGGATGAGATATTACTATATAATTCTCAAATATTATATTGTCTAACATGTGCCTAATTGTCTAACATGTGCCAAAAAAGCAAACAGATACTAACAATGTAAGTAAAAGCGGTATTGTTGCATCTGCGTGTGCTCTTATCCTATAATCTAATATTTGCATGCGGTAACGCATGTTTGCTTGAAATGGGCAGCCAATGCGGCATTGAATCATTCATTTACATTATTGTCTGTTTGTTTTGAACCCTAAACACATGTAATGTTAGTGGAATGGTTTAGTCGGGTAACAAATGGTGTCTGCGAAAGAGTTATTATCTTGTGGGTGTTCTCGGGCGTGTGTTACTGAGGCGATATATAAGTTTGACATTACATTCATGGTGTTCTCCAAACCATGAATTGAACATCTCTCACAAATAGAGGTTTAACCTTTTTTTAACATAATCGTATTACGCCCTTCAATAATCGTTGACATTCCTTTGCGGTCCATTGTAGGAAATGCAATGCTATTTTTTGCAATAAAATAATGAAAAACTCATACAACAAGAGATATATGGTTTGTGGTTATTGACTTCTCGAATTTCTTTTCGGTACAAAACATAAGAAATTTGTTGAAGTTATTATTTGATGATAGAGTGATCGTCCTTATTTTGCAAATGGTGATAGCATGATGATTTCATTGTCGACTTCTTTTTTGTATATGTTTTGTAAATACCAAGGATAGACTAGTATTATGATAGAAGGGGCTCGAGAATTTACATGTGCCAAGGATAGACTAGTATTGTCGAATTTTTTGTATGGATATTTTCTATATGCTAAGGAGATCGTGGCTATATTAGAATGCTCAGGATTTTGAAATTGCATTTGTATGGTGTACTGCACATGTACTGTTATGCTTATCAGAAATATCATATTTTAGGTTTATGTATTTTGCGTCATCTGAATTTCATCTTTGTGTTGCAGCTATATTTGATTGTGATGTGATATTTTCTAAGTGGTAAGATCGAGAAAATTGTATGTTTTCTAAATTTTGGTTGAATGGTGCAAACTATTGAGAAAATATCTTGGCGGCGTAATTAAATTATATTGGTATTTTATATGTATATAGGTGTCTATTCTGGCGGGGACAATACACAATCTAGGGTAGTTAACTGCCGGGAATAAATCTAATTGCCGGGGAAAACAAACTTATCTAGGGCATGTTAACTGCCGGCAAAACATACAATCGAGGGCATGTTAACTGCCGGCAAAACGTACAATCGAGGGCATGTTAGCTGTAAGCAAAACATACAATCGAGGGCATATTAGCTGCGGCAAAACATACAATCTAGGGCATGTTAGCTGCCGGCAATACATATAATCTGCTGGAAAACTCCAGCTAGCAGGAAAAATCTAGCTGCAGGAAACTCTAGCTGCAGGGAAAACCAACTTATCTAGGGCACTTTAGCTGCCGAATACACATATCTGCCAGAAATGTCTTTCCGTGACACTTCTGAGGCGAGCAATAGCTGCCGAATACACATTCGGCGAGATAAATTCTTAGGAAAAGCCGTTTTTCGGCGTTGCATTGCCCTAATATTGTGCCATGGTGTAGTGTGCCCAAGATATAATCTTGGCCATCACAGCACTTTAGTTTATATTTTTATTAATTGAACATGACAAGATAGTTTCAAAATTTGAGCTCTAAGAAATACTTTACTAAACTATCAAAAGACCTCAAAATCAAAAGATCACAGAATATACTTTCGGTCAAACAGGGAATCAGAGTTGACCATACACAGAACTTCATATTACCAACATAACTTGATAATTTTTAGTGTAACTGAATATAAAAAACAAGTTCAGCGATACTGCTACTTGGATAACAGAAGCAAAAAACCAATCGAACTGCTAGTGACCACCAGAACCAGAAGTTGCAATACAACTATAGTTCCACCCGAAAGTTACAGATTGACAAAAGATCAAGTTGGCAGCAGTAAGTAACAAAGTAGAGCTCAAATATGAATTAATTATTAGTTCAATTTTAGTATTTTACCATTATCATCACAGATCTAAAAACCAAGCCCACATATATTTCTTTGCAATATCTCCCAGTGTAGGCACAGTGATCAATGCAGTCACAGATTAGATAAATCAACTAGCACAACACATATATATGCAAACTGATACTCAACAATTGGAATACAGAAATACTCACAAAGCCAATAGTACTTGAAGCCACCAAGATGAAAACAGACAAGGCACGTCACAAGGACGCTGTCTCAGAAAACCTAGCGTCTCGTTGTGCCACGCAAAATATACGAGGTTGATGCACTACTATAGAGAGGGTCATCACAGACGGCTCCAAAATGTCATCACAGATGGTTTTTAACCATCTGAATTTATGTGTCTGTGATGATATGAGGTCATCATAGATAGTTTTTGAACCGTCTGTGAAAAATCTATCACAGTCGGTTCTAAACAATAATCGTCTACGAAAAAAGCTATCACAGACGGTTCTGAACAAGAACCGTCTGTGGTAATTGATTATCACAAACGTGACTTTTTCAGAACCATCTGTGATAGCTTTTTTACAGACGGTTATTAGTTAGAACCGTCTACGATAGCTTTTTCTATTGCAAAAAAAAAATCTAGTGCTGAAATTTCAGAGGCTGTTTTAAGGCCCTAACCAACCTTTTTTTGGGGTTTGCACTTTGTTTGGAGCCTCCCATGCCTAAAGAATGAATCTAATATGGATTTTTATATTGAACTTTTCGTTAGCTTTCCAACGAGCCAAAGAACGTCGCAATCCGATTTCATATGCAAAAGTTATGGTTGTTTCTGGGACGGTCTTGTGATCGAGGTGGAGGCCGGGCGATGATGTCGAGGAGGCGGTGTAATACCTCGGCCTACTCATATCTGGCCCATGTGGCCCATGAGGAGTTGTGTGGTGGGATTAGTCCCACATTGCTTGTCTAAAGTGAGTTGTACTAGTATATAATGCTGTTGGGTCCAAACATAGCACCTCGGGTTAACCCTTTTACACGGCGCGGGGCGAAAGTGTAAGTGGGGTGCTATGTGTCTGTGAGTCCGCCTCTACGGTGGCATGGGCATTGGCGGATTTTGGGCAGTGTTGTTACAGATGGTATCGAGCATCAACCTTGCTGCATGGGCGCGTCTTGAGATAGGCGCGGGCATATGGCGCATGGCGCATGTGGTCGAGTGGACACACGGCATGGCATATGTGCCAAGACCGACGGGCCTTGGACGTGTACCGAGGGGTGGTTACGGGTATTTGCAGCGTATGCGGTGTCTTTGCCAGTGTCGGCCCTTAAGGGGGTGAATGTAATACCTCGGCCTACTCGTGTCTGCCCATGTGGCCCATGAGGAGTTGTGTGGTGGGATTACTCCCACATTGCTTGTCTAAAGTGAGTTGTACTAGTATATAATGCTGTTGGGTCCAAACATAGCACCTCGGGTTAACCCTTTTACACGGCGAGGCGAAAGTGTAAGTGGGTGCTATGTGTCTGTGGTCCATACACGTGGGCCGGGCATTGGCGGATTTTGGGCGAGTGTTCAAATAGGGGGTGACAAGTATGGGGGAGGCCGGTGACAACAAGGCCGAGGCAAGGTGGAGAAGGTCGGGGCGTTGAAGTGGAGGAGGCTAGGGGCGACGAGATTGTGGGAGGCCGGGGCGACGAAGTGGAGGAGGCTGGGGGCGATGATGTTGGGGGAGCCCATGGGCTATGAGGTCAGGGGAGGCCAGTGATGATGAGGCTAGGGCGAGGTGGAGGAGGCCATGGGCGACGAGCTCGGGGGAGGCCAGGGTGCAAGGCCAGGGCGAGACGACGGCGCTCGGTTAGAGGAGAGAGGGCAAAGGAGGAGATGGAGGTGTGAGGAGACTCGGTTAATATATAGCGAGTTTTGGTAGCCCGCCTATTAAATCTACATTTTCGTTTCACCGACCAACAAAACAAAAGTATTAAGGATAGTTTTGTCTACAAAACGGACTGTCATATGATTATAGTCACAGATGGTTCATGATAAATACCATATGTGATGATTCATAGACGGTTATTAACAAGAACCGTCTATAATAATTATGTGTCACAGACGGTTCTAGCGATCACTACATATCATAGACGGTTCTTATTAAAAACCGTCTATGATAAGTACCAAATTAGGAGGGATGTTTCACTACTACAAAAAGGCTAATACTAGACGCCTCATCACAGACGGTTGACCAAAACCGTCTGTATTACATGCAATCATAGACGGTTTTGGTTTAGAGACCGTCTGTGTTACTGTCTACACTAAAAACCGTCTGTGAAGAGGTAATATCACAGACGGTTCATGTTGAAAATCGTCTGTGAAGTATGACAGACGGTTCTTGTTAACAACCGTCTGTGATAATTCTACATATCATAGACGATTTGAACAAAGAACCATCTGTGAAACATCACAGACGGTTCTTAAGAATAACCGTCTGTGATATTACCACATATCACAGACGGTTTTTTGTTATAACCGTCTGTGATAATATCGCTACAGTCTAATGCGTTTTCTTCTTCGTCACCATCCGCTTCGGCTCCCCGATGTGTCTCTTCGTCGTATCGATCCGCTTCGGCTCCCTAATGCATCTCTTCATCTCATGCTCCAAATTTATACCTTGTTTTATAAAAAGGATCATCTGCCATCGAAGATGATCATCCCCACATACTTATAAAAAAAACAGAAATGGCTACCTCTTCCTAGCTTGTCGTCGGCATTGATGGCCTACTTGGCCACACTGTACGAGCACCTCTCTCGCTATACGTTGAACCGTGCTGCGGAAGAACACTGTTTCAATAGTGTCTTCACTCCTACGTCGGCCGAGAATTTGCTAGAGCAGGTGACGGCCACCTTCCGTGGTCTTGACATCCTCCTCCGCCGTGTCTTCCGGGTGATCTCCCACTTTTGACAAGTTTACTGCGTCATCGACGTGGTCCTCCAAAACGATGTTGCATGTCTCTAGGAGGCTTGTCGTCACTTGGACTGCGTGATCGAGGCGGCGGTGACCGAGTCGACTAGGCGAGACCCTCAAGCAAGGGAAGAGAGCCTATGGGCTCAATTCTTCTTGGTTCAACGATCGAGGGTCTTGGGAGACACTTTCGAGCGAGCACGTCGTGGGTAGACGCATTTCGAGCCGTTCGTGATGATCGAGGCATGCAATCTGACGTAAATGCGCTATGAAGTATTGAAGACGGAGATAGCAGCCTACCTCCGCCACTATAAAAACTTTGTTTAATTATAGGTTTCTACTTTTTTTTAATATTTTTGTAATCGACTAGCCACGCTGTTTGGCCATATGAAAATTCAAAATGAAAAAAAAAGTTTGGAGGTGAAGTTAATTACTATATTAATTATATTTTGAATTATTACTATATATATATGTATATGTATATATATATATATATATATATCGAGACGGTTTTGTGGAAAAAAAATCTAGTTTGGTGGTGAAGTTACATTAATTAATATTAATTATATCGAGAGGCGGTTTAGTGGAACAAATTAATTAATTATATATATATCCGATGATATATATATATATATATATATATATATATATATATATATATATATATATATATGTATGTATATATATATATAGTTAAAGCAAATTTTCAGCGATATTTAAATGACAAAATTGACATATAGACATGTAATTTCTTCATGTCATGTAAGTGTATATACAAGATAAATATACTTGAGAAAAACCATTTCACGAGCGGTTCCATTATGGAACCGTGCGTGATATAAGATATATCACAGACGGTTCTATTATGGAACCATCTGTGATAAGTCTCTTTATTAGTAGGAGCCCAGCCGCTAGGGTTTTCTCTCGCCCTAACTCTTCACTCCCCAACGCCGCTAGGGTTTGCGCTCGCCCTAACTCGTCACTCCCCAGTGCATTTACTCTTGTCTATTCCCCTCCCCACCTCAACGCCGCCGCTCGACCCCGTCGCCGTCGCCGTAGGTTGTGACACCACTCTGCACTGCACAAGATCGTACGATAGTCATAGTGTCTTGTGCAGTGTTAGGGTCGTGCCACAACTACGGTGACACCGCCACCCCGTGTGTCGCCTGCGCCGCCATGGCTTGGTTCTCCTGCTCGGCCTCCTGCGCTCGGGCCCTGGTGTGGCTTTGCTTTCCCCATCCTCCCTCTATTCTCCTCTCAATCTGTTAGCTTAATGTCTTTTGTTGAGTTTGATTTTTATGCTTGAGCCTTAAGTTGTGTCCTGATGTTTGTGTGATTTATGCAAGGTGAAGGAGATGGATGAGGTTGTTACGGTGGTGGGTTACTTGCAGTGGTTCTTATTGTACTATGGTATCACGCTACCTTACTCCCTCTCTACTACTGGTGTGGTGGCCAGGTTTGAACTACTCAATGATGTTAATAGTCTTATGATAAAATTGAATTGATAATTAGTTCATATTAATAGTCCCCTTGCTCTATGATGTAATGATGTTAATAGTCTTATGCTGATCTTGAATTGATAATTAGTTCATATTAATAGTCCCCTTGCTCTATGATGTAAACTGAGGGCTATTGGTGTATGTGCATTCTGTGCATCTTGCTTAGTTCATGCTATGGGTTCAGAATGACAAAAATGAATGGGGCAAAATAGTGGGTTTGGTTCATGCTCTCTGATTGGTACTGAGGGTTATTGATGCCGGTTCTTTGTGCTTGGTTAGCTTACATGGGATCGATGTGGTTCGGATGGGGCTTGGTTGCAATTAACTTTTCATATTTGTGTCCCAAGTCAAGTTCTCCTCCCTTGCGTCCCAGGTACGTATACATCCTACCATTCTATTCCTCATCTCTTCTCTATAAAACCTCCAAGCAGTGGTTGCTTGTGCCTTTAAAACCGGCTTCATATATATATATATATATATATATATATATATATATATATATATATATATTAATATATCGTTTGTAGTCCCTAGCCCTTTGGTGGGTCTGAGGAGGATGATATAGGCGCCACGGGCAATCTCTCATCGAGCCCTTGCGATTCAAGAAATAGAGCTGCAAGAGAAGGTCGTGACATTACAATTACCCTAGATGTTGTCGATAGGTAATTGGACTTGACATCAAGAAATGGCTGGTTGTTGATACATGAAGCCAATGGTTGGTTACTGATACATGAAGCCACTTAAGCCACTTGGCTTCATGTATCAGCAACCAACCATTTCTTGATGTCAAGTCAATTACCTATCGACGACATCGAGATAATTGTATGTCCACGCCTTCTCTTGCACCTCACTTCATAATTTGTAGGGCTCGATGAGAGGTTACCCGTGGCGATGTGTCATCCTCCCACGCCCCAAAAGTGGTGGAGACTACAAACAATGTATATATATATATATATATATATATATATATATATATATATGTATGTATGTATGTATGTATGTATGTATGTATGTATGAAGCCGGTTTTAAAGGCACAAGTAGCCATTGCTTGGATGTTTTATTTATATATCACAGACGGTTCGTAACACGAACCGTCTATGATAGATAGTTATCACAGACGGTTCTTAACACGAATAAATGCATGATAGACATTATCACGAGCGGTTACGAACACGAACCATACGTGATAGTCATATATCACGAGCGGTTACGAACACGAACCGTGCGCGTGATCATATATCATAGGCGGTTACGAGTTAATAACGTGCGTGATGACCTCATGTCATCAACGACCCATAAAGTCGAGCGACTCACGAAACCATCTGTGATGACGTTTTTGAACCGTCTGTGAAGGCCTTTTCTGTAGTAGTGTTTCTCACCCAAAAACAGAGCTCATAAAAAGATGACCAGCCCGGCCTTTCAAGAGAATCAGGAGGAGAACACCCCGCTGCTGTCGCCAACAACCCGCGCTCATCACGCACGAGTCGATGAACTACCTACATCGCCCGCATGTACCGCACGGTGCCAATAGGCCAAAACAGCTAGCACGCTGCACTCCCTTCTTCTGGTTAGGGTTGGAGTCAATCTCCAACCTTATCCTCTAGGTGATCTCAATGACCGGTGGGTCTCCACATCTTTTCTTTTCTTATTTCATTTATTCTTTTCTCAAATTAGAAATTACACAAAAAGCCCTCAAGTAACAACAGTCCCCACCAATTTATCAATTTGATAAAAGATACTCGAAGTCTTGTTTAATATACAGCTGTTCAACGATATGTACCTTATGAGGTTGAACCCAAAAGCCTATCAACAAGGACTACAACTATGCATAGACAAAGGAGGACTTTGCCTTGATCCAATGTCTTGGTGTGAGATTTTTTGCGCAAGTTACATTCTATACTGGGCAGGTTGCTCTTTTCCCTCTCGGGTTGGGACGTTACGGTCAGGTCCCCGTATCCAGCTCATGAGTACTTAAGAAGTATACCTTTATCTTCCTTTGATCGTGACCTCATGATCATAATCAAGTAGGTGAATTCTTCAGGAAATCCTGTAGGATGATTCTCGATACCACATAGGTCTTGAATTCATTAAGAGCTATTGCTCAACCTCCCATACAGTAAAGAGCACTGCAGCTAATGGGACCCTTTAGATGTGCTCTACAATCCCATATAGTTTGTTGTCCTAGAGCCTAGTTCATGGGATCTCTGATCTACTAGGACAGGTTACCACCAATGTGAGCCTTTACATGGGTATGAGCCCCATTCCCTTTGATGCTACAAGGATGGTCTTCTATGCCAATCCTTTGGTGAAAGGATCTGCCAAGTTTCTTTCAGATTGGATGTATTCTATAGTAATAACACTCGTCTCTCTGGCATGCCTTACTTACTTAAGTCACCTTTTTATATGTTTTGAGGACTTCATATTGTCCTTCTTACTCTTCGCCTTAACCAGAACGGTTTGATTATCGCGATGAGTTATCTGATTGGGCCGGTTTTTCTAGCACAGGTAGGTTAGAAAGGAGTTCTCTAATCCATTCTGCCTCTACAGCCACTGAGTCTAGAGCTACCAGCTCAACCTCCATGGTGGATCGTGTAAGGATAGTCCGTTTTGAAGACTTCCACGAAACAACCCCACCAGCTAGAGTGAATACATAGCCACTCGTAGCCTTCATGTCATTCGAGTCACTGATCCAGTTAGAATCACCGAATCCTTCTAAGACTCCTGCATGGCCAGAATAGTGTATTCACAAATTAGTGGTCCCCTTTAGGTACCTAAGTACCCTCTCTAGTGCTATCCATTGATTATCTCTTGGATTGGACGTATAACGACTCAATTTGCTTATAGCATATGAGATGCCAGGTCTCATTGCACTAGTTAGATACATTAAGGATCCAATTAGTTGAGAATATTTACGCTGGTCTTTTCCATGTCCAGTGTTTTTATGAAGCTTAACATTTGGATCATAGGGTGTGCCCACTGTTTTATAGTCCATGAATCAAAATCTGGTTGGGACCTTATCCACATAATGGGATTATGAAAGAATAATCCCATTCACACCCTTTATAAGCTTGATGTCTAAGATAACATCAGCTTCACCCAGATCTTTCATATCCAAGTTCTGGAAGAAGAAAGACGTCGTTCTATTGATTGCATCCATGTTGGTCCCAAAATGCAATATGTCATCCACGTAAAGACATAGAATGACACCTTCGCCCCTACTAAACCGATAGTAGACACATTTATCAGCTTCGTTTACACAAAAGCCGACCAATGTCATAATACTATCAAATTTCTCGTGCCATTGATTGGGAGCTTGCTTTAAACCATACAAGGATTTAATCAATCGACATACTTTCTTCTCTTGCCCTTCAA
Source organism: Phyllostachys edulis (assembly GCA_036346405.1). NCBI lineage: Eukaryota > Viridiplantae > Streptophyta > Magnoliopsida > Poales > Poaceae > Phyllostachys > Phyllostachys edulis. The sequence goes on along the minus strand of CM070551.1, from coordinate 75,018,942 downwards.
CCACAAAACCATCAGGCTGTTGCATATAAATGTCATCATCCAACTCTCCATTTAGGAAAGTAGTCTTTACATCCATTTGATATACTTGGAGTTTATAAGAGCTAGCTAGTACTAAAAGCACCCGAATTGTGGGTAAATGAGCCATAGGAGAGTATGTATCAAAATGGACCTTGTACTTTTCTATAGTACCATCAGGTCTACGCTTTCTTTCAAAGATCCATTTGCAGCCCATTGGCTTGTATCTAGATGGTATGTTTGTAACCTCCCACGTTCCATTAGCTATGATGGAATCCATCTCGCTACGGACTGCCACTACTACAAAAATGCTAATACTAGATGCCCGATCACAGACGGTTCATCGAAACCATCTGTGTTAAAAACAATCTCAGACAGTTTTTGTTTATCGACCGTCTATGTTATCTTCCACACTAAAAACCGTCTGTGAAGAGTTCATATCACAGACGGTTCATGTTTAAAACTGTCTGTGAAGTATCACAGATGGTGCTAACTAAAAATTGTCTGTGATATTACTACATATCACAGACGGTTTTTTGTCAGAATCGTCTGTGATACTTCACAAACAGTTTTAAACATGAACCATCTGTGATATTACTACATATCACAGACGGTTTTTTTTGTTATAACCGTCTGTGATAATATCGCTACAGCCCAATGCGTTTTCTTCTTCGTCGCCATCCGCTTTGGCTCCCCGATGCGTCTCTTCGTCGCATCGATCCACTTTGGCTCCCCGATGCGTCTCTTCGTCTCACGCTCTGAATTTATACCTTGTTTTATAAAAAGGATCATCTGCCATCGAAGATGATCATCCCCACTACATACTTATGAAAAAAACAGAAATGACAACCTCTTCCTTGTCGCCAGCATTGATGGCCTACCTAGCCGCCTTTGTCGAGCACCTCTCTCATTTGTCGTCGAACCGTCTTTGTGGAAGAAAACTGTTTCAACAAAGATGTCTTCACTCCTATGTCGACCAAGAATTTGTCGGAGCGGTGGCGGCCACCTTCGCCGTCTTGACATCCTCCTCCGCCGTGTCTTAGGGTGATCTCCCACTTTCGGCGATTTTACGCGTCATCGATGTGGTCCTCCAAAACGACGTTGCACATCTCGGGAGGCTTGCCATCACTTGGGCTGCGTGTCGAGGCGGCGGCGAAAGTCGACCAAGCGAGACCCTCAAGCAAGAAAAGAGAGCCTATGGGCTCAATTCTTCTTAGTTCAACGATCTGAGGTCTTGGAGACACTTGAGCAGCGCGTCGTGAGATGGGCGCATTTCGAGCTTCGTTCACGATGATCGAGAACCGTCCGATGCGACGCCTGCCGCCTATGAAGTATTGAAGGCGGATATAGCGACCTACCTCCGCCACTAGAAAAACTTTGTTTAATTATAGGTTTCTACTTTTTTAATATTTTGGTAGCGGCGAGGCCATCTTTGTTGGCAATATGAAAATTCAAAATGAAAAAAAGAGTTTGGAGGTGAAGTTAATTACTATATTAATTATATGTTGAATTATTACTATATATATATATATATATATATATATATATATATATATATATCGAGATGGTTTTTGGAAAAAAAAAATCTAGTTTGGAGGTGAAGTTACATTAATTAATATTAATTATACGAGAGCAGTTTAGTGGAACAAATTAATTATATATATATATATATATATATATATATATATATATATATCCGATCTGTGATATATATATATATATATATATATATATATATATATATATATATATATATGTATGTATGTATGTATGTATGTATAGTTAAAGCAAATTTTCAGCGATATCTAAATGACCAAATTGACATATAAACATGTAATTTCTTCATGTCATGTAAGTGTATATACAAGATAAATATACCTGAGAAAAAAGCATTTCACAGACGGTTCCATTATGGAACCATCTGTGATAATTATCGCTGACGGTTCCATAATAGAACCGTATGTGATAAGTCTCTTTATTAGTAGGAGCCCGGCCACTAGGGTTTGCGCTCGCCCTAACTCGTCACTCCCCAGCGCATTTACTCTCGTCCGTTCCCCTTCCCACCTCAACGTCGCCGCCCGACCCCGTCGCCGTTGCCGCAGGTTGTGACACCACTCTGCACTGCACAAGATTATACGATAGTCATAGTGTCTTGTGCAGTGTCAGGGTCGTGCCACAACTACGGTGAAGCCGCCACCCCGCATGTCACCTGCGCCGCCATGGCTTGGTTCTCCTGCGCTCGAGCCCTGGTGGGGCTTTGCTTTCCCCGTCCTCCCTCTATTCTCCTCTAGATCTGTTAGCTTAATGTCTTTTGTTGAGTTTGATTTTTATGCTTGAGCCTTAAGTTGTGTCGATGTTTGTGTGATTTATGCAAGGTGAAGGAGATGGATGAGGGTTGTCTTTGGTGGTGGGTCATTGTCGTGGTTGCCTTTGTCTTGAGATATCACCCTACCTTACTCGTGATGTAATGATGTTAATAGCCTTATCTTTGAAATTGAATTGATAATTAGTTCATATTAATAATCCCTTGCTCTGTGATGTAATGATGTTAATAGTCTTATGATAAAATTAAATTGATAATTAGTTCATATTAATAGTCCCCTTACTCTATGATGTAAACTTAGGGCTATTGGTGTATGTGCATTCGTGCATCTTGCTTAGTTCATCTTTGTGGGTTCAGATTGACAAAAATGAATGGGGCAAAATGGTGGAGTGCAGTTAATGCTCTCGATGGAGTCTTGAGGGTTATTGATCTTTGGTTCTTTGTGCTTGGTTAGCTTACATGGGATCGATGTGGTTCGGATGGGGCTTGGCTGCAATTAACTTTTCATATTTGTGTCCCAGGTCAAGTTCTCCTCCCTTGCGTCCTAGGTACGTATACGTCCTACCATTCTATTCCTCATCTCTTCTCTATAAAACCTCCAAGGAGTGGCTGCTTGTGCCTTTAAAACCGGCTTCATATATATATATATATATATATATATATATATATATATATATATATATCTATTATATCGTTTGTAGTCCCTAGCCCTTTCGGTGGGTCGTGAGGAGGATGAGACAGCTGCCACGGGCAACCTCTCATCGAGCCCTTGTAGATTCAAGAAGTAGGGCTGCAAGGGAAGGCGCGTGACATTACAATTACCCTGGATGTCGTCGATAGGTAATTGGACTTGACATCAAGAAAAGGCTGGTTGCTGATACATGAAGCCAATGGTTGGTTCTTGATACAAGTGGCTTCATGTATCGACAACCACTATTTCTTGATGTCGATCAATTACCTATCGACGACATCCAGGGTAATTGTATGTCCACGCGCCTTCTCTTGCACCTCACTTCATGAATTTGCGAGGCTCGATGAGAGGTTACCCGCATCCTCCTCACGACCCTCTAAAGTGGCTAGAGCCTAAAACGATGTATATATATATATATATATATATATGTATATATATGATGTCGGTTTTAAAGTCACAAGTAACCATTGCTTGGTTGTTTTATTTATATATCACAGAGCGGTTTGTATTATGAACCGTGCAGCGATAGAATAATTATCACGAGCGGTTCTTAACACGGCATGCGTGATGACATTATCACGAGCGGTTACGAACACGAACCGTTTGTGATAGTCATATATCACGAGCGGTTACGAATACGAACCATGCAGCGATAGTCATATATCATAGGCGGTTACGAGTTAATAACCATGCAGCGATAGCATGGATCCTGAGCGGTTGAAAACCATACGTGATGACCTCATGTCATCAGCGACCCATAAACTCGAGCGGCTCACGAAACCGTGCTGTGATGGCGTTTTGAACCGTCTGTGAAGGCCTTTTCTGTAGTAGTGTGCTTCCTTCAAGTAATCCACATCCAGGGATGTGTATGCCTCTGAAAGGGTTTGTGGTTCATCACCCACGACAAAGGTGACATAGTCGTCGCCCAAAGACTTTTTGGTCCTCTGCCTCTTACTCCTCCTAAACTCCAATTCTGGAGCGGTGTGATCCACACTAGGAAGAATAGAGTGTTCATTTGAACCATTAGGGTCAATGACTCCATTTGGTCTCATAAGAAACCCATGTTCAAAGAATATTGTATCACGAGATTCTATCATTATATTTATAGCGATGTCACTTACCTCGAATTTGATCACTACAAATCTATAAGCTGTGCTATTTTAGCAAACCCTAAAAAGACACAATCAATGGTCTTAGGACCAAGTTTTCTTTTCTTTAGTAACGGCACATGCACTTTTGCAAGGCATCCCCAAGTTCGAAGAAATGATAAGTTAGGTTTTCTCTCCTTCCATCCTTCATAAGGTGTTTCCTCCTGGTTGCGAGGTGGCACCCTATCGAGGACATAAATAGCCGTGAGAACTGCTCCACCCCACCAATAGTCCGACATATCTGAACTTTGTAACATGGCATTCACCAAGTCACAAAGAGTTCGGTTCTTTCTTTCGGCTATTCCATTCGATTGGGGTGAGTATGGTGGAGTAATTTCATGAATTATTCCACTTTATTCATAGAATTGGGAGAATTCATTAGAGACGTATTCACCGCCTCAGTCCGACCTTAACCGTTTGATTTTCTTATCTAGTTGGTTTTCCACTTCGGTTCTAAATATTTTAAAGTGGTCTAGTGCTTCATCTTTCGACTTAAGTAAGTAAATATAGAAATACTTAGTCGCATCATCTATGAGAGTTAGAAAATAACGTTTGACAACTTTAGTTAATATTCCATTCATCTCACAAAGATCATAATGGATTAGCTCAAGTGGAGAGGTGCTTCACCCTTCAATGCTATGAAATGGTTTTCGGGGTTGCTTTGCTTGCACACACACTTCACACTTTGAACCCTTCTCATAATTAAAGCTTAGAATTAAATTCATTTTGCTTAACCACACGATAGCTTCAAAGTTAACATGACATAAACTTGAATGCCAAACATCATTAATTTTATTGCAATGGGAAACATTAAAAATGTTTACATTATTAAAATCAAGAATAGATAAGCAGAACATGCCTCCGCTATCATTGCCTTTGCCCACAAAATTAACAAATTTGGTCAACACAACCTTATTGGACTCAAATATAAGCTTTATTCCTTGCATACAAAGCATATACCCACTCGTGAGGTTGCGAGTCATTGTAGGAATATACAGTACGTCTTTCAGAATGAATTTTTTTACCTGAAGTGAGCTTCAAGCAAACCTGTCCAATCTCACATACTGTAACAATGGCTTTGTTACTATGAGGACCCCCGAGTTATTTTCGTAAGACCGAGGCCTTCCCGGTCTTATAGAAATAACTCTGGCCCTCAAGGAAATGAAATCCAACTTAACTCCATCTAAGTGAGAGGACCTGGCTGAGCTCAGAGCAACGGACACCATGCATACCGCTCCTCTGCGGGTAATACATGATAGCCGATTCTCCAATAGTCTGAATACACACTTAAACAAGTTAAAAGGGATTTCAAAACAGCAGGTATGTGTCTCGTGTTGGCTCCCAAGGTCAGCGACCAATACATACATACCCTTACCAACGTCAATCACAGTCATACAAAGTTCATACATTGCTATATCCAAAAGACGTACAATATAGTAGTTAAGTATACAACAATTACAAAGCGGCCGGCCAGACAAATTCAAATAATACCATTAAGTAGCAGTGGAAGCAAGATAAATAAACCAAAAGGTCCAGCAAGTGTGTCCCATAACCCAAGGCAACCGATTGGGAGTTAAAGAACAACACTATTTGTTAGCGTTGCCTAAATCGGCACTAAGGAACTCATCGAGCGTATGATCTTCCTCACCTGAACAAGCAAATATCCGGGTTAAGTACAAAATTGTACTCGCAAGTCTTACACAAATTAAAAATTATATAGGCTAGTTTCTATCCAAAGAGAGGCATTAGTGGCTAAGTTTTGCACAAACGCACAATTTTTCATCCCTACACCATCTAGTTTGAAATTGCCATTTTCTAAACAATTGTTTAGTAAAAGAAGTACATATCTCGGTGATAGATATACATATCAAACAATACCAAAGTGGTAGCCAACTTTGATAAACTAAAATTCATGAACATCCCATTCATGCCGAAAACCAAGTTGTAACCATGTCAAATTTTAATTATAAGTATAACAATAAGGACTCCCAAATCCAAGTGGTCGTCTGTAACCGTGGACACGGCTATTCGAATAGAATGATCCCTACAGGGGAGTACTACTTTACCCACATCGACTCGACTAGCCCGTAAGCCTCCGGATATTAACAAACTTCCATTGGTATGTCGGCTGAGGAAATCGAGATTTGATATTGTTTAGTGAGAAAATCCTATTGAGATAAGTCCCCCTTGCGAGATGAACCCTAAACTTAGTACAAGCTACCGATAGAGCTTTCTAAGCAGGCTCGTAAGTTGTGTTGGAGATACCGATACAATGTAAAGAAAGAAAAAGAGTGCTCCCATGCACATTATAGAAAATTGTATCGGATCCAACGAATAGATAACCGAACACAAATGTCCTCACACCACCTGGGACTAAACCCAATAAAACTGTAATACCCTGAAACTCTTTAGAGAGAGTGAAAGGGATTAGTGGGTTATTCTGAAAATAACCCTCTTGAGGACCCGTGCGTAATTAGATAAAAGGGGATACGTGAAAATGGGGTGTTTTGGAATTTTTATATAGGAGGCATTTTTTGGAACAGGTCGTGCGGGAGGAGTTGATTCGTACCGAAGAGAAACGTAGGGAGAGAAATCATAAACTAGAAACCCTAGCAGTTTTTTTTGTTTCTCCGTGCGCCGCCTCCAGCCGCCGCCTCCAATTTTCACTCGCCAAGCTCAGCCGTTGTTTTCCTGCCGCGCAATAGGATTCACCAGCATGCCTACTACCTGAGCATGGAATTCTAGCTGGCTCGTCCCTGCTGCGTGGATGCCCGGGTTTTGTTGCCGCCGGCCTTTTAGCTGCCCGTACGCGCTCAGTCAGCCAGCGCCTTGCCTGCCGCACGTGCGTGTGTAGGCTGTGTGCCTGCGTTGATCTCTTCGATGACGTACGCACACATAATAATGGATGGTACGTGTTACCTCGGTTCAATCTGACTAGAAGCTAAAAACTAAAATCGTTGATTTTTAATATTTCTTTTTTAGTTTACTGACTCCTGCGTGATCGCCGTGTGCATGTGTTTGCTCGGCCACGTGTGGACGTGTGGTGCTTGGCCGTGCGAGAAGCCCCATGTTGTAGCACTAGCTGGCTGCCATTCTGTGCTTCACGTTGTAGGAAGGGGAAATCAAGTGAGAAGGAAAGAAAAGGTGGGTAGGGGAGGTGCGATCTTGGGCTTTCATCTTAGGTAACAATTTGATTATTTCCTCTCCATTTTTTTAATTTAATCAGAGATTAGAATCGAGATTAGAGAGGGTTTTAGAATTTTCTAGTCGAAGGTCGGATCAATAGATATGTTTAGTCTGTTGTTTTGTTGTATGATTATTTCGGGTCCCTTAAAGGCAAATTTTGGGAATGTTATCTACTAGTTAATTGTAGATAATTTAGGTACCTTTCCGTAGAGTATTAGATCATGTCGTTTGGACGAATGGTTTAGGAGTTATGAATTTCATCGTGCTGCTGTCCGGTAGTTCTGTTATATTTCAGACAGATGTTGTTAGTCAGTCTTAAGCAGTTAGTTAACGGATTATTTAGAAGATCTCACTATAACGATTGTTGTAGATATCTTTATATTCTTTCCAGAAAGCTCAAGATCATAATATTTTTCTTGGTGTACCAAAAGTTATGATAGATTTAGTGCCGCTATCCAGAAACACCGATGAGAATTGGCTGTTCTGTTAATCCATTTGGTGAGGGTAGAAGATGGCCGAATCTGGAAGGCTCCCCAAATAGGTTTAGGTGGGGAATTTGATAATCTTCCTATAAAGTCTAAGAACACGTCGTTTGGATCTAGGATCAAAAAGTTATGGATTTTAGATTATGGCTGTTTGTCGAGGGGACGGATTGACATTTAAGAGTTTGGAGTTGGAATCGCGCTAGAAAGTATAGCGAGTTCATATTTTCTTTTAGTTTTGTTTTTGGTCCAGTATTGCTATCTTAGAGTGCTTGCTAATTAATTCAGGTGGGGGTTCGGTCCCGGGGGCAGCGCCCTCTTCACGTCCTCCGTTCTCGCACGGTTGCGGCAAGTACCTTGATTGATATATTATTTATGAGTGTACGATCTTGTTTGCTAGTATTGTGAGTATATGTGCTATTCATGGATGCTACAATGTTATGAATGTCAATAATCATGTTTACTAGTATTATGGATATATGTGCTATTCATGGATGCTAGAATGTTATGAATGTCAATGATCATGAATGCTAGAAGTATGAATAAGTTTATTCATGTGTGATGTTGCTGCGAATGCATGACTATGATGGTTTAAAGTTTTGTTCATATGCATCGTGCTATCATATTGAAGACTTGGTCACGTGGTGACCAAGCAATGATTAAGGTCCCCGTCATGAATATGATAGGCTTTTGGTCTGCACACTCGTGGAGTGTGGGCTTAGGTCCCCCATACTTGTGGAGTATGGGCAATGGTCCTTGTGCTAGAAGGCACAGGCATGGGTATGCATCGACGGATGCATACTCTACATTACCAGTAAAATGCAAAAGAGAAAGAGAAAGAGAAAGAGAAAGTGCATTTGAGCATCTTGCATAGCATGAACATATGACATGTTTATTATCGATATTTGTGGATGGGTGTTGATGATTACAATTGTTTATGTTACTGTTTCCATTTATTGTACTTGCTGAGTCTTTGGACTCACTCTTGATGTTGTGTTTTTAGGTACCCTTTACAAGAATGGCATGCATGGGAGGAAATAAAACTTAGAGTGGTTGCAAAATGGCATGAACTACTCACATTTGAATTGATTGGAATGATAATTTAGTAGTTGAGTAATTTACTTAAAGAATTATTTATGATTACTCCCTATGCTTGGAATAATTTATAATAGAGTTGACTAGAGGATTTTGGATACCCTTTGGATTTTGTTTTAGTTATTTAGCATATCTTGGATGTTCTTTGATGATTAGTTTAAATTGGATAATTAGAATATTGATTGATGTTATATTAGACTGTTAGAACCTCCGGTATAGTCACCTATACAAAGGAGGTTCTGCCGGATTTTAGAGAATGGTCTTAGTTTAAAATGGTTATAGTGTTAGTTTAGTAGCATTCCAAGCTCATGTTGGGCTAGGGTGTTACAAAAACTCTCCCCTTACTTAACCAAACGGCACCCATGATACCGCATGTGGTAGTATGTGTCGGGACCGGATTTCTGAATCCGAACCCTCTATGTATTTCTGCACTAGTCCCAGATCAGTAGTTAGTGCACACAGTGGAAACATTGCTGATAACCAGTTCAAATCACAAAATTACATTAATAAATAACTAAGTACCGGCCTTTTGGCCACTTATTACAAAAGAGATCCAAAGACCTTAAGTCTCATAGCAGCGGAAATAAAAATAAACTCCGCGGTTGACCCATCGAATCGCCCACTGGCATTGAACTAGGGAAACGTAGCCTAGTACTCCGGGAAGCCTTCGTCGAAGTCGCAAGCGAAGTAGTCGTAGTCATTCTCAGCATCTTCATAGACTTCTGAGATTTCTTCAGTATAGCATGTGAGTACATAAAGTACTTCGCGAGTCTTGGGAAATGATGCATATGCATAGCTTAACAATAGGGCATATAGGGTTCACTTACACAAAGCAGCATTTTAAGTTTAAACATCTTTTATAAAGCTCATTTGACAAAAGATGATTAAATAGTTAAAGTAATTTAAATCAAACTCTAATGCAGGTTCCAACTACCATACATTAGTAAAAAAAGGTCTAACCGCCAAGTTTTCAATAATTGAGCTCTAGATGCTCAACTGTCTCTAACTGCCAGAACCACAATCTAAGAGTTCTAACTACTCCCAGATTCCCAAAATATTTCTTTTAAAACCAAAACTGAAATCTACCATGTGTATACGCACCTTGCTCGCCCTTGACCGTGGGCATGGCTATTCGAATAGTTTATAAACACTTTGCAGAGTTTGTACAGCTTGACCCACACAAGATAATCAGTTTATAATGTCTATTTAATACACTTTCGAAGGTGTGCGACTAAATGATCATCACAAGGCTTTTATAATACTTTATCCTAACTTTAGCCCGCCCGATGAGATTTACCCCAAGTCTTGGACATCATTTACCATCGACCTGGAGCTCACCGTTGTGGGGGATAACCTGCCCAGACTTGGACGTCTATTACCAATGCTCGACGCAAGCCCCGACAGACATGGACGTCAATTACCATCGTCTGCACTAACCAAGTAACACCTACCATCTACAGCCTGCAGGCGTAACGCTAGAACCAAGTAAATTACTCAGCCATGTCCTTCCCATTCAGTACATATGGTTGTACGGTATTGCTTGGTTTGAATAAACATGAGAGTCGGTCCGTAATCAACCAGGGTGAGACAAACCAGTCTCATGCCACTCACCTTAGTCTAAAATATTTTTTGCCATTTTTATTTTATTTCTAAATATTGACATTACCTAATGTCAAATATTTTCCAAATTTTAAAGCATGCCAATATTAAAGGTTTCTCTCCCCCAAAGGTTAAACATGAATAGACAAAATGTCTCTAGCAACAGTAGGATGGTGAGCCCACGAGGTGGTTCTCGCCGCACTTGTGTGGAGGGGCCAGCGGGCACGTCTCTAGCGCGCCGACGCTGCTCTACTTGCCTGTATGACCATTTCTGCTTTTTGGTAAGAAACACACTTTTTTCTCTATTGTCTACGGTATAAGTGTGTTTTTTGAATATCCTTTTGCTTCTGAATTCTGACAAAGCATGAACTTGAATATTCCCAAGTGGAGGTACTGCCTTATTACTATTTTTCATCATGCTTTGTCATTCACAATATGCTCATTTTTTATAGAGGAAAATAGTTCGCCTTTTGCATGGCCTCATTTAGAATACATCTAAGCTACCCAATAGTGCATCTAAAAGAATTAATACCAGAAAATAAGTCTAAAAAATATCAGAAAGTAATCTTACCCTTCATCAGGCCTAAAATTAGAACCAACGAAAATCATAAAGTAATCTTACCCTTCATCAGGCCTAAAATTAGAACCAACCATCAATAATATTATTTAAGCATATCAAGAACAATGCAGAAGCACTAAAATAAGAGACAATGCCGATGATTTGGTGGCTTGCCTGGTCATGCCAACCAATTTTCTTGACTTGCTTACTCACTTGCAGATCCTACCGAAACCATAAACAACAAAAAAAAATTGACAAACTTATACAAGTGTTGGTGGACCATGTGTTGCTTTCTCACTATTGGCATGGAAAAACTGGGCTTTCTTGAGCAGTTCACCGTGTAGTTGATGGCCACTGGAAGTGGCAGAGTTAGATGGACAGGGACCTATGTACTGTCTCTATCTATTGGATGCAGCTATAACATATGTGCAAAGCCTTGATTCAGATATAGAATCACTGAACCAAAGCTTTCGTTTTTGCCATATTCAGATATAGCACCTCAAATATAACCCTGCTCTGAAATGGATGTACATAACTATACTTTTGCTGTTTCCAAATGTATTATGGCCTAGATTTGTCAGAACCTATAAAGCACTGTTGTTTCTATAACTCATCCTGCTATCTCGGCCCCATCTCTGTTTTACTCCATCTTTGTTGTACTCACCAGATCTATTTTTCCTTTTCTTCTTATAGGAGTTATATCAGTAGAGAGTAGTGTAGCAAACTCAGAGGAATTTGTACTGCAAAAAAAAATAATGGAAGGTAAAATGTAACAACCCTCTTTCTTTGCGTGTTTTGTTTTTTTGCCATGTAGCTGAAGACAGATGTTTTATGCCTGAACACACTGATAGTGCATTTTAAACATCTATCTACTTTTAATGAGGCAGAGTTATTTAATCGATGTTACTATTTAGTGACTGACAGAGTTCTATATTCTTGATAGCTCCTCTTCCCAGTACATTTATCTTAGCTTAGCAAGTAAGATTAAGATAATTTTACGATGGTAGTTATGGCAAGCAAGAGTTGGGTTTGCAAAAAAAATAATCTATTTACAGTAGATGCTTAGGTTGTCCATTTTAGAGCTTGCAAGGATTGGTCATTTTATACAACAAAAGTAGATTGTTTCATACTAGGATGTCATTATTCTTTTGTGTTACAAATATCCGTGGATTAAATACGGATTAATATGTGTCTGAGCTAAAAAGTAGTGACTAAAGCATAGCTGATTAATACCCCTATATACTCTCAGTACATGTGTTATCCACATCAAATGCTTATTCACCTTTATTTCACTCACATTCAGACTCTCTCTGTCATATAGTCTACATCTAAATATTTTTCAGAGCTTGCAACGATTGGTCATTTTATACAACAAAAGAAGATTGTTTCATACTAGGATGTCGTTGTTCTTTTGTGTTACAAATATCCATGGATTAAATACGGATTAATATGTGTGTGAGCTAAAAAGTAGTGACTAAAGCATAGCTGATTAATACCCCTATATACTCTCACTACATGTGTTATCCACATCGAATGCTTTATATTTGCCTTGATTTAACTCACAATCAGACAGTCTTTGTCATATAGTCTATATCTAAATATTTACGGTAACCATTAGTTTATAAGAAAGCCACTCCTACATCTGCAAGAAACATTTGTGTCATTATCTCCCCCATGAACCTGTGATCCTCTAAACAATAGTCCATTTCTTCATTGATGTAAATGCTTCCTTAACACGTTGTTCCTGTAAGCACCTTTTTATATTTTTCTTTCTTTTATCAGTATTCCAAATGCTATGCCTATTAGCACTGCTACCATTCCTATATAGCCTTTCTATTTGTTGCACATCACATGCATCAAACACCACTCAGTCATTTAATACTACTTAGCTACTCTCCATTAATTTACCGTCACTAACTAATTTGCATTGCTTTGTGCTGCTAACGCCTAATATGTTCCTCCCTATTTATAGCCTTTATGTAACAGAAATATTTCCCTCTCCGACACCATGACAGCTCTGTAACGATCACCCACAATCAACACCAAGCTCCACTGAATAAAACAACTTCATCAGGGTATTTACTATCTAATCTACCGTCTAATTTGCAAGCTAAAAAATAGTGACTAAAGCATAGTTGGTTACAACAACATATTGCTTCTCTTCGAGTTTTTTCTTCCTTTTCATATTTATATAGGATGCGGATGGTACACATAGGCTACAGCGATCTAGACATCAATAAGTGTCTTTATCACCTTTAGAATACCCCTATATACTCTCACTACATGTGTTATCCACGAATGCTTCATATTTGCCTTAATTTAACACACATTCAGCCTGTCTCTGTCATAGAGTCTGCATCTAAATATTTACAATAACCATTAGTTTCTAAGAAAACCACTCCTACATCTGCAAGAAACAGGTATGTCTTTATCTCCCCCATGAACCTGCGATCCTCTAAACAATTGTCCATTTCCTCATTGCTGTAAATGCTTGCTTAACACGTCGTTCCTGTAAGCACCTTTTTATATTGTTTCTTTCTTTTATCGATATTCCAAATGCTGTGCCTATTAGCACTGCTACCATTCCGATATAGCCTTTTCTTTTGGTTGCACAACACATGCATCAAACACCGCTTAGCCATCTAATACTACTTAGCTACTCTCCAGTAATTTACCGGACATCAACAAGTGTTTTTATCACCTTTAGAATACCCCTATACACTCTCACTACATGTGTTATCCACATCGAATGCTTTATATTTGCCTTGATTTAACTTAGGTTCAAATTGTCTCTGTCATAGAGTCTATATCTAAATATTTACGATAACCATTAGTTTCTTAGAAAACCACTCATACATCTGCAAGAAACAACTATGCCTTTATCTCCCCGATGAACCTGTGATCCTCTAAACAATAGTCCATTTCCACATTGTTGTAAATACTTAACATGTCGTTCCTGTAAGCACCTTTTTATATGGTCTCTTTCTTTTATCGGTATTCCAAATGATATGCCTATTAGCACTACTACCATTCTGATATAGCCCTTTCTATTTGTTGCATAGCACATATATCAAACACCGCACAGTCTTCTAAAACTACTTAGCTACTCTCCTGTAATTTACCGTCACGGACTAATTTGCATTGCTTTGTGCTGCTAACGCCTAATATGTTCCTCACTATTTATAGCCTTTATGTAACATAAATATTTTCCCCTCCAACACCACGACAGCTCCGTAACTGTAACACCCTGGCTATTCGGAAGCCAAGATGCTACCTAAAAGACTAACATACATCAACAATACCTAAAAGACTAACATACATCAACAATACGAAATACTTTCATCCATCTATCAACTAATAACCAGTAGGAATTAACAATTGATAGAATGAGCATAAGAATTGAAACAGAATTCAACAACATATCAGACTCTAATTACATAATCATGAAGAATCATCTATGATAATCCTATCAATGGACTATACGAAGATCTTAGGCAATTACCAATTCAATCATATCATAAGAAAAGATAACATCAACCATCATACTCCAATTATTACAATCCAAAGATTATTGAAAGAAAGGTGACAACAGGTTCATCTAATTAACAAGTGAATAATGTGATGTGAATGAATGATTCGTGACTATTCCCTCCCAAGCATGCCATCTTCAATGTTTACCTAAAACAAGTAAACATGGCAGGAATGAGTCCACGACTCAGCAAGTACCACAGAACAATATGAACCATACTGAATAAGAACATAACAGAATGAACGAGTAAGAACCTATCCTCACTTAATAGAATTCGGATGTAGAAGGAACAAATAGGAACATATCATCACATAATAGAATTCGAATGTAGAATGAACGAACAAGAACATGAAAGTCATATTATAGAATATGAATTTAGAATAACAGAAATCATATGAATGAATGAAATGCATGAACTCCACTTCTGCTTATACCGGTATAGCCATTGACACACCCGTCGGTGTTCACTTAGGCCCACATTTAACAAAATACAGGGATCCAAGGCCCGTATGAAGAAAGTTTCATACAGGGATCCAAATATGCCCACATTGGAATGGTGGGTCTTACGTGCCCATACTGGAATTGATGGGTCTTTACATTCCACTCCTGTGGATGAAACATGAACAATGAATGAATGGAATGAATTATGAATAATGAAAGTCATCATCTCATTGAACATGGAATAATGAACGTGAAAAGAACATGAAGCATTGAATCTACTCGTGGATCATAGAAATAATAGTATGAACAACAAGCAGTCAACATTCACCAACAATAAGAATCACAAGGTACTTGCCCATGTTGGAATGATGGGACTTCACTACCCACTTCCGTGGTGAACATGAAAGAAGGAACGAATGGATTTTTTGAATGTAAACATAGTATTGAAGAATCAAGGTATATCATTTATGAATGGAAATAAGAAATACCGAAATTACCGAGTGCATAATCATTAATCAAGTGGAACAATCAACAAACAAGACAATTCAAAATATACTTGCCTTTTGAACTGTGATGCATTAGGAGGCAAGGACGAAGCCACTAATCTCGGACCCTCTCCTCCCTTGTAGTACCACAGGAAGTCGCTGAAC
The DNA here is from genome assembly GCA_036346405.1 of Phyllostachys edulis. NCBI lineage: Eukaryota > Viridiplantae > Streptophyta > Magnoliopsida > Poales > Poaceae > Phyllostachys > Phyllostachys edulis. The sequence continues at coordinate 75,003,224 of CM070551.1, read as the reverse complement.
CAATCCCAAGAAGAAGATCTCCTTCCTCCCCCTTGTTCTCCCTTCCTTTCGGCCAAATAGCCTGCACTCGCTTCTCCTTCCTTCGCAAAGACCGGCAGGACGGAGGGGCGGCTCGAGGAGGAAGATGGTGGCACCAATGGCAGGGGGAGGTAGCAAGATCAGCAGGGAGGGGCGGCAAGGGGCGGGTGGGGTGGCTACTTGGGGAGGGAAAGGGGAAAAGGTGGGGTTCAACCAAGGGTTACAGGGCAAAGTGCGGCATGGGGTTTGGGCCCCTTGGGGTGCCTTCCCCCCTATTGGCCCAATCATGGCTAGCCATCAAGATGCATTAGCTTGGGCCGGAAGCCCAAGTTCCAAAATTTCTCCAAAAGACTGAAATTTAAATTAATTTCCCTCTCCTGATTAAATTATCTCTAATCGATATTCGGGGTATTACAGTAACGATCACCCACAATCTACGCCAAGTTCCACGAAAAAAAACTCTTCCTTAGGATTTGTACTATCTAATCTACCGTCTTATACTCACCACTATGGATGTCATGTTTTTAAATACACTCTTTTGTTATCACTGGCACTGTTGATATATATTGTTTAATGCAGTCCAGAAAACATTCCTCTATTACACTCTGTTCGTAGAACCTTATTTGTTGATCGCGCATCTGCGAAGCACACCATGGTTGCAGAGGTATGCATAAAATCTATACATTAGAATCACAGTTCAAATTACCCAAAACCCAAAGCAACAGCATTTTGAAAGATACTTATAGTTTGTGCTCTTCTTACTGTTCTCAATTAACCATGCTATGTGTTTACATACATACCTTAATAGACTCCTTTGCTACACTTTCATAATTCCTATAAACAATATCTCTTTTCCTACTACCATTCCTCACCTTACACGCCATTTTTTCCTCTGTACGATACCTCACCATCAACTAATTCCCATCCTGTATAGAAAAAAAACGCCTCTTACAGTAGTAGCAGAAGAAAACATGTATCTTGCATTTAGACCTGCTTCAATATTGAGACTTTCGTCATCTTTTATACATCGTCTTTCATACACCAATTTAGTTTTATTTCATACTCCCTAACAACTACTCACACAGATCTCCTATCCAGAACAAGAAATCCAAGAGTCGGACCCTAAAATCCCTATCATACCAACTCCAGACCCTCCACAAAACCTTCAAGCTAAGAGGTATGTTCTCATAATACATTTTTTACACCCATTATCACATATTCAAGGGATTAGTTCATTTCCTTTCCTACAACGTAACACTGCAACTACACTTACTAAACAGACCTGCCACATTGGATCTTTGAAGGAGGATTCTATCTAAAAATGTCATCAAATTAACAAGGATATGATTGATCCAGTTGTCAACACAACGTTTCCACTATTTCTATCTTTGTATAAGCAAATGACCTATATTTTTTTCCCTGCTTAATTTGCCCAGAAATAGTGGAGGATGCTAAGTTCTCACACCGGTCCACTATTTCGAGCTTTTTTTTTTACATCAAGTAAGAATGAAGGATGATGAGTTCTCACACAAATATGGATTGTTTTTTTTTGTATATTCATCTTTTTTATTGCACAGATTTTCCATATGTGTTGTAACGCGTCAGCTCCTAATTTTCAAAGAAAATAAATATGTTCGTCTAGACCCTTGCCACCCACATGCACAACCACATCTGCGCCATTCATACTGTACATCTCGTTTGTTTTTTTAAAGCGACTTTCTGATTGATGTTTAAAATCCTTGTGTGGTTATGAGCCAAGAAAAAGGTACATGATTCCTTTGTTCAGTAAATGACAAGGACAAGTTTAAGGTAATTAGTTTCATTACTTTTTTCTTGTTATTTCTCCTTGCTCACATAGAATTCAAAACATATTACCTAAGACTTTCCTTTCCTGTGGAAAGAAATTGCTTGAACACATGCTCTTTTACACTATATATTTAATTTGAAAAACACCTTTCATTTCTCCTTCATGCCAGCTACTGAATTATGTCCTGTTTAGAATAACACCTTATTGATCTTTCCTGACAGGTACAACTTCTGTGCAATCATCTTTGGAGATCACATTTGTGATTTTAGCCTATTAAGGTCTCGCTCTCGCATGTCATATTCAACAGACATTCATGCTATGGATCTCATTTTTTTTTCACCTTTCTGATTGAGATTGAAAATCCTTTTTGTGGTTATGAGCCAAGACAAAAATACATAGTTCCTTCATTCAGAAAATGGAAACGACATGTTTAAGATAATTAGTTTCATTAGCATTTTTGTTAGTAACGTCACGTGTCTGCTTCTGCAATTGTTTTTCCCCGCTTTGGACCATATGTTATTTAATAGCCTCTCACCTGCCATGTTCAGCATAAATTTATGCTATAAATCTAAATTGTTTTTGTCTTTCCACCTTTCTGCTAGAATACCTGATTTGAATGTAGCAGCTTGATGTATTTTTCCTTCTTCCTGATGCTTACAATTTTAGCCTTACAATTTAAGTCCTACAACATATTAAATCGTATTCCTAAAACACAATAGCCACTATTAATTCACATAAATCATCCTTCGCTAAAAAAATACAACCAACTAGTTGTTTTCCCCTTCACTACCATCGACCATATCTGCGCCATTGGCGCGGGTCACATTCTAGTTCTGAGTAATACTAAACAATTCAAACCAAATACTCTTTTGGATCTCCATCCAACTAATTGACGCAAGGATTCTTTTTTGTGTGTGATCTAATGCATGTTTTTGCTTATATTTTGATCATGAATCGGATTACATATGCAACACCCTAGCACAAAATTAGTTGAAAGCCCAGCCCACCATGGGGCGAGCCCACGTATACATAGCACCTCACTTACATTTTCATCGTCGCTTCGTGTAAAAGGGTTAACCCAGAGATGCTACGTTTAGACTTAACAAGCATTATATACGATTATAACTCACCTTATACAACCGTGGGACTAATCCCACCAAAACTCCACATGGGTCACGACACTTGTAACACCCCGACCCAACACTGACCCCAGAATGTCACCTAAACTACTCTAGCTACCAATTGAAACCTTAATTAAAAATAAATTTCATCAAGCATGCATAGAATAAAATCCCATCAATGGGTCACAAGATATACAATTTACTCAAAGTAACTACATAATAATAAAGGTTGACTCCTTGGTAACATGCAGCAAGAAGGCTCGTGGCACACACACCTGAGAAACAGCCGAGTTACACGCACTCGAGAAACGCTTGGGATATCCACACCCCAGGAATGCTTGGGATACTGCACATAAGTCACACAGGGACCATGCTCCTGGTACATAGGATGGCAGCAAATAATAATAATCAAACTAAGAATGAATCAATCAAAGTCTCGCATTTAACTATTAATAACCAAGTCCATGAGTAAAAGCTAAAGGAAAATATTCAATGTCACTAGATTTCATGGAAGCACTAAAAATATAAAAAGAATGTGTGATTATTTTGCATGTGATGATGATATGTTACTCCATCACATGCATGTCACCATCAATGGTCACCTAAAAGTAACAACAAAGCAAGAATGATGCCAAGACTGAACAAGTATATAATAAAACCATAAACAATAGTTTAACAACAATAATAAAAATATATAATTATCAATCATTTATTTATTGTCATGCTCATACTCAATTAATCATATCATCTCTCATGCATGTAGCTAATTAGCACAATTAACTTCACATGTATGCAATGCTTCATCATGCTCATGCTCACATGCATCTCAATCCACTGATGCCGATATAGCGGAGTCTTCACCCATCGATGACACACTCATCCCCCATCTTCATTTGGACGAGGTCCCTACATCTGTAGAATTCTATCTAGAGCACTCTGGATTAGTCATGTATCTTTCTCACCGATCTCATTGGACTAGTTACATAACTTTATCACCGACATGGCTCATGCGCTATTATCATGATGGATTTAAATGATGCAACATCTTTAATTATTCATTAACATAATTCATCAACAATATCTCTGTCGGACCCCGAGCGTGGAATACCTGAAGCCCTTGTGTATGTACCGTACTAGTCCCATGATCAGTGGCTAGTACACACACCTACAACATCGATAATCGCATCCATACATTATACATACAACATGAAACAAATATAGGACATAAACATAAGCGTTTACAAGACAAATATTTATTACATGGCAGACCGGCCAAACTAAATCATAAGTAGCAAGTTAAACAGCGGAATCATAATAAATAAAACCCAAAAGTCCAGCAGTGTGCCCATCCATACCCTTAGGCAACCGACAAGGAGAAGACCTAGCAAGACCCAGCACCAAACCCTCTGGTACCGGGTGCAAAGAACATGTCGTCTGGCATGGGCTCATCCTCATACTCTAATCAACAATTTTAAGCAAGATTGAGTACATTTTGTACTCAGCAAGACTTGTAGTGTATCACAACATAATTATAAATGCAAGGCTATTAAAGGATGAGGCTCTACACTACAAGTTAATTTCATCATTAGTCAAGTTTAATTTGCAATATCAACATGTAGTAATTTGCAACGGAAATTTTAAAGAGCTATTGATTGATCAAGAAATAACAAGTATGTAACATAACAAAAATAAACTCACAACCCTCGTCGGTTTTGATCACATTTTATTCTTAGCCATATACATGGCACTCAAGTCAACAACAAAACCATCCCAACATTTTCCAACAAGTCCCGTTTTTGGAAAAAAAAATCAAGACTATACCTGGCAATACACACTACTAACAAAAGGCTAATACTGGACACCTCATCACAGACGGTTGACCAAAACCGTCTGTATTAAATACAATCACAGACGGTTTTGGTTTAGCGACTGTCTGTGTTATTGGCTGTGATAAAAACCGTCTGTGAAGAAGTAATATCACAAACGGTTCGTGTTAAAAACCGTCTGTCAAGTATCACAAACGGTTCTGAACAAGAACCGTCTGTGATACTACTAAATATCACAGATGGTTCTTGTTTAGAACCGTCTGTGATACTACACAGACGGTTTTCAACACGAACCATCTGTGACTTCCCATCCTCATCAGAGACGTTTCGTGTTGAAAACCATATGTGAAGTATGACAGATGGTTCTAAACAAGAACCGTATGTGATACTACTAAATATCACAGACGGTTCTTGTTCAGAACCGTCTGTGAAACTTCACAGACGGTTTTCAACATGAACCGTCTGTGACTTCCTGTCCTCATCACAGACGGTTCGTATTAAAAATAGTCTGTGATAAGTACTTTTGATTTTACCATGGCTTGAGATCACTAACATTCTAATTTTACCATGGCTTGAAATCACTTACTCTCTGATTTTACCATGGCTTGAAATCACTTACTCTTTGATTTTACCATGGCTTGGAATCACTAACACTCTGATTTTACCATGGCTTGAAATCACTAACTCTCTGATTTTACCATGACTTGAAATCACTAACTCTCTGATTTTACCACGACTTCAAATCACTAACACTCTGATTTTACCATGGCTTCAAATCACTAGCTCTCCGATTTTACCATGGCTTCAAATCACTAACACTCCGATTTTACCATGGTTTTTGATATATATCACGGATGGTTTTTGATATGAACCGTCTGTGATAAGTATTTTATCACAAACGGTTCGTATTAAGAACCGTCTGTGATATGTCGTCACAGACGGTTTTTGTATGAAACCGTCTGTGATTCGCAGCGCGGGAGTACGAAAAATTTTGAGCACGCACGCGGGAGGCAAAATGTTTTGGCACTGTCCTTATATATTATAGCCACCCCAGCCTTGTTTTACATCAATCTCTCCCTCTCCCCTCCCCACGCCGAGCTCCGGCGACCACCCTCGATTCCCCGTCGCGGTTCAATGAGAGACACAATGATCGGCAGCGATGATGAGGAGGATCTTGGTCATCTTGGAGGAGCTCCTTGCCTGCTGCAAGAGGTAGACTACCGGAAGGTACGTGTACATCCCCATAATATACATAATTTGTTGGCTGTTTGTTGTAATGAAAATTATCTTAATTTTGTGTTACCTAAGGTCGGAGCGCCGCTGGAGGTTTTTAGTCGTCTCTCCTTGCCGACGAGCTTGAGTCGGACTCGACGACATTCAAGAACATCTTGTGATATGCTAGTGAGGTATAGAGAGGAGCTCACAAGACCAATCCAAGAAGCCGATGAGTTCTTCAGGAGCTTGGAGGCGTAGATGGTTTCTAGCTAGTTTAACTTTGTAACTTTATTCTTTTTTCCCATTTGGAGGGGACATTGTGAAACCTTTCGGTTTCCTTTTCTTGTAATGTGTTTGCCATCATAATTTTAATTATATTTTAGTTGTCTTGCTAGAGGTTGCATATGGAAACTACTGTTTAGCAATTGATTGGTTTGATTTTTTTTTTGCAATAGAAAAAATTGTCACAGACGACTCTGAATAAGAACCGCCTGTGATAATTACTTCTAACAGATGGTTCTTGTTCAGAACCTTCTGTGAAAATAGACTATCACAGACGGTTCTGAACAAGAACCGTCTGTGATAAGAATTATCACAGACGGTTCTTGTTCAGAACCGTCTATGATAGCTTTTTCACAGACGGTTCGAAAACCGTCTGTGATGATCATGTCATTACTAACCCATAAACTCAGACGGCTCACGAAACTGTCTGTGATGAAGTTTTTGAACCGTCTATGAAGGCTTTTTCTGTAGTAGTGACAACACTTAGCACGCTCATCACCGCGATCATGGATATTTAAATATATTTACACTCTCTAGAGGTGTACAACTTTACCCACACGATGCAAGCTCCTTAGTTTGTTTGGCATCTGTCGACACTAGTGCTCATGATCTTTTAGTAAGCAGTCTAGAGTTCGCAACGAAGCCTTTACATCACCCAGACCTAACTTTGCACTATCCCAGCGATTGAACACCCTCACCTCACCCGGGTACCCCCCGTCTCAGTAAGGCATTCACCGCTTTATCGGCAAGCTTTGTTCGAAATGCCTCAGTGAAGGGAGCCCCTTTGAGCAAGCCTATCCGGTCATGCTCGTACTACTGCGGCCTACCAAGATGCAAGGCTAGACCTAGATAAGTTAATTAGCTAAGACCACCCCAGTTCAGCTGTGTGGTTGTACCCTTACGCTTAGGTTGGATATACCAGCGTTCAGTCCTTAATCGACCCGGGCGACGATCTCCCATATCTACATGCGAGAACACATTCTCACAGCTTCTAGTTCATAATATAACTCGCCCACATCAAAAACTAAGTTTTTCATTTTCATTTTTATACAAAATTAACAAAGGTCTGTGGTCCAACATTTCAAAATCTCCCAAATCCATACTCACATTTTCATCAAATGTTCAATTTTAGCGAAACTAGAGACCGGGTAAGCATCTATTCGACACTCCTAATCAAAATACCCAAATTGACATCATTTATTGCCAAAACCATATCCTAAAGGCTACATGAGGTAAGGATATCAATATTTCAAGGAGGATCATGCATACAGTAGAAAATTAACTCCCGTTATCCCCAAATATAGCAATTTTACCCAAACATACACACATGCATAATAATTTTTTAAAACTTGAAATACAATAATTGAAATAATGGGATCAACACGGTCAAAGGAGGTGCTTTCCCTGCTCTTGTATCTCAGAATATGAGGATGGAAGGTCGTTAAATATTTCATTCGCATTCTTGATATTTTTCAACAGTAATAAAATCCTCATATTTTTGCATATTAAGATAGAGCATGATTTTAATCGAATTGAGAAAAAAGAATTATCTAATTTGGAGTTCACATGCAAAAGGTATTAAGATTTCAATTTTGCTCGGTTTGAAACATCATTAAATAATAAAAAGGGTAACGTCCAAAGCGTATTTTCTGAAATTTACGCTTTCCAACAGAGAAAGCGTATTTCCTTTATACTCAAAATGGCTTTTCCATTTTTAAATTTTTCTTAAAATCATTTTCTTATATGTGGGGCCTACATGTAAGTCTCTTTGGTTTTTTATTTTTGATTTTATTTATCAAAATAGTGCCAGTCCTAGATGTCATAGACTCATTAAATATTAACTAAATTATTAAACCTACTTTCAATTTTAATCCACTAAAGTGTGGGGTCCACTTGTTAGCCTCTCAGTTTTTAAAGTGTGCTTTAAAACCGAAAATAGTATGTGGGTCCCACATGTAGTGACTCATTTACTAAACACATTTTTAATTAGATCTTTTATTATCTTTTCGACTGGCCCTACTTGTCTGTAACTTAATACACTTAACTACTGTCATTAGCGCTAATCAAATCCTAAACACAAGTGGGACCCACTATCAGCAAGAGAAAGAAGGAGAGAGCACAGCTACGCGCGGCTGAAGAAAATGGCGAAGCGATGGGTGGTGGTGGCAGCGACAGAGATGGCCGTAGGCCTCATCATGGCGGTGAGGAGCGGCGGAATGCCTCAGGTCCACAACGGTCTGCGTGTAGGAGGCATCCTCTAGGCTAAAGGAGTGGCACACTGGACACAGTGAGTCCACGCGGTGCTAACGGGCTGGGTGTGAGGACCTAGGGTCACCAAAGGTGAGCCGACAACATGCAGCCATGGTGGTGCCATGGGTGGTTATGGGCAAACGGCACAATCTACTCGCCCTTAGCAAAATGAAATGTCGATGTGGTTTAGGAGCTCACCATGATCACTATGGTGTAGATGATGGGGTCGGAGATGGCTTGGGGCAGTTGAACTGTAACACCCTAGCCCAACATGAGCCTGGAATGCTACTAAAAAAAGGCAATAAACTAAACCTAAGATATTTCTCTAAATTTCGGTAGAACCTCCTTTGTATAGTTGGCAATACCGGAGGTTCAACGATTTAATAAACATCATTCAATATTCCAAACAACTAGTTGTAATGAATTATCAAAGAATATCCAGAAATATGTTGATCAACTATCGTAATCAATAGGGGCATCCATATCCATCTAATCAATGCTATTACAATTTATTCCAAGCATAAGGCATAACCATAAAAGGAATCCTTTAAGCAATTTACTCAAAATTAAATCCAATATCCAATTTTATTCAATATGTGTGAACCGTGAATGTGTGCACAATTCTTAGATTTATTCCCTCCCATGCATGTCGTTCGTACGAGGAGTACCTAAAAACACCAACAAAGCAAGAGTGAGTCCCAAGACTCAGCAAGTACAATAACTGGCAACAATAACATAAACAAATATAATCATCAACAAATCTCCATTACAAACATGTCATATGCTCATGCTATGCAAGATGCTCAAATGCACTTTCTCTTTCTCTTTCTCTTTTGCATTTTACCGGTAATGCAAAGCATGCATCTGTCGATGCATGCCCATGCCTGTGCCATCTTGCACAGGGACCATTGCCCATACTCCACAAGTATGGGGACCTAAGCCCACACTCCACGAGTGTGGGGACCATAAGCCCGTCATATTCATGACGGGGACCTCAACAAAAGAATGCTTGGTCACCACGTGACCCAGTCTTCAATATATCAGCATGATGCATATGAACAAATATTAAATCATCATAATCATGCATTCTCAGCAAGAACACATATGAATGAACTTATTCGTACATCTATCATTCATGTTCATTGTCATTCATAAAATCAATAAACATGACCATTGACATCCATAATACTCTAGCATCCATGAATATCGCATATTCTCACAAAACAAGCAAACAAGTTCATTCACCCATAATAACCCTAGCAAACAGGTACTTGCCTTAACCATGTGAGCACGGAGGACGAGAAGAAGGCGCTACCTCCGGGACCAATCCCCCACCTGAATATATTTAATAGGCACGCTAAGACAATAATACTGGACAAAACAAAGCTAGAAGCAATTACGAAATAGCTACACTCTCTTGCGCAACCCCAATTCCAAAATCATAAACAGCAGTCCGTCCTCTCGACAGACAGTCATAATCAAAAATTCATATATTTTAATATATAGGTCCAAATGGGGCGTTCTTAGACTTTCTGGAAAGCTTATCAAAAACTCCAACTAAACCTAGTTGGTGATCATTCCTGATTCGGCCATATACCACCCATACCAAGCAGGTTTACAGAACTGCTAATTCACGTCAGGATTCTGGACAGCGACTTTAAAACTATCATAACTTTCAGTATATTTATCCAAATTTCAAGATCTTTAGCTTTATGGAAATCTGAGACAATTATCTACATCTTTCGTTATAGTGATATCTCCTAAAAATTCAATTAACTATTCGCTACAGTTCAATTTCCATTATATGTCAGAAAGATTACAGAATTGCAGAACAGCAACGCTAAACAATTCGTAACTTTTGAACCGCTCATCCAAACGACATGATCTAGCACTCTACGGAAAGGTATCGACGTCGCCTACAACTCTCTAGAAGGTGTACAGAACAGATTCTACCGTTAAAGCCCTCAAAAACGTCGGCCAACCCTATCTGTTCTAAACAGATCTAATACCGACATTGATAAATTAATCAAAAACACCACTAATCAAAGGGGAATTGGGGTTTACCCTTGAAGAACCGCTGAAGATCACGAACCAAGGTCGCGATTTCTCCCTTTCCTTTCCCCCTTCTTTCCCTTCCTTCTTCTTCCTTTCTCTTCCTTGGCCGGCAGCACCTGAGGAGGCTTCTCCCTTCCTCCTTCTTGGCCGGCAGCGAAAGCTAGGGGTGGGAGGGCACTGTAGCACGGCGGCGGTACTGTAGCCGTGCTACTGTAGCAACCCTAGGGTTGCCCCCTCTCTTTCTTATGTGGCCAGCTGCCCCTTCCCCTTGGGCCTAAATGCTGTGGGCCGGAAGCCCACAGCCCAGGTTGTCCAAATTAGGCATAAACCCCCCTCTAATCTCCTATTAAAATACTTTTCTAATTGGTCCTTCTCCCCAATTTAAATATTCTCTCTCGAATACTCTTTCGAATCTATCTGGGGTATTACATGAACGACAATGAATAGTGGTGATAAGTGATCGAGCTCGTCGGTGGAATCGGGCTAAAATGAACCAAGGGGAAGGCTTCAGGGAGGTATAAGGATGGATAAAATGACCTTGATGGGGTTAGGGGCTCACGGTTATGGAGGAGGAGGAAGGAATTGGACGGGGACTCACGGAGTCAGCCGAGATCAACGGGAAAGATGGTGGCGCCAAGAAATGGGGAAAAGGCGTGGGGGTTTGATCCACTACAAGATAGACACCGTTAAGCAGGGGGATAGCATCACTAAGAGATGGAACACGTTGTGACGTGCTCGGGTTGAGCTCGAACTCACTGGAGTGACGGGAACACATAGGCAGAGATCTGGCGCGCACCGGAGATGAAGAAGAAAGTGGTGCGATTGCTCTACGAGGCTCTAGAAGTTGCACTAAGTAGAGAGGAAGGATGAATGAAGCTTAAGGATTAAAATGACATGTGTGTCATGGATGAAAAAGCTTAAGAAAGCAGCAATGGTGGGGAGGCGTGCTCATCGGTGTCAAGAACGATGCACATGTTCCTGCGAAATCAAGGAGCAATAAACTCAGGTTTGCACAAAAATGGAACGGGAGTGGGGGGAGAGTAGAGGACGACGACCTTGATAGAGTGTAGTTTATTGTGTAATGTTTCCAGAATTTTATATGTTTTGTATTTTTCTTGAAAATTCATTCAAGCTGCTCTTGGTATGTTAATGCAATAGTTGTTTTAAAGAAAAATTCAAAAACATGCTCAAATCATTTTACCCACATATTAACATGCTCAAAGTTGTTCCCTCCTTTATTTTTAATACACTTTCCTCATATTGGGATTTTTGGGATGTTACAATCTCCATGTCATTACCACATTATATCATCAACAATTCATGTCATCAATATTCCATCTCATAATCTCATTAACTCATCATCGTCAATACCATGGCATGTAAATAAGCTTAATGAAAGCATAAATAAATAACATGATAATGTAATATCAAATACAATGGCACACAACCCGTGCACTTGCCTTTTAGCCACAGAAGTCGGGACGATGCAAGGGCAGCACTGAACTAAAAGCGACACTTCCTATACAAACATCAATAACACACTGAAAACATGTCAGAATCATTCTTAAATAGAAAGCAATACACTATTGCTCCTATGCGTGAACCCGACTCACTTTAACTCAACTTCACTAGACGTCCTACCCGCTGTCCTAGTGATCAAACGTTAACATTTTTTGCTGTTGAACTTTGAATATATCAAAAATTATGTTTCTTAGAATTTACATGAAAATCACCACAATATCTTAGTTAAGACTAACCTCTGTTTTGCCATCTAAGTCCCTGTTTCCAACGCCGAAGGCCATTTTGGAAATTAACAGAACAATAGACTTCTCTTTTGGTAACTATTCTTCAACAACACGAAAAATAGAAAACCATAATATTTCTGGAATCTACACAGAATTATCGAGGTAATCTACACAGAATTATCCAGGTAATCCTTGTTATAACAATAATTTAATTTTAACATCTAATACACGTAATGAAGCAATCTTCACAACTGCTGTCATTGGCGATGGAGTTATGGACAACAGTACTCCCAAGGCCATAACATTTTACTCGATTATTTGAATTTCATGATCATGGACTCTATAGAAATCTAAGTAAATTATCTACAATGTTCCTAACCATACAAAATTATGATTCTGGACTTAGATACCCCAACCTATAAGGTTCTACAGTATAGTTTAATGAACTAGGCACTACTGCAGAAAAGGTCATCACAGACGGTTCAAAAATGTTATCACAGATGGTTTCATGAGCCGTCTGAGTTTATGGGTCACTAATGACTTGAGGTCATCACAGACGATTTTCGAACCATCTATGGTGTAGACTATCACAGACGGTTATTAACTCAGAATCGTCTATGATAGTTGACTATCACAAACGGTTTGTAGATGAAACCGTCTATGATAGCTGATGTATCACAAACAATTTGTAGATGAAATCGCCTATGATAGCCGATGTATCATAGACGGTTTGTCCTATGGAACCGTCTATGATACAACACCTTCTCTCCTGCCTCTCGCCATTCATTTCACCTTGTCTATGTAACCGTGTTCATGCCGGTCAAGTTCTCCTCCCTTGCGTCACAAGGTCCTACCATTCCATTCTTGATCTCTTCTCTATAAAATCTCCAAGCAGTGGCTATTTGTGCCTTTATATATATATATATATATATATATATATATATAGGAAAATGGTATGGTACTCCTAGGAGTACGTACTCCCCCTTCTTATAAACCACTTAAATCGTATGATACTTCTTTATCTATTTGAGCATACTCCAATAATGATTATAAGATACATCAAAGTGAGTTCCATGAAAAATTTCATTAAAGTCCACTTTTTATAGACAAATTTATGTATATACTTCTTTTATATATGAAAAAGGGTATATAGCAAAAAAACAGATGGCTCCAATGAAAATTTTCCAATCAAGTCGCATTAGAGTATCCTATAATTGGTATTTAAGTATACTGAAAGTGATAAAGAAGTATAATATGTGCGTCTAAGTGGTATATTGGAAGTGGGAGTACATACTCCCGGGAGTACGGAACGGGTGTCCTATATAGGAAAATGGTAGCCCAAGTTTAGGAGGATTCTACTAGCACTTGAAGGATTGCGATGAAGCAAATCACACACTCTAGTGTGTCAGGTTTGATGAAGTAGGTTGTGGTTCACCTGCATATTTTGGTTGAACGGCCAAGGAGCGAGCTAGCTAACTGAATTCAGGCCTTGTGTTAGCTAACAAGGAACTACGTACTATATATATATATATATATATATATATATATATATGAAGCTAGTTTTAAAGGCACAAGCAGCCACTACTTGGAGATTTTATAGAGAAGAGATCAGGAATGGAATGGTAGGACCCTGGGACGCAAGGGAGAACTTGACCGACATGAACACCATTACACGGACAAAAGGTGAGATGAATGGCAAGAGGTACGTGAAGAGGTGTTGTAGTAGTTTTTGACTCATTTAGTCTTGTTTTCGAATGGAATAGCAAATTTTGCCTTCTCATGTCTGAAATTACAAGAATAACACTGCGGTAGAAGTGTCCTCGGGCCTTTTCGATATTCCTCTTCTACCGCGCTTGGATTTTCCAAACAACGACGCATCAGACACATGAGGCGACGATGATGGAGAATGAGTAGACGACATCTTCACAAGAAACAGAAGTTCTGACACACATGAACATATTATGATAAGTTTCTCTATGTGTATGGGTATACACACTTATTTCAAACCATCAGTGATAGGTGATGAATCGCAGACAGTTTGTCCTAAGGAACCGTCTATGATATTCTTTTGTATTGCAAAATTAATTATGAATAAAGAATATTTCTAGCACCAATTAAATGACAAAATTGACATATAAGCATGTGAATCCTTCAAGTCATTTAAAAGGAATAATATGCTCAACTGACACAATATGTGCACAATAAAAATTAGCATAAAGCTAAGATTTAGAAGATTGATTATTGCTCTCATAAGGCTAGTTGCACAATATTTAAACTTGACCATCACAGCATTCATGCCAAATGTAATCATAAATTGAATATGACACTTTATAGATTAGGCTTCGAACTCAAAATAAAACTTGCTAATCTATTCAGACCAGTTCAAGCAAAACATCCAAAATTAACTTTGCTGTACATAGGAACAAAATCTATCAAGATACTATCAACTATGATGTAGATCAGTGATTGTAAATAATCACAGAAAAACAGACTGGAAGAATGAAACTTCTATACGACAACAAGTAACTGAAAAAGCTCAAAGGACAATAAGCATATCAAAATGTGTAAATTGCTCGAAATAATAGATAATAGCAGGTAATCTAATAGCTCAAGGCACATTCTGTACACAATATCACATCACATTGCATTTGTGACATCAATTCATCCTAAAGCAATTCAATTTGCAATATCTCCCAGTGCTAGGCACATACAAATCACACAGATTCAATATAACCAATAGCACAGCACATAAGCAAGGTGATATGAAAAAAATGGGATGGTCGGGGGGGGGGGTGGCTAGCTTACCTTGGTGGTGCTTGGGGGAGGAGGTGCTTCGGGGTCGAGGAGGAGGCGATGTGTGCTCGGGGGAGGTGAGAAAGCACATCGGGCTCAGGAGAGGAGGGGCACTGGGTTTGGGGAGGCGGCGGCTCATGCTCGGGGAGGAGGCTCGTTGGATTCGACGGAGGAGAAAATCGTTTCAGTGGGGGCACGGGCAAACTATAGAGTCTGAATACAAATAGGGTTGGTCATCACTGACGGTTCTAAAGTTGAAACATCTGTGATAAATACATATCACAGATGGTTGCAATAAATAACGTCTGTGATAATATACATTATCATATACATAAATGCAAATTCAGAACAAATGACACATTCACATATTAGTAAAGCATTAGCTTGAGCTCAAAGTCTGATTTGCAGGTGTCAAATTTAATTAGTGAAGAATATTGACAAAACTATGCTAAAACCGCTAATTTTACGACAATTAGTTCAACACATGTGCAAAGAACATGGCATACTCATGCCTAATCCTAGAGTCATCGCTGCAGAAGACGACGTAGTAGCCATACCCTTCTGTCTTGCCACAGCTGGTGCGCGTGCATCGGTGGCCATCCTTCGGATGCGCCAACACCCAGCCCTGCGGCCCGACGATCTTCTTCGACTTCGCCACCCGGACCATGTCCGTAGCGAGACTTTGGCACCACCTGCACTCCGGATTGGTCCTCTTGGTCGTCTCGCACCCGCCGTCGGCCGGCTCACCCTCAACCTGGCTGATGTAGTGCTTCCCAACGTCACGCGCCTCACCGACTGTGTAGAGGAGGAGGCCGAGCACATAGGGCGTGGCCTTGTGGCTAGTGACGGCCGCCTAGTCGAGGCACAAGAGACCGCGCTGCATGTCCTGGTACACAAAGACGAGCGTGAGGCCGACGATGAAGCAGTCCTCTGGGTTGCCGATGCAGGCTAGGTGGTTGACGATGGTGAGGTAGCGCTCGTTGTCTAGCCACTTCATCACCTCCTCCCGCTCCAGAGCCACGCGCATCCCCATGGTGCACTCCTTGGACGCTTTGCACATGGCCTTGCAACTCCATAAGAGAAAATTAAAAGGCCAAATACAGTTAGATTGATAACAAGTAAATGCATGCATGGATTGGTTGCCGCCACAATAAATAGTAGTACGTATTTTTGTAGGTATATAAATACATACGTGGCTCGTAGGCTGCAGAGGTCAGCCATGGGCTGAGGAGAGCTCGCGGCCACCAGGCCGATGATGTGGACGACGACATTGTGAGGAAGAGCGACAACGATCACCGACCTTCTCGCCTTGGTCCTCGCCGTCATGATCCGTGTGCTCACCATGGCGTGCGACGATACTAGCTAGCACTGCGTATGTATCAATACAGCAAGAACTATCTTAAATACTGCTAGATATGGAAGCATCACGCGGCAAGATGAAGAGATGCATCATGTGGGAGCTAGAGCGGCATTGAATATATCACAGACACTTCCAACCACAAACTATCTGTGATACAAAATTAAATTATCATAGACGGATATATTTAAAAACCATTTGTGAGGTCTACAATAATCACATATGGTTCTTGTGAAGAACCGTCTGGGAATTATCACAGATGATACTTATTAAAAACCGTCTGTGATAATTACGTATCATAGATGGTTCTACACATCGCTAGTAACACAGACAGCCGCAATTGTAAAATTGTCCATGATAATTACAACACTGATGGTTTTTGGGGAACCGTATGTGATGAGGCGTCCAGTATTGCCTATTTTGTAGTAGTGAGGGCATCATGAAACATCTAACTCCCGTGATCAAACCAACCTACAAACATGAATAAACATCTATCTATGATCAATCTAAAGTTGATCAAATCACTACCCACAAAATTCAATGAAGATCGAATGCGGAGTGCGAAATCCTAGCTTCTTTCTTTGCTTCCCTTCTCTTCCCTTCTCCTTCCCTCCTTCCTCCTTCACTACAACATGAACACCCCTTTAGCCACACATATATGTGTTGGTAGAAGTCCAAATAAATGTTGTTAGGGTCTATACCAACACATTTAGTATGTGTTGCCATTGAGGCCATTGCGAGAGTCTATTACAGCATATAAACAAGTGTTGGTAATATATATGAAAAGGCGTTGCGAAGTAGCAACGGATATAATCAGGTTGTAACTACACTTGTATGCGTTGGTACTTACCATGCATGGATGACTTTTACTATTTTGACAATGGATATAATTATATTGCCACAACACATAGAAGCGTTGGTATTTACCATACAGATGACTTTTGCTATTTGGGCAACGAATATAATTAGGTTGCTGCAACGATTTTAAATGTGTAGAAATCAAAGTAAAAAAAATCATTATCGGTTGTAGCATGGTGAAAAATAACACTCATATATTAAAAACAAATTGTTGCATTACATAGAGAACCATCCACATAAGACATGATATAAATATTTTACATGAACATTATTTCCTAACAAAATGAAATCTAAACGTAATGAAAATCATCTGCCTATATCACTATTCTCCACCTTGCATATTCAACATATTATCCATAGCATCATCCATTTATCTTATCAACCTACAATGAAAAATTGAACTCCATTAATGCACCATTAGGAAGAAACAAAATCACAATATTAAAGTAACAAAACTAAAAGGAGCACCGTACATAAGAAAAGATTATACATGCTGCTCCAACACATCACCGCGTTTGGGCTCTAGCTTTGGAACCCGACTCCTCTTGTAGGTTAGCGATGAACCCTGGGACAACGATTCCCTGACAAGTAGCTTCTCCTTCCCCTTGCTCCTCTTGGCATCCATATTCCACAACAGGCGGTTCAGACTTTTAGACCAGAAAACAAGAGCCTGGTTCAAAAGCAACCAAACTTGTCATTAACACACAAGGAAGCATCCAAAGAAGATCTGAAACCAATGGCGGACCCATGATTTAATTTTAGGTATGGCGGAGTAAAGGGTTGGAAACACAGACCAAAGTGTATTACCCAAATTAGTGCTTATTTGGTGATATTGGAGGAGGATTAAAGAAGACAGAGTGTCAGCCCAGTAACTACAATATTCATGATGTGTTTTCAAATAGCAGTATTCCACGGGTTTTGTTGGTTGCACTATTTGTAATTAGAACCGCACGTGATTTATGGATACATGATGCAAAAAAATGTGAACTAAAGCATACCTCACTTGATTCTCCCAACAAGCTCCTCCTTTCAGAGTGTCCAAGAATGACCCATGGAATGCTGAGGTTGACAAGCATCTCAGCACTGCATTTATAATAGATTATCAACCAATAGATAAGTTGAATGGGAATGAATCATAAATTTTGGCTAAAAGCAAATGCGGATATAAGTACTATTCATCTGAATTAGTTATTTGTGATTGAACAAAAATCTAATATCAGTAGTGAATTGGTAAAGCCAAGTGAAGGAGTGCTGGCTTAGAAAAGAAAGCACTATTTCTGGACAAATGAACAAGATACTTTATACCACAGACTCACAGAGTAAGGCTACATATGTTTGCATTGTAGATTTGTAATTAATCCATCTCATGGTCATTACAACATATTGGGTGTATAGCTAATAGAACTGAATACTAACCTGACCTCACCGGTGAAAGCACCTCCCTTCTTCACCCAGCAATTCTGAGCAGCAACTTGGAACTTAGGGTGTAGCTGACTCTTGACCATAGGAAGGAACACATACTGTGGGCTGACAACCACCTCTGTAGCACAATAATTACAAAATGGTAAGTTTGTCTTACAATGTAGCTTTAGGCTTTAGCAAATTTGTCAGGAAAGATGGAAACATAGAAGGTCACTCCTAAGAATAGCCAAGCTAATGTGTAGCCTTCCATACCAACAACATCTTGAGGGCGGAGCTATCATTCATTCAGAGTTTTGACGATTTTGTCTACATGATCGATGGTTCCATTCTGCAAACGTCAAGATCAACCATGTCAATATTTAGCAAGCAACTCATTAAAGATTGATACAACTCACATTAAACACATTCAGTCTTACATATTACTCAGCATAAACATGAAGATGACAATCTGTATGAGAATTTTGGTATCAGCAAGCATTAATACTCAGCATATTTACGTGTTAATTATTTGGATGAAATTTTTTATGATAGTTTCAATTAGGGTCTTATGTGATAGCAACTAAAACAACCTTTTCAAGTTACTTATAATTGATGTCCTAGAATAATCAATGCCTGGCTGTTCATCTTTAGGTAAACTATGCACAGCACGTCCTATTATTAAAACCTGACGTTGGAGACATGAGAGATTAGGAAAGAGTCCAGAGTTTAGGTAAGAGTCCATGTCGTGTTGGAGTCGGACTGTAATATTCGGCACTATATATAAAGGATGTGGGGATCCCAAAAGGGACACACAATTATTCCACGAAATTCTACATGGTATTAGAGCCAACCCAAACCCTAACCTGAGCAAGCAAAACCCATACCTAAAGAGCTGCCGCCGCCATCTGGTGACGTCGATCTGCCAGCCACCGCTATCCCGCCGTGTGTGGTCCTCCGCAACCATGTCTCACGAGAGCGGACCGACGGTCAGCCGGGTTGCATGTGGGTCCTCGCATAACACAGAGGAGCAGAGGAGGGGAGATGGGATCCAGCGGCACTCAGGCCGATGGTGGAGGTGAGGAGGCGCCGCGTCAAGGTGTAGTCTGGGGCAACGGGCGACTTTGCGATGGAGGAGCCAAGCAGATAAGGCGGCGGCTTGAAGAGGGAGGAGATCAGGCGAGGAGGATGCACAGGCCAAGGGGATCCGGCGAGGAGGCGATCCTATGAGGAGGATGACAAAGGCAGAGTTTTTGAGGAGGATGAGGAGGCGGTGCTCGGCGAGGGGAGAGAGGAGTGCCGGCGAGGGAGGCGAGAAGGTGGCATGCATGGACGGGGTGGGAGGCGAGGTCGAGGCGGAGGCATTGCGCCTCGAGCGCATGAGGCATGGAGGTGGGACACGGCACGGAGGCAGCTATGTCAGGTGCAAGCAAGGCAGCGTGGGGCTGGCACGCGCTGCGATGGTAGAGGCCGGCTGTGGTGTTTTTCAATGGAGGCAGCTTGAGGCGGCGCGGTGGTGGCCGAAGGTGGTCCCGACGGCCCACGGCTGGATCCGGGTCGGCTCGGTAGGAGGGAGGTGAGGTGAGAGGAGAAGGAAGATGCGGGAGGAAGGAGGAGCTGGTGCTTGGGGGCGGCACTCAGAGGAGGAGCTGGTGCTTGGGGGCAGCCCTGGGAGGAGGTGTAGGTGCCTGGGAGCGGCGCTCAGGGGAGGAGCTTCAGTGTGGCGGCAGAGGAGGAGGAAAGAGCTCGCGGGGTCAGAGGGGCTTGAGGAAGAAGGAGGTGTGGTGCTCGGGGAGAAGTAGGGGAGAGAAGGCGCTCGGGAGAGAGGAAGGGGAGAGGAAGTGCTCGGGGTTTTGGGGAGACGAAGGAGGAAGATGCGGGTTCGGGGGAGATGAAGAATGGAGGTGCTAGTGCTTGCGGGGGCTGTGCACTGAGGTTGCTGGTGCTTGAGAAGAGCTGTCAGTGGGGATCTAGATCCTGTGTGGGGATTCGGTGTGGTGTGGATCTATTCTGGTGTGGTGGTCGTGGTGGTCCGGTGTTCAAGTCTGATGATCTAGTCCGGTGTGGAAGATCTGCTCTAGTGTAGATCCAGATCGGTGGACGATCTGACATGGTTTGAGGATCTGGTATGGAAGACAGGGGGCGAAGATTGTTCAGGTGGTGCTTTGGTGGACAGGGGGAGAAGACTGTTCAGGTGGTGCTTTGGTGGTTGTGCTAATGGTGGAATTGATGATGGTGATGAGCTCGATTATGGTGAGGACGAAGTAGGAGCTGGTGGTAACTCTAATGGAGGCTATGTCATGCGGTGGTGTTGGTATGGATGTCGGAGATTGTATTGCTGGAGATGTTTAGGAGGATTGGGACTGGAGTCAGGCGTAATGATCTGTGACAGAGATAGAGGAGGTGGAGGCTAAGACTGGGGGCATGTGGGCATAGTGCAGGAGACCAGGGGTGGCTGGGGGTATGAGGGTAGAGGAAGATGAGGTTGAGGTCGGGCAGCTGGTAGATGCTGGAGATGGATTTGGTGACGTCCCTGATAGTATTGCTGGTTAGCAACTATTTTTATGGTATTGGTTATGGAGTCGATGGATGGTAGTTTTTACTAGATTCTAGTAATGATATTATATTATGTAACAAGATGGTCATGATTGCTATCTCATGCCCATCTTGAGGGGGAGTGTTGGAGATATTAGAGATTAGGAAAGAGTCCAGAATTTAGGTAAGAGTCCAAGTCGTGTTGGAGTCGGACTGTAATATTCGGCACTATATATAAAGGGCATGGGGATCCCAAAAGGGACACACAATTATTCTCCGAAATTCTACACCTGATATAAATACAAATCTTATTATGCTCAAACTCCTGACAAGCCATAGTTGCTAAAGTAATGGAGGATATTGAAGTACCATGGAATAGAAACTTGCAATTACAAAGATACGTAACAAAGACTAGGAAAATCTTTTAGTTCTCATGTCCAACGCAATTGTTAATCCAAATACGTGGATGGTCCCGCATGAATAATGTAAGATAAATGCAAATTGGAACCAAGAAAATAATAAACGGGATCACGCTATTAGTACTAGTGGCACCATTCTTAGGACGCATCTCTTGCGCAACCGCCGAGTCGAGAGATGCACTGGGCAATTCGTCAAAACTCAAAAGTGTCAGAATAGTCAGACCATCAAGGTCAAGATGCAAGCCATGCTTATTCCCCTAAGATGATCAGCTATTGTTCAGTACTGATATATAATAGGCATGATGTGGTCCATGAGTATAAAATAGCTGCTAGGTTTTCTTATGTGTTAATACTTAAAAGATTGGATGTTAATGCGTATGACAGTCATAGTAAAGCTAAATAGCCATGAGTAACGTCATGTGCATCTTGCAACATTACCTGCTTAATATGGTCCACAGTAGCAACTTGCGTAGTCCTAGGGTCCAAATAATTGTTCTTGTCAAGCTCCCTGTAAGTTGTGATGATTATCTGCAGGCATTTATCACACAACTGAAATCAACATTCAGCTAGCAAGCACACGCAAGGTATCATACCCTATTTATGACTATAAACACACATTAAAAAAAACAATGGCCATTCCAACACAAAACACTCATACTTATCATGTGATCAAAGAGAGATCTACCATAATATTTTTCCTACACGTCGATCACCAGATTGTTTCTGATTGCCGTAAATCTGGCAAGTTGCAACATATGTAAATTTCATGTCTGCTATAGCCTCAAGTTGAGAGGACAAAGATCTTTGGCTTTTCTTATCCTCCTCTGCTGGATCTGCAAGTGCTTTATATCTTTCCAATATGTACATCTACAAACAAGACAGGGCATAAAATCAGTAACTATTTATAAAGGTACTAAAAAAGGGATCCTCAACTTGGAAGTTGAAGAAGCTTACCAAATTCAGAAGCCATGTTAAGGAATACCAGATTCAGAAGCCATGTTAAGGAATGCTTGAAGCTTCAAAGCTCTCCTATAATACATTACACATCATGCCTCTAACTATTCACAGCAAGAAAAACGTGTAATGGGGAATTAGCCAAATCATCCTTATTTGACAACGCGATGGTATGATCAAAGTACCTATTCTACAGAGTGTCTGCCCTCTAAGAGAAGCCCAGTGACGAAGTTGTAGGGCATTTTCCTCGTTTCCCCAAACTTCGCTTTCTCTTTTGCAATTAATTCTTTCCACGAAATTATTCCATTCCTCTATAACAAAAAGTATGAAGAATGAAATACGGAAACTGGTGACAGGAATTCATAAAGAATTGTTAGCATCAAAGGAAAGTCAAACAGAAATGGGACCTGGTGATAGAGCACACATTGCGTGAGACGCCAAGAGGAGGCGGGCTTGGCGCCAAAGGAGAATCTTGAGGTGCTGGGGTGGCAATGAGCAGAGGTCTTGGGTGGCGAGAGGAGAACGAAACAAAGGCAAGGGCGGAGACGCTGGAGAAGAGGCGGGGGCGGCCGGTGGCAGAGAGGAGCGCTAGGCGAAGGGCTGAAGTGTCGGGTGAGGAGAGGAGCAGAGGAGGCACCGCTGAGGCCTGGGGGTGGCGGGGCAGGGGCTACGCTGGGCGGCGGAGAGGTTGCGGGGCAGGTGGCAATGGTGTTCGGTTGGGAGGGGGAGAGAGAGAAAGGGGAGAATAGGTGTGAGTTGAGGGCGCGTCGCTTGTAGGGGAGATGTGGAGGCGTGGATGGGGGAAGAGAACCCCACGACTTATACGCTGTTTAGGCAGAGAGGAAGTTGACTAGATTTTTATGGGAATTGAGGAGATTTTTTTTTTAAATAATTTTAGAACTCAGCTATTACAATACTTTTTCTATTGAAGGTGGGGTCACTCTAGATATTACTTTGCACAGCCAAAAAATTAGTGGGATTGGAGATTGTGAGAGAGGGAAAATGGTGGGATAAAAAAAGACACGAGAAAAAAATGGAGGGAAGGATTGGAGGGAGATGAAAATAGTTTTGGGAGTTGCACAAAATATTCAATTTCGATTGAACCAGAATTGGGCCTAAGCTCATGCATAGTGCTGGACCGGCACCCGTGGCCATAATATTACTTCATAACGTATATTATCTCTAGCCATCCACATTATTTATGACGAATATATTTTGCAACACATATTATGCGTAGCCATAATATTACTTCGTAACGTATGTACAGAGCGTTGCAACATATGCGTTGGTAAAGGGGTGTTCATCTTGTAGTGCTTGCTGGTTGCAGCCTTTTGCTCTGGCCTCGCTCTCCCATCTACTCTAGCTCTCTGCCATGGTAGTGAAAACCTTGCCATGGCAGCATAAATCCTTGCCGTGGCAGAGATGGCATTAGGGGAAACCGGCGACTACAACAACCTACCGCAACAGCTGAAAGGTTGTCGCGGCAGCGGATGGCAGAGTGGCGCGGCAGTGGAAAACCTAGCCGTGGCAGCATAAATCCTTGTCATGGCGGTGGCTAGGGCTTGGAGCGGTGGCTGCGACAGGGAGAAAGTTAAGGCACAATGCTCTACACCATATATGGGGATGGCATGGGCCGGCTTGCCCCGGCCTGGAACAATTCCCCTCTTTCTTTCTTTTTTAGTTTCCAATTAATCTCGACTGTTCAACTTCTAGTGTGCACAACTTCTTACCCTGAGTTCCAAATAGAGCAAATAAATAGTCGATTTTGACCATCTCGATAAGCTCTATGTTTCTATTGTCTGAGATTTCCAAACTAAATTATAGATTTTAAACTTAAGTTTAAACTTCAAAACCGAATTCAAATTAAATCTCAAATTCAAAATTCCATTGAAAACTTGGGGCATTACAACACTGATGGGCCGGGGTATTACATCATGCATCAATATTACAAGAATAAATCAAATTAGTCATCTTCTACAAATAAAAAGTTACCGAACATAAAAAATTAGGAAAAAGATCATTATGATTGGATGAATACTTGCATGGACCTTACAACTTCCTATGACAGGAAGCAAATATTTTTCTATTTTTTTCACTGAAGGAAAACGCCCAGCATCAAGCTGAAGTTTTATTCGAGGCACCACATAGATAATTCAAATCATCCGTGCACCGATGAAGAACAACTCCATGCTTATGGTTGCTATTAATTAATGGCCTAGCACTGCTTAGTGCACATGCAGCGGCGGCGGATGCCGCCACACTTGCCGCCCGAGAACCCCTCCGTCAAGCACACGTTGGCGCAGTTGGCTTCCATCATGCACATCCCCTTAAACTGGCTGCTCGGCGTCTCGCACTCCCTCGCCTGCGCCGGCGCCACCCCTGAAGACAAGTAACCGCACGTTAGCTCCCAGAGCATGTTAAACATGTCAAATCACCGGTTCTTATGATCTATATATGTTTGTACTAACCGGAAGCCTACTGAATGTCCCAACGTTAATATAGAATAAAAAAATTAAGGCAGAGTTTCTACATTAATTTAGAAAAAAGAATGATACCTTGTATATCGATGGGAGAAAAAGGAAACTGAGATATCCAATCAACGAAATGGAACCTTCAAATGTAAAGTTTTGGATTGCTTTAACCTAATAGCTCGATCGATACAAATTGGATTCCAGTGTCCATATTCTAATCCATGTTGAATATGTGGGATATTTTAAATTTCGTATTACAAAGTCTCTAGAAAAAATTTTGGCTTCCAAATATATGCAAGATCAAGCTTACGAATTACAAAGTAATTTGTGGTACTATATAACGTGAAAATTACATTTGGAAAAGTTGTGGTATCCGAACGTAAATAAAGTTGGAATCAGATTTACAAAAATTATTAACAACAAAAATATTATCGAATCACAGAGCCCAAGTAGATGCATTGTTTGATGTCTAGTGTGTACTAATAATATATATACTGCCCATATTATATCTGACATATATAAGTAGATGCATCGTTTGATGTCTCGATCGATCGAGGCGTGCATAATGCATATATACCTACCAGTGGCCACAACGAGCAGCACGAGAATGACGACGGCCGAGAACAACTTGCGTGACGACTCCATTAGATTATGTGTTAACTGTGAACTTAGCTGGGGGTAATACAATAACCGAATGACGGATTAGAGTGATCGTGCCAAGCTTAAATACCCACAACGGCAGCGTGATGGAAGGGATACGCACCACAGGAACATGTCAGCTCTATATATAGCTGGCTAATATTAGCGGCAAACCACGAGCTGCAACGTGCCGTGCTGTTGCTGTTCTACATCAGATAGCTTAATTTTGAGGTAACCAGTGCTTTCCTATAAATAAAAATAAACTAATCTACGCATCCTTAAATCCTATTAATCATCACCGCATTGATCCTACATTGCACAAAAGTGCCGATGTTTAATTTGTGCTCTCAATTGATTCAATGCGAACAACAAACTACACAGACTCTTGGATCAATTAATGGACATGAATATGATAACTGGATGGGCATCTGTGGGAAGCTGGCTGATTCCGCATATACATGCGCTGCATAAGGGCTCAAGAAAAAATTGACGATTGGGTCAGGTGGTCAGCGAACTACCAGATGAGTTCAGGCTCCGTTGCTTTCCAACGCGGCAGAGCCGACATTTGGATCTCCGCGTTGTGCAAGGATTTGCTGGCAGTTGCTGGCTACTTTGCATAGAAAGAAGATTATTTTCTCTCTACCAGGCACCTCAGCTTCGAAGCAACTCTAGTATTCCCTTTGCATGGAATGGTCGTTCCAGTTTTTAATTGGTGTTGGAAATCATCTTGTCAATAATCACCACCATAGCTTACGCCACAACGATGTACCTGAAAAGTGGTAAGTGGGAAGAAGTAGAATTCCGAGGCATGCAAAAAGGAATTTGACACGATTTTCATTTACACGTGCACATGCTGGAACATTTGAAAGGAGTGGAACCAACCAATTTTCAACCATGAATACCTCACTGTGCAGCAGGTTTTCTGTGTATAAAGGAGGGTGTTGAGGCTAGGAGAAAGGCCTTAGAATAACGGTAGTTGTCCCCTCATGAGTGGTCCCTTGCAATTTTGTCGTAATTGCAACTTTGCTTCTTTTGTCATTGTTCAGGCTGAGGTTGCCCAGAACCGTAGTGTAAACTCTTTACTCCTCTTAATGCATTTGGCAGAACTCATGCATTTGGTTCATAAATTACGCTCATGTTAGAGATAGCATTCACCTAGATTCAAACAGGGTTCTGAAAATCGGCCGAAGTCGAAAATCGGTTCATTGGTCCTTCCGGACCCTTCCGGTAAAATTTCGTACCAAAAAAAAAATGGATTTGCTTGTTTTTTGTCAAATATAAAAGAAATTCCTAACCATATAAATGGATATGAGTGCATGTGCCCTGGTGGAAACGCTCCTAGCCTTAGAGAAGGAATGTTGTGGGTTCAAACACTTGGAACTGCACTATTTTTTATATGTTTCATTTTTAACTTGAAAAAAAATTAAAATTTTGATTTCAAATTTCTGGCCGAAATTTTACGATAATCAGCAATATCAGTTCTATCGGTGACCCCCGGTAAAAAATAAAACCCAGTTTTGAAAATGCCATTTGGTGTTTGATTTAAACCTTCTCAGGTGCTTTAGCACAAATAGCAGTGATTATGATGTCCTAATTACCATGAGTGAGTATTCGATCCCTGTGTTCTCACCCTTCTCACCCGGGAAATATTTTTTTGTCTGCTTTAGATCTTGTCCCGAATGCACCAACTGGCAACTGCGGGAGAGTCCATATCTTATATTACCGGCATGTCCATGTAACTCAAATGGGTTAGGAACAGCCATCTTTCAAATTTTAATTTTGATCTATAATATTTTAGTTATAGTTAATGAAAAAGTTATAGGCAAGGGGAACATTTTATTTGAAAACGGAAAGAACTTGTCTCAGTGTAATTGCCAAAAAATACTGTAGCAAATATAACCTGTAGTTTTCTTATTTTTTTTCAAAAAAATGTGGGATGCTTCGTATTCAGGAAATAGTTTTCTGCAATTTTATGTTAAAAATTGGTGCAAAATTGGCTGTCCCGCAAGATTTCGGTAAGGGTCGGCAATAAAAATGAATTAAGAGTTTGTTGCCCAAAAAACAAACTAGTACCCTCTTATACAGGGATTAGGAAACACCAGAGGATCATATACGGAAGTATATGTGTGTGTACCTGTACGGCTCATGATCCTATGGGTATCTTGATCCAACTAACAGATGAGTCTTCTTTTGTGATGTCTCAGCCTTTATTGATCACGAATAGGATTACAAGCATTACAAGCATCATGATTGGAGTATTGGACGAACACTCGTCCATGGACCTTACAACTTCTCATTATAGGAAGCAAATATTTGCGTCGTTTTTACTTTAACTAAAGAAAACTTCTTGCCATAAGCTCAAGTTTTATTCTAGGTATGAAAGTATCAAACAAAAAAAATCGTATGCATGCACCCCCGAAGACTGACTCTATTCATATGGTTGCCGATCACGTGAATCCGATCGCCTAGCATGGCTTGGTACACAAGCATCGGCGGCGGAAGTTGCTGCACCTGCCGCCGGAGAACCCCTCCGTCCGGCACACGATGGCGCAGTTGTCTTGCACCATGCACAGCCCCTTGAACCGGCTGCTTTCCGTCTCGCATTCCCTCGCTTGCACCGGCGCCAGCGCCACCTCTGAACACATACAAGGACACATTAACAGAACATAGTAATTAAGCATATAAGTGAAAGCTAGCGTCCCACGAATCTTCACAAAACACTATAAATTTCTTATGTCGGGAGGAACAAAACTATCTAGAAATAACTAAATTAATCAATTCGAAGAAAAACAAAAAGAAATAATATCCATCACGTACACAAATGACCTTTCAGAAATATAATTATTTAGAGTACTGTTCTAACCTAAGATCCAGTTTGATACACAATAGCCTTAAACAATTCTGGCTTTGAAATATGAATTAATCAAGATTTGCAGATTCCAAAACAAATTATTTTTCTCTTTTATAAAATCTATATAACTTCATATTTAAAAATCCAAAACTATGTGTATATAAAATTCGGATTTAAAATAAAAAAGTACTAAAAACAAAGACAGTTTCGGAAGCATTTAGCCCGTGCAGATGCATTGGTTGGATGCCTAGCATGTACTGGATATGCAGCCTCGTGCTGTATGAGAAACACCAATCAAGGCGGGCACACGTACCACTGGCTGCACCCATAACGAGCAGCAGGAGGACGACGACGGCCGGCAAGAAGTACTTACGCGATGATTCCATTATTAATACGTGCCTGTGTTAACTATACTTCTCTGGGAATGTTTGTAACTGAATGACTCATTATTACAAGAGGGAGATGGTGACCTGCTTATATACGGACAACGGCAGCAACATGCAAGGCTTTAGCTTCCCGTAGGACTAGGAGCATCCACAGGAAATTGTCCGGCCTTTCAATATATGACTGGCTAGTATTACCGGCAAACCACGAGCTGCAACGTGCCGTGCTGCTATTGTTCGAGTATCGAGAATTCCGCTGATCTCTGAAAATTAATCGATGGCCCGTCAAAATCGCAGTGGCGTAGCACTGCACGGACAAAAAGATCTCTCCGGTATGTAGGTAGCTACGTGATGGTTCCCAAGGTTTAATCCTAATTAATTTGGTCAGGACATTGATTCGTAGTACGTATAAATTATTCGACCGTAAAAGAAACAACGTCCAAACAATTCATGTGCTGAGGCAGAGCATAGCAGCTGTTAGAAAGTAAGCTAGACTTGCTAAGTAATAGGACGTTAGAATCCTTAGTTAGTTTGTTTTCTTTGTTAGGAATTTAGAGTTGTAATATGTATGCAAGAGGAGTCCTGTATGTCATGCATGCAGAGTTGTCTGAGACGTAGAAGGGTTGTGTCGCCATCTCCAGGTTGTGTACATGAGCTGCAAGTTGAAGTTGAGTCCACTTGCCACGTGAGTTGAGTCTGCTTGCCATGTGAGTCGACTGCGAGATGTAGTTGAGTCCACACGCTGTCCAAAGTTGTAAGCCATGTCCAACTTGAATTGTGAGTCCGCCTACATGTTTGATTCGGAGAACAATGGCCTTTATAATCTAGAGGGTTGTAACCTGTTTTGAACGTAAGAAAATGTAACATCCCATTTTTGGGATTGTGGTAATTTGGTTTTATTTGGATTTAATTTGAAGTTTTGCTTTGAAAAGTAGTTTCAAAAATTACAAAACTTATTTTAATTTGAAGCTTAAGTGTGTATCTCAAAAAGTTCTCGCTCAAGCTTTCAAAACAGATTTCGAAAGACCCGAAAAGCTCATTTCAAATTCTCGTGTAATCTCAAAATCCTCGAGCTTCTATCTTCGTTCAAACTTCGTGTTCAAATCTCAACTTGAATCTTGGTTTGAAATTCAAAATTCAAAATCCCCATTTCCCCTTTGGGCCTAGCCCGTTTCTCCCTGGCCCACTCCCCTTCCTCTTTCGGCCCAGGCCAGCCCAGCCTGAGCGACCACCTCCCCCTGGTCTTCTTCTACCCTGGCCAAGCCAGCCGAGCCGCCCCATGCGCTCTACGCTCGCGCACGAGCGTCTCCGCCATGGCTGCTCCGTCTTGTCCCATCGCCTGCACCTCTGTTCCAGTAACTCCTTGACTCCGGCGCCACCACTGCGTCCTGTCCGCTCCTACCACAGCGCGCCACCCCACCGTGTCAGCACCGCGCCTCCCGTGCCCGGTCCGCGCGCCTATGCCTCACACGCCGCCCACCTGCTCCCCTGTCGCGTCGCCTCTGCCCGTGCCTCGCCGCAGCCTGCGGCTCCGCTGCACACCATGAGCACCGCTTTGCGCTCTCGCACTGCTACCACCGACGCGTCGTGTGACGCCACCTCCTGGCAGCACCCACGAGCGCCCACGCTTGCCACCCCTGCTGCGTCACCTCGGCCACATGCTGCATGCCGCTAAAGTCATCGTCGCGTCCTCATTTGCGCCTCGGGACCACGCGCTGCGCAGCGCACGCGCGCGCTTTGCGCTGCCGTGCATGCCGTCGCCGACGCGTCATGATGCATGCTTGGCCCCCATAGTCGCCGCTTGTGCTGTGGTGATGCCAGCCCTCCCGCCTTGTCCCGTCGTCGCTCAGTGCCCATGCTGCTCTGACCGCGCCCCATGCCGGCTGCCACCCTTAGCAGCTTGCTCCCCTCCTTGCTGGTTATAAGAAAGCCCCTGGCACCTCCTTCTCCCCTCCCTTCAGTCCCCTCATCTCCTTCTTTCTCAAGGTAGAGCCAAAGCCGAGCCGAGCTCCCGCTCCCACCTTGGCCGCCCGCCCCTCATTCTCACCTCCTCCACCACGCCACTGCCTGCCCTCATCACGAGGAGCCCTGCCCCATGAAGCCATCTGTAATGTCCCAAAATTTAGCTTTTCAAAAGTCTTTTGAGTAGTTTAGGTCCCTGAAAAATTTCACCAATTTTATTTGAATTAACAAAGCTTAA
This sequence comes from Phyllostachys edulis, assembly GCA_036346405.1. Classification (NCBI taxonomy): domain Eukaryota; kingdom Viridiplantae; phylum Streptophyta; class Magnoliopsida; order Poales; family Poaceae; genus Phyllostachys; species Phyllostachys edulis. The sequence continues at coordinate 74,972,047 of CM070551.1, read as the reverse complement.
TTAGGAATTTTCTAAATTAAAAATATTTAATTTGACTAGTATAAATATCAATTAAATAAAAACATGTGTTATTTGGCTTCCTTGTGTTCCAAGGAATTTTCTAGTATTTTCTGAGATTTTTCTGAATTTGTTTACTATTTATTTGGTCTCCTTAATTTTTAGGATTTTCTTTAATTCCGAAAATCCTTCTTTTTTCTCTCTCCTCTCGGTTACTGTTCATATATCTCCAACCGAACACCCAACCGAACCGCCGAGAGTTCCCACTCCTATCCTGTACGTGAGCAAACGAACCTTCCAAAAATCATATCTCCCGGTGCATATAAAAGCAAACCGTTTGCGTCCAAGCCCATCTTGATTTCCTCTTACAATCGCCTGAATTGGTTTCCTCCTAATCGATCTATTTTCATCGCAATCTGCAAAAAACCGAGCTTCAACCAAAGGTCTTCTCCGGTGAGCTGCGCCTTCATTCGATGTCCCTCGGCCAAGCCATCTACTGCGTTGGGTTCGTGTCGTCGTGCTCTACGTCATGCTTCCTTCCCCTTCGCCCGAACATCGCCAGAGCACCGTCGGCCATGTCGAGCTATGACGTTTGTCGAGGTCCTCGCCTCCTCGGTGAGTTTCTCCAAAATCCGATCGCGTCATCTCGTGCCCCTCGTTGATACCTATTTTCGTATCTTTTAGATTCAAGTTTCATCCATCGTGCACTGAGAATCGAGCGTTCTCTTGTGTCTTGTACGTCTTCCTTCTCTGGCCAATTACTCCGCAACCGTTGATCCTCTGCCTTCAACCCCACGACCGTTGAGTTCGCATCGCCGCGTTCTACGCCGTGCTCACCTCCCTTTTCGCAAAGCATCGCCCAAAGTGGTACGCGCCCGTGAGACCGCTGGCGTCGCCGTTCTTAGCCTCGCTGCAAGTGCATGGTGCCGATTCTCGATGTTTGGACTACGTCATCATCTCCGGCTCATTGTTTTCTTTCCATTTTGCCCCTTCACCACCACTGGTTCGCTTCTGTGTGCCGTCATCACCATCCGCCAAAAATCTGCCTATAGCTCTGTTGAAGCGCTCCTGTCTTCTCGGTTCTGTAAGTTTGTTCTCTGTTCTTCTTTGTTGACTCTCTCTTTTCCTCTATTGCACGTAGGTCCCAAGTGTAATCTCTCTACCATGTCTTTGTCACTTCTTTGCCACCGTGTACCGGAACGGCAGTAGCGCGTTGCGCCATGAATCAGCCGACTCCTTTGTTTGCTGTTCTCTGTTGAAGTGTATTCCATGTTCTCTGTTACCTCACGTAGCTATATCCTTCTCTCTGATGTGTTGTGTGGACCATACTTGTCATATAACACATCTAAACTACAGAACGAATCCTTTTTCTATAACAGCATGGCATCCGTACCATCCAAGCAATATATCTGTCTCTGTGTCTTCCATGTGGGCCCCTATGTCAGGCAATGAAATAAATTCCTTTTCTCTCGTACATGTGGACCCCACATGTCATTCACCTAATTAAAAACCCTAGTGATTTCTATTTTGCATAAAGCAACATTTTTAGTTTTCAATACTCGTAATAATTTCCAATGTCATTTTTATTCTATACTAAAATCAGATTTTAAAGTTGACAGTTTTGTAGTAGATAACCTTCAAAAATGAATGGTGAAGAATACCCTCCTATCACATGGCTTAAAATCATTTTAAAACCAAAAAAACAAAGTCTAACTTAGAGTGGCTTTGCTCAGCATGTCCATGATCGTGAACACGGCTATTCGAATAGTTTTCTACTCTGCAGAGTGTGTACAGCTTTACCCATAAGAAATAATTTGCTTTTAATATCGGCCAATACACGCTTCCGAAGGCGTTCGACCAAACAATTATCACAAGACTTTTACAATGTTCTACCCTAAAGTATTTATGCTCGCTAAGGTTTCACTTCCATTGGATTAACCATCCTTCAAAAGTCCCCTCTTACGCCAAGTGGGACTACTGTCTAACCGACTCCCACACAACATCATGGCACAAATAACAGTAAAGTACTACAAATTATTAGGCCTAGCTTTGCCCATACAAAACATGTGGTGGTACGTTGGGGGCGTAGCAAAATACGCTCAAAGGCTGGTCCTTAACTAACTTGGGCAACGTTCCACAACCCTGGGCTCCATCATAAAAATGAATCGATCTTGTGCATCGACTTGCACCATACCAACAACCATTATGCCCAAGTCTAAATCATTTTAATTTGTCTTTCAAGTGAAATCATTTTATAAGCTTTCTATGGTAAAACAAGACCATAGACTCAATTTAAATCAAGTTTGAGTAATTTGGCTAAAACTTCCCAAATACAAAATTCTAATCTAAGCATTGGCTAAGCATATAATTATTTTCAAATTTTATTTTGACTATGGTGACAAGTGAATGATAATCCAACAATCAAAATTGGCTACACAAAGGAATTAGAATAACTAGGAATTTAAACAGGAATTGAAAATAGCTGAATAGAATTATGCATGCAATAATAATTTAAAACAGAATTAAATAAATTTAAAATAGTGGGATCAACATGATCAATTGAATAACTTTCCTTGCTCGAAGTCCTGATAATCTAACTCCTCAGAAGGGTTGAGCTCTTCGGAATTGTCAAAATCTATACGCGAAAATACGATAAATTTAAATAATACTCAAATAAATTCAAATTAACTCCAAATCAAATAATTTTGGTTTATTTAGATAGATCTTGAATTTATATAAATTTGAATCACCTAAATCGAAGGTCGTATGAAGAAATACGAGCTCCTGGAAGTTTAAATCTAAAGAAAACCCTAATTTTAGATTTTATTGAATTTCCCAAATTATTTTTCTAAAGGAAATTTGTTTACTGCGCATGCTGACGTCAGTGCCTGAAAAATCAAATAACCGGCCTAATTATTTTTCTATTGGAAATGATTTCTTTCTATAACATGTGGGCCCCCAGTTAATGGACTGAGTCCACACGCGGTCAACGTCCACGGTGGACGTAGTTCATGTAATAGTGAACGGGCTACTGATGTGTTGCGCATGGGTTAATGTGGAAGTCCACATGGCGCTGACATGGGATGCCAACGCTGGCATGGCACCGATGTGGTGTCGACGTGGACCTGCCACACAAGCCCGACGCGCGGCGACGCTACAGAGCTGGGCTCACCGGTGCTTCGCGCCACAGCGAGCCACGCGGTTATGCGCAAAAGAGAAAGGGAGCATTGCTGAACCTTATGCGTGTGACAGTGGCGGAGAAGCGTGAAGGAGTCGCCGGTGACGAGTGAAGAAGCGGCGGCGAAGCTAGGTCGACCGCGGCGAAGCTGCTCCTGTGGTCCTCCGACGAAGTGAGTGCACGCACCATATTGGAGATGTCGAAGCGATGCCGAAGTGGGGGTCGGGGTGGTCGGAGTGTTGTCGACGATGGCGGAATCGAAGGTCAAAGTAACTTCGGACGGCGACGAAGAAGCTCAAAATTAGGGCACTAGAGAGGGAGGGGCTACGAGGGAGGCGGCGTTGAGGTGAGGGGGCTAAGGCTAAGCTAGGGCGCTACTTATAAGGGTACGGGCGAGGTTGAATTATTGTGGAGAGCACGAAGGTCATGCGAGGTCATCGGCTAGGGATGGAAGGGACAAGGCCGGGTCGGACGAGATTTGATATGGGGCCTTTAATGTGTGCAAAATCACGGAGGATCCGAGCGGATTTGAATGGGTTTGGAAGGTTTTTCGAAAATGGCCATGGCGGACAGAAAACAATGCGAACGTGTAGAGAAGAAGGAAGGTGGACGAAGGAGATGACGTTGCATAGTGGGCCCCCCATGGCAACGAAAGGAGAGAGAGGCGGGTGAGAGAGGTGAGGCTGACGGGTGGACCCCGCTGTTAGTGAGAGAGTGAGGGAGAGGCGCAGGTGGAATGGGCCACGTGGGCCACATGCGCGCGAGGAATGGATCGGGCCGAGCTTGATTCGACCCAAGAACTGTTTTTGGATTTTAAATGCTTTATTGATTAAAACAATTCTAGTAATTCAAAAAGGCTTTAGAAAATAGCAAATAAAATCCAAAAATTATGAGAAAATCTACAAAAATTCTCTAAGACATTTTGGACTTAAATAAAATAATTTCAACTTATAATTGGTAATAAATTTTGCAATTAGTTTATTTTGGCTTTGAAATAAATAGGGAAAAGTTTTTAAAATCTTAGAAAATTCGTCAAAAATAATTAAATTTTATTTTTAACTGAAATTGGAAATTTGGGCTGTTACAAACCTGCCCCCCTTAAAGGGAATCTCGACCCCGAGATTCAAACTTGGTCAATAAAAAGGTGGGGTTACTCGGCTTTCAAATCTTCTTCTCGCTCCCAGGTGGCTTCTTCTGAATGATTACTCCACTGGACCTTACATGAACAGTTGATTTTACTTCTGGTGATACATTCTACCACATCAAGGATCTTGATTGGTTGCTCCACATAAGTGAGGTCCTCTTGAACATCTATGCTCTCAAGCGGTGTTTCTTCTGTTGGCACTCTGAGACAATTCTTCAATTGCGAGACATGAAAGACGTCATGCAAAGCAAACAAGGACGCCGTGTCGGGACGCAAAAATGCAATTCTGGACCCTCTGTGTATAATGCACTAGTCCAGGATCATGCTAGTACACACAGTGGCGACATCAGTGAAATATCATTTCCATATACAAAGATGACTAATAAATAGGCAATTAACAATAAATATCAGAGTAAAGACCTTAAGGTCAAAGCTTACAATTAATGCCTCAGAAGGCGAAAAGCTCAATTAAGCTACAGCAGAACGTAACAGAATAACTTCAATGAAGTCCATCCATATGCCCACAGGCAATCGGCTGGGGTAGCACAACCTAGTTTTCCACGATCCTTGAAGTAGACCTTGCTGATTGACGATTCTTCCACTTCTGTTGCATGTTTTACAACAAGCATGAGTACATAACCGTACTCACAAGTCATACCATAGAATGCAATGTATAGATGCAGGCTTATTCCAAAGGAATGGCTTCTGTGTTTCTTTTGCAGAAATGCAACATTTGCAATTTGAATACAAATAATAGATTGAAAGCAATAAGTAAGACAAATAACAATAATAATTTAACAGTTTGATTTCACAAAGACACATAGCCTAAACAAGTTATTCACATAGCCATATGATATAAATCACATAGCTCCCTTCCCAAGGTTTTTATGAAAATCTACCGCTCGTGTGAAATCCCAAAGCATGTCCATGACCGCGGACGCGGCTATTCGAATTGATTGTTTAACACTCTGTAGAGTTTGTACACTCTACCCACAAGATGCAATCAACTTGTATGGAGCTGATCACAACAAAACCTTTCAGAAGCTTCATCTCAAGCATTGATACTCCCAGTGTGCTTACAAACCGTCATACGAAACTATACACAGTGGATGGTACGACACACACCGTTGGACAGGGAAGCGGCGAACCGTCCCGCAATAGGACTACCTGGTAGCACACACCTCCACCCTTACACACAGCCTAACCTACTACCTTAGTAATCAATGTCAAGACTCCATAACTTACTAAGTTAAGCCTGTCTCATACTAGACATGTGGTCGTACAGTAAGGCTCAGTTCAATGGCGCACAAAGTTAAGTCCTTAATTGACCAAGGCAAGACTTCCAATTTCTAACTAAGACACACAGATTAATATTCTCATTCACACAGCCACCATATCACACAGTATCCATCACCTGCCTCAGTCTAAATCCTTTCCCACCCTGTTGGTTAAGTGCAACACATGCCATCAATGAGTAATAGCACACAGTACACACAGTTTTTATCACATAGTTCCATAATCACTTAGTCAAGTTTATATTTGCAACTCACATGAAATGATGACTCGTGGCATGGCTAAGCAATCTACTCGTATCTAACCAAACCACGTTGGTGCTATGACATTAACAAATAAATAAACCAATCTAGGGTGATAAAAGATTATGACATAACAAATAGACAAGGTGGATATAACAAATGGGATTAATAACTACACCCAAAAGCATTTAAATAAATACTTAAAGTAAATGCAATAATTTGAATCAAAGTAATTTCAGAAAACTGGGATTCAACATGATCAAAGGTATAACTTGCCTTGCTATAGCAATGATGATCTTATTTATCTTTGATCTTCTTTTTCCTAGATCTTCCGCTCCTTCGGACAATTCCGGGATTTCAACGTCTAACGAGAAAAAAAGCGGAAAAACAAACTAAATTCAAAAAGACAAATAAAATAAACTCCAAATTGAAATTGAATGGCACTGGAAGGTAGATATTGAATTTATATGAATTTAGAAACTTGAATGGGTTCAATTGGGGTCCGAATACAGAAGATATGACTCTCGGAAGAATCACATGAAATGATGAAATTAAGAGAGAAAAGAATATTCAGAGAATATTCATTCGGATTAAATAACATTAAAAAAATTGGATACTTACAGGTGGGGTCCACTAGTAAGTGAGGGAGAGATGAACTCATTGGATGACATGTGGCCAAGGTGCTAGAGAGAGAACAAGATAAAGAGAGAATGACAAATGGGACCCACAGAATATCCCTCAATTAAATTATTTCAGAAATTATGGAAAGGGGTGAGTGAAAGATAGGTGGGACCCACTAGATTTATGAATTTCTAGAATTAAAATAATTCTAGATAGAAGGTAGATAGAGTGACACGTGGGACCAACAGGATAAAAGGACCTTCCAAGAATTAAATTAATTCCCGAAAATAGGATTAGGGTCGACATGTGGGCCACTGGTCTATGGACCAGGTCCACAGAGATATGCTAGTCCACAGTGGACCAAGCTCATGACTAGGGTTGACCAAGGGTGACTGACATGCAGGACCCACATGTAAGAGAGAGAACTAATCTATGGTTTTTGATTGGGAGGATGACATCTGGACTATTGGTCCATAGACTAAGTCCACAATCTAGGGTTTATAGTGCATGGTGGAATGGGTGTATGAAATAGTGCTAACAAGGTGGGCCCTAGGTGTCATAGAGTACGTTCATGGTGAACCATGTCCACTCGGTTTGGTTGTAAGGTTAGGGCTAGGGTGGCGCTTACGTTGCATCCACATGGCAAGGTGGCATGAGATGTCGACAAGGTGGCAGGGTTGATTACTTGGCGGCTGACGTGGCACCTAGGTGACATGGCACCGATGGAGAAGAAAGGCCGCAGGGAACTAGCGCACAGTCATGGTGGCTCGCCGGCACAGAATCTCCGGTGACGACCGACGGTGGCAGAGCACTGGCGGGTTTGGCGGCGGCGCTAGACAAGGCGGCACCAGTGAGGCTGGGCAAGGGTGAAAGTGGTTGGGCAAGCGCGCGGAGGAAACCGAAGAGGCAACGCTTCGGGTTGAAGAAAGGTGGCGCTCCGGCGGTGGCTCGACGATCGTGACCACGGGTCCGAGACGAGGGCGGCACAGGGACCTCGGATGCAGCGTTGGTGCGGACGGAGAGGCCCCAACTTAGCGGCGACGAGAAGCTCCAAGCTTCATCAATGGAGGTGGTGGCTTGCTCCACTCTGGCGAGCTTGCAAGGCGCGACGGCGGCATCTCCGGCCGCAGCTTCAAGGCATCGAAGGCGGCGCGACGAGGGGAGCGCGGAACGAGGTTAACTAAGGCTATTCATAGCCTGGGGTGGTGTGCGGCTCCCAGACTCCAAGGCGGCGGCGGCGGAACTTGCGGCGTGCACGCGCTAGGGCGGCTACATGCAGGCGCGGGCAGCACTAGGGTTCGGGAGCAGTGGTGAAATTTGGCGGCATGCGATTGGGCCAAAAGCGGCGTGGCCGCTAGGGTTTGCGACACGGGTCAAATTTGGTGGTGCAATGGGATGGGCAGGTGAATCTTTCTTTGGCCGAGGCGATCGAGCCAGATGAGAGGTGAGAGAGGCTGGCGGCTGGGCCGGAGGAAGGAAAACGGCAATGGGCCGACGCCAATTCGGCCCACAAGGATGAAAGGGTTAAGAACTGATTTAGGAATTAAAATAAAGGCTGAAATTCCAAATGAGCTTAAATAAATAGCAAATAAATATTTTCTTTAAATTGATGTTTAGATTAGTCAAATTAAATATTTTGAATTTAGAAAACTCCTAATTAAGCTTTATTAATTCAAATAAAATTGGTGAAATTTTCCAGGGACCTAAACTACTCAAAAGATTTTTGAAAAGCCAAATTTTGGGACTTTATACGCTGGCAGCTCCAACTAGTAAGCAACTTCACCTCTTCTTGCCAAAATCTTGTAAGGTCCCACAAATCTGGGTGCGCGGTTTCCTTTTGTTCGGAATCTTCTTACTCCTCTCAGTGGAGTAACCCTGAGATAGACAAAATCTCCTATCTCAAAGGACAATTCTCTCCGATGGTTATTAGCATAACTCTTTTGTTGGGACTAAGCCACTTTTAAGCATTCCTTTATTGCTTTTACCTTACTTTTCAACTTCCTTGATCAACTCTAGTCCAAAGAAATGATGTTCTCCCACTTGATCCCAAAGAAGAGGAGTTCTACACTTCCTACCATATAATGCTTCAAATGGAGACATCTGTAGACTGACTTGGTAGTTGTTGTTGTACGAGAATTCTACATATGGTAAATTCTTATCCCAACCATTACCATAATCTATAGCACAAGCTTGAAGCATGTCTTCTAGAATCTGGTTCACACGTTCTGTCTGGCCAACAGTTTGGGGATGATAAGCTGTGCTGAAGTTGAGTCCGATTCCCAAAGCTTTATGCAGACTTTTCTAAAACCTAGAGGTGAACTGTGAACCTCTATCGGACACTATCTTCTTAGGCACTCTATGCAGACAGACGATCCTAGCCATATATAATTCTGCTAACTTACTGCTCTGATAGGTGGTCTTGATTGGAATAAAGTGAGCCACTTTAGTTAACCGGTCAATTGTCACCCAAATGGAGTCATATCCTGATTGGGTCCTAGGCAATCCAGTAATGAAGTCCATACCAATTTCCTCCCAGTTCCACTCGGGAATTGGTAAAGGTTGTAGCAAACCAGCAGACCTTTAATGTTCTCCCTTGACTCTCTGGCATACATCGCAGCGTGCAACAAACTCAGCGATTTGCCGCTTCATGCTGACCCACCAATATTTTTCCTTCAGATCCTCGTACATCTTGGTAATCTAGGGATGGATAGAATAAGGTGATTCATGTGCCTCCTTCAGAATCAGTTGTTTTGTTTCCTGATGATTAGGTACACAGATATAGTCTCCAAACCATACTGCACCTTGCTCATCCTTCAAAAATCCTGGGGCTTTGCCTCTTCTCATGTTCTTCTTGATTTCTTAGACGTCTTCATCTTCTATCTGTTTTTCTCTAATCTGACTCTGAATGGTTGGTTGAATTTCTAGACTGTTTACACTGCCCTGGCTGACAATCTCCAAGTTAAAGTGCTTCAATTCTTCATACAATTTTGGTTGATTCTCTTAAACCAACATGGTGTTGCAATATGCTTTTCTACTTAGGGCATCTGCTACTACATTTGCTTTGCCCAGATGATAATGGATTCCAAGGTTGTAATCCTTTATCAGCTCCAACCATCATCTCTGTCGGAGATTAAGCTCTAACTGGGTGAAGATATACTTCAGAATCTTATGATTCATGAAAATCTCACAGCGGTTACCAATGAGATAATGCCGCCAGATTTTCAAAGCATGCACAATTGTTGCTAACTCTAGATCATGAGTCGGATAATTTCCTTCATGTGGTCTTAGCTAACGGGATGCGTAAGCCATGACTTTGCCTTCCTGCATCAGCACACATCCGAGACCTTGACGGGATGCGTCACAGAAAATCTCAAAGTCCTTATGGATATCTGGTAAGACTAGCACAGGTGCGGAAACTAGCCTCTTCTTCATCTCTTGGAAACTATTCCCACATGCATCTGTCCATTCAAATTTATTCTCCTTCTTCAGAAGTTGAGTCATTAGTCTGGCGGTCTTGGAGAAACCTTCAATGAATCTGCGGTAATATCCAGCTAAACCGAGAAAACTTCTGACTTCCGTGACAGACTTGGGTTGTTTCCAATCCATTACCGCTTCGACCTTGGCGGGGTCTACTACAACTCCTCCTACTAACACAATATGCCCGAGGAAAGCCACTTGACTTAGCCAAAATCCACTCTTGCTAAATTTGGCATAAAGCTGATGCTCCCTAAGCTTCTCGAAAATTAACCTGAGATGCTTCTCATGCTCTTCTTCATCTTTTGAGTAGATGAGAATGTCATCGATGAAAACAACCACAAACTTATCCAAGAATTCCATGAACACTTTGTTCATCATATTCATGAAATAAGCAAGGGGCATTTGTGAAGCTAAATGACATTACTATGAACTCGTATAGTCCATATCTAGTTGTGAAGGTAGTCTTGGGGATGTTTTCTGGTCTGATCTTCAGTTGGTGATAGCCGAATCTTAGATTAATCTTTGAGAAGATGCTTGCTCCTTTTAGCTAATCAAACAGATCATCAATCCTGGGTAACGGGTACTTGTTCTTGATTGTTACTTCATTGAGTAATCTGTAGTCCACACATATTCTCATACTATTGTTTTTCTTCTTGACAAACAGTATAAGTGCTCCCCAAGGATGGCAATAGTGGCTTGGTTTTGTAGAAAATGTAACAAGTCTTATTCCTAGACCATCTAGTTTGAAATTGCCAATATTGCAAACATTTGCTTTGTAAAAGAAGTACACAAGATATAGATAATTATATAGATCAATCAATACTAAAGTGGGTGTCCACTTTGATAAACTAAAATGCATGAACATCCCATTCATGCCGAACCAAGTTGTAACCATGTCAAATTTTAATTTCAAGACTAACGATGACGCATACCAAACCAAGTGTTGTCCATAACCGTGGACACGGCTATTTGAATAGATTATCTATGTAGAGGGGTACTACTTTACCCACACGACTCGACTAGCCCGTAATCCTCTGGATGCCTCCGGACAATGACACACTTCCTTAAGTATGTCGGCTGGGAAGAATCGAGATACGGTTGTTCCAAAGAGACCATCACCACCTCTGAGGGCAGTGTCCACACCCCCTCAAGTTCCAGCATGTGGCCGAGTCAACAACGTCACTACTAAGGAGGCCAACAATGCACCGGATGTCGTTTTGGGTACTCTCTTTGTTAATTCAAGTCTAGGTTCTGTTTTATTTGATTCAGGTGCATCACATTCATTCATCAAGAAAGGGTTTGCTGCATAATGTCAATTTCAAATGCATACACTTCAGCCCCCATACCACATTCAGTCGCTAGGATCGGTTCTGCAAACTGATGAAGTTTGCTGGGACGTAAAAGTGGAGATTCAAGGGATTGAATTTTTGGCAAACCTAATAGTAATAAATTCAGTGGGAATTGATGTTATATTAGGGATGGATTGTCTATCCAAAAACCAGAGATGAATCTATTGTGCTCAATGGTCTATTTCAGTCACAAGTTAAGACGACAATCAAGTCGTTTTTGCACCAAAAGTGAGCGGTTCTCATCTCTATGCTATGGAAGTTAGTACCACTGTTGAAATGGAGAAGGTACCAGTGATATGTGACACTACTACAGGAAGCCACATCACAGACGGTTCGGAACCGTCATCATAGACGGTTTCCGAACCGTCTATGTTTGTTGGTCTGTGATAACAGGCCATTATCACAAACGGTAAAAAACCGTCTGTGATACGCAATATCACGAATGGTTTTACTAAAAACCGCTCGTGAAGGCTAGTATCACGCATAATTTGGACTAAAACCGCTCGTGATTTGTGACTATCACAGACGGTTCTAAAGAAAACCCGTTTGTGATTTGTGAATATCACAGACGGTTCTAAAGAAAAACCGTCTGTGATTTGTCAATATCACAGACGGCTTTTGTTGAGAACCGTCGTGATATTTGCGATCCTGAGCGGTTTGTTTTATAACCGTCTATGATACTTCCTTCACGAGCGGTTTTAACAAAAAACCGTCTGTGATAGCTCATACCCCACTGAGCACAATATTGCTGTTTTTCTGGCTAGCCTCAGGAATTGCTAGCCATGCCCTCTGAAAACAAGCATGCACAAAAACAGATTCAAGCACAGATTCAAGTATGCACAAAAACAGATTCATTAGAGATAATCAATTGTTGACAACTCAAAGTGATCATTACTCAAAATAAATTACAAAAGATCGCATTTGTTCAAGTATTGTCGCTATAGTTACAACCGGATTACAATTGTTTACGTTGAGAGGTGTCGGCGGGTGATGCTCTCGGTTGGCGGAGTGAAACTCTCCGTTGTCGTTAATGATTTACGTGTTGATAAAGGTGCTGAGCTTCCTCGAATGTCCTTGATCTCTTCCGCAACGAGTGAATCACATTGTAAATCCAAGACCTGTCGCTACCAAGAGTAAAGTGGTAAGCTATATATATTTAAATTTATAATTAGGAAATAATTATTTCGAGATTGACAAACCTCAGGTCCTTCTTCCTAGCTCTAAGGATTAGCTGCATATGAGAGCAGACGTAGATTGCACATAACTCATCATCTTTTTGCTGGCGGCACTGCAAAAATAGAATTACATATATAGGTAGAGTCAGTTCGAGACGTGTTATTATGAAGTATGATATAGGATTATCGTGTTGTAGTGCGTACCGGAAAATCCATCCTGTGTGTTAGTTGGGCGCTCTTTCCATTGTATATTCCTTTGTTGGCAACATAATTGATGAACGACCTACATGATTCGAAAAAGTTATCCTCGGCCATTTCAAACGAATGAAGACTACAATAGAGTTATGTAAGGAGGAAATGAGCATACCTTTTGAGTATTCCTCTTAGAATGCTGAAGTCATGCTTGTTGCGGTTTAGGGAATCAAGGTATATCACATGGTTCCTCTTGGGTATAATAACTAAAAGGATCGATGGTACCTACTCATGTATGTCGCTATAGTCATTAAACCTAAGTTAGTGTTGCAGATAAAGTACAAATGAAATTTGTATAGCAAGTAGTGACACTTACCCCTGGTTGTAGGGCACCACTATGTACTTCATGTTCATCTCAGAGAAGCAATGACCTCGTTATGTATTTCTCGATTTAGGACGAGTCTTCTTGGATGGTTTGCAACGATACCACGTGTGGGTCGAGAAACCCACCGGTTCTTTCCATTCCGGACATTTTGCGGCATGTATCTATACATAAGCAATGAGTTGTGATATTTATCGGTATTACATGAATGTAGAACTTGATTATGCGCGCTTACGATTGTCCAACATCGTAGAAGCGATCGTCGAGGCCAACAAGGTTGAATAGGTCATATAGGTCGTTCAAGCCCACGACGAAGTACCGTCCGTTGAAGAAATGCTTGTCCTCGTGTCGATGGTGATTCGATGATCGCACCCTTCTTTTGGGTCTTGTCCAAGTACCAGGCATGCAAAGCCTGACAAGCATATCCAGCATGCATTAATACTGCGTCGGAGCATAACGGTTTTTCGATGATGTAGTTGCCGGGTATCGCGGACTTCTTGGACTTGGGAGGCGCCTTAATGTTCGTTGATTTCAATTTGGCCTTAGCGATTGGCAGTGTCTTTTTGTGAGACGACTTGGGAACCGATACGTCGGCACGCTTTTCCTGTTCCTTCGGCGTCTTCTCCACGGGAATCAAGAGGTGGCCATCTGAGACGAAACATGAGGTGGAGTCATCGAGGTTCCCGTTGGAGAGGAATGGTTGTGTCGGATCGCGGCCTTCTTTGGGTCGAGGCGATGTTGTTCTTGGGCCATCGGATAAAAGAGAGGACGGCATCCCTTAGTGTTATGATCTCTTCGTTCGGGCAAATCTTCAGCGGGATGGATCAGAAATTGACATGTACCATATCCACCTGGACCTTGGCGTAACCTTGCGCGGTGGCTGCATCAGGTTGCCGCCCTTCCTCGTATGGTTACACCATCCCTGCAAGACCTCAATACAAAGGGACCCATCCATCCTCACTTGGAGCTTGCACGCATCGGCTCCTATAAAACGATCACGCAATTAGCTAAGGCGTCCTATAAGTCTATCTTTGGTGCATTCCATAGATGTACGTTACCTTGATGTCGTCTATCGGTGATCGGATGTCGTCTATCGGTACTCGGACGTTGTCATGTCCGAATTATCTTGTGACGCCGACGCTACTCCGACGCCGAGGAGGATCGCCTCCCGAATTAATCGGGCGACTTGCATCACGGCTCAGAGTACTATCTCCAGTTGACTCTACAATTCTGCTATCTTTTCTTCAAATTTGTTAGTATTCATCTATACCAACCGGTCGTCGTGCTCGGCCTTGGATCTCTTCCTACTCCTATACGTGCAGTGGTCGTCCACGAATCCATGACTCCAAGGTACGTTAACCCCAAGGCCTCGTGTGCGACCTGGGTGCTCCTTGTTTCCCAAGGCCGTAGATAGTATATCCTTCTCCCTGTCTACATGGAAGGAGCCTTGGGAAGCTTGGGCAGTCAAGTCACGCTGCAAGAGGTCATCATGTTATTATAGACACTATGAAGTTATGGACTTATTAACTAGGTAGTTCGACATATTTACCAGACATTGGGACACTTCCTGGTCTGCCGGGTTTGTGAAAGAGATGCTGCCCGAAGACGAGACTTTTGCCCTCGCTTTTAACCAGCTTAGGGAACGCGGGTCTGTGACATCAGGAAACGGGTTCTGCTCCTCCGCTGCCCATTCCTCGTATTTACCCACGTACCCAGCGGTGCCGAGTCTGTGCGGGTGAGTGTTTCATGTCTAGAGAGCTTTGTGCGCCGCACTTTGCTCCTTAAATTCGGCCGTCATTTTCATAGCCACAAAGGTGTCCCATGCTTCCCGCATCAAGAATCTATACTGCGCGAAGGGCGTTTGACCCGTGTTCACGTACTTCGTGACAAGAATGCTCTTGAAGGTCCTCCACGATTTATCCATCGTGAGCATCGCCGTCCGTCGCACGCGTGCCGCGTCTATTCGGAATAGTGAACTTCTCGAAAGTTCTGCCCACAAGACGCCTTCGCTTCTTTCGTCAGTCCTTCCACCTTGGTGTGGTGATGGGGACCCGTTCCTTCCAAGTATCCCACGACGGTCCGGAATCTCGCCACGATCTCTTGGGACTCGAGGGACCCCAAAGTCACCGACCTCCGTGATGACTAGTCGGCCCAAAGGCATTTTCGATTGTCCTCTGCCATCTCGCTTAGTGTCATTATAAATCGACGGTGATCGGCAGCCTCGTCGGCGCCTCTTCCATCTCGGGCTCGGCGTTGGCGGCCTCGTGGCGCCTCTTCCATCTCAAGGCGTCGGTGGGCGGGCGAAGATGGTGCCTCGCCATCTCGCTTACTTGCTCTCGGGAAGAAGTCAGAGGTTGACTATAGAGATCAAGATGGCAAATGAAAAGTTGAATGAGCTCATACAGACTACTAACTTTCCAGCATAAATATGAAACAATTAATCTCAGGAAGAAGTACAGAGGTTGACTATAGAGATCAAGATGGCAAATGAAAAGTTGAATGAGCTCATACAGACTACTAACATTCCTAACACTCCTTAATCCACGAGCTTCTATTCTAACACTCCTAACACTCCTTAATCCACCAGCTTCTCTTGTGATCTTTGTATAGATAGAAACTAGTGATATAAATCTTTTGCCCGAGCCTATCTTTGCCCGAGCCTACTTCATCGAGCTCGACACACTAGAGTGTACCATTTGCGTTGTGTCGTGAAGGATTGGCACGAAGCAAAGGTACACTCAAGTGTGTCAGGATCGACGAAGAAAATGCTAAGCAAAGGTTTAATGCTTCATGTATAGAAGACTAGCCTTTAATGAAGACATAGAACTAGAATCAAGTAAAATGATCGACGAAGGAAATGCTAAGCAAAGGTTTAATCCCAACATAGAAACAAAATAGAATCAAGTAAAACTTTCTTTTTGGATTGTTGTAAAAATGCAGGTTTTAGCAAAATTTTAGAATTAATCCCAACAAAATTAATTAGCATTAAAGCATAATTCCTAAAGAATTTAACACTCCTTAATCCACCAGCTTCTCTAAAGAAAAGCAAAGGAATCACAGACGGTTCTTAATAAGAACCGTCTGGATTAAACTCTCAGCCAATAAAAGGTCTAGAGATTAACGATTAATATGAGACACTATTCCAACATATTGATTGATGATATTATGTGCTCTCAGAAGGAGAGTAGCTAAAGAACAAGTCTTTGCCATCTCAATCCTATTGTCTATACTCTTCATGAAATGAATATGATAATATAAATTCAAACTATGAGCTCTAAACAATACTTTGCTTAACTGTCAAATGATCTCAAGCTGTTAGCTAAAACAGATTAAACTTCGATCAAACAGAGGTTGACTATAGAGATCAAGATGGCAAATGAAAAGTTGAATGAGCTCATCTGACTACTAGAAGAATCACAAACTAGTCAATACAACCGATCAATTTGCAATAGAACTATGAGCTCAACCGAAAGTAACCAATTAACAAAGACATCATATTGATAGTAGCAAGTAATACAATAGAGCTCAAGTATGAACTAACTATCACATTCAATCTCGAAGATAAGATGAGTTCATCACGAGCATGTCAACAAAGCCCATCGATCAATTTGCAATATCTTGATATAGATTCGTAAATCAAAACTAATACGATCAAGGTATCAACTAGCACTGCAAATATATATATATATATATATATATATATATATATATATATATATATGCAAAGATCAACCGAACTGCCACAGAGGAGCAATACTCACATAGAGGATGCCGCACAAGAACTCACGGTGCACGATTACACTATTCCAACATATTGATTGATGATATTATGTGCTCTCGTAAGGAGAGTAGCTAAAGAACAAGTCTTTGCCATCTCAATCCTATTGTCTATACTCTTCATTAAATGAATATGATAATATAAATTCAAACTATGAGCTCTAAACAATACTTTGCTTAACTGTCAAATGATCTCAACTGTTAACGAAAACAGATTAAACTTTCAGTCAAACAGAGGTTGACTACAGAGATCAAGATGGCAAATGAAAAGTTGAATGTGCCCATACAGACTACTAGAAGAATCACAAACTAGTCAATACAACTGATCAATTTGCAATAAAACTATGAGCTCAATCGAAAGTAACCAATTAACAGAACATTATATTGACAGTAGCAAGTAATACAATAGAGCTCAAGTATGAACTAACTATCACATTCAATCTCAAGATAAGATGAGTTCATCACGAGCATGTCAACAAAGCCCATCGATCAATTTGCAATGTAACTATGAGCTCAACCGAAAGTAACCAATTAACGAAGACATATTGACAAGAGTAAGTAATACAATAGAGCTCAAGTATGAACTAACTATCACATTCAATCTCAGTATAAGACAGAGTTCATCACAAAGCATGTCAACAAAGCCCACTGATCAATTTGCAACTAGCACTACAAATATATATATGCAAAGATTAACCGAACTGCCATAGAGGAGCAATACTCACAGAGAGGATGCCGCACAAGAACTCACGGTGCAAGGAGGAGGCCAGTGCAGGGGAGGAGGCCGATGTGGGGAGGAGGGAGGTGGGGGAGGAGGTCGACACGGGGAGGAGGACGGCGCGGGGAGAAGGCCGGTGCAGAGGGAGGAGGCTGACACGGGGAGGAGGATGGCGGCGTCGAGGTCGGAGGCGCCAATGTCGGGGGCGATGGCACCGAGGTCGAAGGCGGTGACGTCGGGGCTTATGGCCGGGGAGGTGAACGGGGGCGCCGAGGTCGGGGGCGCCAATGTCGGGGGCGGCGGCGCCGAGGTCGTAGTCGGTGGTGAACGGGCGAGCCCTAAACCCTAGAGGAGGCGAACGAGCGCGCGAGAGCCTAAGGGGTGCGGGAGAGGAAGTGACAAGTGAGAGGAAAACCCTAGCGTTTCCGCCTTATAAAAGTATATCACGACGGTTTCTAATGAGAACCGTGCGGATAATATATCACGACGGTTCTATAATCGAACCGTGCGTGATATGAATATCATAGACGGTTCGATTATAGAACCGTCTGTGATATTATTATCACAGACGGTTCTCATTAGAAACCGTCTGTGATATTATTATCACAAATGGTTGTATTATAAAACCGTCTGTGATAGCTCGACAAAACCTGATGACAATGTGTGATATCCTGAGAAAACATAGTGAACCTGGTGATCCCAAGTATGATGACAATCATGACAAGTCCATATGAATTCGAACCTAGTGACAAGTATGATGACAAGTTCATAACACATTTGACTTCAAAATTTCATATCTAAT
The DNA here is from genome assembly GCA_036346405.1 of Phyllostachys edulis. NCBI lineage: Eukaryota > Viridiplantae > Streptophyta > Magnoliopsida > Poales > Poaceae > Phyllostachys > Phyllostachys edulis. The sequence goes on along the minus strand of CM070551.1, from coordinate 74,953,700 downwards.
TCAACTCAACTCCAATTCAAGTGAAACCAATTTTGGTACTCCACATTACAATGTACATCCACATTGACATCAATATCAAATATGACAAGTCCATAACAAGTTCATAACATATTTGACTTCAAAATTTCATATCTAATTCAACTCAACTCCAAATCAAGTGAAACCAATTTTGGTACTCCACATTACAATGTACGTCCACATTGACATCAATATCAAATATGACAAGTCCATAACAAGTTCATAACACATTTGACTTCAAAATTTCATATCTAATTCAACTCAACTCCAAATCAAGTGATACCAATTTTGATACTCCACATTACAATGTACGTCCACATTGACATCAATATCAAATATGACAAGTCCATAACACATCAACACATGATAATTTCACGTTGACATCAAAATATATGAGAGATTACAAGTCCATAACACATGATGTTATGGAATAAATTAATTACATTGGAGTAAATTCTTAATTAAAATATAGGCCTTCGTGATGATCGACGCAAGATATAGCTAGCTTCCTCACTGGGTTCTTCCTCGAGCCTAATGCCGTTTCCGAAAGGAGGCAACTCATCAAATTGATTGTATTCTTCCTCGTCCACTACATTCTCAACTCCGACAATCCTCCTTTTTCCATGAAGAACTACGTGGCGCTTCTTATTTGCCGGTCGGTTACATAGAAGACTTGAACAACTTGGTTAGCGAAGTACGAATGGTTCGTCTTTGTATCCGACACGTTCGAGGTCCACGGTAGTGACACCGTACTTGTCGACCTTCACCTGTGGGAGATGGACCCAACGGCACCGAAATAGGGGGATCTTGAAAAGCACATAGTCGAGCTCCCATATCTCCTCTATTTGCCCATAGTAGGAGCTCCTCATCCCATCGATACTGAATGCATCTATCGACACCGCTGTTACGGGTCATGCTCTTCCTATCTGGAAATGCCAGATAAAATGTGTACCCATTTATGTCGTATCCTTGCCATGCGACAATTGTAAATTGTAGCCCTCATGCCAACCATAGCAGCGTATCATCACTTGATGACCTCCTAGTGATTCGCACCTTTAACCATTCGTTGAACCGACGGTTGTGCTCTCTCGTGATCCAAACCTCTGACCGGTTTCGATTCTGTTGGCGCACCATGTCTTTGTGCTCGTCGATGTATGGGGACACTTGGGTCATGTGTTGCAAGGCCATGAAATGGGCTTGAGCGTACGTATCCAGATCGGGAGTGATTGATTTCCTTCCGATGGTCCCGATACCATCCAGTCTCCCCTCATGGCGAGATAGAGGCACACCTATCGGTTCCACGAGCCATGTAGTCGATCGCGAACTCAATGACCTCTTCGGTTGCATAACCTTCGATGATGCTTCCCCGGTCGAGATCGATTCCGTCGTAGGACTTGAGAATTCCCATGTACCTCTCGAGCGGGTACATATGACGAAGAACACAGGTCAAGATATCTTTATCTCTTTCACAAGGTGAACAATGAGATGGACCATGATATTGAAAAATGACGGAGGGAAATACATCTCAAGATGACATAGAGTCGTCATCACCTCGGCCTGCAGAGCATCTAGTCCTTGGAGATCAATGATCTTCTAAGCAATTGAGTTGAAAAAATAACACAGCCTCAAGATTGCCACTCGGACCTTGTTCGGCAAGATACTTCTAATTGCAACTGGAAGCATTTGTGTCATCAGCACATGACAATCATGAGACTTCATACCAATTAATTTCAAATCTTGCATAGAAACAAGGTTCTTAATGTTAGCGGAGTAACGGATGGGACTTTCACTCCATGCAAGCTCGCGCGCTTCATTTCTTCGGCCTTGGACAAAGTGTAGCAAGTCGGGGAAGGTACGTTCATCCTCAGACGGTCTCTTCCGTGCTAACTTCGGTCCTTATGTTCATATCAACCAAGTCACGCGTGCGTTAACACCATCCTTTGTTTTGCCACTAATGTTTAGCAAGAGACCAATCAAGCTATCACATACATTCTTCTCTACGTGCATGACATCGATGCAGTGGCGAACTTCTAAGTGCTCCCAATAAGGCAAGTCCCAAAAAATTGACCGCTTCTTCCAGATGTTCTTCTCACGGGTTCTTAATTTACGTCCCTTCCCAAGCACAACATCGATATCCATAACCATATCATAGACCTCTTTCCCTCTAAAAGCCCTTGGAGCTGAATCGTTCTCCTTATTTCCGTTGAATTATTTTTTCATCTTGCGGTATAGGTGACTCCTGAGAAGGAACCTACGGTGACGCATATACACAGTTTTGCACGAGTTGTTCAGCCATACACTCTCCGTAGCATCTAAGCAATGCGGATAGGCTTTGGCTCCTTTTGTACTGAAGCCCGACAGGTTACCAAGGGCAGGAAAATCATTGATGGTGCAGAACAACATGGCGCGTAAAGTGAAGTTCTCTCGTTTGTACGCATCCCATACCTGTACCCCTTTGTTGCACAGTGTCACAAGATCTTCCAGCAATGGTGCTAGGTACACATCAATATCATTCCCAGGTTGCTTCGGCCCTTGGATAAGTAGTGACATCAAAATATACTTCCGCTTCATACATAGCCAAGGAGGAAGGTTGTACATACATAGATTCACGGGCAAAAGCTATGTCACCGCTCATGTTACCGAAAGGATTCATTCCATCTGTACTCAACCCTAACCTTATGTTCCTCGGTTCCTCACCGAACTCTTCGAAGCTCCGATCGAAGTTTCTCCACTAGGCAGAATCAGCAGGGTGTCTTAGCTTTCCATCTCTCTTACGCTCCTCTGAGTGCCAACGCAGCAATCTTGCCTCCTTTGGGTTCGCAAATAAACGCTTCAAACGTGGGATCATAGGCAGATACCACAACATCTTAGCAGGAGGTCCTTGCTTCACCTTAGCAGTATTCTAACACTTGTATCGGGATGCTTTGCACACGGGACATACATGCATGTCTGCATACTCTTTACGGTAGAGGATACAATTGTTCAGACATGCATGTATTCTTTCTACTTCCATTCCCAATGGACAAATAACCTTCTTTGCTTGATAGGTGGTGCTGGGCAACACGTTTCCCTCCGGAAGGATGTCCGCTAAGAGACCTAACAACGCCGTGAAAGTCTTATCGGACCAACCATTGCTTGCCTTCAATTTCAGCAGTTCAAGCACGGTTGACAACCTTGTATATTCCGGCTTGCAACCAGGGAACAAAGGTCTCACCGAGTCCTCTCTTAAGCCCTCGAATTTACAAAACTCTCTCTCCTCAGTAGTTCTTCGTGCATCACGTAGCATCCGATCCAGATTGTCATCGTCACCTATCCTCATCAAAAGCACAGTCCACATCCGGAAATCGTTGACTTCCTCGGCGATGTCGTCATTATTAACTTCGTATAATCTGCTCTTCACCGTGGTGGTCCAACATGTATACCCTTTTTGAAACCCCTTGAATCAAGTGCGCTTCGATCTGCGCACGTTGTTAAACATCTTGATTACATAATCAATGCATGGACAAGACATAAAATTTATCCCTTCTTCAACATATCCTACTCGGGGCTCTTCTAAAAGCAACCACGCCATTAATGTACTCTTGACTCACACGGTTCACATCGTACATCCGGTTTGATCCATCTACACTACGCATGTAACAAATTAGTGTCAAATTGATTAGCGATTAATTTATAGCAAACATAAAGGGTTATAGATCGTTACCCTTGGAGCTCACGAAGAAAATACGATTCCTCTCCTTTCCTTCTCCTCTCTAAGGTGGCGCAATGGGGGAGGAGGAGGCGGGTGTTGGAGGCGCTAGGGGCAGGGGTCAACCTTCTCCTCTCTAAGCTGGCACAATGGATAATTATTGATTATCTGCATGATTGTTGATTAGATACGAGACAAAAGACAAGAGGAAGATCCTAATAACTAGCAAGTTGGTTCGCGCGATTGCGCGGGTATCCGTTTTGATATAATTGAAACAATAAACCACTGTGATGGAGGAAATATAAAATAGATCATTGCACATGTGACTTTCACCTCTTTGTACGTACTTACTCGTTTTTGTCTCATCGTTGCACAAAGGAATTACACCAGATTAAAGGCTACATGTTTTGCTTTTCATTTTCTGGAATTTATATCATAGTTTTGGTTCAATAACATCCAATGGCTGCTATAGTTTAGGTTTAATTAATTAGGGTCCATCAAATTGAGTGCTAGATGTTTTGCCTTTTTCTAAGAATTTATAGCTTCTGTGAGAAGTAATAATTGAAACTTAAACCCTATGCTTTCGATTAAGGAATACAAAACATTAGGGTCCATGTACACAGAGTAGCAAAATAAGGGAAAATCATTAATCAAAAGAGAGGATAAAGGATAATAAGTATTAAACTCCACCTGTTTAATTAGGGGAGGAGCTACAGGTTGGAGGAGCTAGGGTAGGGAAGTGGCGCATGGGGAGACGAGCAGCAGATCAATCGATCTAATTAAGTACGGAGCCAGCGGCAGGGGTTGCTCCAAAGCGGTTGAGGCGAAGGGCAGGCAAAGCGGCGGTCTTGGCGAGAGGATGTGGCGGGCTCAATTTATATGGAGCGGGGTTATCACAGATGGTTCTTAATTAGAACCGTCTGTGATCATCAGTTATCACAAACGGTTCTAAATACGAACCGTCTGTGTACTATCACAGACGGTTTTTAATAATAACCGTCTGTGATTTGCCTGATTATCACAGACGGTTATTATAGAGAACCGTCTGTGATAGTACATAGACGGTTCTAAACTAAAACCGTTTGTGATTAGGGCGATTATCACAGACGGTTTGTGAATAGAACCATCTGTGTACTATCACAGACGGTTCTATTAACAAACCGTCTGTGATAGATGACTATCACAGACGGTTCTAAAAAATACCGTCTGTGATAGTCTGCCCGCGCCACCCGTAGGTCCGGACAGACCCAACACAGATGGTTCCAAAGGAACTGTCTGTGATGGGGCGTCTACTATAGCTTGTTTTGTAGTAGTGTGAGTATCTAGATGTATTCCGTAAAGAACTACCAGGCATGCCCCCTGATCACGAAGTCGAATTCGTGATCGATCTTGCACCCGGTACTGCGCCCATTTCAAAATGACCATATCGGATGCCTCCAAATGAGTTGGTTGAATTGAAGGAGTAACTCAAGGAGTTACAAGACAAGACATTCATTAGGCCGAGCTCCTCACCTTGGGGATGCCCGACAATATTCGTCAAGAAAAAAGTCAAGAGTTTGCGGATGTGTGTTGACTACCGTCCGCTAAATGAAGTCACTGTCAAGAACAAGTATTCGCTTCCGCAGATTGATGATTTGTTTGACCAATTAAATGGGGCTCAAGTATTGTTAGATTGATGATTTGTTTGACCAATTAAATGGGGCTCAAGTATTCTCCAAGATCAACTTGAGACTGGGCTGCCATCAGATCAAGGTTAGAGTCGAAGACATACTAAACACAACATTCTCTACTCGTTACTGTCTGTACGAGTATATTGCCATGTCATTCAGTGTGACGAATGCACCGGCCTATTTCTTGAACCTCATGAATTCTATTTTCATGGAGTACTTGAACCAGTTCGTCGTCGTGTTTATCGATGACATACTCCTCTACTCCAAGTCTGATTAAGAACACGAGCAACATTTGAGGCTTGTGTTGGAGAAGCTTCGTCAACATCAACTCTATGCAAAATTCAGTAAATGCGATTTTTGGGTTCGAAAAGTTAGCTTTTTGGGTCATGTGCTATCCAAGGGAGGTTTTGCCATTGACCCAAGCAAGGTGCAAGATGTAATTAACTAGGGACATCCCAAGAGCGTCACCGACATCCGTAGTTTTCTCGGACTTGTAGGATACTACCGCATGTTCATCAAGAACTTCTCAAAAATTGTGAGGCCGATGACTTAGCTACTAAAGAAAGAAAAGAAGTTCAAATGGTCAGCGGAGTGCGAGCAAAGTTTTTCGATCTTGAAAGAATATCTGACCAAAGCTCTAGTGCTCATTCTGCCCGATATTCTCAAAAGCTTCGATGTGTATTGCGATGCATCTCGCCACGGGCTCGGTTGTGTGCTTATGCAAGAGAATTGAGTTGTGGCATATGCCTAGAGGAAATTGAGGCCATGTGAAGCAAATTATCCCATGCACGACTTGGAGCTAGCAGCTGTAGTCCATGCTCTGAAGATTTGGTGACATTACCTCATCGGTAATCATTGTGAGATCTACACAGATCATAAGAGCCTCAAATATATTTTCACTCAAAGCGATCTAAACTTGAGGCAAAGAATATGGATAGAGTTGATCAAGGATTATGATATAGGACTCCATTATCACCCAGGGAAAGCCAACGTGGTGGCCGACGTGTTGAGCAGGAAGGCTCAGTGCACCTGCTTGTCGGTAACGCCCACTTTGGCTGGCTTGTGCGCTACTTTTCAATGGCTGAACCTGGAAATAATTGAAGAAGGGTCCCTTGCTTACCTAAAGGTGAATTCCACACTTGAGGACCAGATTAAAGAAGCTCAGAAGATGGATTTGGAGGTGGCTCAAATCCAGGAAGAAATGAAGCAAGACAAGGCCAAATGCTTCACTGAAGATGAGCAAGACACCCTTTGGTTCAGAAACCGTTTAGAAGTGCCATTTGACCACAAGTTGAGGGAATTGATCCTCAAGGAAGCTCATAACTCTCAATTCTCCATCCATCCTGGGAGTACCAAGATATATCAAGATATGAAGAAGCGGCTATGGTGGAGCCAAATGAATCAGCAGATCGCATAGTATGTTGTCGAGTGTGATATTTGCTAGAGAGTCAAGGCCGAGCATTTGAAGCCAGCGGGTACACTCTAGTCGTTGCCCATTCCCAAGTGAAAGTTGGGGAAGTTGGGATGGAATTCATCTCTGCCCTTTCGAGGACTAAAACTGGGTCCAATTCTATATGGGTGATCGTGGATCGATTGACAAAGGTTGCCCATTTCATTCCCGTCAAAACCACCTACAAAGGGAGAAAGTTAGCGGAACTATACATCTCAAGAATCGTTTGTCTGCATGGTGTACCGAAGGTTATTGTTTCAGATCGAGACACTTAGTTCACATCCTACTTTTGGGAATTCCTGCACAAGGCAATGGGGACAAACCTATCTTTTAGCATTGCTTACCACCCACAAACGGATGAACAAACCGACAAGGTGAATCAAATATTGGAAGACCTTCTCCATGCATGCGTGCTGTCCTATGACAAGAATTTGGACAAGTGTTTGCCATATCAATTCTTTTAAGACAGCCATTAAGTAACTAATCAATCATTAGAAATTAAATGATCGTGATTAACCCTAATGAGATCGCTACAATACTATCGGCCGTTCCGACCGCAGTGGTAGAGCCGGTCGTTGCTGAACTCGACGGTGGCGGGGCAGCGGTGCCCTGGGCCCGAAGTAAGCTAAAATGGAAAGCTGGGGCTCGAGGCTACCTTCAGGAGGTGTCATCGCTGGCAGAGGGGTACGATGGCGCGCTAGCGTCGGAATTGAGTGGAGAAGGAGTCTGCGGGTGTGACGGTGCTCAACGTAGAGGCTTCTCTAGGGTAATTGACACTGGATATGGGCTCCTGAGGCTACTGCGATGTCGCCAGCTTGGCGTGGGGACCAACTGTCATCTTCTTTGGCAATGACGCGGTCCAGACACGGCGACGGCGCACCATGCACGATGACAACACGCGGTAAGGCAAGGAGCTTAAAAAGAAGGGGTGTAAAATTCTCAGGGGGCCTTCGTGATGCTCACCGTGCTCTTGAAGGTGACAAGGAGTGGTTGAGGTAGTTCGGCAACGTGCGCTGAAGGTGGTGCGGTGGAGGTCACCGTGGCTGGGACGTTCTGGGAAAAAGGAAGGAAAACAAAGGTGGGAATAGGATAATGGGATCCATGAGATGGTTCTAGAGGGTGGAATGGAAGAGGGACTCACTGTGCCGGTGCCGGGGAAGAAGATGGCATTTTTCGGCCTAAATGGAGAAGCTTCAAAATCTGGATGTTCCTGTGATTAAAATGCAAAATTGAATGAGGGGAAGATAACCCTATACTCCAGAACATGAACTAACGTGCTAAGGGATGGATATACTCATCGGTGATGCCAATGATGTGGTGGAGCTCCACAGCCCATGCTCTGATGACAAGAAGGACGCGTCGATGCTCCAGACGCTAAAGGCAAAAACAAAGGCCGACATAAGCAGGGAAGAACACGGCGAAGAATGGGGAACGAGAGAGACAAAAAAATGAGTACCCTACTCAAGAGGAATGACGGCTAGAGCGTCCTCCTCTTCCTCGGCTGGGAAGAGAAGTGAGCAAATGGAGAGGCATCGAGGGAGTTAATGCTCAGGCACTGACTGGATGGAGGAGGTGTGAAGCGAACTAGCTCTTGGATAGGCTGTCGCGGGCAGTGGGGTTAAGGCGTCGCATGCACTAACGAAGGAGCAGTAGAGAGTGGTAGCCCCATGGTACTCAAGTCCTGAGCTCGCCAGCACGAGGAGGACGACGACACTGCCTCGTGGGCCCAGTTGGTAGTGACTACGAGGTAAGTAGCGCATGCGAGAGGGTTGGGTCAAACCAGGTCATGTAGGGCTCGATCAGGGTTTGACTTACACTCTATTCAGATGGTCTGATAGGAACTAGGTCCATTCGGACGGTCCGATCGGCCCAAGTCACAACAACAGTTGACTGGTTTTAAATTCTAACTTCTACACTTTGACCGAGCGACTAAACTTAGCAAATAAAATCCTAAAATTCTAAAAAGTTTCAGAGGGGTTCTTGGGATGTCCTAGCAGTCATATAAATTCTTAAACCTCACTGTTCATGTTTTAATTTGTATGTTTGAAATCAAAACCGCAGGGCTATTTAGAAAAGGGATTTAAATTTTTACTAGGGCAAAATAAGTTCTAAAAATTTGGGCAAATTATATTTATTCATTATAAATATTATAGTATTTTAATAAATTATATACGTGAGATGATCACTTGTTTTTATTTCTGTTTTCTTTTGGGGAGTTGATTTAGGTTATACTTAAATCTTTGATTAAAATTTTTCGAGTGCAAATAAAGGATGCAAATGCTCCAAAATCAAAATGCAAGATGATGAGATGCATAATAATTATCATTAATTAACTTGGAGATGTGACAAACCCCCCTCCCCCCCTACAAAAGATCTCGACACTGAGATCTCGGTAGTTCGGAAGTTAAACAGGAAGGTTTTAAAAAGATATAACAACTGTTGTCTTGACTTCTTTCAAAGATAGTGCTAAGATACACTAACAGGGTTACAAGGAATTTCTATTATACTTTCCTTTTCATTGCTTTGTTTAACCTTTCCTTTCTTGACTCAAAGGCACTTCAGATAGAAGGAAAAAGGTCGAGATATTCGGTTTGCATTCGGTCTTCACGCTCCCAAGTTGCTTTATCTTCAGTATGGTTGCTCCACTAAACCTTCAAGAACGTGATGACATGATTCCTTGTCTTGCGCTCCATTTCTTCAAGAATGCGTATCGAGTGCTCCCGATAAGAGAGATCGGGTTGCAAGTCGTGGTCTTCTAAATTTGTTGCTTCGGTCGGGACTCGTAGGCACTTCTTTAGTTGAGAGACATGGAATACATTATCCACATCTGAAAGTGATGATGGTAGCTCCAACTGATAGACCACCAATCCTCGCTTTGTTAAAATTCGAAAAGGACCCATGTAGCGTGGTGCTAACTTGCCCTTGACTTGAAAATGTTGCATCCCTTTCATCGAGAAGACTTTAAGGTAAACATGATCATCCACCTCAAAACTCAATTCACATCGATGGTGGTTGGCATAGCCCTTTGGCGAGATTTAGCCATCTGTAGTCGCTCCCGGATCACACGAACTTGTTCTTCGGCTTCATTTATCAAGGCCGAGCCAAAGAATTGTCTCTCCCCAGATTCAAACCAATTGAGTGGTGTCCTACACCTTCTCCCATATAAAACTTCAAAAGGTGCCATTTGGAGGCTTGCTTGATAGTTAGGGTTATAGGAGAATTCCGCGAACCGCAAGCATTTATCCCATTTCTTGCCATAGGACAGCACATAAGTTCTCAACATGTCCTCCAAAATTCGATTCACTCTCTTAGTTTGGCCTTAGGTTTGCGGGTGGTAAGTGGTGCTAAAGGACAATTGCATTCCTATTGCCTCATGGAGGCAATTCCAGAAATACGAGGTAAATTGAGTACCTCGATCTGAAACAATCCTTTTTGGCACACCATGGAGGCATACAATTCTTGAGATGTATAACTCCGCCAATTGGTTTCCTGAATAAGTGGTCTTGGCGGGGAGAAAATGAACAACTTTTGACAACTGGTCAACAGTTACACATATGGAGTTATACCCTTGCTGAGTCTTACGAAGCCCAGTGATGAAATCCACGCCGATTTCATCCCATTTCCACTCGGGAATGGGGAGGGGCTGAAGCATGCCTTCTAGCCTTTGGTGCTCGGCTTTCACATGTTGACATATGTCACACTCGGCAACGAAACGTGCAATTTCCCGCTTCATCCGAGTCCACCACAATTTTTGCTTCAAGTCTTGATACATCTTCGAGCTTCCCGGATGGTCGGAGAAAAGAGAGTCATGGGCTTCATGAAGAATTAATTATTTAAGCTTCGCATCAGTTGGCACAACCAATCACTTTCCGAACCAGAAAACACCTTGGTGGTCTTCGGAGAAACACTTGGTTTTGCTGGCCTTCAGTTCCTCCTTAATTCTTTCCATACTCTTATCATTTTTTCTGGGCCATCTTGATCTGGTCCTATATTGTAGGTTCCACTTCTAAGGCAGCGAGAAAACCCTCGCTAGCCATCTCCAAGTTGAGCTGTTGAAGTTCGTTGCATAGGGCCTCCGTCTCGGGTCTAACTGAAATACAGTTGCATTGCGATTTTCAGCTCAAGGCATCGACAACGACAATGGATTTTTCTAGATGATAATGGAATCCCATATCATAGTCCTTGATCAATTCAATCCATCTTCTTTGCCTTAGGTTCAGATCGTCTTGAGTGAAAATGTACTTCAAGCTTTTGTGATCAGTGTAGACTTCGCAGCGATTGCCGATAAAGAAATACCACCACATCTTCAGAGCATGAACCACTACTTCAAGCTCAAGGTCATGAGTGGGATAATTCATCTCATGAGGCCTCAATTTCCTCGATGCATACGCCACAACTCGGCCTTCTTGCATAAGAACACAACCAAGACCAAGGCGAGATGCATCACAATAGATGTCAAAGTTTTTGTGGATATCCGGTAGGATTAGCACGGGTGTAGTGGTTAGATGATCCTTCAACATCTGAAAGCTTACTTCACATTCCGCTGACCATTCATACTTCTTTTCTTTCTTCAAAAATTAGGTCATCAGTCTTGCTATTTTCGAGAAATTCTCGATGAAACAACGATAATATCCTACCAGACCGAGGAAACTACGAATGTTGGAGATGGACTTGGGCTGTCACCAATTAAGCACATCTTGGACTTTGCTTGGATCCACAGCAATTCCTTCGGATAGCACATGACCCAAAACGGCGACCCCTTTTAGCCAAAATTCATATTTGCTGAATTTTGCATAGAGTCGATGTTCTCGAAGCTTTTACAACACAAGTCGGAGGTGTTCTTCATGCTCCCTTTTAGATTTGGAGTATATGAGAATGTCATCAATAAGTACGACCACAAATTTATCCAAATATTCTATGAACACTGAGTTCATGAGACTCATGAACAAGGCCGGTGCATTAGCCAAAGTGAAGTACAAGCCGTAACGAGTTGAGAATGTCGTCTTAGGAATGTCTTTAGATCTGATCCTAACTTGATGGTAGCCTAATCTCAAGTCAATTTTGGAGAATATAAGGGCACTGGACATCTGGTCGAACAAATGATCAATCCGTGGAAGCGGATACTTGTTCTTGATGGTGACCTCATTCAACTGACGATAGTCAACACATATTCGTAGACTATGGTCCTTCTTCTTCACAAATATAGCCAGACATCCCCAAGGTGAGGAGCATGGTCTAATGAATCCCTTCTCTTGAAGTTTTGCGAGTTGTTTCTTCAATTCAACCAACTCATTTGGCGGCATTCGATAAGGACATTTTGAAATTGGAGCCGTTCCGGGCTACAACTCGATCACGAATTCAACTTCTCGTGCAGATGGCATACTGAGTAGTTCTTCGGGAAATACATCCAGAAACTCGCATACTACTGGAACTTCACTCAGTTCTGGCTGTTAGACCCCCGGTCGTGGAATACCCGTGGATCTTATGTGTATACCGTACTAGTCCCATGATTAAAGGCTAGCACACACATTCACAACATTTGGCATCACATCCATACAATCACATACTAAAGTAAAGCATAAGGGTGTAATCTATTTAAGATATTACAACAGTTATTACAACAACGGCTGACCAACAAAATAAAAGTAGTCATTAGAGAAAGTAAATAGCAGCGAAAGACATAGTAATAGTAGCAAAAGTCCAGCGGCATGCCCATCTGATTCCGCGCGCAACCGACAAGGAAACAAAGCCTAAGTAGACCCGTCACCGAACCCATAGGTGCTAGGTGCAAAGAACTCGTCGTCTGGCATCTGCTCATTTGCAAATTCTAAACCAACAATAATAGCAAGATTGAGTACTTGTGTCCTCAGCAAGACTTGTGGTGTATCACAAAAATCATATTAGATGCAAGGCTGTCAAATGTATGGCTCTATTCTACAAGTTCTTTTGCTCAAAGCCAGATTTATTTGCAATAATCCTAAGTAATGATTTGCAATGGAATTTGAAAGAGCAGTTTAAGATAAAGTAAGTACAGGACAGTAAGTAAAGTAACAGAACAATTAATCAACAACACTCACAACCCTAATCGGTTGTAAGAAAAAATATAATCGGTATTCTGCCATAGAAATGACATTGATAAATTCATGTTCAACCATAGAAATGGCAGTCCTGCTATAGAAATAGCAATCAGTCATAGAAATGACACTTCTGCTATAGACATAGCAACAAAGCCATAGAAATGGCAGTTAACTCAACAAATGGAAAACCCCATGTCATTATCCCGATCATTTGTAACAAAATAGTTTTGAAAAGCAAAGCTACCACCATATCAGCCGCACTAAGCATGCTCATGACCGCGAGCATGCCTATTCAAATAGTTTATCACTCTGCAGAGGTGTATAACTTTACCCATAGTACGCGGTATTCCAGTTGCCTGGAATATCTCTAGTTTGTTTGGCATCCGTCGATGCCACTGCTCACTACCGAAGGTAAGCAGTCTAGAGTTTGCGACGCAGCCTTTACATTATCTAGCCCTAACCTTGCACTAGCCCTACAAATCATTATCCTCATCCATCGGGATAGAAGTAATAATAATGAGGATAATAATAAAAGTACACATCGAATGAGGAGCCTTACGCACCTAGATGGAAACCCGTTGAGCAAGTCCCTCACTTCGCCTGGATGGAAACCCGTCGAAGTGAGGCATCCGTAGTTGTGTCAGTATGCCGGTTCGTCAGCAATGCGTGCACTACTTCTGCCTACTGTCATGCAAGGCTAAGATTTTGATAATTTAGTTAGCTATGGCTACCCCACCCTAGCACATATGGTTGTACGATTAGGTCTTAGTCCTGGATTTGCTGGCTTCAGTCCTTAATCGACTACGAGCGAGATCTCCACCCTATCTACTAGTGAGTCAAAATCCTCACTCTTTCAGAATACAATATAACTCGCCCGCATCCAAAGACTAAAGTTTTCATGTCATTTTCATATAAATTAAAAGAGGTAAATCCTCTAGACATTTTCCAAAATAATCCCAAACTCACAAAATTAACATATTGTCCTCTAATCAATTTTCAAAATTCTATTGCTCTAGTTGCATTTATACGACAATCGTACTAAAAAATTCCCATTTGACATTATCTATTGTCTAACCCATATTCTAAAGGTTACAACAGTGAGCGATCAATATTTCAAGGAGACATATGCAGCAAGTAGGATTCACAACTACCAATTTCCCGATAATAGTATTTTTCATACAAGAAATACACACATGCATAATAGGATTTGCAAAACAAAGTGCAATAATTAAAATACTGGGATCAATATGATCAAAGGGGGTGCTTGCCTTGCTTATATTGTTTAGATAACCTTGATCCTGTTTAATGTTCTGATAATCTCAATCCCGTTGGGAGTGTTGTCCCATCACAAATGACAGAGTCTAACTACGCAGACACGATTAAATCCAAGAGCGTCTGAAAATAACCAAATGAAATCCAATAAAAACATATTCAAACCAAATGAAACACTTCAAATAAGATTAAACATATTTATCGCCATCCTGAAAGAAGGGAGTAATTCAGATGAGATCATTACATACACATCTGGAGCGGATGAAGGAAATACTACAGACAAAGTATATCAGAGGGGTTGATGAAGGAAATACTTCGGACCAAAGTATAACTGAAGAAGCTGATGAAGGAAATACTACAGACAAAAGTAGATAAATCCCACGGTGAGAGAATGTTTGTAGGAACATTCCTCCCTGGCTGCCTAGGTGGGAGGGATTACCTGGTTAGGAAATATTCTTTAGATCTACTTTCGGATGACGAATCATCGAATCACTGGGGACGGATGACAACAGATGACACCTAGAGCCTAGGTGATGTTGTTTTCCTTAACAGGCCACCTAGTAGTCACAAACACTCTCTCCATGCATTCTATGTATACATCCACGATGATCATACAGTCAAAATCAGTCCTCTTATATGCTCTCATGATTATTTTAGTTAATCATTAACTGACTTGATACCGGTTTGTTGAGAGTTTCTTAACATGACTTGCATAGAAGGTCGAGCTCATGTTAAAGATTATTATTATTATTATTTCCTATTTATCAAGGAAATTCCATGATTTAAGTGTGTCCTTTTTATAGTCATTATATGACTAAGCTTTATGGTAAGGTGCAACTACTACTGGGTTATCTTCCAACTGAAATATATACTAATGATTTTTAATCTATAATTGCCTTACCATCTCATATCCTATTGTTACTATGGACATTATTAATGCTAGAGTATGAAGCCTACTGTTGTTTTAACTAACCACAAGCCCAACCTTGACTTTCTAATTAGTTTTCTTCTTTCAAGTTGGTTGTCATCTGTATAATTTCTAGACAATTATTTTAGAAATTGTCAAGACAATGTCTTACTGACCTAGTTCAACCGTCTCATTAGTAATTGCCTAATTAAAGTATTCTCTATATTGTCTAGCCCAGTTATCAATCTTTTATCCTTATAGTGGTTCACTGTTCATCTTCAAAACCTATCATCCTTCAGTATGGGTTCCTAGACAAACTTACTCTTTTTACCTAGAGGCCACTGGTTTGAGTAGAATTCCTTAATCTCAAAAGTTTCTTGTAGATTTAAAAGTCAACAGTTCTCTATTTTTTTTGGACCTACATAACACTATTTGATTTCAACTTGTTTTGGTTGCTGTTAGTTAAATCTCCGATAGTTAAGTGAATTATTAAGATTGCTATTTACTTGCATTAACCGAGGTCACTAGCCTACTGTTAATTTTCAGATCAAAATACCTTTGTTGTTCATGTATTTCAAATTGAGGCATTATTATGAGAATGGGTATTTGTTAACTATACTTCTCATTTAATTCACTTATCCTTTTGGTCAATTATATTTGGGTGATTTAACAGTCATTTAAAAGTTTTATTAGTTTATTGTCATTTTTATGCAATCTCAGTTTTTCCTTGTCTATTCAACAGTTTGCATCAGAACACGTTTCTGCACTAAGGTGTTAATTGCTAAACTTCCTTCCAATCTCACTTCAAAGTTGTTAAATCACTTCATTGTTCTAAATGACAACCACAAGTCTTGTTAGAACTAGATGGCTTGATTAACAAGAGGGGCCTCTACTGACATTTCAATTCTCCTCCTATAGCTTTTCTCTGTTCATGCAACTAACAATTGGAGTGCTTTCTGAAATTGCAAAGATGCTAACTAAAAATTTCTCCAAACTTCAAATCTGTTATATCCCTTGAGTGATCTATTAGCCAAACACAACACTTGGCTAAAGTACTAATTGAACCATTAACCTTCTAAGTACTTGTGTTCAAATGTTACTAGCCTGTTGTCAGTTTTGGTCATTCAACTATTCAGTCAACACAGAAAATTTCAGAATTGAGGTGTGGTAATCTAAACCTTCTTGCTAATTGAAATATCAGTTTTGCTAATGGTTTTTTTTTGGAGTGGCACAAGTATTAGTCAATATTTTTGGGTATCATACAAGTGGACTCCACGGTTTAGTAACAGAGGGAGAGCACACGAAGAGTAGGACGGAGTTGGACAAAGAGCTGCGGGCGAATTGGGGCAGCAGCCATCGCTGGTGATGGGGTGGCGGCGTGGCTGAGGTGACCACTAAAATGAGTTGGCAGGGGGCTAATGAAGCAAGAGGAGGTGAGGTTGGGGCTCCGGCGGCTGTATGGCGGTGCAGCAATTGCACGCGGCAGCCAGCCATGGACGGGAAACGTGGCAGTGGCGCTCGAAGAGGAATAGGGAGAAACCAAGGGGAGCATGGGCATACTTGGGGTTTCGGGAGCACGGTGAAGTGGTCGGAGGGAGACGCGGTGGCACGAGTCAGTCTGGCGGTGTGGACCACGGGCGGTGCAGGGCGACCAACGGTGCTGGCAACCTGGAGAGGAAGAGAGAGCGGGTGAGTCATGGGGTATGGTAGGAGGATGTCTAGTGATGTTCATGGAGGGAGGAATTGAGCCGGGGATCGCTAGAGAGGAAGTGGCGATGGTGGGGGCGACTTTGGCCAGAACCGGAGAAGAAAGCTCGTGCGCGGCTCCTCGGTGGACAATTTGATTCACTTATCCTTTTGGTCAATTTGATTCTCAAATTCTTTTTGTTAGACAAAAAGTCTTTCAAATAAATCCAGGAAAATAAATGTCAAGAAAATCTATCAAAAGTTTTAAAAGTTCATATTTTTATATTTTTGAAAATAAGCCCAAATTTTGGGCTGTTACACTAGCAATTCTTCACTTCTAAGGGCATAGAGATGAGGATGCTTCAATTTTGGCACCATTTCGACTTGAAAACCAAGAGGAATTGTGAGAGTGATAGCTTTTTGGGCAAAATCAATTTGACCATGGTTCTTGGACAGCCAATTCATCCTAAGAATAACATCGAGGCCCGTTGAATTTATCACAATAAGATTGGCCGAAAATTTCACCCCTTTGATCTCAATCTCAACTTCGCGGCATTCATGCATGCTTCTCATTTCTGAGCACGGTGATTGAATCATCATAGGTGCAGGCATCAAGATGAGCGAGAGGTTGTGAAGTGTAGCAAAACCTCTGGACATGAAGGAATGAGAGACCCCAGAGTCGAATAACACGGTCGCAGGAGTCGAATTGACTATAAATGTGCCCAACACGACGTCGGGTGCTTCCTGCGCCTCCTCGGTGGTGACATGGTTGACATGAGCACGACTGGTATTCTAAAAAGTGACATCGGATCACTGATCAGGGGATTTTTCAAGGTCTTGGCACTGACCAAAATTGGCTTGGTGCTTCACCAGACAGTGACTTGCAACATACCCTGGATTGCCACAAGTGAAACATGTGGACTTTGCGGTCCAGTTGCGTTGCACCTTTTTCTGCTTTTCAGCCTACCCTTACTAGATCCCTTACGGAGGTGGATGAGATACTTGCATAGAAGCTCTCGGAGGTGCTGGGATTTCAAATGCAGGAGGGGCAAGCGGCCAAACACATGGTTCTTGAAAACTGCGGCTTGCCGAAATTTGTGCAGCCCTCTTGCGTTTTCGTGATGCTACAACCGCTTGCATCTTATTTTCCATCACAATAGCCTTATCAACCAATTGTTGGAAGTCATAGAAGTTGTGTACCGCGAGTGCCAGCTGCATCACTACCATTAGCCGATTCAAGAACTAGTCTTGCTTCCTTGCATCGGTGGAGACATCGTCCGGAGCGTAACGAGCCAAATGATTAAACTCGTAGAGATACTCCATTACGGACTTGTTGTCTTACTTCAGCGTGAGGAATTTGTAACATCCCCAAGTTAATTAATGATAATTATTATGCATCCTATTAACATGCATGCATAGTGTTTTTGAATCTTTTGCATCATTTATTGCACTTGGAAAATCTCAAATAAAGCTTAAACCAACAACTGAAATTTAAACTCCAAAATAAAACTGAAACAAATGCTATTAAAGTTCACTGGGAAATAATTTATTAAAATACTATAATATTTATCCAGAATATATATAATTTTTTTCCAAATTTTTGGAACTCAATTCAACCACCAGAAAATTCAAACTCAAATCAATAACCTATTCCAATTTTGAATTTAAAAATAAGAAATTAAATCATAAACAGTAAGGTTTAATAATTTTTTTGGATACTAGACCATCCTAGGAATCCCTCTAAAATTTTTCATAATTTTTAGAATTTTATTACTATTTTTAAAGCCTTAGTCAATCTGCTTGAAGCTTGGTCAAACTGATTTTAAACTCAGGCTCACACTGTTGCACTAACTGGACCCATCCCACCTGGCTTGAGCCTGACACACCACATGGCCCAACCTAACTGCCTAAATGCACGCAACCCTTCGCAGTCACTGGCCAGTGGCCCCGCCCTTTTGTGCACCCTTCTTCAACCTCGGGCCGGGGCACACGAAGTAGCTGGGCGCCACGCGCCGTGCGAGCCTGTCCTCTCCATCAACGGCGTTTCCCCACCGCTGTGATAGCCTATCCCAGAGCTTGTCTGCTTCACACCATTTCCATTCCATCTGTGCCCGAGCATTAACCCCCCCTTGATGCCTCCCCAATTGCTCACTTCTCTTCCCGGGGGAGGAAGTCTAGCAGCCGTTCCTCTCGGGTAGGGTGCTCATTTTTCTTGTCCCTCTCATTCCCTATCGTTCGCCGTGTTCTTCCCTGCTTATGCTGGCTTTTGTTGTTACCTTTAGCGCCCAGAACATCGACATGTCCTCCTTGTTGTTAGAGCACGTGCTATGGAGCTCCACCACGTCTTTGGCATCACCAGTGAGTATATCCATCCCTAAGCACATCAGATTATGTTTTGGAGTATAGGTTTGTCTTCCCCTCAATAAATTTTGACTTTTAATCACAGGAACATCCGATTTCGAAGCTTCTCCTTTTAGGCCAAAAAAACCCATTTTCTTCCCCAACGCTGGCATGGTGAGTCCCTCCGTGATTCCACCCTTTGGAATCATCTCGCGGATCCCCTAATGCTATTCCCACCTCTCATTTCCTTCCATTTTCCCCAAAGCGTCCCCGCCACGGTGACCTCCACCGTACCACCACTGGCTCGCGCCACCAGCCCTCCTCAGACACCCCCACCGCCTTCAAGTGCACGATGAGTTTTGTGGGCATCCTCTGAGCATTCTCCCCCCACTTCTTGTTGAGCTCCTCGCCTCACCGCGTGCAGTCACCTTGCATGCTACGCCACAGCCGCGTTTGGACAGTGCCGTGGCCGGAGAAGAAGGCCATTGGTCCCCGCGCTGGGCCAGAGTAGTCACTGAAGCCTCGGGAGTCCGGTTCCAACACTAGATTGCCCCGGGGAGGCCTCTTCGTTGGGCATCCTTGGCACCCGTACCATCCTCCTCGGCTCAACGTCGTCACCGCCTCACCGGCGCGCCACCATGCCTCTCCACTGGCAAGGACAACACCGTAAGGTAGCCTCGAGCTTCAGTTTTCCATTTTTGCCTACTCTGGGCCTAGTGCGCCGATTCCTCGCCGTCGGTGAGCTCGACAACGGCCGGCTCTGCCACTCCTCTACATTATCGGATTTCTAGTAATCACTATAGCAGATCATTAGCACTAAACCATTTTCGGATTAGGTAAAGTATTCATTAGTAAAATTAGGTAAAGTATTCATTAGTAACATGTAAGTGTAGCTTTGTGTCTATGATTCGTGGGCCCTCGTGAATAGGAAATAGGAGGTTTTAAAATCGGTTTAAGCTAAGCGATTGACATGTGGGCCTCATGGCCGGTTAAGTGGAAGTGTAGATTGTGATGTATGTATTCGTTTAAGGAAAAGCACATTCTTAGTATGCTTTGAACGTATTTACGTTTTCAGGATTAGAAGACGTATTTATATGAATACGCCTTTTCCATAGCTTCGGCCGAGACCAAGTCAAAATTGACTAGGTCAAGCCCTTGACCCCGGTCCCACCTGTCTTAGTCTATGGCTAGGTTCCTCTCGGTATGAAAAGTAGTAATTACTTTAGGGATTTCTGGAATGGTTTATTTATACACTAAAATGCAATTAACTTCAAAAATGCATAACTAATTAATTTTAACTGCAAAAATAGTTAAACCAATTTTGAGAATTTTAATTTTAGATGAACTTTATTTTAAAATAGGTTTCAACCTTGTCACTTTCACATAAAATATATTTTGTGGAGAGTGATCCAAAACTGAGTTATTTTTGAACTAGAAAAGACTATTAACTTTGAAAATTCATAACTAATTCATAAAAATTCCAAATGAGTTGAACCAAGATATTTTGGAGCTATAAAATTATTCTTTATTTACCCTATGTAAACCTTTGCCTCCCACTGCTCTACAAATTTTGACCAAATATTGAAATTCGGATGAATAGTGATAGATTGCATTTTCTGAATATCTAAGTTTCAAACCGCTATAACTTTCACATACTAAATCCAAATGGAATAATTCTTTCACTTAAATTCATATAAAATCATAATATACCTACTGTATAATTTTCATGCATTTTTGAGTATTTTTAATTTTTGGCTTATTTGGTGTTAATTGCAATATCGTTCTTTCGATAGATTTCTCGACGATACACATGTATTCATGAGTGTAACCTGAGGTTGAATAAGTGGTACAGCAAAGTTGTGAGCACCCTCATCTTGATCATATTTCTCCTACTGATTTTAAAAGTTTTGTATGGATTTTAATCTCGCCATTGCATGCTATTTTGAAAAGTATGTTCATGGGTAGAAGTAGTTAATTTCCTAATTGTTGCATTACGTTTCCTTGAATGTTGATAATCCCATGTTCAGTTGATGCCTAGGATATATATATATGTATATGTATGTATGTATTTATGTGTGGGAATTTTTTTTTGTTGTAGAATAGATCGATGCTTAGCCATGCTAGTAGTTGTAGTCGAATGTGGTTGATGGAGTGTAAAACCTTGGCTATGCGGAAGCCAAGATATTACCTAAAAGACTAAAATCCAACACAGCATGGAATAATTTCAACAATCTTTCGACTAATGACATAAAAAGATCAACATCTAATAGAATGAATATAAGAATTGAATTAGAATTCAACAACATACCAAGCTCTATCATCCAATCATATTGAATCAATTAGGATAAACTATCAAAAGATTAGATGAAGATCATTGGCAATTACTAATTCAATCATATCTTAAGGAAGGTTAAAATCAACCATCAACCTCCATATATTACAATCCAAAGATTATCGAATGAAAAGGTAATAACAAGTGCATCTAATTAACAAGTAGATAATGTGAAATGAATGAATAGTTTGTGACTATTCCCTCCCAAGTATGCCGTCTTCAATGTTTACCTAAAACAAGTAAATATGGCAAGAATGAGTCCACGACTCAACAAGTACAACAGCACAAAATGAACCATACAGAATAGGAACATATTAGAACGAACAAGTAAGGACATATCTGTAACACCCCAGTCCTACAAGGGCTGGAATGCTACTAAACTAACATGTTAACAAAGCTAAAACAGACGATAAAATTCTAAATTTAATTTCAGAACCTCCCAGATATTTAGCTATACCGAGGTTCCAACAATCATTAATATCAAGACAATAGTGAAATCAACAAATATCAGAATCATCGCAGAAGTATAATCTGATCTCAAGCAACTAAATCAAAGGATGAACTAAGTTCACGCATAGTTCTTAACCAATCTTAATGGAGCCAACATTTATTATTACAGTTCATTAATAATGAATGATTAAATTGAACTAAAATGAAATCCTGGACTTGATTAAGGTGAAGTGAAAAGGTAGTGTGTGTCTATTCCCGCCCCATGGAGCCAACCTCAAAGATCACCTAAAAAAAACAACAAACAAAGCAAGAGTGAGTCCGAGACTCAAAGAAGTACAATAAATGAATAATACATAACAACCATGATCATGTGAACATCATTAAAGTGTATGAAATAAGCACAGAACGAACACTTGAATGAATGGAATGAATGATGTGGATGAAATGAAGGGACTACACACATGCATATACCGGTATTGCTGGTGACACACCCGTCGGTGTTCACTTAAGCCTGCATTTAACAAAATGCGGGGACCCAAGCCCCGTACGAAGAACGTTTCGTACGGGTGTCCCAAACTGCCCACATTGGAATGGTGGGTCTTACGTGCCCATACTGGAATTGATGGGTCTTATTTATTGATCCACTCCCGTGGATTGAAACATGTATTATGGATGCATGGTATGACATATGAACATTGAAAATACATGCTCTCTATTCATGGAGGTAGCACAAACGGATTGAACATGAACAATTAAATATTAACGTGGCTCTTAGAAATACAAAATCAACAACATGCATTCAACATTTCATGATTATAGGAACATTGAGGTACTTGCCCATGTTGGAATGATGGGACTTCACTACCCACTCCAGTGGGTGAAACATGACTGAACGAACGAAAGGATACATTGAACGAAACATATCATCGAAGAAACATGGTATATCAATCATGAAGGGAAACAAGTAATACCGGAATTACCCAATGCTTATTAATCAACCAAGTGGAACAAAAAGGCAAGCAAGACAAATCAAATGTACTTGCCTCAACCATGAGACGGAAGACAACGATGGAACGCTCTAGCCCCGTTGTTCACCACCACCTGGCAACCGTAAATAAATAAGTATACCACACAAAAGTGTACAGCAATGCAGCGAAACAGAAAGAGAACAAGCGTCCCTAAACGCAATCCCAACAATTAATCAAAACTCTCTCAAATTCTCAAATCTGTCCAAACGAACAGCTGTTAAGGAAAAATTCTTAACTTTTGAGTAAAAGCTCAAAAATCCATGAATCCAATTTTTCTAGAACCTACACAAGCCTAGCTACAACTTCTCAGGTGACCAAAAGATCAAACCAGTTCATCTAAGTCTTTGTTTTTAATCCCGAAAACCGATCTGCCATCTCCGGTACTACTAACTTGTGAATTTCATAACTTTTGTTTGGCTCAACCGAACACATTGTTCTAAAACTCTATAGAAACTACAGGAAACCAACTATCTCAATAAAATTATCTCAAATATTTCTATTGTGCAACAAATGTTGTAAATAGTCAAGTAAAACTCTTCTGTCCACAACAGAGAGGCAGATTATAGCCTGAGCTTCTAAAATTCATAACTTTTTATCTATAAATCCAAAAATTATGAAATTTACCTTTCTGAAATCATAATGAAAATACCTACAACTCTCAAGGAGACCAACTGATCCAATTTGGCCGTATCCCATATCAAATTTACAGATCTATGTTCGCTGCACAAGTCCTGAGACTGATTTAGCACTCTGTCTTGCGAAATTCATAACTAATTAACCGTTTATCCAAAAATTATGAATTATAACTTTCTGGAAAGATAACGAAAATTCCCATCTATCTCTGGGAGACACTAATCCCTGAATATGCTCGGATCTAACCCAAAACCGCGCTTCAACAAGAAGACAGATTCAACCGATCTACTACAGAAATCTCAGAACATCTAATGAATACGAATCGTATACGAATTATCTATCGAAACTAATTGGGATCACGAATTTACCCACAAGAACGACGCGAGATGCTGCTGAAACCTTCGCGAAGTCCTCGCGAAGATCACCCCCACCTTCTTCTTCTTCCTCTCCTCTCTTCTTCCCTCTCCTTCCTCTTCCTTATGGCCGGCAACAATGGAGAAGCACCGGAGGGGAGGGGTGTGCTACAGTAGCGCCGTGCTACAGTAAAAGTGCCTAGGGTTTGGTTGCCCCCTTCTTAAACCAACTTCCCACTTGGGCCAAATAACGTGGGCCGAAGGCCCAAGATTATTTCTCCTCTAAAAATCTGATTTCTCTTTTTAATTCCTGTTAAATATCTTTCTCATTTCAATTAATTCTCTAATGTTAAACAGGATATTACATAACCGTTGTTGGATACTTTCTTTGTTAGGAGAAATTCGAAATTGAATAAATTCCCTCTCCCGAATAATATTCTCTCTATTTGATATTCGGGGTATTACAATATCATCACATAATAGAATTCAAATGTAGAAGGAACAAACAAGAACATATCATCACATAATAGATTTCGAATGTAAAAGGAACGAACAAGAACGTATCATCACATAATAGATTTTGAATGTAGAATGAACAAAAAAGAACATGACAGTCACATTTTAGAATATGAATTTAGAATATCAGAAATCATATGAATGAATAAAATGCATGAACTCCACTTCTGCTTATACCGGTATAGCCAGAGACACACCCGTCAGTGTTCACTTAAGCCCACATTTAACAAAATGCGGGGATCCAAGGCCCGTGTGAAGAACGTTTCATACGGGGATCCAAATCTGCCCACATTGGAATGGTGGGTCTTACGTACCCATACTGGAATTGATGGGTCTTTACATTCCACTCCCGTGGACGAAACATGAACAATGAATGAATGGAATGAATTATGAATAATGAAAGACTTCATCTCATTAAACATGGATTAACGAAAGCGAAAAGAACATGAAGCATTGAATCTACTCCTGGATCATAGAAATAACAGTATGAACAACAAGCACTCAGCATTCACCAACAATTAGAATCACAAGGTACTTGCCCATATTGGAATGATGGGACTTCACTACCCACTCCCGTGGGTGAACAGGAACGAAGGAACGAATGAATATAATGAACGTAGTCTTATTATTGAAGAATCATGGTATATCAACTATGAAGGGAAACAAGGAATACCAAAATTACCCATTTCATATTCATCAATCAAGTGGAACAAACAACAAACAAGGCAAATCAATTGTACTTGCCTTTCGAACTGCGACGCGTTAGGAGGCAAGGACGAAGCCACTAATCTCGAATTCCCTTCTCCTACACAAATTAATTACTTAAATAAGTAACAATGTGAAAAGCATGCTATTCGAAACGCTTAGTCGCAGCATCCTAAATCCAAGGTTCACATAGTCGATCTACCCAATTAAACCGACAGTCTAGCAGGACGGTAAACTGGTTAGCGGTACTAAAAGCAACACAACTCTTGCTCTGAGACTCGAAACGGAGTGTTCTCAGATCCTGTGGAAGATAACGATAACCCCCACAAAAGTCTAGTTGGCGGAATCTTCAAATTCGGCCAAAAACCTAGGCTAACAATCCAATGAAAGTCGAACATCCAATCTGTCTAACAGAACCACATAGCAGTAGAGAAATAATCATATATTTTGTTCTACAAATCGAAATTGAGTGTTCTTTATCAATCCAGAAAGGTTGTCAAAAATTCTACAACAATCCAGTTGGGTGGAAACCCTGATTCTGCCGTTAACTTAATCATAACTTAATAGACAAGTTGACAATTAATTCACGCCAGGTTTTCAGGACAGCAGGAAAGAATTCGTCGTATCTCCCAAACTGTAACTTAGAATTGAGTGTTCTCGGAGGCTACGGAAAGCTAAGAACGAATACCACATAACTCTAGGAGATGGGATCCCCTAATTCGGAACCTAAATACATGGAAACAGTCGCACAAGGTACTGGACAGAAACTGTTCTACTCGCGGCAAGAATACGATCCACTAAACAAGCCAAAATTCACATCTACCATAATCCAAACGGCGAAGAACATCAATTGTTACCCTTGTAGAACCACCGGAGATTGCTGATCAAGACTCGTGAAGAGGATCTCCTTTTCTCCTCCTTTCTCTCCCTTCTTCTTCCTCCCAATGGCCGGCAGCAAGAAGCAGCAAAGGGGGCGACATGGAGGGCGTGGCAGCACGGGGAAAAAGTCTGCTACAGTGGTGGTGTGTTACAGTAGCTACGTGCTACAATACAAGGTGCCCAAGGTTTGGTTGCCGTCTTCTTAAACCAACTTTCCACTTGGGCCAAACAACGTGGGCCAAAAGCCCAAGATTATTTCTCCTCAAAAAATATGATTTCTCTTTTTAATTCCTGTTAAATACCTTTCTCATTTCAATTAATTCTCTAATGTTAAACATGATATTACATAATCGTTGTTGGATACTTTCTTTGTTAGAAGAAATCCCTCTCTAAACTATATTGCACTCGAAAATTGAATACATTTCCCTCTCTCGAATAATACATTCTCTCAAATTAATATTTCGGGTATTACATTCTACCCCCCTTAACAGGATTCGACCCCGAATCTAAACACCGATCTACACGAAAGAAACTGCGACTAGAACTTAACAACGGTAAACACTTAGCTTGAAACGGATCCGATCCCGAGGCTCCCACATAATTCACGCCTCTTGATACTCACGATGCTTGCGGGAACATGTGCCGCTCGGAAAGCCATCCGGAACTCGTCCCATGATGGAATGTAATTGGTGGGCTACATGGCACAAAAATTATCCCACCATGCACAAGCTGCCCCTTCGAGTTGGCTGGAGGCGTAGAATACCTTCTCGTTGTCGGCACACTGAGTGATGATCAACTTCCGCTCAATGGTCCGAAGCCAATCATCGGTTTCGACAGGATCCTCCGAATGAGAGAATACAGGAGGCTTTGTGCTCAGAAAATCAGCAAATCGGGAGCCATTGAGACCGGCTCCTCTTGTTGCCATTTGAGCACCTTGGACACTGGTGGTGTTCTGAGCAATTTATTGTAAGATCAGAGTCTAATCTTGCTAACACCGTTCCATCTAGGCCAACACTTCGGCCATGGATGGCTGAGGTGTAGTCACTTCTTTTTGCCGACCTACATGCTGAAATTGCGGGTTGGGGTGCTCCGGGTTGCGCCGTTGAGGATCTAGGGGCTGATCATCGGTGGATTGGGAACCCACTGGCTGTGAGTCCTCCATTACCTCCGACATCAAACTCGTTTTTCGGCCCGACATCCTGTTGCCATCCAACTCGTTAGCAACCGGCAAAATGGAACGAGGGAAAAGCATAAGGTAAGCAATTGACATCAGGGGGTGACTTAACCTAGCATGAATGCACAATGAAAACACAATTATGCAACATGAAATGGGGTGCTATAGTCCAAGTGGACAGCACAAGATACAAATGAAAACATAGTTACGATACAACCAGCCCATAGGCGATGTGCAACTACTAGGAAAAGGAGAGCAAAGAATCACACGACAAAGTCTAGCATATACAAGCAAATGAACATAATTAGGGTGTACATAATCTAAGAATAAACCCTAATTTATTACTAAAATCGCAGCAAGGCATCGTCTTCTCATCCTTCCGCCAATGCTCTTCACTGGTGACTATTTAGGGCTTGTAGTGTTGGAAAAGAGATGAGTAATGGAAAAAACAATTTTTCTCAAATCAAATGAATAGGGAGGTAAGAAATAGATGCTAGGATGGGTAAGAAAGAAAGGAATTATATTATTTGCATTTTTGCCAAATTTTTGATATTTCGATAATATTCTTTTGCAAATCAAAATTCTAATAATGTCCATTGCTACGGCTTTAACCTATAGTCAGTATGGCTCTGATACCAACACTGTGAGCCCCCGAAATCGGATCCGTTCCAAGCTAACCGATTACACCGAAAGAGCAACACTTATCGTGAGACGAAAACGATTCCGAGTGCCCAAATATATGTCTCATGTTAGCTCCCAAGGATTAGTGGCTAACATGCGCATATCCAAACAGAACATTGCAATCACATACATACGCAATCATACAAGAATAATAGAATCATTATTACATCTTCAACAAATAGAACCTTAGGGTCCAATTTTTGCATAAGAGGGCCGACCGGCCAAATTTAAACATAAGAGAATAAATCGCAACAGAAGTAAATAAAGAAATAAAAGAGAGAAACCAAATTGGCATGCCCAAACCCACAAGCAACCAACTGGGGTTAAAGTCGTAGAATCTATCGTACTAAAACCCGATTTGAATGACTTCTCACCTACAACATGGACAATCCAACTGAGTACAAAAACATACTCGCAATACTTACAAATATGAACATATAATAAATGTATTCAAGTGTCAACGGAAGGCTACTACACTAGGCAATTTTCAGCATAAAGCAAGTTTTTCGTTGAAATAACCGATATAGATTCAAATTGCCATTTGGTAAACATTTTAGAAACATTATATATATCAATAGGTATTTCTAATTTAAGATCAACATCAATAGATCCTTCAATTATAATCGACAAACGGACTTCCCAATCGTGACATATATTAATTCTCAAACATATCAACACGCGAACTTCCTTTTTGTGACAACATACATTTCTCAACATAAAATTTCTAACCATAACCCAACCCAAACCCATAGACTAACTGTGCACGGTTTCACCAAGTGATGTCCATAATCGGGGACACATATCATAACGAGGTCATTACAATGCCATGTCCTAACTATCAAGCCATCCCAGGAACAGATCCCATGGCAAGCTATTGGTCGCACTGGACCACAGGTGAACCTCGTTGTGTAAGTAAGTCCCTTGCGCACAAGAGACCCTTAAGGGCAAGTAAGATGACACTTAACATGCCCCCACTAGATTGACAACACAACAATTAAACAGTAACAACAACAATTGTCAATCTAATTGTGTTTTGATAGCTAACACACAACAAATTGTTTGGCCAAGCCATCGCCCATAAACCCGGCGTGTGGTTGCACGTGAGACTTGGTTTGACACACCACAGACCAGTCCTTAATCACCCAGACAGAGCTACACAAATCCGAGATAACCTCCCTTCATCACCTTATCACCTGTCCAAGTCCAACACACAAGAACACTACTGAACAAGTCCACAATAAACAGATTCGAAGATCTGGAAATATTCCTTAAAATCAACATAATTCAATCCACACATTCCTCAAATTTCATCAAGATTCAATTCAATCCATCGGTCGATGGACTAGCTCCAACAGCCGTTTTCGACTACAACTACTTGCTCGGCTAAGCATAGTTCTACAAATTAGCAAACATTCCCATATAACATATATACTTAATCACTTAAGGTAAAAAGGGTAATCAACATTCAAAGGAAGGCCAATGTAGAAAGTAGGGCATATCAAAATAACTTGGGTTATCTCATTTGAAGTTCAGAAACATTTTCTATGAGTTTTCAAAGTTAAAAGCATTTTCTAGTGCAAAAATAAGTGGGTTTTGGATCAATCTCCGAAAACTATATTTTCTTGGAAATAGACATATTTTAAAACTATTTCAAAATAAATTTCACCTAAAATGAAAATTATCAAAATTGGTTTCACTAGATTTGGAGTTAAAATGAATTAGTTATGCATTTTTGAAGTTAAATGATTTTTCAGTGCAACAATAATTCATTTCGGAATTTATAAATACATTTAATGCCTTTTATACCGAGAGGAACCTAGCCGTAGCCTGTGATAGGTGGGGGTCTAGTGCATAGTGTCATTTTCCATTAAAATTCTGAATTTAATAAGGTCTGACATGTGGGACCCGCTTATCATAGACTCGATCCACATGCAAAGTGCATGGACCGAGGGTCCATGAGCTGGTCCACGGGTCTACATCTATGCACCTAAAGCTTCAGTCCCACATGTCATTCACTCTAGCAAACCAGGTTAAAATCCTTGTTTTCTGTTCACGGCCCCACTCGTCAATGACTCATCAATTATTTTAGGACAGCCATTAAGTAACTAAGCAATCATTATAAATTAAATGACCGTGATTAACCCTAATGTGATCGCTACAGTACTGCCGGCCATTCTAACCACA
This sequence comes from Phyllostachys edulis, assembly GCA_036346405.1. Lineage (NCBI taxonomy): Eukaryota > Viridiplantae > Streptophyta > Magnoliopsida > Poales > Poaceae > Phyllostachys > Phyllostachys edulis. The sequence goes on along the minus strand of CM070551.1, from coordinate 74,923,657 downwards.
GAGGAGTGCCAGAGCCAGCCATTGCCAAGCTCAACGGCGGTGAGGCAGCAGTGCCCTAGGCCCGGAGTAAGCTAAAATGGAAAGCTGGGGCTTGAGGTGACCTTCAGGAGGTGTCGTCGCCGGCGGAGGGGTATAGTGGCATGCTGGCGTCAGAGTTGAGCGGAGAAGGAGTGTGCGGGTGAGATGGTGCTCGACACAGAGGCTTCTCTAGGGTAATTGACACCGGATCTGGGCTCCTGAGGCTACTACGACATCTCCGGCTCGGTGCAGGGACCAACGGTTGTCTTCTCTAGCAACAACATGGTCCAGATGCGGCGGCGGCGCACCATGCATGGAGACAACACGCGGTAAGGCGAGGAGCTTAAAAATAAGGGGTGTAAAATGCTCAGGGGGCCTTCGTGGTGCTCACTGTGCTCTTGAAGGTGACGGGGAGTGGCCGAGGTAGTCTGGCGACGTGAGCCGAAGGTGGTGCGGTGGAGGTCACTGTGGCGGGGAGGTTTTGGGGAAAAAGGAAAGAAAAAGAGAGGTGGGAATAGCACCTTGGGATCCATGAGATGGTTCCAGAGGGAGGAATCGAAGAGGAACTCACTGTGACAGCGTCAGGGAAGAAGATGGGGTTTTTCGGCGTAAAAAGGAGAAGCTTCAAAATCTGGATGTTCCTATGATTAAAAGGCAAAATTTAATGAGGGGGAAGACAACCCTATACTCCAGAACATGAACTGACATGCTAAGGGATGGACGAAACTCACCGGTGATGCCAATGACGCGGCGGAGCTCCACAGCCTACACTCTGATGACAAGAAGGACACGCCGATGCTTCAGGCACTAAAGGCAAAAACAAAGGCCGACATAAGCAGGGAAGAACACGGCGAAGAATGGGGAACGAGAGGGACAAGAAAACGAGTACCCTACCCAAGAGGAACGGTGGCTAGAGCGTCCTCCTCTTCCTTGGCCGGGAAGAGAAGTGAGCAAATGGAGAGGCATCAAGGGGGGTTAACACTCGAGCACGGATGCAATGGAGGCGGTGTGAAGCGGACTAGCTATGGGATAGGCTATTGTGGGTGGTGGGGATACGGTGTCGCATGCACTAACGGAGGAGCAGTAGAGCACGGTGGCCCCATGGCGCTCAAGTCCCGAGCTCGCCAGCGCGAGGGGGGTGACGACACTACCGTGTGGGCCTGGTTGGCAGTGACTGCGAGGTAAGTGGCATGGGCGAGAGGGTTGGGTCTAACCGGGTCGCGTTGGGCTCATTTGGGATCTGACTCAGACTCTATTAAGATGGTCCAATCAGAACTAGGTCCGTTCAGACGGTTCGATCGACCCAAGTAAAACCAACAATTGACTGGTTTTAAATTCTAACTTCTGCACATTGACTGAGCGACTAAAAATAGCAAATAAAATCTTAAAATTCTAAAAATTTTTAGAGGGGTTCCTAGAATGTCCTAGTAGTCATATAAATTCTTAAAACTCACTGTTTATGTTTTTATTTGTATGTTTGAAATCAAAACTGCAGGGCTATTTAGAAAAGGGATTTGAATTTTTACTACGGCGAAATAAGTTCTAAAAATTTGGGAAAAATTATATTTATTCATTATAAATATTATAGTATTTGAATACATTATTTCCCAAAGATGATCACTTGTTTTTATTTCTATTTTCTTTTGGGGAGTTGATTTAGGTTATAGTTTAATATTTGATTAAGATTTTCCAAGTGCAAATAAAGGATGCAAATGCTCCAAAATCAAAATGCAACCTGATGAGATGCATACTAATTATCATTAATTAACTTGGGGATGTGACATGGAGCTCTTTCTCCCCCACCTACATCATATCGTGTTCCGACACCCAACCAATGTTTCCCCTAATCTAATTTTACATTTGCTCCACAGGAACCACCGTAATTCGGTTCTTCTCCAACTCTGGCCGACGACACCCTTTTCTTGCTATGTGGTGAGTCATTCCCAATTAATTCCTCCCTGAGCATCTACTTGACCCCTTCGAGCTTCCCCAACCACCGTTTTCTCCAATTTTAGCTCAGATCATTTCCTCCACGTTAAGGTCATCATCGTCACCGTTGATCTTCATCGCCAGCTCAACTCCGGCTACCTCTTTCCAACCATGTCACTCCGGTAAGTTCCTAACAGCCACTAGTCACTCATGCATGTGCTAATTAGCTCAATGCGTCACCGATTTTGTTGTGCCCTTTTGGCCGAACACCACTGCCGCCAATCCTCGCCGTGCCACTGCTATGCACTGCTGTGAGCCTCGCCGCCGGTACCGGTAGGTGCACGAGCTTGCAGGGATTCCATTTTGGCCAACCACCCGTGCCGTTGTGGGCTGGCTCGCCAGCGGCAAGCACGGCAACGCTAGCTCCAAAGAGCTCCTATGTTGTCTGGAGCGGACAAATACTATAGCACACAATTAAAACCAAATCATTGTCGGATTAGGGCTAAGTAATGATTAGTTTGCTTTAATTGTCACTTATTTTCGGTGACATGTGGGACCGAGCTAAAGAATTTAGAAAACTAAAACGAATCAGTATTTCTAATAAGTCGCTAACATGTGGGCCCCACAACTTAAGTACACAGTGTGCTCTAGTCCATGGACCGATGGACCAAGTGCGTGGACTTTAGTTCATGCATTATTCATATGAACCGAGCCTTTGACACGTAGGACCCACTTGTCAGATTAATTAAGAAAATTGAACGAAAATGGAAAATACACTTTTAGTTATGAGAAGATTATGTTTTCCTTACTGGAAAGCGTAAACCTTAATAGTGTATGCACGAGAATACGCTTTCTCTCTTAGATAGCGTATTTCTCATTTTCTCTAGATTTTCCAAACCGAACAGAGTTCAAACCATAATAACTTTTGCTACAAAACTCCAAATTGAATAATTTTTGTCTCTAAATTCATCTAAAATCATAATCAACCTGAGTATGCAAAAATATATGGATTTGGTTACTGTTATAATTTATTTGCACTATTTAGTTGATTTCCAGCTCTTTTTGCAATAGATGTTGATTTATCGAGCGACATTTTTAACGATCAACCATCCACATATTCAGAACAACAAGAGTAAGGCAAGCACCTCCTTTTGTCATGTTGATCCTAGTATTGTAATTATTGTACCTTGTTTTGTAGAACTATTATGCATGCGTGTATGTTTGAGATAAAAATGCTATATTTGGGAAGTCGATAGTTGTAAATCCTATTTGATGCACATATCTACTTGGAATATTAATCCCTTACTGTTTTAGCCTTTAGAATACGGGTTAGGAAATATATAATGTCATTTGGGATTTTTTTTTTTTAGTGTGAATATTGCACAACTGCTACTAGAACGATAGGTTTTCCGAAAAATTGATAGAAAGACAATATGTTAAATTGTGAATTCAGGAGATTTTGAAAAATGTCCAGAGGGGTTCTCTTCTGTTATTTTGTATAGACATAAAATGAAAGACCTTGTTTTGGACGTGGGCGAGTTATATTGTCTTCTGAGAAGAGTGGAGAGGAGTATTACTAGTAGATAGGGCGAGATTCTCGCTCGTGTCAATTAAGGACTGAATGCCGGCGACGTGTCTACCTAGGCCTTGTATCTTGTTAGTTACTTGAGGGTTGGATGGGCATACCTTTGGAGTTTACCCACTTTTATTCTTTCTTCCACTACTACCTTGTAACAAACCAAAAATTTGGTTTGTTTTGAAGTTTTAAAAAGAAAAATAACCATTTCACTTTTTTTGTTAAAGTTAAAGCTTAATCTGAATTTTCATGAATCAAAAACAATTTAATATGCTTAATGTCAACATCAACTATTGTAAAAATTATTTTATTTGGATTATTTTTGCTTGGATATATTTCCTAGATGTTTCTAGAATTTTTCCGTGTTCATTTGCTATTTTCTAATTGCCATTTAGATTTTCTGTATTTTCTAAAAAAGAAAAGCTATTAAAATCTTAGAAAAAGCATTCAAGCTGAAATCCCTAAGCCTTCAGCCCACTTCTTGCTTCTAGCCCATTCCCTTTGGTTTGGCCAAATATTCTGCGGCCACTTCCCTGGTCCTGCCGCCTTCGTCCTCGTCGCCTTCATCTTCGCCACGCCCGAGTCGGTCTTGTCCACCATTGCTGCTTCTAGATGCTCCATCTGATAATGGCGTTTCCATTGATAAAATCTTATCTAAACCGTGTCATTTGATATTCCGAATCTCCCAACATCCAAAACTGACAAAATCTAATCCTGTATCGGTATCTATCTTTGGATGTGACTCGTGTTCATCTCGGACTCTTTTAGGGCTCCGCCACTGATAGGCCCTCTCGGCCATGCCCCTACCCTATAAATAGGACCCCGAGGATGGCCTCAGTGCCCTCATCCCAAACCCTCAAGCCACCTCGAGCCTACAGCTGTAGCACCGCTGTAATCCAAGATTTTAGGGTTTTGGCCGATCTTCCTATTTTTTAAGTGCACTACCAATGTTGCCGCCTCGTTGTTGTCGACTATGTCACTGTCTTCAGTGTTGCCTAGGCTACCTCCAAAACCTCCCTACATCGTTGGAGCATCGCCGAAGTGTTTTCTGACAAACACTCGTATCTCTCCGCCGCCAAAAACCTCGTCGCCGGCCGCCACCGTTGTCCTCAAGCATCCGTAAGTGCACCAATGAGTTCGCAATAGCATTCTCTTCATGTTGGTACCTCTCATCACCGATGAGACACCGCCATGCGCTGTTGTCACCGGAGCCCGTAGGTTCGCCGGGGCAATGACGTCATCAGTTGACGTGGCATCCTAGTTAGCATCCTCTTTCTATGACCAAGTAGTCGTAGCTTTCTACGACTAGGTAATTATAGCCTTCTATGACCAGGTAGTCGTAGCCTTCTATGACTAGGTGGTCGAATCTCCTTCCGAGCATGCATGGTCAAAATTGATTAACAGTACTCGATGTACAATGCTTGATAAACAGTACTCGAAACTCCTTTTTGAGTATTTCTTAGGGTTTTGATCTTCCAGAAGCCATATCTTCTTTATCCGAACTCCGATTGAGCCCATTCAAATTTCTAAATTCAAGCTCTATTTATTTGAGATTTTTATTTAATTTTTGGACTTTGTTTTCTCTCTGTTTTTGTATTTATTTAGTTTATTTGCTTTGTTTGCGAGTAGACGTTGATTCTTCGTGGAATTTAGAGCAAGGATGACGAGGATTAAAACCTCTATGTATTATTTTAAATGCATAATAAAAGACCATACGTTTTCATGGTCGTAATTTCCTAAGACTAACGACCTCCACAGTCGTTAGTATTCGAGGTTACTTATGGGTACCTCGCCTGATGAGGCTTTGTGCCTAATCCCCACCGGATAACCGCCAGAAAATTATCGAATCGGTATTTCTTATCGTATGATGAATGGAACACGTGTTATACGCTCCAAACCATGCGATGGTACAACCCTGAGACATCGACTATTAACCACCCTACGGTTAAGCTTTTCACAAGCAATCGCAAGGAAGTTAGCACATTGCTAACTTCTCTACCGTTCAACCAACGTAACGCTTCACCAGGACGCCTTCTCCAGAGTAACCGCCACCTCTTCGAAGTTATTTAAAGGTGAAGCACAAGAGACAAAAAGGAGGGACAGAGACAAGAAGGAGACGATAGGCGACACACAAAACAAGGCCAATGCAAAGATATGCACGTAAGCCTAAGCGGTGGAATTAGAAGCTAGATAATCACCTTAGACTCATATTCTAAGTCGATTGCCTTGTTAAACATTCCTCCATTCAATGTAATTCAGGTAGTACTTAGCCACATCTTGTAAATCCAGTTCATATCAATAAAGAGCGACCCCATTCCATTCCGTGATATTCCACGCCATTTTCCTCGCTTATTTTCGTAAGATCGGCGATTCGATCGTCGACAATTTGGCGCCGTCAGGTGGGGAAGAAGGCGAAGTTTCTGAAGAAATTTTTTTTTTTTTCGCTCAAGAAAATCCTCGCCCAAAAACTCTACAATCGCTCATGCGACTATGCCCGAGTTTGGGATGAGGAAAATCGTTCGACGGCGGACTACGCCAACCTCGACATGGAAGGATGTATCCGCGCCATGGAAGAAAATGGCAGTCATCCTCCTCATCCTCCTCGCCGCCGCCGCACGCCGCCGCGTTAGCGAGGTCGATCGGATGGATGAAGATCGCCGCCACTACCGGTGGCGCAATCAGAGAACCGCCGTTCCGACCAGCTCGAATGCCGAGGATCTCTTCAAGCCCGGTCTTCTCGACCGCTGAAACAGTGAAGAAATTTCAGCTCCATCACCCGAAAACTCTATACCATTGATGAAATCATGGCTAAAGATACTCTCCTTCGCTTCGGCAATTCCAGAGTCAACCGTCACCGTAACGGTGTCGATGAAACCTCCAGTCGGTCGAGGCCATGTGGGGATGATCACACTCAAAGATACGATCGGCGATTCGTCGGATCAGCCGAGATGACCTCGAGAAGTGCTCATCTCCGACCGATCTCCATCGTGGAAGATTCTCGCGGTTACCGACAAGCTCTCCATTAGTTATGATGGAAGCTCATCGGAAGATCAATGCCGGAAGCACGAGGTCAACGCGATCGGAGATGAAGATCAAGATGCCTGCGGGTCCTACACTCTCTACCACGCCATCACGTGTTGTTAGAGATGATCCGGCCGTCAAGCACCAACTTCGAGGCAACGGAACTAATCGATGTCAATCGCTTAACTCGCTCGCACCGCCCCACCCAGAGTGACCGACAGATCGACCAAATCCGAAGGTCGGGAAGGTTCGAACGCGACACCTATGACCAAGATGAACCACCCGAGACCTTCTAGAATCGTACAAAACTTGCGACGATTCAAAACATGTTAAATAATTCGATCCCGCTCTAGCAGAACGCCTAGTTTTGTACAACTCGTAGGTCGTATCCGAAATTCTCCAATGACCATGCAAATAACGGAAGCGATCGAGAACAGAGGGGTTCAGAAGTCGACTAGGACTTCGCCCCAACGCTCCTCCTCAAGAGGGGACAAGATGGTCATACCAGAGCGCCGATACCAAGACCTCCTCGACGATTCCGACCAAGGAGTCACGAGGGAGAAGGCTATTTCAAGAGGATACTCCCCATCTGCCGAGAAGAACCACCACTAGGACCTAACGATCTCCGACATCGCTTGAACCAAGTGGGCGGTCGTGGACATCATATCAATGTCCACGACCGGATCGGCTACCGGAGTTCCAGCTGCCAATCTTAGGGATCGGTCTCCGATCGACATAATCCGCACCTTCCTGAGAAGACGCCATGAATCAATCACAGTTGTCGAGCCTTCTCTGCCGCTCCAAGGCAGTGCGTTAGCCTAGCCGTTCCGACAAGCCAACCGGACAAATTCAATGGAACTCAAAACCCATTGGAATTTCTCCAAATATATACCACCGCTATCGTGGCTGGTGGCGATGAGAATGTAATGGCCAACTATTTACCCACTGCAGCTCGAAGGGTCCGCCTTGGCCGTGGTTGTTAAACTTACCGGCCGGATCCATATATACTTGGGAACAACTCAGGATCTTCGATTGCCAACTTCTAGGTACGCATAACCGCCTCGAAGGAGGACGATCTCCACGTAATCCGGCAGGATCGATGAGACTTTACGCCAATATATCAAGAGGTTCACCGAGTTCGTAACTCTATACCCAAGTCGCAGAGTCCTTTGTTATTCGGCTTTTAAAAGCAGTGTCTAAGGAATCGGCGGTTTACGGAGGACATAGCAATGAACCCTCCAAGAACAACCGTTGAGCTTTTTGATATGGCGACAAATATGCCATCGCTAGTGAAGCAATCGAGTGGTGTGAAGCCATCGATCGGAAGACAAGATTCCCCACCGGCCGGACAAACAGAGAAAAAGAACAAGAAGTCTCTCAAGAAGAAAAAGAATCGCAGACCGACGACAAAGAAGTCCTCGCCGCCTGCATAAGATCAGAAGGGCAAGAAGGACTATGCTTGGTCGAAGCAAAGCAAAAGTTCCGACCAAGGATTCTGATTTAATAAGAAGTGGTGTCCACTTCACCAAAGAGGGCATGATCTGCGCACTGCCGTGGTCTGGCGAAGAAATCGGAGGATTATTATGCGTAAAGGACCATTTCGAATACAGAACATGGAGAAATGAGCTCCAAAAGGACAAGGATGGCGACGAGGAGATGGAGTACCAGATCCCCAACACACAACAACATGATTTTTGGAGGATCTTCTTCAAGAGTCCAGACGCCATCTCAAGGCCATGGAGCGGAGGTCAACCTCGTCGAATCTCCAACTGTAATCAAGCACTCAAGTGGTCGGACACCGCATTTCTTCAAAGAAAGACGATCGCACCATCCCATCGGCTCGACCGGTAGGTTCCCCATCGCCGCTGAACCAACTATTAATAATTGTCGGGTTAATCGGGTCTTAGTGGATGGGGTAGTTCCTTGAATATATTATTTGTAGGAGCTTTAGAAGAAATGCAGTCCCCATGTCAAAGGTGAAACTCGTGAAATATGCTTTTCATGGCATAGTTCCGGTTCTACCGCTAAACCGATAGGACAAGTTTCCTTCCGTGACGCTTTGGAAAACTCGACAATTTCGAACAGAGAAGATCCCGCTTTGATGTAGTAAACTTCAATCCGATACAACGGAATCCTCGACGACCAAAGATTAGCAAAATTCTTGATAGCCACGCATTACGGTTATCAAAGTTTGAAAATGCCGGGCGAAGGAGTCATCACAATTCGAGGAGATCGAAAATGGCTTACGATGCGATCGAAAATCCTTTGCATCGTTGATGAACTTCCGACCAAAGAGGTTAATCCGCCTCCCATGCAGTCAAGCACTCGAAGCCAAAGATGACGCCCAAACCATCCGACTGCACCAAGGAGGTACTACTAGACAAAAGCGCTTCTCGGACAAATCAAGTCGTCACATGGGTCAGACAACCAGATCCAACCGCCCGAAGATTACGGTCGGGCAAGACTCGACCCTAAATAGGAAGAGTCGCCGTCTCCTTCCTCCGAGCAAATCAAGACGTGTTTGCTTGGCAAGCGTCCGATATGCCCGAGTCCCCGGAGGTGATCGAGCACGTGCTTGCTCTCCACCGATAAAAACCGATCAAGCGTAAACTACGACGCTTTGCACCCGATCGGAAGGAAGCAATCCAATGGAGATTGACAAGCTTCTCCAGCGGGATTTATTCGTGAAGTCGACCACCCACAAGGGCTTGCTAATCTGTAATGGTTAGGAAAAATAATGGGAAATGGCGAATGTGTATCGACTTTTACGATCTTAATAAAGCTTGTCCGAAGGATGACTTTCCCCTTCCGCATTGATCAACTAGTAGACTCTACTTACGGGTGCGAAGTTACTAAGTTTTTAGATGCGTATTCGTGGTACCACCAGATTAGTATGTGTAAAGAAGATGAGGAGAAAACTTCCTTCATCACCCCATATGGTACTTCTTGTTATATTAAGATGCCATTTGGTCTCAAAAATCTTTGGTGCAACTTTTCAAAGGTTGATGCAAAAACTTTAGTCCACAAATCGGTTGGAATCTAGAAGCTTATGTTGACGATCCGTCGTAAAGACCACCAACGCCAAGACCACATTCTGACTTACAAGAAACTTTTAATAACTTGAGAAGACATAACCTCAAGTTAAATCCGGAAAAGTGTGTGTTCGAGTTTCTGTTTGAAAACCGCTTGGTTTCCTAGTTTCGCTAGAGGTATTGAAGCAAATCCAAGAAAATTGCGCCATCGACTGACATCGCCCTCGACCACGAAGAAGGAAGTCCAAAACTAACCGGTCAGATGGCGTTAAGTCGTTTCATAGCAAGGTTAGGGAAAAAGGATTACCTTTCTTTAAACTTCTTCTAAACATGGGAGTTTTGAGGACTAAAGAGGCAACGATGCCTTTGAGGAACTTAAAAGTACCTTGCAAGTACCGGTTTTAGTTTCTCCGAGACCGGAGAAACATTGCTAATTTACGTGGCGGCAACACCAGAGATAGCTTAGCGGTGTCGTTGTAGAAAGGATAATATCCAACGACTACCTATTACGTAGCGAAGTCTTACATGGACCAAAGGAAAGATACCCACAGTACAAAAGTTGCTCTATGGCCTCCTTATGTCTTCAAGGAAGCTAAGGCACTACTTTCGTGCCCACAAAGTGGTCGTACCTACCGGATATCCCTTGGTCAAGTCCTTGGAAACAGGAATCATCGGGGACGAATAGCCAAATGGGCGGTCGAGCTAGGGCGTTCGATCTCCATTTCATTTCACTTAACAACAATAAAGTCCTGTGCAATAGCGTAATTCATTGCCGAATGGACAAACCTCGAACCCACCCAAGGACCCGAGTACGAACACCACGACGAGTGGACAATGTATTTTACGGTTCCTTGATGTTACAAGGATCGGGGCCGGAGTGGTCTTGATATCCCTCTCGGCGAACACATCAAGTACGCCATCCAAGAATTTTCCGCCACCAATAATGTGGCGAGAATATGAAGGTTTATCGGCAGACTCGAGCAGCTTGCTCGCTCGGGATTCGAGATTACTAGTGAAAGGCGATTCTCAACTAGTAGCGAATCAAGTGGGGAAAGAGTATCAATGCTCTAGTACCAAGATGTCATCTTATCTGGCGGAAGTACTAAAACTCGAAAAGCACTTCTTCGGTTTTCGGATCCAACATATTCCTAGAAAGGAAAACTTTTTGGCGGAACCGGTTAGCACGGATGGCCTCCACGAGGTCGGCCGTCCCCGCCTGGAGTTTTTCTCGAGCAACTCAATTCACCCTCGGTAGTTGAGCCTTCCGAGAACATACATGATTCTTTGCAAGTTGAACAAACTAATCAAAGGAACATGGATGCTCCACAGTGTCGTTGACGGTTGGCGCCGCACGATCAAGGTAAAGATCGATGACATCGATCTACAATTATCTTCAAAGATGACACAATTCCGAGAAGATGATGTAGAGGCCGATCGATAGCACGAAAAGTCAAATCATACACTCTAATCGAAAGTACCTTGTATAAACGAGGATCTCATGGAGTGTTGATGAGATGCATATCTCAAACGGATGGCATTAGATTGCTAACCAAATCCATGAAGGTGTCTGTGGAGCACACCATTCCTACAGTAACCTCGGTTTCAAAGCCTTCCAAGGCTATTATCGCCAACCGCCTTCATGATGCAAAAGAGCTTGTGATGAAGTGTGTACAATGTCGGTTTATAGCCGATAAGTACACCAAACCAAAGACAAGCCTTACAAACAATTCCTCTTTCTTGGCCTTTTGCAACCTGGGGACTAGACATTCGGGACCTTTCCTAAGAGCACTGGGGCTTCAATTTTTTTGTCATGATTGACACGCTTACAAAATGGATTGAAGCCGAGCCACCGTTAAAATAACAACCGAGGCCGCTAAGAGATTTCTCCCAAAAATGTGATCACGCGATTTGGTGTACCCAACAGATCATCACGCATAATGGTTCCCGCTTCTCCAACAATAATTCCAGAATTTCGCGATGAACTTGGTGTCAAAGTTCATTTTGCTTCATTGCACATCCGCAGAGCAACGGAGCAGTTGAGCGGGCTAATGGTATCCTTATGCAGGGGATCAAACGCCGAGTATTCGACCAGTTAATCAAACGGTCAGCGCTTGGGTTAAAGAACTTCCCTCTGTGTTATGGGCCATTCGAACCACGACTAGTCGTGCGACCGGTGAAACTCCATTCTTTTTGGTTTATGGTGCTGAAGCTATGCTTCCTCCAGAACTCAAAATTGGCTCGCGAATCGATCGCTTTTGACGAAAATGATCGTAATGAACGACGACTTCGACGACGCCGATTTCCTTGAAGAACGATTTAAACCAAGCCCTTGTACGATCGCTAGCCTACCAACAAGCCATGTGAAGGTACCATAGTCGAAGGTCCACCTCATGCACCTTTGTCAGAGGTGATCCGTTCTCGTAAAAATTCAGAGCCAAACAAATCGCAATAAACTTTCTCCTAAATGGGAAGGTCCTTACATTGTGGTCGAAGTAACCCGACCGTGTTCCGTCTGGCTATGTCTGATGGGCAAATTTTGTCAAATTCTTGGAACATCGATCAATTGCGTAAGTTCTATGTTTAATTTTCATTCTTTCATTTCTTTCAATTTCAATTTCATTAAATTCATTAATTAATTAAGAAGTGCAACCTTGCTTATATATATACACCTACATTCTGGTCGTTTATTATTGTTAGTCTAGTCGGAGAAGATATTTTTCTCTCCGATATCCTTTTTAAGGATCTCTGATACTCTATGGTCCTAGTCGTGAGCATTTTTCTTCAAATGATTCCCACGCGCGACTACATTCTTTTCTCAAAGAAAATGAGTAATCAGAGCGCCACACAACTAACTATCTCATGAATGATATGCTTACGATTCTGAAGATTATGCTTCATTATTTTAAGATTCTGGTCTATTCTTGTCTGGTTACTGGTCGGGACACGGAAAGCCTCCTAGTCGAAGTCTCTCCTTTTTCGCACGTGGTCCTGCCCACTGGAAGGAGCTTCCTAGCGACGGTTATTTTCTTACGATCCTCGCTACCAGTCGGATACAGAATTTGAACATGTTTCAAGAAATGTGTCGTATGCCTTCAGGTCTTAGCATTAGTTCCGACCAGATTATGGGACAATAGATATAAACAAAGTTCACTTATAATTTGTTGCATACATATTTGCATTTCTTCTTATGTCAAGTTTGACAAAGTCTTTTTTCCGACCATAAATAGTGTTTTTGATTGGTATTTCCATTATGACAAACAAAGATATATAACTAGTCGAAATCATACGCTGGTCCTGACCACATTTGATTTCCTAGTACTGCAACGATCAGTTTTGTCTTACATGTCCAAACATACCTTCAAAAACTCACATACATGGTTATGACCTCTTTTTTATTCTCTTTCTTGGCTCACTGCTTGTACAGTAACGTTCTTCTACTATAAAGCAAATGGGGCTAGGAAATATACGAGAATTTAAAAAAAGTCAAACAGATAAACAAAAGCTTTGTCAATGACATAAAAGGTAAGTTTTCATAGATATTCAAATATTTTTACACTTGCAGAACCTACTCTAAGAAATATTCCCAAATTTAACTAACATCGCTTTGTCGGAGATTCGACCTCCATCTCCTCTACAACTATATCTCCGAGTGGCCCGAGTTCTTCCATGAACTTGGTCGCCTCCTCAGTGGGCGATTGAAGTCATCTTTAACAGCTTGGAGATCTATGGAGGGTCGGAAGCTTTCGTTTGCCAAAGCAAAACTAACTCCACTTGCAACGCCTGCTTTTAGGGCCCGGCATAATTCGTCCGAGTAGTTTTGAGCGTAACTTTAAGGTCCTCTAGAAGTTGACCCAAATAGTTCATTTTCTATTGGATCTCCTAAGGAAGGCGTGCTTGATCCTCGATCCCATATCAAAGATCATCTTGTTCAAAGCATGAATCTTTTCATCAATATTTTGAGCAAGAGCCGCCTCCTTATCCTCGCTCAAATTTCGTAGTTTTTACTCGCTCAAGATTTGCGCTTGCTCGCAAAAACAAATCGCTTAATGAACACAAGCATAAGTGAAGGAAAAATCAAGCTTACGACATATTACCTTCATTTGTTTTGCTAAGTGTTTCATATTTGGTCGTTGTTTCACGATCAATCGGTCTTTAGTCAACTTGCTTCAAAGAATGATCGGTCTTTAGCTTTTATTTCTTCTTCAAGAAGAGTTGTCTTGGCTTTCACCACAACCTCCTCTTTTATTTTCTCCAGATCTATCGAATACGATAAGGAGAATAATTGTAGAGGAGCAAAGTATTGAAGAAGAAACAAAAGTTCAAAAGGAAAAGTTCTTACTTTCCAACTCGGAGTGCTTTTGCTCCAAGTCCTTAACTCATTGGGTCATCCTCCGATCACAAAGAAAGTTCTCGACCAAATGCTACACAAATAGCGTTCTCTTTCTTAAGTTTCTTATAAACTTTTTAAAGAAGAGCTATGAAGCTGGTCGAGAATACTTACCAATTGCTCGGTCATTATAACCAAAGAAAAATCAAATCGGGGTGCATCTTGAGTTGAGTATCCGATACTTTCGCCACGCCTCATCAAGCTCCTTATCCTCGATAAATCGGGACTAAAAGGAACTTGTTAGGTTGGGAAGGGTTATCAACAAAGGATCGAACTGTTGAGACCTCTCGAGGCATCTACCTCCACGTAAGGGGTTTCAATCACCAAAGGATCCAACTCAACCGCTGTTCTTGTCACCGCCGGGGCTTCTTCGACCACTATTTCTCAGAACTTTGTCCCGAGAAGTGCTCTGTCTGAACTTCCACAGTGCCGTCCTCAGAAGAACCTGGTCTGAAACGACCGAACACCGTAAGACCTATGCAAACCGAAGATGGGAAGTTCAAAGTATCAAATCATCAAGGAATTATTAGAGGTACATACTTATACGACCACTTTCATTTGTACATACCTTGTTAATCTCCGGGATTTGACTCTGAAACGCGCAAGAGAGAAATCTTTGCCGCTAGCCTTCCTTTTCTTCTCCTCCAATTTTGCTGGTTCTGGACCAGCAAGGTTTGTTGGAACCCTCACATCCTCCAACAAGATGTCGGAAGCTATGTCCTCGACCAGTTCATCAAGGACCGCATTCCCGACTATCCGGTGGGAGGGAGTGGTTTCATCAATCTCCGGATCGCTTGTTTCAAGAATAACCGTAAGGTCGCACGACCACTCTGAGTTCACACCTCCGCAGCTACATTCTCATGGGCCCTCGAGCTTATCCACCTAAATCAAAGAACAAATTTGATTGGGTGAGGAAATCCTTTTATCTAAAAAATTCGTACATATATGATTCCGAAATGTTCTATTACCTCGAGGGATTCATCTCCTTCAAGTGCCTCAGGGCACGACTCGGTCGGAACTAAGGTGGGACGTTGATCCTCACCAGATTGTATGATTCGCAATCCGACCGACTGCAAAAGTAGAGCACGATTGGAAATCTGGTCTAATATATGTATACACATGGTAAAAGGAATTTTGATTAAATTACCTTAAGCCTTGCCGCCTCCCTTCAATAGGAGTTACGGCTAAGATCTTGGGGCATTCAAATTTTCTCCAGCTCCCCACAGATCATCCCGACTCGATCTCTAATTTCCTCAGGAAAGAGCTTTAATGTAGGAAGAATAGACAGATTTTAAGGTAATACATTAATCAAATCAAAATACCGATCGAATTTATCTCAAAGACTTACCACCTTCCGAGGTAGCTTCATCACGATCAAGGCACCAGAGCAGGAATGAGTCCTGAGCTTCAATGGGCTAATCGACGAAAGGTGAAATCCTTCACCACATGCCACGAAGTCGCCCCCGACTTCAAGAAGTCATAGATGGCATCCGCCATCTTTTGACTATCCTCGTCTTCTTTACTGGTCTCCTTCCATTTGGGGTTTTCACTTGCTCTAGTTCCGCCAAGTAGAGGCCATCGTCTTCAGAACCATCATGTAAAGCCAAGATTTTTTCCATGACGACCACGAAGATTTCACAGACATGAGGATGTACTCATCGGCCTTCCCGCCATGAAGACGCAATGTGCATTCCCCAGAGCCGCTTCAGATTTTGCCGCAGATTTTCCCATCACCATGCGGTAGAAATAACTAAAGAGCTTCAAGTTCGGTTGTATTCCCGTAACGCGGAGGAGGAATTTGTGTACCGGTAATCTCAGCCCACATTCGATGTAGGCAAGAAAAACAGGATTTCCTCATCTTCACGGCTCGAAAAATGCTCTCCGATCGCGGTCTCCAATTAATCGATTTCTATCTGGGAGCATTCCCATCTTCGCCAAAGCCTCAAGCTTTTTCTTGCCCAATTCAAGGCAACCACTTCAGTAATTTGTCTCGACATGGCGAAAATCCTCAAGGATGAGTAGTGGAAGTTGAAGACTTTGTGGTCGGACAAACAGAAAAGGCTTTGGAGGATTTCTTGGCGAGAAGCTAAAGGATCGAAGGATTTTGGAAGCATAAAAATTCTAAGAGCCCAAATGAGAGAAGATTTTATAAACTTCCGATACTTTCAAGGATTCCACAAAGTCCAACCGACAAAAAGCTTTTTTGTTCAAACGACAGAGGAACTCTTCGCTTCCCAAGGCAAGTTCTCAACTCTAAAGTGAACACAGACCACTTCAGATACCACGACATTAAATGGGTTCGCCTGATACGATTTCATCGGAAAAAGGTATATGCACGACCAGTTCATTTAAAGTTCGGGCTAGCCGACGAGGATTAAAACCTCTATGTATTATTTTAAATGCATAATAAAAGACCATATGTTTCATGGTCGAACCCCTAAGACTAACGACCTCCCCGGTCGTTAGTATTCAGAGGTTACTTAATGGGTACCTCGGCCTGATGAGGCTTTGTGCCTAATCCCCACCGATAACCGCCGTAAAATTATCGAATCGGTATTTCTTATCGTATGATGAATGGAACACGTGTTATACGCTCCAAACCATGCGATGGTACAACCTCGAGACATCGACTATTAACCACCCTACGGTTAAGCTTTTCACAAGCAACCGCAAGGAAGTTAGCACATTGCTAACTTCTCTACCGTTCCGACCAGTCGTAACGCTTCACCAGGGACGTCTTCTCCAGGAGTAACTGCCACCTCTTCGGAAGTTATTTAAAGGTGAAGCACAAGAGACAAAAAGGAGGGACAGAGACAAGAAGGGAGACGATAGGCGACACACAAAACAAGGCCAATGCAAAGATATGCACAGAAGCCTAAGCGGTGGAATTAGAAGCTAGATAATCAGCCTTAGACTCATATTCTAAGTCCGATTGCCTTGCTAACATTCCTCCATTCAAGGTAATTCAGGCTAGTACTTAGCCACATCTTGTAAATCCAGTTCATATCAATAAAGAGCGACCCCCATTCCATTCCAGGATATTCCACGTCATTTTCCTCGTTTATTTTCGTAAGATCGGCGATTCGATCATCGACAAAGGAGGAGTGCACCAAGATCAAGATCAATCCTAGGATCTATTCAAAGGCAAGTCGTGGTCCTTTGATCATATTGAACCTATGATTTCAAAAGTATATTGTTTTATACAATTGCATGCTATCTTTATACAAATTGTTTTGGGGTTAGTTATTACCTATTGCCATTATGCCTCCATTGATTATTTGAATGGCATGAATTCTTTCTCACCCTAACATGGATAATTTTAGTTACGCTGGGTTCATCATCACAAGTGTCATAATGATTAATCTTGACTTAATGAAATATAGAATCAGGGTGGTTAACCACTGTTGTTAAAATTTGTGTACCATGATAGGGTATGTCAATGGTCTTGGTTAAATAAAATGATTTTCTCTCAGGCGAATGATTGTGCAGTGAGGGTGTGGTTTAACACGTTGTGGGTTTGTGGTGGACTCGCCTGAGTAACTTGTCAAGGACTTAATCTTGTGCTCTATTGAACTGGGCCTATCGTACAACCACATGCCTAGCTAATGGGACAGGCCTAATCTAGTTAGTTGTGGAGTTTTGGCATTGACTACTCAGGTAGTATATGGGTGGAGGTGTGTACTCTTTCTAAAGTCACATCGTGGGATGGTTCACCGCTTCCCTGTCCATCGTTGTGCGTCAACCAGCGATGAGGTTGGGGTGGCTGTATGCACAATGGGAGAGTCAATTGTTGAGATGAAATTTCTGAAAAGGTTTTGTTAAGATTGGTGATCGCTACATTGGTTATATCTTGTGGGTAAAGTGTACAAACTCTGCAGAGTGTTAAATGATCTATTCTGATAACCACGTCTTCGGTTATAGACATGTACGGGGATTTCACAAGAGAGATAGAGTTTCTTTATAAAAAAGAGTCGAAGTGTGAATGAAAAGTTCACTTGATGAATATAATGTCCGTTGGTGAATAGGTAATTCACATGGTGGTTTGTCTTGGGAAGTAAATGTGTAGTTCACTGGTTGCTTCAAAGTAATTGTTTATTTATTTATTTATTATTCTTTTTCAATTACACATTTCAATCTATTTATTGTATTTATCGTCAACGCTACTTTATGCAAAAGAACCATACTACTAACCTTTGTTCAAGCCCTACATGAATACTATTTGCATACATTTCTCCACGATTTACTGAGTGCTTTATATATTCATGGATTTATGCCATTCTTGCTCAGTTGAAGAATATCAAGCTGCTCAAGAGTTCTTCACTCAGAAGTACCATGAAGGCTTTGCGGATTAAGATGTGTTCTCCACTTGATTGCCTGTGGGCATTTTGATTGGTCATTTCAAGATTTTCGTTCTGCTGCAAGAGTTTATTTGTTTCTTTAGCCCTGCATGGCAAGTTAAGTAAACATTGACCATAAGGTCGAGTTATTATTACTATTTGTTAATTTGAGATCTTTTTAGTTAAATTGAATAAATGGATGGTATTTTATCACTGTTTCCTGTGTGAGCTAGCTACTGATTTGGGACTAGTTCAGAATACATAGAGCGTTCCTGAATTGCATTTTTGGGTCTCGAGATACCTTTACTCTGATGATGACTACTTTTATTTGGCCGGTCAGTCGTTGATGTAATAATCTTGTAATCGCTTAAGTTAAGTACCCTTTTCTTTACTTTGTATATGTGAATGTGTGGACGTAAATACCAAATATTATCAATGTGTGTACTAGCCACTGATCATGGGACTAGTACGGTACACACATAAGGTCTTCAGGTATTCCACGCCCGACGGTCTGACAATGTGTGCCTTCTTTTGGTACCGAATTGCCTCAATCACAAAAGCCACTTTGAGCCTGAGGTGCTCCGCCACTCATCTCCGGCATAGCACCACCTCCGGCCATCTCTCCGGCCTCCACCACCACCCGGTGGCATCGTTGTCGAGAGTGCAACTTGTTTTTGCCACCCCCAAGCCTTGCCGTCGCCCCGACCATGGGCAACGAGCTCACCATGGCGTACGCCCATGTGCGCAACTCCATTTCTCTCCCTCTTACTCTCTGCCAGTGAGCCCGTGTGATTAAAATGTCAATTAGCGCTAAATGACAGTGCTTAAACATACTAAGTCAATAATAGGTGGGATCGGGCAAAAATGTAATCAGAAATATAATTTTAAACATGTTTACTAAATGAGTCTATGACATGTCAGACTGCCTCTGGTTTTTAAATAAAATCAATAAAATAACAATATGAGTCACAAACAAGTCGGCCCCACATGTAAGTTAATACAAATCAGAAAAATGAGAAAAGCCACTTTTAGTTCAGAGGAAAATATGTTTTCTCCATTGGAAAGCATAAACCTCAAAAAATACACTTTCGACATTAGCACTTTTCTAATTTCTAGAATTTTCAAATCGAAGCCAATTAAAATGTTAATAACTTTTGCATACAAACTCCAAATTAAATGAATCTTTTTTTATAAATTCATATAAAATCATGCTCTACTTGAATACACAAAAATATTTAGATTTTGTTACTGTTGAAATTATTTTGCTATATTTAATTTGCTTCTGGTTCTTTTGATTAGACGTCGATTGTCCGAATGACTTTTACAACGATTCTCCATCCTCGTATTCAGAGCAACCAGAGCAAGGCAAGCACCTCCTTTGACCATGTTGATCCTACTATTTTAATTAATGTACTTCTTTTTGTAAAATCTATTATGCATGCGTGCATTTTTAAAAAAATTGCTATATTCGGGGATGACGGTCGTCGTAGTCCTATTCGATGCATGAACCTTCTTGAAATGTTGATATACTTACTGTTGTAGCCATTAGGTTATGGTATAGACAATAGATGATGTCAATTTGGGGATTTTAAGTTCAAGCATCGCACAATTGCTTAGTCGACCTAGTCTTTACTAAAATTTGCTAAAAGAATAACATGATAAACATAAAATTGGGAGTTTTGAAATGTTGGTCTGGAGGGGTTTACCTCTGTTAATTTTGTATAAAAAAATGAAAAAAATTATTTTGTGACACGAGCGAGTTATATTATATTCTGAGAAGTGTGAGATGTGTATCTCGTAAGTAGATAGGGGAAGATCCTCACTCGGTTCAATTAAGGACCAAATGCTAGTGCTCTAAATCTAAAGCCTAAGCGTACAACCACATGTGCGGATATGAGAGAACCTTAGCAAATTAAGTCATTGAAAACTAGCCTTGCACATTGGTAGGCCATGGTAGTGTAAGCATGACCGGTGTAGGCATGTTCGAAGGGGCTGCCTTCACCGAGGCGTTGGGAACACAGCCTTCCGACACAACGGTGAATGCCTCACTGAGACTAGGGTGTACGCAGGTGAAGTGAGGGTGTTCATTCGCCAGACTAGTGCAAGGTTAGGATTAGGTGTTGTAAAGCCTTCGATGCATGCTCTAGACTACTTACCGAAGGTTAGTGAGCGGTGGTATCAACAGATGATGAACAAACTAGAGAATTTGTGTGTTGTGGATTGTAACATCCCAAAGTGATGTTACCAAAATTAAAATTAATAAAGTTATTATTTTATTGGATTTTTTGAAATTTAAAAGAGTTTTATTACTTTATTTGAATTTCTGAAGTTTTAAAAGTCAAAAATAAAATTATTTGAATTTTTTGAAGTTTTATTTGAGTTAAAGTTGAAAAATGAAAATTTAATTATTTTCTATAATTTTCTCGAATTTTAAAAGCTTTTCCTAAATTATTTTAAAGCCAAATTAATTTATTTGCAAAAATAAAAGCCAACTTTAAGTTGGAAATAATTTTATGAAGTCCAAAATAACTCTAGGAATTTTTGTCAATTTTTCTAGAATTTTAGGATTTTATTTGCTATTTTCTAAACCTATTTTTAATTATCAGAATTATTTAAAATGGAAAATCAATTAAAATCCTCCCAACCATCCTTGGGCCGAATTCTTCCTCGGTCCGGCCCATTCCTCCGCACGCTCAGCCCATCTCGGCCCAATCCCATGCCGCCGCCCCAACGCGCCAAATCCTAGCCGTTGGATCTAAATCCAACGACCCGCGCTCTCTCTCTCTCCTCTCTCTCTTGCGCGAGGGCCCCGCCCGTCAGCCGCATTTCTCTCGCCGACGCGTGGGCCGCCATCTCCTTCTTCCCCTTGCCTTCTTCCCCGCGCGGCCAAACCGACGCGCCCATTTGCGACCGTCGAATTGAAATCCGATGGCCATCTGCGCCCCGCCACCTTTCCATTTCGCGCCTGCCGCCGCCATGTGGGCCCCGCCCGAGCCTTCTTCCCCACCCATTTCTTCTTCGTACGGACGCAACCGCGCTACCACCATTTCTGCCTCACCAAGCTCCGCAATCACTGCGATTCCCTTCCCCTTTCTTTGCGTGGACGTGCGCACTCAAACCGCCCGCTCACGCCTCCTTCCCCTTGACCATTTCCCCCTCAATTAGCGCACGCGTACGTCAGATATTCGCCATGACCGCCGAGATGCCCGCACACACGATCTCCTCCCCCGGCCACTCTCGCGCCCTATAAAAGGGAGACCCGGGAGCCCTCTTCCTCACTCATCCAAACCCCTCAACCCGTTCCTTCTCTCCCATTTTAGTTTTGCCGTATTTCGAGTTTGAAGAATCGCGGCCGAGCGCTCTTTCTTCTCCGTCTCCAGCGCCGCCCAAGCCTTCTCGACGCCGCCGACCCCTCCTTCTGCATCGCCACGATGACGTCGACGCCGTGCGCGCCTCGCCCTCACTGGAGCGCTGCCCGAATCACCTCGTTGTCATGAGCCCGACCTCGCCGCCGCCATCGCCCTCGCCGCCGCCATTTCCTTCGCATCCAATCGTCGCCATGGTGAGCATCACCTTCCCCTTTTCCCCCTCTTCGCGTTGAGCCCCTCGGTGGAACGTCGGTGAGCTCACGACCGAGAGCGCCACTGACCTCGTTGATGTGGCGCCTCCACGTGTGCACCATCTCAGTGCCCTCGCCTATGTGACAGCGATGTGGCATGCCTACGTGTCGCCAACGTGGCACACGTTTTCGGCCAAATGGATTTTCTACCCGATGACGTCATGCTGACGTAGCAATTCGGGTTTCCTTTAGAAAATTAATTCCAATAATTCGGGAAAATCCAATTTCATTCATCATTTCATGTGATTTTGAAACTTCCCGGGGTTCGTTCTCCTTCAAACGAACTCCGATTTCATCGATTCAAATTTCTAAATTCATATAAATTCAAGATCTAGCTAACTAAACTAAAATTATTTAATTTGGAGTTCATTTGAAGCTTCTTTTGAATTTTGTTTGAATTTGGCTTATTTTCACGTATAGATTTCGATGACTTCGGAGAGCCAGATTTCAACACTGTTTGAGAGCAACTAAACAAGCAAGGCAAGTTATACCTTTGATCATATTTGATCCCATTATTTAAAATTACTTAAATTCTATTTAAAATTATTATTGCATGCTTATTTCTATACAGTAATTTAAATCCCTTTTTTAAATTATAGTTATGCCTAAATCCTTTGTACTGCCAATCTTG
The DNA here is from genome assembly GCA_036346405.1 of Phyllostachys edulis. NCBI lineage: Eukaryota > Viridiplantae > Streptophyta > Magnoliopsida > Poales > Poaceae > Phyllostachys > Phyllostachys edulis. The sequence goes on along the minus strand of CM070551.1, from coordinate 74,901,107 downwards.
CCATTGAAATAGACCTATCTTATCACCTTAGATGAAAACCTAGTTCATGCAATAGTATGAACTAGAACACTTTGGAAAAATTGATGCTTAGCAATGCTTAGACCAAAAATATTTGATTTGGGAATTTCAGCCAAAAAAATCAAATATTGTTTAAAAGTCTATGGCATTGGTTTGTCATGGAAGATTTTGTAAATGTTTTTGAAAAGCAAAAAGGAAAAGTTGGTTTGTACTTGGGCGAAATGGTTGATTGGTAGGTTCAGGTTTATGCACGGGCTCAATCCGGGTAGGGTTGAGGCCTAGGGGTTCTGTGGATAGTCGCCCAAGTCAGTTAAGAACTGGCATCTGAGCGTTCCTTTGCTATGTCTATAATGGGCTATGCCTCATCGTGCAACCACATGTCCTGAGAATGGGGAGGGGACCTGGCTGATTAATTCGCAATGTTCCACCGTGATCGTTCCCTTCAGATGCGGTGGGTAGTCATGTTATGACCTACGTTAGTCCCACCTGGCGCAAGAGGGGGCCACAAACCCACCGGACGGTCAGTCCAAAGGGGGCAAAACCTTCGCGAGGGGGGACTACGGTGGAATGGTGCATTGTAAAAGCCTTAACACATGCTCTAGACTGCTTACCTAAGATAGTGAGCAGTGGCATTGGTCATACCGAACAAACTAGAGAATTCATGTCATGTGGGTAAAGTTGTACAACCTCTACAGAGTCTGAAACAATTCAAATAGCCGTGTCCACGGTCATGGACATGCTAGCAAAGCCACTCAAAGTTAGACTTTGGTTTTGATTTCAAAATGATTTGTCAAATGATTTCTATCCAAATGGGAATTGGGCAGGAAGCCTTGTGATAGGACGGTATCCTTCACCACTTGTTGATGAATGTTATCCAAACTGTAAAACTGATTTGGGAAAATGAATTTTAGTTATTGTATAACTGCCTTGGAACTTAGTATTAGTATTTGAAAGAAACTTGGCTTTATGCAAATCAACCATATTAAGCCTTCCTTTGAGATATCCATGTATGCACGTCATCCTATTATTTGACGGGTGTAACTTGCAAGCACGGTAGTTGTGCTCATACTTGCTTTATGTAAACAAATTTCAGAGGAGAAGAACTTTGCTACTGGTGTGCATCTCGACGACTATGCCACTACCCTAGTTGATTGCCTGTGGCAGATCAGCTGGACTCCACTACTTCTTCGTCTTCCACTATGTTCTTTATTGTTGGCTTGTAAGCCTCTTTTGTAATAAACTCTGTTGTTATTTATTAATAAAGTTGTGCGATTTATGGATGTTGTCATATCTGTTTAACTGTGTGAACTAGATACTGATCGTGGGACTAGTTCAGAAATGCATAGACGATTTGGGACGTTAATCCCAGGTCCAACATGGGTAAAGTTGTACATCTCTATAGAGTGTAAATCTATTTAAATAGCCGTACTCATGGTCATGAGCGTGTTTGGTGCGGTCCATTAGGTATAGTCTTGGTTTTCATATAGACAGTTTCGTTGGAAAATGTGGGAAGTGGTTTGTTGGCTTATATTTGAGTTGAGTGTCATGTCTACGGCTGAAAATAAGATGTTTCTCGTAGCCGAGGGGGGTTGCAAATTGTTATTTATTCAATTACATACTTGTTGTACTTTATGTATTTAACTGCTCTTTAAATTTTTGTTGCAAAGTACTACGTATAGATATTGCAAATAAAATTTGCTTAATGCTGAAAACAACTTGTAGCATAGAGCCATATTCTTTGATAAGCCTTGCATTTATAATATGTTGCGATGCACTATAAGTCTTGTTGAGTACACAATGTACTCAATCTTGCTTAATTGTTGTTCAGACGTAGGGAATGGGCCTATGTTGGACGACACTTTCTTTGCACCCAGCGCCATAGGGTTCCGCGACGGGTTTTTCTAGGACTTGTCTCTTTTCGGTTGCCTAATAGCTCGAATGGGCATACCGCTGGACCATTTTAGTTTATTTAGTATGCTTTCCACTGCACTCTATTGGTACTCAAGTTTTATTTGGCCGATCGGCCCTTGTTTTGTAAATTTTGTAATCGCTTATGTACCTTATTTGTTTGATTTTGTATGTATAAATGTATGGATGTGATTATCAATGTTATGGATGTGTGTACTAGTCACTGATCATGAGACTAGTACGGTACACACATAAGGGCTTCGAGTATTCAAAGCCAGGGGTCCGACATTATTCGAGGCACCCAAAGCATCATGGAGCGTGGGCACATGCTTTCCTATTGAACGCGTACGCGTGTGTGTACTCCTAAAATCAGTAGACACTACCGTCAAGTATGGGACATGAACCCTGGTGAGCTGGATGCACACTTGCACGCCTAGCCATCTGGCGATAGGCCAGTTTCCAATATACATTCTTCTTTTTCACGTATGAATATGATCTGACGCTCTACAGCTAATCTTCCACTTCATGGTGAAGAATTTCTCATTCTGTAGGGCTGTGCAAGACATAATCTATTCCAGAAAAAAATGTTGTGTATTACTCCTAATTGAAGTTTTGATTTGGCTCCAAATCTTTACTATACCAAATAAAAAAGCTATGAAGTCATTGAGATAATGCTGAAAAATTACTCCAGGCAACTACCTATATGGTGTCCAGGTAGTGCCGATTCGTAGTTGTGATAGTTAACCAGAGCCTACTATTAGTCATGCACTGAGATGAAGGCCTCTGAGTCTATGGCCACAAAACATTGTGAGCCCACTGAATGCATAAAGCTCAAAGTATATGTGGCAATACCCATGAAAAGAGATACCCACTGAATGCATAAAGCTCAAAGTATATGTGGTAATACCCATGAAAAGTGATAGTTCAATTATGACACCAATACTTTCTCGTGGGATCCGTGCGATCAATGTTTTGCATCTTTGGATTACATGAAAACAATGTTATTGTATTTGTCCTTCAAAATACTTTCATAACATGTTTTTTTGTGTATTCTGATAAAAAAAGTCAAAAACAACTTATATTTATCCCCAGCCTCTTGGTGGAGTGGTGGAGCTGTTGGTAAGAGTTCAAATTTTGGTGCCCACCTATTACGCACATGCGAGTGCACTTTAGTAGGAATTTTGTGAGGTCACGGATTTATCTCTTACATCCGTCTGTCTAGTCGTGTGTGAAGGGAGCATACTCACGTCTGGTGTGTGCGCGTGGGGTTTTCCTTGTAATCACAAAAAACAGCTTATATTTGTGGACCGAAGAAGTAGTTTATAAAGTAATAAAGTATGTGTCCTGCTCTCAGTAGATAATCATGGAAATATATGCTTGCTGACTAACTGCACAGTATGGCAAGATCTTGTTCTGTGAAAACAATTTATCAAAATCTTAAATTGGATATGAATTTTAGGTGTGATTTGTTCTCTCCATCTAAGCTACAATCTGTCTCCAGCAAATTAATACAAGCTATGGTATCAACATATACGTAAAATAATAGTTTAACTAATATGAATTTAACTTAACAAAAATCCCTTTTACAATTAAATTGCAGTATGTCTAGTTTGTATCCTTGTATAACAACTGACAATTAAATTGCAGTATGTCTAGTTTGTATCCTTGTATAACAACTGGAAATCACATGGAACCTACATTCATTGGTCATTACCATGGACCATGGGCATCTGATTTATTCTATACGAGTACAATGCTACATGCAAGAGCACACGAAAAGCTTGATTGTCGAAGATGGAAGATTTGCACAAGACAACTACCACGTACAATATCCAACTTATATTACAAGTTACATTACACACATAACACAACTACAATTTATTGTGGAAGTTGCTGATATTATACTGAGTTCCTTCATGGATTATATCAAGTTGGTGCCATGGTCCTAGGGTATTAGTTCATCATTATGGTTTGTTCAGCTGGTTGTTGTGGATGATCCTTCGGTACTGATCCACTGATATATCATGGTGTGAGTCTGTGGTAGTAGTAGTACTCATCGAGGTATAGGTTGTAGCAGCCCCTCCAGTCTCAGCGTTTGCGCTTTCGGCATTGTTGCTCAAAGTTCCTGATAAACCGCTAAGTGATGGAGTCATTCCGCTGATAGCTAATTTGCGTTCTTCTTTCAGTCCTTTGCGTGAGAAAGCCACCTGGTTCTGGTTTGTTCCACCCTCCACAACAGTGTAAGAGAACAGAATTACCAAGCTAAGTACTAGGAGAATGGTGTGTTTCCTCGCCATTTTTTTGCTGAATGAATTTACATAATTTTCATAAGATTTAAATGAATAGTGTTCAAAATAAAGTGTAAAATAAGTTACTTAAATGCATCTAAACAAAACTGTGCTACAAGAATACAAATGCAGAGGTTTTAAAAGATATAAAGATAGGAAATACAAAGAAGTTATTAAGACTATGCCAACTGAAGATAATGATAAATCAACCACAGTGTACCAAATCGTGATTGGACTTCTAAGGCTGTAACAATCCTATTAGTTCCAACAAAATAAATTTTAGTATGTTGATTCGTAGTTATAGACAAGTATAATTGCGTTGTCTATCATTCAAAATAATTGAACAGCATGTGTAACGAATGCCTCTGTTTCACGGAAAGTGCTAGGGGGAATATTTGTTAATTGATTATTATTGTAAAACCTTTTTCACACAAGATTAAGTCCAATACATCAAAAAAAAATTGAAATAGCTATCATTCTAGACCAATGATTTACAAATTCATTATGCTCATCTTTCTGTGCCAAAAACCATGAACAACTCTTCTTAGTTTTCACAAACACACATATTGCAATGTTTCTAATCCAAAGTAATTAAGTATTTGTAATTGGTTTTTCTTGTCTACATCTTCTATTTCATTACAGAATAAATTTATTTACATGACAGTCACAAGAATCTGGATGCCTTCTAAAGTTAAAGTCCAATGAAATTAAACCTATGGAAACTAAATTATTTATAACTTATTAACTGAGACTACACTGCTAACATATAACAAAGTCATCATATCAGACATGGGAAGATATCAGTCTTGGGAAGAAGATTATGAACACTTACATAACAGCAAGCAACTCCCAGGTAGCAAGTAAATATATGTGAGATGGAGGGGTTAACATATATAGGAGAAAGACTCATCGTTATAGACTGACGATAAATATATTCATCTCCCATATAGGATAGTGAATGTTGGCCATGCGCACTTTTAAACGATTAAAAATCATAGAGCACCAATCGAACAATTTTGACGTGTCCGACACGCACTAAAGTGGATGACATAATTTGCCAACAATAAGAAGAAAATGACTGAATGGCACGCTTATCGAACACCCACTTTGGATGGCCTGAGTCATCGGGAAATTTCTATATTCATCATATGGGATATCTTTTTTTGTGTCGATAAAATTATTCAAAAATATGTAAATTTCTCGTTATTCTGAACCATATATGTATGATTGGTTAACTCTTTCGCCAAAAAGACGAACAAATCATCATAGTTTTGCAAACCTAGCTAGCTATATGTTTTGTGATGTTACTCATATGTATTTGTTATTGTCCATTATTCATCTCCTGAAGAAAAATCAATAGCTGATTCTATTCCACTGAATGATTATGATTTGCCAGCATAGTCTAGGAGTAGATCCCCAGTCCCAGACTGTACCTTTTCCTTATCAACTTTAGTCAAGTATTGCAGAAAAGCATGATCCCAAAATCTAATGTTTCTAGCATCTTCCAAACTAAAACTTACTCATAACATTAATACCAGAGTATATGACATGAAATTGTACCAAATGAACATTACTTGTGCATGTCAACACATCCTTCGATCTACGTACTCTAGCTACACCAAAGGTTTTAATTGTGTTCTAGTATCAAATGGATGTTTGCATACCAATTAACAAATGGGAAAGTTTTTTATCCACTGCGAACCCATAAATAATCTGATATTGTTAGCTGGTGATAGCTACATCGAAACACAACTAAGCATAAAAAGAGCATAAAATATGCCGTCATTCTTATGCTTGCTAGCTTATATACTTATATGTATATCTATATCTATACTTTCTGGGATAATTGACATATATATACGGCCCCGCTCATAAATTCTTCTCAATTGCTAACTAGCTTACTGCATGGAAAGACCTCTGGGGCTAAGCTAGTATTCACAGCATGCATCTTCCGTTTTTCTTGGTGCTAGCTAGTGGTTGTGCATGTACGGTGAATGCAGCTAGATAACATCATAAGTTAGATAGTTCCATTATAGATATATTCCATTTATTTATATATGATGATACAGAAATTTTAGGAAGTTCTGAAATAAAAAAAAAGTCGAGAAGAAGTTAACCTCAAAAAATATATTCATAGCAACGCAAATGAATTTGTTGAGCACATATACTGTGCTAAGTACTAGGAGAATGGTGTGTTTCCTCGCCATTTTTTTGCTGAATGAATTTACATAATTTTCATAAGATTTAAATGAATAGTGTTCAAAATAAAGTGTAAAATAAGTTACTTAAATGCATCTAAACAAAACTGTGCTACAAGAATAACAACAAAACAAATCAAACTAGACAGGATAGAGGATTATAGGCACACAAAATATTCAGAAAAGTGTATACAAATGCAGAGGTTTTAAAAGATATAGAGATAGGAACTACAAAGAAGTTATTAAAACTATGCCACATGAAGATAATGATAAATCAACCACAGTGTAGCAAATCTTGACTGGACTTCTAAGGCAGTAACAATCCTATTAGTTCCAACAAAATAAATTTTAGTATGTTGATTTGTAGTTATAGACATGTATAATTGCGTTGTCTATCATTCAAAATAATTGAACAGCACGTGTAACGAATGTCTCCGTTTCACGGAAAGTGCTAGGGGGAATATTTATTAATTGATTATTATTGTAAACCCTATTTCACACAGGATTAAGTCAAATACATCGAAAAAATTGAAATAGCTATCACTCTAGACCAATGATTTACAAATTCATTATGCTCATCTTTTTGTGCCAAAAACCATGAACAACTCTTCTTAGTTTTCACAAACACACATATTGCAATGTTTCTGATCAAATGTAATTAATTATTTGTTATTGGTTTTTCTTGTCTACATCTTCTATTTCATTATAGAATAAATTTATTTACATGACAGTCACAAGAATCTGGATGCTTTCTAAAGTTAAAGTCCAATGGAATTAAACCTATGGAAACTAAGTTATTTATAACTTATTAACTGAGACTACACTGCTAACATATAACAAAGTCATCATATCAGACATGGGAAGATATCAGTCTTGGGAAGAAGATTATGAACACTCACATAATAGCAAGCAACTCCCAGTAGCAAGTATATATATGTGAGATGGAGGGGCTAACATATATATAGGAGAAAGACTCATCAGTATAGACTGATGATAAATATATTCATCTCCCATACAGGATAGTGAATGTTGGCCACGCGCACTTTTAAATGATTAAAAATCGTAGAGCACCCATCGAACAATTTTGACGTGTCCGACACGCACTAAAGTGGATGACATAATTTGCCAACAATAAGAAGAAAATGACTGAATGGCACGCTTACCGAACACCCACTTTGGATGGCCCGAGTCATCGGGAAATTTCTTATATTCATCATATGGGATATCTTTTTTGTGTCGATAAAATTATTAAAAAATATGTAAATTTCTCGTTATTCTGAACCATATATGTCTGATTGATTAACTCTTTTGCCAAAAATACGAACAAATCATCATAGTTTTGCAAATCTAGCTAGCTATATGTTTTGTGATGTTACTCGTAAGTATTTGTTATTGTCCATTATTCATCTCCTGAAGAAAAATCAATTGCTGATTCTATTCCACTGAATGATTATGATTTGCCAGCACAGTCTAGGAGTAGATCCCCAGTCCCAGACTGGACCTTTTCCTTATCAACTTTAGTCAAGTATTGCAGAACAGCATGATCCCAAAATCTAATGTTTCTAGCATCTTCCAAACTAAAACTTACTCATAACATTAATACCAGAGTATATGACATGAAATTGTACCAAATGAACATTACTTGTGCATGTCAACACAACCTTCTATCTACGTACTCTAGCTACACCAAAGGTTTTAATTGTGTTCTAGTATCAAATGGATGTTTGCATACCAATTAACAAATGAGAAATGTTTTTTATCCACTGCGAACCCATAAATAATCTGATATTGTTAGCTGGTGATAGCTAGATTGAAACACAACTAAGCATAAAAACAGCATAAAATATGCCGTCATTCTTATGCTTGCTAGCTTATATACTTATATGTATATCTATATCTATACTTTCTGGGATAATTGACATATATATACGGCCCCGCTCATAAATTCTTCTCAATTGCTAACTAGCTTACTGCATGGAAGACCTCTGGGGCTAAGCTAGTATTCACAGCATGCATCTTCCGTTTTTCTTGGTGCTAGCTAGTGGCTGTGCATGTACGGTGAATGCAGCTAGATAACATCATAAGTTAGATAGTTCCATGATAGATATATTCCATTTATTTATATATGATGATACAGAAACTTTAGGAAGTTCTGAAATAAAAAAGTCGAGAAGAAGTTAACCTCAAAAAAAAATATTCATAGCAACGCAAATGATTTTGTTGAGCACATATACTGTGCCATTCAGCAACAACGAATAAAGAGCTAGCTAGACAAACGTATCCAAAGTTTCAGCACTAAGGTCGATGAATCAACAGCCGAGCTGCAGGCCGTGGCTTTCTGCTGCATCGTTGCTTGTCCATGTAGTATTCGAACGACATTCGTCTGCATGCTTGGCATTGTCGAGAAGCTGCAGGCTTTGCAGCGACTTGATTGACCTGATGGGCAACGTATGGATTCATGGGAGTTGAAATCGACCAAACAGTACCTAGCAAGGGGAATTGATGCAGAACGGAAACTTTATTCTGTAGACAACATTGCCAGACATGCCAGTGTATTTATCGTTGCATGTACTAGAGGTTTGGCTACAGAGATAGATTGAATCATAACCTACCGATATGTATTCCTCTTGTTCCGAGGTGTCTGGCAGATTTATGTACGTACCTATCATGGAATTAGCAGACGGCATCAGTCGTGCTTGTGATGTACATCAACCTTTCCTAATTTTGAAGGAAGGTACACCACAAATTCAGCTAAGCTAGCTAGCCATGCATGCCAGCTAGAAAGGTCATATATAGCTGATGAGACAAAATCATCTCTTAACCACGCCACACCCAGCCTATAGCATTTCTTTTCGTATATAAATTACACTTGTGCTTCCTAGCTAAGTAGACCTTATCTTTTATGCTATTTGTTGGCACTTGGTACTCTACGTGACTAATTTGCAAGACTCCAGCTTGAACTTTTATTCCAAGTGAAATAAATGTAGTAAAATGTTGCTGCGCATTTTACTTAATTATTGTCCAAAACACATCATGGTTTTGGCAAACCTACCTAGCTATTGCCATGCTGCTATTCAAAAGTAATTATTTCTTATTGGGAAATATTCCTCCTGAAGAAAGATCAGCCGCTATCACTAGTCCACCGAATATGAGATTCATGATTTGCTAGCGTAGTCTACAAAGACACATCAAGTTTTAGGTTGCCCTTTTTCTCTTATAAATATCATAAGATATATCAGACCACTATGGTAATCAATAATCAATCCTTTTTTAACTTAGCTGACAGAAACCTAATTAAATTTAATCGCAGAGTATATGCAACAGCATATATACCTACTTAGATGTTCTTTTTGTGCTTTCAAATAATTTGTTGTTCTATCAACAAGATATATAAACTCGTCAACAATTTGATATTAATTGTTGGATAGTGCAATGCATGTACGTTTATATAATAAATAGAGAAGGTTTCGTTCTTTTTTGACTTACACCAGATCAGTTGGAAGCAGTACTGTGGGACAAAAGGAGAATGGAAGCATCTTGGGCACACATGCCCATCTTTGCAGTGGAAATCAATTCTTGGCAGCAGGGAAGGTGGTGGGTCTCCTTTTCAGCTTGTGGTTTAGTCGTGGAAATACACGGCTGTCGACTATGTTTGACAAGCATCATTTTACTGACGGGATAAACAGACAGGAAATATATCCGTGACAGTTTTACCTGACTAGAAATCAAAGGGAATAGATCAAGCCCAAACCAGATGACAAGAAATTTTGCCGGCGGTAGCCGTCAGGGTTCGCCGTCGGGAAATTTTTTATGTTACTCTACTCCTGATGGTTCCTTGTCATGAATATATTTCCTGACAATTTTTAGCCTATTCATCAGGGTTTTTGACCATCACGAAATCTCTGGATTTTGATAGCGACATACAAGGTGGTTATTTTGATTGAATTTATAATTCGTAGACAACATGAAGTGTATGAAAATAAAATTCATTTTTATTTTTTTATTCATACGAACGTTTTGGGGCAGACTACTTTATGTGCCTCATAAGGCTTTCGAGGCAGCTTGATTTGCCTAAGGAGGCTTCCAAGGCAACTTGTTTGGTTTGCCTCAAAAGTACATTGGTTTGCTTTTGAAGACTTTTGAGTCACCTTATTTAGTTTGCCTCGGAAAGCTTCTGAGGCATCTTGTTAACCTCAAAATATTTTTTGTGACAAGGGTTTCTGAGACAAGCATGGCCTGCCTCAGAATGTCCTCAAAAGCTGATTTTGCCATTTCTGAGGCTTATTTTGCTTGCATCCGTAGATTGAGGCCAATGTCTGTTGGTGGTATCACAAGCCATTGTTGATTCCCTCACCCTTTGCTTGATCTAGTACACCGTAGTTCAGTTGGCTACTTGTGGTCCAATTATTGAAATAGGATTTGTTTAATTAGTTGCTTATGTGTTGTACAAACATTCTTGCAAATGAGGAGAACCGGAGGTTGTGATTGATGTCCATGGTGGGGACTCTTGTAGGGTGCCTAGCAGCCCTTCCTCTTCTGTGTTTCTTGTGCCAGCTTTTTACCATATAAAACTAGTAGCTTTGAAACAAGAGCCAATCATTAATTCTTGGATCTAAGGCCTAGATATGAGCTAATGCAACCTCTGTCGTAAACGGAGAGGATCTGCATCCGCACCAGACAAATCAAATGCACCAATCCTTCCGGTTGATCTTGATTTCTCTTCTTCTTTTTTTATTACCATTGTTTTTTAGATAACCACTGTCAGTCCAAGCCTGCATTATCCATTACTAGCTTATCCACGTGTCTATATTTTAGTTTTCATATTTTTATCATTATGTTTTCAGTTTACTTTTTATTTTAGATTTTCATGACATTATGGGACTTAAATCTCGTCTCAATGTAAGCTATGTCCAAAATCTGGACGTTTTGACCGAATATTTTCTACAAACTATACCTTTTCATATTTAATTGTTTCAAACTTTTCATCCATTTTCGTTTTTCCAATTACTAAAAATTATCTTATTCTGCTTGCCCGTTTCATTTTTCTGTTAACAAATAAAATTCATGCTTAACATGCATCTACCTTTGATCAGCCGTGGATAATAGTATACTCACATATGATCTCATAATGAAATTTAAAAAGAACCCATGGGAAATAAAATTACTTCAACATAATTAAGCACACAAACTATATATACTATAGGAATTAAAGAAAATAAAGAAGGAAGAGTAAAATGTTAGTGTGTATCCAAGCAAAAGAGAGTAGTTGCAAGGAATCATTGTTATCTTCAAAAGACAAAGATAACCGTTGCGCAACTAGTATAGTGGATCTCGATCGTGCGCATTATTAAGTGAGTAAGAATCATAGGCGCACAACGGATAATTTTTGACACATCATGCGCACGATAAAGTGAATGATAATAATTTTGTCGCCAATAACACGGAAAATGACTGAATGGCACGTTTACCGAACACACTTTCTCTAGAATGGCATAGAAAAGAGGTATCTTTGTTCATGATGGATTAATGCAATGTTTTGTCAAATGAAGTTACATCGCATGAGTTAGCCGAGAAATTACAAAACATTGATCATGTACGTCGATTATTTACTTTTGTACAACAAATAAAAACAGATCAACACACTGTTCACAACCCTATCTAGTATTATCCTGTGTTTCACAAGTAAGAATTATTTATAAGAGAGATCCCTCCTGAAAAGTATCAGTTGTTGCTTCTACTCCATAGAATATGAAATCATGATTTCCTTGCTTAGTCTAGTAAAATAGATATAGTCAATAGCTTTACTTTCCTGTCTGTTCAAAGCATGAATTGCTGACCCGAGGAACTTATAACAGAAAATAAGTAACGTTGCGTGGAAATTGAAATATCTCTTCGTACTAGTATAAGATATCAAAATTGAATCATATGATCGAGTACATAGAACTTGTATATATATAACTGCCAACCTAGTTTTGCTTGTGTATTAATATTCTGAAATGACTTTTTTTTCAAGCAATGTTGAAACGTCATGTTACTTATATCGTCAATTTGTATTCACCTCACTTGTAACTATGGTTAATACTTATCAATTTGAAGAAATTTAAGGGCATGTATATAGGTATAGGGTTTCCGAAACTTATATCGTCAATTTGTATCCCATTTTTCTATGTGGTAGTGGTTCTACTGTAAACTCGTGGAACAAAACCAAATTATTTCACCAGTTAATTATCTCATCAGTCATCACAAATTAAACTTTCATGTAATACAATATAATTCAGTTACTCTAGTACTAGTGTTTCACTTTCTTCTCTTTCCATGCATCCAGTGGGCGCGGGTAGCTAGTAGGAATATGGGGAAACCAAGCTGTAAAAACTGTGCCCTGAAACCTAGAAGAAGTGGACAAGAGTAGCTAGGAAGCAAGCAGCTGACCGTCCTGCCAGGAGCACAGCGTAGCATGACATACACAAAGTGAATGTTAAAGCGAGCAGAATATGGCAGCAAAGCGAGTGCTGAATAAATGGAGAAAGAAAGCTTTATTCATCAGACAAGAATGCCAGAGTGGTCAGCACATAGGTCATTGCATGTATAATTGCAAAATGTGACACATATGACTACCTAGCATGGGGATGGGTTCAGCGATAAAAGGTAAATGGAATTATAACCTTGCTTATGTATTCTCCTTCTAGTCCTGAGACGATGCAGTAAACTAGGTAATAAGAGTAGTGTCCATCAAAATAATGAATGTACCTTTAATTTGATAATTTGGGCAATGACTGTATTGACGATGTAAACTGTAATACCCCGTTCAATCTTTAGAACTATATTTGAATTTTAACCATTTTATCAGGAATTAAAAAAAAGATTTCAAATTTTCTCTTGAAGAGGGGGTTAAAACTTGGGCCAAAGGCACGTAGCCTTGGCCCATTAGGGGCAGCCAAAAACCATAGGTGCTACTGTAGCACACCTATGCTACAGTGCCGCTGCCCTACAGTGCCACCGCCTCCCTTACTGCTGTCCAGGAAGAAGGGAGGGAGAAGAACCCTTCGGGTGCCACCGGCCAAGGAGAAAAGAAGAGGAAGAGAGAGAAGGAAGCGGACAGGAGATCCTTGTGAGGATTTCAGTCGGTTCCTTCGTGTCCTTAAGGGTGATTCTCAATCCTTCGTTGATTTGTTTAGTTCTTTTCTATGCGATTGATGTCGAATAGCGTATTGTTGTTCCTGCTGCAATTGATACATTAATCTGTAGTCATGTTGATCAGTAGTTTTGAAATAGTTCAATGTGAAATTAGGATTTTGTGTCTCCTGAAGAATTGTGGGAAATTTCGTTGGATTCATGTAGGATCTGAATTCATGTTATTTGGAGTTACAGTTTTCGAGTTATAATTCTTGCAATGCAGCTGTCCAGAACCACTGTCAGGTTAGAGTAGTCGTGGTATTAAATAGAATGAAAATAGATAACGGCCGAATTAGGGTCGTTGTTGCCCAAAATGACTTATGTAGATAATTCAATTAGCTTTCAGGATTGTTGAAGAACACCATTTTTGGATCTTCAGAACGAACGTTATGTACATTTCAATCTTACTATCCAGAATGTCTGTCAGTTTGTGACAGTTGTTTTGATCTGTGTGCTAAATTTTGTTAAAGGCAAAATATGAGAATCCGGCCAACTAGACTTTAGTAGAAATGTTCATAAGCTTTCCAGAGAGACCAAGAATGCATTTTAATGATAAGCAGATTGGGAGTTATGTATGTTAGAAGGTCAGTGTCCAGTTTTGGTTTTCTACTAGTTCGTAGTCATACTTGAGTAGATTAAATAATTAAACCATGGGTTTTTGAAAATGCGATTAAGAGCATTGCGAATAGCATTGCTTTATCTTATTAAAATTGTTTTGAGTAAATTACTTGTTGTAGGCGAAGTGACCTTCGGATTGGTTTCACCTTTTTTACCTTCCAACATGTTGCAACGCGAAAGGCAAGTACAGATTGAGTTATCTTGAATGTTTTTTTTTGTTCAAATTGGTTCTATGATTACGACATGGTTAAATTCTACGAATTATGAGTAATTTCGTTTCTTACATGATTCCGTTCATGGTTGATATCAAAGTGCTTCTATGAGAGAATGCATTTCAATACATTATCTTCATTTCAAGCATTCATGCTTCACCCACAGGAGTGGGTATTGAGAGTCCCATCATTCCAATCTAGGTCACTAGATCTCCGTATGAAAGATTCTTCATATGGGCCTTGGATCCTCGTATTTTGATAATGCGGGCATGAGTAGACACCGACGGGTGTTTCACTGGCTATACCGGTATATGCAGAAGAGAAGTGGAAGTCATATGCATGTTTTGCATCAAGTGCGTAGCATTTTCATATGTATTTGATATATTGGGAGTGAACTATCTTGATTCGATGTTTCCTATGATATTCAATTTTATTTGCTGAGTCTTGGACTCACTCTTGCTTTTGTTGTTTAGGTGACCGTCAAGGGTGACATTCACTGGGAAAAGTAGCTCACAGATGCATATCACGTTGTTGCACACTCCACTGCTAAAATAATAGTTCTATTACCTTCTTTGGATTTAGAATCAATTAATGTAATAATTTGGTCTTGTGGTACTTCAAATGGTTTCTTTTAGAGTTTCAAATTTTAGATGTTGTCCCTATCTAGTTGGATGATATCCATGATGCTTATGATCTTGCTTGAGATATAATAGTTGTGTTTTTTATTCTAATTCCTTGCTGAAATCTTTATGTTCGTTTTGTTACTAGAAATATTTTATCGTTGTCTAGCTGTCATTCATTGTTAATTTATTAAGGAACTTGTAGTTTCGGATTTGGCTTGTTAGTCTAAGTTACATCTTGGCTTTCGCATAACCAAGGTTTTGCAGTTGGTATTAGAGAGGGCTTCAGGTCCGTAGTGAATAGGTTAACAACTTAGGTAACTTAATTTGCTAAAATTTGTTAATGGTTAATTAACCTAAAACTTGACACATTGGTGCACAGTAGGATGGGAGGTGGTAATCATGTACATTCATTGATAAGGTATGAATTGTCAAGATCGGACTTTTGCGTGATGCATAATTAATTTCAACTAACATCTTTGGAAATTTAGTTTATCAATTTGATGTTGTCTTCCAGTAGTTCTTGATGAATTGTGATTATGAGTATGGCTATACCTAATTGGAATCGATAGAGTTTTTAAGAAGTATGGAACATTGATGAACATGTCTAGTCATTAAAATTGTTTAGCCGTTAAACTTGTTGGATTATTTGGTCCCAATGGATTAATCTAAATGCGTGGAAAGGGAAACTAGAGGAGTGCTAGGTTATTGCCTTAATAAATATTATTCATTGGGTTATCTTTTCTGTAGATACTTGATGATCATATGGTTGCTAGATTTACATATTCCTTAGTACGATTAATTATTAGAATTGTGTACAAAAGGTTGAAGGGATTGAATATCGGTGGATCTAGAATTTATGGGAGAGGTTCTGGATAGTTCTTCTATATAGAATGACATAATGAATTTAGTTGTAATGTTGTTGAGACTTTTGATCGATGAAAGATTTCGATTCTTGAAGTTTTATTGTGATTTTGCCGAAATCTAAACATGAGGAGGAACAGTTGAATATGTGTTTGTAAATATTCATGTGATTTGCAAAGGAAAGTAGGTAGCAACTAGACTTCATAATGAAGCCAATTGATAACAACGATGGTTGGAGTGCAATCGTTGTTTGTTAAAGTTTGGTGTTGAGCATTACTAAGAGTTCAACTGACAAGATTTAAAAGGTGGCTTATGCCAAGATGATTGTGGAATCGTTGGATGATAGCCTATCCTTAATGAAAGGGTTTTGCTAAAACTTTTTAATTTGTGTAGTAAATCACCTCTAGGATAAAGTAGTTGTTATTGTAAGGTTGTAAGCAGTGGATTGTGAGTGTGTTGTTGATTTTTATAGAAAGAAAGTAATTTGATCGTCTTCCGTGATATCGTTTAAATTAAATGTTTTGAGTTTCGAATTTGTGATCTTTTGGAGTTCAGGATTTATGTGGTAGCTGAAAATGGATTCGAGCAGTGATGTGTTAGAACGTTCTACTGTTTCTTAAGTGATTCATGTGATTTGGACTTAAAAGCTCTTCTGGTTTGAGTTGGTAGAATGGTATTGTAATCAAAGAAAATTGTTTTCTTTGTTAAAGGATAGAGTGCAGTGGAAGTATTTGAGGTTGGAGTTAAGTTTTGTAACTTGCAACTTATTAAAGTATATTTAACTTTTCTGTCGTTGCTGCTGAAGAGTTTCTTGAGTTTCAAAAACCATTTTATTGTTATTCGTTGAGGGTTGAAATTCTCTTCTTATGGGATATGTGCCCTCAACTGTGGTCTCGTCTTTTGTTTTTCGAGATCATCACTATTGGACTATTTCTCTTGGTCTTGTGCTCACTACGAGGAGTAACGCTTTCCTGTGTTCTGAACTTGTCTTTGTTTGCCTCTTCTTTTTGAGAAGGGATCGATAGACTTATGTTGCAAAGTATTGTAAAGGGTAAAATGGCAACTAGTTGGTGGTGGTCTAGTAAATGATAGTGGTGAGATTTTGGGTACCAAGATATTTGAGGAGCAATTGAAGGTGAATTCGTTTTGATCTATAACCCTTGGAGAGAATTTGATTTAAACAGAATGATTGTCATTGAAATAAAACTAATTAGTGTTACAACTAGTAGAACTTATAGTGAATTGTAATCCAAGAACCTTAGTTCATGTTGGAATGTTGGGATTATCAAAAGTATGTGAATCTTGATCAACTTTTTAGAGTATCACACGATTGGGTACCTTACAAGGTTGTGTAGGAGAATTATAACGGTGTAGTTTAATGAGAGTAGAATTGTGAAGAAATCTAATTGTTATGACAATTATTGGGATAGTAGAAAATGTTGAGTTATTGTTAGGAACAATTTGGCTTTAGTGAGTAACCCTCTGAGAGTTAGAATCTTTCTAAAGATAATTTGGTTGAGAAAATATTTCCATGTTGATGTTAATGAGTGAGTATGTTTGGATTGTGGGAATTTTAGGGAATTAATCTGAGGATTTCCCTATCTTTTATATGAGAAGTTCGTTGTAGGGGTCTTAGAGGTTAAATTTGGGCTTTGCATTGTTAAGCTAGAACTTTATTCGTCTAATGATTATGTGTAGAGGAAGTAGAATAAAGGTGGATTCCGAACAATGAGATGATCATTGATAGAACCCTTTTGATGTATTACATAAGAGTGTGTGATGTGAATTTCGAGTTGTTTATTCTTAAAGGATTGAGGTGATGTGATTGCGTGTGAGATCTATTTTGAGATGCATTGGGAGTCATCTATCAAAGTAATTCCGTCGGTAGAGGAGATGGCTAGAGTATGTTTCTGTGGAGTCAATAGAGCCTCTCTACAAAGGTGTGGTTGATGTATTCGGTTTGAGCATGGCGTTGAGGTTGCCAATTTAAGAGAAATGAGTTAGTGTGTCATGCAATGAATTGGAATTCTATAATTTGAGAGAAGTTTTATTCCTAAAAGAAAAATTGAGAAAATGTTGCATCGGGTCCATACACGAGGTACGCAACGTCTGGTATGTTCCAATGCTGAATGAATATTTGAGAGATCCAGAGCATGTGATCCAGTTAGAGCCATTGATCATTCAACAAGATCTTACCTTCAAATGCTAGCCAGTGCAAATACTAGAAGAGTCAGAACGAGTTCTAACAAACAAAACTTTGAAGTATGTCAAGGTGCTTTGGTCTCATCAGTCCGAGAGAGAGACCACTTGGGAGCTGGAGTCTCGCATGCGCGATCAATATCTGGATTTGTTCACGGTGGTTACATGTATTCTGTTGTTAATTTTCAGTTCTGGTTTTTCTTTCGCGTAGATCGTTGTGAGGATTCGGGGTCGAATCCTATTTAAGGGGGGTAGAATGTAATACCCCGTTCAATCTTTAGAACTATATTTGAATTTCAACCATTTTATTAGGAATTAAAAAGGGATTTCAGAATTTCTCTTGAAGGGGATTAAATTTTGAGCCAAAGGCACATAGCCTTGGCCCATTAGGGGCAGCCAAAAACCCTTGGTGCCACTATAGCACACCTATGCTACAAGATTACGCCGCTGCTGCTCTGATGCAAAGACCGCTCTGAGAGCCACCACCTCCCTTGCTGCTGTCCAAGAAGGAGGGAGGGAGAAGAACCCTTCGAGTGCCACCGGCAAAGGAGAAAAGAAGAGGAAGAGGGAGAAGGAAGGGGAGAGGTGGTCCTCATGAGGATTTCAGTGGGTTCTTTCGTGTCCTTAAGGGTGATCCTCAATTCTTCGTTGATTTTTTTAGTTCTTTTCTATGTGATTGATGTCTAATAGCATATTGTTGTTCCTGCTGCAATTGATACATTAATTTGTAGTCATGTTGATCAGTAGTTTTGAAATGGTTCGATGCGAAATTAGGATTTTTGTGTCTTCTGAAGAATTGTGGGAAATTTCATTATGTTTCTGTAGGATCTGAGTTCACGTTATTTGGAGTTATAGTTTTCGAGTTATGATTCTTGCAATGCCGCTGTCTAGAACCTCTGTCAGGTTATAGCAGTTGTGGTATTAAATAGATTGAAAATAGATAACGGCCGAATTAGGGTTGTTGCCCAAAACTACTTATGTATATAATTCAATTATCTTTCAGGATTGTTAAAGAACACCATTTTTGGATCTTTAGAATGAAAGTTATGTACATTTCAATCTTACTATCCAGAATGTCTGTTAGTTTCTGACAGTTGTTTTGATCTGTGTGCTAAAATTTGTTAAAGGCGAAATCTGGGAATCCAGTCAACTTGACTTTAGTAGAAATTTTTGTAAGCTTTCCAGAGAGACCAAGAATGCATTTTAATGATAAGCAGATTGGGAGTTATGTATGTTAGAAGGCCACTGTCCAGTTTTGGTTTTCTACTAGTTCGTAGTCATGCTTGAGTAGATTAAATAATTGAACCATAGGTTTTTGGAAATGTGGTTAAAAAGCGTTGCGAATAGCGTTGCTTTATCTTGTTAAAATTGTTTTGAGTAAATTACTTGTTACAAGCATAGTGACCTTGGGATTGGTTTCACCTTCTTTACCTTCCAACGCATTGCAACACGAAAGGCAAGTACAGATTGAGTTATCTTGAATGTTTGTTTGTTCAAATTGGTTGTATGATTATGACATGGTTATATTCTATGAATTATGAGTAGTTTCATTCTTTAGATGATTCCCATTCATGGTTGATATCAAATTGCTTCTATGAGAGAATGCATTTCATTACATTATCTTCATTTCAAGCATTCGTGCTTCACCCACGGGAGTGGGTATTGAGAGTCCCGTCATTCCAATATGGGTACCCATCATTCCAATATGGGTCACTAGATCCCCGTATGAAAGATTGTTCATACAGGCCTTGGATCCCTGTATTTTGATAATGCGGGCCTGAGTAGACACCGACGGGT
Source organism: Phyllostachys edulis (assembly GCA_036346405.1). NCBI lineage: Eukaryota > Viridiplantae > Streptophyta > Magnoliopsida > Poales > Poaceae > Phyllostachys > Phyllostachys edulis. The sequence goes on along the minus strand of CM070551.1, from coordinate 74,881,212 downwards.
GTTTCACTGGCTATACTAGTATATGCAGTAGAGAAGTGGAAGTCATATGCTTGTTTTGCATCAAGTGCATAGCATTTTCATATGTATTCGATATATTGAGAGTGAACTATCTTGATTCGATGTTTCCTATGATTTTCAATTGTATTTGCTGAGTCTTGGACTCACTCTGACTTTTATTGTTTAGGTGACCGTCGAGGGTGACATTCAATGGAAAAGTAGCTCATGGATGCATATCATGTTGTTACACACTCCACTGCTAAAATAATAGTTCTATTACCTTCTTTGGATTTAGAATCAATTAATGTAATAATTTGGTCTTGAGGTACTTCAAATGGTTTCTTTTAGAGTTTCAAATTTTACATGTTGTCTCTATCTAGTTGGATGATATCCATGATGCTTATGATCTTGCTTGAGATGTAATAGCTGTGGTTTTGATTCTAATTCCTTGCTGAAATCTTTATGTTAGCTTTGTTACTAGAAATGTTTTATCGTTGTCTAGCTGTCATTCATTGTTAATTTGATTAAAGAACTTGTAGTTTCGGATTTGGCTTGTTAGTCTAAGTTACATCTTGGCTTCCGCATAGCCAGGGTGTTACATAAACCTCCTTGCATAACATTTCTTAATTCATGAAAAAATTATAATGGACTTGCTTGAAGAAAAAATTTGCTTATATATTCTCAAGTTAGTTTGTTCTTTTTATTCTGAATGCTAATTATTGGCACAATGATGTATAGTGTAGAGAGTACTCCTCGTACAATAACTCAGAGCCATGTGAATGAAGGGTTAATTGGAGATTTCACCAAAATAGAAAAAATGAGCAAACATATTGATATCAGTGATATCTTATCACAATACTTCAGTTAATTTCTTGTTAAATGGATTAACAGAATGTCCTCAGAATATTATTCACAGTTTAACTTATCATAGATCTTGTCTTAAACTTCTCCATGCAACATATGCACACACAAATTTAGTATCACCTTAACATTGATTCAGCAACGTACAAGACATGCATTACAGAGCATTTCATGCTGCCCTGGAGATTATTTGGATGAAGCATACTTAGGTCACATGAGACCACAGGAGCTAGGACAAGTTACCAGACTTGCCACTTATTAACTCAAATCGGCATCCATGCAGACAAGTACATACATTTAATTAAAGCATATTTTTACGGAAACACACATATAGCAAACACACACAGATGTAAACTCGCATTCACGGATGATGGGGAAACTGGCTCATGTAGTTCCTGTACTCTTTGGCAGTAATGAAGTGGTTCGAATCAGTACTAGAGACGCCGGTTGAATCGGTACCGGCTGCATCTGACATCAGCTTCCTTCCATGTGCTATGCCACTTGTGAAGCCGCTTCCTCCATTGCTTGCATGAGAATTTGCAACCGAGGTGGTTTCTTCCGCCTTCATTCCATGAGAAATTGCATTTTCAGACTGAGCAACAATGAACATCATCAGCATCGCCATCATAATGAGCACCACCACCGTTGAGGCCTTCATCTTTCTGTATTCTACATGGAAGTACATAGATTGGAAAGTCCAGAATTAAGTAATGGAAGTTGATTTGAACCATGTTGAAGAAAATACGATGAAGTTCCATAAAGAAAAGCTCACCTGTGTTTTCTAGAGTCCAGGCCTGTGTGTTGATAATAAACATGGACGAACTAGATTTATATAGAGCAATGATTGAGAGATACGGAGTATGTATCAATCTAGAAGGCACTCGTGACGTGCAATTGGTGAACGTCCAAGTGGCAATAGTTGTGGGTGCATCAGATGTCACTAATTTTGTGTTTGTAACTTGTCGGACCCAGATTTCCTAATCCCAAATCCTCTATAAAAATAATATGCTATTCTCTGGACTAGTAGATAGCACTCACAGATACATCACTGAATCATTTCATATAGAACGTCAACTAAACCATTTATTGATTAAACAACATCAGCGTTTACATAGGCCACATCGGGCCAAGTTTTACAATAAGGACCGAACATGCCAAATGATTACATTACAAAAGCGGAAGCGACAGCGGAAACAAAAGGGGTGGAGCACATCTTTACATAGGCAAGTGACTAGGGTAGCCCGTGTGTGTCCAAAGAGTTAGATAATATTGGATGCACGCAAGTACCAGCGGAATCAGTCAGACTGAGGCGAGACCTAGATGACTAAGACTATCTAAACTCCTCCATCTTCTTGACCATCCACGTCTAGGTCCTTGTAGTACGTGTAACGTCCTTCATCCACAGCTTCTGAGGGTTTGGGGGAAAGAGCGAGAATGAGCATCACGAGCCAACACAATGAGCATAACTTCCATGCTCACGAGCCAACACACAAGATGCAGTAATAATACATGCAAGGCTTAACAAGGATGGCTAAGGTTTTTTATTTGCTAAAGCAATATTTTCAATTATCATTATTACAAATTCCTATCACTTAGCATTTTATCCAAATTGCATTTTATTAAAGAGAGTAATTGTGCAATATTTATATCAGCAGAGGTTCCCTCCATCTTATGCTTACTTTTGATTGGGGCTATCCCCACTTATTAACACCACTAAGTTCGACAACCAGAAAAAAAAAATCCAATTTTAGGGCTAGGTGAGCCCGACCTGATTTCCATCCCACCCTTAAAGTTTTTAAAGTAGAACTAACTCTAGTAAGTTCCCATGTACGCCTTTGACTATAGGCACAACTGTTTAAACAGTTTAGACTCTACAGAGGTTGAACATTGTAGCCACAAGAGATAATCAACTCATTCCCCTACATGATTCCTTAGTCATGTAGTTGAGAGACCATCACAGTAACTTTTCAACTTATCTCGCCCCTTCCGTCATCTCACCCATATGGGATTACGACCATACGTTGTGTAGGATGTTCACCTCAGCGACTAGGGTAGTTGGACTACACCACAGTAACTGGCAACTTCACCTTGCATCGGTGTCCCATTCAAGCCGGACGTATCCAGAGTTTGCACTACCTTATTGCCCCTCCTACGAGATGACTTTTAGGGTTCAATAAATTTACTAAGCCAAGTTGCATTTTGTAGACTTGTGGTTGTACTTGTTGTACACATGAGGTCATGACAAGTTTAAGTCCTTAAACCATCCGGGCGGTTCATACCACATACCAACCACTCTCGTGCTGTAACGGCACCCACCACCATACCATCCGCCCAGATGTGGTAACATTTGCATACATTTGCATAAACAATAAATAATGCAGCTTGGTATTTTAAAGGAATATAATTTGCATAAAATATAGGTTCAATATAATCAAAGTATTGACTCACCTGGATCAATTTACTGCGGCCTTGATCTTACTCAAAGCCTTCTCAGTCAATGGTCTTGAATTCTTGGTCTGTGTCTTTATTCGAATCTTGATCCTGCTCGAGTCGTCGTTGTTTCTTCGGGACTCCAACTTATAATTACACGATAATCGATTGAAAACCAAATAAATCCAAAGAACTTCAAAAGACCAATTAAATTCAATTGAACTTGATTAAGTTTTGTGATGATCGAGACTATTTGGCGATTGCGGGATGTGGACAAAGTCAACAATGTATGAACGAAAGGGGAAGCGATAGAGAAACTCTGCCAGGAGGGAAAACAAGGAAGGATGAAAGTCAAACAAACTTTTGTAGGGATATTCCACCTCGGATTTGGAAGATGGCAAGATATCGCCGATTGAGGAAATGACATAGCTTGATCTTTTAAATTCAAGAGCTCCTTTAATTATTGGATATTTATTAAGGAAGTTCCATGATTTGGGTTAGACTTATGATAGATATGAGTCTAAAGGAACACTGGGCATTATTTGGTGAGTGTTAAACATTAGACATTAGGGTGTGAGTTTAACATGTGAAGAGTATGATCTTAATTTGTCAAGTTAAACTTGGAGTCCATATTTTACCGGAGTTCCATTCTTAAGGTTGTGCCTTGAATTGTTGATACATTAATTATTTCTTAAATACCATTGGTGATAAACATAGGATGACTGATATTTGGGCAAGATTATATTTTTAGTAAGACTTCAAATTAAATTACAATTTAAATTAGATGGTAAAGGCATAACCGTTAATTACTTAACTTTTAATTTATTTGTTGCTTACACAAGGTTGTATAGATATCAATAAATAAGCTATACTTGAGATAAAGATAAAGGACTTAGGATTTAAATGATTCTTTTTCCTTAAATATTAAATTATCATTTTAGAAGTCTTTATGATTTTTGGGGTATGAAGATGATACTAGTTATTTTTGCCGAGTTTATTCTTACACCGATCATTTTTAATTAACATTGATAATTTTAGATCCGGGATAAAGGTGCGATAGTTATTATTTGGACCATAGAATATTTGATAGAATTTGCAAGTTAATTATTCAAGTTTCTAGAGCATGATATTGAGAGCATCAGAGTGATATCGAAAAGCTTCAAATTCTATTTCCTGTAATTTCGTAACTTAAGTTCTTACATCTCATAGTTTTTACACATTGGTGGAAGATTAATTAAATTAATTTTATCAGTTAACTAACTATGATTTACAAAAAGGGTCATCACAATATTTGAAAGTTACCAAATAAGCTTTGCATGAATTACAAACTAAGAGATGAATTAGCTAACTACTGCTTCGACTTAACTTCTAAGAGAGGTAGGCCCACAAGTCATTGAGAAGGAGGGAGAACACAGAGAGTTAAGCACACAAGGAGAAGAGGGCTCAACCAAGTGGGAAGCCAGGGCGCAAGGTGTGGAGCTGCTGCAAGTGGCAATGGCGAAGCCATCAAAACGGGTGGCCGGTGAGGGGAGGAGGCCAAGGGAGGCGGCGTTGGGGCCGGGGCGGTGCCTAGGCGGGGCTGGCGGTGATGGGAGCTGTCGGGCATGGGGCTGAACGGAGGCGATGGCGGTCGAAGGGAGGGGAGAGGAAATGGAGGCGAGCACGGGCACTAGGGCGGCGCAAGGAGGCTTACCGTGCTATCCGAGGAGGCAGGGGAGTACCGAAGCGGGCCGGTGATGTGAGCCTACGACGGCGTAGGGCGGCGGGGACCTTCGGCTGGTGGTTGGGGGAGGTTGAGGACGCTGAGGGGAAACTCCAACCATGAGAAATCGACTTGAGGAGTGCCGAGGAGGAGATGGCGACGGTGGAGCTCAAAACCGGCTAGAACCGATGAAGTAAGAAATTCCGACGAGTTCCTGCGGCCACTGGATAAATTGAGAGGGGGAAGGAGTTCCTTGAGGCCCAGAACACAATGTGATGCCGGTGGGACAGGGAGACACTCACCGGAGCGAAGGAACGCCAAGAGGGCGTGACGGCGGCATAGGGGAGCTCGTGTGCTTTGGGCTTCTCGGTGCTCCTAGCGATAGAGACATGGAGAAAGGTGGCGAACGGAGGTAAGGGAGAGACAGGGACTCCTTATAGCTGAGGTGGAGGAGAAGGAGTCGTTGGTGACTTGGCGCTCAGGGTGAGTGCGACGTGGGCAAGCGGAGCCGGTGGACGCGCAGGATGGGCACGCTATGGCAATGCGACCGGGCAAGAGCAAAGACATAGAGGCTAGGCAGGTGGGGGTGACGCGAGCGGCACATGAGCCAGGCGTGGCCTAAGCACGTGCTAACGCGGACGTAGGGTGGCATGGGAGCGTAGGTTGGCATGGGAGCGCAGGTGGTGCGGCTCCAGCGGCGGGCGTGGCCTGAGCGCGTGCTGACACGAGTGGCGACTTGGGGGGCCGAGGCATGTGAGAGCAGGTGGGAGTCGACGGGGCACCAGGCGAGGAATGACGAAGGCGCGGGCGGCATGGGCTGTCTTAGCCAGAGGAAAGAGGGAGGAAGAAGGGTGGGGCCTAGATGGAAGAGATAGAGAGGAAAGGATGCCCACTTGAATTGATTTTTGAGGATTAACTAAATTTCCCAATTGATATTTGAATTTGAAACTAAATTTGAAATGGAGCTTTCAAACTCAATTGACAAACTGAAGTTTACTGTTTACAAATTGAAAATGGGCTGTTACATAAGTTTTTTCAAGTGTACGACAAAGAAAGCTAAAGATAAATATTGCAACTAATAATAGAATTGTACTCGCGCGTCTCTACCAACAGGGCGTTCCTTGGAATCTGCCACTTGTAGTCTCTCTATTTGAGGAGGCGATAAGAAATAAGAACTAGTCTCTTGGCAAGGGTGGATCCAAATTACTGAACGGACTTGGCAACAACCTAAGCCCAAGTGGTTATTTACACATCGGACCGCATAGAAAAACTAATAATAAAACAACTATAAGTGGTTATTTACACATCGGACCGTATAGAAAAACTAATAATAAAACAACTAGCAAGAGTCCAATGCTGGCTCGATCAAAAGACCAACCGTCAGGGTCATGACGATTTCCGTGGTCCGTCCAAATCCAAACCCCCATGCTGGCCCAAAGACTTCTAATTCGACTGGCTACGACGTGCGCAGCTTCCTTCTATTTCCGAATGATAGATTGCTTGTCCGCTCAAACCTACAATTGCTTGATCGCTCGAACCTCATAATCCAAACGTATCTGTAGGACATCTGCACTTTGCGTAGTTATACAACATCACAAATATAATAGATGGAATTGCATTTCTATTCTTTACCTTTCAAATTTACTGTCCAACATGGAACTGCAATGTTATTTTTTTATCTTCAAAATTTGCTGTCAAACATGAGTACGCCTTCCGTTTAATTGTCAAGTCCCAAAATATTGTCAACTTTACAACCTTGAACTCTCAAAACCATCCATTTTACCCTCTTCCACCCTTCCCACTCCAGTTTTCATGTGATGTGAAGGTAGTTTTGCTGATGCAACCAATGCAATAGTTGTTGTCAGCGGGTAGGCCCTTCTTCTCTTGCCGCCAGCAGCCGACCGGTCATATTGTAACATCCTATTTTCGGGTGTTGTATAGTATCTTTCCGTTCGTCTTCTTGGTTTTCAAAACCTATTTCAATTTAGTGTGTAAATGCAAAATTCTCTAGTTTCTGCCTCGTTTCAATAATTCAGGCTTCAAATTTCAGCTTGAATCTCGGTTTCAATTCCACCCTCTTAGTTGCGACCACCCTTTTGGTTGTGACTGTAACATCCCAATTTTATGAGCTTTAAAAATCCTTTGAATAGCTAGTAGTGAGAAAATTCACCATTTGGATTTATTTGAATTTAATTCAAAAGCTTAATATTGGACCTTGAGTAACAAAACAATTTAATATGACTAAAGTCAACATGAATAATGGTCAAAACTATTTTAATTGGATTCTATGTGCTTGGATATATTTTCTAGAATTTTTCCAAGTTCATTTGCTAATTTCTATTGCTTATTTGAATTTATGGTATTTTCTTAAAAGGAAAAACTATTTAATTCTCAGAACAGTCTCTGGGCCGAAACCCTCTTGCTTCGGCCCATCTCCTCTCCATCTCGGCCCATTTCCTCGTGCAGCCCATCTTCTCTTGGCCGTTCGATCGAGGGGGAACGCTCGAATCAGAGCCGCTCGCACGTGCGCTCTCGCGTCCGCTGGCAAGTGGGGTCGCGCCGAGTCGTCTTCTCCGAGCTGCTTTCCTCTCCACCCGCTCGTGCCTGACACCGCCATGGATTTCCCTTTGGAGCTCCGTCTGACAAAATCACAACTGGCCCCGATTCTTCGTGCGGATGACCCCATCTAGAAGCCTTATCCTTCCCGCACCCATTTCAATTGAATTCGAAATTCGAATTCATCTCTATGCCCGTTTCCTCGCATGCTCGTTTCGGGCTGTTTGATCTCCGCCGCAAGGAAGCCCCTCTGTGCACACCCTGACCCTATAAATAGGCTCTGAGGGATCTCCAGCTCCTGCACAACTCAGAGCCGCCACCCACTTCACCCCGTTCGCCCTCGAGCCGCCTCAATTTGGAGTTTAGGGTTTTGGAGCCGCAAGCTAAAACTTCGAATTCCGCCGCCGTCGATCGTGCCCTGTCCCAGTGATCTTCGTCGTCGTCTTCCATATCGCAGCCGCAACCTCGTGCACCCCTTCGTTGCTTCGGGACATCTCGGGTGGTCATCCCCGATAACAGCCAATCATCCTCCTCCACTCAGGCACCGATTTCGGCCACCTCCGTTCCTCTCCGGTGCCAAAGAAGGTAGCCCCAAATGCGCAATAGCATCCCCTCTCCAATGCACGCACTCGCCGTCGCCGTTGTGCCCTGCTTCGCCGTTGCCGGTCGGTCCAGGAGCGTGCGCCGCCATTGTCGACACTGTCGTCATGGACGCTAGGACACCAAGCCACCTCACTGCCACATAAGCCGCCAAGTCCTCCTTTTGCTCGCGTGGCATCCGCGTGGCAACGCCATGCGGCATGTCCCCACCCAACTCAGATCCAACCTCTGTGCACCTGGTCCACGGTGCACCATCTCACCTCCAAGTGGGACCCACCTGTCAGGTGGAGTCCTATTCGGCCAAACCCCTTGTTGACGTGAGTGCCACGTCATAAATCCGGTTTTTCTTTTAAAGAATAATTCGGATTATTCTGAAAATAGGATTTCTTTTAGATTCAAACTTCCAAAGCTCATATCTTTTGCATCCGAACTCCAATTGAGCCCATTCAAATTTCTAAATTCATATAAATTCAAGATCTATCTATATGAGTTTTATTTAATTTTTGGAGTTCGTTTTGCTTCTGTTACTTATTTATTTTATTTGTTCGCTTCGTTTGCAAGTAGACGTCGACACTTCGGGAAGATTTGAAGAAGAAGGAGCACCTTAAGACCAAGATCAATTTCTTGACCTTTTCCAAGGCAAGCTATACCTTTGACCATATTGACTCCCAGTTTCTAAAAATTACTTTGATTCAAATTATTGCATTTAATTCAAGTAATTATTTAAATGCTTTTGGGTATAGTTAATGATCCAAATTGTTATAATTCCTTGTCTGCTTGATATGTCATAATCTTTTGTCACCTAGATTGGTTTATTTTAGTTGGTAATATCGTAGCACCAACGTGGGTTGGTTAGATACGACTAGTTTGCTTAGCCATGCCACTAGTCACCATTTCATGTAAACTGCTATTACAACTTGACTAAGTGATATGGAACTGTGTGTACTATGTGCTATTACTCGTGATGGCATGTGTTGCACTTAACCAACTGGGTGGTAAAAGATTTGGACTGAGGCAAGGGGGTGGATACTATGTGAATTGGTGGACTGTGTGAACTGGTGCATGGGAATATTAATCTGTGTCGCATAGTTAGCATATCGCAGTCTTGCCTTGGTCAATTAAGGACCTAACTTTGTGCGCCATTGAACTGAGCCTTAATGTACGACCACAAGCCTATTATGGGACGGGCCTAACTTAGTAAGTTATGAATTCTTGACATTGATTGCTTAGGCAGTAGGTTAGGCTCTGTGAAAGGGTGGAGGTGTGTACTACCAGGTAGTCGTATCGCGGGACGGTTCACCACTTCCCTGTCCAATGGTGTGTGTCGGATTTGCTTTCTATGTGGGGTAGTCTGGTGCAAAGTACATTGGGAGTGTCAATGTTAAGATGAAGTTTCTGAAACGTTTTATTATAATTAGTGCTTGCAATACTAGTTATATCGTGTGGGTAAAGTGTACAACATCTGCAGAGTGTTAATTAATCTATTCGAATAGCCGCGTCTGCGGTCATGGACATGCTCGGGGATTGCACACGAGGGGTAGTTTTCATAAAACATTTGGGAAGGGAGCTGTGTGATCTAAATCATATGGCTGTGTGAATAACCTGTTTAGGCTGTGTGTCTTTGTGAAATCAAACTGTTAAAATTAAGTATTGTTTATTTGTTTTACTTTATGATTTTAACCTATTATTCGTATTCAAATTGCAAATGTTGCATTTCTGCAAAATAACCACAGAAGCCATTCCTTTGGAATAAGCCAGCATGTATATTTGCATTTCTGTGGTATGGTTTGCGAGTACGGTTGTGTACTCATGCTTGTTGTAAAACATGCAACAGAAGAGGAGTCATCGCCTGCATTCGAGGAGGAGTTCATCGAAGGTGCTTGATCGTAGGGTCTTGATCCCAGTCGGTTGCCTGTGGTGAATTGATGGGATGCCGCTGCCGTTTCTATTTTCGCTGCTATTTAATTTTCTGTTACCCTGCGTGGCTTAATAAATGTAAACTCGACCATAAGGTTAAAACCATTATTTGTTAATCAAATTATTCATTTATGTTATTAATCGCTTGTGTGGATTGATATTTACCTATGTTGACACTGTGTGTACTAGCGTGATCCTGGACTAGTGCATTATACACAGAGGGTCCAGAATTGTATTTTTGGGTCTCGATAGAGGTGGTATCAGAGCCATACTGATAGTAGGTCTTGACCTTAGTTAGATCGGCCGTTTGAGTGTCCAATTTATTTTCTAAAAGAAAAATTAACTTGCAAGATTAACTGAATTGCTTAACTCCTCTCATATCTCTCTTGACTCATCTATTGCTAGAATTTTTCCTCTCCCTACTGTTTTAAATTGGTTCTTTCCTCTTGTCTGTCTTGACAGATGCCTTACCTTTAGACCTTCGGAGATCGCAATGGAGGACTTGCCGCAGAGCTTTGGAAGCTGCTACAAACGCTTGGAGGGTTCGATTGCCCAATGTACTGCGGCAGCGAGTACTTGGTCAACGGGCGAGATCGTGGCGTGATTTGCTGTCTGACAGTGTACGCCAGGAGGAACACTAGAGCCAGCCATCCATTGAACATCTCAGTTAGGAGGATCACCTTTGCGCAAGGAATCCAGGAGTTGTCACGCCTGTCCATCCTCCGAGTCTGCAACGTCTACGCGAAAGAGCTGCAGAACACCGTCTTCCATTACCATCCCAGACCTTCTTCAGTGGAGCTATCTACTCGCTTTCTGTCTAGAAATTGGGGAAGGCAATGCCACAGTAGTGCACCTTGCTCAGTTCATAGCTGCTCAGGAGGAGTCACTGGAGTTGGTTGCCACCGAGTTCGAGTGCGCCTACGAGGCCTGGGAAAGAGCCGAGGAAAGGATCACTATCCTAGAGCAAGCTCTCTACGGTCAGCATGAGCCCGAAGATGATCAAGAATAAGATTCGGAGGAACCAGAAGATTCAGAGGAGGATCCAGCAGAAGCTGCAGAAACAGAGGAGCCAGCAGAAGCTATAGAGTCAGAGGAGCAACAGACTGCACCAAATATGCTCCTCTTGCACCATCGAGGCATTAGAACCAGTTCGCGAGGTTGCTAGTTCACTTCTAGGTCTATAGCAGGCAGGCGCGCCGTCGTGGTAGTGGAGGCTACCTTAGCGGCTAAGTTTGCTAGAGTTTTAGTTCATCAGGCTTAGTCAGTTTCCTTTTTCCAAGTCGCCCTTTAGGCAGTAGTTTGTGTCCTTAGATTCATCTTATTTCCTTGTGTGCAAGTGTGAGCTACAAAGGACCTTAGGCATTTGTTGCAGCCATGCTAAGACCCTAATAATAAAGTTATTTCATTTGAGTTTCTTGAGCTGTGTTTGTTGGGTTTAATCTAACCCCTCATTTAGTTCTTAACTCATCTTGTGCTTGCTACCTTATCTAATCCATGGAGCTTCACCAGATGGTTCAAACTCGTCAAGTTGCTGCAAGTGGTTTCGGCACCCTAGCGTCATAAGAGAATGAGCAGATCCCCGCAGGAGCAAATCTGCCACAAGCACCCCCTCTTGACTTGCAGAACTTTGGAGCCTTCATGGCAGCACAAACGCAAATGATGTACACCATGATGAATCAGATGCAGGCTATGAGCAACCAGAACAACAACAACAACAACAATCATCACCTTGGAGCCCTAGTCGCTCATGGATACGAAGGACCGTCCAAGTTGGCTGAATTCATGAGGACTCGTCCGCTAACTTTCTCTACACAAGTCGCGCCAGTGGAAGTTGATGATTGGCTGCGCGTAATCGAGAGGAAGCTGCTAATCACTCAATGCAGTGACCACGAGAAAGTTATATATGCCACTCATCAGATGGAGGGCATAGCTGCTGAGTGGTGGGAGAATTTTTGTACAGCGCATGAGGCGCCGCAAAATATCACTTGGGAAGAATTCTCCGCAGCCTTTCGTGAGTATCATGTACCTGAAGGGATTATAGATCTGAAGAAGGATGAGTTCTGTGCTCTCAAACAAGGAGCTATGTCGGTAACTGATTACCTGAATAAGTTTTCTCAACTAGCTCGCTATGCTGTAGAGGACGTCACTACTGACAAGGCTCGTCATAGTCTCTTCTTGAAGGGATTAAACTCAGGACTGCAAGTTGGTCTACTTGCCCACACTTTCCCAAACTTCCAGGAATTTGTTAACAAGGCGTTGGGTTTGGAAGACAAACCCAGAGAGCTGGATGACAACCGCAAGCGAAGGATGGTTCAGCAAGGAAGCCACGTTTCACAACAGCAGAGGGCAAGGGTAGTGCCACAGCAGTTTAATCGTTTCCCACCGCAGAATTCGTTCAGGACACCTGCACCGCCTTCAGCACCTCGTCCTTTTGTTCAGAATTCTCGTAACCCTACACCAGTCAACCCCACTCCAGGGAACAACAGGTGGAATGAGCAAAGAGTGTGTTACAACTGCCATCAACTAGGGCATTTCGCCAATCAGTGCCCACAGAAGAGAACAATCACTCTAGTCCGCTTCAACCTTGGAGCTACACCAACGAAGACCCCAGAACAGGGCAACCAAGGAGTTTCTCAAGCTACTAGTCAGCTAGGTGGAGCACCCCAATCAGTTGTCAGAGGTCGTGTCAACCACGTCACTCTAGAAGGAGCCCAGGAAGCACTGTTTGATTCTGGAGCTTCGCTTTCAATTGTTTCTGGAATTTTTGCATCTAAGAATAAATTGGAAGTTATGCATCTTAAGCGTACTCTGTTAGTCCAGTCACCTGGAGCAGAGCTAAGTTATAAAGTGGGTTGTTTAGGGGCTAAGTTACTCATAGCTGGAGTTGAGTTTCTAGCCAACCTAATTGTTCTAGACACCCAAACCATAGATGTTATTCTTGGCATGGATTGGTTAACCAAGCATAAAGCCATGCTGGATTGTGGCCGAAGAGCTATTACAATCGAGGATACTAAGGGAAATAAGGTAGAGTTCCTAGCTACCTTAGTACGTGACGGACACCTGCTAGTCAATAGCCTGAAGACAGTTGCTTTAGAAGATGTGCCTATCGTCAGAGAGTATCCAGATGTGTTTCTAGAAGAATTACCAAGAATGCCACCAGACCGTGACATCGAGTTTGTCATCGATCTAGTGCCAGGAACAGCACCAATCTCGAAGAGACCTTATCGGATGCCAACTGATGAACTAGTAGAAATGAAGAAGCAAACAGAAGAACTTTTGGATAAAGGTTTTGTGAGACCTAGTTCGTCGCCTTGGGGAGCACCAGTCTTGTTCGTCAGAAAGAAGGATGGAAGCATGAGGATGTGCATCGACTATCGATCTCTCAATGAAATCACCATAAAAAACAAGTACACATTGTCCCAGATTGATGACTTGTTTGATCAGATGAAAGGAGCTAGAGTGTTCTCGAAGATCGATCTGCGATCAGGTTACCATCAGTTGAAGATTTGTCCTAAGGATATACCGAAAACCACTTTCTCAACGCGGTACGACATTATGTGTTCTTAGTCATGTCCTTTGGTCTAACTAATGCCCCTACCTATTTCATGAACATGATGAATAAAGTATTCATGGAATATTTGGACAAGTTCGTAGTTGTGTTTATTGATGACATTTTGGTTTACTCCAAATCAGAAGAGGAGCATGCTGAACATTTGAGATTAATCCTAGAGAAGCTCAGAGAGCATCAGTTGTATGCCAAGTTTAGCAAGTGTGATTTCTAGAAAAAGGAAGTGGATTTTCTTGGTCATGTGATGACGGCCACAGGAGTAGCAGTTTACCCCGGTAAAGTTAAGACAGTTTTGCATTGGGAACAGCCCAAGATCGTCACTTAGATTCGCAGTTTCTTGGGGTTGGCAGGATATTATCACTATTTCATTGAAGGATTCTCATCGGTTGCTAAGCCTCTTACGCAATTGTTGAAGAAAGAGAAAAAGTTCACATGGACCCCAGCTTGTGAAGAGAGTATTTCAGGAATTGGAGAAGCGTTTGACTTCAACCCCAGTGCTGATTTTGCTAGATATTCTCAAGGATTTTGATATCTATTGTGATGCTTCGCGTCAAGGATTAGGATGTGTCCTAATGCATGAAGGAAGAGCTGTCGCTTATGCGTCTAGGCAATTAAGGCCTTATGAAGAGAATTACCCTACCCATGATCTGGAATTAGCTGCAGTAGTGCATGCTTTAAAGATTTGGCATCATTACCTCATCGGTAATCGCTGCGAGATATACACAGATCATAAAAGCTTGAAATATATTTTCACCCATTTAGATCTGAATATGAGACAGAGAAGATGGCTAGAATTGATAAAGGATTATAATCTCAGAATCCATTACCATCCCAGTAAAGCCAACGTAGTTGCAGATGCTTTGAGCCGCAAGAGCCATTGCAATGCGGTGGAAGTAAAAGAGGTTTGTTCAGAACTTCAAGAGGAATTCCAGAAGCTAAAGCTAGAAGTGGTATCTGAAGGATTTGTGGCCGATCTAGAAGTGCAGTCTACTTTGGAGAAGCAGATTCGTGAAGCTCAACCAAAGGATTCAGAATTTTCAGACATCAAGAAGAAGATGGCAGAAGGGAAGTTCAAGGACTTCACCGTAGATGATCAGGACATACTATGGATCAATGGACATATCTGCATACCAGATATTCATGGTTTGAGGCAGCTAATTTTGAAGGAGGTGTATGACTCAAAGTATTCGATTCACCCTGGTAGTACTAAGATGTATCAGTATGTTAAGAATAAGTTTTGGTGGCCAAATTTGAAGCGAGATGTCGCGGAGTTCGTTGCCTTGTGCGACGTGTGCCAGAAAGTCAAAGCAAAACATTAGAGGCCAGCAGGTCTGTTCCAACCTTTAAAGATTCCAGAGTGGAAGTGGGAAGAAATCGGAATGGATTTCATTGCCGGTTTACCCAAGACTCAATCGGGTTACGATTCGATTTGGGTAATAGTGGATCATTTGACCAAAGTTGCCCATTTCTTGCCAGTCAAAACCACGTACTCAGGAGATCGTCTGGCAAAGCTGTATATGTCAAGGATTGTCAGTTTGCATGGTGTGCTTAAGAAGATAGTGTCAGATCAAGGATCTCAATTCACCTCCCGTTTTTGGCAGAGTATGCATGAAGCCTTAGGGACTCACCTGAATTTTAGTACTGCATATCATCCCTAGATAGATGGAGAGACTGAAAGGGTTAATCAGATATTGGAGGATATGTTGAGAGCCTGTGCTCTAGCTAATGCTACCCGTTGGGATAAGAGTTTGCCATATACAGAATTCTCGTACAACAATAGTTATCAAGCCAGTCTGCAAATGTCACCATTTGAAGCTTTGTATGGTCGTGCCTGTAGAACCCCATTGAATTGGTCAGAAACGGCTGAACATTCAGTCTTTGGTCCAGATATTATTCAAGAAGCAGAAGAGCAAGTCAGATTTGAATATGAGACAGAGAAGATGGTTAGAGCTGATAAAGGATTATAATCTTGGAATCTATTACCATCCCGGTAAAGCCAACGTTGTTGCAGATGCTTTGAGCCGTAAGAGCTACTGTAATGCTTTGGAAGTAAAAGTGGTTTGTTCAGAAATTCAAGAGGAATTTTAGAAGCTAAAGCTAGAAGTGGTATCGGAAGGATTTGTGGCCAGTCTAGAAGTGCAGTCTACTTTGGAGAAGCAGATTCGTGAAGCTCAACCAAAGGATTTAGAGTTTTCAGACATCAAGAAGAAGATGGCAGAAGGGAAGTTCAAAGACTTCACCATAGATGATCAAGATATACTGTGGATCAATGGATGTATCTGCGTACCAGAAGTTGATGGTTTGAGGCAGCTAATTTTGAAGGAAGCCCATGATTCAAAGTATTCGATTCACCCTGGTAGTACTAAGATGTACTAGGATGTTAAGAATAAGTTTTGGTGGACAAATCTGAAGCGAGACGTCGCAGAGTTCTTTGCCTTGTGCGACGTGTGTTAGAAAGTCAAAGCAGAACATCAGAGACCAGCAGGTCTGTTGCAACCTTTGAAGATTGCAGAGTGGAAGTGGGAAGATATCGGAATGGATTTCATTACCGGTTTACCCATGACTCAATCGGGTTACGGTTCGATTTGGGTAATAGTGGATCGCTTAACCAAAGTTGCCCATTTCTTACCAGTCAAAACCACTTAGGAGATCATTTTGCAGAGCTGTATATGTCAAGGATCGTCAGTTTGCATGGTGTGCCTAAGAAGATAGTGTCAGATCGAGGATCTCAGTTCACCTCCCGTTTTTTGGCAGAGTTTGCATGAAGCCTTAGGGACTCACCTAAATTTAAGTACTGCATATCATCCCCAGACAGATGGACAGACTGAAAGGGTTAATCAAATATTGGAAGATATGTTGAGAGCCTGTGCTCTAGCAAATGCTACCCACTGGGATAAGAGTTTGTCGTATGTAGAATTCTCGTACAACAACAGTTATCAAGCCAATCTGCAAATATCACTGTTTGAAGCTTTGTATGGTCGTGCCTGCAGAACCCCGTTGAATTGGTCCGAAATGGCTGAACGTTCGGTTTTTGGCCCAGATATTATTCAAGAAGCAGAAGAGCAAGTGTCTATGATCCGAGAGAGATTAAAGATAGCTCAGTCGAGGCAGAAAAGTTATGTTGATAATCGTGGTCGTGATCTCAGCTTCGAGCCAGAAGATTTTGTTTATCTTCGAGTTACGCCCCTTAGAGGTGTGAAAAAGGTTCCATGCCAAAGGAAAGCTTGCCCCTCGGTATGTTGGTCCGTTCAAGATTTTGGATTGTCATGGAGAAGTAGCTTATCAGTTGGAGCTACCGCAGTCACTAGCAGGAGTACACGATGTCTTTCATGTCTCTCAGTTGAAGAAATGCCTTCATGTGCCAGAAGAACAATCCCCGTTGGAGTCAATTGCACTGAAAGAAGACCTCACTTACAAAGAGCAGCCGGTCAAGATTTTGGAATTGGCAGAGTGTTAGACTAGAAGCAAGACAATTCATTTTTGCAAAGTGCAGTGGAGCAACCACTTAGAAGGTGAAGCAACGTGGGAGCGTGAAGAAGAGTTGAAAGCCAACTTCCCTAGCCTTTTCTCAAGCTAGCTTGAATCTCGGGGTCGAGATTCCTTTAAGGGGGGAGGTTTGTAACATCCCAATTTTCTGAGCTTTAAAAATCCTTTGAATAGTAAGTAGGGAGAAAATTCTCCATTTGGATTTATTTGAATTTAATTCAAAAGCTTAATATTGGACCTTGAGTAACAAAACAATTTAATATGACTAAAGTCAACATGAATAATGGTCAAAACTATTTTATTTGGATTCTATGTGCTTGGATATATTTTCTAGATTTTTCTAGAATTTTTCCAAGTTCATTTGCTAATTTCTATTGCTTATTTGAATTTCTAGTATTTTCTTAAAAGGAAAAACTATTTAATTCTCAGAACAGTCTCTGGGCCAAAACCCTCTTGCTTCGGCCCATCTCCTCTCCATCTCGGCCCGTTCCCTCGTGCAGTCCACCCTCTCTTCGCCATTCGATCGAGGGGGAACACTCGGATCAGAGTCGCTCGCGCGCACGCTCTCGCGTCCGCTGGCAGGTGGGGCCGCGCCGAGTCGTCGTCTCCGAGCCGCTTTCTTCTCCACCCGTGCATGCTCGACACCGCCATGGATTTCCCTTCGGAGCTTTGCCCGACAAAATTGCAACTGGCCCCGATTCTTCGCGCGGACGACTCCATCTAGAAGCCTTATCCTTCCCGTACCCATTTCAATTGAATTCAAAATTCAAATTCGTCCCTATCCTCGTTTCCTCGCACGCTCGTTTCAAGCAGTTTGATCTCCACTGCCTGCACGCCCCTTTGTGCACGCCCAGACCCTATAAACAGGCTACTAGGGATCGCTAGCTCCTCCACATGTCAGAGCCGCCACCCACTTCACCCCGTTCGCCCTCGAGCCACATCAATTTGGAGTATAGGGTTTTGGAGCCGCAAGCCAAAACTTTGAATTCCGCCGCCGTCGATCGTGCCCCGTCCCGGTGGTCTTCGCTGTCGTCTTCCTCGTCGTAGCTGCAACCTTGTGCGCCCCTTCGTTGCTCCGGGACGTCTCGGGTGGTCATCCCCGACAACAGCCGATCATCCTACTCCACTTCGGCACCGATTCCGGTCGCCTCCGTTCCTCTTCGGTGCCAAAGAAGGTAGCCCCAAGTGCACAATAGCATCCCCTCTCCAATGCGCGCAGTCACCACTGCCGTCGTGCCCTGCTTCGCCGTTGCCGGCCGGTCTAGGAGCGTGCGCCTCCGTTGTCGACACCGCCGTCGTGGACGCCAGGTCACCAAGCCACCTCACTGCCACATAAGCCGCCACATCGTCCTGTTACTCACGTGGCATCCGCGTGGCAACGCCATGTAGAGTATCCCCACCCAACCCAGATCCAACCTCCGTGCACCTGGTCCACAGTGCACCATCTACGCTCAAGTGGGACCCACATCGGTGGAGTCTGTTAAATAAGCCCTTGTTGACGTCAGCGCCATGTCATAAATCCAGTTTTTCTTTTAAAAAATAATACGGATTATTCTGAAAATAGGATTTCTTTTAGATTCAAACTTCCAAAGCTCATATCTTTTGCATCCGAACTCCAATTGAGCCCATTCAAATTTCTAAATTCATATAAATTTAAGATCTATCTATATGAGTTTTATTTAATTTTTGGAGTTTTTTTTTGCTTCTGTTACTTATTTATTTTATTTGTTCGCTTCGTTTGCAAGTAGACGTCGACACTTCGGGAAGATTTGAAGAAGAAGGAGCACCTCAAGACCAAGATCAATTTCTTGACCTTTTCCAAGGTAAGCTATACCTTTGACCATATTGACTCCCAGTTTCTAAAAATTACTTTTATTCAAATTATTGCATTTAATTCAAGTAATTATTTAAATGCTTTTGGGTATAGTTAATGATCCAAATTGTTATAATTCCTTGTTTGCTTGATATGTCATAATCTTTTGTCACCTAGATTGGTTTATTTTAGTTGGTAATATCGTAGCACCGACGTGGGTTGGTTAGATACGACTAGTTTGCTTAGCCATGCCACAAGTCACCATTTCATGTAAATTGCTATTACAACTTGACTAAGTGATACGGAACTGTGTGATAAAACTGTGTGTACTATGTGCTATTACTTGTGATGGCATGTGTTGCACTTAACCAACTAGGTGGAAAAAGATTTGGACTGAGGCAAGGGGGTGGATACTGTGTGAATTGGTGGACTGTGTGAACCGTGTGAACTATGTGCATTGGAATATTAATCTGTGTGGTATAGTTAGCATATGGCAGTCTTGTCTTGTTCAATTATGGAACTAACTTTGTGCGCCATTGAATTGAGCCTTAATGTACGACCACATGCCTGTTATGGGACGGGCCTAACTTAGTAAGTTATGAATTCTTGACGTTGATTGCTCAGGCAGTAGGTTAGGCTCCATGAAAGGGTGGAGGTGTGTACTACCAGGTAGTCACATCGCGGGATGGTTTGTCGCTTCCCTATCCAACGGTGTGTGTCGGATTTGCTTCATGTGTGGGGTAGTCTGGCGCAAAGCACACTGGGAGTGTCAATGTTAAGATGAAGTTTCTGAAACGTTTTATTATAATTAGTGCTTGCAATACTAGTTATATCTTGTGGATAAAGTGCACAACCTCTGCAGAGTGTTAATTAATCTATTCGAATAGTCGCGTCCGCGGTCATGGATATGCTCGGGGATTTCATAAAACATTCCGGAAGGGAGCTGTGTGATATAAATCATACGGCTGTGTGAACAACCTGTTTAGGCTGTGTGTCTTTGTGAAATCAAACTATTAAAATTAAGTATTGTTTATTTTTTTTTACTTTATGCTTTTAACCTATTATTCGTATTCAAATTGCAAATGTTGCTTTTCTGTAAAATAACCACAGAAGCCATTCCTTTGGAATAAGCCAGCATGTATATTTGCATTTCTGTGGTATGGTTTGCGAGTATGGTTATGAGTCATGCTTGTTGTAAAACATGCAACCGAAGAGGAGGAGTCATCGCCTGCATTCGAGGAGGAGTTCATCGAAGGGGCTTGATCGTAGGGTCTTGATCCCGGTCGGTTGCTTGTGGTGAATTGATGGGATGCCGCTGCCGTTTTTGTTTCCGCTACTATTGAATTCTCTGTTAGCCCTGCGTGGCTTAATAAATGTAAACTCGACCATAAGGTCAAAACCCTTATTTATTAATCAAATTATTCGTTTATGTTATTAATCGCTTGTGTGGATTGATATTTACCTATGTTGACACTGTGTACACTAGCGTGATCCTGGACTAGTGCATTATACACAGAGGGTCTAGAATTGTATTTTTGGGTCCCGACAGCGACCACCCTCTTGTTGTCGACCACCCTCTCAGTTTCAACCACCCTTTTCAGTGCGAGCACCCTCTCATTGTCAACCAACATCTCAGTTGCAACCACCCCTTTCGGTTGCGACCACCCTCTCATTGTCGACCACTCTCTCGGTCTTGACCAGCCTTTTGGTTTCAACTAGCCCCACTTGTCTCCTCCCCACCTGCTCCTATCTTTCCCCGTCGCAGCATGGCCATCACAAAAGTCCTCGCGCATTAAGTGACGTCACCTCCGTCGTGCCCGTTTCCCCTCTTGTCTCCTCCCCTACCTGCCCCATCCCCTCCCTCACCAACCGTCCGTGCATCCAAGCCGCGCTGCCGTAAATCCCGTCGCTCCATCTTGTCACCCGGTCCCCCTCCTTTCTCTATAAATGGAGTACAAAGGAACCATTTTGCCTCCTGTTTTCCCCCCCAACTATCCATCTCTTGCTTTTGGTTGTTGTGGTTGCCCGAAGCCCCGAGCTTCGAGTTCAAACCGCCACACACCTCCTCTCGGTCCTCGCCACACCAGTGCAACCCCTCTTCTACCCATGTCATTTTGTGCCCTAAAGCTCCTTAAAGCAATCCCTTCACTCTATTTCAGTTTTGTTTCATAGGAGTCGCCGCTTTTTCTCCTTCAGTCCCGGCCGATCCCTTCATCTCCGTCTACCGACCTCCTCCGACCTCTCTCTTGGTCTTGGTGAGTTTCCTGTGCCTTGCTTTCTATCGTTTTCTTTCGTTTACGTTGAGCACCTAGTCTTTCTTTTTCGACCACCTCATAGTCAAGTCCTTCTTTTTATTCAACCACATTGAGTAGTCGAATCCTTGTTTGTCTTCGACCACATAGAGTAGTCGAATCCTTCTTTTTCTTCGACCACCTTGAGTAGTCGAATCATTCTTTTTCTTCGACCACGTCCTATAGTCGAAACCCCTTCCGACCACTCGGGTAGTTAGACTTCTCTCGACCACTCATGTAGTCAAACTCCTTTCGATCACTTAGTAGTCGAACCTCTCCTCCCTCTGACCTCGCGTAGTCGGATGATCAGTACTCGAAACCAAAACTTTGAGGACTCCGTTCTCCTTCGTTATGACTCTGATTTAAGTGGTTTTTATTTCAAAATTTGTCTGAATTCAAGATCTTGCTTTTTAGCTCTAGCCCCATTTAATTTGGAGTTCATTTATTATTTCTTTAGTATTTATTTTTTCTCCTTGCTTGTTGTTCCTTTTTCTGGTTAGTTTGTTTGAGTAGAGTTCGAGGAAGCGGGAGATCCCAAGTTTGATCAAGCCCAAGACTACTAAGACCCTCTTGCCTTTAACCCAGGCGAGTCAATACTTTGATCATTTTGAGCCTACATTTTATGCAAATTATATTCCTTTAAATTACCAAATTTGCATGCTTTAATTCTTTAAGCAAATGTATGTTAACTCTGAAGGTAGTTAAATACCCATTTGGTGATTAGTTAATTATTATACCATCCCTTGACAGTTGAATCCCTTATTCCATGTCACCCTAGTAGCTATGTGGTATTTACTAGCTATAGGTCGTACTTAAGTGACATGCTAGTCTTGCTTAAGTACCGGCGCATTAAAATGCCTTGATCATCATCTCTTAAAAATATGAAAATGATTTGGGGCAGTCGTGGGAGGTACATGACTACTGTATTTAGGATAAATTGGTTTTCCTCCTAAACCCCAAACTGCTATACCACATCTGGGGCAGATGATATGTTGGTGGGTGCGGATGTAGCAAGAGAATGATGGGGATGTGGAATGAACCACCCAGATGGCATTAAGGACTTAATCCAATGATGACCTCCCATCATAAAACAAGTACAACCACAAGTCTGCAAAGTGCAACTTGGCTTAGTAAAGTTATCGAACCCTGAAAGTCATATCGCTTGAGAGGATTGGGGTAATGCAAGCGGTGGATGTTTTCCAGCTTGAATGGGACGCCGTGGTAAGGTGAAGATTGCCAGCTGCACTAGTCGTTGTGACGAGTGGAGGCTAGTTGCGCTAGTCTTTGTGGTGAACATCCCACATAACATATGGGTGCAACCCCATATGGGTGAGATGATAGAAGGGGCGAGGTAATTTTAAATGTTACTGTGGTGATCTCTCAACTACATGACCAAGGAATCATGTGGGGCAACGAGTTGATTATCTCTTGTGGGTAAAGTGTACAAACCTCTGCATAGTATAAACTATTTAAACAGTCATGCCTACGGTCAAAGGCGGACATGGGGACTTGCTAGAGTTAGTTTTATTTAAAAAAAAACCTTTGTAGGTGGGATGAAAACTTGTCGGGTGGATGTAACCTTGATCTTGGTTTATTCCTGGGTGGTCGTACCCAGTGTTCCTAAGTGGTGGATGTAACCACGAGTAAAAATAAGCATAAGGTGGAAGTAACGTTCGCTGTATTTTTAATATTGCACAATTACTCTCTTTAATAAAATGCATTTTGGTCAAAATGCTAAGTGATAGGAATTTCCAATTATGATATTTGAAAACACTGATTTAGCAAATAAAAGAACCCGAGTCATCCTTGTTAAGCCTTGCATGTATATTATTGCATCTGGTGTGTTGGCTCGCGAGCTCAGAAGTTGTGCTCATCCTTGCTCTTTCCCCAACCCTTTAGACCCCAAAGATCTTGGAGACTACAACTACTATGAGGAACCCGAAGTCGATGAACAAGGCCACGACAAAGAGTAGGGTAGTTTCGAGTGTTAAGTCTTGCATCAGTTTAGCTGACTCCGTCGGTGCTTGCGTGCATCCAATATCATCCAAGTCTTTGGTTGATATCGGATGCACACGGGTTTCCCCAATCGCTTGCCTATGGAGAGATGTGCTCTGCCCCTTTTGTTTCTGCTGTGGTTTCCTTTCGACTAGGTGGTTGAAACCCCCTTTCGATCAGGTGGTCGAAACCTTCGTGTTTCCGCTGTTTTGTAATGTAATCTTTTGGCCTGCTTGGCCCTTATTATAAAACCTGATCCGATGTGGTCTATATAAACTCTGATGTGCTAAATTAATGAATGGTTTGGTCTTACGACTTTTATGAATGTATTCAGTGATGTATTCTGTTAGTGCTATTTACGAATCTAGGGAATAGCATAGTGTTTTCACAGAGGATTTAGATGTATGAAATCCGGGTCCGATGGAGCTAGTATCAGAGCATACGATTGTAGGAGCCTTAGTTAGACAGGTCGTTGTGATAGGACTTGAGTCTTACTTTAAAAAACTAAGAAAAGTTTGGGCAAAATATAGCGTACTTATTGCTCCTTCTTATCCCTCTTAGTTCTAAACTCATCCCTACCTTCGTTGAGTTTTCTGACTCTCTCTTGTACAAAATGGTAGATGGTCGTATCGTCGTCTGATGGCGAGTTCATGGACATCCTCCGCTAGCTGATGTAGCACCTGGGCTACCGCTGCAAGCATAACTTCATAGGCCAAAAGACCAGATGCACGAAGATCATCTGCTAAGAGTACCCTTCTGTAGACGTTGTCGATTGTATCTTGTGTCGTGGCTTAGCATGGCCTATATTGTAACACCCTGGCCCAAAATCCGCTCAATGCCCAGCCCACCGTGGGGCGGACCCGCGCACACATAGCACCCCACTTACACTTTCGTCCTCGCTTCGTGTAAAAGGGTTAACCCGGAGGTGCTATGTTTGGACCCAACAGGCATTATATACTAGTACAACTTACTTTAGACAAGCAATGTGGGACTAATCCCACCACACAACTCCCCATGGGCCACATGGGCCGCATACGAGTAGGCCGAGGTATTACATTCACCCCCCTTATGGGCTGACGCCCTCGGCAGCACACCGCATACGCGGCAAATGCCCAGAACCACCCCTCGGTACACGTCCATGCGTCCAAAGGTGCACATATGCCATCTTAGTGTGTCCACTCAGGGACCACACGCCAGTCGCCATATGCCCGCGCCCACATCCCTTGCACGCGCCTGCAAATGAGGTTGATGCTCGATACCATCTGTAACACCTGGCCCAAAATCCGCTCAATGCCCAAATTTCACTGTGGGGCGGACCAGACACATAGCACCCCACTTACACTTTCGTCCTCGCCCGTGTAAAAGGGTGAACCGGAGGTGCTATGTTTGGACCCAACAGCATTATATACTAGTACAACTTACTTTAGACAAGCAATGTGGGACTAATCCCACCACACAACTCCTCATGGGCCACATGGGCCGCATACGAGTAGGCCGAGGTATTACATATATGCTATGTTTTTGGAGCCATGTAACACTTAACCCCCTCCCCCCTTAATATAATGCATCCACTCTAGGCTTTGTATTGTTCTTTTGTTGTGCTCTAGAGGGCTAGTAAACTCTCGTATACTTTCCCCTAGTTTTAAGCCTTAGCGTTTCTTCAGGATGCCGCCTAGAAGAGCCGCCGAGAAGAGCCGCCGCCCCAACCCGTGGTGCCTTTGCAGCAAACCATGGTCGTGGCCGTGGCTGTGGTTGTGGTCGTTGGCAAGATCTACCTCCCCCACCGCTAGCAAACCCAACAATGGCGCAAGTCATGTTCCAATAGACGCAGATTCTTCAGGTGTTGCTCACTAGTCAGCAGACCAGAGCAGCTGGTCGTAACTCCAAGCTGGCAGATTTCCTTAGGACAAGACCTCTCACTTTCGCTACAGCGAATGAACCCCTGGAAGCTGAAGACTGGCTCAGAGATACTGAGAAGAAGCTGTGACTAGCTCGATGCTCAGAAGAAGACAATGTGGACTTTGCCACCCATCAGCTAAAAGGAGCCGACGCTGCGTGGTGGGAGAACTACCTCACTACCTGAGGTGGTGAAAGTCCAGAAGAAGCAGAAGCAAAAGCATCTGCGACTGGAGATCCACAAGTTCCCACCACCCAAGAAGTAGTTGCTGAAGTGCAGCTAGATGAGATTGAACCTGCATGGCAGTCAATTACCTAGGCTGAATTCAAGGATGCTTTCAGGACCAACTTTGTGCCAGTGGTATGATGAGATTCAAGAAGAATGAGTTCAGAGCTCTCAAGTAGGGTCACATGTCAGTCAACGAGTACTTGACAAAGTTCAACCAGCTTGTCCTCTATGCTCCAAATGACGTAGTTGATGAAGAGGAGAAGATTGACCGCTTTGTGGAGGGAATGCACGAAGACATGAGAGTCCAGCTTGTCCTCTATGACTTCCCTAGCTTCCATCACCTGGTCAACAAAGCCCTAGTGCTCGAGAATGAGAAAAAGACTGTGAGAACCCAGGGTATTTAACTCGTAATACTTAACAATCCAATTGGCTCTAGCATTACAAACCAAATATCCTGATTCTCAGTGCATATGTACTTCCCAGAATTGCAGTACACATACCCCATACAAAAATTAAGCATCCATTCCATACACAAGTCATTACAAGCGTACAACTTAAAGGACATATAAGTTCACATTACAAAAGTAGGGCCGACTGGCTAATAGACAAGGTAAATAACCAAAGTAGCAGCGGAAACATAAGCCATAAGATGGCGATAAACAAAAGCCAAACGGTTTGCCATTACCCACAAGGCAACCGATCGGGCCGTCAAGCTAGTCGTCCTGCACGAAATCGGTCTCACAATAGTCGATCCCTTGGGGATCAACCTCCTCTGCAACAATTAATTAAGCAAAGCTAATGAGTACAAAAATGTACTCGCAAGACTTACGTGTAGTGTAACAGCCTATCCATAGCTACATGCAAGCTTATTTAAGTGGAGGAGGCTCTAGAATCATTTTCAGCATAAAGCAAATTTTCATTGGCAATAATGTAATAGATTTAAAGCAGTTTTACAATCTATTTTTATTTGATAAAAACCGCGAGATACAAGTAACAATAATAACAAGACATCCTGGAAGTGGCTAACCCAATAGCCACCACAACAATAGCATGAATTCCCCATTCATACCACCCACATCAAGTTTTAATTAAAGGTTATAGTCTAGTTCTTGCACGACCTTACCAAGCATGTCCATAACCTAGGATGAGGTTATTCGAATAGTTTGAACCCTACAGGGGTGTACCAATGTACCCACACGACAGACCGCCTTTTCGCCACATGATTAAGCACACTTCCTTTGGTATGCCGGCATGGCTAAGTCCTACAAGACATTTCCAATGGATTGTGCTAATTAAGAGTCGCACGTATGGGGGTTATCACCTAGCGGACCACCGTTCTGAGCTCCCACTAAGGACCCATACGAAGAGTAGGATGCACCGCCCAACCTAAGCAATCTGCGGGTGCTCCCCTCCTTTCCCAACAACAAACATTTTTCTTTACAACCACCACACGACTCATTAATTAACACCCCTAAAGTACTTAGCCAAGAGAGGTCCCATATCCCCCTCGTGTGGTTAGCACGCAATAATCGCTTGGCTTAGTGACACAAGTAACTCGGTCCTTGGGGACTTAGGCACCATTCCACTCACACCCAACAGATCACACCATCATCCATTGTGCCCAAGTCTCAAACATTTCATTTTCAGTTTTAGTTTTTGACTTTACAAAGTAACAAAGCACAAAGTGCTGAGCATAATTATAATAATAATTTTGTGTGATCAAAGTAACTTAAGTTTAGTGGTAGGGGATGAACAATTTAAGGGCAACCATGCAATAGGAATAGCTACCTCTAATCGGGAAAATAACTTTGACACAAAAGCATGCATACATACAATTTGTAAACAAAGTATTAGACTTTAAAAGTAATAGGATTATTATGATCAAACTGCTTGCCTTTACTTGCTGGTACTCTGGACATTCTCAAGACCATTGCGATTGCACTCCCGAATCATCGTCATCTGACGAAAAGAAATGACAAAGCAAAAGCATTGAATAAACACCAGAATTCCAAAAAGTCTTTAAAAATTTACAAAACTAATATAGAAGAAAGATATTGATTTTAGAGAAATTTTAGAGATAGAAATTATTTCATTTAGAGTTGAATTGAATTAGTTATGAATTACTGAATTTGTTATTATGGCAAGGTCTACTGTTGACCACTAAAACTTACTGCCATTAAGTCCATTGTCAAACAACAAAGTTGTTTTTAGATAATCTCTAATTATCTAGATTACACATCTTATATTATTTATTAATCCTTAACTATTTAAATTACTAACTTGGCTATCATCTTAGACTAAGTGGTTTCCTAGTAGTGCTCACACACCTTCAACAGTAGGCTATTCTGAATTGAAAAGCTATTATCAGATTTTTCTTTAAACCTAACTTCCAAATGCTAATTTTAATTGAGTGGCCTAAAAGCAGAGTACATCACTAGCACTACTATTCCCTCTACTGTACAAACAACCTACAAAACAATACATCTTCTGAACACAGGACTTCCTTCAAAATTCAACTCTGAAATTTGCTTATTCAGATGAGTGACCTAATTGACAAAACTGACTTTAGCTTACTGAAATTTATAACTTGGCTAAGTTTGTGTGGATCTTCGCTGCTACTAAAGTGAAGAACTTCTATTTGTTCTTCTAATCAGTTGGTTGTGAGAGACTACCAAGTAATGCCAATTTCTATGTAAGTTCTGGACTTTGCTAACAATATGAGGTCTGAAATTTTAAAATCTTCAGCAGCTATTGATCCTGTTTACTGTTCTGTTAAGATTTTTCTATTACATTAGTTCTTTGCCTAATCAAATCATTCTTTGACTGACTTATCCACTAACACTCTTCTCTTCTCTGTTGGTGTTTCAGAAGTTTTCTCATCCCCAAGGATTTTTAGATTTGGTTGTTACTAACAGATACATGCCAACTAACCAAAAGAATTAGGGCAACTACTGCATTAACATGATCATCAATCTAATGACAACTCAAGGAATTCAGGTTACTTCTTATTTTCCTACAACAGCAAAAGATGACTGAGCAAAAATGTTATAAGCTAATCTTCTTTCACAATTTAAACATCAATGTGTTTATAGATTACTAGACTAAATGATAGCCCCAAAGTTTGAGAACAACATTTGATTAGCTTTACACAAGGGTTCTATTTTTAGTCAAAGAGATGAAGCATTTTCAGAGAATGAGCCAGAGGAACGAGAATGAGACGAGGATAGCTCATTTGTCTCGGTTCATAGCTCGAGCGATGCCCGTCTTAGATGAGGATGCATCGTGGCGGTCATCGCGTCAAAATGGAACCGTGAAGCTGAGGAGGCCCCGAGGGTGGTGGAGGCACAACCGGAGCTGGTCGGTGGCGATCAGGAGCTGACAAGCGGCGGTCGGACCTGGAGAAGGAGAGGTGTGGCGGTGCACGGGTGAGGGAGGAGGGAAATTAGGAAGAGCGCAAGCACCGAGAGAGCAAGGGGATATTACCGAGGTGAACGGAGGGAGCCAGGACGGCCGGAGGCGTGCTAGCGGTGGAAGCTCATGGCGGCGCGATGATGGTGTCATGGGGGAGGTGGCCGGGTGGCGGAGAGCTCCCATGGGGGGTTGAGGGAAGACGAGTACACCGATGCGATGCTCCGTGTGCGATGAATCACCCCGGGGCTGGTGCGACGGTTCAGGCGGGGCGTTAGGCCGGGGTCGATGAAGAATCACTTGGCGGCGTGCCCTGAGAATGAATCAACAAATTAGTTGAGGGGAATCTCTACATGGGTACTAAAATATGAGTGACGCAAGGTGGCTCACGCAAATCAACGGCCCGACGGAGGTGGGGGTCTTGTCTGGCGCGGGCTGGGGTCGAGGGAGACGGAGCCGACGCGGTGCTCCGGTGGCACCATGGGCAGGGAGGCGCAGGGGGAGAGCGAGCGGCGCTGAGGGGCGGGCCAGAAGGCGGCAGCGGCGATGGAGCCATCGGGGCCGGTCGGGTTGAGCGAAGGGAGCAGCTGAGCTGGGCACGGGCCAACCAAAGGAGGAGCTGCGCGGGAGCACCAGGGGGCGGCGCCATTCGCCGGACCAGGGGGGAGGCGAGCTCAGCAGTGGAGTTGAAGGGGCCAGCTCTAGGCTCTCGGTTTGGTGCTCTGGAGGAAAGAAGAATGGGGATGGAGAGGTGGCCGGGGTAAAAGGAGGTCAGGTGAGCTCCAAGCGACCCTTAAAAAGGTGGAATGGGCGGAAGACTCGATGGTGGTAGCGATGGCATCGACGGCCGGATGCGACAACGGCATGGGCTTCGGTCGAGCGTGACTCGAGATGGCGATGGCGACGCGAGTGACGCGAGGGGGGGCGTGCTGGGCGACACAACCGCGTGGGCGAAATCGAAGGTGAAACCATGGGCGGGCTTGGCAAAACCGAAGGCGAGCTAGGGTGTCGTTTTCCGTGGGCGCATGCGTTGACGGCTGTGGCAGGGGGAGGGGCGAGCCAAGCGGAGCTGGTTGGGCTGAGCCAAGGCGACCAAGCTCGGTCGGTCCAAAAATTTTGGCTCGGTTGGTCCGAAAGGTTGATTGACCGGGGGAACAGTGACGCCTGATTATTGTGAAAAAGCTGAGAGCTTAGGTGAATTTTTGGAGGGAGATGATTAGCTCCAAAAATTCAAGAAAATTTTTGGGCAGGCAGAGAACCTTTGAATATTATGGTGTAAAATTTCTAGGGTTTTTCATGTGTTATATTTTCTCTCTAGAATTATTTTAATGTCTTGTTTTTATTGGTTTGATTTTTGATTTACTTACCTTGACTGATGTTTTAAAATAGTAATTTAATTCTAAAATTTATGAAACCTTTATGGTAAATCTATAAGTTGTTACAGAGCCTAGGAAAATATTTCCAGACACTGTTCACAAGATCTGCTTGCATTTTAAAATCAAATTCAAATCGAACACGCAAATAAGATAAGGCACCGAACAACTCCCAAAATTTCTAGAAAAATTACAAACAAGCAAATCAGATAAGTTTGAATCCATATAAAATATTCCCTACTATGGGTATAAGCATATTTTCAAACTAAAGGATAGTTCGTATTTCTGAGATAAAGAAAGTATAGTTTCAAGTTTGAAATTACGAATGCTTTTGAAATTACCTCAGGCATTCTAGGAGCCTATGAGGTTTTACTGTTCTTAAGTTGAATTCCA
The DNA here is from genome assembly GCA_036346405.1 of Phyllostachys edulis. Lineage (NCBI taxonomy): Eukaryota > Viridiplantae > Streptophyta > Magnoliopsida > Poales > Poaceae > Phyllostachys > Phyllostachys edulis. The sequence goes on along the minus strand of CM070551.1, from coordinate 74,850,697 downwards.
AAATAGCATTCCCACACCTGGAATCTTTTTAGTCTTGCTTCAATTTCAAATTAGGCTTTTGAATGGGAGAAGGCGTATTGGATTACTAGGTTTCAGATCTAGTCTTCAAAATCAAAGGACTTTCAACATAGGGTTTTATGCCCTACTCTGAACTAAGTTTTCAATTTTTTTTTACAAACATTTATTTTTGTTTTAGAAATTTCATTTCTAGGTTTTGGAAAACCAGGTTGTAATCTATTTGCTTTGCAACAAAAAGTTTTAAAAAGGTCCAAAATTTTGTAAATGCATAGTAGCTGCTTAGCTAATCCAACTTAGGGATTTTGGGCTGTTACAAAGACTACGAAAGTCAGTTGGAAAGGAAGATGGCAATTCAAAGGCTGCAAGGTAGCTTTCAATAGAAGTCGGCAGTTCATAGCAGCTCGTCTTTCCGACCACCAGTAGCCTTGACTCAGAGAACTCTAGATCTAGCCCCACGTCCCAACAGGATTGGTTTCCGCACTCTTCACCCCGTCGGGCAACTGCAGTAGTCAACCCAGCAGGTCTCCTTCACTGCTTTAACTATGGAGAAAAAGGACACTTTGCCAACAAGTAGCCCCAACGCCAGAGCACTGTCACGAAGTTCAACCTGGGAGCCACGCCAACTCAAGGCCAGGCATCGAATCGAATTAAGAGTCATCAGACTTCGCAAGTCTCGAGGTCTGCCCTAACATAGAACTATGGTCGTGTGAACCATATCACAGCGAAGGAGGCCCAAGAAGCCCCAGGAGTGCTAATGGGTATGTTCCCTGTCAATTCAGTACCCGCACAAGTTTTGTTTGATTCTGAAGCTTCGCACTCTTTTATTTCGAGAACGTTTGTTGAGAGGCATAAGTTGCCGACCTATAAGCTAAAGAAACCCATGGTGCTTAGTTCACCCGGGGGACCCTTATTTGCTACCTCAGTTAGTCCCAGGGTAGAGATTGCTTTAGAGAATTCTGGTTCCTAGCAAACCTTCTAGTGTTAGAATCCCAAACTCTAAACATCATCTGAGGGATGGATTGGTTGGCCGAGTACCAAGGAGTGATAGATTGTGCCAACAGAGTGGTCATACTCATTAAAGACCCAGAAACCACAATAAGGGTGGGTGTGGACCGTTCCTTTCCTATGGAACGAGCAGTCCACCACCTTGAGGAGTTTTCCCTTTTTACCACGCTTGTAGTCCAAGCTTACCCAAGGGTGTTCATAGAAGAGTTGCCTGGTATGCCACTAGATAGAGGTGTTGAATTTGTGATCAACTTAAGACCAAGGACAGCCCCAATTGCCAACAGACCATATCGGATGGCAGTCGGTGAACTCGAAGAGCTGAAGACTTAGATTGAGGACATGAAAGAAAAAGGATTTGTACGACCTAGTTCTTCTCTCTAGGGTTCACTAGTGCTCTTTGTAAGGAAGAAGGATATCACCACCAGATTGTGTATAGATTACCGAGTGCTCAAAGATGTGACCATCAAAAACAAGTATCCATTGCCCCACATCGATGACCTGTTCGACTAGTTGTCGGGAGCATCAGTCTTCTCCAAAATAGACCTAAGGTCAGGATACCATCAGCTCAAGATCAAGAAAGAGGACATCCCTAAAATGACTTTTACCACTCGGTATGGCCTGTTTGAGTTCATGGTTATGTCATTTGCCTTGGCCAATGCGCCAGCCAACTTCATGAACCTCGTGAACAAAGTATTTATGGAATACTGAGACAAGTTTGTGGTCGTATTCATAGATGACATCTTGATATAATCAAAGACCAATGAAGAGCATGCTAGACATCTACATTTAGTCTTAGGAAAGCTTAAAGAGCACCAGCTTTGTGCCAAGTACAGCAAATGTGAATTTTGGCTTCAAGAGATTAGCTTCCTCAACCACATTGTATCTGTTGAAGGAGTAGTAGTCGATCCATATAAAGTAGAAGTTGTAATGGAAGTAGCCTACCTCGATAACTGAAGTGCGTAGTTTTCTTGGTTTAGCTAGATACCACAGACGCTTCATTGAAGGATTCTGTAAACTCTCCAAACCGATGACCCATCTGCTCAAAAAAGGAGAAGTATGAATGGACAGAAGCCTATGAAAAGAGTTTCCAAGAATTGAAGAAAAGGTTAACCTCTGCACCAGTGTTGACCTTACCAAATATACACCAGGACTTTGAAGTCTATTGTGATGCTTAGCACCAAGGTCTTGGCTGTGTACTGATGCAAGGTGGACAAGTCATAGCTTATGCATCCAGACAACTCCGTCCTCATGAAGACAACTATCAAACTCATGACCTTGAGTTAGTATCAATAGTGCATGCCCTAAAGATTTAGCAGCATTACTTGATTGAAAATCATTGTGATATATACACAGACCACAAGAGTCTCAAGTATATTTTCACCTTGTCAAACCTCAACCTCCGACAAAGAAGATGGTCAGAGTTGATTAAGGATTACAATTTGGATGTCCATTATCATCATTTAAAGAATGTGGGCATGAGTGAAGGCCGACAGGTGTTACACTCTGCTATACTAGTATATGTAGACGTGAAGTGGAGACATGTGCGTAATTTGCATTGCATTCATCACATTTGAATATGTAATTGGAATATTGAGAATGAGTTGTCATTGATATGATATTTCGTATGTCATTTATTTGTACTTGCTAAGTCTTGGACTCACGCTTGTTTATTTGATGTTTTAGGTGGTGTTGATGACAACATACTTTGGGAAGAAAGTAGAAGATGGAACTTTTGCACTTGTGTAGCACTTCACTCCACTTCATGATTCATTCATTATTTGACTTGTAATATTTGAATAAGTTGTGGTTCCCTTAGTTTCTCATGGCTGATATTATTGCTAGTCGTTGTTTTCCCTTAAATGAAATTTATCGATAATGCCATTGATAATTATTTAGATCGAATTATAATTGAATTACGTTTAACCGTCTTGCTGAAATTTATGAATTTTCTCATTGTTGAATGTTTAATCGTGACGCCTAGAAGACAGTATTACTTGAGTATGATGTAGAAATTCTAGTGATATTTAGTGATAGCAGTTGTAGGTGATATCTTGGCTTTTGCTAAGCCAGGGTGTTATAGTTAGTATCAGAGCGGGCTTTAGATCCGTGGTGAATAAATAAACAACTTAGGTAACTTATTTTGCTAAAATTTGCTTTAGGATTAGTATGATTAAGCAAAATTTGTTAATGGTTAAATAACTTAAAACTTGACATACTCGTGGATAGTTTTATGGGATGAGTCAATCATTGCATTTACGCATCCGTTATAGCTAACTCAAACAATATATTTCACACATCCTAAATTAAGCAAGTGGTACTGGGATAAATTCAAGAATAACCTCATGATTTAGGATATAGCTAACTACACATCACAAAAATAGCGACATAGCAAAATAAGCATGCAAGCAATTATTATTGCACTAACTTAACAAAACTAGGATCAAATATGATACAAAATAAAGTTCAAATGATGCTTGCCTTGCTGGTAGCTTAGCTGCTCACTCTCAGTAGCGTAGGAGTCAATATCCATTTCTCTAGAATCTAGAGAAATAATGATATCGATAAACACCGAGAAATACTTCAAAAATCGAATTGCTAAAAAATGCATGATTTTTCTACAGTGGCTAGTACATGATTTTAGATGAAAACAAGTGAAAGATTTATTCCAATTGGAGTTAGCGTGTGAGAGTTATGGCTATTTGAAAATCAAATTTCAATAGGTTTAAGTTCAAGAAATTTAATTATTTGGCCAAAATTTGCATAATAGTAGGGGATACAAGGATTATATAGATAATTAGAGAATATTTCTATAAGTCCAAAACATTTGGGTTTAAGTCATTTGGAGTTTTCAAGGATTTTATGCATTTTCCAAGTTAATAGTCTTTTCCTATTGTAAAAATAATAGGTTTATGAATCACTCTTGAAAATAATAATTTCTACTATAGAGAAAAGTTTGAAACCAATTTCATAATAAATTCCATCCAAAATAAAAATTATCACAATTAGTTTCATCCATTTTGGAGTCGAGGAGAATTAGTTATATATTTTTAAAGTTATTCACATTTTCAGTGTGCGGATTAATACAATTTGGATTTTATAAAGCATTTGTTCCTTTTCTTACCGAGGACTACACTAGCTGCAGTCACTAACCCTAGGGGCCCAGCACAGTACCGCTCACAAACTATTTACTGAGACAAATGTGCGCTGACAAGTGGGTCCGCTAAGTCAGTGAAACACTTCGATGCGTGCGCGCGCGTGAATGTTCAGACCATGCTCATGGGCTGTTGGATTAAGATCCAACGATCCACAATTGTGGTGCATTCGGACGGTCCGAACAGCCCAATTGATCCTGATCGTTCCTTTCACATTGCACGGTCCATATTCGTGGCGCGTTCGGACGGTCCGAACGGACCAAATGATCCTAATCGTTCAAATTGCATCGGACGGTCCAAATTCGTGGCGTGTTCAGATGGTCCGAACGACCCACTTAATCTGGACGGTCACTTTTCAATCGAACGGTTCAAAATGGTCCTAGTGTTTGTTGGGCTGTGCACAACTACAAGGTGCGGGGCTTAAGGTTTGGGTCCACAAGTCAGCCACTCATGGTGTTAAATAAACGTGTGGATTTCTAAGGAAGGGGCCCGCATGTAAGTGACTAACTAGTGCAGTTAAGACAATTATTAAATGCTAATCATCACGCTACAGTGCTTGTCCAAATACGACAACGGGGAGTTTGCCCCGCGCGTTTCACTAGTGGCTCGCCGGCGCTACGCGCCACGGTGGCGTGAGCTAAAGGCAGGGTTAGATGCGCAATAGTGTTGCACACCTAATGGGAGTGATTACAACCTCTGAGATGGCCCTCACCAGTGGCTAGCCGGAGTTGAGCAATGGCGTGCAACACAGCAAACAAGCTAAATGTGATAAAGCTCCACAGCGGTTCAGATAAGCGAGTGCCCAAGCTTCTAAGGACTATTACTGAGCTACCTGAGCAAAGAGGAAGCTTGGGGAAGCTTGGAGTGAGTTGAAGCAGCGACGGCATCGGAGAAGATAACGGCGACGATGCGGCTCTAAGTGTAGAGAAGGTCCTGAGCAAAACCAAGACCAGTGAATGCTTGGAGAAGTTTAAAGACCTTATGAGCAAACTATAGGAACAAATAATCGGACAATGGCTTACCGAAACAAGTGGGAGATGAAAAGTTGCTTATACGGCTGAAAATGGTCCAAGCTTCAATTCACCTCAATCTTGTCGTGCATTACCCAAATTAACTTAGGGTTTTTCAATCTCATGCTAAAAGACACGAGATGACACAAAAGACTTAGGATAATACCGACTGGAGGTGAAGTTGACACAATGGTGTCACTCGAGTGCGTGCTCTAGAGCTCTAGAGAGCACGAAGATGGTCCAGATGCTACAAGCAAAAATGGACATAGGGTGGATCAAAGAATTGAAAGGTACGACCCGGTGCAAGCTTACCGAAGTAGAGAACGAAAACGCATGCCCTTTTCCTCAGCCACCGAGAGGAAAAGTGAGTAAAAACTAGGGTTTGAGGGTTACTTATGGTCGTGAACGTGACGGAGTAGAGGCAGCGTCAAACGAAGGAGCTCTAGGATAGGTCGCCATGGGCGGTGCGGTTACGGCAGTGACAGAGCAACACAGGAGCTCACGCCCACGTGGCGTTGAATTCCTGAGTGAGCTGACGGGAGGTTGAAGAAGGCACTAGCAGCGTGGGCCCGCCGTGTCAGCGATTCAAAGCAGCGCGGTTTCACACATAACGCCTGAACCACTTTCGTGAGTCATTAGATCAAAATCCAACGATCCATAATGGTGGCACATTCGGATGGTCCGAACGACCCAATTGATTTGAATCGTTCACTTTCAATTGGACGGTCGAAATGCGTGGCGTGTTCCGACGGTCCGAACGGCCCACTAGATCTGAGCTGTTGATTTTACATCGAATGCCCCAGATGCACTCGGATTATTGCGATCGCGGAGGTGCATTTAGTTGACTCACTTGAGTCAAGTGGCTCGGTGCAGCAGAGCCCAAGAAATAGTGCTGGCTAGGATTGAGCCTAGGTTTGACTGAGATTTAAAGCTAGATCCCCAACTTTGACCAGAGGTTAAGAAATAGGAATAAAATTCCTAAAAATATGAAATAAATCAGAGGTGTTCCTGGGATGACCTAGTACCCATATAAAATTTGAAACCCCTCGATTCATTTCATATTTTTAGCAGTTTAAATCCACAACCGAAAATGGTTATTGGATTGAGTTGAAATTTTTAGGGTTTGAAACTAACCCCAATAATGTGGGGAAAATTATCTTAAATCAAGATAATTATTCTAGTATTTTAATAAATTCATTCCAGAGGAACTTCAGTAGCATTTATTTCAGTTCTTTTTTGAAGTTTACTTCTTTAAGTGTGGGTTCAAGACTTGCAGAAGATTTTCCAAGTGCAGTATCTAATGAAATGCTTGAAAACAATGATGCATACTCATGAGATGCAAGGTAAACCTCTTTATTAACTTGAGGATGCGACAAACCACCCCCCTTACAAAAGATATCGTCCCCGAGATCTAGGTAGGTCGGAAGATGGATAGGAAGGTCCTAAAGGAAATACAACATCTATTTTTTTTAATTTCCTTCAAAGATAGTGCTAATATATCTTACAAGGTTACAAAGAATGGTTATCACATTTTCCTTACCATTGCTTTGTTTACCTTGCCTTTCTTGATTCGAAGGCACTTCAAGGAAAAAGATCTGGATAATCTTGTCGCAAATGATCTTCACGTTCCCAAGTAGCCTCATCTTCAATATGGTTACTCCACTAAACTTTGAGGAACTTGATGTTGCGATTTCTCGTCTTGTGCTCCGTTTCTTCAAGAATGCGAATCGGGTGCTCCCGATAAGAAAGATCAGGTTGCAAGTCGAGTTCTTCAAATTTAGTTGCTTCAGTTGGAACGTGAAGGCACTTCTTCAGTTGCGAAACATGGAACACATCATGCACATCTGAAAGTGATGGTGGCAATTCCAATTGATAGGCCACCGATCCCAACTTCGCTATAATTCGGAATGGTCCGATGTAGCGAGGTGCCAACTTGCCTTTGACTTGGAAACAATGCATTCCTTTCATCGGAGAGACTTTAAGATAAATGTGATCATCCGCCTCAAAGCTCAACTCGTGACGACGATGGTCGGCATATGACTTCTAACGAGATTGAGCTGTCCGAAGTCGCTCACGGATGATACGAAGTTGCTCTTCGGCATCCTCCACCAAGGTTGGACCATAGAATGGTCTCTTCCTAGCTTCGGACCAATTCAAAGGTGTCCTACATGCTCTTCCATACGATGCCTCAATGGGTGACATTTGTATGCTCGATTGGAAGCTGTTGTTGTAGGAGAACTCTGCAAACGGTAAGCACTTTTCCCAATGCTTTCTATAGGATAGCACACAAGCTCGGAGAAGGTCTTCCAAAACTTGGTTTACTCTTTCAGTTGTCCATCCGTTTGTGGGTGATAAGCGAAATTGAATGATAGGTTGGTCCCCATTGCTTTATGCAAGCATTTCCAGAAATGAGAGGTAAACTGAGGACTTCTATCTGAAACTATTACTTTTGGCACACCATGGAGACAGACGACCCTCACGATATAAAGCTTGGCAAGCTTGTCCCCGGTGTAGGTAGTCTTGATAGGGATGAAATGGGCGACTTTTGTCAAACGATCGACAATCACCCATATAGAATCCGATCCAGATTGAGTCCTTGGAAGTCCAGTGATGAAGTCCATACTGATTTCCTGCCACTTCCATTTTGGAATGGGCAAGGGTTGGAGAGTGCCTGCTGGTCTTAAATGCTCTGCCTTGACTCTCTAGCATACGTCGCACTCAACAACATATTGCGTGATCTACCGCTTCATTTGGCTCCACCATACTCTCTTTTTCAGGTCTTAATACATCTTGGTGCTTTTGGGGTGAATCGAGAATTTAGAGTTGTGAGCTTCCTTGAGGATCAACTACCTCAAGTTATGATCATGAGGCACCACCAAACGGTTTTCGAACCATAGGGTGCCCTGTGCATCTTCGGTGAAACATTTGGCTTCACCTTGTTTCAATTTCTCCCGAATCTGCGCGACTTCCATGTCGGTCTTCTGGGCTTCTTTGATCTGGTCCTCAAGTGTAAAATTCACACTAAGGGCAACAAGAGACCCTTCTTCAATTATCTCTGATAAACAGTTGCATTGAGATTTTCTGCTCAAGGCATCGGCTACCACATTGGCTTTCCCTGGATGACAATGGAGTCCCAAATCATAATCTTTGATCAACTCGAGCCATCTTCTTAGCTTCAAGTTTAGATCAGCTTGGGTGAAGATATATTTGAGACTCTTATAGTCGGTGTAGATCTCGCAACGATTACCGATGAGGTAATGCCGCTAGATCTTAAAAGCATGAACTACGACTGCAAGTTCCAAGTCATGTGTGGCGTAATTCACTTCATGAGGTCTCAATTGCCTCGATGAATATGCCACAACTCAGACCTCTTGCGCGCATGAGCACACAACCGAGCCCATGGCGAGATGCATCGCAGTATATATCGAAGTTTTTGTGAATATCAGGTAGGATGAGCACTAGAGCTTTAGTCAGACATTCTTATAAGACCTAAAAGCTATTCTCACACTCCGCTAACCATTCGAACTTCTTTAGTTTCTTTAGAAGTTGGGTCATTGGCCTCGTAATTTTTGAGAAATTCTGGATGAATCTACGGTAATAACCCACAAGTCCAAGAAAACTGTGAATGTCAGTGAAGCTCTTGGGTTGTTTCCAATTAAGGACATCTTGAAATTTGCTTGGATCAATAGTGATGCCACCTTTGGATAGAACATGACCCAAGAAACTAACTTCATGAAGTCAGAACTCGCATTTACTGAACTTGGCATAAAGTTGATGTTGACGAAGCTTCTCTAACACAAGTCGTGAGTGACGCTCATGTTCTTCATCCGACTTGTAGTAGATAAGGATGTCATCAATTAATACCACAACAAACTGATCCAAATACTCCATGAAAACCGAATTCATAAGGTTCATGAAGTAAGCCGAAGCATTGGTTAAGCCAAAGGACATAACGGTATACTCGTACAAACCGTACCAAGTAGAGAATGCAGTCTTCGGTATGTCTTCAGCTCTAACCTTGATCTGATGATAGCCCAATCATAAATCAATCTTGGAGAATAGTTGGGCTCCATTCGACTGATCAAACAAATCATCAATCCGCGGAAGTGGATACTTGTTCTTGACGGTGACTTCGTTCAACAGACGGTAGTCAACACACATCCGCAAACTCTTGTCCTTCTTCTTGACAAAGATGGCCAGGCATCCCAAAAGTGAGGAGCTCGGCTGAATAAAACCCTTATCTTGGAGTTCATTGAGTTGCTTTTTCAATTCTACCAACTCATTTGGAGGCATTCGGTACGACCGTTTTGAAATTGGCGCAGTACTGGGTGCAAGTTCAATGATGAACTCAACCTCTCTATCAGGGGGCATGCCTGGAAGTTCTTCAGGGAATACATCTGGATACTCGCATACCACTGGTACTTTCTCCAATTCAAGGGAGGTACTAGCTTCTAAGGCATAGAGATGAGATTTGCCCACTAAAGGTGCAAAAACGACTTGATTGTCGTCTTCGCTTGTGACCGAAATGGACCGCTGAGCACAATCGATTTGCCCCTAATTTTTGGACAACCAATCCATCTCGAAAATCACATTAATACCCACTGAAGTTATAACTATTAAGTTTGCCAAAAACTTAATCCCTTGAATTTCCACTTTTACATCCCGGCAGACTTGATTAGTTTGGAAAACCAATCCCAGCGACTAAATTTGATAAGGTGGCTGAAGTGTATGCATGTCAATTTGATGGTGTACAGCAAAAGACTTCTTGATGAATGTATGAGATGCTCCTGAATCAAATAAGATAGTAGCTACAAAAGAATTTACAAGAAGAGTACCCAAAACGACGTCGGGTGCGTCGTTCGCCTCCTCGGTAGTCACGTGGTTCACTTGGCCATGTGTGGGGACTTGAGGTGGAGTAGATGCTGCTCTTGGAGGTGGTGAGGGTCTTGCCGGAGCTGGTGGTGGTGTTGGAGCTTGATAAGTCCGGGGCATTCCACGCTTTCTCGCAAGGCACTAATGCGCATAGTGGCCAGGGCGACCACAATGTAGCAAGTGACGTTGGCCTTGAACGAGTTGCTATTTTGGGAGCTTTGGCCCCGCATGCGCTGTGCCTCTGGTGGAGAAGGTCATGGAACCGATGTGGGAGACCTCGGTGACACCGAAGCTTGGGCACGAGGTGCCGGGGGCGGTTCGGTGCGCGGACGAGGGAAATCGCCACTTGCTGATAGTCGGGCGGCTTTCTTCCACTTCCTGGACTCCTCCAAAGCTACACTTGTGTTCCACCATGATGGCTTTGTTGACCATGTGCTGAAATTTTTTGAAGTCATGCACAGCAAGAGCTAGCTGCATCTCTTCTGTCAGGCCATTGATGAACCGGCTCTGACGACGGGCATTAGTATAGACGTCATTAGGAGCATAACGAGCCAAGGAGTTGAACTCGTGTAGATACTTTGTGACGGTCTTCCTTCCTTGTTTGAGGGCAAGGAACTGCTGCTGCTTGATGACCATCACACCATCAGGAACATGAGCTTCGCGGAAAGCTTCTTTGAACTCATTCCATGTGGGAAGGTCTCCATGCAGTTGCATGGCGGAAAAGTTTTCCCACCATGCACTCACAGCGCATTCCAGCTGGTAGCTGGTGAATAGGACCCTCTCAGTGCCAGTGCACTAAGTAATCGCCAGCTTCTTCTCAATAGTTTTGAGCCAATCTTCGGCCTCCATAGGATTCTCCGTGCCGGAGAAAGTTGGGGGATGGGTCCGTTGAAAATCAGCAAGTCCTCCCTAAGCTCTTGACCCCGATGGTCCAGGTGCCAGAGAAGTGTTTCGGGCAATGGCCTCGAGAATTCGCATTTGGTCCATGCGGTTTCTCTCAATTTGGGCCAACACCTCCGCCATAGAGGGCGGTGGTGGAAGCAATCCCTCTGGTGGACCGTCATGTTGGGGTTACCTTTGGGAAGGCTCACCAGCTTCCCCCCGTGCGTAGAGCTCATCCAATGCAACTGGGCGAGTACGCGGGGGTGGTGACCCTTCTTGCTGCTGAGCCCTCGACCTAGTGTTAGGCCCTGTCATCCTTTTGTCACATGGATGATTAGATAAAAGACGAATGATACACTCAAACAAGTGTGAAAGGGTTAAGTGGATAGCAAGGATACTAACTTAAACTAGTATGCACATCGCGATGAAATGCACCACAAGTTAACACCAAAGAAGACACAAAGGCATAACGGCCAACACTAAAATCCATTAAAGCAGTACATAGTTTTCCGGTTACAATTACATCCTTATAGGCCCGTAGGCGAAGAGTAATTGCCCGAAACCAAAAGTGCTTGCAAATAGACAACAAGGGTTCATCAACTTCTACCCTATTACATAATCTAAGGATACATGCTTGCTAGACACATGCCCGAATAGCAAGCCCGCTATGCTAACATCTATTGATTTTCCCAATCAAAGTTCACCAGGAACTTGTCCAGAAGATGATATCCCAGTGATCCCGTGTCATCGGGGTACTTAGGATTAGTGAGGCACCTAGGTGACCACTCATCAATCACCTGATTCTCCACTTCAGGGAGCTGAAACTCAGGTGGTGCAGACACATACGGGGAAACCTCATTTGCACCATATACAACATGACGGCCAATGAGCCCCATGTTGTACAAGTGCAGAAGACCCCCTTATGCCGCTATGAGATGGTGTCGGGTCTCGTACAGCTCCCGTATGGTGCAATGGTGAATTTGGTTCATGATGCGAACCAACCTCGCCAGTTGCCTCACGTAGGGATCTTCCCCGAATTAAATCCCGGCAAAAATGTCCACGTCTGCGCCATGTGCCTGCATAGGAAAATGGTCATTTGATGGCTGAGACAACTCTGTTAAGTCATAACGAAGATGACTCATAGCCATACGGGCCACTTCCTGCAACGCCATGGCCTCAGAAGTGCCACGTGCCTAAAGACAGTACAAAATGCTTCCCGTAACTTGTCTTGGAATGATGTGGATCATCGCCTCATAATCTTCCATTCTTGGCCCTCTGTCTCGTCGGTAGATGGAGTAGGTCGGCTGATATGTGAAGTTCGCTCTCCACATCATGTCTCTCAGTAACGCCGGATATCCATCCATATTTTCTGCGTAGGTTTCCTAGACAAAGTACTGGTGATTCATCTAAGGACAAGAAGGGCAAGATGAGTTAGTTTTGTAAATTGAAACCAGAATAAGGTGAGAAGTGATACTAAGATGGATGAGGAATAAAAGATATCCTATCTTAACTTTCTGAAATAATTTTGATAACTCAAAAATAATTTTTGACCAAGGGACTTGCTAAACTTAATGCTCGTGCTATTTCTAAGCTACAGTCAGTATGGCTTTGATACCCACGCTGTGTGGACCCCCGGGTTAGTTTCGTAAGACCAAGGCATTCCTGACCTTATGGAGCTAACTCTAGGTCTCCCGTGTGAATGGATTCCAGCTTAACTCCATCTAAGCGAGAGGCTTGACCGAAACTAGAGCCCTAACGATCATGAGCGCTGCACCTCTACGAGCACTACATGATAATCGGTTCTCCAACAGTCCAAGCACTACATTTAGTGAGTTAAATTGGAAGCCATGGACAGCGAGCATGATATCATGTTGGCTCCCAAGATCAGCGACCAACATGCCCCAAACTCACATATAGCATTGATCACATACATACAACAATCATACATTCATAGTTCCAAAAGACACACAACATAATAGTTCAAGTCTACGACTATTACAAATGGCACGATCGGCCAGAATCAAAGAGATCATAAAGTAGCAGCGGAAGTAAAATAATTAAACCAAAAGGGCCAGCATGGTATGCCCAATACCCATCGGCAACCGACTGGGAGTTAAATAATAGCACTACTAGTTAGCGTCTCCTAAATCGGTGCTAACGAGCTCATCGGGCTCACAGTCTTCCTCACCTGAAATTACAGCAACCGGATTGAGTACAAAGTTGTACTCGCAAGTCTTACACAAATAAAAATTAGTTATGCATAGAGGTTATTCCAAAGGATGGCTAATATTGGCTTAGTTTTGCGAAAAGACGCAACAATTTTAACAACCTACACATACTAGTCTTTCAATTGCCATTTTGTAAATAGATTTGAAGTAGAAGTAACGTATGTGAATAAATAATAAATTGAATAACAAATGAAACAAACAAACAGCAAAGTGGCTAACCACTTTGGTACAACAAAATTTCATGAACATCCCATTCATGCCGAACCAAAAGTACCCACAATTTGAATACATAGTCTAATAATAGTAACTCCCAAACTAAAGCGGTTGTCCATAACCGTGGACACGGCTATTTGAATAGATTTATCTCTGTAGAGTTGTACTACTTTACCCACATGACTCGATTAGCCTGTAAGCCACCGGATTGAACACACTTCCTTTGGTGTGTCGGCCAGGGAGAATCGAGATATGGTCATTTTTATTAAGAATACCCTATTGAGCTAAGTCCCCCATGTGAGATGGTTCCTTTCCTAGTACAAACGTCTGATAGCACTTGCTAGGGGGCTCACAAGTTGTATTGGAAACACCGATGCAATGTACATAAAGAAAAATGGTGTATCTCTTGCACTCTATAGAAAAATTACATCGGCTCCTAAGGAACATAGGATTTTACGGTCTCTATATCCTTACACCACCATGAGACTTAACATAATAAAACATTCCCCCTACATAACCGTACAATACCCATATCCCACATGTGGTAGCATGAGTGTACTTGAATCAACGACGTTACCAAAGTTCGGTCCTTAATGGTCCGGACAAGACATCCACATACCCAATCTCGTGCACGAAGGCACCATCACTAGCCAACACTCGTCCAAACCCCAAAACCCATTTAAAATGACAAACTTTAATTTAGAAAACAGATGCGAAGATCTAGATCAAAAAGAGTATAAGAAGATGTATGTTTCCCAAAATTGTCGGGTTAATCCCGACAATCAAACTACTGTTCTAGATATGCATGGCTAAGCAAACTCAAACAATATATTTCACACATCCTAACTTAAGCATGTGGTACTGGGATAAATTCAAGAATAACCTCATGATTTAGGATATAGCTAACTACACATCACAATAATAGTGACATAGCAAAATAAGCATGCAAGCAATTATCATTGCACTAACTTAACAAAACTGGGATCAAATATGATGCAAAATAAAGTTGAAATGATGCTTGCCTTGCTGGTAGCTTAGCTGCTCACTCTCAGTAGCATAGGAGTCAATATCGATTTCTCCGGAATCTACAGAAATAACGATATCGATAAACACCGAGAAATACTTCAAAAATCAAATTGCTCAAAAATGCATGATTTTTCTGCAGTGGCTATTACATGATTTTATATGAAAGCAGGTGAAATATTTATTCCAATTGGAGTTAGTGTGTGAGAGTTACGGCTATTTGAAAATCAGATTTCAATAGGTTTAAGTTCAAGTAATTTAATTATTTGGCCAAAATTTGCAGAATAGTAGGGGATACAAGGATTATATAGATAATTAGGGAATATTTCTATAAGTCAAAAATATTTGGGTTTAACTCATTTGGAGTTTTCAAGGATTAGTTATGCATTTCCCATGTTAACAACCTTTTCCTATTGTAAAAATAATAGGTTTATGGATCACTCTCCAAAATAATAATTTTTGCTATAGAGAAAAGTTTGAAACCAATTTCATAATAAAGTTCATCCAAAATGAAAATTATCATAATTGGTTTCATCCATTTTGGATTTGAGGAGAATTACTTATGTATTTTTAAAGTTATTCACATTTTCAGTGTGCAGATTAATACGTTTTGAATTTTATAAAGCATTTGTTCCTTTTCTTCGAGGATCTGCGCTAGCTCGATCCTTGACGCGAGGGCCCAACCACATACCGCACCTAAACTATTTACTGAGTCAAATGTGCAATAACAAGTGGGTTCACTTCGTCAATGAAACACTTCGATGCGTGCGCACGCGTGAACGTTCGGACCATGCTCGTCGGCCATTGGATTAAGATCCAACGATCCACAATCGTGGCATGTTTAGATGGTCTGAATGGCCCAATTGATCCTGATCGTTCCTTTCGCATCGTACGGTCCATATTCGTGGCGCGTTCGGACGTTCCGAACGGCCCAATTGATCCTGATCGTTCAAATTGCACCAGACGGTCCAAATTCGTGGCGTGTTCGGATGGTCTGAATTGACCACTTAACCTATACGGTCGCTTTTCAATCAGATGGTTCGAAAGGTCCTAGTGTTTTTGGGCTGTGCACAACTACAAGGTGCGGGGCTTAAGGCTTGGGTCCACAAGTTAGCCACTCACGGTGTTAACTAAACGTGTGGATTTCTGAGGAAGGGGGCCGCATGTAAGTGACTAACTAGTGCGGTTAAGACAATTATTAAATGCTAATCATCACGCTACAGTGCTTGTCCAAATACGATGACGGGGAGTTTGCCCCGCGCGTTTCATTGGCAGCTCGCCAGCGCTACGTGCCACGGCGGCGTGAGCTAAAGGCAGGGTTAGATGCGCAATAGTGTTGCGCACCTGATGGATTGATTACAACCTCTGAGATGGCCCTCACCGGCGACTAGCTGGAGTTGAGCAATGGCGTGCAACACAGTAAACAAGCAAAATGCGATAAAACTCCGCAGCGGTTCAGATAAGCGGGTGCCTAAGCTTCTAAGGACTATTAGTGAGCTACCTGAGCAAAGAGGAAGCTTGGGGAAGCTTGGAGTGAGTTGAAGCAGCAACGACACTGGAGAAGACAATGGCAACAATGCGGCTCAATGTGTAGAGAAGGTCCTGGGCAAAACCAAGACCAGTGAATGCTTGGAGAAGTTTAAAGACCTTATGAGCAAACTATAGGAACAAATAATCGGACAATGGCTTATCGAAACAAGTAGGAGATGAAAAGTTGCTTATATAGCCGAAAATTGTCCAAGCTTCAATTCACCTCAATCCTGTCGTGCATTACCCAAATTAACTTAGGGTTTTTCAATCTCATGCTAAAAGACATGAAATGACGCAAAAGACCTAGGATAACACCCACTGGAGGTGAAGTTGACACAATGGTGTCACTCGAGTGCGTGCTCTAGAGCTCCAGAGAGCATGAAGATGGTCCAGATTCTACAAGCAACGAGAGAAGCTAGCATAAGCAAAAATGGACACGGGGTGCATCAAAGAATCGAAAGGTACCACCCGGTGAAAGCTTACCGAAGTAGAGAACGAAAATGCGTGCCCTTTTCCTCAGCCACTGAGAGGAAAAGTGAATAAAAACTAGGGTTTGAGGGTAACTTATGCTCATGAATGTGACGGAGTAGAGGCGTTGTCAAACGAAGAAGCTCTAGGATAGGTTGCCATGGACGGTGCTGTTACGGTGGTGACGGAGCAACGCAGGAGCTCGCGGCCATGTGGTGTTGAAGTCCTAAGTGAGCTAATGGGAGGTTGAAGAAGGCACTGACAGCGTGGGCTTGCCGTGTTAGCGATTCAAAGTGGCGCGGTCTCGCGCATAACGCCTGAACCACTTTCGTGAGCTGTTAGATCAAAATCCAACGATCCATAATTATGGCATGTTCGGATGGTTCGAACGACCCAATTGAACTGATTCGTTCACTTTCAATCGGATGGTCCAAATGCGTGGCACGTTCGGACGGTCCGAACGGCCCACTAGATCTGAGCCGTTGATTTTACATCGAACGGCCCAGATGCACTCAGATTCGACGCAGTGCGGAGGGTGCGTTTAGTTGACTCCGCCGAGTCAAGTGGCTCGGGTCTGGCTCGAGCCCAAGAAATAGTGCTGGCTAGGGTTGAGTCTAGGTTTGACTGAGATTTAAAGCTAGATCCACAACTTTGACCAGAGGTTAAAAATAGGAATAAAATTCCTATAAATATGAAATAAATCAGAGGTGTTCCTGGGATGACCTAGTACCTAGATAAAATTTGAAACCCCTCTGTTCATTTCATATTTTGAGCAGTTTAAATCCACAACAAAAAATGGTTATTAGATTGAGCTGAAATTTCTAGGGTTTGAAACTAACCCCAATAATTTGGGGAAATTATCTTAAATCAAGATAATTATTCTAGTATTTGAATAAATTCTTTCCAGAGGAACTTCAGTAGCATTTCTTTCAGTTTTGTTTTGAAGTTCACTTCTTTAAGTGTGGGTTCAAGACTTGCAGAAGATTTTCCTAGTGCAATATCTAATGAAATGCTTGAAAACAATGATGCATACTCATGAGATGCAAGGTAAACCTCTTTATTAACTTGAGGATGTGACAAGATATCAAAACGAGGCCGTTACAATGCCATGTCCTAACTATCAAACCAACCGAGGAACAGATCCCATGGTAGACTATTGGTCGCTTGAACCACAGGTGAACCTCGTTGTGTAAGTAAGTCCCTTGCGCACAACAGACCCTTAAGGGCAAGTAAGACGATACTTAACATGCCCCCACTAGATTGACAAGACCACAACAGTTGTCAATCTAATTGTGTTCTGATAACTAACACACAACAGACCGGTCCTTAATCAGCCGTATAGGGCTACACGAATCCGGGACAACCTTCCTTCATCACCCTATCACCCTTCCAAGTCCATCACTCAAAAACACTACCCAACAAGTCCGTAATAACCAGATTCAAAGATCTGGACATATTCCTCGAATTCAACATAATTCAATCCGCACATTCCTCAAATTTTATCAAGATTCAATTCAATCCATCGGTCAATGGACTAACTCCATCAACCGCTTTCGAATACAAATACTAGTGTGACTAAGCATCGTTCTACAAATCACTGAACAACCCATATAACATATAATCTTAATCATTCGAGGTAACAGGATAATCAAAATTCAAAGGAAGGCCAATGCAGCAAGTATGGCATATCTAAAGCTACCCATTTGACATACAAGTATTTGAAATTAAAGCAATGCATAGAATACTTGAAAATCAACATAAATACTTTTGAAACTAATAGGAATTCAACATGCATCAAAGGAGGGGATTGCTTGCCTCTGCTGGATAGTCAGGTGCTGTAGAGGTTCACTTGCGTATACACTCAAATCTTCGTAACTATCAAATGAACGCAAACATCGAATAAGAACGAAAAACGTCGAATGAAATCAAAAATTCAAATTCATCCAAGATGCATGAAATTTATACAGTAGGTAGATTATGATTTTAGATAAATTTAGAAACAAAAAAAATTGATTTGGAGTTTATACGCGAAAGTTATAGCCTAAACCATTTCTGCCGGAAGAGAAAATCCAACAATTTAGGCTTCGGTTGCTGGGTTTAATCTTGTTTTGGTTAGTTTTTATTTCCGTTTAGAAGCATGGTTCAGAGGGGAATCTAAGTAGAGAGATGTGTGTGTATGAGTTGGTTTCTTTTGGTTTCGAGTATTGTTCATTTTGAGTACTGCTCATCACTTTCGACTAAACGTGGTCAAAGGAGATTCGACTACATGAGTGATCGAACGGGAGTTTCAACTAAGTGTAGTCGAAGGAGGTTGGACTACACATGGGAGTTTCGACTACGTCGGTTATTGTTTATCAGTTCGACTACATCCTGTAACGGCAGCGCGGCGAAGTCTAGTGGCGGGGCTCTTCGGGCTCTCATGCCAAAATAGAACCCGGCGATGTTTGGAGCTAACCAAAGCACGCATGTGTGCATATGAGCTACTAGGAGCCCACCAGAGTAGAAAGGAAGGTCAGAAATGCACGGGGGATGGCCGGCGATGAAGACCAGTGGCGGCAATGATAGTGCTACCGTGGAGGGAACAACCTGAAGAAGGAGGAAAGGAAATGAAGGTAGGAGAAACACATGTGATGCTATGAGATGGTGCCAGAGAGAAGAATTGGAAAATGGAGCACCTCACTAGAGATAGGGAAGGAAGGTGTGGTTTTTGGCTGAAGGTGGTCGTACGTGGTTGTAGATGGTTGCAAGAGGTCGAAGGAGGTTAGAGATGGCAGCGATGAGCTTCATGAGGAGACGATGACTTGAGCTAAGAGGAGAGAAAAGAAAGGTAGGGTTAGCTTAAGTGAGATCAAAAGATGGTGTCATAGCAAAAGAATTGAAGAATGGCTCACCATGCCAGACATGGAGAAGAAAAAGGGGTCTTTAGTCAGAGTTTAAAGAAAACCCATACCCCACAAGATCCTGAAAAGATTAAGGGAAGTGTGTTGAGGGGAAATCATCCTCATACCCTAGAACACAAGATGATGAACATACAAGAGGTTCAAACTCACCGGAGGCGAAAAGGGCACGGCGGTGACACTTGGTGCACGGTCGACAGTGACGCAAACGACAACCGCATTCCGAAGGCTACACGCAAAGGATGGAGCTCGCATTAGCGTAAATGGACAGGGTGAGGAAAGGAGAACCAAAGGGACAAGACAACGAGGAACTCACCCGAGAGAATTTGCACGAGAGAGCGTCCTCCTCCTCAGCCACCGAGAGGAGAAGTGAGGGCATGGAGGTGATTAAGTACGGGCAATCTGACGGGAATGGCAACGGCGTGAACAGGCGATGCGCCGGGTTGGTTGGCAAGGGCGGTGGTGTGATGGCGTGAACTCGCATGGACGGAGTTTAGACACGCATGGCCACAAGCGCGCTTTGGCACTCTAAGCATGGCCAACATGTGGAGAAGAAGCTCTGACGAGTGGGTCCAGGCGGTTGATGGCACAGGTGAGCATGGTTTGGAGTTTTATTCGGGCTGGTTGAAAACAAGGGGGTATGGTCGAAACTGGGTGGTTCTAGTCGAAATCGAGTGGGCTGGTCAAAAAATGAGTAGGCTGGTCAAAAACGAGTAGGCTGGTCAAAATCGAGTAGGATGGTCGAAATCGAGTAGGTTGTCAAAATCGAGTAACTGGTTGAAATCGAGTAGGCTGGTCAAAATCAAGTAGGTAGTCAAAAACGAGTAGACTCGTCGAAATCGAGTAACTAGTCGAAATTGAGTGGCTGGTCGAAATCGAGTCAAGTCAACTCGATTGGTTTGACCAAGTTGATTCCAAAAGGCTGAGAGGGTTGCGAATTTTTAGATAGAGTTTTAAAGCCCTAGATATTCTAAAAATTTTAGGGGGCGCTTGAGACAATGTGTAGACCCTTGTGCAAATTTTTCCAAGGTTATTCAGAAATAAATTTTTTCTGTAGAAAACTTTAAATCTCTGGTTTAAGTGTTTGACCTAGGACTAACTGGTTTGACTGGCCAGTTTAAAATAACAAATAAATTCTAAAAATTTTGAAACTTTTCAGAGGTGTCACTGAGATGATCCAGAACCTAGAAAAAATATTTCCATGGATTGTTCACAGGATTTGTTTTAAAAGTCTTAAAGGATTAAGCTTCTAGTAATTAATGCATTAGGTTTTCAAAATGTACAAAACCTTCGAAAGAAATTCTAGAAAAAAAAAAGCAAATGACAACAAGATGCATCAAAAGTTTTAAATTCCTCTCATTTTTATACATTTGAAATATAAATCCATATTTGGGATGTTACAAATCTCTCCCCCCTTACAAGAATCTCGTCCCCGAGATTCAAACCGAAAAGGATAGGGGCAGAAAGACTTAGTCGCTTTGTTAAAATCCAATCTTCTTCCTAAAGAGTAATCAACCCGATCATCAACCAATACCACTACTATCCCAACAATTTCAGTTCGGCCACCTCTAATTGTTGTCCATCCAATTAAAATACACCGATCATATTTAGTCTATATCAAACACAGTCCAATCTATCTTTCCACAATTTATACATTAACTACCGAAACCGCTTTCTTTGATGAAATCTTCCACACCACCATAAATTCCTAGGTTTGGTTTCATTTCCAAAAAGGACACTGGCTTACTTCTAAATTTTAACAATGCATAAGTGAGCACAACATCTATTAATCCATTCTCACAGTATAAATCATGGTTTAACTCCAATCTTGATCACATTCTCGGGAACAATAATAATCCTAAGTGAAACCACTATATTGCTAACATATTCTAGTACACTTGCTTTATAATTTCTATCATAGGGTATCTCCAATATAACACCCAATTCATGAGCACTAAAGAATCATATTTTAATGCCTACAATCCACTAAGTGACATATATTATCAACCACCATAAATTACTTGATGGTTTCCGGCAATTTTTCTCACAACAATTTAAATTCCTAAAAAAGGGCACACCTATGCAAGATCAATTGTGTCTTCAGTAATGTCTCTATATTTCTACTGCCCAATCCTTTTTGTTAGCATGATCAATCCCCTTGCAATAATCAATCCAGCAAATACACCAATTTATCTTTTATGGTCTAATCCACTCATCCCTACTCTAGGATCTAATTAACCATCAAAATCAACACCACCATTCTAGGTTAAGGATATACCTGCTTTATCCATAGTCAACTCCGACCTAGGTAAATCAAATCATCAAAAAGGTCATCCATCCGAGGTGAGTTTGTAATCCAACCATAATCCATTTAGTCGGAATCACTAACTTTGTCCATATCAAGTTATCCACATTAACAATCTTAGTTCAATTCAACAATATCAACTCGATGTCTTCCATAGTCTACTTACCATCAAGCATTATCTAAATCCAACCGCCACCTTTAATCATCCCTAATTAAGCGAATTATATCATCCTTGGAACAACTATTCTCGTAAGGATAAATCTCATATTCAATCCTCATGGTCATCCACTATATGTCCATTCAATCACCTAGTCATTCTTTATCTCTATAAGTGTTACGATCTAGTTATATACTCAAATACAACTTCACAAATCTCTAATTATCATCATGAGTATCTATCGAATTTTATAATATCGTCACAGTTTCAATTTCTAATCTTTATCACACTAGACCTGAATCTGACTCATAGCCTTATCGACATAATGACTAAGACATACCAAAAATCTAAATCCTTAAGTGAACCCATAAATTAATTATTCATGCCTACTACATGTATTCTTTGAGTTCTACCTGCATATTTCTCCAATATAAAATCCAACATCACCCGTAGGCAAGCTTATACCTCACTACAATAGTTCGATTTATACTCATATTGTAACCTCCCATGGTAACAACTCCCATAATCTATAAAAGATCCCACAAAGGTTAATATCTCATGGTTCAACAATCTAATTAACTCTTCTACGATCATATTCAGGGACCAAGAGTAATAATCCTATTTCTCGATTATCAAACATCACTCTAACAATGCAAAACCACCAATATCAACATAACATAAAAGATCTAATTAGAGATAAAATAGCAGTTATTCAATCATATCCTCCTCTTTACCAATATCAACATAACATAACATGTGACTTCCATTAAAGAGATGAGAGGGAAAAGCATAAGGTAGGGAAATCAATAGGGGTAAGGTCCTTAATTTATTTTAGAGATTTTAAGCTTCAAAATACAAGAACCAACTCAAAAAAAATGAAAAAGGAATGCAGTAGGGACAACACACAATTTATTTTTAACATATGGCTAGGTTTTAGTATGTTTGCGAAATACAACGCCTGAAGGCAAACCGACAAACACACCATACATAAATAGCAACTACTAGGAACAAATGAGAATAAATAATCTCCAAAAAATTCAGCGTATACAAGCTAAGTAATATCATTAGGGTATATATATTTTAGGAATAAACTCTAATTAAATCCTAAAATTGCAACAAGGCGTCGTCTTCTCATCCTTCCATCAATGTTCTTTACCAATGACAATTTAGCATTTCTAGTGTTGGAAAAGAGAGATGAGCAATGGAGAAAATATTTTTGCTCAATCTAAATGAGTAGTGAGGTAAGAAATAGATGCTAGGATGGGTAAGAAACAAAGGAATTCATACTACTTGCAGTTTTGCCAAACTTTTGAGAGTTTGAAAATATTCTTTGCAAATCAAAATCCTAATAACGTCCATTGCTACGGCATTAACCTATAGTTAGTATGGTTCTGATACCAACACTGTAAGCCCCCGAAATCGGATACGTTCCAAGCAAAGTGATTGCACCAGGGGCACAACACTTTACAAGCAACGAAAGCAATTCCAAGTGCTCGGATATGTGTCTCATGTTAGCTCCTAAGGATCAGTAGCTAACATGCACATACCCAAACACAACATTAAAATCATATCCATACACAAACATACAAGAATAATAGAATCGTTATTACAACATCATTAAATGAAACCTTAAGGTACAATTTTGCATAAGAGAGCCGATCGGCCAAAATTAGTTATAACAAAATTAAATCACAGCGGAAGATAAATAAGAAAATAAAAGAGAAAAGACAAGTTGGCATGCCCAAACCCACAGGCAACCAACTAGAGTTAAAGCCGGAGCATCTATCGTACTTAACCCGATTCGAACGACTTTTCACCTGCAGCATGGACAATCCGATTGAGTACAAAAACATACTCACAAGACTTACAAATAGCAACATATAATAAATGCATTCAAGTGTCAAAGGAAGGCTACTACACTAGGCAATTTTCAGCATAAAGCAAGTTTTTCATTGAGATAACGGATATAGAATCAAATGACATTTGTTAAACATTCAGAAAAAATTATATAACAGTAGTTAATCCCAATTTATTAATAGCAACAATAGATACTCCAATTATAATCAACACACGAACCCCCCGTTCGTGACACAATTCATTTCTTAACCAATCAACACGCGAACTTCCTATTCGTGACAACATACAAGATTTGAACAATTCAACACATGACTTAACACTTCCAACATAACCCAACCCAAAACCCATAAGCTAACTATGCATGGTTTCACCAAGCGATGTCCATAACCAGGGACACAGCTATTCGAATAGTTTGTCAACTCTGCAAAGGTGTACAACTTTACCCACACGATATGAATTCCTCATAATGTCGCCATACACTCTTCCATAGGAGTGTGACTGAGATATCATAACGAGTCCGTTACAATGACATGCCCTAACTATAAAGCCACCCGAAGAACAGAACCCATGGTAGACTGTTAGTCGCTTGAACCATAGGTGAACCTCGTTGTGTAAGTAAGTCCTTTGCGCATAAGAGACCCTTAAGGCCAAGTAAGATGACACTTAACATGCCCCCACGAGATTGACAAGACAACAACAGTTGTCAATCAAAGTGTGTTCTAATAACTAACACATAACAAATTATTTAACTAAGCCATCGCCCATAAACCCAGCGTGTGGTTCCACGTGAGGCTTGGTTTGACACACCACAGACCGGTCCTTAATCACTCGGACGGGGCTACACGAATCCGGTACAACCTCTCTTCATCACCCTATCACCCATCCAAGTCCATCACACAAAAACACTACCCAACAAGTCCACTACAACCAGCTTCGAAGATCTGGACATATTCCTCATATTCAACATAATTCAATCCACACATTCCTCAAATCTCATCAAGATTCAATTCAATCCATCATTCGATGGACTAGCTCCATCAATCGCTTTCAACTATAACTACTAGCATGACTAAGCATCGTTATACAAATCACCAAACAACGCATATAACATACAATCTTAATCATTCAAGGTAACAGGACAATCAAAATTCAAAGGAAGGCCAATGCAGCAAGTAGGGCATATGTAAAGCTACCCATCTGACATACAAGTATTTGAAATGAAAGCAATGCATAGAATACTTAAAAATCAACATAAATACTTTTGAAACTAATAGGAATTCAACATGCATCAAAGGAGGGGATTGCGTGCCTTTGCTGGATAGTTACATGCTGCAGAGGTTCACTCACATATACACTCGAATCTTCATAACTTTCAAATGAACGCAAACATCGAATAAGAATGAATAACGCCAAATCAAGTCAAAAATTCAAATTCATCCAAGATGCATGAAATTTATAAAGTACGTAGATTATGATTTTAGATGTGATGAGACACGGAGGTCCTGATTTGGCCCGATCTTTCGATGAGAAGATAAATTCGATAGAAGTCGCTCAACTCTCATGTTTGTAACAGCCCAATTTTCTTTTTCCTGCTAAAAATAAAATAAAATTATTTTATTGGAATTTTCTTGAATTAAAAAACTTTTCCTATTTATTTGAGCCAAAATAAAATTAATTGCAAAATTAGCTACTAATTATAAGTTGGAATTATTTTATTTAAGTCTAAAATGATTCTAGGAATTTCTATGAATTTTTCTAGAATTTTTCACTTTATTTGCCATTTTCTAATGCCTAATTGAATTAACAAAATATTTGAAATTAGGAAATGAATTAAAAGTCCCAAACGTTCTTTAGGCCGAAACTCCCTCAGCACATTTCTCCTTCACGCGTGCGCAACCCAATTGTCGTTTAGATGGTCCGAACCGCCTGTGTCATCGCCAGGTGGGCCCCACCATGCCCGTTTGGAAGGTCCAAACATTCCTCTCTTCCTCTCCCACCCCGACTCCACCTATCATCTTTGACCTCTCCTTCGTCTTCCTCTATCCAAGCCAAAGAGTCACCAATCTTGGTCGTAAAGCACATTGATGCATCTGTTTCCACTCGAGATCATGCCCAATAATTGCCACGATCACCTTTCATTCACTGCCGCACTCAAACGACTGTTTCTCCATCTTTACTCGCTTTACTCGTGGTTGCCGCATCGGCCATTAACACCCGCGCACGTCCTCGATGTTCTGGCTACTCCTTGCTCTATAAAAGGGGGCATGGCCTTTGCATTTCTCCCCTCACTCCATTCCCCGCAACCACGACCACTCTGCCCATCTCTATCCGCTGGAATTGAAGCTGAAGCTCTGCCGCCGCCAACCTTAGCACCACTCTTTGCGCCGGCACCCGTTGATCTCTGGTGTCGTTGTCTACACCGAGAGCTTTGTTGTGCCGTATTCTACCTCAGGCACACTTCACATTCACCGGAGGACCATCGGAGCATCATCGTTGCTTTCACCCGTACCTCGCCACCAACTTTTTCTTCGCCGCTGGCCACTCCGTTGTGCTCCGTCGCCGCAAGGTATCGCATAAGGTTCAGCTCCACCTCCCATTCTTTTTGCGCACCTTCGCATAGCTCACCGTGGTGCGTAGCACCGATGAGCTTGTACCCGAACGCATCGCTACCGCCCTGTGTAGACGTAGCTCTTCTTACGACTAGTGTATTCGTAGCTCTCCCTTCGACCAGTGTGGTCATAACCGTTCCATCAGTATGGTCGTAACCATTCGATCAGTGTGGTCATAACCGTTCGATCAGTGTGGTCGTAACCGTTCCACCAGTTTGGTTGTAGCTCTTCTTTCGACCAAGCAGTCGTAGCTCCTTCTGACCATGTGAAGTCGAAGCAATGAGCAGTACTCGGAATTATATCTATTCTTGTGACATCAAAACTTTTGGATGTTCGTTCTTCCTCTCACGAACTCCAAATCCGTCGATTCTTGTTCCGAAATCCATATAAATTCAACATCTGCCTTCTAGAACTAAAATTATTTAATTTGGAATTTGTTTATATTTTTAGTTGAATTTATTTGTATTTGTTTGTTTTTGTCATATTTTCGCATATAGATTTCGACAACTCTGGAGAGCTTGATCATTCTAAGGAGTTAGTTTATCAAGACTTCAAGCAACGCAAGTTATACAATTGATCATGTTAGTCCTATTATTTCAAATTATTTTATTCTATTTTAAATTACTATTGCATGCATAATTCTATTCAGTTATTTTAAATTCCTAGTTACTATATTTCCTTTGTATAGCCAATATTGACGTTTGAATAGCCATTTCCTTGTCACCTTAGTAAAAATAAATTTGGGAAAATATTCTTAGACAATGATTAAGCCGAAAATGTTGATTTTGGGGAATTTAGCCAAAATAACTATGTTAAATTAAAAATGAGACTATGGTAATATTTTTACCATAGAGATTTTAGAAAATGTTTTGACATGAAAAGCAAAATGAAAACTGGTTTGGACTTGGGCGAAATGGATAGTTGGTGGGTGCAGGTTTATGCACTAGCTCAATTCGTGAATGGTTGAGGCCCGAGGATTGTTTTGGAAGTCGCTTAGTCATATAAGGACCGGTCTATAAGTTGTGAATTGTTAAGCCAAATGCGTACCACCACAAGTCTGAAATGGGATAGTCTTGGCTAAGTAATCTACATTATTTCACTGTGGTTGTGTCACCTTGAGGTGTGGGTGTCTGAGTGACTTACTGTTATTCCCACTTGGCACAAGAGGGGGCTTCCGGCGGTGAGTCCAAAGGAAGTGAAACCTTAGCGGATACATACATTGTAGGGTAATGGTCCCGTGATAGATGCTTAGTCGCTTGCCTTCGGAAGCGTGTCCTGGCCGACATGTAAAGCAATCTATCTCTTGTGGGTAAAGCTATACAGACTCTACAGAGTATTAAATCTATTCGAATAGCTGTGTCCACGGTCATGCACATGCTAAACAAAGCTTTTCGAGGATTAGACTTTGTTTTTGGTTTTAAAAGTAATTGTTTAAACTGAGAATTTTGGATAGATTATCCAATTGGGAAAATTTGGGCTGAAAGCCAGTGTAAGGGGGTTAGTCCTTCACCTTTGTGTATGGAGGTTTATCCTACACCTAAGATTGATGAAATAAATAAAATTTTGATATTCTGAGTTATTAACTAAAAATTGCCTTGGAACTTAGTAATGGTATTTAAACGGGAAAATGTAGCTTTCTGCAAAATAGCCATACAACCTTCCTTGATATTATACAACATGCATTATATTCTATTATTTGGGTGTAACTTACGAGCACAGTTATTGTGCTCACTCTTGCTTAATGCAATTAACCAGGAGAAGATTTTACCAAGACGATGAGGATTTGGAAGAATAAGCTACGACCCCAGACGATTGCCTATGGCAAATCGTATGGCCTACTTATTTATCATTCTTCTGCTATTTCTTTATGTTTGGCATTATGACTAATGTTGTAATAAACTCTGATTATCAGTTAATAAATGTGTGATATGATTTTTCTATCACTTCTGTTCGATTGTGTACACTAGCTATTCCTGGACTAGTGTATGAAACACAGAGAATCTGGGATCCTTCATTCCCGGGTTCGACAAGAGTGGTATTAGAGCCATATGGGCTGTAGGTCGTGGCCTAGTTAGAATGGATAAACCCTTAAGGACTTATTTTGAAAACTAAAAATACTTTGGTCTTTCTAGTGTCCCTTCTCAACTCTTCTCTTTAAAATGGTTACTAACTCATTTCTATCTCAAAAATTGTAGATGGCTGAAGCACCTAACGCCGTTTCTCACGGGATCTTCGCTGGACACTGGGCTGCAGCTCTTTGAAAGATGATGCGGCATATACACTTTCAGGAGAGGCCAACGTACCTAGGGTACAAGTATGTGCTGGGCAACCCGTCGGACCCAGGAGTAACACCCCAAATCCTTTCTGCATTTCTGAACTAGTCCCATGATAAGTACCTAGTTCACACAGTAAATAGATATGGTAACATCCATAAATTTCACAACTTTATTAATAATCAATAGAGTTTATTACAAGAGAGGTTTACAAGCCAACAATAAACAAACACAGTGGAAGATGAAGAAGACGTAGTAGAGTCCAACTGATCTGCCACAGGCAATCGAGTAGGGTAGCAGCCTAGTCATCGCAATCCACACCGATAGCGAAGTTCTTGTCCTCTGAAATTTATTTGCATTAAGCAACGGTGAGCACAACTTCCGTGCTCACAAGTTATACCCAATAACAGATTATAATGCATGCAAGGATATATCAATGGAAGGCTTATTGGTTGAATTTGCACAAAGCAGTATTTTCTTTAAATATTTGTACTAAGTTCCAAAGCAGTTATTCTATAACTAAAATTCATTTTATAAATTCTCAAGTTTTATAGTCAGATAACATTCACACAAGAGTGGTGAAGGATACCCTCCTATCACATGGCTACCTACCCAATTTCCCATTTGGATAAACCATTTGATAAAGTCTTTTGAAAACAAAATCAAAATCTAACTTTGAGGGGATTTGCTCAGCATGTCCGTGACCATGGACACGGCTATTCGAATAGTTCTTAACACTCTACAGAGGTTGTACAGCTTTAGCCGCATGACACAACTTCTCTAGTTTATTTGGCATCCATCGATACTACCGCTCACTACCTTAGGTAAGCAGTCTAAGGCATGTGTCAAGGCAGCTACAATGCGTCATCCTACCGTAGTCTTGTCTCGCTAAGGTTTCACCCTCTTTGGATAGAAACCCGCCAGGTTCAGGCCCCCTCTTGCGCCAGATGGGAAAACATAAAAGTAGGTTATAAAGACACCCACGCTACCAGATGACACGACCAAGATGAGACGTTGCAAATTAGTTAGCCAGGTCCCGCTCACACATGACATGTGGTAGTACGATGTGGCTCAGCAAGATGCGGCTCGAAGACCGGTCCTTAACGGATTTGAGCGACTTCCAATAAAAACCCTCGATCTCAATCCTACCCGGGTTGAAACCGTGCATAAACCTACACCCACCAACCATCCATTTTGCCCAAGTCCAAACCAATTTTATTTTACTTTTCAAATAGTTTTCAAACATCCATGGCACACCAATGCAATGGATAAAATTTAAACAACATTTGATTTTTAGCTGAAAGTTCCCAAATCAAATATTATTGTTCTAAGCATGGCTAGGCATAATATTTTCAAATGGTCCTAGTTCATACTATCGTATCAACTAGGCTTTATCTAGGGTAATAATATATTCGATTCAAATATCAACATTGGCCATACAAAGGATTTAGGCATAACTATAATTTAAAAGCAGGCATTTAAATTACATTGAATAGAAATACACATGCAGTAATAATATAAAATAGAATTTAAATAATTCGAAATAATGGAATCAAATATGATCAAAGGTATAACTTGCCTTGCTTGATTAATCATTTTTCTTAAACGGCGTTGAAATCCGGTTGTCCGAAGTCATCAAAATCTATACGCGTAAACGATCCAAATTCAAATAACATTCGAATAAAATATGAATAAAATCAAAAAATTATAAAATAAATACTACAAGAAAGATATTGACTTTATATGAATTTAGGAATTTGAATCAAAGGAATCGGAGTTCGTATGAGGGAGAACGAATTTTCGGAAGGTTGAAAGTCACATGAAATAATAGAAATTCTGAAAATAAACTATTTGGACTGCATGTTTTCAGTTTGACTGGACATTCAATCGGCTAATCATAGAAAGAATGTACGCGCTTGACATGTGAGACCACTTGCTAGTGAGAGAGAGAAGTGAAGTGAGCGAAATGAAAAAGAGACATTGACAGGTGGGGCCACCTTATAAGGGACCCAAGGAAAAGAATTGAAGACTAGAAAATGATGGGGTTCTCAGGATTTGAACTCAAGACATTTGGTCTAGGGGAGGAATAACTTTCCTCATCTAACCAACTCACCAAAGCTCACATCGGTGACATCGAACTCTACACACGCGAATTGGACCAAATAAATAACAAAAATTAAATAAAATCTAAAAATTATAAAATAAATACTGGAAATTAGAGGATGAATTTAGGAGGAAGAATCAATGGATTTGGAGTTTGTATGAGAGAGAATGAATTTCTAGAAAATCAATTCCGAAGAAAATGGACATGTACAAAGGGTTTGGATTGAAGACTATATAATTAGCTATAGTATGGAGTTGCACTTCGGCCGAATAGAACTGGGAGAATAGCGCATGGAGAAAGGTGGTTACGCTGGTGAGGGAAAGGGAGGGGTGGCTAGTGATAGGGAAAAATGGGTTGCTGACCTTGAGACGAGGCCGTAGGAGGTGGTGGCGCGGTTAGGGACAGCCAGCGGTGGTGGCGACGGCCCCAAAGGCGCTAGGCGGTGGTGGCCATGGAGGGAGGCGGTGCTCCGACGGCGCTACGGCGAGAAGACGGTGAGCACGGTGTAGAACATCATGAGGTGTAGCCGGGGATGTGGTCGATGTCGGTGGAGCTCCACTGTAGGCGGTGCTAGGGTGGCGGAACGACATTCGACTGGTGACAAAAGAATGGCGATTGTGGGGTGCAGAGGAGAGGAGAGGGCTTGAGATTTCGTGGGAGGGATGAGGATGAGAAGGGGCACCCGGTGCTCCCTTTTATAGGGGCTAGGTAGGCTGAAGATGAGAGATCAATGTGCGGTGTCATCACGGTGGCATTTGCATTCCCGTTGATTCCGCGCATTGATGAGGGGAGAAAAGGCAGGGAATGGAGGAGTCATGATGAGAGGGATTGAATGCCTCTAATTTCGTGAAGAATGGTGGAGAGAATCACAAAGATTGAGAGCTTCAGTGTGGCATTCATGGTGTCGGGAGCTCTTTGGACAAGGCAAGAAGAAAACGATTGAAGACGAAAGGAGAAAGAAAGGAATAAATAAAGGAATAAAAGAGGAGATATAATTAATTGAAAGAAAAACGAAATGTTGGCAGCGCATTGGAAGGCTTTGAATGTTAAGTGAGCTAGCTTGGAAGAACGGTTGGGATGGGTGACCCGACCGAGAATTTTTTTTTTTTTATAAAAACTAGTTACATGCCCGTGCGTTGCTACGAAATATCCAACAGAGAAACATATTATATTAAGAATCAAAATAACTTAGCGAGATGCTGAATGATTGATTGATTATACCCATCACTAAAACAATTACATTATAGAAAGGAATTGAGCAAATGCAAACAAACATAATGCATTTGATGCAGTCTGTAATTTCAAACAAGTTCACTTCCAAGACCCAACAATTATGGCTAGAAGCCTAGAACACATGAGAACTCATCCCTCACACAATTGCGTGCCGTCTTCCTAGGAGGCCAGACCCTGCCTTTCTTGCACTTCAGTTCAAGTTCTTGTGCCATCTGCAACAACTAATGAGTAAAAATTGGAATTGAACATACACACACAATGCTAGAATTTTAACAATTCTCAACTAAAGATCCCACCTTTATCAAAAAGATAGGTGTACATCTTCTTTTGCATAGTCTAGCTGTCTAGTCCTTGAATTGTGCAGATATAATTGATCAACAAAGAAATAAAAAAAACATGATTAAATCAAGAAGGAATAAATCTACTTAATTCAGTTGAGTGAGCACAAAAAAACATGCTCCTACAAAGGTGCCATGGTTGATGGAAGTTCTAAATAAACTTTAAAATTCCGACCAAGTTGCTGAAAAATGAAGTTTCAATGTTCCATTGACATGACCATACAACATAAGTAGGTCAAACAGACACAATAGATCAATGCAGATTATTGTAACCCAAATGCTACATAGATATTTCAACAAAACGTATTAGAAAATTTTGAGCAGATGATTTATGGTCTTATAGTATCAGAAATTTCAGCGTTGGAGACATCTCTTATTGAAGTTCAAGCTCTCATAGAGCCTATGTTAGAGGTTCTATATGGAACTTATTCCCACTGACATTACAGTATTACACACAACACAGCAGGCAAACCATCTTAGTTACAGTGAACACAACACCATGGATCTCCAGCTGCCTGTATGCCAAATCCTTTGAGACCTTAGATCCATATATTAGAGGTGCAGTCCCCGCCAGGATAACTCATCTCATGAGCTAACGAGGGATCGTCAGGCTTCGTACCAAAATCTACAAAGAAGTTGGGGTTGATAGTCAGGCCTCCTTTCTTGGTGTCAACAACGATCTGCAACATGTGAGAGCCCTTCTTGACAAGATCAGGGCCATAGAACTGCTCATCCCATCGGCTGAAAAGAGAGTTGGTCACATATATCCTCTTGCCATCCAAGTTTCGCTGAATCATCTGTGGCCCAATTCTCAGTCGATGCCCCTGATTATAAGAAGCATGGTATGTAATATTTAAGTAACTGGAGATAAATGTTTTCCTTGAACAAATATTGCAGTTTAATTGGATCACTCAACTACAAGTCAGAACAAGTGCGCACGATTCCAATGCTGATAAGTATTCTGAATGCGGCAATGTACATACAATAGCTGGCAAGGTGGATGTGGTATAGTACTTTGGTACTGCTTGAAAACTTAATGCAACCACTACTAAAATTGTAAGTATCATGATTCTAAATTATGTTCTGAATTAAGAAAGTGTAAAGAGGAACGAGATAGAATTTACCTTGACCTGGGGCACACTATACTGCTCTTCTTTATCATCATCAGTCACATAGACACATCGCTGCCTTTCTGAAGAAGCCCACCTACCCACACTTGTCCAGCCAACACAGGCATTGCGGAGTCCTCAATGTTGTACTGCCTGGTATCCCCATGAAGCCAATTGACCAAGTAGACATGCGGTCATCAAGAGAGATAACGAAATCAGTAATCAATCCAGGCATTTCAGTGTAATCCAATTGGCTTTAATCAGACGCCACTTTGTACCAAGAGTTAATATAAAGGATGGTTCAATAGAAAGTTCGATACATGACACAAGCCCACCTACAAAAAGAAGGTTAACATAACATACAAATTATCGAGCTCAAACACTTGCGAGTCTAAACAAGACAACACATACCAATTATTTGCTTTGGATTGTCACAAATAACCCATATGATTCAACCCGCTTAACTTGACCATCAATGATGTCCCCAACAAGCGATCATCAGAACTAATGTCATCCAACTTTTGTGATTTGCTAGCGATGCTTTTCCTAAGTGATACCTCAACTTTCCTCGACATCGGTTCTGCAGACAAGACCTCGCATGGTTTTTCCATTAGATCCATGGAAGAAAAATCTTTGCATTTTATACATGCATTCATAAATGGCAAGATCTCACCTTCCATGTACAACCATTCCAACCGGAAATCCTCCCGAGGATTTTCAACATACTCATCGATAAATTTGATAAAATAATCCTAGCCTCATCATTCGAGACAACATAATAAAACATCCTTTGGAATTCACATTCTTCACATAGCCCTACAAAGTTAGCAAAGACATCACGTTACTACACCGTATAGAAAATATACTTCATTAATGAAATGTGCCCCCTTGTTTAATGTGGGAGCAAATAAAATCTTTGGAGCATACAATAGAAGTTTATTGAAGTCTAAACGCAACTATATCACAAAACTTAGTAACCCATCAGATTAATTTTATCTTATGACACTTTGAAACATGATTTATATAAATATGATTAACCATCAACCTGTCCCGCACTGCACCATGTATATTCGGACATCGGAAGAAGAAAAAAATTCTTGGCCATCTAATGTTGAAGAATGCTCTTGTCGCTTAACATTTCTACACAAAGTGAATGTAATTTCTACACAAAGTGAACTTTGAAAATGTCTACACAAAGTAGTTACTCATGAAGAATGGCTCATGAGAACAAAGTGCAAAGCGCATTCTCATCATATTTCTTATGATCAATAAGAAAAATCAACACAAGCAAGTAACAAGATATTTCAATCTACGTATATCATGCTTGATTGAAACTTGAGCATTGGAGCTGCCATATCAACATCCATTTCACCCCATCTTCCTAAAATTGTAACATCATATGAATGTCAAGAACCTCGGGCGAGAAAAGACATCCAGCTTCAAATTTTTAATATGTTTAGAACAAAACCGAAACAAGTTTTAACTCCTAAGCACCGAGTTCAAGACTATCAAGTATCAAACAAGCATAAGAACAGGACCCTAGAGAAAAAAGTGCAATCCAACCACAAACATATGCTTGTCCGCAGCTTGAGGTAAATCTCATCAGTTTGACTTCTCCCGGATCCACTGGAGAGCACCTGCATGCCACAACACAACCAAAAATTGCCACCAAACTCAGCACACTGACCAACCGCGCCCATTGCCAGATCTACCTAGGCAAGGAGATCTCACTCACTTGTCGACACTCTGCGACTTCTTTGTCGATCTGCGAAGACGATGGACTTGTCGCGAGCCCGGATCCTCTCGCAGTCGAGTACTATTGGCGCCAGATCGCCCGTTTCTCCCCATCGGCCGCACCAAACCAACCACCACCGAAACCTCACAAAACGAATCGCAAAGCGTAAGACAGAGCGAAGCTAGATCGAAGCACTCACCAAGACGGGTGGCCGACGAGGTCGTTCAACACGGCCAACTTGTCGCCCCCGCACGAATGCATAAGATCGAAGTCGACGGCGCGGTATGCGCGGCGAGGGTTTTGAGGCGCGGCAGGCAGCGGCGCTTACGACGCTGCCGAGCGCGACGCGCTAAGGAAGGTGGAGGGGCAGGCGTCTTGGCCGCCACGCCGGAGGGGTCGCTGCCGGCGAGAGCGCGGCACCGGCGCATGGACTCGGAGAGTGGACGAAGCTTGCCCATGGCCTCCATGGCCGACGATGACATGGGGCGCGGGAAGAGGGAGGCTTGGCGGTGTCGTGGTGGCGGATCCGCACCGGTGATGTCGGGTGGCTCGATCCCACGCCGCCGCCCACACGCAGCGTTCGCGCTTGCCAACCTCCCCGGATGGTTTGGATCCGTGGCGCGCGCGGAGGGAGGCGCGAGGCCGAAAGCGACCAGATTCGACACGGATGCGGTAGGGGAGGTGGCGTTGCGAGCGAGGGGAGGAAGAGAGTGCTCCGGGTCGACGAAGAACTCGACGTTGGTGCCCGTGCCGACATAGTCGACCGTGTCCGCGTCGACGGCGGGCGGGGCGGGGGTTGGCGGCGTCTCGCGGCACGCGGCGAGGCGGAGGTGGACGACAACGCGTCTAGTGGGAGCAGCGGATGGGTGTTTGGGAGGGAGTGGCGGGTGATGCAGCACGACTAATCACGAGCAAGGGGAGAAAGGGACTGGGCGGCTTGGAGAGGAGAGGTTACGCGAGTGGCGGGGAGAGGTTACGCGAGGCAAAGCGCAAGTGGAAGGTGAGATGATCCGAGCCGTTCGTTGATGGTTGATCCGACAGATGTGAATGATGGTGGAAGAACGGACGACGGTAAACTTCTTCTTTTAAGTAGTAGAGAAACCGGAATACAAATTAAGCAATAAATCAAATAGATTTTTAGATAATAGCAAATAGAGTCAAAAATTCTCAAAAAATTCGTAGAAATTCCTTGAATTATTTTGAACTTATTAAAAATAATTCCAACTTAAATTTGGCTTTTATTTTTGTAGAGTAATTATTTATATTTTCTGGAAAATAGGAAAAACCTTTTAAATACGAGAAAAAAATTCCAAAAAAATAATTAAAATTTTCCTTTTCACTTTAAATCCAATAAAAACTCATAAAACTCAATAAATTTTATTTTTTACTTTTAAAATCTTGGAAATTCAAGAAAACCAAGAAAACACTATTGAAACTCATAAAATTCAATAAAATAATAACTTTATTAAATTTATTTTTGGTAATAGAACTTTGGGATGTTACACAACCAAGAGCGTTGGAGGGTATAGGTGATACTCTAATCCAACATGTAGCCTAACATGGAATTCCACATCTTCGACTCCCCGATGCAGTGTGGCACCTTTCCCAAGGGTATCCATGACGTTGTGTAACATCCCAATTTTCAGAGCTTTAAAAATCTTTTAAATAGTTGTATTGAGAAAATTCACCATTTGGATTTATTTGAATTTAATTCAAAAGCTTAATATTGGACTTTGAGTAGCAAAACAATTTAATATGGCTAAAGTCAACATGAACAATGGTCAAAACTATTTTATTTGGATTCTATGTGCTTGTATATATTTTCTAGAATTTTCTGGAATTTTTCCAAGTTCATTTGCTATTTTCTATTGCCATTTGGAATTTCTGCTATTTTCTTTAAAAAAAAGCTAATTAAAATCTCCAAATAGTGTTTGGGCCGAATCTCCCGGCCCAATTCCCTCTCCAAGCATAAGCCCAAGTGGCCCATCCTCCCGCCGTTGATCACCGCTGACGCTTGATCTCAGGCGCGCGCTTCGCTCTCTCGACGCGTGGGCCCTTCCATGGTCATCGTCTCGACCAGTCTCCTTCCTCGCGCAGCAACCACTGCTGCGTCACCATTAGCGCTTCTAGAAGCTCCACCCCGCGTCTGTTTCTGCTAACTAAAATCCCCGGATTTTCTCGCCAAACTCAACCCTTATCTCTCCCGCACTGACTGAGTTTGAATTTGGAATTCAAACTCGCCTCTATCCCGTTTTCCCCGCGAGACCTTTTCGGGCGGTTTGATCTCCTCCGACGGCACGTCCCCTCGAGGCCACCCCGCGCCTATAAGTAGGTCCCCGAGGATCGCCGCAGCCACCTTTCCAAAACCCCTCGCTCAATTCCACCCGAGAACCTCCGCATCACCGCCAATTCGAGCTTTAATGTTTTCTCGCCGCTGGTGGGATTTCTTTGGTTACGCCGCCGCATCGTCGTGGAGCACGCCATCGAGATTGCCATCACCTCCTCTACCTCCCGGACCCTTCCCCGATGCCAATCCCTCGCCGGAGCGCCCGTCCGACAAAACCCGAGCCTCGCCGCCGCTTGAACCTCGCCGCCGGCCACCACCGTCACCCCCGACCACCCGGAGCTATGTCACTAGGTGTGCAATAACCTCAGCTACACGCCTGTACCACCCATTCTCGGCGACAAGCCGCTGTTCGCTGGCGACCATTGGGTCTAATGCCGCCACCGCCGCCGTTGTCGTCCTCGCCGACGTGGACGCCAAGTCACCTGCCACCTCACCCTCTGCGCGTGCGTGTCAGCCACGTGGGCGCCGCGTCAGCGCCACGTGCATGGGTACGCCACCTCACCAGATCTCCAGATCCAGAGGCTCAGTGGACTTGGTCCACCGTGAGCCGAGCCACTAACGTGTGGGCCCCACACGTCAGAATTTCTTTTTATTTTCCTTTTTCCAAAAATTCCTTCGCTGACGCCAGCATTGCGCAATAATCCGGGTTTTTCTTTTAAGAAATAATTCGGAAATTCAGTAAATCCAATTTTTAGGGTTTTCTTTAGATTCAAACTTCCAAACCTCATAACTTTTGCATCCTAACTCCAAATCAGCCCATTCAAATTTCTAAATTCGTCTAAAATCAAGATCTACCTAATGGATATATTTATTTATTTTTTTGGAGTTGTTTTGCCTCTATTATTTATTT
Source organism: Phyllostachys edulis (assembly GCA_036346405.1). Lineage (NCBI taxonomy): Eukaryota > Viridiplantae > Streptophyta > Magnoliopsida > Poales > Poaceae > Phyllostachys > Phyllostachys edulis. Next base: position 74,812,482 of record CM070551.1, on the reverse strand, counting down.
ATTTTGTTTTTGTACTTCGTTTACGAGTAGACTTTGACGCTGCTGGAAGAGTTGAAGAAGAAGGAGCTTTCCAAGACCAGGACCAGCACCTAAACCTATTCCAAGGCAAGCTATACCCTTGAACATTCTGCTTCCCAGTTTGCTAAAAGTATTTTAATTCAAATTACTGCATCTTAATTCAAGTATTTATTTAAATGTTTTGGGTGTAGTAGTTAATTCCAAATTGTTATGTGTTCCTTGTGAAATTGTTATGCCCTTATCCTTTGGCACCCTAGTTGATATTAGTTGGTAAATATTGTAGCACCAACGTGGGTTGGTTAGTACGAGTAGATTGCTTAGCCATGCCACGAATCACTTATTCATGTGAGGCTGCAATTATTAATCAGACTAAATGAATATGAAATCTTGTAATAATCTGTGTGTACTATGTGTCTTTGTGGCATGTGTTGCACTTAAATCAACCGGGTGGTAAAAAGGATTTGGATTGAGGCAAGGGGGTGGATACTGTGTGATATGGTGGGCTGTGTGCTATTTTTGGTGGAGCTGTATGCATGGGCTTTATAAGCTGTGTGCATAGGGATTTGTAGTTAGCATGTGGTAGTCTTGCCTTGGTAAATTAAAGACCTCACCATGTGCACCATTGAACTGAGCCCCATCTGTGCGACCACATGCCTGTTATGGGACGGGCCTAGCATAGTAAGATGAATTTTTGAAATGCTTTGTTATGATTAGTGCTAGCTACACTAATTATATCTTGTGGGTAAAGTGTACAAACTCTACAGAGTGTAATTTAATCTATTCAATAGCGTCATGATCATGGACAATGCTCGGGATTTCACACTAGGGTAGATCTTCATAAAATCGTGTAGGGAAGGGAGCTATGTGATTAAATCATCTAGCTATGTGAATAACTTTGTTAGGGTCAGTGTGTCTTTGTGAAATAAATTGTTAAAATTATTGTTATCTATTTGTTTTACTTGTTTTCAATCTATTTTAGTATTCAATTGCAAACATTGCATTTACGCAAAGAACCACGTAATGCCTTTCCCTTGTAAAATGCCAAAGATGTATATATTGCATTTACGTGGTGTGGCTTATGAGTACGATGTGTACTCACGCTTGTTTTGACGAATCAAGCAGAAGAGGAGGAGTCTTCACCAGCTTTTGAGGACGAGTTTATCGAAGGCGCCTGATTGCAAGGTCTTGATCCCAGTTGGTTACCTGTGGTGAATCGATGGGATGCCAATACCACTTTTGTTTCCGCTGCTTTATTTCTCTGTTAGCCCTGCGTGGCTTAAATAAATATAAACTCGACCGTAAGGTCAAACCATTATTTATTAATCAAATTATCGTTTATGCTATTATTCGCTTGTGTGGATCGATATCCACCTTTGTTGACACTGTGTGCACTAGCGTGATCCTGGACTAGTGCATTAAACACAGAGGGTCCCGAAGTGTAATTTTGGGTCCCGACAGAGGTGGTATCAGAGCCATACTGACTGTAGGTCTAGACCTTAGTTAGATCGGCCGCTTAAATGTCCAAAATTATTTTCTAAAAGAAAATTAACCTGCAAGACTGAATGAATTGCTTAACTCCTCTCATATCTCTCCTGACTCATCTATTGCTATAATTTCTCCTCTCCCCACTGTTTTAACTTGGTTCTTACCTCTTGTCTGCCTTGCCAGATGCCTTACCTTCAGACCTTCTGAGATCGCAATGGAGGACTTCCCTTGAGTGGGAAGCCGCCGCAGACACTTGAGGCTTTGATCGCCCAATGTACCGTGGCGGCGAGTACATGGTCAACGGACGAGATCGTGGTGTGGTCTGTCGCCTGACGGTCTACGCCGGAGGAATACCAGAGGTAGCCACCTTTGGACATCTCGGCCGGAGGATCACCTTCACGCAGGAATCCAGAGTCGCCACACTGCCATGCTCGAAGTCGCCACATCTACGCGAACAATCAGAGAACATCGCCTTCCGCTACCATCCCAAAGGTCGCTTCAGGGAACTATCTCAAGCTTTCCGCCTATGAACGGGGAAGGCAATGCCACAGTGGTGCATCTTGCACAGTTCACAGCTGCTCAGGAGGAGTCGCTAGAGATGGCCGCCACCGAGCTGAGGTGCGCCTATCAGGCCTGGGAAGAAGCCGAGGAAAGGATCACCGTCCTAGAGCAAGCTCTCTACGGTCAGCATGAGCTTGAAGACGATCAAGAGGAAGATCCGGAGGAACCAGAAGCACCAGAAGAGGATCCCGAGGAGATTCCAGAGGATCCGACAGAGGTTGCACAGCTTGGAGGACCAGCAGAGCCTGCATAGCCAGAGGAGCCAGCTGTACCTGCACCCAACACGCCTGCTCTAGCTGCACCAGTCCCAGGACATCAGAACCAGTTCACGAGGATGCCAGCTCACTTCAGAGTCTACACCAGGCAGGAGCGCCACCGTGGCTTTGGAGGCTTTCTCGAGGAGTAGTTCGTTTAACTTCCAGTTTAGTCAGGCTTAGCCAGTTTCCCTTTTCAGAGTCGCCCTTTAGGCGGTAGCTTGTTGCTTAGGTTCGCTTTATTTTTCTGTGTGCAAGTATGAGCTGCAAAGGCCATTAGGCATATGTTGCAGCCATGCTAATAAGCTATTAATAAAGGTTATTTCATTTGAGTTTCTTGAGATGTGTTTGTTGGGTTTAATCTATCCCCCTGTCTAGTTCTTAACTCATCTTGTGCTTGCTACCTTATCTAACCTATGGAGCTTCACCAGATGGTTCAGATCACTTATTCTTTGCAAGTGGATCCGCACCCCAGTCCAAGAGAATGACCAACTCCCAGAGGACAAGTGCACCCCAAGCACCACATCTTGACTTGCAGAACTTTGGAGCCTTTATGGCAGCACAAACGCAGATGATGTATACAATGATGAACCAGATGTAGGCCATGAACAACAACAACAACAATCGTCAGGGAGGAGCCCCCGTCGCTCAGGGTCATCAGGGACCATCCAAGTTGGCTGAATTCATGAGGACCCATCCGCCAACTTTCTCTGGCCATGTCTCGCTAGTAGAAGCTGATGATTGGCTTCGCGTAATTGAGAGGAAGCTGCTGATCACCCAGTGCAGCGATCACGAGAAAGTTTTGTATGCCACTCATCAGATGGAGGGCATAGCTGCTGAGTGGTGGGAGAACTTCTGTGTAGCGCATGAAGCACCGTAGAATATCACTTGGGAAGAATTGTCCGCAGCCTTTCGCCAATATCATGTACCTGAAGGGATCATGGATTTAAAGAAAGATGAGTTCCGTGCTCTTAAGCAAGGAGCTATGTCAGTGACTAATTACCTGAATAGGTTTTCGCAGTTAGCTCGCTATGCTGCAGAGGACGTCGCTACTAACAAGGCTCGTCAGAGTCGTTTCTTGAAGGGATTGAACTTAGGACTGCAGGTCAACCTACTTGCCCACACCTTCCCAGATTTCCAGGAGTTGATTAACAAGGCGTTGGTCATGGAGGACAAACGCAAGGAATTGGAGGACCACCGCAAGCGTAGGATGATTCAGCAGGGAAGCCACCAGCCACAACAGCAGATGGCAAGGGTAGTGCCACAGCCAGCTTAATCGCTTCGGCCAGAGAGTTCTTTCAGACCCTCGCACCGCCTTGAAACCTCGTCCTTTTGTTGAAATCCTCACAACCCTACACCACCAACCCCACCCTGGAACAACAATGGGCAGAGTGAAACCAGAGTGTGTTACAATTGCCGCCACCAGTCACTTCGCCAATTAGTGTCCTCAGAAGGGAACTATCACTCCAGTCCGCTTCAACCTTAGGGCAACACCTGCCAAGACCTCAGTGCAAAGCAACCAAGGAGTTTCTTAGGGAACCAGTCAACCTGGAGCAACGCCTCAGTCAGTTGTTAGAGGTCGTGTTAATCACGTCACTTTGGAAGGAGCCCAGGAAGCACCAAACATCGTACTGGGTAAGTTCCTAGTAAATTCAGTACCTGCATCTGTTCTGTTTGATTCTGGAGCTTCGCATTCATTTGTTTCTGGAAATTTTGCAACTAAGAACAAATTGGAAGTTATGCATCTTAAGCGCATCTGTTAGTCCAATACCGAGCAGAGCTAAGTTCTAATATGGGTTGTTTAGGGGCTAAGTTACTCATAGCTAGAGTTGAGTTTCTAGCTAACCTAGTTATTCTAGACACCCAAACCATAGATGTCATCCTGGGCATGGATTGGTTAACCAAGCACAAAGTCGTGCTAGATTATGGCCGAAGAGCCGTTACAATCGAGGATACCAAAGGAAACAAAGTGGAGTTTCTAGCTACCTCAGTATGTAATGGACATCTGCTAGTCAATATCCTGAAGACCGTTGCTTTGGAAGATGTGCCCGTTGTCCGAGAGTATCCAGATGTGTTTCCAGAAGAATTACTAGGAATGCCACCGGATCGTGACATCGAGTTTGTCATCGATCTAGTGCCAGGAACAGCACCCATCTCGAAGAGACCATATCGGATGCCAGTCGATGAGTTAGTAGAAATGAAAAAGAAAATAGAAGAACTTTTGGAGAAAGGTTTTGTAAGACCTAGCTCGTCGCCATGGGGAGCGCCAGTCTTGTTCGTCAGAAAGAAGGATGGAAGCATGAGAATGTGCATCGACTACCGATCTCTCAATGAAGTCACTATCAAGAATAAGTACCCATTGCCTCGGATAGATGATCTGTTTGACCAGATGAAGGGAGCCGAAGTGTTCTCAAAGATCGATCTGCGATCAGGTTACCATTAGTTGAAGATCTGTCCCAAGGATATACCTAAGACCGCTTTCTCAATGCGGTACGGACATTATGAGTTCTTAGTCATGTCCTTTGGTCTGACTAATGCCCCTGCCTATTTCATGAACATGATGAATAAGGTATTCATGGAATATTTGGATAAGTTTGTAGTTGTATTCATCGATGATATTTTGGTTTACTCCAAGTTAGAAGAAGAACATGCGGAACATTTGAGATTAATCCTAGAGAAGCTCAGAGAGCATCAGTTGTATGCTAAGTTTAGGAAGTGTGATTTCTGGAAAAAGGAAGTGCATTTTCTTGGTCATGTGATGATAGCTGCAGGAGTAGCAGTTGACCCCAGTAAAGTTAAAGCAGTATTACATTGGGAATAACCCAAGACTGTCACTCAAATTCGCAGTTTCTTGGGATTGGCGGGTTATTATCGTCGTTTCATTGAAGGATTCTCATCAATTGCTAAACCTCTTACGCAATTGTTGAAGAAAGAGAAAAAGTTTACCTGGACCCCAGCTTGTGAAGAAAGTTTTCAAGAATTGAAGAAGCGATTGACTTCAGCCCTAGTGCTGATTTTGCCAGATATTCGCAAGGATTTTGATATCTATTGTGATGCTTCGTGTCAAGGATTAGGATGTGTCCTGATGCATGAAGGAAGAGCTGTCGCTTATGCGTCAAAGCAGTTAAGGCCTCATGAAGATAATTATCCTACCCACGATCTGGAATTAGCTGCAGTAGTGCATGCTTTGAAGATTTGGCGTCATTACCTCATCGGTAATCGCTGCGAGATATACACAGATCATAAGAGCTTGAAATACATTTTCACTCAGTCGGATCTGAATATGAGACAGAGAAGATGGCTAGAGTTGATAAAGGATTATCATCTCAGAATCCATTACCATCCTGGTAAGGCCAATGTCGTTGCCAATGCTTTGAGCCGTAAGAGCCACTGTAATGCTTTGGAAGTGAAAGAGCTTGTTCAGAACTTCAAGAGGAATTCCAGAAGCTGAAGCTAGAAGTAGTGTCTGAAGGATTTGTGGCCAGTCTGGAAGTGCAGTCTACTTTGGAGAAGCAGATTCGCGAGGCTCAGCCAAAAGATTCAGAGTTTGCAGACATCAAGAAGAAGATGGCAGAAGGGAAGTTCAAAGAATTCACGGTAGATGATCAAGATATACCGTGGATCGATGGGCGATTCAAGCATCGTATGTTGATGGGTTGAGACAACTAATTTTAAAGGAGGCCCATGACTCAAAGTATTCGATTCACCTGGTAGTACTAAGATGTACCAGGATGTTAAGAATAAGTTTTGGTGGCCAAACCTGAAGCGAGACGTCGAGAGTTCGTTGCCTTGTGCGACGATGTTAGAAGGTTAAAGCAGAGCATCAGAGGCCATCAGGTCTGTTGCAACCGTTGAAGATTCCAAAATGGAAGTGGGAAGAAATCGGGATGGATTTCATTACCGGATTACCCAAGACTCAATCGGGTTATGATTCGATTTGGGTAATAGTGGACCGTCTGACTAAAGTTGCCCATTTCGCCAACAAAACCACGTACTCAGAGATCGTCTCGCGAGTCAGATATGTCAAGGATTGTTAGTTTGCATGGTGTGCCCAAGAAGATAGTGTCAGATCGAGGATCTCAGTTCACCTCTCGTTTTTGGCAAAGTTTGCATGAAGCCTTAGGGACTCATCTGAATTTCAGTACTGCATATCATCCCCAAACAGATGGACAGACTGAAAGAGTCAATCAGATATTGGAAGACATGTTGAGAGCCTGTGCTCTAGCAAGTGCTACCCGTTGGGATAAGAGTTTACCATATGCAGAATTCTCGTACAACAACAGTTATCAAGCCAGTTTGCAAATGTCGCCGTTTCAAGCTTTGTATGGCCGTGCCTGCAGAACCCCATTGAATTGGTCGAAATCACGAACGTCTGATCTTTGGTCCAGATATTATTCAAGAAGGTAAGAACAAGTGGCTATGTGTAACAGCCTCAAATTTCTAATAAAAAGATAATAAGGTGTCGTTCATAGCATCACTGTTCATTTTGGCAAATTAGGCAACCTGTTACAATCTATTTTCCCCAAATTTCTTATTACAAACTCCAACTTGATCAAAATTTCAAAAGGAAATACCACCCAATGTTGGTATGAAGACTAGGAAGTATTTTATTTAAAAACCAGATGAATTATTATGGCCAAAAATAATTTTTGTTGAATTTTTAGAAATTATTCTGGTTCTAGAAAAATAATTGTCTTTAAATAAAACCTATTCGGTCTAAATGAATTATTTATGTATTTCTAAAGGAGAAACAGTGGTTTCAAAATTTATTTGGGGGAATATATCATCCCAGTAGCAATTCTGCAAAATTTCCTAATTTTACAAATTTATTTGCTATTTTTAAAGGTCCCACAAACCTTTTGAAAGTTTAAATCAATGGTCAACCTCTCGATCGAAATTCAAACCAGAATCAGAGCGACTCAGCCCTAAACCCTCTGGTCCAACCGGTGCAAAGTGGCTCGGCCATGTCAGTCACGTTCGCTCGCGCAGCCACAACGCCCAGTGAAATCGAGCCGTCCATTTCCGCACGAACGGGCCAGATTAGATGGGCCGTTCGGACCGCTCCAAACCATCCTCCACCAGACCGTTGATCAACAAATATGGTGCGCGATCTCCAGGCCAAGCCATTCCTAAATGACCGAGAATGGAAAGCATCTGGGCCGTTGAAATCTCAACGTATGGCCCTAATCTGTTGGGCTGTTCGGACTGGCCAGAGGTGCCAGCGAAGATCCACCGTTGAAATTAGATCTGACGGACGACGGCCATTGGGCTGTTCGGACCGTCCGGACCCCCATCAATTCTGGCCATTGGTTTGAGATTTAACGGTGATTGTCTTTGCGGGCCGAAGCTCACCAGTACGCATTGCATCTTGGGTCGTTCAAGCGAAATTGAACGGCTCTCGTGGGTTGAGATGTTCGGACCGCCCGGACATCCCCTCGATCTTAGCCATCCATTGGAAATCGTACGGCCCAGGTTCCAAGATACCGTTCCAGTGTGTTTTGACCACCCCATCGCAACCGCCCAGTTAAAATCGAACGGCTGTTGTTCTTTGAGGATTAGTCGTGTCAGGCTTACAGTGTTTGTCCTCGGGGCCCGCTTTGTCGTGACAATGGTTCCTCCTTTGCGTCTTTGTCTTGTCAGCAGCCTCCTCGCCGGCGTGGTGGTAGTGCACAGTGCAAATACAACTATTTCCTTGATATTTATCCTTAGTGCCACTTCATCAGCTCTAGAAATTTCTCGTTTGCTCTAGTGGCTCCAACACTATATAAACCCTACTGACTTAGCTCCTGCCATTGTTGACCAAGAAGAAGCCCTCTCGCTTTGTCTCCCTTCCCAGTGAAGCCTCCTTGTTCTTCACCTTGTTTAGCTTTAGAGCATGCCTAAGTCTCATACTAATGTGGTTTTGGGCATCTCTTGTAGGGCTGGAATTAGGGTTTTCCTCTCTGTCACCTTGAACCAGTGAAGCACCATCTTGAGGAAACCTCATCCTGGTGAGTTGGAGTCCATCTTTTCTCATCAAGAATGTGCCTAATGGTCTTTATATCTTAGATCCATCATTCTTGTTTTGGACAGACCAAAGAATGGAGTTTGGACCTTTACTGTCTGGACCAAAACCTTGACTTCATCTTCTCTAACCCTAGCTGGTAAGTTTTGGTCTTGCCTCCTGTCATTTTAAGCTCTCTAAGCACATCACTAACTCTCATGCATCACTTACTTGCTCATGTGATGTTCCAAACTTCTTTAAACTGAAAAGTTGTTTTTATAACTTTTCGGTCTTTCATATCGCTTTTCAAAACTTAAAGATTCTCTTACCGCAGTATTAGCTTATTTAGGTCCTAGAGAAACCCTAGCAGCACCCATGGTATTTCTTCAAAAGTCTTGAAGTCACCCGTTCCTTTATTATTGCTAAGCCCCACTCTGTTAGTTTTTGTCGGTTAAAAACCGACCAATAGTTAAGCTTCTATTTCTTCCTTCAAACTGGACAGTTAGGGTAGTATTGAGGACTTATAATATTAATCACCTTCCAGATAGTCCTAACTTCCATTTAGAGTCTTTATTTTGTGTATTTCCTCAAAATGGCCGAATCTGGAAGAAGTTCCCTTGCTGTTTTTGATCCCACCGACAAAAGTCCCTTCTGTCTCTTCTTTCCTTAAACGATCGGTTAAGGTTAGCATTGATGTGTCATGCTATTAATTACTTTCCAGGTAACTTTAACTCCTATTTAAGGTCTCCGTACTGTGTATCTTTCTAGGACAGCCAAAAATGGTAAATTTTCCTTGCTATTTATTGTTGTCTAAACCGACAACACAGATAAAGAAGGAGTCCACAAATTCTTAATTGCTATTAATAGATATTAAATGATCAGTTAGGTCAACACTAGCTTTAGTATACTTAGTTACAGCACAGTATTTCATTTATATGGGGTTTAGCTAGATAAATAATTTAATTATATGTTGTCCTGTTCTAGTTTCTAAAACCTGATACTGTAGCTCAATCTAAAATGCAAACTGTAGTAGATAGGATTAGCAAGAGTAGTGGTCGGTTACTATTCTTAATTAAATTATTGTACCTTAAGCATGTTGCTAATGATGCAATAATCCTTTGACCATACATTCTTTCTATGCATATTGTTCTCTGTTTCTTTTTCCTGGATTCATTGGATTTTATTTTCTTTTAGATACTGGTTCTTCTGAGATTGTTGAGTCTTTTGTTGAGCCACAAGAACCTGAGCAAGAGGTTGTTTATTACTACCAAGGCAAGCATCCTCTCTGCACCATATTGATCCTACTCTTTTGAACTGTAGATTTATAAAATACAGTGATACTGATTGCATGCAATGTTCTAAAAATTATTTATGATCTGTTCCTAGTTAGTTACAACCTGAACTTAATGGTTTACCCTGAATCTGATCATACACTCAACCTAAGGTAGTATGTGGTATAATAATATTTAGTTTTAAACTTGGCTTAGCCCTGTAGTCCATAGAGCGGTAGTGTTTGGCAAGCTTAACTTGTCAAACCTGGGAACAACAAATAAATTTTATTTATTTTGATTTCTTGTTCAGTTTATTTGAATCTGAAATGATCCTTAATCTTGTTTATAAATTGCTTCAAATCTGGACAAGTGAATGCTAGTGAGGGTGCCTTTGTGCACGAGAATTGGGAAATGTGGATGTCTTGTCTGGATTGATTAAGGACTGAACTCTGACTACCCAATTCAAGCCCCAACGTACTTCCACACGCGGTGTATGGGCACTGTTTGGTTAAGTAAAGGGTTAATACTATTGAGTTGAAAGCAGGAGAGTAAGGACATGTGTATTGATTTCATATGGCATAGATGCTTAAGTCTTCGGGTCGTGTCGTATGCCATGTGGAGCTTATATCGATATCAGATGTTCTTAGAAGGGTGAGGACATAGATGTGTTCCATCGCATGTACGTACCTTCAGGGCCCCGACTGCGGTCTAATATGTGTAGTTATGCATGAGTTCGCATTTAATTGATTGGGTCGGTATTCCCGGCACAACATGTGGGCCCCGGTTGAATATATGCTATCAGTCGTTGTTTAAGCGGGATTAGTCTCACATGGGTTGTCCAACTCAATAGTGTCAACTTGTTGAAAAATACCAAATCTTAGTCTCCCCGGCCGGCATACCAAAGGCAGTGTGCTATTATTCCGAAGGCTTACGGGCTAACTAAGTCGTGTGGGTAAAGATGTACACCCTTGCAAGGATTTTAAAACTATTCAATAGCCGTGTCCACGGTTACTTTATTTATACTTGAATTGATGTCACCTGTATAGATTTTGCTCTAAATTTCTATTTGGGAATTATTTCGGCATGATGGTTGTCATGCACAGGTTTATATTGATATGTGACTTATTATTGTTACTGTTTATGCTTATACTTGCAATTACTTACTGTTTTAGTCCAAATTGATTTCTTAAAATTGCTTTGTCAAAACTTAGCAATTGTAGGTTAAGATGTATCGCTTTCTGCAAATTGAACCATTACAACCCTTCTTTTGTTAACCTTATGCATGTAAACTTTCTACTCCTTTGTATAGGTTCTATCAAACACTTTCTTTTATTAGTTTGTGTAAGCCTTGCTGAGTACCTTTCGTACTCAGGGTTTATGACCTCTTGTTGCAGGTGAAGATGGTTATCTTTATGAGATGCCCGTTAGCGCCGATCAGGGTGACGCTAACGAGTGATGCTAGTTCTAGTCTCCACGCAATAGCTCATGGATGGGGCCATTGGTGGTTTTATGTTTATTTTACTTCATTGTTGTTTTTTGTGATGACCCAAGGTCATCTGTTCCTGTAGCAAATTCGGTTACTGTAGCAACCGAACCAATATGTGATCTGTTATGTATAATTAAGTGAATGTATGACTTGTATGTGTATGATGCAATGTTGTTTAAGGATATATGCGCAATAGTCACTAATCTTGGGAACTATTGCATGACATATATCCGGGAACCTGAATGTTGGAATTGTTACTTATTATGATTATGCTTCTAGTATGATTTTTAATAAGCATAAGATAATCGCTCCTTAATCAAGAATTATGCTACCAGTATAATTTTAATTCGGCACTTTTCCAATATTTGGGGGTCTCACACTATGATCCGAGAGAGACTAAAGATAGCTCAGTCGAGGCAGAAGAGTTATGCCGATAATCGTCGTCGTGATCTCAGTTTCGAGCCAGAGGATTTTGTGTATCTTCGAGTTATGCCCCTCAGAGGTGTGAAAAGGTTCCATGAAAAAGGGAAGCTTGCCCCTCGGTATGTTGGTCCGTTCAAGATTTTGAATCACCGTGGAGAAGTAGCTTATCAGTTGGAGCTGCCGCAGTCGCTAGCAGGAGTAAATGATGTCTTTCATGTCTCTTAGTTGAAGAAGTGTCTTCGCGTACCAGAAGAACAAGCCCCATTGGAGTCAATTGAACTAAAGGAAGACCTCACCTACAAAGAGCAGCCGGTCAAGATTCTGGATGTCGCAGAACGTCGGACCAGAAGCAAGACAGTTCATTTTTGCAAAGTGCAGTGGAGCCACCATTCAGAAGGTGAAGCAACGTGGGAGCGTGAAGAAGAGTTGAAAGCCGAGTTCCCAAATTTTTCTCCATTCAGCTCAATCTCGGGTCGAGATTCCTTTAAGGGGGGAGGTTTGTAACATCCCAATTTTCAGAGCTTTAAAAATCTTTTAAATAGTTGTAGTGAGAAAATTCACCATTTGGATTTATTTGAATTTAATTCAAAAGCTTAATATTGGACTTTGAGTAGCAAAACAATTTAATATGGCTAAAGTCAACATGAACAATGGTCAAAACTATTTTATTTGGATTCTATGTGCTTGGATATATTTTCTAGAATTTTCTGGAATTTTTCCAAGTTCATTTGCTATTTTCTATTGCCATTTGGAATTTCTGCTATTTTCTAAAAAGAAAAAGCTAATTAAAATCTCCAAATAGTGTTTGGGCCGAATCTCCTACCCAATTCCTCTCCCCACAAGAAGCCCAGCGGCCCATCCTCCCCGCCAGTTGCATCACCCTCGACGCTTGATTCTCACAAGGCTTTTTGCTTCTCTCTCTCTGACGGGTGGGCCCGCTACAGGGTCATCGTCTCCGACCCGGTCTCCTTCCTCGCGTCGCTTCGCAGCCGCGTCCACCATTAGCGCTTCTAGAAGCTCCACCCCGCGTCCGTTTCTACTAACTAAAATCCCCGAATTTTCTCGCCAAACTCAACCCTTATCTCTCCCGCACCGACTCAGTTTGAATTTGGAATTCAAACTCGCCTCTATCCCGTTTTCCCCACGAGCTCTTTTCAGGCAATTTGATCTCCTCCGCCGGCACGTCCCCTCGAGGCCACCCTGCGCCTATAAGTAGGTCCCCGAGGATCGCCGCAGCCCCCTTTACAAAACCCCTCGCTCAATTCCACCCGAGAACCTCCGCATCGCCGCCAATTCGAGCTTTAAGGATTTCGCGCCGGTGATTTTTCGACACGCTGCCGCCGTTGCCGGCTGTCGTGGAGCACGCCATCGAGATCGCCATCACCTCCTCTACCTCCCGGACCCTTCCCGGACGCCAATCCCTCGACGGAGCGCCCGTCCGACAACATCCGAGCCTCACTGCCGCTTGAACCTCGCCGCCGTTCGCCGTACCACCCGGAGCTACGTCACTTGGTGCGCAATAACCTCAGCTACACGCCTGTACCACCCATTCCCGGCGACAAGCCGCCGTTCGCCGGCGACCATTGGGTCCAGTGCCACCGCCGCCGCCGTTGTCGTCCTCGCCGACGTGGACGCCAAGTCACCTGCCACCTCACCCTCCGCGCGTGCGTGTCAGCCATGTCGGCACAAGTCACGCACGTCGCGCTGGTACGCCACCTCACCAGATCTCCAGATCCAGAGGCTCGGTGGACTTGGTCCACCGTGAGTTGAGCCATCGACGTGGGCCCCACACGCCGAATTTTTTTTATTTTCCTTTTCTGAAAATTCCTTCACGACACCAAAGATTGCGCAATAATCCGGTTTTTCTTTTAAGAAATAATTCGGAAATTCAGTAAATCCAATTTTTAGGGTTTTCTTTAGATTCAAACTTCCAAACCTCATAACTTTTGCATCCTAACTCCAAATCAGCCCATTCAAATTTCTAAATTCGTCTAAAATCAAGATCTACCTAATGGAGATTTTTATTTATTTTTTTGGAGTTGTTTTGCCTCTGTTATTTATTTATTTTATTTTTGTGCTTTGTTTACGAGTAGACTTTGACGCTGCTGGAAGAGTTGAAGAAGAAGGAGCTTTCCAAGACCAGGACCAGCACCTAAACCTATTCCAAGGCAAGCTATAGCCTTGACCATTTTGCTTCCCAGTTTGCTAAAAGTATTTTAATTCAAATTACTGCATCTTAATTCAAGTATTTATTTAAATGTTTTGGGTGTAGTAGTTAATTCCAAATTGTTATGCCTTCCTTGTGAAATTGTTATGCCCTTATCCTTTGTCACCCTAGTTGATATTAGTTGGTAAATATTGTAGCACCAACGTGGGTTGGTTAGTACGAGTAGATTGCTTAGCCATGCCACGAATCACTTATTCATGTGAGGCTGCAATTATTAATCTGACTAAGTGAATATGAAATCTTGTAATAATCTGTGTGTACTATGTGTCTTTGTGGCATGTGTTGCACTTAAATCAACCGGGTGGTAAAAAGGATTTGGACTGAGGCAAGGGGGTGGATACTGTGTGATATGGTGGGCTGTGTGCTATTTTTGGTGGAGCTGTGTGCATGGGCTTTATAAGTCGTGTGCATAGGGATTTGTAGTTAGCATGTGGTAGTCTTGCCTTGGTAAATTAAGGACCTCACCATGTGCGCCATTGAACTGAGCCCCATCTGTATGCGACCACATGCTGTTATGGGACAGCCTAGCATAGTAAGATGAATTTACTAAATGCTTTGTTATGATTAGTGCTAGCTACACTAATTATATCTTGTGGGTAAAGTGTACAAACTCGCAAAGTGTAATTTAATCTATTTGAATAGCATGCGTCATGATCATGGACAATGCTCTAGATTTCACACTAGGTAGATCTTCATAAAATCTGTAGGGAAGGGAGCTATGTGATTAAATCATCTAGCTATGTGAATAACCCGTTAGGGTCAGGTGTGTCTTTGTGAAATAAATTGTTAAAATTATTGTCATCTATTTGTTTTACTTGTTTTCAATCTATTTTTAGTATTCAATTGCAAACATTGCATTTCTGCAAAAAAAAAACCACAGAATGCCTTTCCCTTGTAAAATGCGAGCATGTATATATTGCATTTCTGTGGTGTGGCTTGCGAGTACGGTGTGTACTCACACTTGTTTTGACGAATCAAGCAGAACAGGAGGAGTCTTCACCAGCTTTTGAGGACGAGTTTATCGAAGGCGCTTGATTGTGAGGTCTTGATCCCAGTCGGTTGCCTGTGGTGAATCGATGGGATGCCAATACCGCTTTTGTTTCCGCTGCTTTATTTCTCTGTTAGCCCTGCGTGGCTTAAATAAATGTAAACTCGACTGTAAGGTGAAACCATTACTTATTAATCAAATTATCGTTTATGCTATTATTCGCTTGTGTGGATCAATATCCACCTTTGTTGACACTGTGTGCACTAGCGTGATCCTGGACTAGTGCATTAAACATAGAGGGTCCCGAAGTGTAATTTTGGGTCCCGACATGTTGCCAGAGAAGTTGTACACCGACTGCGCTACATCTACGATCACCGCTTCCATGGCACCGGATTCGACTACTATCTTATGCACATTCCCTCCCAGCTCAGTAGTACTTTCCGTTCGGCCAGAGAAAAAGACTTCTCGGAGCTAACACACTAGGTAGATCTGATGAAGGCTATGGAGCATGCTTACAAGCACACGTTAGATGAACTACGTGCCACCCAGGAGAGACTAGAGGTAGAAGAAGAGGAGCTGGCCAAATATAAGGCTGGCGATGCTAGTACCAACAACTCTCCAGATTACACCCTTGTGACCCCATAGATTTTACTTTTAGTATATCTCATTAGACGTGAAGTGTGAGCTGCCAACCTTTCTTGTGACAACCACAATTGAATAATGAATTAAGTTAATAAAATAACTATTTTGAAAAGTTGCTTTTTGCCTTGTGTTTGTTTGGTTCTTGGGCTATACTAGATTTATTCCCCCTTAGAGCTTTCTTTCTCTCTTCTAAGTTTTTGGATGATCTAGCAGATGGTGACAACCCGCAGAACTGGCAGCAGCAATGCTAGTGGTCAGGGAAATGAGAATGCTGATTATCAAGCCAACCCAACTCCGTAGCCACCACCTCCACCAATAGACAGACTTGATTGGTGCCAGATGATGGCCAATCAATCTCACCTGATTGACCTGCTTGCTCAATCCATCAACAACAATCAAACACAGCAGGCTGCACCTTTCCAAGCTCCAACTCCACCACAGTAGAGAGCCAACTTGTCAGAGTTCATGAGAATGCATCCTCCAATATTTTCCAGTAGTACTAAGCCCATGGATGCTGACGACTGGCTCCTGGCGATTAACAAGAAGTTGGACATTGCCAAGTGCAATGACCGTGACAGAGTTTTATTTGCCTCTCACCAACTGAATAGACCAGCTTCGGAGTGGTGGGACAATTTCACTCTGTCTCATGCCGATACCCAGGCTATCACACGGAATGAGTTTGTGCAGGCATTATGCCATGCGCACATTCCTTCGGGCATGGTGACCTTGAGGAAGAAGGAATTTCAATCTTTGCGTCAAGGCAACTGTACTGTCAATGAATATATCCACAAGTTCAACCAGTTGGCACACTATGCTTCTGAAGATGTAGCTACTGATGAAGCCAAGCTAGAACGCTTCCTGAAGGGACTCAATGATAACCTCTCAGTCTGCCTAATTGCTCAGGGTTACACTAACTTTCAATACTTGGTGAACAAGGCCATCCGCTAGAAGGGCAAACAATTGGAAATGGAGAACCGCAAGAGAAGGATGGTGGCCCAAAAATTCAACTCTGGGGATTCCCAAAGCCTCGCATTGCTCAGCCTCCATCACCCCAACGCGAAAAATTCCAGTCTTCCTCTTTCAGAGCACCTGTGCCAACGCAATGCCCTAACAGTTCTAGTTTCTGCAACTTTGCTTCAGGAAGCCATTTTTAGAAAGAAGCTTCAGATGTTACTTGTTATCACTACCAGGAAAAGGGGCACTTTGCCAATAAGTGTCCTAAGAAGCATCTTCTAGCTGCACCCAAGGAGGGAGTTCCAGCTGTTGGCAACACCTCTATTGTTAAGAATCAGTTTGTGAAGGGCCGAGTGAACCATATCAACACTGAAGAGGCTTAGACAACACCTAATGTTGTTCTTGGTACGTTCCTAGTCAATTCAATACCAGCAACAGTCTTATTTGACTCAGGAGCTTCTCATTCTTTCGTTTCAAATAAGTTTGTGGGAAAATATGGGTTACCTATCTCCCCTTTAGTTAACCCCATGATAATCCATTCCCTGGACTCGGAAATGAGGACTAATTCTTTCAGCCCAAACCTTACCTTGGAGATATTTGGAGTATCTTTCCTAGCAGACTTAATAGTCTTGCACTCTTAAGGTTTGGATGTATTTCTCGAAATGGACTGGCTAGCCAAGAATCAAGGGAAAAGAGAATGTGCCAAAAGATCTATCACTCTATAAAATAAGCAAGGAATTGAAGTAGAGTTCAGACCAAAGATCTTTGCTGGAGAAGGTTCCATCTTGACCAGCTTGAAGGAAGTGAAGCTTGAGAAAATACCTGTGGTGCAAGAATATCCGGATGTAATTCCTGAGGAATTAACCAGCATGCCACCGGATAGGGACATTATGTTCTAAATTGACTTAGTCCCAGGGACAACTCCAATTTCAGAAAGACCCTACAGAATGCCTGCTAATGAGCTGGCAGAATTGAAGAAGCAGATTGAAGAATTGCAGAATAAGGACTATATTCAGCCTAGCTCATCACCTTGGGGAGTACCAGTACTATTTGTTAAGAAGAAAGACAATGGTATGAGAATGTGTGTGGACTACAGATCACTAAACGAGGTTACAATCAAGAACAAGTATCCTTTGCCTAGGATTGACGATCTCTTTGATCAGCTGAAAGGAGCAAGCATCTTCTCCAAGATTGACTTAAGATCAGGCTATCATCTGCTAAAAATTAGACATCTCGAAGACTACCTTCACAACAAGATATGGACTGTACGAGTTTACAGTAATGTCATTTGGCTTGACAAATGCCTCGGCTTATTTCATGAATATGATGAATAAAGTATTTATGGAATTCTTGGATAAGTTCACGGTTGTTTTCATCGATGATATTCTCATCTATTAAAAAGATGAAGAAGAACATGGGAAGCATTTCAGAATAATTTTGGATATGCTCAGAGAGCATCAGCTCTATGCCAAATTCAGCAATAGTGAATTTTGGCTTAGTCAAGTGGCTTTCCTCAGACATATTGTGTCAGCAGGAGGAGTTGCAATCTTAGTCAAGTGGCTTTCCTCAGACATATTGTGTCAGCAGGAGGAGTTGCAGTAGGCCCCGCTAAGGTTGAAGCAGTAATGGATTGGAAGCAACCTAAGTTTGTCACAGAAGTCAAAAGTTTTCTCGGTTTAGTTGGTTATTACCACAAATTCATTGAAGGTTTCTCCAAAACCACTAGACCTATGACTTACCTTCTAAAGAAGTAGAAGAAATTTAATTGGACATATACTTGTGAGCAAAGTTTTCTAGAGTTAAAGAAAAGCCTAGTATATGCACCTGTATTAGTTTTGCCAGACATCCTTAAGGATTTTGAGGTTTTTAGTGACGCATCCCGTTAGGGCCTTGGATGTGTGCTGATGCAAGAAGGTAAAGTTGTGGCCTATGCATATCGTCAGTTGAGGCCACATGAAGGAAACTACCTAACTCATGATTTGGAGTTAGCTGCCATTGTGCATGCTATGAAAATCTAGCGGCATATCTCATTAGTAACCACTGTGAGATTTTTGTAATAGCCCAAATTTTAATTTCCAGATGAAAATAAAATATAATTATTTTTGTGGATTTTTTTGAAGTTTTAAAAGCTTTCCTTTATTTATTTCAAAGCCAAAACAAATTTATTTGCAAAATTAAATACCAAATATAAGTTGGAAATATTTTATTTAAATGCAAAATGTCATAGAGAATTTCTCTCAATTTTTCCCCAATTTTTGGATTTTATTTGCTATTTTCTAAAGCCTTTTTGAAGTAACAAGATTAATTAAAATGTTAAATCAATTAAAAATCGGAAATAGTCTTTGGGCCGAAACTTCCTCAGCCCAACCCATTTCTCTCACGCGCATGGCCCACTCAGCCCAATTCTCCCGCGTGCCCCTCACTCCTCTCACTCCCTCGCTGACAGGCGGGGTCCACCCGTTAGCCTCCACCTCTCCCCTTCCTTTTTCTTTCTTATGCTACCATGTGGGGCCCACATCCGTGTTATCGTCTCCCTCCCTCCTTTCTTCTCCACGCATCCGTGTTACATTCCACAATTGCCTCTTTCGAAAAACTTCCAAACTCATTCAAATCCGCCCGGATCCTCCGTGATTCTGCACGCATTAAAACCTGGTGTCAATTCCACGCCCATCACTGCTTCATCCCTTCCATCCCCAGCCCCAAATCCCGTCAATTTCACCTCAGACCCGATGGGAGGTTCTTGCGCTCCACGCCGCCTCACTTGTAATAGCCTCAATTTAAATAAATGGAAATTATATGCATTTCATGAGCATACATGACTTTCTAAATCATTTGCACAATTGGTTGCATTTTCAAATTTTAAATGCAAGTCAAATATAAAACTTGAAAAGAAACTCCAAAAGAAAAACTGAAAGTAATGCTTTTAAAGAACCCCGGGTTATAATTTAATCAAATACTAGATTAATTATCATGAATTAATATTTTTATCAAATTTTTAGAAATCAGTTCGACCTTAAGAAAAATATTTGATTCTTACTTAAACCTATTGGTTTAAGAATTTTAAATTAAGTATTTAAATCATAAATCGTGAGTTTTCAAATTTTATATGGTATCTATATCTTCCAGTGTTGTCTCTGAAATTTTTAGATTTTTATAAATTTATTTCCTATTTTTAATGGCCCGGTCAAAGTAGGTTTTCGATTTTAATTCCCAGTCAAACCCGAAACCCAACCCTAGCACTGTTGGATGGGTGCGACCGACCCGAGCCACCTTCTTTTGATTCAACCCAACCCTCTGAGCTTGAGAGGGCTGTTCGATTTGAAATGGACTATCCAGATCAATTAGGCCGTTCGGACCGTCTGAACGCCCCACGGGATCTACACCATTATTTTTCAATCGGACCGCACCGTTTCATTTTAGTTGAACCTTACATGCGCAGACCATCCGATTTGAAATGGACAGTCCAAATCAATTGGGTCGTTCGAACTGTCTAAACGCTCCATGCGATCTGGACCATCAATTTTCAATTCGATCACGCCGCTTTCATTCGGATTGAAACCAAAACACATAGTGCCTCAGGGCCATTAGATCTTGATCGGACCATCCGCATGAATTGGGCTATTCGGATTGCCCGAACAGCCACTCGATCAGAACCATTGAATCTTGATCGAACCATCCACACCATTCAGACCAAGCCGCTTTGATTCACTACTGAGACTGACAGCCCAGGTCCACATGTTAGCCTCTATTCTCTCGTCTTCTCTGCGCTGTTTAAGCGCTGTGCTAGCTCCAGGGGCATCACGCATGAGGTTGCTTCATGCCGTAATTTTTGGTGCTTCCATTGCCACTTGGCCTCACCATGATGACAATGCTTGCTCTGGTGCTGCCACGAGTGACCGTCATCGTTTTCTTTGGCAAGGGACACCATCAAAACCCCTTCGTTCCATTCTCGGCCGAATCAGGGTGGCCATTGTTCTTCCTCTTTGCTCAGGCATTTCTAAGCATTCTTGCGCCCTTGATCTTCTATCACCATACCTTAGTCCCTCTGCTAACTTAAGATCTTGGTATTGCTTGTAACCCTGGGATTTTGAGCTTGTCCTTTGTTAGTCCAGAGCACGTCCGGAATGCCACCGTCGTGGATTTCTGCACTTCGGAGAGCTCCTTCATATTTCTTGCGCATCATTTCTTGTCTTAAGTTATGATGAGCAAAACACCTCAATCAATTTGTCTTTTGATTCATAGGGTTATCAGGAATTTGGATTTTCTCTATCTCCAGCCAACTTCACGCCTTTTGTTCTCATCTCTGGCCTGGTGAGTTAATCATCGATTCCTTCTGGTATTAGCATCCATTGTGCCTTTGCAACCTATCTCAACCACTCTTTCCGTTTGATTGTGTCTAGGTTGTCTTGTCCGCGTGGGGCTATCATTTCCGTCACACGGTTACCATCGCCGGAGCTCCTCCTTCGGCCTTTGGTCATTTTCTGGATCGAGGTAGCTTCTATATACACCATAGGAGCATAAGCCTACTTGCCATTACTTATTGTGCCACCGAATCGATGGTTTCATTAGAACTGTAGTGGTGCCACCGTATCTCGTTGTCGCGCCGCCGCTAGGGCTCGCCGCCAGCAGTGCTTCGGCCACCTCTATCTTCGTTGGACTATTGTGAATCCATTTCAGTCCTTAGCTTGCACCGTCGTGGACCACAGCGCCGGCTAGCCGGCTAGCAAGTGCACAGGGACGGGATTCCCTATTGTCGGATTTCCAACCAGGGTTGTAAGAAATTATTAGAGTTAAACACTGTCGGATTAGGTTAAGTACTGCTTAGATATTAAATGTTGTCTCTTAATGTTTCGCTTACATGTGGGTCCCAGCGTAGAAACCCGTGAGCTTTAACCACTAATTTCCGCACCGAGTAAACATTTGACCTGGGTCCCACTTGTCAGCAACTAGAGCTAGGAGCAGCCTAGTATAAAAAGTAATTGCTACATTTTTGAAATCCCGAAATAGTTTATTTCTTCACTAAAAATAGTTTAAACTTCAAAAATTCATAATTAATTCGTTATAACTCCAAATCAAGTGAAATAAATTTTGTTAATTATAATTCTTACTGTACTTTAATCTGGAATAACTCTCTTACTTGTCTAATTAAACAAAAATTTGATAATTAGATAATTTGTACATTAAGAACTTTAACCTTATAAAACTCATAGAAAATTCGTATGAACTCCAACTGAACCAAAATCTTCACCTAAATGCACCTAGAAACAGAACCTCACTATTGTGAAGTTATCATGCATTTTTTAGCATTTTTGTATCTAGATATTTTCTCGATGTTCATTTTCTATCACTCTTTTTAGATTCTGAATTGCCCGACGCGAGTAAATTTATATCTGAGACTCTTGAGTTTGGACAAGTGGATTATAATCAAGGCAAGCATCCTCTTGCGTCATTTTGATCCCAGTTTTTGTAATTTAGTATTTTGAAATACAATGATAATTGCGTGCATGCTATTTTGGTGAATCAATAATTTGTGAGTCTAGTTAGTTATGCCCTAATCATGGTGGATTACCTTTAATCATTTCATACACTTAAGCTTATGATAGAAATCATGTGTTGTAATTTATGGTCTTTATGTGGATGCTTAGACATGTAAGTCAGTAGATCGGTAGTTTGGTTGACAAGGTTAACTTATCAATCATGGGAGACACTGAACCTATTTTTAATTTTGTTCTTTGTCTAGATACTTGAAACTGAAGTTTAAGTTTAAAATTGTCTATTAAAAACATGGTTTAGATCTGGACAAGTGGTTGATAGTGAGGGTGCCTTCGTGCACAAGAATGGTTATTGTGGTAGTCTTGTCCGGATCATTAAGGACTGAACTTTGGGCTATCAATTCAAGTACCATACGTACTTCCACACGTGGTGTATGGGCGCTGCTTGGTTAAGTAAGGGGAAGATTTTATTGAGGTGGTGTGAGGACATATGTATTTGATCATATGTTCACAGGGATCCGATTGTAATTTAATATGTGCGAGTGAGCACAGTTTTAGATTTCTGTTCATTGGCTCATCATTCCCAACACAACTTGCGTTCCCCACTTAGCATGTTCTATCTGTAGCTTGTACTAAGCGGGATGTCATCTCATAAGGGTGATTGAACTCAATAAGATCAACTTGCTGAAAAATACTGAGTCTTGGTTTACCCAGCCGGCATACCTTAGGAAGTGTGTCATTATCTGGAGGCTTACGGGCTAATCAAGTTGTGTGGGTAAAGATGTACACCCCTGTAGGGTTAAAACTATTCAAATAGTCATGTCCACGGTTACGAGCGACACTTGTTTTGATTGACATCATCGTTAAACTCTGAAATAAAATTTGACTTGGGCATTATTGGTTGTCGGCATGGATGGGTGTCCATGTGGTTTGGACTGTCAAAGTGGACAGCCACTTTGATATGTTTGATATTATGATTATCACTTTCTTACTTGTTGTCTTTTGGTCCAAACATTGTTTACAAAATGGCCTCTGCAAATTAGAAAGTGTAGGAGTAAAACTTGTTGCTTTATGCAAAACTAATGCCATTACAACCTTCCTTTGGACAGCCTTTAACATGTACATTCTCTAATCCTTTGGATAGGTTTTATTAAACACTTTTTTATTAGTTTGTGTAAGTCTTGCAAGTACCTTATGTACTCAGTTGAACAAGAATAGTCTCTGATATTACTAAGTATCACACACGGTTTCAACAAACAACCATCTGTGATACTTCATAGACGGTTTTAATAATGAACCGTCTGTGATATGAGACCATATCACGGATGGTTCCATTGTGGAACCGTTTGTGATAAGTATCACTAACGGTTCCATAATAGAACCGACTATGATAAGTCTCTTTATTAGTAGGAGCCCGCTAGGGTTTGTGCCCTAACTCGTCACTCCCCAACGGTGCCCTTACTCTCGTCTATTCCCCACCCCACCCGAGTGACCCCGTCACCGACGCCACCATGCATTCTTCCCGTCACCGATGGTTGTGACACCATGGTTCACTACACAAGACACTCGTATGATAAGAGTGTCTTTTGCAAAGGTCACCGCAGCCACAACCACGTGACGCAAGCCTTTTCCCCTCTTCCTCCTCCCCACAACAGACGTGACCCCTGCCACCTCTCCACCGCGATATCGAGGTAAGACAGATCTATCACCTATTGGTTTGTGCTGTTGGTATTCATGTGAACCAAGCTCCTCCTCCCTCGCCGCCAGCTCCCGCACCTCCGGATCAAGTTCCCTCCTCCCTGCGCCGCCAGATCAAACTCCCTATGCCGCAGCTCCAGCTCCTCCTCCCTCTCACTGCCGACTCGTTGCGCTACCTCGGACCTCCCTCGTGCCTCCATCCTCTCCAGCTCTCCCACTAACGCATAAGTCCCCTTCTTGTCCTCTTGATGTTGTCTGGTTGTTGGTTGATGCTGATGATGATGGCCATTAGCCAGAGCCCAGATGCTAAATGTGTAATACATACATACATGATGAGAAGTGCATCATTGTAGAGAAGTGTAAATGTGTAATACATACATGTAGAGAGAAGTAGAGAAATAATAAATATAAATGAATGCAATGATCATGCAGAAGCTTGTTGGCTAGTGGCACCTTGCTAGCTGTTGAACTGCTCAATGATGTTAGTAGTCTTATGCTGAAATTGAATTGATAATTAGTTCGTATTAATAGTCCCCTTGCTCTGTGATGTAAACTGAGGGCTATTGGTGTGTGTGCATTAATTCTGTGCATCTTGCTTAGTTCATGCTATGGGTTCAGATTGACAAAAATGAATGGGGCAAAATGGTGGGTTTGGTTAATGCTCTCTGATGGGTACTGAGGGTAATTGATGCCAGTTCTTTGTGCTTGGTTAGCTTACATGGGATCGATGTGGTTTGGATGGGGCTTGGCTGCAATTAACTTTTCAGATTTGTGTCCTGTGCACCTAATATGTCCTACCATTCTATTCCTCATCTCTTCTCTATAAAGCCTCCAGTTAGTGGCTTGTGCCTTTAAAATCGGCTTCATATATATATATATATATATATATATATATATATATATATATATATATATATATATATATATATATATATATATATATATATATATATATTTGTAGTCCCCGGCCCTTTGGTGAGTGCGTGGCGAGATGAGGCAGTGCCACGGGCAATCTCATCGAGTCAGCAAGTTCAAGAATGCATTGCAAGGAAAGCCGTGGACATACAATTTCCTAGATGTCGCCGATAGGTATTGGACATGACATCAAGGAATGGTTGGTTGTCGATACATGAAGCCATTCCTTGATGTCAAGTCCAATTACCTATCGATTTACATCCGTGTAATTGTATGTCCACGAGCTTTCTTGTAGCCTTACTTCTTGAATTTGTAGGGTCTCGACAAGGTTGCCCATGGCACTGTGTCATCCTCCCTCACGAATTCCTAAAGTGGTCAGACTACAAACGATATATATATATATATATATATATATATATATATATATATATATATATATATATATATATATATATATATATATATGAAGTCGGTTTTAAAGGCACAAGCAACCAAAGCTTGGAGGTTTTATTTATATATCATAGACGGTTCTAAACATGAACCGTCTGTGATACCTAGTTATCACAGACGGTTCATGTTTAGAACCGTCTGTGATAGATAGTTATCACAGCGGTTGCGGTGTTAGAACCGCTCGTGATGGATAATTATCATAGACGGTTCTAGATACAAACCATCTGTGATAGTCGATATCATGCATTTGTTACGAGTTAATAACCGCTCAGGAAAGTATGCATCACGCATTTCGGTTCAAAACCGTTTATGATGATCTCATATCATTACTGACCCATAGACTCAGACGGCTCACGAAACCGTCTGTGATGGCATTTTTGAACCGTCTGTGAAGGCCTTTTCTGTAGTAGTGTTACGATCCATCCGTTAGCGCTGATTATGGCGACGCTAACGAATGATGCTGTTTCTACCTCCACTCAGTTGCCTTGTGGTGTTGGGCACACTTAGTGGTATCTTTTGGTGTTTATAGTTGTTTTTGCTACAATTTTTTTTAGTTGACTACAGGTCACTTGTGTAATCTATGTACTAACAACACTAGTCTAGTAAAATACTGTTCGAATATAAGACTTGTGTATGACTGTGTACAATGTTGTTCAGGATATCTGCACATTAGTCTTTGATCTTGGGAACTAATGTGAGACACATATCCGGGGACTTAAAATTGGCTTCATTCCTTGTTAAAAATTATGCCTCCGGTATAATCTTTAAACTTGAAACGAATTCAATTTCAGGGGTCCCCACAGTGTTGGTATCAGAGACATACTGACTGTAGGTTAGAAATAGCATGTCGTTAGTATTAGTGAGTATTCTGTGAAATTATTTTCTAAATAACAAAATAATTTCAGAAACTTTAAGTTATGAAAGTCTTTTATTCCTCATCCATCTTAGTATCATTTCTTACCCCAATTTCCAGTTGGATTTACAAACTATTTTGCTCACCTACCTTGTCTTCGTATGCTTTAGAGAAGCAGCTAGCATTTGGTTAAAGAGACCCATGCTAAGGAAGTGGATGGATATCCCGCATTGCTGCGAGATATGATGTGGCAAGCCAACTTTTCCTACCATCCGGAGTATGCCATCTACTGTCGGGACCGAGGACCTGGAATGGAAGAGTACCGAGCTTGTTGGAAATATGCCCTAGAGGTAATCATACAGATGATTATATTCCATTATGTTCATAATATTGGATAATATATTATCCTATTCCTTGAATGAATCATTGGTTATGAAAATTAACAAGTATGTGACTTGTTGGTGAAACTCTTAACTTATATGATATCGTTCTAAATGAATGCCTGGTCAGATGTCAATAGTCAGAACACTAGTGACTCTATCGACTAGCACATGTATTGATTGATGACCATGTTTCACTGGTCATGGGTATGGGGATATCGAATCAATAATGTGAACACATGTTAGAGAACATGGGGTTGGACTGACCCACCTTGAGACACTATTGAGATTGTTATGATTCTATGTGTCGTTAGTTGCTCTCAAGCAATGATGATGTATAACCCTTAGACCTGAGATCAGCATGGTTTCCTACATGTGTAATAGCACTCTTAGGGGTTGCCAATCGCTACTCGTAACTAGGTAGTTATAAAGGTAGCTTTCGGGTATGCTACGAAACATGCGGAGGAATGTGACTGCTCAGATATGGGATTTGCCCTCCTAACATAACAGGAGAGATGTCTCTGGGCCCCTCGTTACGGTCGGATAAAGAAAGTGCATGGCCATGCCACTAGTGGTCGAAGTGTTCGACCATGTGAAGTTATCCGACACTCGATCGAGAAAATATTAAACAGTCCATGGATGACACAACATCTCACCTGGAGTTCAACCAGACACCGTGAGGCAAAGGGAGAATACACGAGTAGGTCGCTTAGTTCGATCAATTACGGACTAGTCGTATGGAGATAAGGGCTGGTCGTAGAATGGTCGAACGTAATCACAGAGTGGTCGAAACCTAGTCGTAAGGAGTTACGAACTGGTCATGACCAAATACGATCTGGTCGTATAGAGATAGGACCTAGTCGTAAGTGATGAAGACCTAGTCATAGATCATATTGCATTAAGGTTCGTCTGATATAATTTGTGTGTATTTGGGAACCGTTATGTCCTACTATGAACCTCTAATGACTCATGATCGGAAAGGGTTTTCGAGTCACAACCAATTACGCATGAACCTATAGGGTCACACACTTAACGGGTTGGAACAAACTAGTACGGATACGATTCGTCAAACGTGTTCAGATAGAATCTGTCACGAGCACTATATAAGGAGATGCATGAGGCTGTTGGGAAGAGAGTGAACATAACAGACGAGACACACGAAAGTCATGAGTTGAGTTGTTCCACCGAAACCCTAGCCGCCATCTTCTTGAGAGCTCTGCCGTGTGGCTTAGTGCTAGCACACTAGCGCATGGTTTTTCCTTCCCTAGACGTGTGGATACCATAGAGGTGCTATTGCAATTGCTGTTACGCCTGAGGACGATCCGCGATCCTCATAAGGCATTGAAGAGGTCGCTGGAGGAGACGATCGACCATGACCACCACACCGGCGTGCTCGACGCTGCATAAATGACTTCGACCACTACATCGATGCGCTTTGCGTTGGACCAGGCTGCTCCAACCCTTCTTCCCCTGCTCTACGCATCTAGTGGTAATGATTTGTGATCATCTACTTGCTTGGTTTCCTAGTTTATGTAGTAGAAAATTTTGATTTGTTGCTGTCTGGTGCCTACCCGTGACCCTACAGTGGTATCAGAGCCATCCTGCGTAGTTTTTGATCTAGATCGGTCGCATATATTTGATATGTGGTAGTAGTAGATTGGATCTATTACTTGTCAGGTCTGGTAACCTAGATCGGTTCATAGAGATGGAGCGATCTAGGCCCTGGTCGATAAGATCGATCGGTTTTTCGGTGGTAGTAGATGGGTTTACGAGGAGGTATGAGCTTAAAAGGACCAGATGGTTTATTGCGCTTGTTCACGACCATATTGCATATCACTCCTACTGGTCAGAATTCCACCATCGGAGTATGTTGCAGTTTGTGGTCGTATCAAGGCAATGATCAAAGTGGTTCGGAATAGGGTTAATATGATTAATCCGATGTTTTACATGGCTCGGTTACGTGAATAATATTCTTGTCTCAGAAAAAGTTTTTGAGTGTGCTGCCCTCGACTAGTGAGACCGCCGTGCTGGGTATCCATACTGCGCGCTATAGGTAGTGTGTGCTCATGTCACCCGATAGAATTGGATTCTATGCATAACTTGTTTTTGCAGGGACTGATGTGAATAGTATGACCCATAATGTATGAGATGCATGTATGTATGTAATATTCATGACCTGTGTGTCATGCTTATTGCAGCCCAAGGCTATCTATATTTGTATAACGGCCTGCATGTCGACTTGTGATGCTTTTTCACTCCTTATGATTCTTTACTAGTGCAATTAGGAGTAATGGCTTAGTGGGTGTACTTGGAGGAGTCAACCACTTGGAGACATAGCGAATAGGATGCATGGCGATGGAGATCACCATGTGGAAGGGTCATACTATACCACAATGCAATTTGATTGTCTGTGAATGCCCTTATATTCCTGTTCATTTATTTCTATGCATGTTATTTAAATGCTTTTGACATGGTAGAAGTAAAATTCCCTCACATAATATTAAGTTAAATTGATGCCCTCCCAATTGGCTGCACCATCCAAAGTCATGTATTTTAATGGTAAGTCTTGCTAAAGCAGAGTGCCATTAATATTACTTGACTGGATGGGTTTGTGTCGGACACTTACATGCATAACATTGGTTTAACTTGACAAGGTCATCATAACGGTTATGGACCTTGGGGCATAGGGTTGGGTGCCGGAGCATAGAGATGTTGCCCAACAACATGAGTCATATAGAGATATGATTAGCAAAGGGTTCCTTACCATTTTCACTAGTCTCCTAGCAGTGATGCCCAAGCTCACTAGTAGATTAAATGATTATGCATCTTGAATCACTAAAATGTCATAAGAGGGACATGGTATTTAGTGGGAGTATCTTTATTAAATTGTTTAATAGAAGTTACTTGAACATATGTCTTAGCTTTACATATTCTATGTTGTAGATCATGGCGCCAACTGTGTACCTACATCCAGTTTTGCATTACGTTTGATACTTGATAAGGAAAAACTGAATGGAACAAATTTTGCGAATTGGTCCCGCAACCTAATAATTGATCTTAGGCAAGATAAAAAGGAACATGTTCTAGAGGAACCAATTCCAGATGTGCCTGCTGAAAATGCTGCTGCTAATCTTAAAACTACCTATAAAAGGGCATGTGATGAGTCCCTTGACATTAGCTATCTCATGCTTGCTGCTATGAACTCAGACTTTTAGAAGCAGTTTGAGAACATAGAGGCCTACGATATGATCGTGGCGTGGCACTCAAAGGCATGTTTGAGACACGAGCAAGAACTGAGAGATATGAGATCTCAAAGAAATTGTTTGGGAGTAAGCTAGCTGAGGGAAGTTCGGTGAGCCCACATGTGATCAAAATGGTTGGTTACACACAGAGCTTGGAAAACTTGGTTTTCCACTTAGTCAAGAGTTGGCTACAGATTTGATTCTTGCTTCACTACCTTCAAGCTATGGACAGTTCATTATGAACTTCCATATGAATGGCTTAGACAAGAATCTCACCGAACTGCATATGATGCTTAAGACTGCAGATGACAACATTAAGAAAAGCAACTTTTGCCTTCGGGATTTATTATGGAACTAAATAATTGTTATTATGTTCTAGCCATAAGTAGAAACATCATCTCTGCCTCATGTTTGATGGCAGAGGGTTATAAATTCATTATAGAGATCAATGGTTGTTCTATATTTTTGAATGAAATGTTTTATGGCTATGCTCCTGTTTTGAACGGGATGCATATTTTAAATCTTGATGATGCCCCCATCGATAATATTAATGCAAAGAGGCTTCGGCTGAATGATTTGAATTCCACTTTCATTTGGCATTGTCGTTTGGGTCACATAAGAGATAAACGCATGAAAAGGCTCCATGACGATGGAACTCTAAACTCATTTAATTTGGAATCATTTGAAACATGCGAGTCCTGCCTGCTCGGAAAGATAACCAAGACACCTTTCACTAGTCGGAGTGAACGAGCGTCTGACCTGTTGGCACTCATGCATACTGATATGTGTGGACCAATGAGTACGACAGCTAGAGGTGGTTTTTAGTACTTCATTTCTTTCACCGATGACTATTTAATGAGGCAAAAGTCAGAATCCTTTGAAAAGTTCAAGGAGTTCCAGAATGAGGTACATAATCAAATTGGCAAGACAATCAAATCTCTATGATCTGATCGTGGAGGTGAGTTTTTGAGCCATGAGTTTGGTGATCATTTGAAACAATGTGGAATTATTCCACAGCTTACACCACCGGGCACTCCATAATGGAATGGGGTGTCTGAGCGGCATAATCGGACCTTGTTGGACATGGTTCGATCAATGTTGAGCCAATCAGATCTACCATTGTATTTTTGGGGTTACGCTCTAAAAACTGCTGCTTTCACTTTGAATATGGTACCATCTAAATCAGTAGATAAGACACTATATGAGATATGGACTGGGAAGAGTCATAGTTTGTCTTTTCTAAACATTTGGGGATGTGATGTCTATGTTAAACGTTTGATGTCTGACAAACTTATACCTAAGTCTGATAAGTGCTTCTTTATGGGGTATCCTAAGGAAACTAAAGGATATTATTTTTATAATCGGTTGATAACGAAGTGTTTGTTGCCCGTAATGGTGCCTTCTTGGAGAAAGAGTTTGTTTCCAAAGGAGTCAGTGGGAGCAAGGTGCAACTTGAAGAAATTCGGGAAGCATCTGAAAGTGTTTCAACTCCCACTGATCGTCTACAGGATGAACAAAATGTTGTTGAACCTATAGATGAGGCATCAGCCCCACGTAGATCAAAAAGGGCACGTCAATTGCCTATAAGGTATGGGCATGACGTATTATTGGTGAATAATGATGAGCCTAAAACTTATGCGGAAGCGATGATGGACGTAGACTCCGAGTCATGGCATGAGGCCATGAGATCCGTGACGAGGATATAACAATCCTCATTTAATCATTTATCCATAATTCATATTATGAGGTAATAATGACGTCACATAACTCTTGAGTATACCCCTTAAATATTAATAAGGGAGAAGCTGGAGGTCGTAAGTTCTTCTACGACCACCCTGTAGTCGTGGGTCTTCCTACGACTACCCCATAGTCATAAATCCTTATACGACTATCCCATGATCGTAAGCTCTACTACGATCAGTATGCAGTCGTAAGCTTTTCTATGACCATCCCCTGGTCGTAAGACCTTCTACGACCAGGCCCTAGTCGACAAGGCTCACAGATATGTGGGCCTAGTCGATAAAGGAATCTTCCGCACCATATTCAAAATCTGGGCAGTAAACTACGCCATTGTTTCCTAAGATAATGCCACGATTTTATCTCCCTTTTATGATGATAATTGCCTGGTGACATGGGAACGTTTTAACTCCTGCAGTAACCTCTAGTAACGGCGCCACGATCTGGATGATTAAGTGACCTTATATTAGAGGTCCAACGGCGTACATTCTGGGGACGGTATAAAAGGCAAGGATCATCATAATAATGGGAGGAGCCCAATTTTGAGAAGCACAATACTCTAGTTTTCTGGCTTGATGTTGTAATCCAGTATACCCAATACATACACACAGGAGTAGGGTTGTTATTCTCCCAGGAGAAGGCCCGAACCTATATAAAATTCCCGCGTCTCCATCTCTGTGTGATTTTGAGCCTAGAGGAACCCCCGAATCAAACAATCTTTACATAAGTTCGGTCCTAAAACACCGACAGTTGGCAGTGACCGTGGGGATCTTCGAGTCATCAGTTTTTCCCTCCGTCCTTCCAATTCTCATGCTCTCATGGCAGGAGAGTGGAACGAGGAGAACTGGTTCGACTTGGCCGATTATGCAGACATTGACATGGATGCTGGTTTCGACTACGAGCCAAGTGATGCATCCTCACTGTCCTCAAAGAAGTAGGGCAAGCCAGTGGTCGTACGCAGTCGGAAGACAACGAGGACATGCCGTTTTAGGATCCCGAGCACACCATCGAGCACATCTTTGGGGGATCATTGGTGTACGAGTCAAGGCGACAGCTTAAGGCAGTCGAACGTGAGGTAATCTCCATTGACTCCCCTCTTGTCAATAAAGTACCAAAGTGGTCGGAAGTCACCATCTCTTTTGAGAAGGGTGACTGCCCGATCCCTTCGATCCGACCAGGTCGTTACCCGATCATGGTCGAACCCACCATCAACAACTGTCGAGTGAATCGAGTGTTGATTGATGGTGGTAGTTCGTTAAATGTTTTGTTGACGAACACCCTGGACGAGATGCAAGTACCCAGGACCAAGGTAAGGCCGGTAAGATATTCATTTCATGGTATTATACCGGGATCTTAGGCCAAACCTATTGGTCAAGTTTCCCTTCCTATTACATTTGGTTCACCAAGTAATTTCAGGATGGAGAAGATCTCCTTTGGTGTGGTCGATTTCGATATGGCATATAACGCCATACTCGGATGACCAGCTTTGGCAAAATTCTTAATGGCAACTCATTATGGGTATCAATGTCTTAAGATGCTAGGTCCCAAAGGAGTAATCACAATTCATTGTGATAAGTAGATGGCGCCACGCAGACCGTCGATCCTCGAGATGGTAGGTCGATACCGGTTGGGGAAGAAAAAGGCACCTTCGACTAAGTGCTCGAAGCCTAAAGTCATACCCAAGCCGAACGACCAAGTCAAAGAGGTTCCCCGGATCGAGGAACCTTCAAGACTGCTCAGATCGGGATACTTCCGACCGGTAGGAAGACGCCTCATCACTTTTCTCCAAGCAAACGCAGATGTCTTCGCGTGGCAAGCATCCGACATGCCCGGAGTCCCCAGGGAAGTGATTGAGCACAGGCTAGCTTTACGGCCTGACAAAGTACTCGTAAAACAAAAATTACAGAGATTTTCCCCTAATCGACGAGATGCTATAAGGTCAGAATTGGACAAGCTACTTAAAGCAGGCTTTATAAGAGAAGTCGACCACCTAGAGTAGTTGGCCAACCCTGTAATGCTTAGAAAGTCTAACAGCAAGTGGCGAATGTGCGTTGACTTCACTGATCTTAATAAAGCTTGTCCAAAAGATGATTTCCCTTTACCTCGTATCGATCAGTTGGTTGACTCTACTACTGGTTGCGAAACATTAAGTTTTCTAGATGCATATTCTGGCTACCATCAGATTAATATGTGTCTAGAAGGTGAAGAAAAGACCGCATTTATTACTCCATTTGGTATATTTTGCTATGTCAAAATGCCATTTGGCCTAAAAAATACTGGCGCTTCTTTTCAACATTTGATGTAATCGACTTTTTCACCTTAGCTAGGCCGAAATTTGGAATCCTATGTTGACGATCTAGTCGTAAAAAGCATCAAACAGCTTGATCATGTTTCAGACTTGCAGGAGACGTTCGACAACCTCAGAAAGCACCGCTTGAAACTCAATCCTAAGAAGTGTGTGTTTGGAGTCTCTTCGGGAAAGTTGCTTGGATTCCTGGTCTCTGTACGAGGGATCGAAGCAAATCTCGAAAAGGTAAAAGCCATTGTCCAAATGCGCTCTCCAACCACGAAGAAAGAAGTCCAAAAACTCACAAGGTGTATGGTGGCTTTAAGTCATTTCATAGCATGACTGGGAGAAAAAGGACTATCTTTCTTCAAACTCCTAAGGAAGCACGAGGGTTTCGAGTGGTCGGAAGAGGCAAACGCTGCATTCGAGGATGTTAAGAGATATCTTACGAGTGCTCCTGTTCTGGTTTCCCCGAAACCAGAAGAGATGCTCTTGATTTATCTAGCTGCCATGCCACAGGCATTGAGCGCAGTACTAGTCGTAGAATGTGAACATTTTTAACGACCAGTGTACTACGTAAGTGAAGTTTTGCATGGACCTAAGGAGCGTTACCCTTAGGTCCAAAAGCTTCTCTATGCCCTCCTCATGTCTTCGAGGAAACTGCAGCATTATTTTTAGGCGCACAAGATAATTGTGCCGTCTGAGTTTCCCTTGGGAGTAATCCTCCAGAATAGGGAAGCAGCGGGATGCATGTCTAAATGGTTAGTAGAACATGGGGAGTTCGACCTCCATTTCGTGTCCCGAACGGCCATTAAATCCCAGATCTTGGCAGACTTTGTCACCGAATGGACAAATCTGAACTCGCTCAGATCCCGATCTGATACCCACGACAAGTGGACGATGTACGTTGACGGGTCATTTACTTTAAATGGCTCAGGGGCTGGGGTGGTCCTGGAATCTCCTAATGGAGAGACCTTAAAGTATGCCATACAGCTAAACTCTCAGGCCACTAACAACGTGGCAGAGTACGATGGTTTACTAGCCGGCATACGAGCTGCGAAAGCGCTCGTGGTTCGTTGAAAACTCGTGAGAGGAGACTCTCAACTAGTCGTTAATTAGGTCAGAAAAGAGTACCAGTGCTCTAACCCGACCATGTCTTAGTACTTATCGGAAGTTCGAAAGCTTGAAAAGCATTTTTTCGGTTTCGAGGTACAATTCATCCCTCGAAAGGATAACTTCCTCGCAGACCAGCTTACTCGAATAGCTTCTTCCCGATCACCAGTACCAAAAGGAGTCTTCTTGGAGCAACTCTAGAAGCCGTCTCCAGTGGAAACAACAGAGACATCTCCTTTTGAGACAGCCTCTCTAGAATACAAGGATACTTGGATGGATCCCATTTACAAGTATCTTCAGACGGGTTCCGTCCCCAATGACGATCTTGAAGCAGATCGTTTATCCCGAAAGGCCAAAATGTATACTTTGGTCGAAGGAGTCCTCTTTAAAATAGGTACTCAAGGGGTAATCATGCGATGCATACCGTAGAGAGAAGGACTAAACCTCCTTCATGACATACACGGGGGTATCTGTGGAACTCATGCTTCCTACAGAACGTTGGTTGGTAAAGCCTTTCGACAATGATTTTACTGGCCAACAGGCAAATAGATGGTTAAGAAATGTGTACAATGCCAGTTTCATAACAGGCAAATACATCAACCAGCTCAGGTATTACAAATAATTCCTCTATCATGGCCTTTTGCGACCTGGGGTCTCGATATCCTAGGACCGTTCCCAAGGGCTCCAGGAGGTTTCGAGTTCCTTTTTGTGGCTATTGATATGTTCACAAAATGGATCGAAATCGAACCTGTGACTGGGACAACAACAGAAGTCGCAAAACTGTTCATGATGAGAAGCGTGATTACTCGATTTGGAGTCCCCAGTCGAATAATCACAGACAATGGTAAACAATTTTCGAGCGCAAAATTTCAGGAATTTTGTGACGAGTTGGGTACCAAGCTCTATTATGCCTCTGTCGCCCATCCCCAAAGCAATGGGGCAGTCGAACGAGCGAATGGCCAAATAATGCAGGAAATTAAAACTCGAGGCTTCGACCAGCTTGTTAAGCGCTCGGGGGCTTGGGTACAAGAATTACCCTTAGTATTATGGGCAGTTCGTATGGCCGCTAGTCGAGCAATAGGCGAAACACCTTTTTTTCCTAGTCTTTGGTACCGAAGCCATGCTTCTGCTAGAACTAAAGATTAGGTCTACAAGGGTCGAGAGTTTCAATTACTCAGCCCAAGAACAACTTCGAGCGGATGACATTAACCTACTTGAAGAGAAAATAAATCAAGCCTTAATCCGTTCAGCAGTATACCAACAAGCCCTGCGTAAATACTATGATCATAAGGTCCAACCTCGGAGCCTTGTTGTAGGTGACTTGGTATTGAGGAAGATTCAATCCCAGTCTAATCGGAACAAACTTTTTCCTAAGTGGGAAGGTCCTTACACAGTGGTCGAAGTTATGCGTCCAGGCTCGGTACGACTGGCAATGGAAGACGGCTGGGTTCTCTCTAATTCTTGGAATATCGACCAGTTACGCAAATTCTACGTGTAAATGACCAACCATTCAATAAAGCATCATGTTCTTTCTATCTTTATTGTTTTACTTTGAGTAGCGCTTTGATAATTCTTTCAACCATAACCTGGTCGAAGGTCCGCCCTCGACCAGTTCCTAGTCATGAGCTTTCTCACAACAACACACTGGTCGTAAGACGTCCTATGACCAGTACCCAGTTCATCTTTACACTGGTCGAAAGGATGGTAATGCCACCTAGTCGAAGCCTTTCCTCTCTGCACATGGTCCCGCCCACTAGAAGGAACTTCCTAGAGTTGACTCGTTCCTCCCTTTTTTTTACCAACACAAAGAGCTTGGGTTCAAAACATGGTCGAAATAATAACAAGCCAACTCTTAGTACCTTAGTTTATTTCTTCATTCATCTTTTTTGGAAAATAAACTAAGAAGAGTACACTTTCAAATTTGCTCAACTACTCTTGATAAACTCGGTTTGTTTTAAGTAGTCAGAGAAAGTTGCAACACCTAGTCAAAGACTTTCCTCTCTGCATGTGGTCTTGCCCACTAGAAGGAACTTCCTAGCATCGTTCTGTTTCTAACTCTTGCTACCATAGTGAACATATTGAGTGCATTGAAATAAGTTGGACAAATTTTATAAAGGAACTCCAGAAGTTTATCTAACTCAAGTTGACCGTTCTTGATTTGATTAATCTGATCGGAGATGGTAACATCACCTAGTCAAAGCCTTTCCTCTCTACATGTGGTCCTGCCCACTAGAAGGAACTTCCTAGTGTCGACCTATTCCTACTCCTTCAACCAGTGCAAGATAATCGTGATCGAAAAACTACAAGTTAGCTAAACCGCTCTCTTTTTTGGAAAACCCATTTAGTACTATTTACTCGGTTTATCTAAATAAACCAAGCAAATAGTCGGGGGCTAGGATAAAGTTATTAACTTGACTTCAATTCTTAGTCTTGCTTTTTTTTTTCCCATCCATTATCTTAAGAGTTGCTAACTACTCGACAAGATCATTTTTCAGGAAAAAGGAAGGATTATATATCAACATCAACAAAAAACTTGTCTTTACAGGATTCCGGTACAAATTACTCTAGCTAAGGGGGTTTGTGGATATCATGGGGATATGCCCATGATCTTAGGATGATGAAACAATTGGCAATGTGGCTTTTGGTTTGAAGTTTCATGTGTTTTCGATAAAGTTTCAGATCTGTCGGTCGTGGCGGTCGGCCGCTTTGTCTTTGAATGTTGATTTAAGTGGTGATTTGATTTTGGGATAGGTCATATCCATATGTGTTAATGTATATGTGTTGCATATTGCATGTTTTGGCTAACGTGGGTCAAGTTGTGAAGAACTTGTTCCGGATTCGTGTTGCTTGTCTATTCTTTGTCTGGTGGCTTGTAGGTCAATGACGATCAACGGCGAGGAGGATCGGGACTAAGCTTGGAGAGCCGAGGTCCGAAACGATCAAGGATGCGGGAGGTCAGTGACTCAAGCATGGCGCAAATGGACGAGATGACCGAACAAAGTGGTTCGGTCGATCGTTGGATCAAGTGGCGCGAGTCGTTGCAAGTGCTTAGTGGTGCTGGTGGGATCCGGACGGGAGAGACTTGACGACATGGAGCCGTTGATCAACCTACACGTGGCGAAGTAGGCGATTGCTTCGACTGGAGTGGACTCGGTCTTTTGGAGAATGATCGAGAAGGGGTATTTTGGTAATTTTACCAAATACCATCTTGGTGACCTTTTGACTAAGCCGCGGCGCGGGTCGGCGCATGGTGAAGTGGTTTAGATCAAGTGACGATGAAGACGGCGCTTTAATTTGCATGCGTATGTGTTCCGTTGATGTTGGGCCTTAACGGAAACCCGTTAGATTTTTAGGGTTAGGGTTGCCCTATAAAAGAAACTGTAGATGGAATATTCCATGGGGACTGCTTTTGAAAAATCTGGGAAGGAGTGGCGGCGCCCCGTTGCCAAGGAAAAATCAGAGTGGCCACTGGAGAAAGAGAAAAACTAGCGCCCCTGTTGAATCAGAAATCATGTGGCGGCGGCCTTGTGTCCAGAATATGTGGCGGCGCCTGTAGGGATGCTCCCGATGAGAGAAAGCGAAGCTTGTAGCGACGCAGTTGTTCCGTAGAAAGAAAAGAGCTGGAGGTGGCGCACTTTTTATTGTCGATTTTTGTGTAAGAAGTTTGGCCACAGTTTGATCTGTTATTGCATTAATGATGCATCTGCTTTTTTGTTGTTGAAAGATCCTGTTTGGTGACTGTATCTTGCTGGCTGCCATTTTGTTTCAACTGAGTGCTTGTGAGCAGCCTGTAGTCCTGTAGGTGGTCAAGAAAATCACGGGTTCACAGCCACTTTGCTTCCTGCGTAAGAGGTCAGTACTTGTGTTGATGTGATGTTCAAGTTGTTTATTTGGATTTCATCAAGTCAGTGACCGAGTCTTTAAGTTCGGATTTTTTTATTGCTTGGCTGTCGCTGTGAAATATTGGAGCGAGCGGCTTGTAGAGCCTTGGTGGCCGGCGTTTTTTGCTCTGGCACTTGTAAATCCAAGCCCTGTACGGCGGCATTTTCTTGTCAGCTTGGACCCGCAAAAATCGCCCAGTTGCGTTGTATGGCCAGCA
This sequence comes from Phyllostachys edulis, assembly GCA_036346405.1. Taxonomy (NCBI): domain Eukaryota; kingdom Viridiplantae; phylum Streptophyta; class Magnoliopsida; order Poales; family Poaceae; genus Phyllostachys; species Phyllostachys edulis. Next base: position 74,773,924 of record CM070551.1, on the reverse strand, counting down.
GAGCCCTGTAGGGAAAGCCAGGAAATTGGTGAATGGCGGCGCTGAGAGCCTCATGGGCGGCGGCTGCTCCTGCTCATTGATGTGGCTTAGTTTTGATTTTAATTACTAGTACTCTTTTCTTGTGGCTGCCCGCAAATCCTGTGCTTGTTACTGCTAGGCGGCTGCGGCTGTAGCATGTCCATCGGTTTGTGCATCAGTGCTGTTTCTCTGTATTATTTGCTTGAGCTGCTCTTCATTTCGGCTGCTAGTAGTGCTTAATTGTGTCGATTTTTTGTTTGCTATTCACTGCTGCGCCCAGGAGAAATGCCGATCTGTAATCTCGCTCTTTGATGAGACTGAAGATCTTTTTGATTGCTCTGTGGCCGGTTGAAAAACTGGAGCCTGTGGCAGCAGTAGTGATTGCAGTTTTGTGCTGCTGGTGCCGGCCTGTTTCCCGAGTTACAGATGCTCTGTGCAGCGGCGTGTGGGTGTGTCTGCAAAGGAGCTGGCGGCCGGCTTTCATTAATGCAACTCGATTGAGCTTTTGGTTCTAGGTGCTGTGCGTGCGTCGGCACAAACAGAGCAAGGCTTCACGTGAGAATAGATCAGGGGGTTGAGGCTTTGGTGTTAATTTCTTGGGCTGCTGTTTTTCTGTGTGCATGTGGTGATTCACTTGGAGATTTGCTAGCTGGGTTCTTTGGTGAGGTTTTGGTCGAGTGTATGTTTGCGGTGAAGAATTCTTGTGTAGATTTGTTTATTCCTAGCGGCTACACCGTTTTTGCTTGTGTCGTGCTCTTGAATCGAGAAGCCATCTCAGATATTTTATGCATGCAATTGTGAGATGTTTTTGGTCTTTTGTTTAGGGGTTTGATCGGATTCAACACAGGTCATCCGCTGTGCCTGTATACAGATCTTCATAGCTTTTATAGCTATTGGAGTGAAAGTAGTGTTGAGTTCGATCGAGGTGAAAAATAGAGAAAGGGTCTATTCACCCCCCCCCTCTAGTCGCCTTTCCGGTCCTACAATTGGTATCAAAGCCAAGTTTGCTCTTTTGTGATCTTTATTGATCTTTGAGCATGGCGACTAGTGTGAGGACTTGTGAGCGCTTCCTTACATCTTGTCGTGGTTCTTTTACCAATGGTGTTGGCCGTAACAAAATATTTGAATGTATGATAAGTCTAATGGCGATGGAGGAGGAAGTCTCCTGTGATATCTGTGGCAAATCCTTTTGTTTTGATTGTCCTAGTTTCAGGGATGAGTCACTTTTAGAGCCCGAAGAGAAGAAGCCCAGTGGCATATGTGCAGCAGCTTTTGAGGATGAACATGATGGAGAGGATTTTGATGATGAGCCTTTTGATGATCATGATGATTCTTGCGAGGACGATCCTCTACTCAAGCTAAGCATGGTGAGCAAAGAAAAACTCATTGATGGCTTGATTTCATATGAATACAAATTGCATACTCTTAGGAAGAAAATGAAATTGCTGAAAAGAGAAAAGAATGATTTGTCTCATGAGCTCTTCGAATTGAAAACCTCCATGAATGCTTATAATTCATTGCTTGTAGACATGGAGAACCTGAATAACTCTCTTGCATGCCTAAAACCTGAAAATGAAATATTGAGATTAAATGCTTCTATGCCATGTGATTTTTGTATTGCCTTACATCATGAACTTGACAATGCTAAGTTAGAAATAGGCAATCTTAGATCTATGGCTAGAAATAATTGTGATTCTTGTGTCGGCATGCTTGCTGAAATTGAGAAGCTAAAATTGACTATTTCCATGCATCTTGAGCAATTAGAAAATGCTAGGGCTGAGATTATTGAAATTGAAGCTAGGCCTTGTAGCATGTGCTTTGAATATGAAAAATTGCTTAAGGATAATTTAGTCTCTTGTAGGAATTGTGCTTGTTTAGAAACTGAAATTGATGCTTTGAACTGCAAGCTTAATTCAAATGCATCATTAATTTCTTGCACATCTTGCATTTCATTAAAGAGCGAGGTTGAGTCTTTGCGCGATGATATGAGCGCCAAGTCATGTGACTCTTGTATTTGCCTTCACTCCGAGATTGATGTTTTTAAGATTTCTCTTGCATCTTTGCATTCGGAGTTGGAGTCTTTTTGTGCTAAACGTGAGTCTCTTGATGTTGGTTTTTGTGGCATCGCTTTGGATAGCTCTTCTTTGGTGAGTTCGACTCTTTCGGACTCTTCTTGTGTTGTCCAACGGATTTCAAAAGACAAATGTGCTTCTTTCTCAAATGGTACTAAATCTTCAAAAAAGAAGTACCATTGCACATTTTGTAAGAAGAATGGACACACTCTTGGGTTTTGCTTTCGCCGTTTGAAACATGAGCGTCGAGTGCGTCGTCGTACCTCTAGGGACACACATAGCCTTTCTCATGGCATGTGTGGATCTAGTGTCGATACGAGGACGAGTCATGATGCTAGTTCTTCCAAGACTTCTTCTTTGAGCCATAATGGTGCTTCGTCCTCTCGGACCGTGTCTACTAGTAGACCTTTACACCATTGCTCATTTTGTGGGAAGAATGGACATCATGTAGATTTTTGTTTCCGGCGTGCAAAACAAATGCGTCGAGCTCATGCTTCTAAGTCTCCTAGTGGGCATAGTCTTTCTCATGATATGCACACTAAAGAGCCGAGCACGAGGACTCGCTTTGTTGATGGCTTCTTTGACACCTTTTCTAGTGGTGTCGGACAGCACCGTGGACATGGTTTGCATGGTTTTGGTTTTGGTCCACGAGCTGCCCCGAGGCAGGATTTCCGCCGTTTTCCAAGAGGTGGACCTCATTTTGTTCATCGAGGTACACACCCACAGCGAGGATGTGTGAGTTTCTTTGATGCTTCTGTTGGTTCTCATCATGGTGCTTTCAAGCAAGGCCATTGCCGCTTTTCTAGAGATGGACCTCATTTTCCTTTTCGAGCTGTCCACTCGCGGCGTGCCTCCAAGGATGAGATTGAATCTTCTTGCATGGACCATCATTTGCATCATGCTAACTCACATAATGTTTCGACTGCTTCTGGTGATGTTGTGTCCAAGGTTTGGGTTCCCAAGCATTCGCTCTCTAACCCTTCGGGACCCAAGACTCGGACACCTTGTCTTTCTCATGTGTAGGTACCAAGAACGCGGGTTGGAGAACATGGACTTAAATATTCTGATCTTTTGCTTCATCACATGATCGGGACACTTGATGGTTCTCCACCTCAACAATGGCCTCCAAGAGGCATGTGCTTTCATGATTGGTGCTTTCACATGTTTGGTGAGCTATTCTATACCTTCATGCCTTTACCTTTCATGATTATTCATACTTGGCATGTTGTGCTTGTTTTTGTGCTCACCTGTACCATATTGGCATGTTTTTCTCTTATGATATCTGTCATCATGCCTTTTCTTTTACCTTGCTTATATATCCATGTGTCATATTGTTGTTCTTAATTTCCATGGGTGTATGAGCTTGGTCTTGTCATCATGAGCTTATACTGTTCTGTACATGATTTATCTTGCTCCTGTTGATTTTTGTCTTATGTATCCACTTGTTCACTTGATATCCATGTTAGCATATTTATTCATGATTTGTTCTAAAATGCTTTATGCTTACATGGTTATTGTGCCTTACTGTTATTTGTGGATGCATGAGTCTTGCCATAGCTTTCACTAGCATGCTTTATTTATGATTGTACATATGATGTGTGATTTGCTATGTACTTGTTTGCTCGCTCCTATGCCTTATTGTTGATTAAGGATAGTTTGAGCTTTGTCATGTCTTGGATAGCATGTGCTGTAATTGTTTGTTTATCTTTATGCTCATGTCTTGAATTGTTGATTATATACTTTTATGAGCTTTGGATCATTTGCTGCTATCCTTGCTAGTCATGTGTCTTGGTACTGTTTCTTTAGATAATGTCTCACTAACCTAGTACCAAGGCATAGACTTTCTTTGTCTCTTTTGTGTAGTCTTTTCAGTTGAGAAGAAGAACATGCGGTCCTACAATTGGTACAAGTGGTCAAAGACTCCAGCTATTGGTTCTTCTTCATTTATGCCTTCAATGATGACTATCACTTCTCGGAGACGAAGGAATTTGAGATGAGGATGATGGGTGAGTGCAACTACTTTCTGGAGCTTCAGGGATGGATCTTCATCCATTATGACTACATCTCACTGCCAAGCAGTGGGACTCAGGTTCGAGCTTCTATACCTTACTTTTATGTATGGTATCCCTAGTCTACCTTGCATAGCATCTGTTTTGTGTCAGGTGTTGGGCTTGTTGTGTTCAGGGTAGATAGGAGGCTCTGTTCTAGCACGTGTCTTTTCTAGGCACTCTTCTTATCCCATGATTTGCTAGGATGCATTCTTCTCACAGCCTAGGTCGAGCTTGTCTCCCAATCACTAGTGTTAGCAGGTTTTTGAGTTGCCTGTAAACTTTTTAGTGTTGGTGTTTCGCTCCCTAGCTTTTCGAGTTGCTATCCCTAGAGATCTTGTGGTGTTTGAAGTCTTTGTAATAGTTTTTGTGGAGTCCAAGGCAAATTGGCCGATTTTCCCCTCAAAGCTTTTTAGACCCAACAAGGTTTGCCACCTTGAGAAGCAAGTTAGGGATAATTTATCCATATGGGTTGGTTTGAGGGGGAGTTGGTTCTTTTTGGAACTTTCTTAGTTCTTTTCTGAACCTTTTCTGTTCATCTGAACTTTTCTTGTTCATTTGAGCTTTTGTGGATCTTTTCTGATACCTTCTTCAAGTGGTATCTTCTTTGGATCTTTTTGATCCTTGTGATCTTTTTAGGCTTTTAAGTCTTTTGTGCATCTCATTGTATCATATTGCATACATATGGAAAATCCAAAAAGATGCATTGTTATATAAGCTTTACCGCTTCTTTCTTTTAATTAATGAAGCTTTGCTTATTACCCTCTTGAGCTTTGGTATTTCAATTCTTGCTCAAGATTGTGTCTAGTTCTGTGACTTGCTAGAATTATCATGCTTTAACATGTGCAGCAATGTCTTTGCTAATTGAGCTAGAACTTTAATACAACTTGAACTGAAAATTGCAATTTGTGGATCTTTTAGCTAGTTGCACAATTAGTGATCCTTTTGTGACATTGGCCTTGTCAAAATTGCTTTGTTAGCTCTGGAATCTAGAATTGAACATCTTTGAGCTTTCAGTTCATTAAAGAATCTAAAATAGCCTTTGTGCAAAAATGAAAAATGATCTCTTTTGTGCAAAAAAACTGATCTCACCAATTCTTTCTCATGAGACAGCTTGCCATTGTACTAGGCATGAACTCAGGGGGAGTTTTGGATGACCTAGACCACTCTTTTAAGCTTTTGATGCTTGGGATGGTCGTAGTGAGGCTTGAGATCTAGCACATGGCTAAGAAAACAATTTGGCCAAATTGGTTGAAGCTTAGGAAGAGGTTGTGGATGGCTCCTAGTCCAGGACCTTCTTTACTAAGATAGACCTTTTATCAACTTGAATATTCATTGCAAATGAAAAAATAGTTGAAAATTTGGGCTTTTGACAAAAAAAATTGAGCTAAATGATTTATTTCAGGAGTTTTGCCTCTAAGATGGTCTTTGCTAGCTTCTGGATCTCACAATGACATTCTGATATGGCCATTATCACTTTAGGATAACTGTTGTTGAACTTGCTAATTTTGATGCATTGCTTAATTTAATCCAACAACATGTGATATATTGAGCTCATTAGCCTAGCTTTGCTATATATGTCTTAACATGATCTTGCTAGCTTTGTCAGGCTTGTTGTATCTTGAGTAATGGTAGAAATGCTAGCCTGTTCAATTGAGTAATCTCCAAAGCTTCTTTTACCTAAAAATTGAAAAATCAAAACTAAAATGAAGCCACCCCATTGCATTTCATGCATGCTCTTTCTTTTGCTTCTTCCTTTCTTGTGCATTTGTCATCTTTGGATGAGAGGAAGGTATGATTCCTTGATGAATCCATTGTCAAAGGGGGAGAAGATATAGCGAAAATGTAATGTTAATAAAGAGCTTTTTGGTTATGGGGGAGAAGTTAGGAGCTTTTTGGAGAGATTTGGAGAAATTGAAAATTTAAAACTCTCTCTTGAAAAATGATGATCATAGTGAGGGGGAGCATTCATATTGCATTCTTTTGGTCTTATTGCCTTTTCTGAATTTAAATTGCAATTCTTAAAGACTCACAATGATCAAAGGTCAAATAGAACAATTGGTTCTTTCATATGGACCTTAAGTGAGATTTTTGTCGATTCTCTGGATTTGGAAGCTTTCTTGCTTTCTTTTGCCTTATCTCACTTATCTATGCTATTCTGAAGCCAGCTTGGTCATTTCCTTTGCTTTTTCTTGCATTTGGACCAAGTTGTGCCTTTGTGCGAAAACTGCGAGTTTTTTTCTTTTCAAACCACAAACTTACATTTTCTGAGAGATTGCCAATGTGTTCATCAAGGGGGAGATTGTGGATATCATGGGGATATGCCCATGATCTTAGGATGATGAAACAATTGGCAATGTGGCTTTTGGTTTGAAGTTTCATGTGTTTTCGACAAAGTTTCAGATCTGTCAGGTCAGCGGCAGTCTGACCGGCTTTTGTGCTGAATGTTGATTTAAGTGGTGATTTGATTTTGGGATAGGTCATATCCATATGTGTTAAATGTATATGTGTTGCATATTGCATGTTTTGGCTAACGTGGGTCAAGTTGTGAAGAACTTGTTCCCGGATTCGTGTTTGCTTGTCTATTGTTTGTGCGGTGGCTTGCGTGTCAATGACAATCAACGGCGAGAGGATCGGGACTAAGCTTGGAGAGCCGAGGTCCGAACGATCAAGGATGCCAGTGAGTCAGTGACTCAAGCATGGCGCAGAATGGACGAGATGACCGAACAGGCGGTTCGGTCTGATGGTTGGATCAAGCGGCGCGAGTCGTTAGGTGCTCGATGGTGCCGGTGGGATCCGGACGGGAGAGACTTGACGACATGGAGCCGTTGATCAACCTACACGTGGCGAAGCAGGCGATTGCTTCGACTGGAGTGGACTCGGTCTTTTGGAGAATGATCGAGAAGGGGTATTTTGGTAATTTTACCAAATACCATCTTGGTGACCTTTTGACTAAGCCGCGGCGCGGGTCGGCGCATGGTGAAGTGGTTTAGATCAATTGACGATGAAGACGGCGCTTTAATTTGCATGCGTATGTGTTCCGTTGATGTTGGGCCTTAACGGAAGCCTGTTAGATTTTTAGGGTTAGGGTTGCCCTATAAAAGAAACTGTAGATGGAATATTCCATGAGGGCTGCTTTTGAAAAATCTGGGAAGGAGTGGCGGCGCCCCGTTGCCAAGGAAAAATCAGAGTGGCCACTGGAGAAAGAGAAAAACTAGCGCCCCTGTTGAATCAGAAATCATGTGGCGGCGGCCTTGTGTCCAGAATATGTGGCGGCGCCTGTAGGGATGCTCCCGATGAGAGAAAGCGAAGCTTGTAGCGGCGCAGTTGTTCCGTAGAAAGAAAAGAGCTGGAGGTGGCGCACTTTTTATTGTCAATTTTTCTGTAAGAAGTTTGGCCACAATTTGATCTGTTATTGCATTAATGATGCACCTATTTTTTTGTTGTTGAAAGATCCTGTTTGGTGACTGTATCTTGCTGGCTGCCATTTTGTTTCAACTGAGTGCTTGTGAGCAGCCTGTAGTCCTGTAGGTGGTCAAGAAAATCACGGGTTCACAGCCACTTTGCTTCTTGCGTAAGAGGTCAGTACTTGTGTTGATGTGATGTTTAAGTTGTTTATTTGGATTTCATCAAGTCAGTGACCGAGTCTTTAAGTTCGGATTTTTTTATTGCTTGGCTGTCGCTGTGAAAAATTGGAGCGAGCGGCTTGTAGAGCCTTGGTGGCCGGCGTTTTTTGCTCTAGCACTTGTAAAACCAAGCCCTGTACGGCAGCATTTTCTTGTCAGCTTCGACCCGCAAAAATCGCCCAGTTGCGTTGTATGGCCAGCAGAGCCCTGTAGGGAAAGCCAGGAAATTGGTGAATGGCGGCGCTGAGAGCCTCATGGGCGGCGGCTGCTCCTGCTCATTGATGTGGCTTAGTTTTGATTTTAATTACTAGTACTCTTTTCTTGTGGCTGCCCGCAAATCCTGTGCTTGTTACTGCTAGGCAGCTGCGGCTGTAGCATGTCCATCGGTTTGTGCATCAGTGCTGTTTCTCTGTGTTGTTTGCTTGAGCTGCTCTTCATTTCGGCTGCTAGCAGTGCTTAATTGTGTCGATTTTTTGTCTGCTATTCACTGCTGCGCCCAGGAGAAAGTAGTGTTGAGTTCGATCGAGGTGAAAAATAGAGAAAGCGTCTATTCACCCCCCCTCTAGTCGCCTTTCCGGTCCTACAATTGGTATCAGAGCCAAGTTTGCTCTTTTGTGATCTTTATTGATCTGTGAGCATGGCGACTAGTGTGAGGACTTATGAACGCTTCCTTACATCTTGTCGTGGTTCTTTTACCAATGGTGTTGGCCGTAACAAAATATTTGAATGTATGATAAGTCTAATGGCGATGGAGGAGGAAGTCTCCTGTGATATCTGTGGCAAATCATTTTGTTTTGATTGTCCTAGTTTCAGGGATGAGTCACTTTTAGAGCCCGAAGAGAAGAAGCCCAGTGGCATATGTGCAGCAGCTTTTGAGGATGAACATGATGGAGAGGATTTTGATGATCATGATGATTCTTGCGAGGACGATCCTCTACTCAAGCTAAGCAGGGTGAGCAAAGAAAAACTCATTGATGGCTTGATTTCATATGAATACAAATTGCATACTCCTAGGAAGAAAATGAAATTGCTAAAAAGAGAAAAGAATGATTTGTCTCATGAGCTCTTCGAATTGAAAACCTCCATGAATGCTTATAATTCATTGCTTGTAGACATGGAGAACCTGAATAACTCTCTTGCATGTCTAAAATCTGAAAATGAAATATTGAGATTAAATGCTTCTATGCCATGTGATTCTTGTATTGCCTTACATCATGAACTTGACAATGCTAAGGTAGAAATAGGCAATCTTAGATCTATGGCTAGAAATAATTGTGATTCTTGTGTAGGCATGCTTGCTGAAATTGAGAAGCTAAAATTGACTATTTCCATGCATCTTGAGCAATTAGAAAATGCTAGGGCTGAGATTATTGAAATTGAAGCTAGGCCTTGTAGCATGTGCTTTGAATATGAAAAATTGCTTAAGAATAGTTTAGTCTCTTGCAAGAATTGTGCTTGTTTAGAAACTGAAATTGATGCCTTGAACTGCAAGCTTAATTCAAATGCATCATTAATTTCTTGCACATCTTGCATTTCATTGAAGAGCGAGATTGAGTCTTTGCTCGATGATATGAGCGCCAAGTCATGTGACTCTTGTATTTGCCTTCACTCCGAGATTGATGTTTTTAAGATTTCTCTTGCATCTTTGCATTCGGAGTTGGAGTCTTTTTGTGCTAAACGTGAGTCTCTTGATGTTGGTTTTTGTGGCATCGCTTTGGATAGCTCTTCTTTGGTGAGTTCGACTCTTTCGGACTCTTCTTGTGTTGTCCAACGGATTTCAAAAGACAAATGTGCTTCTTTCTCAAATGGTACTAAATCATCAAAAAAGAAGTACCATTGCACATTTTGTAAGAAGAATGGACACACTCTTGGGTTTTCTTTCGCCGTTTGAAACATGAGCGTCGAGTGCGTCGTCGTACCTCTAGGGACACACATAGCCTTTCTCATGGCATGTGTGGATCTAGTGTCGATACGAGGACGAGTCATGATGCTAGTTCTTCCAAGACTTCTTCTTTGAGCCATAATGGTGCTTCGTCCTCTCAGACCGTGTCTGCTAGTAGACCTTTACACCATTACTCATTTTGTGGGAAGAATGGACATCATGTAGATTTTTGTTTCCGGCGTGCAAAACAAATGCGTCGAGCTCATGCTTCTAAGTCTCCTAGTGGGCATAGTCTTTCTCATGATATGCACACTAAAGAGCCGAACACGAGGACTCGCTTTGTTGATGGCTTCTTTGACACCTTTTCTAGTGGTGTCGGACAGCACCGTGGACATGGTTTGTATGGTTTTGGTTTTGGTCCACGAGCTGCCCCGAGGCAGGATTTCCGCCATTTTCCAAGAGGTGGACCTCATTTTGTTCATCGAGGTACACCCCCACGGCGAGGATGTGTGAGTTTCTTTGATGCTTCTGTTGGTTCTCATCATGGTGCTTTCAAGCAAGGCCATTGCCGCTTTTCTAGAGATGGACCTCGTTTTCCTTTTCGAGCTGTCCACTCGCGGCGTGCCTCCAAGGATCATCTTTTCCACGACCATCTACTGGTCATAAGATCATCTACTGCTCCTTTCTCAAGCAAGCTATTTTTCGTTTAAGCTGGGGGGCTAGATGACGAGGATATAACAATCCTCATTTAATCATTTATCTATAATTCATATTATGAGGTAATAATGATGTCACATAACTCTTGAGTATACCCCTTAAACATTAATAAGGGAGAAGTTGGAGGTCGTAAGTTCTTCTACGACCACCCTGTAGTCGTGGGTCTTCCTACGACTACCCCATAGTCATAAGTCCTTATACGACTATCCCATGATCGTAAGCTCTACTACGATCAGTATGTAGTCGTAAGCTTTTCTACGACCATCCCCTGGTCGTAAGACCTTCTACGACTAGGCCCTAGTTGACAAGGCTCACAGACATGTGGGCCTAGTCGATAAAGGAATCTTCCGCACCGTATTCAAAATACGGGTAGTAAACTACGCCATTATTTCCTAAGATAATGGCACGATTTTAACTCTCTTTTATGATGATAATTGCCTGGCGACGTGGGAACGTTTTAACTCCTGCAGTAACCTCCAGTAACGGCGCCACGATCTAGATGATTAAGTGACCTTTTATTAGAGGTCCAATGGCGTACCTTCTGTGGACAGTATAAAAGGCAAGGATCATCAGAACAATGGGAGGAGCCCAATTCTGAGAAGCACAATACTCTAGTTTTCTGGCTTGATCTTGTAATCCAGTATACCCAATACATACAGACAGGACTAGGGTTGTTATTCTCCTAGGAGAAGGCCCGAACCTGTATAAAATTCCCGTGTCTCCATGTCTGTGTGATTTTGAGCCTAGAGGAACCCCCGAATCAAACAATCTTTACGTAAGTTCGGTCCTAAAACACCGACAATCCGAAATAAAGTCCATGCATGATAATCAAGTTTGGAACTTGGTTGATGCACCTGATGGTATTAAGACCATTGAGTGCAAGTGGATTTTTAAGAAAAAGATAGATATGGATGGAAATGTTCACATTCATAAGGCACGACTCGTTGCGAAGGGTTTCAGACAAATTCAAGGGGTTGATTATGATGAAACCTTCTCTCTTGTCGCGATGCTTAAGTCTATTCGAATCATTCTAGCTATTGCTGCATATTTCAATTATGAGATATGGCAGATGGATGTCAAAACGACTTTCCTTAATGGAAACCTAAGTGAGGATGTGTACCGAGCTTGTTGAAAATATGCCCTAGAGGCAATCATAGAGATGATTATATTTCATTATGTTCATAATATTGGATAAAATGTTATCCTGTTCCTTGAATGAATCATTGGTTAGGAAGATTAACAAGTATGTGACATGTTGGTGAAACTCTTAACTTATATGATGTCATTCTAAATGAATCCCTTGTCAGATGTCAATGGTCGGAACACCAGTGACTCTATCGACCAGCACATGTATTGATTGATGACCATGTTTCACCGGTCATGGGTATGGGGATACCGAATCAATAATGTGAACACATGTTAGAGAACATGGGGTTGGATTGACCCACCTTGAGACACTATTGAGATTGTTATGATTCTATGTGTCGTTAGTTGGTCTCAAGGAATGATGATGTATAATCCTTAGACCTGAGATCAGCATGGTTTCCTACATGTGTAATAGCACTCTTAGGGGTTGCCAATCGCTACTCGTAACTAGGTAGTTATAAAGGTAGCTTTCGGGTATGCTATGAAACATGCGGAGGAATGTGACTGGTCGGATATGGGATTTGCCCTCCTAACATAACAGGTGATGGGAACAGGGTCCTGATCTTCCAACAGGTTCTGGATATGTTCGATTTAGTGGAGTCGCGACACAAAATCGATTCAGCTTCCGAACAACACGTTCCGATCCCCGCAATCGCAGCACCACGTCTCCTCAGGTTATCAACCATGCGCAGCCCAGTTGACCTCGCCAAGAAAGCTAATCCTCGCCTGCGAATCGAAGAACACAAGCAAGAACAAGGAAGAACACAACGGAATTGCAGATGTATTGTTTTAGCACTCGAAAGTTGGGGTCTCACAAACCGATGAACGGCGAAACTGTTCAAGACAGAATTAATCTAAGCAAAACCCAACCCTAATGGTGGGGGTGGCGGCTGGATATAAAGGATTGAGGGGCATGCAAAACCCCTGGACGCGCCCTAATGGGCTCCAACACGATACAAAGCCGAACGGCCCAAAAGACGGTGGCGCAGCACCCTGACAGATTCTGAATGCCCACTTGTTTCGACGATTCCCGTTGACTCAGAAGGAATTTTGACATGGGACCAGAGCCATTGGAAAGCTCGTCTTCTCAGCTTTCCATACATATGTGGAACGTCCAAAACGGAGCCCGGATGCGATCTGGGCGTCCGTTTTAGTGCGGCCTGGTCCTGGACTCCGAATTGGATTCGAAGTCGGCTTGAGTTGGGACTCCAACATGATTCAACCGCCCTCGCTGGACTTGTGCGCCTCGTAGCCCTTCTCCAAGTACTTCCAGGTCCTCTCCATGGTTCCTAATCATAATTAAATCATTAGGTAGCAATCGATTCTCAAATGAACAAAAGGAAGTAGTTAGGAACGAGGTCACCTGTAAATTCAATTGTCGGGCGTGAGCTCTAGTGATTGGTCCTTGAATGTCAAGTGGAGGATTGTTGTGTGTATCCGAAGAAGTGATGTCCTCATCATCCTCCCCCTCTTGAAGCGGAGTTGTCCTCAACTCAGCCTCATCTTCTTCTCCCAAGTATGGCTTCAAATCTGAAATGTTAAAGGTGGGACTAACCCCAAACTCGGGAGGCAACTCAAGTTTATATGCATTATCATTTATCTTCTCAACTATCTTAAAAGGACCAGCAGCTCTAGGCATCAATTTTGACTTTCTTAACTCAGGAAATCTATCCTTTCTCAAGTGCAACCAAACAAAATCACCCCTGTTCAAGTTTAACTTCCTTTCTACCTTTACTACCAAGAATCCTATTTTTCATTCATCTTTCCAATGTTTGCCTTAGTAGTCTCATGCATTTTGACAATAAAATCAGCACGCTCCTTAGCATCATTATGAACTCTCTCACTAGTAGGCAAAGGTAAAATATCAAGAGGGCACGGGATTGAATCCATATACTACCTGAAAAGGACTTACCTTGGTGGTGGAGTGTGCCGCTCGATTATATGCGAACTCAACATGCGGCAAACACTCTTCCCACAGCTTCAAATTATTCGTCAAGACAGCTCTCAGCTTGGTAGACAATGTGCGGTTTACCACCTTGGTTTGGCCATCAGTTTGTGGGTGACAGGTTGTAGAGAACAACAACTTTGTACCCAACTTGTTCCATAGAGTACGCCAAAAGTGACTCAAGAACTTGGCATCACGATCTGAAACAATAGTAGAAGGCATACCATGCAAACGAACTATCTCTTTGAAAAAGATGTCAGCAATATGAGTGGCATCATCGGTTTTATGACATGGTATAAAATGAGCCATCTTAGAAAAACGATCCACAATAACAAAAATGCTATCCCTCCCCCTCTTAGTCCTGGGTAATCCTAAAACAAAGTCCATAGAAATATCTGCCCACGGAATAGAAGGAACAGGAAGAGGCATATACAAACCATGTGGATTCAAGCGAGACTTAGCTTTTTGACATGTAGTGCAGCGAGCCACAAACCGCTCAACTTCTCGCCTCATTTTTGGCCAAAAGAAGTGTGTGGCCAGAACGTCCTCCGTCTTCTTAGCACCAAAATGTCCCATCAAACCACCTCCATGCGCCTCCTGCAACAACAAAAGACGAACGGATCCAACTGGAATGCATAGGCGGTTAGCTCTAAACAAGAACCCATCATTGATCACGAATTTATTCCATGCTTGTCCCTCTTTACAATGCAACAACACATCCTTAAAATCAGCATCTAAAACATATTGTCCTTTAATGGTTTGAAGACCAAAAATGTGACAATCAAGTTGAGACAACATGGTATAGTGTCGAGACAAAGCATCAAGAATCACATTATCCTTCCCTTTCTTGTGTTTAATGACATAAGGAAAAGATTCAATAAATTCAACCCACTTAGCATGTCTCGATTCAAATTGGTTTGACTACTTAATATGCTTAAGTGATTCATGATCGTAATGAATGACAAATTCTTTAGGCCATAAATAGTGTTGCCACGTCTCTAAAGAACGAACAAGAGCATACAATTCTTTATCATATGTGGAATAATTAAGAGCAGGACCATTCAATTTTTCACTAAAGTAGGCAATGTGTTTGCCTTCTTGCATCAAAACACCACCAATACCAATTCACTGCATCACATTCCACTCAAAAGTCTTACCAAAATCCGGAAGTTGGAGCAATGGTGAGTGTGTAAGCTTGTCCTTCAAAAGATTAAAGGACTCCTCTTGTGATGGCCCCAATGAAATCGACTCCTTCTTTGTCAACTCAATCAATGGTGTCGCAATGGTGCTGAATTCCTTGACAAAGTGGCGATAAAACCCTGCAAGGCCAAGAAAACTCCGCACTTGGGAGACCGTCGTGGGCGTGGGCCAACTCCATATCGCCTCCACCTTGGCTCTATCAACCTCAATTCCCTGTGGAGTCACAACATAGCCAAGAAAAGAGACTCGATCTGTGCAAAAGGCGCACTTCTCAAGGTTACCAAACAAACGTGCAGCTCTCAAAGCATTAAAAACAGCACGTAAGTGATTCAAATGTTCATCCATGGACTTGCTATAAAGCAAGATATCATCAAAGTAAACGACCACAAATTTGCCAATGAAAGGACGTAAAACCTCGTTCATTAATCTCATGAAAGTGCTAGGTGCATTAGTTAAACCAAAAGGCATGACTAACCACTCATACAAGCCGAACTTAGTTTTAAAAGCAGTTTTCCATTCATCGCCAAGTTTCATTCTTATTTGGTGGTATCCACTACGCAAGTCAATCTTTGTGAAAATTATAGCACCACACAACTCATCAAGCATGTCGTCTAGCCTGGGAATAGGATGACGATACCTTATAGTAATGTTGTTAATGGCTCTACAATCTACACACATACGCCAAGAACCATCTTTTTTTGGTACCAAAAGAACAGGAACAGCACAAGGACTAAGGCTCTCACGTACGTACCCACGGTCCAAAAGTTCTTGGACTTGTCGCTGAATCTCCTTAGTCTCTTCGGGATTGGTCCTGTACGCCGCACGGTTTGGCAAACTCGCTCCAGGGATCAAGTCAATCTGGTGCTCAATCCCTCGAATGGGTGGAAGTCCTGGAGGTAGAAAACATCTCTAAAATCCTGCAAAAGGTTAGTGACAAGAGCAGGCAAAGTGCAAGGCATATTATCAAGAGAAAATAAAGCATCTTTGCACACAAAAGCATAGCATGTATCATTAATATCATCAATTTCAGCAAGGTCTGATTTTGTGGCAAGCATAACAGAATGTTTTGCAGATTTATCATGTTCCGTTGGATCATTAGCAGCAGCAGCTCGCTCCCTATCGGCCTCTATAATCTCAGCTGGGGTCAAAGGCAGTAAAGTAACTTTCCTTCCCTTATGCATAAAAGTGTATGTGTTACTACTACCATGGTGTAAAGCATCATTATCAAATTCCCAAGGTCGACCCAATAAAAGAGAGCATGCTTGCATGGGAACCACATCACAATCAACATGATCAAGATAACCACCAATGGAAAAATGGACTCGCAAGTTTGTGTTACCTTAGCTTTTCCAGAGTCATTTAACCACTGAATATGGTATGGATGTGGATGCGGTCGCGTGGTCAAGCCAAGCTTCTTGACCAAATCAGAACTCACCAAGTTGTTGCAGCTTCCTCCATCAATGATGACACGTGCGCGCCGGTTCTTGATTGCAAAGAAAGTCTGAAACAAATTATGGCGTTGAAGCTTATCGGGTTATTGTACCTGTGCCGAGGACTCGCCGCACAATGATGCTCAGAAGCGTCGCCAGTGGGCGCCCACCAAGGAGCAGTCGTCATGACCACCGCCATTGTCGTCCGAGGCAGCGATAACGCCATCATCCTCCTCGACATCCGGTCTTGATGTAGCCTCCATCTTCCGTGGCGATGTATGCCAATTGGCTAGGGCAATTCCTCCGCACATGACCAAGTCCATGGCAGCGGTGGCATGAATGTTGAGGAGCGCCCGTGGAAGCCACGGAAGAAGAACTCTTACCGAGCACGCAAAGAATTTTTGTAGAATCTGCAGGCGGTCGTGGAAGGTGGCTTTAGTGGCCGCAGCAATCTTGTTCGCCGGTGGTGGAGGGGAACGAAAACTCAAGAAGACTTGGGCGATCCGTCGATGTAGTCGTTCGCGCGTGTAGGAGGGTCGTCCGGCTTGCCGTCGCCGATTCTGGCGTCCTGCAATTCTTTTTACGCAAGCATAGCAAGCCGAACAAGCGGTTGTGATATTAAAATCTTTATAATCAACAATGTCCTGAATTTCACGCCGTAACCCCCCGTAGAAACGACAAATCTTATCCTCTGTGTCCTCAACAACCCCACAACGCACCATACCCTTTTGAAGCTCAAAGATAATAGTCCCGAATGTAACTATCACCTTGTTCTAAGCGCTGTAATTTTTTCTTAATTCACGTTTATATGAGGGAGGAACAAAACGATTACGCATAGCTTCTTTTAACCGCTCCCATGTGTCGTTGTCGCCAAGATGGTACCCAGCCTCATTCCACCAGATAATAGCAAAGTCCTTAAACTCACTAGTAGCTTGTCTAACTCTATGTTGTTCAGAACCAAGTGAGAATTAAACTTCGCTCTACCGTCATCTCCCAATCAAGATATATTACAGCATCATAAAGGCCAGAAAAAGATGGTATGGTAAACTTGACTTTAGCAAAAGGGTCATCGTTACCATGACGGTTCTGGTTATTACCTCCCATACCATGTCTGTTTTGCTGAAGACGCCAACGTAGTCGTGCATCTGGTGTCTCCCTCTGATCAATGTTGTCAACCGCATCATGCACTGCGTCATCATCATGATGATGGCCGTCATTGACAGGTGGCAGGCGTGCCTCCAATGCGTCCATCTGACCAGTGAGGTCAGCCATCCGCCGCTCCACCCGCTCAATGCCTTCTGTGGTGTTCAACTTGGCAATGGCGGTGACGATGGTGTCCATTCGCTCGCCGAGATTAGTGAATGAAGCATTTTGTTTGTCGAGCGCAGCTTGTAGCTGGCCGCGACTAACACACTCGTTGAAATCGACCGGTGTCCCGTCCCCTTCGGTCCCTGCCATGGTTAGTGGAAACACAGGGAAAACAAAATGGTTATCCCTATCAACTACAAAAGAGGACAGTGGGAACCCGCAAAGGAAGTGGCTTACCAAGCTCTTACAAGTGTTCTTACCCTGCAAACAAGAGGGTGGTACAACCGTGGTCGGTTCGTGATACCGAACGTGGTATCGCGATTGCAAGGGTCAAAAGTCATGCTATCCGTAGTAGGTATATGGAGCTTGGAAGGCCAAATATGTTAGTGGAACACAAATCAATAACAGATAGTAATGCTGAGTAAATGTCCAAAACATCGGTCCTAGTTCTTTGGTCTAAATGTGTCCTATAGCAGGTATGATATGATGAACAAGGAGTCAACCAGAATAGTAAAGCAAAGACAGCAACAAGGATGGCCAGGCAAAGATAGCACAAATCAATATCTATCACCTAAAAACTGTGCTCTCTGTTTTTTTTTAGGCACGGAGTGCTCTCAGGTGCCCTTTTTTTTAAGGCAAAACCAGGTGCCGAATTTTTTTTTTTTCTTTTTTTTTTTTTTTGATATTTTTTTTCACAAAGCAGAGCACAGAAATAGGAACCACACAAAGTTTCACCTCAATCTGATGTAAGGTGTGGCCTATAGAAAATGATGAATGTGATGTGAATTCGGTGATGAAAGTTCAGAGCTCAAGTACTGCACTTTCCAGGCCGAATTTGGGCAAAATAAATTCGCCAAACCCAACAAGTTCGGGGAGTTTCGGATGCAAAATTTAATTTCACCCAATTTCAAAAAAAAAAATTCTGATTTCGAGTTCAGATCTGAAAGTTACGGCCCGTTTGAAGGAGGGCCTCCGAGTTATGGTTCTTTGTGAGGCCGAAACGAAATCGGTGGAACAAATTGGTGGAAATTGGGGCGAAGCTCGAAAAGGTGGAGGATGGTGCTTTGGGTGATCACGAGACTCAATGGGGAAAGGTGCCGGGTGATCAAGAGACGCGATGGATGCCTCAATTTGACGGTGGAGAAACAGAGGGTGGAGGGTGGGAGAAACAAAAGTTGACGGCTAGGGTTTGTATGAGACGTGGCGGAAGCAAGACACCAAATAAAACACGATCTAAACCAGCAACACAACACGACTAAGGACACAAACTCAACACTACGGACTCAAATCAAATTGTGCAAAAGGCTAAACGAGATCTTGGACAGGAACAACCTATGACTACAATTTTTTGTAGGGCTTTTCTTGGACTCTAGGATGAAACCGAGAACAACAAGGGTAGGGTAAACTCGAACTGAAGGAACACCAAGCTCGATTACCACTTGATGGGAACAGGTCCCGATCTTCCAACAGTTCTCGATATGTTCGATTTAGTGGAGTCGCGACACAAAATCGATTCGCTTCCAACAACACGCTCGAACCCCGCAATCGCAGCACCACGTCTCCTCGGGTTATCAACCGTGCGCAGCCAGTTGACCTCGCCAAGAAGGCTAATCTCACCGCGAATCGAAGAACACAAGGAAGAACACAACGGAATTGCGATGTATTGTTTTAGCACTCGAAAGTTGGGGTCTCACAAACCGATGAACGGCGAAACTGTTCAAGACAGAATTAATCTAAGCAAAACCCAACCCTAATGGTGGGGGTGGCGGCTGGATATAAAGGATTGAGGGGCATGCAAAACCCCTGGACGCGCCCTAATGGGCTCCAACACGATACAAAGCCGAACGGCCCAAAAGACGGTGGCGCAAAGACCGACAGATTCTGAATGCCCACTTGTTTCGACGATTCCTGTTGACTCAAAAGGAATTTTGACATGGGACCAGAGCCATTGGAAAGGCGTCTTCTCAGCTTTCCATACATATGTGGAACGTCCAAAACGGAGCCCGGATGCGATCTGGGCGTCCGTTTTAGTGCTGCTGGTCCTGGACTCCGAATTGATTCAAGTCGGCTTGAGTTGGGACTCCAACATGATTCGACCGCCCTCGCTGGACTTGTGCGCCTCGTAGCCCTTCTCCAAGTACTTCCAGGTCCTCTCCATGGTTCCTAATCATAATTAAATCATTAGGTAGCAATCGATTCTCAAATGAACAAAAGGAAGTAGTTAGGAACGAGCTCACCTGTAAATTCAATTGTCGGGCGCGAGCTCTAGTGATTGGTCCTTGAATGTCAAGTGGAGGATTGTTGTGTGTATCCGAAGAAGTGATGTCCTCATCAACAGGACAGATGTCTTTGGGCCCCTCGTTGTGGTTGGATAAAGAAAGTGCATGGCCATGCCACTAGTGGTCGAAGTGTTCGACCACGTGAAGTTATCCGACACTCGATAGAGAAAGTATTGAACAATCCATGGATGACACAACATCTTACCTGGAGTTCAACTAGACATCGTGAGGCAAAGGGAGAATGGACGAGTAGGTCGCTTAGTTCGATCTGTTACGGACTGGTCGTATGAAGATACGAGTTGGTCATAGACTAGTCGAACGTAATCACAGAGTGGTCGAAACCTGGTCGTAAGGAGTTATGAACTGGTCGTGACCAAATACGAATTGGTAGTAAAGAGATAGGACCTAGTCGTAAGTGATGAGGACCTGGTCATAGATCATATTGCATTAAGGTTCGTCCGATATAATTTGTGTGTATTTGGGAATCGTTATGTCCTACTAGGAACCGCTAACGACTCATGATCGGAAAGGGTTTCCGAGTCAGAACCAATTACGCAGTTACCTACAGGGTCACACACTTAGTGGGTTGGAACAAACCAGTACGGATACGATTCATCAAACGTGTTCGGATAGGATCCGTCATGAGCACTATATAAGGAGATGCATGAGGCAGTTAGGAAGGGGGTGAACATAACAGACGAGACACACGAAAGTCGTGAGTTGAGTTGTTCCACCGAAACCCTAGCCGCCATCTTTCTGAGAGCTCTACCGTGCGGCTTGGTGCTAGCACACCGGTGCATGGTTGTTCCTTCCCTGGACGTGTGGATACCGTAGAGACACTACTGTGGTTGCTGTTGCGCTTGAGGATGATCTGCGATCTTCACAAGGAACTGCAGAGGTCGCTGGAGGAGACGATCGACCACGACCACCGCACTGACGTGCTCGACGCTGGACAATCGACTACGACCACTACATCGACATGCTCTATGTTGGACCAGGCTGCTCCAACCCTTCTTCCGCTACTCTGCACGTCTGGTGGTAATGATTTATGATCATCTACTTGCTTGGCTTCCTGGTTTACATAGTAGTAAATTTTGATTTGTTGTTGTCTGGTGCCTACCCGTGACCCTATAGAGCTGTCGTCAACATTATTGCAAGACCGGTGCTAGGAAGCACTCCATACTGTATCCAAGTTCATGCCACCTCTGAAGGCATGTCCATTCAGGAAGCGGCTAGTGGGGCTATGAGCCATCTTCGTCATGACCTGACGGAGTTGTCTCAGCCACCCTACAACCACTTCCCGAAACGAGGTCCTGCAGCGGAGGTGAACACGTTCGATGAGATCTAGTTTGGAGAAGGCCCAGAAGTACTTCAATTAGCAAGGTTCGTTCATATCATGGACCAAATCCACCGCTGCAACGTGTACGAGTTGTGGGAAACCAGACGCCGTCTTAGGGAAGCACAGGAATGCCTCAGGATCGGAGTCAGCATGAATCGCGTTCCTTGCAACGTGCTTTATGGTGACAACGAGACCTCCCCAGCTGCTGCTGCACCACCAGAGTTTCGACTTCCGAAAGTGGCGAGGCTAGTACCTATCTATGGACAGCGTCGCCAAGCCCGGATGTCTGCAGGTTTTCCGCCACCGACGACCACGCTCCAGCCGCCCGACCCCCTCCTCGACATCGCTGCAACGTCGTCTTCGTCGTGCATGCACTCACTCGTCCCAAGAACCAACGGAGTAGCTTCGCCTACGTCGACCTAGCGCCACCGCCGCTAAAAACCATGCCGCCGGCCATTTCGTCGCACTCCACCACCGTAAGATAGCGCACTAAGTTCCTTACCACCCCCTCTCTCTTTTGCACACACCCGTGAGGCTCACCGTGGCGTGAAGCACTAGTGAGCCTAGCTCCGTAGCACCACCAATCGTCGAGCTTGCGTGGCATGTCAACATCGGCGCCACGCCCGTGCTAGAGCCCACATGGCTACGTACGTGTATGCCCACGTGGCGCATTACGCCAGCACCCGCACCCCTTTGCACTATATCGTGAGCTGAGTCCACCATGGACTTTGACCGCATATGGAATCAGTACATTGAACTTCTGGCCCACATGTCATAGAGAGAAAAATCATTTCCAACAGAAAAAGAATTCGGCCACCGCCAGAGCCGTTTCATGAACGGTTTGACTGAGGAGATGCAGCTGGCTCTAGCTGTACATAACTTTCACAACTTCCAGCACATGGTGAACAAGGCCATAGTGGTGGAGCACAAGAGTGCGGCCGTAGAGGAGTCCAAGAAGAGGAAGAAGGTAGCTTAGGGTCCAGCTAGCGGCAGTTTTCCCCAGCAGCGCACCGGACCGCCCCAGGCATCTCGTTATCAAGCTCCAGTGCCACCGAGGACTTCCTCGACGACTCCACAGACTTCTTTTCCAACGGCGCAGCGGTACAATGGGGGTAAGAACCCCCAAAACAGCAGCCCCTACAGGCCTAATGCCACTTGCTATCATTGTGGTCGCCAGGGCCACAATGCAGATAAGTGCCTTGCCAAGCTGCGAGGGATGTCTCAGACCTACAGAGCTCCTACACCTTCAGTTGTTACTAGACCTTCCCCACCTCTGAGGGCAGCATCTACCCCTCCTCAGGTCCCTACACATGGTCGAGTCAACCACGTCACTGCCGAGGAGGCAAGCGGCGCTCTGGACGTCGTTTTGGGTACACTTCAGGAGCATCTCATTCATTCATTAAAAAGAAATATGTTGCACTTAATCAATTTGAGATAGTTAAGCTTCAGCCACCTTA
The DNA here is from genome assembly GCA_036346405.1 of Phyllostachys edulis. Classification (NCBI taxonomy): domain Eukaryota; kingdom Viridiplantae; phylum Streptophyta; class Magnoliopsida; order Poales; family Poaceae; genus Phyllostachys; species Phyllostachys edulis. The sequence goes on along the minus strand of CM070551.1, from coordinate 74,751,457 downwards.
CCAAATTCAGTCACCGGGATCGGTTTTCCAAACCGATCAAGTCTGTCGGGACGTGAAGGTGGAAATTCAAAAGACTAACTTCTTGGCGAATTTAATTGTGATAAATTCAGTAGGTATTGATGTGATCTTAGGGATGGATTGGCTATCCAAAAATTAGGGAAAGATCGATTGTGCTCAAAGGTCTATTTCAGTCACAAGTGTTGACAGCAGTCTAGCTATTTTTACCCCTTTAGTGGGCGATTCCCATCTTTATGCCTTGGAAGCTAGTACCTCTATTGAATTGGATAAGGTACCAGTGGTATGTGAATATCCAGATGTTTTTCCAGAAGAACTCCCAGGCATGCCCCCTGACCGTGAAGTTGAATTCGTCATTGAGCTTGTGCCCGGTACCGTGCCAATTTCTAAACGGCCGTATCAGATGCCCCCTAATGAGTTGATTGAATTGAAAGCACAACTCAAGGAACTTCAAGACAAGGGATTCATTAGGATGAGATCCTCACCTTGGGGATGTCCGGCTATCTTTGTCAAAAAGAAGGATAAGAGTTTGCGGATGTGTGTCGACTACCGTCCGTTAAACGAAGTTACTATCAAGAACAAATATCCGCTTCCAAGGATAGATGATTTGTTCGATCAATTGAATGGAGCCCAGGTTTTCTACAAGATTGATTTGAGATTGGGCTACCATCAAATCAAGGTTAGAGCTGAATACATACCAAAGACAACATTCTCCACTCTCTACGGTCTGTACGAGTACACTGTCATGTCTTTCGATTTGACAAATGCTCCAGCATACTTCATGAACCTCATGAATTCAATTTTCATGGAGTACTTAGATAAGTTTGTCGTTTTATTCATCGATGATATCCTTATCTACTCAAAGACTGATGAAGAACACGAGCAGCACCTACGACTTGTGTTGGAAAAGCTTCGGCAACATCAACTTTATGCAAAGTTCAGCAAATGCGAGTTCTGTCTTCGGGAAGTTATTTTCTTGGGTCATATCCTATCCAAGGGTGGTGTCGCTGTTCATCCAAGCAAAGTGAAAGATGTGCTTGACTGGAAACAACCCAAGAACGTCACCGACATTCGCAGTTTCCTTGGACTTGCGGGATACTACCGCAGATTCATCAAGGACTTCTCCAAAATTGTGAGACCAATGACCCAATTATTAAAGAAGGAAAAGAAGTTTGAATGGTCAACGGAATGTGAGGAAAGTTTTCACACCTTGAGGGATCTTCTAACCAAAGCTCTGGTGCTCATCCTACCAGATATTCATAAGAGCTTTGATATTTATTGTGACGCATCTCGCCACGGGCTCGGTTGTGTGCTCATGCAAGAGGGCCAAGTGGTGGCGTATGCGTCAAGGCAATTGAGGCCTCATGAAGCCAATTATCCCATGCACGACTTGGAGCTTGCAGCTGTAGTTCGCACTTTGAAGATTTGGCGGCATTACCTCATTGGTAATCGTTGCGAGATCTACACCGACCACAAGAGTCTCAAATATATTTTCACCCAAGCCGATCTGAACTTGAGGCAAAGAAGGTGGCTTGAGTTGATCAAGGACTATGATATGGGACTTCATTATCACCCTGGGAAAGCTAATGTGGTGGCCGATGCATTGAGCAGAAAATCTCAATGCAACTGTTTGTCGGTAACTCCATTTTCGGCAGGGTTGTGTGCTGCAATGCAATGTCTGCACCTAGAGATAATTGAAGAAGGTTCTCTTGCTGCCCTAAGTGTGAATTTTACACTTGAGGACCAGATTAGAGAAGCCCAAAAGACTGACATGGAAGTAGCAAAGATCCGAGAAGAAATGAAGAAAGGCAAAGCCAAATGCTTCAAAGAAGATGCACATGGTGCACTTTGTTTCGGTAACCGGTTGGTAGTACCCTTTGATCACAACTTGAGAGAACTAATTCTCAAAGTGGCTCACGACTCCAAGTTCTCTATTCACCCAGGTAGTACCAAGATGTACCAAGATTTGAAGAAACGGCTTTGGTGGAGCCAAATGAAGCGACAAATCGCTCAATATGTTGCTGGGTGTGATGTATGCCAAAGAGTCAAGGCTGAGCATTTGAAGCCAGTAGGTGCTCTACATCCCCTGCCCATTCCCAAGTGGAAATGAGAAGAAGTTGGCATGGATTTTATCACCGGCCTTCCAAAGACTCAAGCTGGGTCCGATTCCATATGGGTGATTGTGGATCGTCTGACGAAGGTTGCTCACTTTATTCCTGTCAAGACCACTTACACTAGAGTCAAGCTAGCAGAACTGTACATCTCCAGAATTGTTTGTCTCCATGGTGTACCAAAAGTGATTGTTTCAGATAGAGGCCCTCAATTCACATCCCACTTCTGGGGATGCTTACATAAAGCAATGGGGACCAATTTATCTTTCAGCTCTGCTTATCACCCGCAAACGGATGGACAAACCGAAAGGGTGAACCAAATTTTAGAGGACCTTCTCCGAGCATGTGTGCTGTCCTATAGCAAAAATTGGGAGAAGTGTTTACCTTTTGCAGAGTTCTCCTACAACAATAGCTTCCAATCGAGCATACAAATGTCACCTTTCGAGGCATTGTATAGGAGAGCTTGTAGGACACCCTTGAACTGGTCTGAAGCTGGGGAAAGACCATTTTATGGTCCAACCTTGGTGGAGGATGCTGAAGAACAAGTTCGTGTCATCCGTGAGCGACTTCGGACGGCTCAATCTCGTCAAAAGTCTTATGCCGACCGTCGTCGTCATGAGTTGAGTTTCAAAGTGGATGATCATGTCTATCTTAAAGTCTCTCCAATGAAAGGAATGCATCGATTCCAAGTCAAAGGCAAATTGGCACCTCGCTACATCGGACCATTCCGAATTCTAGCAAAATTGGGGTCCGTGGCCTATCGATTGGAATTGCCACCATCACTTTCTGATGTGCATGATGTGTTCCATGTTTCACAATTGAAGAAGTGTCTTCGTGTCCCAACCGAGGCCACTGAGTTGGAAGAACTCGACTTGCAGCCCGATCTTTCTTATCAGGAGCATCCTATTCGCATTCTTGAAGAAACAGAACACAAGACGAGGAATCGCAATATCAAGTTCATCAAAGTCCAATGGAGTAATCATACTGAAGATGAAGCTACATGGGAACATGAGGATCAATTCCGACAAGTTTATCCAGATCTTTTCCTTGAAGTGCCTTTGTATCAAGAAAGGCAAGGTTAAACAAAGCAACGGTAAGGAAAATGTAATAATTGTTGTAACCTTGTAAGGTATCAATAGCACTATCTTTAAAGGAAATCAAAACAACAGATGCTATAATTCCTTAGAACCTTTCTATCCGACTTCCACCCTACCCGATCTCGGGGACGAGATCTTTTGTAAGGGGGGGGGGGGAGGTTTGTCACATCCTCAAATTAATAAAGATAATTATTATGCATCTCATGAGCATGCATCATTGTTTTCAAACTTTTTCATAATTTATTGCACTTGGAAAATCTTAAACAAGTGTTAAATCTACACTTTGTAATTCAACTCCAAAAGAAAATAGGAACAAAACCTTATGAACATCTTCTGGAAATAATTTATTCAAATACTATAGTAATTATACTAAATTAAAATAATTGTTCCCAAATTTTTGGGGCTGGGCTAAACTCCAAGAAAATTCAAACACAATTTAACGACCTACACTAAGTTTGAATTTAGTATATACAAATTATATCATGAACAGTAGTGTTTAATAATTGTTGTGGACACTAGACCTACCCAGGAACCCTTGTGATTTATTTCACAATTTTAGGAATTTTATTTCCATTTTTAATGCCTTGGTCAAAGTGGAGAAACACTTTTAATTCTCAGTCAAACCTAATTTCAAATTCGGGCACTGTTGGACCGACTCGAGTCTGACGCGGCGGACTGGCTCAACCCAACCCACTCGCTGCACCACACGTGAGCCGTAGGATGGAACCTCATCGGCCTAGATTGCGTACCCCTTCGGGACGACTTGAGCGCCCCTCCTTCTAATCCTAGCCGTCCACCTGAGATCCAACGGCCCGCACTGTTCCACTTACTCGGGCGAACGCGCACGCGCTGAGTCACTACCACGTCGGGCCCGCCTGTCGGCTTCATCCCTAACCTCGCGCAGGAGAGCTTCGCCACGCGGCCGGGCTTCTCCGACGCGCACAAAACGGCCACTTCGATGCCGTCAATCCGCCGCTGCCGTTGGCCACTCCGGGACATTCCCCACTTGACACCGCCTCCACTCTGTCATCTCCCTGGGGATAATACCCCCTCGGCTGCCCGTTCTTCCTCACTTTTCCTCTCGGTGGCTGAGGAAAGGGAAGCTCTCCCACCGGCATCTCTAGGGTAAGCTCCCACCGGGTGGTTGCCCTCGACTCCTCGTTCCTTGAACTCTCCATTTTTGCTAAGCTGAGCCCTTGTCGTTGTTTGTAGAGCTCAGTTCGTCTTCGAGCTCTCGGCTTGTTCCAGAGCGCGCTCCGCAGGACACCTCCATGGCTTCTCCGTGTCCGAGAGGTACTATCCTAAACCTCGCGCGTCACCAGGTGCCCTTGCACCTAAGGTTAACTTCCCCTCAACTAATTTGTATAATGCACAACAGGTTTTCATTGAATTGAAGAAATCGTGTATTCGGCCCTAGAACAGTCCTTTCGTCTCCCACTTGGTTTCGGTAAGCCACTCTTCGATTCATTGCTCTCTTAGCATCCTTGCTTGGTCTTTATCTTGATCCAACCATTCACTTCCTCTCTGGTTCACCAGGTTGTCTCCTCCGCGTGAGCCGTGTCGCCGTCGTCTTCTTCTCCGGCACCGACACAGCTTCAGCTACTCCGAGCTTCCCCGAGCACCCTCCTCTGCTAAGGTAGCTCCCATTTAGTCCCTAGGACCCAGGCACCCGCTTGAATGTTGCTGCGGAGCTCTACTCTTGCTGTTGTGTGTTTGCCGTATTGGTTGCCGTCGCTCCTCTCCAGCTCGCCGCCGGCACAGACCACGTCAGGCACATAAACCACTCCCATTAGGTGCGCAATACTATTGTGCAGCTATCCCAGCCCTTGGCCGACTTCGCCATGGCGCGTAGCACCGGTGAGCCACCGGGCAAGCTAGTACTGGCGTTGTCGGGACGACCGGCAACTGTAGCAAGGTCATTAGGACATTGATTCGATCATTAAATGACTAATGATTGCTTAGGAGTTTAAATGTTGTCTTAGCCGTTAGGATGTGTCACTACCGGGTGGGGCCGCGCACAGAAAACCAGAGCATTAAGTGAAGGGAATGGAGAGACTGACCAGCGGGCCCAAGGCTTTAAGCCCGTGCATCGTGCGCGTGGGTCGGTGGACCTGGTCCACTTCACCGTGTCACGAACGAACGGGACCCACTTGTCAGGACGAAATTCAAAACCAGTTGTAAATCGAAAAGCTCACTGTTCATGGGCCCGCTAGTCAGCACCTGTGGCCAGCACAGCGCCCAGTAAGAAAAGTAATAAATGAGTTAGAAAATCCGAAAATGAATTATTTGTACACTGTAAAATTATGCATAACTTTAAAAATACATAACAAGTTCATCTTAATTCCAAAATAGGTGAAACCACTTCTGGTATTTTTCATTTTTAATGTACTTCATATTAAAATTGGTTTCAAACATGTCTCTATACCAGAGAGTATTATTTTGGAGAGTGATCCATTAACACTATTATTTTTACAAAAGGAAATGCTGATAACTATAGAAATTCATAACTAAATCTTGAAAACTCCAAATGAGGCAAACTCAACTGTTTTAGTCTTGTATTAATATTCTAAATTTATCCATATAATCCTTAATCCCACTACTGCTCTACAAATTTTGACCTCACAATTAAATTACTCAAAGAGGACATATTGAAAGCTGAAAATTCAAATCGTAATAACTCTCACATGCTAAATCCAATTGGAGTAATTCTTTCACCTAAATTCATCTAAAATCATGATTTAGCTACTGTAGAAAAATCATGCATTTTTGAGCATTTTGAATTTTTGAGTATTTCTCGATGCTTATTTGATATTATATTTATTTAGATACCGAGCCTATCGATATTGACTTATACGCTACTAAGGGAGACCAGCTAAGCTACCAGCAAGGAAAGCATCATTTGAACTTTCTTTTGCATCATATTTGATCCCAGTTTTGTTAAGATAGTGCAATGATAATTGCTTGCATGCTATTTTGATAATGTCGCTATTTTTGTGATGTGTAGTTTAGTTATCTCCTATTTCATTGAGGTTATACTTGAATAATTCTAGTACCACATGCTTAAGTTAGAATGGTTCAAATATATGGTTCGGGTTTGCTTAGCCATGCGAGTCTAGAACCGGTAGTTGATTGTCGGGAATAACCCGACAATTATGGGATAAACACCACTTTCACTATATACTTTTGTTTCAGATCTTCATATCTGTTTTATGAGTCAAATTTTGTCATTTTAAATGAGCTTTTGGTTTGGACAAGTGATGGTTAGAGATGGTGCCTTTGTGCACGAGATTTGGGTAAGTGGTTGACTTGTTTGGACAATTAAGGACCGAACTTTGGCAACATCATTGATTCAAGTAAAACTCGTGCTATCACACGCGGTGTATGGGCACTGCTTGGTTAAGTAAGGGGTTGGTATTGTTGAGTTGATGACTGGTGGTGTGAGGGCGTATATGTGTTCCATCGCATATACGTTCCATAAGGGTGTCAATTGCAATTCTTTATAGTGAGGGTGAGCCCTATTTAAGCTTTATTAATTGGGTCTGTATTTCCGACACAACTTGCGTGCCCGTTTAGTTGTAGGTGGGTAGCCTACACTTAAATGGGATTACGTCGCGTATGGGCGAGTCAACTCAATGATATCAACTTGCTGAAAAATGCTAAGTCTTGGTTTACCCGGCCAGCATACCATAGGAAATATGCTATATTCGGAGGCATCTGGAGGCTTACGGGCTAATCGAGTCATGTGGGTAAAGTAGTACACCCCTCACTACTACAAAACAGGCTATAGTAGACGCCCCATCACAGACGGTTCCTTTGGAACCGTCTGTGTTGGCCATTGCCGCACCTGCGGGTGGCGCGGGAAGAATATCACGGACGGTATTTTTTAGAACCATCTGTGATAGTCATCTATCACAGACGGTTTGTAAATAGAACCATCTGTGATATTACACAGACGGTTCTATTCACAAACCGTCTGTGATAATCACCCCAATCACACACGGTTCTATTTAATAATAAATGCATGTAATATCCTGAGCGGTTCTATTTACAAACCGCTCGTGATTTGGTGATTATCACGCAGGCGGTTTGTGAATAGAACCGTCAGGTAATATCACATATGGTTCTATTTACAAACCATCTGTGATAGTCATCTATCACGAGCGGTTTTATTAAGAACCGCTCGTGATATGCCCATCGCGATAAATTGAGCGCGACACATTCTCTCGCCAGACCGCCGCTGTGTTCATTTGCCGCCAAGACTGCAGTGCCTCTGCCACTCCTCTGCTGCCTGTTTGGATAAATATAATCAACTGCCCTCTGCTCATTGGGCTCCACTTAGATCTGGTAGCTAGCTTCTCCTCCCCAGTGCGGGCCACTTCCTCCCTAGCTCCTCCAACTGCGATTTCTCCCTAATTAAGCAGATGAAGTAATCTTGATTATCCTTTTTCCACTCTATTGATTAGTGAATTTCCTGACTTTGCTACTCTGTACATAGACGCTAATGTTTTGTTTTCTTTGTTGTATTCCTTAATCGGAAGCATAGGGTTTAGGTTTCAATTAATACTACTTGATGGGAAAAGGCAAAACGTCGTACATCTAGCTCTCAATTTGATGGACCCTATTTGTAGAAAATGAAAAGCAAAACATGTAGCCTTTAATTAATCTGTGTAATTCCTTTGTGCAACGATGAGACAAAACGAGTAAGTGCGTGCAAAGAAGTGAAAGTCTTAATCGTAACTAATTTCATGAGTAGTTTTCAGAACAGATTAAAAAGAAGAATTTATGACACACCAAGATAAGTCACATGTGCAATGATGTATTTTATATTTCCTCCATTTATATCCATGAAGAAACGTCATCACAAAGGTTTATTGTTTCAATTATATGAAAACGGATACAGCGCAATCGCGCGACCAACTTGCTAGTTATTAATTAGGATCTTCCTCTTGTCTTTTGTCTCGTATCTAATCAACAATCATGCGAGATAATCAATAATTATCCGTTAAGTCCACTTAGAGAGGAGAAGGTTGGACCCTTGCCCTAAGCGCCTCCAACACCCGCCACCTCCTCCCCATTGCGCCACCTTAGAGAGGAGAAGGAAAGGAGAGGAATCGATTTTCTTCGTGACCTCCGAGGGTAACGATCTATAACCCTTTATATTTGCTATAAATTAATCGCTAATCAATTTTGACACTAATTTGTTACATGCATAGTGTAGATGGATCAAACCGGATGTACAAGATGTGAACCGTGTGAGTCAAGAGTACATTAATGGCGTGGTTGCTTTTAGAAGAGCCACGGCGGTGATATGTTGAAGAAGGAGATAAATTTTATGTCTTGTCCATGCATTGATTGCGGTAATTTGAAGATGTTTAACAACGCGGCGCAAATAGAAGCGCACTTGATTCGAAGGGGTTTCACAAAAGGGTATACATGTTGGACCAGTCACGGTGAAGAGCAGATTATTACACATGAAGTTAGTAATGACGGCACCGCCGAGGAAGTCAACGATCGCCGGATGTGGGTATCTTGCTTTTGATGAGGATATGTCACACGATGACAATCTGGATCGGATGCTACGCGATGCGAAGAGAACTTCTGATGAGAGAGTTTTGTAAATTCGAGGGCTTAAGGGAGGACTCGGTGAGACCTTTGTTCCCTGGTTGCAAGCCGGAATATACAAGGTTGTCAACCGTGCTTGAACTGCTGAAATTGAAGGCAAGCAATGGTTGGTCCGATAAGAGTTTCACGGCGTTGTTAGGTCTCCTAGCGGACATCCTTCCGAGGGAAACGTGTTGCCCAAAGACCACCTATCAAGCAAAGAAGGTTATTTGTCCATTGGGAATGGAAGTAGAAAGAATACATGCATGTCCGAATGATTGTATCCTCTACCGTAAAGAGTATGCGGACATGCATGTATGTCTGTGTGCAAAGCATCCCGATACAAGCGTCGAGAATCTTTGCTAAGGTGAAGCAAGGACCTCCTGCTAAGATGTTGTGGTATCTGCCTGTGATCCCACGTTTGAAGCGTTTATTTGCGAACGCAAAGGATGCAAGATTGCTGCGTTGGCACTCAGAGGAGCGTAAGAGAGATGGAAAGCTAAGACACCTGCGATTCTCGCGGTGGAGAAACTTCGATCGAGTTGAAGAGTTCGGTCTTGAACCGAGGAACATAAGGTTAGGGTTGAGTACAGATGGAATGAATCCTTTCGGTAACATGAGCAAATGACATAGCACTTTTGCCCGTGAATCTATGTATGTACAACCTTCCTCCTTGGTCGGTATGAAGCGGAAGTACATTTTGATGTCACTACTTATCCAAGGGCGAAGCAACACAGGAATGATATTGATGTGTACCTAGCACCATTGTTGGAAGATCTTGTGACACTTTGTGGAGCGAAGGGGTACAGGTATGGGATGCGTACAAACGAGAGAACTTCACTTTACGCGCCATGTTGTTCTGCACCATCAATGATTTTCCTGCCCTTGGTAACCTGTCGGGCTTCAGTACAAAAGGAGCCAAAGCCTATCCGCACTGCTAGATGCTACAGAGAGTGTATGGTGAACAACTCGCCGGAGTTCAAGATGTTTTGTCGAGATATCATAAATTGGCCTCGGTGGTGGCCTATCACGACGGTTTTATTATACAATCGTGCAGGAAATATCATCCTGACGGTTCTCATTTGAACCGTCTGGTGATATACTATATAAGGCGAAACGCTAGGTTTTCCTCTCACTTCTCACTTCCTCTCCGCCTTCTACGCTCTCGCGCTCGTTCGCCTCCTCTAGGGTTTAGGGCTCGCCTTCACCGCCGACCACGACCTCGGCGCCGCCACCCCGACATTGGTGCCCCGACCTCTGCCGCCGCCCCGACCTCGGCGCCGCCGACCTCGGTGCCGCCGCCCGACCTCGGCGCCCCGTTCACCTCCCAGTCAGAAGCCCCGACGCCGCCGACCTCGGTGCCGCCGCCCGACATTGGCGCCTCCGACCTCGGCGCCGCCGTCCTCCTCCCGTGTCGGCCTCCTCCCTCTGACCGCCTTCTCCCCGCCCCTCCTCCCGTGTTGACCTCCTCCCAGCTCCCTCCTCCCGCGATCGGCCTCCTCCCTGACCGCCTCCCCAGTTCTTGTGCGGCATCCTCTCTATAGTATTGCTCCTCTGTGGCGATTCGGTTGATCTTTGCATATATATATATATATATATATATATATATATATATATATATATATATATGCGAATAGTTGCAAATTAATCTGGGCTTTGTTGACATGCTCGTGATGAACTCCGTCTTATCTTGAGATTGAATGTGATAGTTAGGTCATACTTGAGCTCTATTGTATTACTTACTCTTGTCAATATGTTGTCTTGTTAATTGGCGCTTCGGTTCATCACCACACCAAGGTGGAAGGACTGAAAAGAAGCGAAGGCGCTACTGTGGGCAGAACTTTCAAAGAAGTTCACTATTCCGTAGCACATGTGGCACGCGTCGACAGAATTGGCGATGCTCGTGATGGGTAAATCGTGGAGGACCTTCAAGAGCATTCTTGTCACGGCACGTGAACACGGTCGACGCCTTCGCAAGATATAGATTCTTGACGCTGGAAGCATGGGACACCTTTGTGGCATGAAAACATCGGTCGAATTTAAGGAGCAAAGTCGGCGCACAAAGCTCTCCAGACATCTAAACACTCACCCGCCAGACTCGGCACCGCTGGTGCGTGGGTAAATACGAGGAATGGGCGGCGAGAAGGAGAACCCGCTTCTGATGTCACGCACCAGCGTTCCTAAAATTTGGTTAAGCGAGGGCACAAGTCTCGCCTTCGGCAACATCTCCTTCACAAACCCGCGAGACCAGAAGTGTCCCAACGTGTGGTAAGTATATCGAACTACTAAGTTGTTAATAAGTCCATAACTTCATAGTGTCTATAATAACGTGATGACCTCTTGCAGCGTGACTTGATCGCCCAAGCTTCCCAAGGCTCCTTCCGTGCGCAGCAGGAGAAGGATATACTATCTACGACCTTGGGAAACAAGGAGCACCTGGTCGCACGCGAGGCCTTGGGGTTAACGTATCTTGGATTCATGGATTCGCAGACGACTACTACGTATAGGACTAGGAAGAGATCCAAGGCGAGCATGACAACCGGTTAGTGCAGATGATTACTAACCAATTTCAAGTAGAGATGGCGATTATGCGAGTCAAATGGATATACTCATGAGCCGTGATGCAAGCCGCCCGCTAATTTGAAGACAGTCCTCCTCGGCGTCGGAGTAGCGTCATTCACAAGATAATTGTGAACATGACGACGTCCGATTCCGATAGACGACATCAAGGTAACATACATCTATGGAATGCACCAAAGATAGACCCTAACGACGCCTTAGCTAATTGCGTGTCGCTTTGTAGGAGCCGACGCCAGAAGCTCCAAGTGAGGATGGATGAGTCCTTTGTATTGAGGTCACAGCAGGGATGGTGTATCCATACGAGGAAGGGCGGTCAAAGACGGTGCCCGGCTAGTGCACGTTACGCCAAGGTCCGTGGATATGGTACATGTCAATTTCGAGCCATCCCGCCGGACATTTGCCCAAACGAAGAGATCACAACACTAGGGATGCCGTCCTCTCTTTTATCCAATGGCCCAAGAAGAACATCGCCTCGAACCAAAGAAGGTCGCGATCCGACACGACCATTCCTCTCCAACGGACCCTCGATGACTCCACCTCATGTTTCGCCTCAAAGGCCACCTCTTCGATTCCCGTGGAGAAGACGCCAAGGAACAACAAAAGCGTGCGACGTGTCGGTTCCCCGAAGTCGTCTCACAAAAAGACGATGCCAATCGCTAAGGCCAAATCGAAATCAACGAACGTTAAGGTGCCTCCCAAGTCCGGAAGTCCGAGAAGTCCGGAAGTCCGCGATACCGAAGTCCGCGATACCGGAAATACATCATCGGAAAACCGCTGTGTTCCGGCGATATAATGCACGCCGACATGCTTGTCGCTTTGCATGCACGGTACTTGGACAAGACCCAAAAGAAGGGGTCCGATCTGAGAATCACCGTCGATCGAGGACAAGCATTTCTTCAACGGACGAGGTACTTCGTCGTGGGCTTCAATGATTTATTTGAACTATTCAACCTCGCTGGCCTCGACGCCTCGCTTCTACGATGTTGGACATCGTAAGTCGCGTATAATCAAGTTCTACATTCATCTAATACCGATAAATATCACAACTCATTGCTTATGTATAGATACATGCCGCAAAATGTCCGGAATGGAAAGAACCGTGGGTTTCCTCGACCCACACGTGGTATCGTTGCAAACCATCCTACAAGACTCGCCCTTCGCCGAGAAATACATAACGAGGTCATTGCTTCTCTGAGAGGAACATGAAGTACATAGTGGTGCCCTACAACCGTGGGTAAGTGTCACTACTTGCTATACAAATTTCATTTGTACATTATACTGTAAGACGAACTTAGGTTTAATGACTATAGCGACATACATGAGTAGGTACCATTGGATCCTTTTAGTTATTATACCCAAGAGGAACCATGTGATATACCTTGATTCCCTAAACCGCAACAAGCACGACTTGACAGACTCTAAGAGGAATACTCGAGAGGTATGCTCATTTCCTCCTTACATAACTCTATTGTAGTCTTCATTCGCTTGAAATGGCCGAGGATAACGTTTTGAATCATGTAGGTCGTTCATCAATTATGTTGCCAACAAAGGAATATACGATGGAAAGAGCGCCTAACTAACACACGGATGGATTTTCCAAAGACGTGCTACAACACAATAATACTATATCATACTTCATAATAACGCGTCTCGAACCGACTATACCTATATATGTAATTCTATTTTTGCGGTGGCCGCCAAAGAAAAAGATGCCGAGTTATGTGCAATCTCGCCTACTATCATATGCAGCTAATCCTTACAGCTAAGAAGAAGGATCCTGAGGTTTGTCAATCTCGAAATAATTATTTCCTAATTATAAATTTAAATATATATAGCTTACCACTTTACTCTTAATTGGTAGCGACGGGTCTTGGATTTACAATGTGATTCACTCGTTGCGGAAGAGATCAAGGACATTCGAGGGAAGCTCTGCGCCTTTATCAACTCAGAAATCATTAACGACAACGGAGAGTTTCACTCCGTCGCCAACCCAGAGCATCACCCCACTAAAACCTCTCAACGCAAAACAATTGTAATCTAGTTGTAACTATAGCGACAATACTTGAACAAATGCGATCTTTTGTAATTTATTTTGAGTAATGATCACTTTGAGTTGTCATGGTTTGCTTGAATCATTATTGTGAAATCTTGCTTTTGTGATTGCTTGAATCATTTACGTGAATGCTTGTTTTCAGAGGGCATGGCTAGCAATTCCCGAGGCTAGCCAGAAAACAACAAATTGTGGGCGGGGTATGAGCTATCACAGACGGTTTTTGTTAAACCGTCAGGAAGGCAAGTATCACGACGGTTTATTTCGCAAACCGTGCAGGATAGGAGAATATCACAGAGCGGTTCTATATAAAAGCCGCCCGTGATAGTCACAAATCACGAGCGGTTTTATTTAGAACCGCTCGTGATATTCTCCTATCACAGCGGTTTTATTTAGAACCGCTCGTGATATTCTCGAATCACGAGCGGTTGTCGCTTGAAACCGCTCAGTGATACTTGACTTCCTGAGCGGTTTTTAATAAAACCGCTCGTGATATTTCGTATCACGAGCGGTTTTGTACCGCCTGTGATAATATCTCGTTATCACAGACCAACAAACATAGACGGTTCGGAAACCGTCTGTGATGACGGTTCCGAACCGTCTGTGATGTCGGTTCCTGTAGTAGTGCCTGCAGGGTATAAATCTATTCGAATAGCCGTGTCCACGGTTATGGACGACCACTTGAGTTACATGGTTGCTATTGTTAGACTTGGAATTAAAATTGTGGTTATAACTTGGTATCGTCATGAATGGGATGTTCATATTTGTTGTTGTGTCAAAGTGGGCAGCCACTTTGTCATTTGTATGGTTCATTTGTTATTCAATTTACTACTTATTCACATGCTTTACTTCTACTTCAAATCTGATTTTGAAATGGCACTTGAAAGACTAGTATGTGTAGGTTGTAAATTGTTGCGTCTCTTTTGCAAAACTAAGCCATTATGAGCCATCCTTTGGAACAACCTCTAGCATAACTAATTTTTATTTGTGTAAGACTTGCGAGTAGCTTTGTACTCAACCCGGTTGCTACAATTTCAGGTAAGGAAGTGTATGAGCCCGTTGAGCTTGTTAGCGCCGATTTTGGCGACGCTAATAAGTAATGCTATCATTTAACTCCCAGTCGGTTGCCGATGGGTTATGGGGCATACCATGCTGGATATTTTGGTTTATTTACTTGCTTCCACTGCTACTTAATACTCTTATTTGAATTTTTCCGGTCGGCCGTTTGTAATAGTTGTAAACCTTAACTATTATGTTGTATGTCTTTTGAACTATCTATGTATGTTGTTGTATGGATGTGATCAACGTTGTATGAGAGTATGAGTATATTGGTCGCTGATCTTGGGAGCCAATATGATTGCATACTCACTGTTCATGGCTTCCTATTTAACTCACTAAGTACAGTGCTTGACTTTGTTAGGGAACCGACAATCATGTAGTGCTCGCAAAGGAGCAGTGCGCATGATCGTCGGGGCTCTAGTTTGTAGTTAAGCCTTTCACTGAGATTTAGTTAAGTTGGAATCCATTTACTTGAGGCCTTAGAGTTATGTCCTTAAGACCATGCTTAGTCTCGGTCTTACGGAGATAACCCGGGGGTCCTCACAGGGCCAAAGGGAGAAATTCAGCCCAAAGGATTTCTGAGATTTTAGATTAGTTTTTCTTTTTAGAAAATAGCAGAAATCCAAATAACAACTAGAAAAAAAGCAAATGCACTTGGAACAATTCTAGAAAAATCTAGAAAATATATCCAAGGACATAAAACCCAAATAAAATAATTTTGATAATAGTTGATGTTGACATTAATCACATTAAATTGTTTTTGCACTCTGAAAATTCCAATTAAGCTATTAACTTTACCAGAAAAATTCAAATGTTTATTTTTCTTTTAAAACTTTAAAACAGACCAAATTTTTGGGATGTTACATCTGGTCCTCATCATCATCAAAGAAGTCTTCTCCTGCTCAATTCATCAATCAAGCAAGAATGAGCACAACCACCGTACTCGCAAGTTACACCCGTCAATTAACAGAATGACATGCATAATGGATATCTCAAAGGAAGGCAAAATATGGTTAGTTTGCATAAAGCCAAGTTTGTTTCAAATACAAGTATTAAGTTCCAAAGCTTATAACAATAATCAAAATTCATGTGCAAATTCTCATTTTACAGTTGGATAACTTTCATCAATATGATGGTAAAGGATACCCTCCTGTCACAAGGCTCCCTACCCAACCCATTTGGATAGAAATCCAAAAAAAACTAGTTTTTAACCACCCATTTTGAAAACAAACTAGAGGTCTAACTTTGAGCAGCTTTGCTAACATGTCCATAACCGCGGACACGGCTATTCGAATAGTTTTACACTCTGCAGAGGTTCTACACATGACACGACTTCTCTAGTTTGTTTGACAACCGTCGTTGCCACCTCTCACTGCCGATGGTAAGAGGTCTAGAGCACGTGACAAGGCCTTTACAATGCATCATTCCACCGCAGTCCATCCACTCTAAGGTTTCGCCCCTTCCTAGGGCCCCCTCTTGAGCCAGGTGGGTACAACAAAGTCATAAAAGATAGGCCATGAAAGACCACCCACTATTCCGCCGGACCAACCACGGTGATAACTTTGCAAATTAGTTGGCCAGGTCCCGCCCATATAGGACATGTCGTTGCACGGAGAGGCATAGCAAAATACACTCGCAAACCGGTCCTTAACTGACCCGGGCGACCACCACAACCCTGGGGCATCAGATCACACGATCCCCGTGCATGGACTTGCACCAACCAAACAACCAATGCCGCCCAAGTCCAAATCCATTTCTCATTTCTTTGTTTTTCAAACCTCCATGGCACACCAATGCCATGACCATTTGCAGAAACCCCATGACACACCAATGCCATGGTCCAGATCATTTAGACAAGTGATATTTTTGGCCAAAACCTCCCAAACTCAGATTCTTTTCTCTAAGCATGGCTAAGCTCTAGTTTTTCAAAGGTCCCGTCCTTGTATTGCGTAAACTAGGTTTTGCACAGGGTGACAACATGTTCGCTCAAGATCGTGAAGGTCATACCAAGGAAATTAGGCATAACTATGAATTTAAAGACGGGCATTGAAATAACTTAGTAAAGTAAGCATGCATTAATATTTGAAATGGAATATACATAGGTTGAAATAATGGGTGCAATATGATCAAGAGTGTAAATTGCCTTGTTCAAAGGCCTGGATGTCTTCTTCTTCTTCGGGGAGCTCTTGCTCTTTAGTATCTTCACAATCTACACGAGAAAACCACAGCAACTCAATACAAAGCTCAAATAAAACCCAAAGAAACTTCAATGAAACTCCAAGATAAAACCAACAGAGAGGCTAGGTCGGTTGGAGGAGGTCGAAGGGGCTTGCTGGAGGAGGTCCAAAGCTCAAGGGAGGAGGTCCGAAGCTCAAGGGAGGAGGTCCATGAGCTGCTCGGTTACTTTGGAGAATGGATATGGGGAAAAAGATGAGGATGAAAGGCTGCCCAAGCTTATATAGCTAGGGCCATTGAGATCTCCCAGGGTATAGGTGTTCATGAGTTGTTGAAAAGGATAATGAAAGCAGGCAAAGGATGTGACAAAAGTATGGCACGGGTGCTGCAAAAAGTGGTAGCATTTAATGCGATACAACAGGCATTAAATGTGGGGAGACTCCCTTGTGTAAAGGACATAGTCAAAGGATAAAGAAAAATGGGTGTGACCAGTCAAAGCTCAAGGGAAGGTCCCACGAATAGGAGGTCCAACATACACCACAATTGGGAGGTCCTGACGGTCGGATTAAATCAAGGGGAGGTCTGGGCACTTAGCATCTCCAGAAGGGGAGGTCCTAACGGCCAGATCTAACAAATGAGAGGTGTGGACGGTTAGGATCTCCAACGGGGAGGTCCTAACGGTCAGATCTAAATCAGGGGGAGGTTTGGACGGTTAGGATCTCCCAACGGGAGGTCCAAACGGTAGGATTTCCATCGAACGGGTCAAGGCAATTGAGCCGTCTGGACCGAGCAAACGCCCCAACCGATCGAGGCCGTCCAACACGGATCGGACGGTTCTAAAGGAGTGGGACGTTTGGAGCATCCGAACGTCTCACCAAGATCAAACTGTCAAATGCAAATTCCAACGATACACAAGCAATAGAGGTCTGAATCAAGCGAAAGGCTCGAACGAACGCGAGGGAGGTCCAAATAAACAAGGAGGAGGTCCTAGAGGACATGGGGAGGTCCTGAAGGACACAGGGAGGTCCAAATAGACAAGGAGGAGGTCTTGACCAGAGGAGAACAAAGCCAACGCAGAAAAGAGGAGACCACCAAAACCCCACTGTAATGTCCCAAAATTTGGCCTTTCAAAAATCTTTTCAGTAGTTTAGGTCCCTAGAAAAATTCACCAATTTTATTTGATTTAATAAAGCTTAACCGGGAATTTCCTAAATTAAAAATATTTAATTTGACTAATCTAAACATTAATTAAATAAAAACCTATGTTATTTGGCTTCGTTGTGTTCCAAGGAATTTTCTGAGATTTTTCTGGATTTGTTTGCTATTTATTTGGATCTCCTTGATTTTTTGGGATTTTCTTTAATTCTGAAAAATCCTCTTTTCTCTCTCCTGCCGCACTGCTACAGTACCCATCGGGTACTGTTCATCCGAATCCCGTGCCACAGTAATCGCGAAATTCTCTTCGCGATTTTTTTTTGTGTAGCTTGCCTTTACCTCTGGCGACTCCGTAGCGACCGGCGACCCCCCTTTCCCTCGCCAGTGCCGCTCCGGCACCAGCGGCCAAGCTCCTTCCGCCCTTCCATCCTACTCCCGGACCGCCAGCCATGCCCTCCCTCCCCCTCCGCGGCCTCCTCCCCTCCCCCGTCCCCCTCCAAGCCACCCCACCAAATCCTCCCTGTTTTGCCTCCGCCTCCGCCTTTCCCCTTTCTCCGCCCTCCCAGATCTGCCTTCGCCACCACCCGCCACCCCCCCATCATCCTTCCCTCCCCCGTCAGTCTTCCCCCCCCTCTTCACCACAAGCCACTGCCAAGGCCAGATCCAGATCTGACCTGGCCCGGCCTCGGATCCACTAGCACCTCCTTACTCCTAGCTCCGGCGGTACCCCCTCCTAGCCTCGATCCGCCAGCCTCAGCTCCCCTCCGCCCTGGCCCCGCACCTGGCATTGAAGACATAGAGCTCCTTCAAAGCTATTGAAGTTCCGCGACGCGCCCCATCCCATCGAAGCTTCCTTGAGCGAGCCGCGTATCCCAACGTCAGAGAAGGCAACCTCAAAGTCGTTCGGCCTGGCGATGCAGAGGGGTGGCAGGAGGTTAAACGACCTCACTGGTGGCGTGCAACCGACCGGAAAGCCTTTCCACGGGCTGACACAACCTCATGAACCTCCTCACTCCTTAAAGCCGAAGGAAGATGTTTTCACTGCCTCTCGCGCGACCATAAAGTCCTCAACTACTGTGATCCCCTTCGGTGTCTCCTCTGCTTCACCACAGGCCACTGAGCTAGGGAGTGCTGGCGCAGGCATAAGCATCCCCACTCCACCACTCCGCGACAGCAAGCCCCGCCGAAGGTACTTCGTTGGCGAGCTACCCCAGAACCTCAGGCCCTAGCCATGATGTTCCTAGGCGCGCCTGACACCCGGCTGGAGGAGGACTACTGTGTCGTCAACGGCTACCTCCAGCTTGACCGAGCCTGTCAGGACTGGGAGGCCACTGCTTTAGTGGCGTGGGTGCTGAAGGGCAATGCCAGCGCCGATGATAGAACAGTGGCGAAGGCGGTCCGGCGCTGCTTCGGCCTACGCCGGGAGAAGTAGATGTCTCTCTCCACCACCCAGAGACCTACCTCCTCAAGTTCGGCAACAAGCTTACCAGGGATAGAGTGCGTGACGCGAGGAAGTTCCAACATGATGCCTTGGAGATCCATGTGTGACCCTGGAGGTCGACGAGTCATGCCTTCGGCGCGGCGATGTTCTTTCGAGTGCGGCTCTGTCTGGAAGGGCTACCAGTGTTCGCTTGGACACCGAACATCGCGGAGCGCGTCGTAGGCAGGAAATGCTCGTTGCACTCCATTGAAGGCGTCTCGGCGAGCCGAGAGGACACGAGGACCCTAAACCTCTGGGCCTGGACAGCCAACCCAAGCTCCATTCCAAAGGTGGCCTGGATCACCTTCACAACGCAAGGCTATGACCCAAGCAGACCAGCAGCGAGTTCTCGCCTTCCGGACAAGTGGAGGAGAGGACTCACCCACCGGGGGCTCATCCACCTCGACTATGTCGAGGACCACACTGCCACACCACTTGATGATTTCATCTCGATGGCGGACACTGCTGCGTATGAGCCGATCACAACCAGTCTCCCTTGGAACTTGGGGGCAGTAGATGGCACGCCAGAATCAAAAGGGGGGCCGAGTCACTTGCCTTCTCAACTACCGAGGCAGGATGGTGAAGTGGAGGTCAACCATGAAGCAGAAGCTTACCGTGCTTCCCGCGGTCAATGCCGCCCCCCTCGTCGTGCGGCCTACGACGACCACCCTACCACCTTGACGAGAAGGCGCAAGGACGACGACGACAGGGACAACGACAAGGGCCGCCACAACCACACCAACCAAAGGCATCACAGAGCTCGACACGCTTTCCTACCGGACCTAGCGCTAGTCGAACGGAGTGTTCACCGTGGGCACTCCTGGCGACAACCGGGATGGTCGGCGCTGGGCTGTGGCGGAAGGGGGACCAGCACCCTCTCCTAGCGCTACAAGATTTGGAGCAACCTGCTTCGGTCCACCCAAGCAGTCACCACAACAGCTTAAAGATATCACTGACCGCACTCTCCAGGAGCTCTTCGCTTCCTACGCCAACTCCCTACATGAAGCTGTACATGAAGCCTTCGACAACACCCCTCAACACCCCCCTACAAACTCCTCCCTACTCAGAGGAGGCACAAGGAGAGTGGCTGCGTAAAGCTGAGGATTACATCAGGGCTATTTCCAAGGCCGCTGACAAACTCGGGCTCGCCCCAGGTCCTTCCACAGCTACACAGCCCAAACCAACTTGGTCCACCTTCCTTTAGGCAGCAGACCGCTTGGTTACTCCAACTTCTTCGAAGCATGCCCCAGTTCATGACTCCACCACCAACCAGAAGATCCCCACCGACATAGCTCAGGCAGACTCACCACTGTCTGCTCAGAGGGTCTCCCCAGAGCCGGCTCCGGTTGAATCATTGTTAGCAACCCAGAAGCTCTCTTTGGAGTGGCCCCTCCTTTCGGACAACTTCTTGGTCCCCAAGGATAGCACTGAGGAGGTGTTGACTACTCAATCCCCAGGGGCTGACCTTACAGATAAGACCCTGCCTCCCTCCAAAGGACCACACCACCCTCAGCTCCCGATAGTCGACCAGGCAGCACTGGACCAGACAGCAGTACATCTCTCTCCAAACCAAGCGTAGGCGCCACCAGTGACACTTCCTCCAACTGGCAGTAGCTCCCAGGAGGCCGGAAAGTGGCAGGAGCTAAAAGAAGTGTTGTTCTCAACCCCGCCTCCCCCCGATCCTTGCTGCTCCTGCTTTGATTCCTCCCCAAACCAAATGCAGCCGCACTCCAGGGCGTTTCAGCCTGCGACATAGTACACGTCTCGCTGCCAAACGAAAGCCGGTGTCAATCATGCACCGCGCCCAAGAAGCTCTTGCCCGAAAACTAGGCACCCTCCCTAAAGACCAGCCTCTAACGGAGGAGGCACTCAAAGAATACCACTCTTCGTTTGAAGCGCCTTTACCGCAAGACACTATTGTTGCTCACACGACTTTTCAAGTTGATCGCCAACTCACTTCATTTGGCGACGACGCCTTTTTGAGCTTCGGAGGCCACGGTGTGTTGTGACACCAAGAGTCCGAGACTGTGGAAACTCCAATGGCCTTGCCTTCACAGACACCACCTGAAGCTCGAGATGCCCTCGTGGCAGTGGCCTAGAGCCGGCTGCTCAGCCCACCGTAGTCGACGACACCACTAGGAACATGCAGAGTACCATGTACGCTCCTGTCGCTTTGGCTTATTCATCGCCGTTTCTTCTTTGCTCTTCTCTCTGCTGGCTAGATGTGGATCAGCTGGATGCTGTTTCGTCGTTGTCTCTATACTATGCTTTTGTCGGATGTCTATCTGTTGTTGTTGTTTCATGCCCTCCACTCTTTAGAGGCCTCAGTTGGATGGTTTGGTTGCTTTGGCCTTCTCGTTGTAAGTCGGATGCTGTCTGTAAGACATTCAAAGATGCTACCTGCTCTCACCCCCTTTTAGACCTGTGTGTTGGATGCTGGTTACTTGCTGGATGTTGGTTTGGTTGGATTGGTTGCTTAGTCCGGCCGAACCCCTGTGTGTTGGATGTGAGGGATTCTATCTGTTTCAGATGTTGGAATCCTTGCTGTTTGGGGGATGTTGACTGCTCGTATTTTGTACATGTCTCCAGTTCTGATCCCTGGGTGCTAGATGTTTGCTTGCTCAGATGTTTCTCCAGGCCGATTCCCCGTTGGTCTCCGGGTTGTTTGTGGGTTGCTGTTTGCATGACTTTTACCGATGTTTACCATGCTGTCTGCTTCTGTCGTTGGCATGCTTGTTGTCTGTGGGACGCTCTCGGTATGACTAATGCTGATGCTTCCAGTCCTCACCCCCTTTTATGCTTCCTGCGTATGTCTTTGGATGGATGCTGCGTGCTAGTTGGCTGCTGGTTCGGAGGTTTCTCCAGACCGAACTCTTGGGCGGATGCTGCTGTTTGCTTATGCTGTTTGGGTTTGTTCGGTTGTCTGGTGTCACCTGGTCACTTTCTCCAACTAGGTGTATGCTGTCTGGGTTGGTTCGGCTTGTGGCTGTCTGGGCTGGAAGCACCTAGTTTCTGCTCAGCAGGTTCAACAAATCGCCTCTATTCGCACTGCAGTTGCACACTTCGCCTGGGCTGGTTTGGTTGCTTCTTTTTCTTTGTATCCCACACAGCCGGCTTCTCAGAACACCTCGAAGGGCAACTAAATTTAGTCAACCCTGAACTCAAGAGATCGTCTGGCATAGCTGTATATGTCAAGGATTGTCAGTTTGCATGGTGTGCCCAAGAAGATAGTGTCAGATCGAGGATCTTAGTTCACCTCCCGTTTTTGGCAGAATTTGCAGGAAGCCTTAGGAACTCATCTGAATTTCAGTACTGCATATCATCCCTAGACAGATGGACAGACTGAAAGAGTCAATCAGATATTGGAAGACATGTTGAGAGCCGGTGCCCTAGCAAATGCTACCCGTTGGGACAAGAGTTTACCATATGCAGAATTCTCGTACAACAACAGTTATCAAGCTAGTTTGCAGATGTCGCCGTTTGAAGCTTTGTATGGTCGTGCCTGCAGAACCCCATTGAACTGGTCAGAAACAGCTGAACGTACAGTCTTTGGCCCAGATATTATTCAAGAAGCAAAAGAACAAGTGGCTATGATCCGAGAGAGACTAAAGATAGCTCAGTCAAGGCAGAAGAGTTATGCCGATAATCGTCATCGTGATCTCAGTTTCGAGCCAGAGGATTTTGTTTACCTTAGGGTTACGCCCCTCAAAGGTGTGAAAAGGTTCCATGAAAAAGGAAAGCTTGCCCCTTGGTATGTTGGTCCGTTTAAGATTTTGAATCGCCGTGGAGAAGTAGCTTATCAGTTGGAGCTGCCGCAGTCGCTAGCAGGAGTCCATGATGTCTTCCATGTCTCTCAGTTGAAGAAGTGTCTTCGCGTGCCAGAAGAACAAGCCCCGTTGGAGTCAATTGAACTAAAAGAAGACCTCACCTACAAAGAACAGCCGGTCAAGATTCTGGATGTCGCAGAACATCGGACTAGAAGCAAGACAGTCTGTTTTTGCAAAGTGCAGTGGAGCCACCACTTAGAAGGTGAAGCAACGTGGGAGCGTGAAGAAGAGTTGAAAGCTAAGTTCCCCAGCCTTTTCTCCAGCTAACCTGAATCTCGGGGTCGAGATTCCTTTAAGGGGGGGAGGTTTGTAACAACCCAATTTTCAGAGCTTTAAAAATTATTTAAATAGTTGTAGTGAGAAAATTCACCATTTGGACTTATTTGAATTTAATTCAAAAGCTTAATATTGGAATTTGAGTAACAAAACAATTTAATATGATTAAAGTCAACATGACCAATGGTCAAAACTATTTTATTTGGATTCTATGAGCTTGAATATATTTTCTAGAATTTTTTGGAATTTTTCCAAGTTCATTTGCTATTTTCTATTGCTTATTTGGATTTTTGCTATTTTCTAAAAAGAAAAAGCTAATTAAAATCTCCAAACAGTCCTTGGGCCTAAACCCAATCCCTTTCCTGTTCTGGCCCAGTCACTGTGCGGCCCAACCCTTCCTCGCCGTTGGATCAACGATGGACGCTTGGATCTCCGCGCGCGCGCCTCTCTCTCTCTCTCCACGCGCTCTGCTAATCCTCAGCCGTTGGATCGCGAATGGACGTCCCGATCTGGATGGCCGATTGGAGCGGTCCGAACGCCCCATTTCTTTTGAGCCATGCGATCAAGTTTGGACGGTCCGATGGGGTTGTACTGTGCGGCTGGTCCGAATGTCACATTGCTTGTGGGCCGTCCGATCTAAATCGGACAACCAGATCTTAGCCTTGCGCGCCTCGCCGCTCTCTCTCTCGACGCGTGGGCACAAGTATGTTGTCGCTGCCTCCGGCGGTCGCCTCCTTCTCTCGCGGCTCCATGACCATGTCCGCCATTGCCGCCTTCTAGAAGCTCACCATGATGCTTTACGCTAACTAAAATCCCCAGATTTTCGCACCAAACTCAATCCTTATCTCTCCCGCACCGACTCCGTTTGAATTTGAAATTCAAACTCGTCTCTATCCCATTTATCCCGTGCAATCATTTCGGGCAGTTTAACCTCCGCCGCCGGCACGCCACCTCGAGCTCGCCCTGCGCCTATAAGAGGGACCCCCTGCTTCGCCTTTACCCCCTTTCCAAAACCCCTCGCTCAATTCCACCCGAGAACCTCCACATCGCCGCCAATTCGAGCTTTAAGGTTTTCTCGCCGCCAGTGGGATTTCTTCGATTACGCCGCTGCTGTAGCCACCGCGTCGTTGTGGAGCACGCCATCGGGATCGCCATCACCTCCTCTACCTCCCGGACCCTTCCCCGACGCCAATCCCTCGCCGGAGCGCCCGTCCGACAAAACCCGAGCCTCGCCGCCGCTTGAACCTCGCCGCCGGCCACCACCGTCACCCCCGGCCACCCAGAGCTACCTCATCAGGTTCGCAATAACCTCAGCTACACGCTTGTACCACCCATTCCCGGCAACGAGCCGCCGTTCGCCGGCGACCATTGGGTCCAGTGTGCCGCCGCCCTCGCCGCCATCCACGTCACCCGCCACCTCAGCGCCGTGCGCACGTGTCGTCCATGGTGGCGCCGCGTCAGCGCCACGCGTGCGCGAGTGTGCCACCTCAGCCCCGAGTCAGATCCAGAGGCTTAGTAGACTTGGTCCACTATGGGGCGTGCCACTAACGTGTGGGCCCCACACGTTAGGTTTTTCATTTTATTTATCTTTTCGGGAATTCCTTCGCTGACGCCAGCATTGCGCAATAATCCGGGTTTTTCTTTTAAGAAATAATTCGAGAAATTCGCATAATTCAATTCTAGGGTTTTTCTTTAGATTCAAACTTCCAAACCTCATAACTTTTGCATCCTAACTCCAAATCAGTCCATTCAAATTTCTAAATTCGTCTAAAATCAAGATCTACCTAATGGAGATTTTTATTTATTTTTTTGGAGTTGTTTTGCCTCTGTTATTTATTTATTTTGTTTTTGTGCTTCGTTTGCGAGTAGACTTTGACGCTATTGGAAGAGTTGAAGAAGAAGGAGCTTTCCAAGACCAGGACGAGCACCTAAACCTATTCCAAGGCAAGCTATACCCTTGACCATTTTGCTTCCCAGTTTCATAAAAGTATTTTAATTCAAATTACTGCATCTTAATTCAAGTATTTATTTAAATGTTTTGGGTGTAGTAGTTAATTCCAAATTGTTATGCCTTCCTTGTATAATTGTTATGCCTTGATCCATTGTCACCCTAGTTGATATTTAGTTGGTAAATATTGTAGCACCAACGTGGGTTGGTTAGTACGAGTAGATTGCTTAGCCATGCCACGAATCACTTATTCATGTGAGACTGCAATTCTTAATCTGACTAAGTGAATATGCAATCTTGTAATAATCTGTGTGTACTATGTGTCTTTGTGGCATGTGTTGCACTTAAATCAACCGGGTGGTAAAAGGATTTGGACTGAGGCAAGGGGGTGGATACTGTGTGATATGGTGGGCTGTGTGCATGAGCTTTACAAGCTGTGTGCTATTTTTGGTGGAGCTGTGTGCATGGGCCTTATAAGCTGCGTGCATAGGGATTGTAGTTAACATGTGGTAGTCTTGCCTTGGTAAATTAAGGACCTCACCATGTGCGCCATTGAACTGAGCCCCACCTGTACAACCACATGCCTGTTATGGGACGGGCCTAGCATAGTAAGATGAATTTCTGAAATGCTTTGTTATGATTAGTGCTAGCGACACTAGTTATATCTTGTGGGTAAAGTGTACAAACTCTGCAGAGTGTAATTTAATCTATTGAATAGCGCGTCATGATCATGGACAATGCTCGGGATTTCACACTAGGGTAGATCTTCATAAAAGCGTGTGGGAAGGGAGCTATGTGATTAAATCATCTAGCTATGTGAATAACCTGTTAGGCTGTGTGTGTCTTTGTGAAATCAATTGTTAAAATTATTGTTATCTATTTGTTTTACTTGTTTTCAATCTATTAATAGTATTCGATTGCAAACATTGCATTTCTACAAAAGAACCACAGAATGCCTTTCCCTTGTAAAATGCCAGCATGTATATATTGCATTTCTGTGGTGTGGCTTGCGAGTACGGTGTGTACTCACGCTTGTTTTGACGAATCAAGCAGAAGAGGAGGAGTCTTCACCAGCTTTCGAGGACGAGTTTATCGAAGGTGCCTGATTGCGAGGTCTTGATCCCAGTCGGTTGCCTGTGGTGAATCGATGGGGTGCCACTACCGCTTTTGTTTCCGCTGCTTTATTTCTCTGTTAGCCCTGCGTGGCTTGAATAAATGTAAACTCGACCGTAAGGTCAAACCATTATTTATTAATCAAATTATTGTTTATGCTTTTATTCGCTTGTGTGGATCGATATCCACCTTTGTTGACACTGTGTGCACTAGCGTGATCCTGGACTAGTGCATTAAACACAGAGGGTCCCGAAGTGTAATTTTGGGTCCCAACAATGTCCTATATTTGTTTCATGTTGTATGTATAATTTCTATGGATGCGATTATCAATATTGCGGATGTGTGTATTAGCCACTAATCATGGGACTAGTATAGTACACACACGAGGGCTTCAGGTATTCGATTCCTAGGGTCCGACACTACGCCAAGATCGCCCCTCTGCGCCGCCCTACTCTCATTGCATGCTCCCGATCATCGCTCGATCCGGTTGTGGTACATGTATTTCTCATTGACAATTTAGTTGGGTCTTGTCGGATGTGTGTCGATTGTTTATCATCTTTATTTTTTATGGGCAGCCGCATGGATTTAATGGAAAATGTGAGCAGCTTCGTGCGGCCACTAGTTTTGCCAAGTCCCGAAATGGCTGATGTGCACTCTCTCATTGTGAGCTGCTTGTGTAAACCCCCACAGAAGGCTACCAGCATTCCATTTTGTGTGAGTGTGCACACAATGCAATGTATTAAGTTGAATGATTAACATCGTTCTCGGGCTAAATCATCATTACCGCTGCAGCATTTGTCATCCACATCGGTAGTTAATGAGGACTTAAAGTCAGCCGTTGGGATGATTTTTGAAGATGAGGATGCAGCCCTCGAGTTTTACAAAGCATATGCGCATGTTGCCGGATTCTCTGTTCGTATTGGATAGCGGACAACTACCAATGGTGTTTTACAATGGAGGCGGTACTACCGTGGCAAACGTGGCTGGAAAGAAGAAAAAGATAAGGACAAGTTGGAGGTCAAAAAGATGGCATATGAGTCTAACTTGAGTAGGTGCAGGTGTGAGCCATGTTTGGTATCAAACAGACTAAGGATAATAAGTTTAGATTACAGACATTTGTGGAAGTGCATAACCATGGTTTTGTCGTCTCACCTAGTAAGCAGCACTTCATACATTCTAATAGACAAGTAAATTTGAAGTCTAAGACTACACTGTTCGCATGCCATCAAGCTAGCATTGGAATATCTGGGGCATTTAGATATCTTCATATTAGTGAGGGTGGATTTCAGAATATATGATATACAAGGAGGGACTTGCAAAATTATTACCGTACATTGAGAGAGTATAAAGTCATCAGATGCTCAGATGTTCGTTGATAATCTAGCTAGAAAGAATGAGAACACTGTTGCATTTTATTTTGACTATGTCATTGACAGCAAGCTTAGGTTAGTGCATGTGTTTTGGGTGGATGCAACCTGCAGGAAGAATTATGTTTATTTTGGCGAGTTGCTCTCATTCAATACAACATATAATACAAATCAATACGACATGATATTTTCACCATTCATAGGAGTGAATAACCATGAGGGATGTGTTCTATTTGGGGTTGCATTGCTGCTGTATCAGATGATTAAAACATTTAAATAGTTGTTCCATACTTTCTTAAGAGCAAAGTAGAGTAATTGCCACCAGGAAATACAAAAAGTTTATGCATGAGATAAATTAGAAAATTCAAGCCTAACAGTAAAGTAGAGTAGAGGAGGTTGAAGCATATCTTGGGTGTGGCATCCCTAATCAGATCAATATATTGCCGTCAACCGACAATCTCACTAGAGGAAAGTGCAAGAGGAATGAGCTTGAGGAGAACAAGCAGAAAAAGTCAAAGGGAAAAGCAGCTCTCATGTACATGATATGCCATGAGATCAGCACCCATGACAATCGCAACTATCCTTTAAGGAAGCAAGAAAAATAATAATGTAATAAAGTATTTTAATTTCTTTCACTTACATGTAGTTCCTCTGTCTAGATACCTGGTATGTGTTTGTGTTTGTAAAACCCCGAACTCGTAAAGCAAGAAAAGAAAGATAAAAACAGAAAATCAGGAGGGATCACCTGTGCATGCATGGCAACCAGGTAAAGAAAGGAAAATTTCATGCATGCCTGATAGAAAAGTGATGCATGCATGCGCTGCTTGTATTTGTATGCAACATGGGAGGAAAGCAGGCGTGTTGCATGCAAGAAACAACGAAAGAAACAAAGAGTTCAGAAGGATTGTTGGATGGGCCGATCCTGGACATGAGCGCGCATGTGGGCTTCTGTGATGAAGTAGGAGTTGTCAGGGGTATAAAGGGGTTGCCCTACGCCTAATTTTCCCACGTTGTCTCCCTGCTGCTGTTCCCAGTGGCATAGCTGGCCACGGCCTCGGGCCGGCCTAGTTGATTTTGGGTTCAAATCTTTTTTTGCTGATTTCTCAAATAAATTAACATGGCCTTTGCCCCGGCGACCCAACTCCGCCTCTGGTTGTGCCCTAGCCCTGTAGCCGCCGGTTCCCTAACATCCTATGCTGCTGCCACTTGCAAGCTGCTGCACGCAGTGCTGCTTGTGCATGCATAAGCCTCGCCGTTGCCGGAGGACAGCCGCCACCGTCGTTGCCGAGCGCCGTTGCCCTAGCTTGCCACTGCTGCCGTCGCTGCTCCATGCCTGTACATCCTGCCTTTGCATCTACCCTCCAACCTTGCCGACCATGCGTTGCTTGCTCCCGCATGCTACGCTAGTTAGCACATGCATGCCCCTGCTAGATATCTGCTTGCATGTTGCGGCATTGCTTTGCATAAGCACATGGATGTGGCTAGAGGTTTGCTAGCAACCAAGAGAGAGAGACAGATAGAGAAGGAAATGATGGCAAGCCTGGCTGTGGTGCTGCCACGATAGAGAAGGAGCAAGGAGAGGAAGGAGGAGAAGGAAAAAGAAGAGAGGAAGAGAAGAGAATTTGCGGGGTTTCCGTGTTCCACCATGATCTTCAAGGGTAACGTCGGTTAATCCCTAGGATTTTCCATGGTTTAATCACTGTTAAGTTCGTAGATTGTTTTGTTTAGGGAAAGATTAATTTTCAGCATGCCTTAGATCGTCGAGGTTAGATGCAGAACCTTGCGAGGGCGAATCGGGTTATTTAATTAGGCTCTCATTCAGAGGTTGGTCCAATTATATAAAAGTTATATAATCTCGTTAGCTTTCCAGGAAGGTTTGGATCATTAGAATCGGAGTAACGAGCGGAAAGTTACAACCTCAGAAAGGTCGATGTCTAGAATTTGGACATAACTGACTGATGTTGTGTAGATGGATCGGTTTCATGTAGTAAATGGAAAAATTAAAATTTGGTGATAACTTGAATAAGTTAGGTAATTTTGTGAAGTTTCTAGAACTGGTATCATTCATACTTTTTCAAGATTTAGAATTAAAAGATACGAAATTGAGAAGGGGATTGTCCTGACAGATTCTAGGACGGTCTTCGGGGATGGAAAAGGGGGACAAAATAGTAGAATCATAAGTTCGTCGTTACTAGGAAGTTGTAGGCAATTTTGTGAGGATTCCAGAAAGTATAGGTTTTCTGGATTTGGAGTTTGGGTGAATAAATTAGATGATTTTTACAAGCAGGTAGTGCGTCCGATCAAATTGGTTAATTGTGTCGTTTTGGCGTAGATATGCGATGGTGATTAGTGTATTGTTTTGGTGCTATAATGATGTGAGTTTGATATGTGTGTTGAATTGTTATTTCAAGGAGTGTGGCCTCAAGTGTCTTACCACTGCCTCACTATCCGACTCCGAGGGGATAAAGAGGCAAATACATGGTAGAGTGGTGAACAACGGGTTATTCACCATTATCATTGATATTACTTATCATGAAATTTATTATATTTTTGTCAAGCTTATTTATATACATGATATTGATGACTTTGAGTTAATAATATTTTGATATTGATTTAATAAGAATGAGATATTGAGTTAATGAGACGAGTTGTGCAAATGATTAATTATGATGTTGCATCATTTACATTCATCATGACAAATGTGCACGAACCATGTTGGCGAGAAAGTCATATAACTATTCTGGTGTGGTCAGCGAGAAAGTACATGTAAATCCCAAAATATGGGCATATTTCAAAAGTGTGAAAATGTGAACTTTTTAAAAGTTCCTGATGTATTTTATTGACATTTTGTTTTCTGGATTTTTATGCAAGGCTTTTGTCTAATTGAGACATTAGGAATCAAATTTTGGAAATGCAAAAACTCATTAAGAATTTAAAACAAATTGGAACAAAATATGATAATTAAAAAAATCCAAACTTGGTGTAATTGTGCTGCTAATAAAATGGGGAAATATTCTCAAACATGTTTTAAAACTTTCCTCAAATCAAATAATATACATATAACCAGAAACTTAAAAGACTTTTAGAGAAAACTATATAACAAATAAAATCCTAGAAAAATTTCACAATGGTCTACACTGTGTTATGAGCCTTCCCTAAAATTTTCATAATTTTTGGATCTCGATATCTATATTTAAAAATCCACTCAATCCCTCAGCTTGTTTTTCAAATATCTTGGAATTCACCTTCTTTTCCCTCCTCTCGCTGATGGCCCGGCCCCACCACCAAGCTTTGCTCACGTACGGTGTAGTGCTAGTGCCAGCGCCAGCGTCTGCACCATGGCTGGCTCTGCCTCGCCCATGCCGAGCGCCAACCACCCGCCACTGGTTTTGGCTGCGCCCATCCCTGCCCATTTCCCCGTCACCGCATCCGAGCATGTCGCCGCCGGTGCTCGCGGGCTCTCCCTCGCATTTTCTCCACCCTCCTGTCTATAAAAGGGTCGCCCTAGCTTGCCTCACGATCCCTGGTCCTTCTCCTAGCCATTCCCCTCCCCCTTCTTCTTCCCCACCGAGCACAATCTCGAAGAAAACTCAAGTGTCAACTTCAGCCGAGCATTGCCGTTGCGCCACCACAGCTCCAGTGGGGTCCTTGTCTCACCGTGTGTGTCAGCACGTGTTCTGGAGCACAAGAATTCTTTCCCCCCTAATAACTTCCCCGCTGGCCCACATGAACCATCGAATTTTTTCTTCTTCCCCAACTCCAGCCGATAACGCCTTCTTCATCGCCAACTTCGCTTCTGTGAGCTAATCCCCAATTCCTAGCTCTGGTACAACCTCCTCAACCCCCTTGAACTTTACCAACCCTTCTCGGCGCCCTTTCCTCTTAGGTCATCACCTCCACGGGAAGACAACTGCCGCCGCTGTCGACGCCTTGGTACCACACCGCCAGCCACTCTTCAGTTTTCCCCGTCATCATCCTAGGTCCTGGTAAGCTCCTAGTATGTTGTAGATGCCCATGCGCCCATCAATTTGTCGAGAGCATCACCGGGGCATAAAAGCCGCCAAGGCACCGAACTTCACCACCGCTCATCGGCATTGCACCGCCACTACGAGCCACCATGGGCCTCGTCGCCGACACCCATGGGGCTGCCTGCTAGCGACGAACCCATTTTGGGCATCCTGAGCCACCACCGTTGTCTAGCTCGCTGGTGACGAGTGCGGGCCGTGAGGCACCCAAGTTCCTCTATTTTGTCTGAAGCAGACAATAACTGTAGCCCGGTCATTTAATTACCGAATCTTTGTCTTAGGGCTAATCATTGAGTAAAATCTGGTTTAATTACACTGTGATTCAATGATGTGTGGACCTGAGGAATAGTTAATGAAGTTCATTAACTCAGTTCCTCACTAATGGGCCAATGATGTGTGGGCCTCGAAAGACTTAAGTGCATAGTAATCCTTCAGCGGACTGAGGCACTGTGTACATGGACCCATGTCCATGCATTGTTCTTGTGCACCGAGTCACTCTGAAGTGGGCCTCACCTGTCAGAGAGAATTCTCTCTCCCCTTTCTATTTTTCTGGAATTTTCAAATTGAACCAAATTAAAACCTTAATAACTTTTGCATAAAAATTCCAAATGAGATGATTCTTTTTCTATATATTCATCTAAAATCATGCTCTACTAGAATATGCAAAAAAAATATTTGGATTTGGTACTGTTGAAACTATTTTGCCTTATTTAATTTGTTTCCAACTCTTTGGAATAGACGTTGATTGCTCGAGCGAATATTTCGACGACCCTTCATTATCACATTCAGAGCAACCAGAGCAAATCAAGCACCCCCTTTGATCATGTTGATCCTACTGTTTTACCTATTATATTTCTTTTTTGCAAAATCTACTATACATGCATGTATGTTGATATAAAATTGCTATATTTGGGATAGTAGTAGTTGTAAATCCTATTCGATGCATGTCTCTTTAAAATATTGATGTCCTTACTATTGTAGCCATTAGGTTATGGGTTAGGCAATATATAATGTCGAATTGGGAGTTTAAGTGCGAATATCGTACAAATGCTAAATAAAGCGGAAGTTTTTCCTAAAAGTTACAAAACGACAAAATGATGAACATAAATTTCTGAGATTTATGAAAAATGTCGAGAGGGGTGTACCTCTGTTATTTTGTACAAAAAAATACAAAACCTAGTCTTCAAAACGGGCGAATTATATTATATTCTGAGAAAAGTGAGGGGTGTACCTCACTAGTAGATAGGGGAAGATTCTCGTCCGGGTCAATTAAGGACCGAACACCAGCAACTCCAATCTAAGCCTAAGCATACAACCATATGTGCCGGTATGGGACGGCCTTAGCTAATTACGTTATCAAAATCTAGCCATGCATGAGGGGTAGGCAGTAGACGCGCGAGCATGTTGATTGCCAACACAACAGCGAATGCCTCACTGAGACAGGGGTGTACCCGAGTGAAGTGAGGACGAACATTCGCTGTGCTAAGTGCAAGGTTAGGGCTAGATGGTGTAAAGGCTTTAACGCGTGCTCTAGACTACTTACCTGTCACACCCCCAAATTAATAACGAGGATTACTATGCATCTCATGAGCATCTATCATTGTTTTCAAGCATTTGCATTATATATATTGCACTTGGAAAATCTGAAATAAAGATAAAACCTACACTTCAAAGATTAACTCCAAAAGAAAAGAAGAACAAAACCTATTTCACAGCTACTGGAAATAATTTATTCAAATACTAGAACTAGTATAATGAATTAACATAATTTTTCACAAATTTTTGGGACTGGTTTAAACCCTAAGAAAATTCAAACACAATTTAATGACCTACATTAAGTTGGAATTTAAATTATACACATTATATCATGAACAGTAGTGTTCAATAATTGTTATGGACACTAGACCTTCCTAGGAACCCCTGTGATTTATTTCACATTTTTAGGAAATTTATTTCTATTTTTGGCACCTTGGTCAAAGTGGAGAAACCATTTTAATGCTCAGTCAAACACTTAGACCTAACTGGCTGCACTATTCCTTGGGCTCGAGTCCGACCCGGCAAACCGACTTGACCAAACCACCTAAGTGCTCAGCGTGTGAGCCGTCCGATCAGAAATCAACGGCCCAGATTGCGTAACCCTTCGGCCTAGTTTGAACGTTCACGCTTAATGTTGACCGTTCGATCAAGATCCAATAGTTCGCGTGAACTCACTTAATGCGAGCTCTCACGCGCACGTTGAGGCGCTGACGAAGAGGGCCCACTCGTTAGGTCCATCTCCCACCTCTCGCTGACGCTCGCGCAGGAGTCCCTCGCCACGCAGCTGGTGATTCCTTCCACGCTCCGTCGACGCTGTCAATCCACCACATCCATTGGCCACTCCGGGAGCTTCCTCATCTAACGCCGCCTCCACTCCGTCCATTTCCCAGGGATAATACCCCCTCTACGTCTTCAATTGAGCCCACTTCTCCTCTGTTGACCGAGGAGAGGGAGGCTGGCTTGAGCTCATCTCTCCGGTAAGCTTCCACTGGGTGGTAGCCCTAGACTCCATGTTCAACGTCCTCTCCATTTTTGCTAAGCTCAACTCTTGTCTTTGCTTGTAGCATCTATTTCATCTTCGTGCTCCGGTTCACATCCAGAGCGCACACCCGAGGACCTCACCTTGTCATCCTCGACTCCGGTGAGTATTATCCTCCCATTTTCATGTCATATTGTACCTCTTTACTTAGTAATCAAAACCCCTCAACTTATTTCACCAATGCACGACAGGGTTTTCTTGATTTGAAGAAATCATGCTTTCGGCCGTAGGATCAACCCTTCGTCTCCTACTTTGCTCCGGTAAGGTATTTGTCAATTCCTTGGTTCCTCAGCATCCTCTTATGGTCCTTAATCCTTTCCGCCCATTCACTCCCTGTTATTCTGCTCAGGGACTCCTCTCCACGTTGCAGCTCGTCGCCGCCATCTTCTTCTCCGGCGCCGACAGTGCTCCAGCCGCTCCAGGCTTCCCCGAGCACTCACCTCCACTAAGGTAACCCCCTAGTATCCCCTAGATGCCTTGGCACCCGCTTACCTGGATGCTGCGGAGCTCTTATAGCTGTTTGCACATTAACCTTTGTTGTGCCGCCACTTAGCTCCGGCTAGCCGCCGGTATGGGCTACCTCTGGTGTCGCCACCACCACCAATAGGTGCGCAGCACTAATGCGAAGCTATCGCGGGCCTTGGCCGGCTCCGCCGTGGCGCGTAGCGCCAACGAGCCGCCGGGCAACCACACGGGGGTGTTGTCAGACACGGGCAGCTACTGCAGCTGCCCGTTTACGACAAATGGCCGTCATTAACGCTAATGATTGAGTTAAGCATTTAAGCGTTGTCTTAGCCGCTCTTATGTGTCGCTTACAGACGGACCCCACACACAGTAAATGGGCGCGTTAGTTTAAACCCCGCAGAGACAGACGGGTGGGCCTAGCCCTTAAAACCCGTGCGCAAGCTGTGCGCGTGCGTGGACCTAGTCCAATGGACCGTGTCGTTGATAGCGGGTCCCACCTGTCAGATCAGCTTTTAAAATCTGAGTTAATACGGAAAACACACTATTCACCAGGCCCGCTAGTCAGCGTCGGTGGCTAGCACCGCGTTCAGTGAGAAAAGTAATAAAGACTTTAGAAAATTCGAAATCCAATTCTTTATACACTATAAAATATGTATAACTTCAAAAATACATAACTAATTCATCTCAACTCCAAAATGGATGAAACCACTTCTAGTAATTTTCATTTTTAATGAAATTTATATTAAAATTGGTTTCAAACATGTCTCTATAGCAGGGAGTATTATTTTGGAGATTGGTCCATTAACACTATTATTTTTACAATAGAGAAAGTCTGATAACTTTAGAAATTCATAACTAAATCTTGAAAACCCCAATTGAAGCAAACTCAAATGTTTTGGACTTGTATTAATATTCTCTAATTATCCATATAATCCTTTCCCACTACTGTTCGGCAAATTTCGCCCAAATAATTAAATTAAATGAACAGTAACCGGTGGGATTTAAATTGGATTTTCTCGAAATCTGAAATTCGAACTGCTATAACTCTCACACACTAAATCCAAATGGAATAATTATTTCACCTAAATTCATCTAAAATCATGACTTAGCTACTGTAGAAAAATCATGTATTTTTGAGCATTTTGAATTTTGAGGTAGTTCTCGATGTTTATTCGGTATTATATTTATATAGATTTCGAGTCTATCGATATTGACCTATACGCTACAGAGGGAGAGCAACTAAGCTACCAAAAAGGCAAGCATCATTTGAACTTTCTTTTGCATCATATTTGATCCCAGTTTTGTTAAGTTAGTGCAATGATAATTGCTTGCATGCTATTTTGATAATGTCGCTATTTTTGTGAAGAGTAGATTAGTTATCTCCTATTCATTGAGGTTAATCTTGAATTATTCCAGTACCACATGCTTGAGTTAGGATGTTTGAATTATATTGTCCGGGTTTGCTTAGTCACGCGAGTCTAGAACCGGTAGATGATTGTCGGGAATAACCCGACGATTATGGGATAAACACAACTGTCATTATATGCTTTTGTTTCACATCTTCATTTCTGTTTTATGAGTTAAATTTTGTCATTTTAAATGAGCTTTTGGTCTGGACAAGTGATGGTTAGTGATGGTGTCTTTATGCACGAGCTTGGGTAAGTGTTTGACTTGTCTGGACAATTAAGGACCGAACTTTGGTAACATCTTTGATTCAAGTAAAACTCGTGCTTCCACACGCGGTGTATGGGCACTGCTTGGTTAAGTAAGGGGTTGGTGTTGTTGAGTTGATGACTGGTGGTGTGAGGACGTATATGTGTTCCATCGCATATATGTTTCGTAGGGTGCCGATTGCAATTCTTTAATGTGAGGGTGAGCCCTATTTAAGCTTTATTAATTGGGTCGGTATTCCCGGCACAACTTGCGTGCCCATTTGGTTAGTAGGCGGTATAACCTACCCTAAGTTGTGATTGTGTGTACTAGCCACTGATCATGGGACTAGTACGGTATATATATGAGGTCTTCGGGTATTCCACACCCAGGGTACGATAATACATGACTAGTCCGGAGTGCTCTAAAGAAAGTCTTACATGTGTAGGACTAGTTAAAGTCCTACATTGTAGGGACCCCATCCTAACGAAGATGCAGGAAGAGTGTGTCACCGATAGGTGAACACTCCGCTATACCGGTATCAACTGATGAGATGCATAGAAGCATAAGCATGATGGTGCATTTGCATATATGAGTAAATTGTTAAATTGTGCAAATTTACCTATATATAATTTGACTTGTTTATTTGAGTGTGAGAATGGCATTAAATAGATATATGATAATGATAACCTTGATAATGCTTGATAAACTGTTGTTTGTGGCTTTATTTATGTACATGCTGAGTCGTGGACTCACTTTTGCTTTGTTGTTGCTTTTAGGTAACTATTGATAATGAAATACATGGGATGGAGTAGCACATGAACTTCACATGCATACATGTCACATATTTACTATTTAGTTGGCTCTATATAATCTAGTGACATGATTATCACATTCAGGACTTATTTCATGTTGGGACTTGATTATCTTGGTTTGATTTATCATTAGTTCGATACAGATTGATCCATTAAATGCCTAGTTTATTGGTTGGATTCCTATTTGCTTAATAGTAGATGATTATTATTAATTGTTGATATCCAATGTACCGGGAACATGGTCTCGACATTTCTTGATTGCGGGTGACGAGGATTAAAACCTCTATGTATTATTTTAATATATAATAAAAGACCATACGTCTTCATGGTCGTAACCCTAAGATGACGACCTCCACAGGTCGTTAGTATTGAAGGTTACTTAATGGGTACCACTGCCTGGATAAGGCTTTGTGCCTAATCCCACCGGATAACCGCCGTAAAATTATTGAATCGGTATTTCTTATCGTATGATGAATGGAACACGTGTTATACGTTCCAAACCATGCGATGGTACAACCCTGAGACACTGACTATTAACCACCCTACGGTTAAGCTTTTCACAAGCAACCGCAAGGAAGTTAGCACATTGCTAACTTCTCTACCATTCCGACCAGTCGTAACGCTTCACCAGGGACGTCTTCTCCAGGAGTAACTGCCACCTCTTCGGAAGTTATTTAAAGGTGAAGCACAGAAGACGAAAGGAGGGAGACTGAGACAAGAAGGGAGACGATAGGCGACACACAAAACAAGGCCAAGGCAAAGATATGCACAGAAGCCTAAGCGGAGGAATTAGAAGCTAGATAAGCAGCCTTAGACTCATATTCTAAGTCGATTGCGGTTAAGCATTCACGCATTGATGTAATTCAGGGTAGTACTTAGCCACATCTTGTAAATCCGGTTCAGTATCAATAAAGAGCGACCCCATTCCATTCGGGATATTCCACGCCATTTTCCTCGTTTATTTTAAGTAAGATCGGCGATTCGATCGTCGACAATTGGGCGCCGTCAGTGGGGAAGAAGGCGTAAGTTTCTGAAGAAATTTTCTTTTTCGCTCAAGAAAATCCTCGCCCAAAAACTCTGCAATCGCTCATGCGACTATGCGGAGTTTGGGATGAGAAAATCGGTTCGATTTGGCGGACTCGCCAACCTCGACATGGAAGGATGTATCGCGCCATGGAAGAAAATGGCGAGTCATCCTCCTCATCCTCCTCCGCCCGGCTCGCCGCGTCGCCGGCGTTAGCGAGGCCGATCGGATGGATGAAGATGCACCGCCACTACGGTGGCGCAACCGGAGAACCGGCCGTTCCGACCAGTTCGGAATGCGGAGGATCTCTTCAAGCCGGTCTTCTCGGCCGTGAAACAGTGAAGAAATTTCAGCTCCATCACGGAAAACTCTATACCATTGATGAAATCATGGTGAAAGATACTCTCCTTGACTTCGGCAATTCGAGTCAACCGTCACTGATAGCGGTGTCGATGAAACCTCCATGGTCGTAGGCCATGTGGGGATGATCACACTCGACATACGATCGGCGGTTCGTCGGATCGGTGAAGACCTCGAGAAGTGCTCATCTCCGACCGATCTCCATCGTGGAAGATTCTCGCGAAGCGACAAGCTCTCCATTAGTTTTGATGGAAGCTCATCGGAAGATCAATCTTTGGAAGCACGAGGTCAACGCGATCGGAGATGAAGATCAAGATGCCCCGCGGTCCTACACTCTCTACCACGCCATCACGTGTTGTTAGAGATGATCCGGGCCGTCAAGCACCAACTTCCGGAGGCAGCGGAACTAATCGGCGTCAATCGGTTAACTACGCTGCACCGCTTTGCCCAGAGTGGTGACAGATCGAACAAATCCGAAGGTCGGGGAAGGTTCAGACGGCGTACACCTCGACCAAGATGAACCACGAGACCTTGATAGCTATCTAAAACTTGCGGCGTGTTCAAAACATGTTAAATAATTCGATCTGCTCTAGCGAGAACGCCTAATTTTAATACAACTCGTGGGTCGGTATCCAAATTCTCCAACAGACCATGCGTGAGCAGGCGTACCAAAACGAGAGGGTTCAGAAGTCGGACTAGGACTTCGTCCCAACGCTCCTCCTCGAGAGGGGACAACCGCGGTCATACCGAGAGCGATCGATACCAAGACCTCCTCGGCGATTCCGACCAAGGAGTCACGAGGGAGAAGGCTATTTCAAGAGGTACTCCCCATCTGCGTCGAGAAGAACCACCACCACTAGGACCTAACGATCTCCGACATCGTTTGAACCAAGTGGTGATCGTGGACATCATATCAATGTCCACGACCGGATCGGCACTACCGGAGTTCCAGCGTTCCAATCTTAGGGATCGGTCTCCGGCCGACACAATCCGGCACCTTCGGAGAAGACGCCATGAATCAATCACGAGTTGTCGAGCCTTCTCTGCTTTGGGCTCCAAGGCGTGCGTTAGCCTAGCCGTTCCGATCGCCAACTTGGACAAATTCAATGGAACTCAAAACCCATTGGAATTTCTCCAAATATATACCACCGCTTCTCGAGGCTGCTTTGGTGGCGATGAGAATGTAATGGCCAACTATTTACCCACCGTGCTCGAAGGGTGCGCGGTCGTGGTTGTTAAACTTACGGTCGGATCCATATATACTTGGGAACAACTCTGTGATCTTCGATTGCCAACTTCGAGAATGCGTCGACGATACAGGAAGGAGGACGATCTCCACGAGAATCCGCGCGGGATCGATGAGACTTTACGTCAATATATCAAGAGGTTCACCGGGTTCGTAACTCTATACCCGAAGTCGCGAGTCCTCTGTTATTCGGGCTTTTAAAACAGGTCTAAGGAATCGGCGGTTTCACGGAGGACATAGCAATGAACCCTCCAAGAACAACCGTTGAGCTTTTTGATATGGCGGACAAATATGCCCTTTGCTAGTGAAGCAATCGAGTGGTGTGAAGCCATCGATCGGAAAGACAAGATTCCCCACCGATGCGGACAAGCGGAGAAAAAAGAACAAGAAGTCTCTCAAGAAGAAAAAAGAACCGCAGACCCGACGACAAAGAAGTCCTCGCCGTGCATACAAGATTAGGAAGGGCAAGAAGGACTATGCTTGGTCGAAGCAAAGCAAAAGTTCCGACCGAAGGATTCGAGACGAATAAGAAGTGGTGTCCACTTCACGGTGACGAGGGCATGATCTGCGCTGTCGTGTCTGGCGTAAGAAAGCGGAGGATTATTATGCGGGTAAGGACCATTTCGACAATCTGAGGAACATGGAGAAACAAGCTCCAAAAGGACAAGGATGGCGGCGAGGAGATGGAGTACCGGGATCCCCAACACACGATCAACATGATTTTTGGAGGATCTTCTTCATACGAGTCGGGCGTCATCCCGAAGGCCATGGGCGGAGGTCAACCTCGTCGAATCTCCAAGCGTAATCAAGCACTCGAAGTGGTCGGACACATAATTTCCTTGACAAAAAAGACGATTGCACCATCCCATCGACTCGACCGGTAGGTTCCCCATCGTCGTTGAACCAACTATTAATAATTGTCGGGTTAATCGGGTATTAGTGGATGGGGTAGTTCCTTGAATATATTATTTGTAGGAGCTTTAGAAGAAATGCAGTCCCCATGTCAAAGGTGAAACACATGAAATATGCTTTTCATGGCATAGTTAGGGTTCTACCGCTAAACCGATAGGACAAGTTTCCTTCCGGTGGCGTTTGGAAAACGACAATTTCGAGCAGAGAAGATCCCGTTTGATGTAGTAAACTTGAATCCGCGTACTAGCGGAATCCTCGATCGACCGGCGTTAGCAAAATTCTTGATAGCCACGCATTACGGTTATCAAAGTTTGAAAATCTGGGGCCAAAGGAGTCATCACAATTCGAGGAGATCATAAAATGGCTTACGTATGCGATCGGAAATCCTTTGCACTGGTTGATGAACTTCCGACCAGAGAGGTTAATCCGTCTCCCATGTAGGTCAAGCACTCGAAGCCAAAGATGACGCCCAAACCATCCGACCAGACCAAGGAGGTACTACTCGACAAAAGCGCTTCTCCGGACAGCGTCAAGTCGTCACATGGGTCGGACAACCAGATCAACCGCGCAAAGATTACGGTCGGGCAAGACTCGACCCTAAATAGGAAGAGTCGCTCGTCTCCTTCCTCCGAGCAAATCAAGGCGTGTTTGCTTGGCAAGCGTCCGATATGCTTGAGTCCCCGGAGGTGATCGAGCACGAGCTTGCTCTCGGCGATAAAAACCGATCAGCGAAACTACGACGTTTTGCACCCGATCGGAAGGAAGCAATCGATCGGAGATTGACAAGCTTCTCGGGCGGGATTTATTAGTGAAGTCGACCACCCACGGTGGCTTGCTAATCTGTCTTGGTTAGGAAAAATAATGGGAAATGGCGAATGTGTATCGACTTTCTGAGATCTTAATAAAGCTTGTCCGAAGGATGACTTTCCCTTCCGCATTGATCAACTAGTAGACTCTACTTACGGTGCGAGTTACTAAGTTTTTTAGATCGTATTGAGGTACCACAGTTAGTATGTGTAAAGAAGATGAGGAAAACTTCCTTCATCACCCCATATGGTACTTCTTGTTATATTAAGATGCCATTTGGTCTCAAAAATCTTTGGTGCAACTTTTCAAAGGTTGATGCAAAAACTTTTAGTCCACAAATCGGTTGGAATCTAGAAGCTTATGTTGACGATCCGGTCGTAAAGACCTGCTTATTTGGCGACCACGTTCTGACTTACAAGAAACCTTTAACAACTTGAGAAGACATAACCTCAAGTTAAATCCGGAAAAGTGTGTGTTCGAGTTTCTGTGAAAACCGCTTGGTTTCCTAGTTTGACTAGAGGTATTGAAGCTAATCCGGCAAAAATTGCGGCCATCGACCGGATCGCCCTCGACCACGAAGAAGGAAGTCCAAAAACTAATCGGTATGTATGGCGTTAAGCCGTTTCATAGCAAGATTAGGGGAAAAAGGATTACCTTTCTTTAAACTTCTTTGGAAACATGGGAGTTTCGAGTGGACTAAAGAGGCAAATGATGCCTTTGAGGAACTCAAAAAGTACCTTACAAGTACCCCGGTTTTAGTTTCTCCGAGACCGGGAGAAACATTGCTAATTTACGTGGCGGCAACACCACAAGACAGTTAGCGGTGTCTTGGTTGTAGAAAGGAATAATATCCAACGACCAGTCTATTACGTTAGCGAAGTCTTACATGGACCAAAGGAAAGATACCCACAGGTACAAAAGTTGCTCTATGGCCTCCTTATGTCTTCAAGGAAACTAAGGCACTACTTTCAGGCCCACAAAGTGGTCGTACCTACGGATATCCTTGGTCAAGTCCTTGAAGCGAGGAATCATCGGGGCGAATAGCCAAATGGGCGGTCGAGCTAGGGCGTTCGATCTCCATTTTATTTCACTTAACGACAATAAAGTCGAGCAATAGCGAAATTCATTGCGAATGGACAAACCTCAAGCCACCCAAGGACCCGAGTACGAACACCACGACGAGTGGACAATGTATTTTGACGGTTCCTTGATGTTACAAGGATCGGGGTGGAGTGGTCTTGATATCCCTCTTGGCGAACACATCAAGCACGCCATCGGTTAAATTTTCACGCCACCAATAATGTGGCGTAATATGAAGGTTTATTGGCGGGACTCGGCGGCTCGTTAAGCTCGGGATTCGCAATTACTAGTGAAAGCGATTCTCAACTAGTAGCGAATCAAGTGGGGAAAAGTATCAATGCTCTAGTACCAAGATGTCATCTTATCTGGCGTAAATACGAAAACTTGAAAAGCACTTCTTCGGTTTCGGATCCAACATATTCCTAGAAAGGAAAACTTTCGGCGGACCGGTTAGCACGGATGGCCTCCACGAGGTCGGCCGTCCCGCCCGAGTTTTTCTCGAGCAACTCAATTCACCCTCGGTAGTTGAGCCTTGAGAACATACATGATTCTTTGCAAGTTGAACAAACTAATCAAGGGAACATGGATGCTCCACAGTCGTTGATGGTTGGCGCCATCACGATCAAGGTAGAGGCGGATGACATCGATCTACAATTATCTTGACATGACACAATTCGAGAAGATGATGTAGAGGCGATCATTATAGCACGAAAAGCCAAATCATACACTCTAATCGAAAGTACCTTGTATAAGCGAGGATCTCATGGAGTGTTGATGAGATGCATATCTCAAGCGGATGGCATTAGATTGCTAACGAAATCCATGAAGGTGTCGTGGAGCACACCATTCCTCTGAGAACCACAGTGGGTAAAGCCTTCCTAAGGCAAGGCTATTCTTGCCAAGCGCCCTTCATGATGCAAAAGAGCTTGTGATGAAGTGTGTACAATGTCGGTTTCATAGCCGACAAGTACACCACCAACACAAGCCTTACAAACAATTCCTCTTTCTTGGCCTTTTGCAACTTTGGGATTTGGACATTACGGGACCTTTCCCAAGAGCACCGGGGCTTAATTCCTTTTCGTCATGATTGACACGTTTACAAAATGGATTGAAGCCGAGCGGTTGTTAAAATAACAAGCGAGGCCGCTAAAAGATTTCTCTTGAAAAATGTGATCCGCGATTTGGTGTACCCGATCGTATCATCACGCACAATGGTTCCCGATTCTCCGGCCAGACAATTCCGAGAATTTCGATGAACTTAGTGTCAAAGTTCATTTTGCTTCATTGCACATCCGCAGAAACAGCGGAGCGATTGAGCGGCCAATGGTATCCTTATGCGAGGATCAAGCGAGTATTGACCGCTTAATCAAATGGTCGGCGCTTGGGTTAAGAACTTCCCTCGTGTTATGGGCGTTCGAACCCGACGATCGTGCGACCGGTGAAACTCCATTCTTTTTGGTTTATGGTCTTTGAAGCTATGCTTCCTCGAACTCAAAATTGGCTCGCTTTCGGCGATCGTTTTGACGAAAATGATCGAGAATGAGCAACGACTTCGGCGACGTCGATTTCCTTGAAAACGACAAAACCAAGCCCTTATGCGATCGGCGGTCTACCAACAAGCCATGCGAAGGTACCATAGTCGTAAGTGCGACCTCGCACCTTCTTGTAGGGTGATCCGGTTCTCGAGAAAAATTGAGCCAAACAAATCGCAATAAACTTTCTCCTAAATGGGAAGGTCCTTACTTTGTGGTCGAAGTAACCCGACCAGTTCGACTGTTGGCTATGTCTGATGGGCAAATTTTGTCAAATTCTTGGAACATCGATCAATTGCGTAAGTTCTATGTTTAATTTTCATTCTTTCATTTCTTTCAATTTCAATTTCATTAAATTCATTAATTAATTAAGAAGTGCAACCTTGCTTATATATATACACCTACATTACGGTGGTTTATTATTGTTAGTGCAGTGGGAGAAGACATTTTTCTCTCCGATATCCTTTTAAGGATCTCGATACTCTATGGTCCTAGTCGTGAGCATTTTTCTTCAAATGATTCCCACGCGCGACTACACTCTTTTCTCAAAGAAAATGAGTAATCAGAGCGCCACACAACTAACTATCTCATGAATGATATGCTTACGATTT
The DNA here is from genome assembly GCA_036346405.1 of Phyllostachys edulis. Taxonomy (NCBI): domain Eukaryota; kingdom Viridiplantae; phylum Streptophyta; class Magnoliopsida; order Poales; family Poaceae; genus Phyllostachys; species Phyllostachys edulis. The sequence continues at coordinate 74,706,501 of CM070551.1, read as the reverse complement.
TGAAGATTATGCTTCATTATTTCACGATTCTGGTCTATTCTTGTCTGGCTACTGGTCGGGACACGGAAAGCCTCCTAGTCGAAGTCTCTCCTTTTCGCGACGTGGTCACCTTGCTCGGAAGGAGCTTCCTAGCGACGGTTCTTTTCTTCGATCCTCGCTACCATCGGATCTGAAATTTGAACACGTTTCAAGAAATGTGTCGTATGCCTTGTGTCTTAGCATTAGTTCCGACAGTTATGGGACAATAGATATAAACAAAGTTCACTTATAATTTGTTGCATACATATTTGCATTTCTTCTTATGTCAAGTTTGACAAAGTCTTTTTCCGACCATATATAGTGTTTTTATGGGTATTTCCATTATGACAAACAAAGATCTATAACTAGTCGAAATCATACTGCGGTCCCGACCACATTTGATTTCCTAATCTTTAAACGATCGATTTTGTCTTACATGTCCAAACATACCTTCAAAACTCACATACATGGTTATGACCTCTTTTTATTCTCTTTCTTGGCTCACCGCTTGTATGCGATGCGTTCTTCTACTATAAAGCGATCGGGGCTAGGAAATATCTGAGAATTTTAAAACAAAGTCAAACAAGATAAACAAAAGCTTTGTCAATGACATAAAAGGTAAGTTTTCATAGATATTCAAATATTTTTACACTTGCAGAACCTACTCTAAGAAATATTCCCACTAACTCTTGCTTGTCGAGATTAGACCTCCATCTCCTCTACAACTATATCTCCGAGTGGCTGAGTTCTTCCATGAACTTGGTCGCCTCCTCAGTGGGCGATTGAAGTCATCTTTAACAGACTTGGAGATCTATAGAGGGTCGGAAGCTTTCGATTTTGCCAAAGCAAAACTAACTCCACTTGCAACGCCTGCTTTTAGGGCACAGGCATAATTCGTCCGAGTAGTTTTGAGCGAACTTTAAGATCCCTAGAAGTTGACCCAAATAGTTCATTTTCTCTATTGGATCTCCTAAGGAAGGCGAGCTTGATCTGATCCCATATCAAAGATCATCTTGTTCAAAGCATGAATCTTTTCATCAATATTTTGAGCAAGAGCCCCCCTTATCTGCTCAAATTTGAGTTTTCTTTACTCTGCTTCAGCATTTGCGTTTGCTCTGCAAAAACAAATCAGTTAAATGAACACAAGCATAAATGAAGGAAAAATCAAGCTTACAACATATTACCTTCATTTGTTTTGCTAAGTGTTTCATATTTGGTCGTTGTTTCACGATCAACCTGTCTTTAAGTGAACTTGCTTGACAAATGATGTGATCCTTAGCTTTATTTCTTCTTCAAGAAAAGCTGTCTTGGCTTTCTCGACCACAACCTCCTCTTTTATTTTCTCGGATCTATCGAATGCGATAAGGGAGAATAATTGTAGAGGAGCAAAGTATTGAAGAAAAAACAAAAGTTCAAAAGGGAAAAGTTCTTACTTTCCAACTCGGAGTGCTTTTGCTCCAAGTCCTTAACTTCATTGGAGTCATCCTCCGATCCAAACAAAGTTCTCGACCAAATGCTACACAAATAGCGTTCTCTTTCTTAAGTTTCTTATAAACTTTTTAAAGAAGAGCTATGAAGCTGGTCGTAGAATACTTACCCGAATTGCCTGGTCATTATAACCGGCAAAAATCAAATCAGGGTGCATCTTGAGCTGAGTATCCGATACTTTCTGCCACGCCTCATCAAGCTCCTTATCCTCGATGAATCGGGGACGAAAAGGGAACTTGTTAGGTTGGGAAGGGTTATCAGCAGTGATCGGAACCTGTTGAGACCTCTCAGAGGCATCTACCTCCACAGAAGGGGTTTCAATCACCAAAGGATCCGACTCAACCGTTGCCCTTGTCACCTGCTCGGGGGCTTCTTCGACCACTATTCCCTCAGGAACTTTGTCCTGAGAAGTGCTCTGGTCGGGAACTTCCACAGGTGCCAGGTCCTCAGGAAGAACCTGGTCGGAAACGACCGGAACACCAGAAGACCTATGCAAACCGAAGATGGGAAGTTCAAAGTATCAAATCATCAAGGAATTATTAGAGGTACATACTTATACGATCACTTTCATTTGTACATACCTTGTTAATCTCCGGGATTTGACTCTGAAACGCGCAAGAGAGAAATCTGTGCCGCTAGCCTTCCTTTTCTTCTCCTCAATCTTGCCGGTTACGGACCGGCAAGGTTTATTGAACCCTCACATCCTCCAACAAGATGTCGGAAGCTATGTCCTCGACCGGTTCATTAAGGACCGCATTCGACTATCCGGTGGGAGGGAGTGGTTTCATCAATCTCGAGATGAGTTGTTTGATAACAACCATAAGGTCGTGCCACCACTCTGGAGTCTCTGACCTCCTGATTACATTCTGCGGGCCCTCGGCTTATCCACCTAAATCAAAGAACAAATTTGATTGGGTGAAGAAATCCTTTATCTTAAAAAATTAGTACATATATGATTCGAAATGTTCTATTACCTCGAGGATTCATCTCCTTCAAGTGCCTCGAGGCACGACTCGGTTGGAACTAAGGTGGGGCGTTGATCCTCACTAGATTGTATGATTAGCAATCCGGCCATTGCAAAAGTAGAGCACGATTGGAAATCTGGTGGAATATATGTATACACATAGTAAAAGGAATTTTTGATTAAATTACCTTAAGCCTTGCAGTCTCCTTCAATAGGAGTTACGGCTAAGATCTTGGGGCATTGACCTTTTCTCCGAGCTCCCCTTACGAGATCATCTTGACTCGTTCTCTAATTTCCCGAGGAAAGAGCTTTAATGAAGGAAGAATAGACAGATTTTAAGGTAATACATTAATCAAATCAAAATACCGATCGAATTTATCTCAAAGACTTACCACCTTACGAGGTAGCTTCATCACGATCAAGGCACCAGCGGGGAATGAGTCCCGAGCTTCAATTGGCTAATCGGCGAAAGGTGAAATCCTTCACCACATGCCACGAAGTCGGGCCCTGACTCATAAGTCATAGATGGCATCCGCCCATCTTTCGACTATCCTGTCTTCTTCGGTTTCCTTCCACTTGGAGTTTTCACTTGCTCTAGTTCCGTAAGTAGAGGCCATCGTCTTCGAACCGTCATGTAAAACCAATTACTTTTCCACGACGACCACGAAGATTTGGCGTACATGAAGATGTACTCATCGGCCTTCCGTCATGAAGACGCAATGTGCATTCCCGGGCGAGTGCCTCGATTTCGCAGATTTTCCCATCACCAATTCCACACCGTAATGTCTTCCCAGGTATGCCTCGCACAAATATGCGAAAATACTAATATTTGCGATCGAATTTGGGGCCAAATTCACCAATTCCACACCGTAATGTTCAAGAACGCGGAGGAGGAATTTGTGTACCGATAGTCTCGGCCCACATTCGATGTAGGCAAGAAAAACAGGATTTCGCCATCTTCACGGCTCGGAAAATGCTCTCGATCGCGGTCTCCAATTAATCGATTCCTATCTGGGAGCATTCCCATCTTCGCCAAAGCCTCAAGCTTTTTCTTGCCCAATTCAAGGCAACCACTTTGTAATCTGCTCAGACATGGCGAAAATCCTCAAGAATGAGTAGCAAAAGTTGGAGACTTTGTGGTCGGAAGAACAGAAAAGACTCGGAGGATTTCTTGGCGAGAAGCTAAAGGGATTTTGGAAGCATAAAAATTCTAAGAGCCCAAATGAGAGAAGATTTTATAAACTTCCGATACTTTGAAGGATTCCTACAAAGGTCCAAGCGACAAAAAGCTTCTTTTTGTTCAAGCAGACGAAGAACTCTTCGTTTTCCAAGGCAAATTCTCAACTTTAAAGTGAACACAGACCGCCGTATACCACGACATTAAATGGGTTGCGCCGTCTGATTTCATCGGAAAAGGTATATACACAACCAGTTCATTTAAAGTTCGGGGCTAGGACGAGGATTAAAACCTCTATGTATTATTTTAATATATAATAAAAGACCATACGTCTTCATGGTCGTAACCCCTAAGATCGACGACCTCCACAGTCGTTAGTATTCAGAGGTTACTTAATGGGTACCACAGTGGGATAAGGCTTTGTGCCTAATCCCGACCGGATAACCGCCGTAAAATTCTTGAATCGGTATTTCTTATCGTATGATGAATGGAACACGTGTTATCGTTCCAAACCATGCGATGGTACAACCACGAGACACCGACTATTAACCACCCTACGGTTAAGCTTTTCACAAGCAACGCAAGGAAGTTAGCACATTGCTAACTTCTCTACCGCTCCAACCGGTCGTAGCACGCTTCACGAGGGCGTCTTCTCCAGAGTAATCGCCACCTCTTCGGAAGTTATTTAAAGGTGAAGCACGAGAAGACGAAAGGAGGAGACGAGACAAGAAGGGAGGCGATAGGCGACACACAAAACAAGGCCAAGGCAAAGATATGCCTGAAGCCTAAGCGGAGGAATTAGAAGCTAGATAATCGACCTTAGACTCATATTCTAAGTCGATTGCGGCTAAGCATTCCTCCATTCGGTGTAATTCGAGGGTAGTACTTAGCCACATCTTGTAAATCCATTCAGATCAATAAAGAGCGACCCCATTCCATTCCGGGATATTCCGCCATTTTCCTCGTTTATTTTAGTAAGATCGCACTCTGACACAACATCCATGTAGAGACGTCCAATCTATAGGCTAGAGACGTATTATTTCATCTCTAGAGGACCATAGAGCCGTTTTTTAAAGCATCCTTGGAGCGCCTCCCCACGGACCGTGTCAAGAACCGTAGAGACGCTTGTAAAACATGTGTGCAGGATATAAGGCGCTTTCTGAGACGCTAAAATTCATGTCTATGTATGTAGAGACGTTTTAGTACATACACTTACATAACGTCTTTACTGATATAGACACGTCCGATTTGCGTGCCAACAAACATAGAGACGTTTTTACAAATTTATTCAATTCTTCTGCACACAATTTATACACATTTTGTAGAGACGTTATATACGTCTCTAGGTACGCAAAAGTGTCTTTTGAGCATCTTACTGTGAAAAAAAATGATTTCGAATTTAATTTGATTATTTCGAATTTGATTCACGCATTTTGCTACAAACGGAAACATATATCGTCATATAAAGACAATATTCCACCTCATCCAAAAAAAACTAGAAAATAGTTGAGCACATGTGCATCGTATTCTCACAATCTTCAAACTAAGAAAACTGTAGAGCATGCATACATTTCATAGCAACAACAAATATTTGAATTTACAGCAAGTGGAGTTCACAACTAAATCAAACATCCATATAAAAAATGTGCAGATACATCAGGAAAAGATCCTATGGATTGACACAATTTTTTTTCTAAATAGTTGGAATCTATCTATAAGATTTACCCAAGGAGAAACTAATACATTAGCTCCTCCATCTCCATTGTATTCTCTTTGTAGTCCTCAATTATTCTGCAAAGCCGGTTGAAAAAGAAATAAATGTCCTGGTTATAAAAGTGTAAGATGACAAGTTTATTTGATGAAATTAAAAGAATATAACATTTGGGGTGGCCAATAAAGCAAGGTATGACAGAACCCAGGTGGTACAAAAGACAAACAGAACATATTTGTAATTTGTTCGGTAGCTAAGAATGTCATACCGGTAAGAAGTCCCAATCTTCCTCTCTCAGATCAAATTCTTCAGTAACATCTACATCAAACATCAACTGAACCAATACAAAGAACATACAAAATTACTCAACAAAAGACATACAATCTAAAGATTCAAAAATGAAAATTCATCAGTTGACAAACTCACAGTACGCATTTTAGAGTACTCATTAAAGCCATATATAACTGCTGGGACATACCTGAAAGGAAGAATATCGAGAGAGACAAGGGGTCAAAATGGATCACACACTAACCACAACGAATAAAAGAAAATCTAAATTCATCAATCAGATGAGCACTAAAACGCCTTAAAATAACCTACACATATACTCCAAGTCACTGATTAACCATAAAAACACCACTGGAAGGTGAAAGGTTACTCAAGCTGTTATCAAAATTAGTTCCCTTTTCTACTTTAACGCTGAGTACATTAACCATGTAGGGAGCAGCATTGAATTGGACAGCTTCTCTAATGTTTCCAAATAATAATATAATAACAAAATGATAAACCCCCACATTGTAAGAAACTTATATCTGTTCCTAGGTCAAAATGAATTTATCGCCAATTGGCCATTAAGGCGTACATTTTGTCCCGTCGATGCCACAAACGAATAATCTCCCCAATACAATTCTCTGAAGTTGTCCTCCTTTTCTTCACGACATGCTGATCGTGTGAGCTTCCTGAGTTGCCATTATGAATGACAATTGAGTTAACCGACTTCGTGGTGCCATGCATTTTTCTGCAGTTTGATGATCCACAGTGACAATCTTGATCAGCTCCAAACTGTACAAACCTGTAGATAATGCTCAGAGATTAAAGACAGCAAAACAGTTCCATATACGCAATGCAATAAAACAAGATGGGTGAAAGAAATTTGTTTATAATGATAAAAAAAAGGATCAGTCGGGAGACTGGGATGAACATACTTATAGTCATAGGTCAGCTCCTCCCCTTCCTTTATGTCACGAAGAGCAAAAATGCCAACTCTGGTCTCTCCATCAACTGTCCTGAAACAACATGATGGTAGTAGCATATATCAGGGTCATCAACAGAGATTTCAGAACTCTACAAAATAAAGAGAGATTTCAGAAGTAGGGCATATGTAGAATAACCGGTAGAATATCACTAACCATTTTTGCATCTCCGTGTTTGGCTCACAACTATGATTTATAAACCGGAACATATTTCCCTTGTTTGTAGCATCAATGACCATATTGCTACTGATCTCACAAAGATAGAAGTTAGTGTCACGCTGCCTCTTCATTTTCCATAGTCTTTCCTCACATGTTCTGTCATCAATAACTATAATATTTACGCAAGACATATGCATATTAGTTCGATTGTCCAGTGTCCATTGTGAGAAAATATCATAACATATAAAACCACAATATTTATGTGCATTTTATTTGCTTGCCCACAATATATTTGAACAAAGCCATACCTTCTCCTACATATTCTATAACAAATTCTCCTTTCTTTATTTCGTCCTCAGCTACCAATCCAAACCCACATTTCTCTGTCTATAATAAAATAGCAGCCTTTTAGGGGACTGACAAAAAGGGACAAATCTGTATTACATACCAAGTAAAGGTTTATGAGAATATAAAATTTATACAGCATTCAAAGTTTCACATGTAGATCTAGAATGTCAATCATCAAATCATAAAGTTTGATTATGTCATGAAAAAATCAAACATCAGATTCGATTTGCTTAAATTAACTTGTACTAACATAAGAGCATATTTTCCTCCCATCACATTTAAGTCTTCCAGCTGCAAAGTATTAAATGGTTGAAGTACAGTCTCTATTGCTCATGTAGATCAGTTGATGCTACCTCACAAGATAAAAGGAAGTTTCATAATTCATATAGACAGGGAATTGTTATGGCTTAAGGTGCGGAACCAGTTCTGGACAGCATATGACTCCATACCAGTGTTGTTGGATATTATACAAACAAATAGTTAAAATCTCTAGGAAATCTGCACACATAAGGGCCAAAATACAGTAAATAACTAAATATCCAAGGATATGGAAGTAAGTCTTCTAAAATTTCTCTAAATTGCTCCCTAAAATAACATCTTAAAAAATAACCTACAATTTCTCATTTCAGAAATAGTTCATGTTATTAAGCATTGTATAGGAACGCAACATCATAATTCATAAGGCAAAACAGTACTGGAGAACGTTGTAACAGGGCACTGGTGCAAACCATAGAAACAAATACCCTGTACTGTTCTTAAGCAGATTATCAGTAACTTCCAATTCAAAAGGAGAGTCTAACTAGCATTTCCCCTGTACTGTTCTTAAGCAAAACATTTAACAAGTGTGGCCTGTAGATCCCATGAAAAGCGTCCAATTCACAAAGCACAGAGAAGAAAACACAGTATACAGAAAAAACTAACCAGTCAGGTAGTCTTCAACATCCAGGCCAAACTCCCCTGAGCTCACTGCAAAGACCACAGACAAGAAACACATTTAGCTCCATGAGAAAACACAGTGTATGCCACAACACAACTACTGCAACAATTCGCAGAGCCATCACGTACATCCTAGCTTCTCCTGGGCCTCGGCATGCATGAGGAGGCCTCCGGTCTCGAGCCAGTGCATGAACGCGAGCATCGACACCAACGCTTGTGTCTCGCTCCTCCAATCCGCATGGTACCTGAGCAACAACCCACCACACACGAGCAATTTCCACAAAACCCACCCGCAACAACCTAGGAAAAAGCACAGATGAACCAACTCACCTGTAGTACTGACCGGGGCACTCCTTGAGTATCTCCGCGAGCTGCGAGTACAGCCCCTTGATCACCTCCACCTGCGCCTTCGCCTTCCCGAGCACATCTACAAGAGGAGAGGAGACGAGACCACCCCGGATTAAGCAACAAGGCTAAGCGAAAGGGAGCGACAAAACCCTAGGATAAATGGGGAGGAGGAGAGGACTGGGACCTGAGAAGAGGACGGGCTGGTGGACGAGGAGGAGGGCGGCGGAGGCGACGCGGGAGGCGGACTCAACCTCGGAGATGACGGCGCAGATGCGGCCGCGGAGGGTGGAGGACTCATCGAGCTGCGCGCGGAAGGACTTGAGCTGCGCGTCCATGATGGGAGGCGGGGGCGGCGGTGATGCTGGAGCATGGTTCGCGGTGGAGAAGAGTAGGCAGCGCTAGATGGAGATAGATCGGGAGGTAGTTCCTGCTTCTACAGATAGTGGGAGAAGTGGGGATGAGAAATAAATCACATGACCCATCGGTCGAGGGAGGAATGGGAGACGTTCTTCGAAACAGGGCAGGACAATTCCTACTGTGCAGGGTAAATCTTTTTTTATTAGTTAAGACGCTCTGGTCATTTCTTGGGATAGAATCAGATGAGGAATCTGAATATACGATCTGGTCATTTTTTAGGATAGAATCAGATGGGGCAAGAAAGAGAGTAACAATTAGTAAAGAAACAAGAGACCAGAGACATCCCAGTGACATGGTGAAACAAGAGACAAGAGACATCCCAGTGGCAAGGTGATGTCGTTGTTTTTCCCGCGAGCAGGGATTGAAACCCCCTCGGAGCATTAATTTTTGCAAATGTTTTATATTGTAAATTCATATTTGATCCAAAACGTTTGAATGAAATTCTTTTAAAATTATTTTCAGTCCTTTCGGAACCCACCAAAAAAAATTTAAAACGAAATACTTTTCCTAGAGCTGTAGAGGCATATTCTAAAACGTCTCAAGATTCGTCTCTGTAACTAAAATTTTGTCCTCTTAATTCTCAGACATATTCTCAAACGTCTCAAGATTCGTCTCTACATAAATGTAAGCATATATGTACCTTCCTCTGATAAGAGATTTTGTGGCGTCATATAAAAGCGTCTTGAAAGCGTCTTTACATACAAGGTGTTTCTCGGCGTAGAGACAGACATAAAAGCGTCAAAACAAAAGCATCTCTACGTGATAGTTTTGTTGTAGTGTCGGCGATTCGATCGTCGACAGCGGGTATCTCAAGCATGACTTAGGTGCGGCATCCAAAGCGTTTCTCGAGTGCGAGTATCCCGAGCGTTTCTCAAGTGCAAATGCCCTGAGCCGTCTTGGTAACTTGTTACCAAGATGTACACTTTGTTATTATCTGATTACTTTAAGCTATTGTATCTCTTGTGACCCATTGATAGGATTTTATTCGTTGCATGCTTGCTTAAATTTATTGTGGTGATGTTTAAATCGGTAGCTAAGGTAGTTTAGGTGACATTCGGACACGAGTGTTGGACGAGGTGTTCTGATGTTTTCAATATGCTAGAAAATCAAGTGGGCCTTTATCACGAGCGATGGTTCCTATGCATTGATCGCCTATCTTTGGATTCGGTATGACTTGTACATGATTTTTATTAGCTTCAATCAGTATATTATTTTAGAAAGTTTGCATACAATTTCTTGAGATGATGCCTTGTCTCGATCAAAGAAAGCTACAACAAAAACTCAATGCAAGCATTCGGTAGTATTCCATTGATTTCCATGACAAGCAACATTCACTCTCATTTCAAGGATTATTAACTCAAATAAAGCGTGATACTGTTCAAATGTCAGCATCAAATAAAATCAGTTGATATTGTGCAACTGCATTCATCACTCATTGTTAGTCTCATTTCATTAATTCATATTACACCTAATATTGTTCAAGTAAATTTGGAAATGCAAGTACCTGCTGCATTCAAGTACAAGCGCCATCCATTCTCATTTCATTGATTCCCATTACAAGTACCTGATTAAGCTCATTCCAGGTTATGATAAGCACAAATCAAGTGGACACTACCATAGAGGGCATAGAGGTTGTGAAAAAGGCAAATCAAATTACAAGTCATCGGCGGGGTGGTGCGAGCAAGGGCGGTGCACTCTGACGTCTGACGTAGGGTAGAGGGTCATCGCTGAGTAGGGGCTAAGCGCGTCGTAGGGGACATCGTAGGAGGGTAGCACCACACGGCACAGAAGGGCGGCGCCAAACCCTAGCAGCATCGGTCGAGGAGGGTAGGGAGGGGGATGGCGAGTTAGGGGCCGCGGGCCGGAGGATAGCATGGGGGCAAAATGCAGAGAGTTCATTCGGAGGGGTTTCACAAAATAGCATGAAGCGGAAGGTGGGGTTATCTCATTGTGGATTTCATGATAGATGGCGGATGCCCTCTGTATATATGTGGACAAATCAGTAGATGTGCATGAGATATGTTAACTATCTTATACACTCCAAAGGATAAAATCTGAACCATTAATGGCTCGATGCTCGTGGGCGGTCGGTGCAACAAAATACAAGCGCTAGCGAAGTCATAGCAAACCAAGCTACACAGTTGGAAATCGACCATTATCTGAGTGAATCTAACGGTTCAAGATTTGAGGGCTTTCTAAGAACAAAACACTCAAATAATCCTAGACAATTCTGAAACTTTGGTAAAATGGGATGAAATTTGTAGTATGTACCAATCAACATCTCACACTGCTGCAACAGCAGACCTATAGTAGGAAAATGTTTATTTTGATTGGAAATTATGAACACTCTCATTTGCCATTTCATTGTCCTCCCTACTAGAAATCAACGGCAAATAACAAAGTAGATCAAAAACAGGAGACACCGATTTTTACGTGAAAAACCCTTTCGAGAAAAAAAAAACACAGGTGCACGACAGCGATCTTCACTATATCAAAAAAAATGTTTACAATGTGCTTTGTTCTTTCATGAAACATCTGATCCTTTGTAAGGCATATAGCACTTTGACTATCACAAAACATAGTAATGCAAGAAGTATCTCCACAAAGTTCAGTGTATAAACCTCTCAACCATGTAGCTTCTTTGCGTTAGCCGGCAATAATAGCCATATACTCGCTTGATGGTAGATAAAGCTACGATGGCACTGCAAACTTGCTTTCCAACTCACAACACAACCACCAATGGTGAACACATAACTTTGTAAGTGACCTCCTCTTATCCAAATCACCAACATAATCAAAATCCACATAACCAATAAGTCCATCTCTAGATTATCCAAGCGGTAAACAAGCATTAGATGTACCACGCAAATTTACGAAAATCCACTAAACGCTTTCCAATGCTCTTTACGGGATTAGCCATGAATCTACTAACAACACTTAGTGCATGTGATAAATCGGGACAAGAACATACCATGACATACATAAAGAACCAAGCGCACTAGAATATGGAACTCTAGACATGCAGTAAACATCATCATCTGACTATGGACATAAAGCTAAAGATAATCTGAAATGTGCAACTAATGGAGTACTCACTAGTTTAGCCTCATGCATATTAAAGCGACAAAGGACCTTATCAATATACCATTTCTGACTTAGGTATAATTTTTCAAGAATTTTCTTTGTTGCACCTATATAGCATGTCACCAACACATAGGAGCAAATATATAGTTGAACCATTGATAATTTTTAAATATACACAGCTATTATAATCAGACCTCTTAAAACCTTGAGAAAGCATGAAGGTGTCAAATCTCTTATACCACTGCCTAGGTGATTGTTTCAATCCACAAAGAGACTTCTTTAACTTACAAACAAGGTTCTCTTTTCCAGGAACAATGAAACCTTCAGGTTGATCCATATAGATATCTTCTTCTAACTCCCCATGTAAAAATGCAGTTTTAACATCTAACTGCTGTCGATACCCAAAAATACGATTCAGGAACCCTTTGTGCATTTTGAACTAGTCCCAGATTAGTAGCTAGCTCACACAGGAAATAGTGATGAAATACCATCCATTTATTTAATTTAACTAAAACGATCTCAAAGTAACAAATAGTAATAATAAGCTGGACCTTATGGTCAACCTTTACTAACTTTCCACGTGGGGCTAAAGAAACAAATAAACTCTGGCAGTGGAACGAAACACTTGAAAAGGCCAATCAACATGCTCATAACCAATCGAGTGAAGAACACATCCTAATCCACAAAACCTTCCTAGTACTCTTGGGCGAAGAACTCTTAAGCACCTTTATATTCTTCAACTGATCAACAATGGCGCATAAGCCGTGAGTACATAAAGCACTCTGCAAATCGTGGGGAAATGCATGCAAACAGTATTCATGCAAGGCTGGAACAAAGGTTAGCTGTACGGTTCTTTTGCATAAAGCAGCATTTACGATAAATACAATAAATAGGTTGAAATGCATAATTGAAAACAATAATAAATAATAAAACAATTTCTTTGAAACACCTAGTGAACTACCCATTCACTTCCCAACCCAACCAATGATAAGTGAAACATCAATTCACCAATCGATACAAACCACCAAGTGAATTACCCATTCGCTAGACAAACATTATATTTACCAAGTGAATTTCATATGCACACTCCGACTCATTTTATAAGAAACTCTATCTCTAGTGTGAAATCCCTCGACATGTCCTGTAACATCCCAATTTTCTGAGCTTTAAAAATCCTTTAAATAGTTAGTAGTGAGAAAATTCACCATTTGGATTTATTTGAATTTAATTCAAAAGCTTAAATATGCACTTTGAGTAACAAAACAATTTAATATGACTAAAGCCAACATGAACAATGGTCAAAACTATTTTATTTGGATTTTTTGTGCTTGGATATATTTTCTAGATTTTTCTAGAATTTTTCCAAGTTTATTTGCTAATTTCTATTGCTTATTTGAATTCTCAGTATTTTCTAAAATGGAAAAGCTATTTAAAATCTCCTAAATAGTGTTCGGGTTGATTTCCTTGACCCATTCTGTTCACCCGCCCTGACCTCGCCTGTGTCCCATCTCGCCAATGACGACGCTTGCAGCTCGTCTTCGCCTCGCTCTCTGCCGTGTGGGCCCGCTCCTCTGTGTCGCTGCCAATGGGGCCGCTTCTGGCATCGTCGTCCCGAGGCGATCTCTTCCTCATGGCTATCTTGCGTCGTCGCCATTCGCACCTTGAGCTCCGTCCGACAAAAGGAAAAACCACGATTTCGATGCGTGGGCGAGCCCTTCTAAAGCTCTATCCTTCCCACACTCGATTCAAATGAATTTGAATTTGAATCCGCCTCTATCTCCTATTCCTCCATGAGCTCTTTTCGGGTTGTTTTGACCTTGCCGCTAACACCACGCTCGCCATCCCGACACCTATAAATAGCCCCCGAGCATCGCCTTGCCACCCTTTCCAAAACCCCCTCACCCAATTGCCCCTCTCGAGCCCTTGCGCCGCCGCATTTCCCCATCTAGGGTTTTTGCGCATTTCGTCTTCATTGAATTGCGCCACCGCCGTGGTCGCCTCATCATCGTCGAAAGCGCAATGAGTCCGCGTCGCCGTCTCGACCCTTGAACCTCTCCGTGTCGCCAAAGCGCCACGAGACCCCATCCGACAAAACCGAGACCACCCGCGCCTCAAGCTCGCCGCGACCACCACAAGCGTCCTCAACCACCGGGATTGCATCAATAGGTGCGCAATAGCTTGGGCTACCTCCACGTACCACCCCACGGTGAGACGCCGCTTGCTTGCTGCCATTGGGATCCGAGCGCCGCCACCGTCGCGGTCATCCACGTCAGTTGCCACCTCAGCACCGTGCGTGCGTGTCATCCTATGTGGTGCTGCGTTAGCGCCACACGTGCGTGTCGCCCGCCAGCCGGGCGAGATCTGCGAGTCCCGCATGGACTTAGTCCACGATGCACCATCTCACTTACATGTGGGACCCACTGTCGGTGGAGCACTGTGGTCAAAACCCTTCGTTGGCGTCAGCGTTGTGCAATATTCTGATTTTTCTATTAAGAAATAATTCGGATTATTTTGAAAATAGGATTTTCTTTAGATTCAAACTTCCAAAGCCCATATCTTTTGCATCCAAACTCCAAATCAGTCCATTCAAATTTCTAAATTCTTATAGATTCAAGATCTATTTATTGAAGATTTTTATTTAATTTTTGGAGTTTGTTTTGCCTCTGTTATTTATTTATTTTATTTGTTTGCGTCATTTGCGAGTAGACGTCGATACTTCGGGAAGGTTTAAAGAAGAAGGAGCCTTTCAAGACCAAGATCTATTTCTAGACCTTTTCCAAGGCAAGTCATACCTTTGACCATGATTGAATCCCAATTTTATAAATGTTACTTTGTTTCAAATTATTGCATCTATTTCAAGTAATTATTTAAATGCTTTTGGGTATAGCTATTAAATCCAAATTGTTATACCTTCCTTGTATAATTGATATGTCTTAATCCTTTGTCACCCTAGTTGGTATTTTAGTTGGTAATATTGTAGTACCAACGTGGGTTGGTTAGATGCGATTAGATTGCACAGTCATGCCACGAATCATCTGTTCATGTAAAGTTGCAATTACCAACTTGACTAAGTGACTATGGAACTTTGTGATAATCTGCGTGTACTATGTGCTATTATGGCATGTGTTGCACTTAACCAACTGGGTGGTAAAAGGTTTAGACTGAGGCAAGTGGTGGAAACTGTGTGACATGGTGGCTTTGTGAAATGGGAATATTAATCTGTGTGCCTTAGTTAGAATTTGGAAGTCTTGCCTTGGTCAATTAAGGACTTAACTTTGTGCGCCACTGAACTGAGCCTCACTGTACGACCACATGCCTGTTTTGGGACGGGCCTAACTTAGTAAGTAATGGATTCTCGATATTGATTACTCAGGTTGTAGGTTAAGTACTTAGTGATGGGTGGAGGTGTGCTACCAGGTAGTCACATCGCGGGATGGTTCGCCGCTTCCCTGTCCAACGGTATGTGTTATGCCAAAGCACTATGTTAGGGTTGGTATGACGACAAAGCACACTGGGAGTATTAATACTTGAGATGAAGTTTCTGAAAAGTTTTGTTATGATTAGTGCTTGCAACACTAGTTGTATCTTGTGGGTAAAGTGTACAACCTCTGCAGAGTATTAAACAATCTATTCGAATAGCTGTGTCCGCGGTTTATGGACATGCTCGGGGATTTCACACAAGGGGTAGATCTTCATAAAATGTGTGGGAAGGGAGCTGTGTGATCTAAATCATATGGCTATGTGAATAATCTGTTTAAGCTGTGTGTCTTTGTGAAATCAAACTGTTAAATTATTATTATCTATTCGTTTTGAATTATGCTTTCAATCTATTATTTGTATTCAATTGCAAATGTTGCATTTCTACAAAGGAACCACAGATTGCCATTCCTTTGGAATAAGCCTACATGTATAATTGCATTTCTGTGGTGTGACTTGCGAAATGCGGTTGTGTACTCAAGCTTGCTTTAATAAATCAAGCAGAAGAGGAGGAGTCCTCGCCTACATTCGAGGAGGAGTTCATCGAAGGTGCTTGATCGTAGGTTCTTGTTCCCAGTCGATTGCCTGTGGTGAATTGATGGGATGCCGCTACCGTTTCTATTTCCGCTGCTTCATTTCTCTGTTAGCCCTGCGTGGCTTAATAAATGTAAACTTGACCGTAAGGTCAAACCCTTATTTGTTAATCAAATTATGTGTTTATGTTATTATTAAGCTTGTGTGGATCGATATCCATCTTTGTTGTGTTGTGTGCACTAAGCGTGATCTGGACTAGTGCATTATACACGAGAGGATCGAGTGTATTTTTGGGTCCCGGCGGAGGTGGTATCAAACCCATCTTGACTATAAGTCTTAACCTTAGTTAGATTGGCCGTTTGAGTGTCCAAATTATTTTCTAAAGAAAAATTAACTTGCAAGACTAAATGAATTGCTTATCTCCTCTCACATCTTTACATACAAGGTGTTTCTCGGCGTAGAGACAGACATAAAAGCGTCAAAACAAAAGCATCTCTACGTGATAGTTTTGTTGTAGTGTCGGCGATTCGATCGTCGACAGCGGGTATCTCAAGCATGACTTAGGTGCGGCATCCAAAGCGTTTCTCGAGTGCGAGTATCCCGAGCGTTTCTCAAGTGCAAATGCCCTGAGCCGTCTTGGTAACTTGTTACCAAGATGTACACTTTTGTTATTATACAGTTACTTTAAGCTATTGTATCTCTTGTGACCCATTGATAGGATTTTATTCGTTGCATGCTTGCTTAAATTTATTGTGAGCTGATGTTTAAATCGGTAGCTAAGGTAGTTTAGGTGACATTCTGGACACAGTGTTGGACCAGGGTGTTACAGTGTTTTCAATATGCTAGAAAATCAAGTGGGCACTGTCACGAACGATGGTTCCTATGCATTGATCGCCTATACTGGATTCTGGTATGACTTGTACATGATTTTTATTAGCTTCAACTGTATATTATTTTAGAAAGTTTGCATACAATTTCTTGAGATGATGCCTTGTCTCAGTCAAGAAAGCTACAACAAAAACTCAATGCAAGCATTCGGTAGTATTCCATTGATTTCCATGACAAGCAACATTCACTCTCATTTCAAGGATTATTAACTCAAATAAAGCCTGATACTGTTCAAATGTCAGCATCAAATAAAATCAGTTGATATTGTGCAACTGCATTCATCACTCATTGTTAGTCTCATTTCATTAATTCATATTACACCTAATATTGTTCAAGTAAATTTGGAAATGCAAGTACCTGCTGCATTCAAGTACAAGCGCCATCCATTCTCATTTCATTGATTCCCATTACAAGTACCTGATTAAGCTCATTCCAGGTTATGATAAGCACAAATCAAGTGGACACTACCATAGAGGGCATAGAGGTTGTGAAAAAAGGCAAATCAAATTACAAGTCATCGAGCAGGGGTGGTGCCGAGCAAGGGCCGGTGCACTACAGGGGGCGATGCGACGTAGGGTAGAGGGTCATCGCTGAGTAGGGGCTAAGCGCGGCGTAGGGGACATCGTAGGAGGGTAGCACCACACGGCACAGGAGGGCGGCGCCAAACCCTAGCACAGGCATCGGTCGAGGAGGGGTAGGGAGGGGGGGATGGCGAGTTAGGGGCCGCTCGGGCTGGAGGATAGCATGGGGGGCAAAATGCGAGAGAGTTCATTCAGGAGGGGGTTTCACAAAATAGCATGAAGCGGAAGGTGGGGGTTATCTCAGCTGTGGATTTCATGATAGATGGCCAGATGCCCTCTGTATATATGTGGACAAATCAGCCGATGTGCATGAGATATGTTAACTATCTTATACACTCCAAAGGATAAAATACAGAACCATTAATGGCCTGATGCTCTGTGGGCAGATCAGTGCAACAAAATACAACTGCTAGCGAGCTGCGCGCGCAACCAACTGCACAGTTGGAAATCTGACCATTATACGAGTGAATCTAACGGTTCAAGATTTGAGGGCTTTCTAAGAACAAAACACTCAAATAATCCCTAGACAATTCCTGAAACTTTGGTAAAATGGGATGAAATTTGTAGTATGTACCAATCAACATCTCACACCTGCTGCAGCAGCAGACCTATAGTAGGAAAATGTTTATTTTGATTGGAAATTATGAACACTCTCGCTGCCATTTCATTGTCCTCCCTACTAGAAATCAACAGGCAAATAACAAAGTAGATCAAAAACAGGGAGACACCGATTTTTACGTGAAAAACCCTTTCGAGAAAAAAAAAACACAGGTGCACGACAGCGATCTTCACTATATCAAAAAAAATGTTTACAATGTGCTTTGTTCTTTCATGAAACATCTGATCCTTTGTAAGGCATATAGCACTTTGACTATCACAAAACATAGTAATGCAAGAAGTATCTCCACAAAGTTCAGTGTATAAACCTCTCAACCATGTAGCTTCTTTGCGTGCTTCAGCAATAGCCATATACTCTGCTTCAGTGGTAGATAAAGCTACAGTGGCCTGCAAACTTGCTTTCCAACTCACAACACAACCACCAATGGTGAACACATAACCTGTAAGTGACCTCCTCTTATCCAAATCACCAACATAATCAAAATCCACATAACCAATAAGTCCATCTCTAGATTATCCAAACGGTAAACAAGCATTAGATGTACCACGCAAATTTCTGAAAATCCACTAAACTGCTTTCCAATGCTCTTTACCAGGATTAGCCATGAATCTACTAACAACACTTAGTGCATGTGATAAATCAGGACAAGAACATACCATGACATACATAAAAGAACCAACTGCACTAGAATATGGAACTCTAGACATGCAGTAAACATCATCATCTGACTATGGACATAAAGCTAAAGATAATCTGAAATGTGCAACTAATGGAGTACTCACTAGTTTAGCCTCATGCATATTAAAGCGACAAAGGACCTTATCAATATACCATTTCTGACTTAGGTATAATTTTTCAAGAATTTTCTTTGTTGCACCTATATAGCATGTCACCAACACATAGGAGCAAATATATAGTTGAACCATTGATAATTTTTAAATATACACAGCTATTATAATCGACCTCTTAAAACCTTGAGAAAGCATGAAGGTGTCAAATCTCTTATACCATTTGCCTAGGTGATTGTTTCAATCCACAAAGAGACTTCTTTAACTTACAAACAAGGTTCTCTTTTCGGGAACAATGAAACCTTCAGGTTGATCCATATAGATATCTTCTTCTAACTCCCCATGTAAAAATGCAGTTTTAACATCTAACTGCTGTCGATACCCAAAAATACGATTCAGGAACCCTTTGTGCATTTTGAACTAGTCCCAGATTAGTAGCTAGCTCACACAGGAAATAGTGATGAAATACCATCCATTTATTTAATTTAACTAAAACGATCTCAAAGTAACAAATAGTAATAATAACTGGACCTTATGGTCAACCTTTACTTAACTTTCCACGTAGGGCTAAAGAAACAAATAAACTCTGGCAGTGGAACGAAACACTTGAAAAGGCCAATCAACATGCTCATAACCAATCGAGTGAAGAACACATCCTAATCCACAAAACCTTCCTAGTACTCCTGGGCGAAGAACTCTTAAGCACCTTTATATTCTTCAACTGATCAACAATGGCGCAAAGCCGTGAGTACATAAAGCACTCTGCAAATCGTGGGGAAATGCATGCAAACAGTATTCATGCAAGGCTGGAACAAAGGTTAGCTGTACGGTTCTTTTGCATAAAGCAGCATTTACGATAAATACAATAAATAGGTTGAAATGCATAATTGAAAACAATAATAAATAATAAAACAATTTCTTTGAAACACCTAGTGAACTACCCATTCACTTCCCAACCCAACCAATGATAAGTGAAACATCAATTCACCAATCGATACAAACCACCAAGTGAATTACCCATTCGCTAGACAAACATTATATTTACCAAGTGAATTTCATATGCACACTCCGACTCATTTTATAAGAAACTCTATCTCTAGTGTGAAATCCCTCGACATGTCCTGTAACATCCCAATTTTCTGAGCTTTAAAAATCCTTTAAATAGTTAGTAGTGAGAAAATTCACCATTTGGATTTATTTGAATTTAATTCAAAAGCTTAAATATGCACTTTGAGTAACAAAACAATTTAATATGACTAAAGCCAACATGAACAATGGTCAAAACTATTTTATTTGGATTTTTTGTGCTTGGATATATTTTCTAGATTTTTCTAGAATTTTTCCAAGTTTATTTGCTAATTTCTATTGCTTATTTGAATTCTCAGTATTTTCTAAAATGGAAAAGCTATTTAAAATCTCCTAAATAGTGTTCGGGTTGATTTCCTTCAGCCCATTCCTGTTCACCCGCCTTGCCCATGCCTTGTCCATCTCGCCAATGACGACGCGTCGCGCTTCGCCTCGCTCTCTGCCGTGTGGGCCCGCTCCTCTGTGTCGCTGCCAATGGGGCCGCTACGGCATCGTCGTCCCTGAGGCAGTCTCTTCCTCGCGAAGCTATGCGCAGCGTCCGCCATTTTCGCACCTTCGAGCTCCGTCCGACAAAAGGGGAAACAGCCCTGATTTCGTGCGTGGACGAGCCCTTCTAGAAGCTCTATCCTTCCCACACTCGATTCAAATGAATTTGAATTTCGAATCCGCCTCTATCTCCTATTCCTCCGCGAGCTCTTTTCGGGTTGTTTTGACCGCCGCTGCCAACACGCTGCCCTGGCCATCCCCGACACCTATAAATAGCCCCCGAGCATCGCCTTGCCACCCTTTCCAAAACCCCCTCACCCAATTGCCCCTCTCGAGCCCTTGCGCTGCCGCATTTCCCCATCTAGGGTTTTTGGCCGCATTTCGTCTTCATTGAATTGCGCCACCGCCGTGGTCGCCTCATCATCGTCGAGCACGCAGCTGAGTCCGCCGTCGCCGTCTCGACCCCTTGAACCTCTCCGTGTCGCCAAAGCGCCGCCGGAGACCCCATCCGACAAAACCCGAGACCACCCCGCCGCCTCAAGCTCGCCGCCAGCCACCACCGACGTCCTCAACCACCCAGGATTGCATCAATAGGTGCGCAATAGCTTGGGCTACCTCCTGGTACCACCCCCCGCCGGTGAGACGCCGCCGCTTGCCGTTGCCATTGGGATCCGAGCGCCGCCACCGTCGCGGTCATCCACGTCAGTTGCCACCTCAGCACCGTGCGTGCGTGTCATCCTATGTGGTGCTGCGTTAGCGCCACACGTGCACGTGTGCGCCACGCCAACCGGGCCAGATGCCGAGTCCCCGCATGGACTTAGTCCACAGTGCACCATCTCACTTACATGTGGGACCCACCTGTCAGGTGGAGCACTGTGTGGTCAAAACCCCTTCGTTGACGTCAGCGTTGTGCAATATTCTGATTTTTCTATTAAGAAATAATTCGGATTATTTTGAAAATAGGATTTTCTTTAGATTCAAACTTCCAAAGCCCATATCTTTTGCATCCAAACTCCAAATCAGTCCATTCAAATTTCTAAATTCTTATAGATTCAAGATCTATTTATTGAAGATTTTTATTTAATTTTTGGAGTTTGTTTTGCCTCTGTTATTTATTTATTTTATTTGTTTGCGTCATTTAAGTAGTAGACGTCGATACTTCGGGAAGGTTTAAAGAAGAAGGAGCCTTTCAAGACCAAGATCTATTTCTAGACCTTTTCCAAGGCAAGTCATACCTTTGACCATGATTGAATCCCAATTTTATAAATGTTACTTTGTTTCAAATTATTGCATCTATTTCAAGTAATTATTTAAATGCTTTTGGGTATAGCTATTAAATCCAAATTGTTATACCTTCCTTGTATAATTGATATGTCTTAATCCTTTGTCACCCTAGTTGGTATTTTAGTTGGTAATATTGTAGTACCAGCGTGGGTTGGTTAGATGCGATTAGATTGCATACCATGCCACGAATCATCTGTTCATGTAAAGTTGCAATTACCAACTTGACTAAGTGACTATGGAACTTTGTGATAATCTGCGTGTACTATGTGCTATTATGGCATGTGTTGCACTTAACCAACTGGGTGGTAAAAGGTTTAGACTGAGGCAAGTGGTGGAAACTGTGTGACATGGTGGCTTTGTGAAATGGGAATATTAATCTGTGTGCCTTAGTTAGAATTTGGAAGTCTTGCCTTGGTCAATTAAGGACTTAACTTTGTGCGCCATCGAATCGAGCCTCACTGCATTTACCACATGCTGTTTTGGGACGGGCCTAACTTAGTAAGTAATGGATTCTCGATATTGATTACTCAAAGTTGTAGGTTAAGTACTTAGTGATGGGTGGAGGTGTGCTACCGAGTAGTCACATCGCGGGATGGTTCGCCGCTTCCCTGTCCAACGGTATGTGTTATGCCAAAGCACTATGTTAGGGTTGGTATGACGACAAAGCACACTGGGAGTATTAATACTTGAGATGAAGTTTCTGAAAAGTTTTGTTATGATTAGTGCTTGCAACACTAGTTGTATCTTGTGGGTAAAGTGTACAACCTCTGCAGAGTATTAAACAATCTATTCGAATAGCTGTGTCCGCAGTTTATGGACATGCTCGGGGATTTCACACAAGGGGTAGATCTTCATAAAATGTGTGGGAAGGGAGCTGTGTGATCTAAATCATATGGCTATGTAAATAATCTGTTTAAGCTGTGTGTCTTTGTGAAATCAAACTGTTAAATTATTATTATCTATTCGTTTTGAATTATGCTTTCAATCTATTATTTGTATTCAATTGCAAATGTTGCATTTCTACAAAGGAACCACAGATTGCCATTCCTTTGGAATAAGCCTACATGTATAATTGCATTTCTGTGGTGTGACTTGCGAGTACGGTTGTGTACTCAAGCTTGCTTTAATAAATCAAGCAGAAGAGGAGGAGTCCTCGCCTACATTCGAGGAGGAGTTCATCGAAGGTGCTTGATCATAGGTTCTTGTTCCCAGTCGGTTGCCTGTGGTGAATTGATGGGATGCCGCTACCGTTTCTATTTCCGCTGCTTTATTTCTCTGTTAGCCCTGCGTGGCTTAATAAATGTAAACTTGACCGTAAGGTCAAACCCTTATTTGTTAATCAAATTATGTGTTTATGTTATTATTCGCTTGTGTGGATCGATATCCATCTTTGTTGACGCTGTGTGCACTAGCGTGATCCTGGACTAGTGCATTATACACAGAGGATCCAGAATTGTATTTTTGGGTCCCGACAGAGGTGGTATCAAACCCATACTGACTATAAGTCTTAACCTTAGTTAGATTGGCCGTTTGAGTGTCCAAATTATTTTCTAAAGAAAAATTAACTTGCAAGACTAAATGAATTGCTTATCTCCTCTCACATCTTTCTTGACTCATCTCTTGCTAGAATTTTTCCTTTCCCTACTATTTTAACTTGGTTCTTACCTCTTGTCTGTCTTGATAGATGCCTTACCTTCAGACGTTTGGAGATCGCAATGGATGACTTGCCGTTGAGCTTTGGAAGCTGCTGCAAACGCTTGGAGGCTTCGATTACCCAATGTACTGTGGCAGCGAGTACCTGGTCAACGGGCGAGATCGTGGAGTGATTTGCCGTCTGACAGTCTACGCCAGGAAGAACACTAGAGACAGCCAACCGTTGAACATCTCAGTCAGGAGGACTACCTTCAGGCAAGGAATCCAGGAGTCATCACGCCTGGCCATCCTCAAAGTCTGCAACATCTACACCCAAGAGCTGTAGAACACCGTCTTTCGCTACCATCTCAGATCTGCAGTAGTGGATCTTTTTGCTCGTTTCCCGTCTACAAATGGGGAATTCAACACCACAGTAGTGCACCTTGCCGAGTTCGCAGTTGCTCAAGAGGAGTCGCTGGCATTGGTCGCCACAGAGCTAGAGTGTGCCTACGAAGCCTAGGAAAGAGCCGAGGAAAGGATCGCTATTCTGGAGCAAGCTCTCTACGGTCAGCATGAGCTCAAAGATGATCAAGAAGAAGAAGATCCGGAGGAGAATCCAAAAGAAGATCCAGAGGAGGTTCTAGAGGATCCAGCAGAAGCTATAGAGCCAGAAGAACCAGTAGAAGCTGTAGAGCCGGAGGAGCCAGCTGTACCTACAACAGAGGCACCTGCTCCTGCTGCACTAGTCCCAGGGCATCAGGATCAGTTCGCGAGGATGTCAACCCACTTCCAGGTCTACACCAACGTGAGCACCGCCGTGGCAGCGAAGGCTACCTTAGTGGCTGAGTTCGCTAGAGTTTTTAGTTGTCAGGCTTAGCCAGTTTCCTTTTTCAGAGTCGCCCTTTAGGTGGTAGCTTGTGTGCTTAGGTTCGTTTTATTTTCTTGTGTGCAAGTATGAGCTGTAAAGGCCCTTAGGCATTTGTTGCAGCCATACTAAATCTATTAATAAAGTTATTTCATTTGAGTTTCTTGAGCTGTGCTTGTTGGGTTTAATCTACCCCTCGTTTAGTTCTTACCTCATCTTGTTCTTACTACCTTATCTAACCTATGGAGCTTCACCAGATGGTTCAGACTCGGCACACCGCTGCAAGTGGTTCTGGCATCCCAGCTTCCGAAGAAAATGAGAAGATCCCCGCAGGAACAGTGCCACCCCAAGCACCACCTCTTGACTTGCAGAACTTTGGAGCCTTCATGGCAGCACAAACGCAGATGATGTATACCATGATGAACCAGATGCATTCTATGAACAACAACAACAACAACAATCATCATGGAGGAGCCCAGCGGCTCATGGTCACCAGGGACCATCCAAGTTGACTGAATTCATGAGGACCCGTCCACCAACTTTCTCTGGACATGTCTCGCTAGTAGAAGCTGATGATTGGCTTTGTGTAATTGAGAGGAAGCTGCTCATCACTCAATGCAGCGATCACGAGAAAGTTCTATATGCCACTCATCAAATGGAGGGCATAACTGCTGAGTGGTGGGAGAATTTCTGCGCAGCACATGAAGCACCACAGAATATCACTTGGGAAGAATTCTCTGCAGCCTTTCGCTAGTATCATGTACCTAAAGGGATCATGGATTTAAAGAAGGATGAGTTCCGTGCTCTCAAGCAAGGAGCTATGTCAGTGACTGACTACATGAATAAGTTTTCTCAGCTAGCTCGCTATGCTGCAGAGGACGTCGCTACTGACAAGGCTCGTCAGAGTCGTTTCTTGAAGGGATTGAACTCAGGACTACAAGTCAATCTGCTTGCCCACACTTTCCCAGATTTCCAGGAATTGGTTAATAAGGTGTTGATTATGGAGGACAAATGCAAGGAACTGGAGGATCACCGCAAGCAGAGGATGGTTCAGCAGGGAAGACACCAGTCACAACAGCAGAGAGCAAGAGTAGTGCCACAGCAGTTTAATCGTTTCCCGCTGCAGAGTTCTTTCAGGGGACACCTGCACCGCCTTCAGCACCTCGTCCAGCTGTTTAGAATTTTCGCAACCCTACACCAGTCAACCCCAATTCAGGGAGCAACCAGCAGAATGTACCCGGAGTTTGTTATACTTGCCGTCAACTAGGTCACTTCGCCAATCAGTGCCCCAAAAGGGAACTATCACTCCAGTTCGCTTCAACCTTGGAGCAACACCTGCCAAGACCCCAGTGCAGAGCAACCAAGGAGTTTCTCAGGGAACCAATCAACCAGGAGGAGCGCCTCAGTCAGTTGTCAGAGGTCGTGTTAACCACGTCACTCTGGAAGGAGCCTAGGAAGCACCGGACGTCGTACTGGGTAAGTTCCTAGTAAATTCAGTACCTCCATCAGTTCTGTTTGATTCTAGAGCTTCGCATTCGTTTGTTTCTGGAGTTTTTGCAACTAAGAATAAATTGGAAGTTATGCATCTTAAGCATACTTTGTTAGTCCAGTCGCTTGGAGCAGAGCTAAGTTCTAAAGTGGGTTGTTTAGGGGCTAAGTTACTCATAGCTGGAGTTGAGTTTCTAGCTAACCTAATTGCTCTAGACACCCAAACCATAGATGTCATCTTTGGCATGGATTAGTTAACCAAGCACAAAGCCGTGCTAGATTGTGGCCGAAGAGTAGTTACCATCGAGGATACCAAAGGAAACAAAGTAGAGTTCCTAGCTACCTCAGTGCATAATGGACATCTGATAGTCAATAGCCTGAAGATCGTTGCTTTGGAAGATGTGCCTATTGTCAGAGAGTATACAGATGTGTTTCTAAAAGAGTTACCAGGGATGCCACCGGATCGTCATATCGAGTTTGTCATCGATCTAGTGCCAGGAACAGCACCAATCTCGAAGAGACCTTATTGGATGCTAGCCGTTGAGCTAGTAGACATGAAGAAGCAGATAAAAGAACTTTTGGAGAAAGGTTTTGTGAGGCCTAGTTCATCGCCATGGGGAGCACCAGTCTTGTTCGTCAGAAAGAAGGATGGAAGTAAGAGGATGTGCATCGACTACCGATCCCTCAATGAAGTCACCATCAAAAACAAGTACCCACTACCCAGGATAGATGATCTATTTGATCAGATGAAGGGAGCTGGAGTGTTCTCGAAGATCGATCTGCGATCAGGTTACCATCAGTTGAAGATTTTTCCTAAGGATATACCTAAGACCGCTTTCTCAATGCGGTACGGACATTATGAGTTCCTAGTCTTGTCTTTTGATCTGACTAATGCCCCTGCCTATTTCATGAACATGATGAATAAGGTATTCATGGAATATTTGGACAAGTTTGTAGTTGTGTTTATTGATGACATTTTGGTTTACTCCAAGTCAGAAGAAGAACATGCTGAGCATTTGAGAGTAATCCTAGAGAAGCTCAGAGAGCATCAGTTGTGTGCCAAGTTTAGCAAGTGTGATTTTTGGAAAAAAAAAAGTGGATTTCCTTGGTCATGTGATGACAGCTATAGGAGTAGCAGTTGACCCCGGTAAAGTGAAAGCAGTAGTACATTGGGAACAGCCCAAGACTGTCACTTAGATCCGCAGTTTCTTAGGACTAGCAGAATATTATCGTCGTTTCATTGAAGTATTCTCATCGATTGCTAAACCTCTTACGCAATTGTTGAAGAAAGAGAAGAAGTTTACCTGGACCCCAGCTTGTGAAGAAAGTTCTCAAGAATTGAAGAAACGTTTGACTTCAGTCCCAGTACTGATTTTGCCAGATATTCGCAAGGATTTTGATATCTATTGTGATGCTTCACGTCAAGGATTAGGGTGTGTCCCGATGCAAAAGGAAGAGCCGCCGCTTATCGTCCAAGGCGCTTAAGGCCTCATGAAGAGAATTACCCTACCCATGATCTGGAATTAGCTGCAGTAGTGCATGCTTTAAAGATTTGGCATCATTACCTCATCGGTAATCGCTGCGAGATATACACAGATCATAAAAGCTTGAAATATATTTTCACCCATTCAGATCTGAATATGAGACAGAGAAGATGGCTAGAATTGATAAAGGATTATAATCTCAGAATCCATTACCATCCCAGTAAAGCCAACGTAGTTGCAGATGCTTTGAGCCGCAAGAGCCACTGCAATGCGGTGGAAGTAAAAGAGGTTTGTTCAGAACTTCAAGAGGAATTCCAGAAGCTAAAGCTAGAAGTGGTATCTGAAGGATTTGTGGCCGATCTAGAAGTGCAGTCTACTTTGGAGAAGCAGATTCGTGAAGCTCAACCAAAGGATTCAGAATTTTCAGACATCAAGAAGAAGATGGCAGAAGGGAAGTTCAAGGACTTCACCGTAGATGATCAGGACATAGTATGGATCAATGGACGTATCTGCATACCAGATATTGATGGTTTGAGGCAGCTAATTTTGAAGGAGGTGCATGACTCAAAGTATTCGATTCACCCTGGTAGTACTAAGATGTATCAGTATGTTAAGAATAAGTTTTGGTGGCCAAATTTGAAGCGAGATGTCGCGGAGTTCGTTGCCTTGTGCGACGTGTGCCAGAAAGTCAAAGCAAAACATTAGAGGCCAGCAGGTCTGTTGCAACCTTTAAAGATTCCAGAGTGGAAGTGGGAAGAAATCGGAATGGATTTCATTGCCGGTTTACCCAAGACTCAATCGGGTTACGATTCGATTTGGGTAATAGTGGATCATTTGACCAAAGTTGCCCATTTCTTGCCAGTCAAAACCACGTACTCAGGAGATCGTCTGGCAAAGTTGTATATGTCAAGGATTGTCAGTTTGCATGGTGTGCCTAAGAAGATAGTGTCAGATCAAGGATCTCAATTCACCTCCCATTTTTGGCAGAGTATGCATGAAGCCTTAGGGACTCACCTGAATTTTAGTACTGCATATCATCCCTAGACAGATGGAGAGACTGAAAGGGTTAATCAGATATTGGAGGATATGTTGAGAGCCTGTGGTCTAGCTAATGCTACCCGTTGGGATAAGAGTTTGCCATATACAAAATTCTCGTACAACAATAGTTATCAAGCCAGTCTGCAAATGTCACCATTTGAAGCTTTGTATGGTCGTGCCTGTAGAACCCCATTGAATTGGTCAGAAACGGCTGAACATTCAGTCTTTGGTCCAGATATTATTCAAGAAGCAGAAGAGCAAGTGTCTATGATCAGAAAGCGATTAAAGATAGCTCAGTCAAGGCAGAAGAGTTATGCTGATAATCATCGTCGTGATCTCAGTTTCGAGCCAGAAGATTTTGTTTACCTTCGAGTTACGCCCCTCAAAGGTGTGAAAATGTTTCATGCCAAGGGGAAGCTTGCCCCTCGGTATGTTGGTCCGTTCAAGATTTTGGATCGCTGTGGAGAAGTAGCTTATCAATTGGAGTTGCCGCAGTCGCTAGCAGGAGTACATGATGTCTTTCATGTCTCTTAGTTGAAGAAGTGCCTTCGTGTGCTAGAAGAACAAGCCCCGTTGGAGTCAATTGAACTGAAAAAAGACCTCACCTACAAAGAGCAGCCGGTCAAGATTTTGGATGTCGCAGAACGCCAGACCAGAAGCAAGACAGTTCATTTTTGCAAAGTGCAGTGGAGCAACCACTCAGAAGGTGAACCAACGTGGGAGCGTGAATAAGAGTTGAAAGCCGAGTTCCCTATCCTTTTCTCCAGCTAGCCTGAATCTCAGGGTCGAGATTCCTTTAAGGGGGGGAGGTTTGTAACATCCTAATTTTCTGAGCTTTAAAAATCCTTTA
Organism: Phyllostachys edulis; assembly: GCA_036346405.1. NCBI lineage: Eukaryota > Viridiplantae > Streptophyta > Magnoliopsida > Poales > Poaceae > Phyllostachys > Phyllostachys edulis. The sequence continues at coordinate 74,677,498 of CM070551.1, read as the reverse complement.
AATAGTTAGTAGTGAGAAAATTCACCATTTGGATTTATTTGAATTTAATTCAAAATCTTAAATATGCACTTTGAGTAACAAAACAATTTAATATGACTAAAGCCAACATGAACAATGGTCAAAACTATTTTATTTGGATTCTTTTTGCTTGGATATATTTTTGAAATTTTTCTAGAATTTTTCCAAGTTCATTTGCTAATTTCTATTGCTTATTTGAATTCTCAGTATTTTCTAAAATGGAAAAGCTATTTAAAATCTCCTAAATAGTGTTCGGGCAAATTTCCTTCAGCCCATTCCTATTCACCCTGGCCCAGCCTCACGCACGGCCCATCTCACCACCGAACGCACACACTGCAGCCTCGCTTCGCTCTCTCTGCCGTGGGCAGCTCCTCTGTGGTCGCCGGTGGGTGGGGCGCTTCTGGCGTCGTCGTCCCCGAGCCGGTCTCTTCCTCGCGAAGTTGCCCGCTGCGTCCGCCATTTTCGCACCTCCAAGCTCCGTCTGACAAAGGGGGAAACAGCCCTGATTTCATGCGCGGACGAGCCCTTCTAGAAGCTCTATTCTTCCCGCACCCGATTCAAATGAATTTGAATTTCGAATCCGCCTCTATCTCCTATCCCTCCGCGAGCTCTTTTCGGGTTGTTTTGACCGCCGCCGCCAACACGCCGCCCTAGCCATCCCCGATGCCTATAAATAGACCCCGAGCATCTTCCTGCCACCCTTTCCAAAACCCCTCACCCAATTGCCCCTCTCAAGCCCTTGCGCCGCCGCATTTCCCCATCTAGGGTTTTCGGCCGCGTTTCGTCTTCATCGAATTGTGTCGCCGCCGTGGTCGCCTCGTCGCCGTCGAGCAAGCAGCTGAGTCAGCCGTCGTCGCCTCTGCCTCTTGAACCTCTCTGTGTCGCCAGAGCGCCGCCGGAGACCCCGTCCGACAAAACTCGAGACCACCCCGCCGCCTCAAGCTCGCCGCCGGCCGCCACCGACGTCCTCGACCACCCGGGATTGCATCAACAAGTGCGCAATAGCCTGGGCTACCTCCTGGTACCACCCACCGCTAGTGAGACGCCACCGCTCGCCGTTACCATTGGAATCCGAGCGCCGCCGCCCTCGCTGTCATCCACGTCAGCTGCCACCTCAGCACCATGCGTGCGTGTCATCCTATGTGGTGCCGCATCAGCGCCACACGTGCGCGCGTGCGCCACGCCAACCGGGCCAGATCCTGAGTCCCTAGATGGACTTAGTCCACGGTGCACCATCTCACTTACATGTGGGACCCACCTGTCAGGTGGAGCACTGTGCGATCAAAACCCCTTCGCTGACATCAGCGTTGCACAATATTCTGATTTTTCTATTAAGAAATAATTCGGATTATTCTGAAAATAGGATTTTCTTTAGATTCAAACTTCCAAAGCCCATATCTTTTGCATCCGAACTCCAAATCAGTCCATTCAAATTTCTAAATTCTTATAGATTCAAGATCTATTTATTGGAGATTTTTATTTAGTTTTTGGAGTTTCTTTTGCCTCTATTATTTATTTATTTTGTTTGTTTGTGTCGTTTGCGAGTAGACGTCGATACTTCGGGAAGGTTTGGAGCCTTTCAAGACCAAGATCAATTTCTAGACCTTTTCCAAGGCAAGTTATACCTTTGACTATGATTGAATCTCACTTTTATAAATGTTACTTTGTTTCAAATTATTGCATCTATTTCAAGTAATTATTTAAATGCTTTTGGGTATAGCTATTAAATCCAAATTGTTATACCTTCCTTGTATAATTGATATGTCTTAATCCTTTGTCACCCTAGTTGGTATTTTAGTTGGTAATATTGTGGCACCAACGTGGGTTGGTTAGATGCGATTAGATTGCTTAGTCGTGCACAAATCATCTGTTCACGTAAAGTTGCAATTACCAACTTGACTAAGTGACTATGGAACTTTGTGATAATCTGCGTGTACTATGTGCTATTATGGCATGTGTTGCCCTTAACCAACTGGGTGGTAAAAGGTTTAAACTGAGGCAAGTGGTGGAAACTGTGTGACATGGTGGCTTTGTGAAATGGGAATATTAATCTGTGTGCCTTAGTTAGAATTTGGAAGTCTTGCGTTGGTCAATTAAGGACTTAACTTTGTGCGCCATTGAACTGAGCCTCACTGTGCGACCACATGCCTGTTATGGGATGGGCCTAACTTAGTAAGTTATGGATTCTCGATATTGATTACTTAGGTTGTAGGTTAAGTACTCTGTGATGGGTGGAGGTGTGCTACCAGGTTGTCACATCGCGGGATGGTTCGCCGCTTCCCTGTCCAATGGTGTGTGTTATGCCAAAGCACAATGTTAGGGTTGGTATGACGACAAAGCGCACTAGGAGTATTAATACTTGAGATGAAGTTTCTGAAAAGTTTTGTTATGATTAGTGCTTGCAACACTAGTTGTATCTTGTGGGTAAAGTGTACAACCTCTGCAGAGTATTAAACAATCTATTCGAATAGCTGTGTCCGCGGTTTATGGACATGCTCGGGGATTTCACACAAGGGGTAGATCTTCATAAAATGTGTGGGAAGGAGCAGTGTGATCTAAATCATATGGCTATGTGAATAATCTGTTTAAGCCGTGTGTCTTTGTGAAATCAAACTGTTAAATTATTATTATCTATTCGCTTTTGAATTATGCTTTCAATCTATTATTTGTATTCAATTGCAAATGTTGCATTTCTACAAAGGAACCACAGATTGCCATTCCTTTGGAATAAGCCTACATGTATAATTGCATTTACGTGGTGTGACTTGCGAGTGCGGTTGTGTACTCAAGCTTGCTTTAATAAATCAAGCGAAGAGGAGGAGTCCTCGCCTACATTCGAGGAGGAGTTCATCGAAGGTGCTTGATCGTAGGTTCTTGTTCCCAGTCGATTGCCTGTGGTGAATTGATGGGATGCCGCTACCGTTTCTATTTCCGCTGCTTCATTTCTCTGTTAGCCCTGCGTGGCTTAATAAATGTAAACTTGACCGTAAGGTCAAACCCTTATTTGTTAATCAAATTATTCGTTTATGTTATTATTTGCTTGTGTGGATCGATATCCATCTTTGTTGACGCTATGTGCACTAGCTTGATCCTGGACTAGTGCATTATACACAGAGGGTCTAGAATTGTATTTTTGGGTCCCAACATGTCCATAACTGAGGACACATCTATTCGAATAGATCAATTAACACTCTGCAGAGGCTGTATACTTTACCCACAAGATGCAATCAACCAGATCAGAGTTGACCACAACAAAACCTTTCAGGAATTTTATCTCGACAATTGACTCTTCCGTTGTACATACAGCCCTCCCAAAATCTCACCGTGGGTTGACGCACAATGTTGGACCTGGAGACGGTGAAAATGCCGCCCATAGATGTAACCTTAGAAAAAGATACACACCTCCACCCATAAACTACCTGAGTAGTCAAAAGTCAAAACTCCATAACTTACTAAGCTAGGCCCATCCCATCAGGCATGTGGTTATACGAAAGGCCCAGTTCAATGACGCACAAGATTAAGCCCTTGACAAGTTACTCAAGCGAGAATACCACAAACCCACGACGTGTTGAAACACCCACGCTATCCACCATCCACACGGCCAAGCAAAAACCATTTTGTTTAGCCAAGACCAATGATACACCCTGTCATGGTACACATATTTTAATAACAACAGTGGCATACCACCACAATTCCATATTTCAGTAACTCAAGATTAATCATTATGACACATGTGATAATGAACCCATCGTAACTAAGCTGAACTAAGTATCTGTACGATACCCAAGTTGGTGATATGAATATGTCCAACTAAAATTATCCATGCTAGGGTGACAAAGGATTCATGGTATTCAAATAATCAATCAAGGCATAAAGACAACAGGTAATAGCTAATCCTAAAATAATTTGTATAAAGATAGCATGTAGTTGTATAAAACAATGTACTTTTGAAGTCATAGGTTCAATATGATTAAAGGGCCACGACTTGCCTTGGAATAAATCCTGGGATTGATCTATATCTTGATGCACTCCTCCTTGCTCAAAACTTCCCGAAGTATCAACATTTACTCGCAAACAAGCAAATAAACCAAATAAATACAAAACAAACTCAAAAAATTAAATAAAAATCTCAGATAAATAGATCTTGAATTTTGGAATTTGAATGGACTCAATAAGAGTTCGGATGCAAAAGATATGGGCTTTAGAAGATTCACATGAAATGATGAAATTGAAAGAGAAAAGAATATCCAGATAATATTCCTTCGAATTAAAATAAATAAAAAGAATTGGAGACTTACAAGTGGGGTCCACTGGAAAGAGAGAGAAACAAAGGTAGTGGATAACATGTGGGCCAAGGTGTTGGAGAGAGAAAGAGAGATAGAGAGAAAGGATGACAAGGGGTCCCACATTGCATAGACTAGGATCAAGGTGGATTGAGTCCATGGACTCTTTGGCTCGGGTGGCTTGGGTGTGCCACATGGCTGCTGACCAGGGGATGATTTGGATGCCACATGGGCCAAAGGGGTGATGTGGCAGCATAGTTTGCGATTGATTCGGCATAGAGAGAACCAAGACCAATAGGGAGCAGCCATGGCCAGTGGTGAGGTAGCTCACAGGTGCGGTGATTTGGGCAATGGAGTGACACCCGAGAGGATCCAAAGGGGGCACCAGATCGGCGATGGCATGGGGATCGCAGACAGAATCTCGGGGTGGCCAGAGAACGAATGAAGTGGCGGCCTAAAGGAGTTGCCTGGCGAACAACAAGATGACCAGCAATGGCAATTTGGTAACCGAGAGCAAAAGAGAGAGATAGAGATCGGATGAGAAGGACTTATAGCACAAAGTGATGCACTTGAAATCACAAGGACGCTCATCGTTGAGTAGGTCGAACCGATGGCCGGCAGTCATTTTTCGGACGAACACAAAAACGGCGAAGGAGTGGTCCGTGATCAAAGGCAATGGCGTCACGGTGAAGACCAAGCTATTGCAAACCTGAAGAAGGCGATGGCCCGAGCGAAGATGCTTCGACGGCGGCGAATTTTGTCAAGGGAGAAGCTTCGGTTACCAGTGATCCTTGGTGAAATCCGTCACGATGCCGACGGAAACGAGGTCGGGCTTTAGGGTTTCGGGGAGAGGAGGAACAGGCGAATGAATTGACACAAGAGGGTGCTCTTATATAGCACCGGAGATGGGAGTTCCAAGAGGAGCCGGCATGGCTTCAGGATGAACACGGACTCAACTCAGTGGAGTCCTGGAGGAAGATGACGGGTGCGTGGCATGCGGGCCCGCTTAGAAGTGGAACAAATGAGAAAGGAAAGGGAAGGCTCGATGCTGGCTTGGGCTACGGCCGAAGGAAAAATGAGCGGGCCAGCTAAAAGGAAAAAGGAAACGGCCCACCGACTGAGATTCGGCGCGTGGAGGGAAATGGCCAGTTCGGGCTCACGCACAAAGAAAAGCGGTAGGCCGACATAGGCCAGGAAAAGAAAAGGAAATGCGGGCCGTGCAGAAGAAATGGATGGAAGCGAGAATTGGGTGGAGACTTGGGTTTCGGCCCAAAAGACTATTCCGAGATTCTTAATTAGTTTACTTTTTAGAAAATAATGAAAATCCAAATAGCAAATAGTAATAGAAAATGCACACGGAAAAATTCTAGAAAAATCTAGAAAATATTTCCGAGCACAAAGAATCTAAATAAAATAATTTTGATAATATTTGATGTTGATATTATTCATATTAAATTTTTTTTGATCTCTAAAAATTCCAATTAAGCTTTACTTTAACAGAAAAATTCAAATGGTTATTTTTCTTTTTAAAACTTCAAAACAAACCAAAATTTTGGGATGTTACAACTGCTGAAACTCGTAATCATCCATAGCAACTATACTGAGCAAAGTGCGAATTGAACTATGTTTAACAACAAGGGAAAAACCCTCTTTAAAGTCAATACTTGAAATCTGGCTGTAACCTTTGGCAACTAACCTGCTTTATACCTTGTCTCATCATTTGGAGAAATACATTCTTTTCTTTTGAAAACCCACTTGCAACGGATGGGCATCTTCTCTTTTGGTAACTTTACTAATTCCCAAGTGTCATTCTTTTCAAGTGACTCCCTCTCATCATGCATAGCAGTTATCCACTTATTGCAATCAATGGAGTTAACAGCCTCAGAGTATAATGAAGGTTCTGTATTACCTTCAATTTCTTCTGCCAAACTCAAAGCATAAGCAACAATATTAGCTTCTTCAATCAACCTCTTGGGTGGATTAATCTCCCTCCTAGGCCAGTCAACTGCAATCGACCGTTGTGGTGGCTGCTCAACAATAGGAGGATCCTCAACAATATGTGCATCATGAGTAACAATATTTTTCTTATCTGATGTATCACATTAACCAACAAAGTGCTCCACCTGAACACTTGAATTCTGCTCACTCTCAATAGGAACATTAGTAGACAGTTTATCATGAAGCATAGCAGATTCATTAAAGACAATGTTTCTGCTACTCACAACCTTATTTGTTTAAGGATTCCACAACTTATATCATTTAACACCACATTTATAACCAATAAAGATGCACTTAACAACTCTATGCTCTAATTTTCCATTATCAACATGAGCATAAGCAATACAATCAAAAACTCTTAATTCTGAATAATTTACTGGGGAACCAGACTATACGCCAATTGGAGTCTTTTTTTTCAATTGCAATAGAGGGTGGCTAATTAATAAGATAGTAAATAGTGGAAGTAGATTCAGCCCAAAAACGCCTATGTAAACCTGCATTTGACAACATGCAATGGGCCTTGGAAATGATAGTCCTATTCATACGCTCAACTACACTATTTTGTTGAGGAGTATGGGGAATGGTGTAGTGCCTAACAATGCCTTCAGTCTTGCAATATGATTCAAATTCATTACAACAGAATTCCATCGCATTATCAGTGCGAAGCTTCTTTATCTTCTTTTCAGTTTGCCTTTCAACCATAGTCTTCCATTCTTTTAATGCTGAAAATGCTTCTGATTTATGCTTCAAGAAATAATGCCACACTCTTCTAGAGTAATCATCAATAATTGTTAACATATAACGAGCACCTCCTAGCAATGGTTTACGAGATGGTCCCCATAAATCACAATGCACATAATCCAAAATACCTTCTGTAGTATGAAGCGAAGTATTGAACTTCACCCTCTTGTGCTTGCTGAAGATGCAATGCTTAGAAAATTTCAGGTCGTCGATGCTATATCCTTCTAGAAGTCCTCTCTTGCTTAATTCCGCCAAGCCAAGTTCACTCATACGCCTAAGGTGCATATGCCAAAGATTAGTAGCATCAGAATCTGATAACCTTTTTGAAACAACAGTAGCATTACCTGTAACTGTCATACCTCAAAGATAATATTGGCCATTGGAAGCCTTTCTGTCACCTTTCATTACAACAAGAGAACATTTGGTGACCTTGAGGACTCCACCTCCAACTGAATACTTGTAACCTTTATCATCAAGAGCACTCGGCGAAATAAGATTTCTCTTCATATCTGGAATGTATCGAACATTCAATAAAGTTCTGATGGTGTCATCAAACATTTTTATCCGAATATAGCCAATGCCTGCTACCTTACAGGCTAAATCATTTTATTTAACGGTAAACAGGAGGGAAAGGATCCCTACTGAAAATATATTAAAGAACATAAGTTATTTACAAAGAGCAGAAAGAAGAATATACAAAAGGACTCAAGCGACGTTAATGAAAATCTCTCAGCCACTCAACAAACTCCTTTCGAAGAGAAGGCTTGACCCTAAGGATAACCAGGTAAAAGTTTCTCTGAACTCTCATTTCCAAGCAGAAAGAGAGACCACCCCATTAATAAAAATGACCTTATTGCGAATACTCCAGATGGTCCAACAGGCAAGAATGACAATTTCATTGAAACACTTAAACCCGAAACCAATCTTGCCAACTTGGAGAAGTTCAACAATAGAGAGAGTCAAGTCCCAAGATATACCAATGAATTTCCAGTACCACTGACTAAAAGAGTAGCCAAAGAAAAGATGCTTCAGGGATTCAGTATGATGTTGAGTACAAAGCACACACTCATAGCTCCCAAGCAAAAACTTCTTGCGCTGGAGGAGAGCTTGAGTATTTAACCTATCCTTCAAGAGCAACCAGAAAAAGACCTTCTACTTATTCATACAACAGGACTACCATAACCAAACAAAAGGAGGTGGAGTAGGGGCTTGACCCAAAATATGAACATATGCCAGTTTAGGAGTAAAAGAGGAACCCCAAATAAAGGACCACACATCTGGATTATCATGAAGAGGAACAAAAGGCATCACGGCTTCACAAAGAGACTGAAATTCCAACAGAGCAATCGGTGAAAGAGGAAGATGGAAGTGAGAAAGGAGATCCGATCGATTCAAAAAGAGGCTGACTGAAATATCTTGCTTCTTGGCAAACGAGAAGAGGTGTGGCCAATTCAAAACCGGGAAGCCAACATCCCACATATCCCTCTAGAAGGTGCAGGACTGCCTATCAAAAACCGAACAGCTGGAGAATCCTTTGAATTCATCTAACAAACGAAGTAGGTCTCTCCACCAAAATGAGCCACACAATCTATCCGAACTCAGTACCAACCGATTAGAGTGTAGAGCCCTCTAGGTTAACTGCACCCAAGGAATGTTAACCTTATTTAGAAATTTATGCAAATGTTTCATCAACATGGCCTTGTTTTACAACCGTAGATTAAGGATACCAAGACCTCCTTGCTTTTCAGGCCGACACACCTACTTCCACGCCATGAGATAACCACCTTTTTTGTTGATATCCGAGCCATGCCACAAAGCATGCATTCGTAGTCAATCAATATGAGCAATAACCTTCGCAGGAAGCTTAAGAGAAGCCATATGATAAATAGCTTGCGAGAACACTAAATTTACCAACACCAGGTGCCCACCGTAAGAAAGGAACAGAGAAAGCCCTGATAATCTTCTGCTTATTCGGTCCAACAAAGGCATATATGACTCAAACTTTGGTTTCAAAGGACCCAAAGGCAACCCCAAGTATGTAAAGGGAGCTAATCCCACCTGACAGCCAAAAGTCTTGGCCAAATGAATCGTTTTATTCTCCTCCACATTGATAGGAATCAATGAGGATTTATGAAAATTAACATGTAATCCAGTCGAATCAGCAAACGAACGAAGGAGCCCTTTTAGACAAAAGAGTTGAAGCGCATCCGTAGGCAAAAATAGAAGCGTGTCATCCGTAGATTGAACAATGGGATAATCTTGACCGAAATCAGAATCTAATGGATAAGAGAAAACTCCCTTTGTTGCAGCTTCATTAATAATGGACTGAAGATCAGCAGCTAAAACAAACAACAAAGGGGAGAGAGGGTCACCCTGTCGGACTCCACGCCGACAATGAAACACTTTGCCGGGGACACCATTTAACAACACCACAGAGGTACCCGAGCATAAAATATGCCGAATCCATTGTTGCCATTTCTCACTAAAACCTTTGCTTTTGAGCATTGCAAGAATTACATAATGCTCCACTTTGTCAAAAGCCTTCTCAAAATCGAACTTGACAATGGCAATTTCTTTCTTTGAACGATGACAGAGATGCAGGTATTGAAAGGCCCAAGCCAGGCAATCCTGAATTGTTCGCCCTTTAATAAAGCCATATTGATTAGTATGAATGACCTTCAAAATTACTGACTGCAAACGATTGGCCACCAATTTTGTTAAAAGCTTGAGCGAGCTATTTAACAAAGAGATAAGTCGAAAATCATTAACAGTTTCTGGATTCAACTTCTTAGGAATCAATGTGATAAAAGAAGAATTAATACTATGAATATGCAACTGGTTATCACAGAAATCAAAGCACAAACTGTAAAAGTCGAGAGCAACTAGAGGCCAGCATTTCTTCAAGAAGAGACCATTGAAGCCATCAGGTCCTGGTGCAGAATCCGAATCCAGCTCGTGAACTACGCGATCAATTTCCTCAATAGAGAACCGGCTGTCTAAATTGGCCAAGATTGTCGGATACACAGGAGGCACCAAAGAATCCAGTTTATAAAGCATGGCACTAACCTCATAGACACCCAAACGTTCTTTAAAGGAGGCCCAGAGAACAACCGCCTTATGTGAATGATCCGAAATAAAAGAACCATCCTCCAGGACCAAGTGAGCAATGTAGTTTCTTCTGAACGTTGATGAAGCAACAGATTGGAAAAATTTTGAGTTTTCATCACCAAAATTCATCTACCAAATAGTAGCTCGTTGCTGCCAGTAGACTCATTTTGCTTCCAACAACTTGAGCAAATGAGACCTTAAGATTCGCCTAAAATTCCTTTCCACCAGAGATAACGATCTTTGATCCTCTAGACCATCAAGCAAAGCTAAAACCCAGCTGGAGTTACTTATGAGTTGCGATAGGTTAGAGAGCCTTTTACTCCACATCTTTAAACCTCTTCTTAAAACCTTGAATTTGGAAGAGATAACCTGAGTAGCAATGAGGACTTTAGGTGAAGCATTCCAGTAGGAGGTCACAATGGGAAGAAAAGATTCAAATTCCACCCAATAATTTTCAAAACGGAAAATTGAGGACCTCGGAATAGAGGAGGAAATCTAAATAGAGCAAGGGACATGGTCCGATGTGAGACGAGCCAGAGGGATGGCTAAAGTATTTGGGAAAATGAGAGACCAAGCAGCCGAAGAAAAAACCCAGTCTAACTTCTGTAGAAGAGCATCATCTTGCATGTTACTCCAAGTGTAATCCCTGCCCTTAAGAGGGATTTCGATCAGACCCAACCTCTGAATAGCTTCATCAAAGCGCAACATATTAGACACATTGCCACTAGGCTTGTTTCGGTTTTCTGGGCTGCAAAGAAGACTAAAGTCGCCGACCAGCAGCCAGAGCTCAAAATCTTTGGGGTCGAGCTCAAAGAGCCACTCCAAAAACTCTAATTTGCCAGCTAAAGTACAAGGACCATAGATGTTTGTAAGAAACCAACATTGATCATTTAAGGTTGAAGTAAGCTTAATAGTCAAGGAGAAGTTTGTCTGTAGCACTAAGGAACCATCAAACAATGATCCATTCTAGGCCGTAAGAATACCACCTGGAGAGTCGATAGCAGGTACAAAGCAAAATTTGTTAAACCGCCTAGGGGCAAAGTTACGAAGGAATCAACAATCAAAAACAGCCCTGTTTGTTTCTTGGAAGCAGAAAACTGAACATGAGCTTTCCTCAATCTTTGCCCTGATGTCACTACATTTACTTGGTGAGTTAAGACCTCTGACATTCCACGAAAGAACATTCCAATGCCTAGATAGATTCATGGATAACAATCAGGTAAAAGTAACAAGCTAACCACCCTAGGCAGACTAGCAGACTCAATCCAATCCAAAGGGATACATGAAGAAGGAGATAAAATGATAAAAGCAGTAGGTCATAACTTATACCAAACAGAGAGTAGAGGAGGTTCCCACGAGTAGGCCCAAAACCAAAAGCCAACATTAGTAAATACCAACGATTCCTAACAAAGGCGCGAAACAATGGCCCAAGTAAACAAAAACTAAAGATGACCCAAAAGGGACTAGTCATCATTAGGACACAGAAGCGCCTCGGCAAACAGCTCACAAGGAGAAGCCTGACAGAAGTCCACCCCAATGTGGTGGACGAGGTCCACAGACAAGAAAGGAGGCACCACCTTGCACTTAGACCGACGTCTTCCTTCAAAAAACGGCGCCAAAAGCCCAGCACTCGCCTTGTCCTTGAAATCCTTCTTATCTGCATTCAGCCTGAAACTGTGTCGAAGGAGACTAGTGTCTTGGGGGACCGGATACCTTCTACGATGTTTCTTCGGAGAAGCCTGGACTGGCCTCGATACCTCTACCACCTCATCCTCCTCCAACTCATGAAGAGAGCAGACCAAATTAGGAACTCGCGGGCAAGCAACCACTGAAACAAAGAACTTCTTCTGGATAACATCCCCGGCCACCTCCACCGAGTGCCAAAGACAAGCAATCACCGAAACATGGTTTGGATCCAAGTATTTCCACAGGTCCAAGAACAAAGAGAGACAGTTGATAAAGCATTGAAATTCACCAACTTGTGGGTAGATAAGCTACAGACCAGGGCCTGAAAGAGGGACCCCCTCAGCTTCAACTAGAGCAAGGCCACTCGCATGAGACAACAGTTGATCAGCAATTAGCAACTGGTCCTCCACCTCCCCAGAAGCATCAACCAGCGCGGTCTCCTGAGCCGACAAACCAACAAAAGGAGAAGGAGGATCCACAACCTCTCCCTCCCCCCTCACCCACTGAAAAAAGATTGTCCAGAACTGATTCAACAGCGGCTAGAGGGACTGCAGCGGCCGAAGCACCATCCGACGGGCCACCTCCCAAATTGTTAGACTGGGCTGGAGGAACTTGTTGACGGAGAGGAACCGAAAGACCACGCCCCAACCACCGAGGGAGCGATGGGGGCTGGGGATGAGCAAACACTCCAAGCTCCGGGACCGGGTCTTCATCAAGCGGCTAAACCACCGAGTCTTCACGCAGAATAAAACACAAAACATCCCAAACGCAAGCCCCTGGTTCATCCCCCACCACAACTAGCAAACTCTCGGGCACAACATCGGACGAGGGGACCAAAACTTTGATCATAATCCTGGCCTTATTGGATGATTCATGCCAGTAGATTAAAGTGCCAAAACCCGCCACTACCCGACTGATTACCGCCACATTATAACAATCCAAAGGGAAAGCCACTAGCATAATCCAACAAACTTTATCCAAAGGCGCAAAACGCAAATTGATCCCTTCATCATGCTTAATGAAACTCAGAGAGTAGGGTTCAGACTAATGAGGGCTATGCGCAATGGCCGCCTCTCTCTCAACACAGCTACCAAAAGTAACAATAGCAGCTCCAACCGGGCAAGCAGAAATCTCAGAAACACGAACCCTAAAGGAGTGTACCAGGTAATGGTGAATAGCGTCATCCATTGGAGCGAAATCACAAGCTGCTACTGCCGGCACAAGCACTGCAATGGCCACATCTTTATTGTTGCGCAACCGAGCTGTCCCCAGGTGAGAGCGCAAGTGCTTAGGGCGACGGTCCGGATAGAGGGAGTTCCCCACCGAGAAGCCACGCGGAAGGAACGCCAAAGGATCAACGGAGAAATGCGCCATGGCCGAAAAGGAAAGCTCTGGAAGTGGAGGGTGTGACGGAGACAAATTAGCAGCAGTCTCAGGAGAAGGCGAGAAGACCGAAGCAAACTGCAAGACAATCTTTTGCAAAGCAAATCCCTTGGAAGAGTTTGGAACCGGGACCGACCTGGGCTAAGATGGGCTAGAGTCCAACCACATCGGAGCAATTTTGGAAACAGGACGGTAAACCTTGCCCTGAAATTATGCGCCAAACAGCGGTGTTGGATATGCACATATCCAAAACAGGAACGACAGCGAACTTGATTGGAACAAAATCGCGCCACATGACCCTCAGCAAGACAATTAAAGAGGGAAATAACTTTCCAGAAATCACGATCTCGAAATTGAGAATCTGAATTTGAATTTTGAACCTGCAAGCCACCATGACAAACTGGACGAATAGAAATCAAAGAAGGTTTGGGGCAGGAAGATTGGCTAACAGCAGGCACTAGAACTGCTTTGATCCGGTGGAAAACCAATGGAACAGGAACCGAAGAGGGAGCAGAATACGATTTGACCACCTTTGAAAAACTTTTGTCGGGAGACTGCATAGGAGGACGAGAGCTCAAAAAAACCAATCGAGTAGACTTGCGGGAAGACATAGAACGGACAACCGTCCATTCGGCTACACATTCGGCTTCCCAAAGCTTGAGTTCCCGAGACCAATTCGGACCACCATTACCCCAAAGGTTGAAAGAGGCACAGAAAAGGGGGGAATCCACCTTACGCACCAAATAAACAAAGAACCCACCGCTCGAGAACAAATGGAGAATTTATATGAAGAATTCTATCGAAAGGATACTTTGAAATCCAGCGCGAAACCTCCAAGACAGGCATGAAGAACTAGACTGACTGATTCTTCAGAAAGACGAAAAGCAGCCTGCACAAAAGAAACCACTAGATGAAAAGCCGAAGAAAGAGAAATTGGGTGAACAGTAGAGAGAAAACGGCGCCAAACCTCTTGCTGGAAGACAGGACCCGGAGAAACATCCAGACGGGGAGGCAAAGGGGCTGGAGACATGATTGGAAGAACGCCATTAGGGAAGCCTCACCAGAGCTTCAACCGCCCCTTGGGAGAATGTCGTCTCAATCTCTTCTATCCCTTCACGCGGAGCACGAGGAGAGGCTGGACCGCCGTTCCCCTACCTTCAAAAATGGTACCTGCGGATGGCACGCGACGTCGACGCGAAGAGGGCCTCTTACATGCTAAATCATCACCGATCAAAATTGAACCAACATTGTTGACTGGCTCATAAGTGGTAAACCAATCTCTATTCGGGCACATATGAAAATTGCTGGCAATATCAAGAATCTATTCATCATTAGTTTCAGCACATCCAGCAAAACAGAAATAACAAGCATCTCACCATCAGAACTACTATCACGAGCTATATTTGACGTACCTTCATCTTCTGTTTTACCTTTAGATTTGTATGTGTTGTTCCTCTTTTCTTTGTTTTGCAACTTGTAGCATTCAGATATGTCGTGCTCACTTTTCTTGTAATATTTACATGACTTGTACTTACCTCTGGATTTCGACCAGTCCTTGTAGTCATTCGAACCTTTGCCTCGAGATCTATTGTTTGAGTTCTTCTCCTTTTGCCTACCACGAACAGACAAGCCTTCTGCTTGTGAAACTGAACCATCAAAAGACACCATCTATTTCATCTTTTCCTTGGCATACAAGGCTTCATAATCCTCATTGAGGGTCAATGTATCACAACTATACAATATGGTATCTCTAAAATTTGAGTATGAACTAGGCAGAGAATACAAAAGAATTAAACTCAAATCTTCATCGTCATATTTTACCTCCATTGACTCTAGGTCAGAGACGATCTCTTTAAATTCTGAAAGATGATTCAACACATTTGAGAAGTTGAAGGCTAACAGCAAAGAGCAGAAGATCTTACTCGACAACATGACTATTGCCCATCGGAGTTTCATTGATCCTCGTCCACATGATACGACGTCGTCATCGTACCCTCTCATCAACATTGGGCTACCAAGGATTTCAACCGTGACCACCACCGTAGCTCGAGGACGAGCTGCCTCGTCTCGAGGGGTGCAATGTTATGATCAAACATCTAGACGAGTACTATAGCACACGTGTCACTGTAGCACCACGAGTACTGTAGCAGCACGGATATTAGGCGGGGTTTGTTATTTATGAATCTATCTATTTGGTGTTTAGTATTATCTATTAGTTAGGCAAGTTATTATTAGATTGGATTGTTAGAGATAAGTATCCTTATAGATTATTTCTTAGGGGTCAAGTTGTGTCATCCCTACAAAAGGGATAGTATGTATCCATTATCAAGGAAGCAAAAAAATAAACAAAGTTGGTCCATAACCGATTGGTTAAAGATCGAAGCCTCCTTGTTCGTCAAGAAAAGTCCCGACCGAGCTTGAAAGGCGATCCCTCGCCGCCCTGTCTAATCAGACCTCAGAGTCTCGCTACCTCAGCAAAGCCCTGCTGGCGGTTAGATGAGAGCAAGTGCCCTACCCTCGGTCCTCGGACCCGTACCTAACCAACGACCACAACAGGAGGACTAAAACAGGAGGGCTCCACCCCCCGCACCCCCCGGGCTACGTCGTGGGCCTCCGTATGGACCAGGTCTGTCGACACGACGCGTTTCCACACCATAGCCTCTTTAGAATTCGGATCACATATCAACACTCCCAAGGTGGTTGACCGTTAGAGGGAAGGAGAAAACTACAAAATACCATAACATTACCTAAATGAAGTCTGAAATTCGGTGACTGGCGACATATTTCTATTACTCTCAAGAGATATTTTTCAAACCTAAGAAAAGGTTACTTTGCGTGTCTGTCTGGAAGACACCTTTCACAGTATAGTGAAAAGCAATTCCTCAAAAAAAAAAAAAAAGGAACGAAAAGCAAAGCATATAAAATGATCTTTTAAGGAAAAACAAACCATACAAAATAACAAGAAAATATACAGCCTCACAATGCTCACATGACGTGGATGAAGGCAATTCCAATGGGCAATAACATAGAAGCGGCAACGCGACGCGGAGCAAAGCATGGCAGGCCTGGAAAAAGACATGAAACGTCAGGTACAACAACAATTAACAAGAAGAGGCGAGAAAACGTTTTGCATCTACTTCTGTTAAAAATATAGTACGCAGTAAATTATATGATAAGAGAATCTTGCGACGCGGCTTTCCTAGTTCTGCTCATTATTTTTTATTTAGTCTTTTTTGTAAGTTCCGCGTAATTTTATGGGTAATGTTTGATCAGCTGTTGGACTCAGGCCCACTGGTAGCCAGATCGGCAAAATTTTATGTCTAGTTGTTGGATCAGCTGGTTCTAAGATTCAGTACATCCAATGATCAGCGATTTAGAAGCTAGTCCCTCCACCACTTCACACGAGCACAGGTCAGATACCGCAAAAATTTAGCACAGCGCTGAGTCACACGAGCACAAGAACAATGATCCACTCGGAACAAATCACCAAAACATGATTTTTTTTTTTTACATATTATAATGTCTTTTGTACAGGAAATTAAAAACAGAGGATACTAATGGATGCATCATAATAACTACAAATTCACCAACTCTTAACACTATTGATTAAAAATTTCAATTCAGAAAGCACGAAATCATGATAATAGCAGACAGCCAAAGAGATCAAGGTGTACTAACTAATAAGGGAATGAACAAAGAGGAACCACTACCAAAACATACATTGCATATTGTTACCTCCTTCAAGGAACTGAAACGGGAATATAGTTTTCTTTCAGAACATTACATATGAAATAAAAAAATTTCGAGAACGCACAAAAGAATTACGTATCATTCCATACATATGAAATACTCATAATGCTTTCTGAACGAAAGTGCCAAGGATTCCAGGTTCAGTTTGTGTTGTTGCACGAACAAAAAGATATAGTGAAAAGCAATTCCTCAAAAAAAAAATGCAACGAAAAACAAAGCATATAAAATGTTCTTTTAAGGAAAAACAAACCATACAAAATAACAAGAAAATATAGAGCCTCTCACAATGCTCACATGACGTGGATGAGGCAATTCCAATGGGCAATAACATAGAAGCGGCAAGGCGAGGCGGAGCAACGCATGGCAGGCCTGGAAAAAGACATGAAACGTCAGCTACAACAACAATAAACAAGAAGAGGCGAGACAAAGTTGTTGGATCAGCTGGATCTAAGATTCAGTACATTTGTGTTCTACTCAAACTTTTATGCAACAACTTGAAACCAGCATTGCACAACTCCATCAAATTACTGCATCTTAGCTATCATGACCGCTAAAGCAATAGGAGGATGGGTGGCCTCAGCCTGCATCACCAGGCTGGTTGACAAAGTGTGTTCTTTTGCAGGAGATCAGTATGAATACCAAAGAGGTGATGAAAAGGACAAACTAAAAAGACTCCAGAATAGCCTTTGGAAGATCGAAGCAGTGGTGCGCAAAGCTGAAAGTTTGCAAACCAAGAATCCAAGCATGGAAAGTTGGCTGGGGAGCATCAAAGATGCTGCATATCAGGCTGAGGATGTTCTTGACTTATTTGACTACCGAGTTTTACAAGCAAAAGCTGAAGACGTTGGCAAGGTGACTACCAATTTATTTGATTCTGCTACTGTTGGTTCTTCCTCTTCCACCACCTCCGCAACCACCATCACCACTACCTCTACCACCACTAGAAGCAGTTCAACAGTAAAACGTGTCGTCAAAAGGTCCATTTTCTCTGATGAAGATCTTAATGAGTTAATTTCTATTGTGGATATATTTGATAAGATTGCTACTGAGATGAAAACATTCCTGGAGTTAGTGAAGTTAGAAGACAGGAGACCAGAACAACCAGCTCAGTGGCGTAGAACAACCTCTATGCTTGGCACGACAAAATTTTTCGGTCGAGTTAATGAAGAAACACATCTAATGAATTTACTTATGCAGACAAATGAACAATCCAGCCAACCATATGCTGTTATATCAGTAGTTGGCATTGCAGGTGTTGGTAAGACTGCGTTAGTGCAGAGAGTGTATAACCACTTTCTTGATACAATACACTTTGATTTCACAGCATGGCTCCATGTCTCAGTTAAATTCGACCTCGACCGCCTGACAAAAGAGATGGTACAGTCAGATAACCTCAGCATATCTGCAGACTTGAACAGCATCAGTAGTTTAGATCAAGTCCAAAGGATATTTCAGAACAAGCTGAATGGTAGAAGGATTTTGGTAGTACTTGATGATGTATGGAATGAAATGAGCAGCCAATGGGAGAACCTATGCAAGCCCCTGCAGTTTGCCAGTAAGGGCAGCAAAGTAATAGTAACCACTAGAAGTCAAAATGTTGCGAACATGAATGGAACAACAGAGATGATGCATTTACATGGCCTAGAAGATGAAGACTACTGGAGTCATTTTTCACAATGTGCATTTGGTGATGCAAATCCATCTGATTTCCCACAATTGGAAAGTATTGGTCGACAATTGGTGAACAAATTAGCAGGTTCACCTTTAGCAGCCAAGACAGTAGGGGGTTCACTGAAACTAAAGCTAGATGAAGACCACTGGAGGGCTGTGTGTGGAAGCAAATTGTGGCAAATAGAACAGAAGGAAGACGATATTATTCCAGCGTTGAGATTGAGTTACGATCACCTTCCTGACCATTTGAAGCAGTGCTTTGTTTACTTTGCACTATTCCCTAGGAATTACCAACATCGAAGTGATGTGCTCATACAGATGTGGAGAGCTCATGGTTTCCTTAACAAGGAAACACCAGATGAAATTGCATATCGTTACATCAATGATCTATTACAACTTTCATTCATTCAGAAGGCAGCCAATCTAGAGGACCATTATGTAGTTCATGACCTGCTACATGATTTTGCAGAGTCAGTCTCCAGTGGTGAACACTTCCGAATAGAAGATGATTTCTGTGCAAGTATCCCAAGGAATGTTCGACACCTATATGTCAATACAAGAAAGATTTTAAAGCTGTACATGAGTTTGGAAGAATTTAAGGAATTGAAGAAAAAACTGAGAAGCTTAATAATATGCAAGCCAGAAGATGCTTCTCGAGAAAGGATCCCCTTGTCAAACTTCAACTATGTTCTTGAACAAACACTGCAAGAGCTAAGAGGCTTACGGGTGTTAGTACTACGCCATCCTGACAGTATTCTGCCAGATAATATCGAGCACCTGGTCCACCTTAGGTATCTAAACATCAACGAAAGCAGAAAATTTACCAATTTCCCCAAATCATTGCTCAAACTCTATCATTTACAGGGGTTAACTCTGCAGTTTCATTATCAGGATGAGATGAAAGAGGGACTGCAAAAGGGCATTAGTAGGTTGACCCAGTTAAGATACTTAAAGGCTCCGTTGGAGATAATTTCAGGTATAGAATTGATTGGCAGGCTAACATTCCTCCAGGAATTAGGGGAGTACCATGTGAAGAGAGATATCAAGAACAGTCTAGATCAACTAAAGGAACTGAATGAACTTCGAGGGAAGCTAACCATTAAAAATCTTGGAAATGTAATGTGCATAAAAGAATCAAATGAGGCAAGTTTAATCAAGAAGAAGTACCTGAACAACTTATCACTCTGCTGGAGTAGTCTCAAAGAGGACATCATCAACACTGAGCATGAAGGCGTGTTTGAAGGGTTACAACCAAACCGCAACTTGAAGGAACTGCATGTTGCTAGTTACATGGGAACCAAGTCCCCTACGTGGTTAACCAAAGAATATGTATCCAACATTCACATCATTGAATTGGTCTCCTGCCATCACTGGAAGACCCTTCCACCATTTGGGAGCCTACCCTTCCTGAGGATATTAAAGATAAGGCATTTGACAGCAGTTGAAAAGATTGATGCTGAATTCTACGGTGATACTGCAGTGGCATTTCCATCACTGGAGGAGCTTCTATTTGAAGGCATGGATCAATGGAAAGAATGGTCTAGTGTTGAGTCCAGCCCAAACATATTTCCTCGCTTGTGTGATATCAATATTCGACACTGTAAAAAGTTGATGGGGCCCTTACCATTACCATTGCCACCAAGTGGAATCAAAATTTCATTATCTGACAGACCGTCTTCTAATATAATTAGCAGTGAATCTGAAAAGACAACTGAGGTGAACACATCCTTCGGTGTGCAACTCTTCTTGGATCGCATTGAACTTCTGTTTGGGTGTGTTCAAACAAGCAGCCTGGCTACCGTTCATGTGCTGGATATCTCATCCTACCGCCTGGTAGCTTTTAACAACGATCAGGAGGAATGGCTGCAACAACTCACTTCAGTCAAGGAAGTTCGCTTCACTGACTGTCCAAAATTGACGTCATTACCATCCAACATGATTGGTCTCACATCCCTTGAGTCTCTGTACGTAGAGAAGTGTCCAGAACTTGTGCCATTTCCCCAGATGGACTTGCCTCTTTCCCTGAAGAAATTCAATGGTCAGCTCTGCTCCCAGATCAACATACGTAACAACAACACAATACGGCAGGGCATCGAGAGGGGATCCAAGCCTTGCAAGGCAAAGAAAAGAAAAAGGACATCATCATAATAGAAAACCTGTACGTATGACAAATAAATTGCCTCTTTCTTTCTGAAATATGGATTGAAGAAACATCTATGTCTAAATCAATATTGTCCGATTTATATAGATGATATATGTAAATAAAAAACATAAAAAATGATTTATAATTGATATCAGGAAGTGACTTCAAGCAGATAGTAACAACTTACATACACATTCAATCAGTCAGCTGAGGATTATATAGGTCACCATATATGAACTCAGAAGACAATGGAGCTTAACAAAGAAAGAAAGAAAGTGCATACTCTCAGCAATGTTGTAGCATTTCAGTCATCATTCAGTAGATTCTGTACAGCATTATGTTGTTGAGAAAATTAATGATATGATAGGCAGGTGATTTAACTCATTCTCACACAATCAAATTAGGTGATAATCAATAAATTTTGCATGTTACCTGTCCAATTTTGCTTCCATCGACTAATCTAAAAATTATAATATTAATATCATTTCACTTTTCTAATGCTTCCATTCTGATTCTAATTACAGCCTAGACCCTTCTTCATATATAAGTGCGCTTTTTAACTTCACCAGATGACTGAGGCGTTGTGAACATGAGGTCAGACCGTCAGACCATAGACCTAGACATCAGGCAGCAGAAAATAGTTGACTGTATGTATTGAAGAAAACAGTTTATTCATTTCTCATTTAAGATGATATTTTAAGCAGGAGAAGATTATGCATAAGTAGTTCTCTGATCCATCTTGCAGAAAACCGTGATTGATCTGGGAAGGAAATGATGAGGTGAAAACATTTGTGTTATTACCCTTGAGATTCAACCAAAAAAGTTGCATGACAATGTTATTTAGAGACATCAGTACATGGAGTATATGGCCATTCAAATAAAACAAAATGTGACACTTCCCAACAATCAACAGTGGCAGCAGCAAAACTGTAGTTATTTAACATCTAGCTGATGGTCTTTCAAAACTCGGTTGCCATCATGTTGTAACAAATCGAACAATTATGGATTTGGATAATTCAGTTCACATGAACTATGAATTTTGGTAAATTACGATCGTATGGAGCATGCTAGTCACTGCACTGCGACATGGATGATTCAAAAGTGCGAACTCCATGCATTACCATTCATGTTTCTATTTGTCTGAAATATTCAAGCATTTGATTCATCAACTTGCTTCTTTCTTACATGATGATTTATTTATTTATTATTTCAATATTGACCATAATCCGGTGATTTGACACATCATATTTATTTGGGCCCTCCAAATGCTTGGGCTAGCTAGATTTGTGTATATTGGGCCCGGACTGAACACCACCGGCTTGGGCCCAGATGTTTGGGAATTGGGATGAAACCAAGAATCAGGCGGCCGGCGACCATGGCAGATGGCGGAGACAGCAAGAAGCCTCACCTCCACCCACAACTTCCTCCTCGCGCACAATCGTCACCAGCCCTCCCTACCCCTCAATTCCAGCACCCAGCACGGCTTCTCCTCTGCGACCACCGGGACGCCGCCGCCGCCTGGCAGATCCGGCCGTCGCCCGGCTCGACGACTCCACCTTGCATGTCGCAGCCTCATGCGACGGCCTCCTCATCCTCTCCACCGCAGACTCGCTGTTCTTCATCTGCAACCTGGCCACACGCCAGTTTCGGTCGCCTCGCACAGCTTGAAGGCTTCAGGTTCTTGGGGTTCTACCCGTGCCGCCCTACCGCGGAGTGCCGGCTGCTTCTGTACTGGAGGTCGCAGCACGAAGACCCGGTAGATGAAGGTGAAACTGCCTTCTACATCTTTGCATTGGGCTGTGACCAGCCGAAGTGCATCATGCAGCCCGCGGCCTTGGCACCCATGGAAGAAGCGCTGACGAGGGTCTCTCTGATGATGGCTCACCGCTGCCCGCCTGTCCTGGTGCGTGGCAGCCTGCACTGGTACCCAGTACAGCACAGGACGACAGCAAGATGACAATGGTATTCAGCACCATTGCCGAGTTGTTGCGGTTGATGTGATTGCAGTTTGCATGATCCAATTGTTCCCAAGTGGACACATCTGTTTGAGATGGATGGCATGCTCTCATGTACAGCTGCAATGCTGAGGTGCCGACTGTAGATATTTGGGTGCTGGTGTGGACTACTAGAGGGAGGTTTGGAATTGGAAATGCAACTGCCGTGTGGAATTGCTGGTGGCAGAGATGAGGGTGCAGTTCGAATTGTTTGAGCTTGTGCGTGTGATTGTCAATAGTCACGGGCGCCTGCTTCATTGACACTCAGAGCAAGTTGTTGGCAAATTTCCATCATGATGACCGGATCCTGTGGACCACTCGACATAGGCTTAGTGCTGGGAGTTGGGCCGTGCCGGCACGGGGCCTTAGGCCGCAGCGTGCCGGCACGGCCTGCCGCCGGCGAGGCCCAGCACAGCACGTCGGCACGCCGGGCCGCCATCGCGCCGTGCCGGCACGAGCACAGCACACGGTACCTGTACGCGTACCTGGGCCGCCGCCGCCGCAGCCGCTGCTGCGCTTGCCCTGTTGCCGGCGCCACGCGCCTGCCCGCCGCCACCGTACCGGTTGCCTGCCTCGGCCGCCGCCACGCGTCTGCCCGCCCCCGCCGCGCCAGTTGCCTGCCTCGGCCCCCGCTGCGCGCTTGCCCGCCTTGGTGGCGAGGAACAGTGGGCGGAGCGCAGCGGCGAGACGGCGTGCGGCTGGGAGGTTGACGCTGGCCAGGCTGTCGTGGTGGACGAAGCGAGGGCGGGAGGCGTCGTCGGTTCCTCGGTGGTGTCGTCGAGGACGATGAGGGTCCAGTGGGAGCCGCCCTCAGGGATGGACACGTCGGGGTTGTCGTTAACGGGGAGGAGCGCGAGGCGGAGCGGCTCGGCGACGGCGGCGACGGAGGCGGGGTCGGGGAGGTTGGAGAGGAGGTAGGGGATGGAGGGCGCCAGAAGGAGGAGGTCGTGGGGAACCAGGACGGGAGATGGGGTAGGGGATGGAGGCCCGATCTGGTGCGTGGGGGAGCCAGGATGGGAGATGAAGCCATCGAGAGAGGAAGAAGGGACTAGGCCGCCTAGGGGAAGAAAGGAGGAGGAGGCAACTGCCAGCCGAAACACGGAGAAGAGCGGAAAAGAAATCTCAAGAAGTTTACCGTCGTCCGTTTTTCCACCATCATTCACATCTGTCGGATCAACCATCAACGAACGGCTCGGATCATCTCACCTTCCACGCCCGCGCCTGCCTCGCGTAACCTCTCCCCCGCCACTCTCGCGCAACCTCTCCTCTCCAAGCCGCCCAGTTCCTTTCTCCCCTTGCTCGTGATTAGTCGTGCCGCATCACCCGCCACTCCCTCCCAAACACCCATCCGCTGCTCCCACTAGACGCGTTGTCGTCCACCTCCGCCTCGCCGCCGCGCGCCGCGAGACGCCGCTAACCCGCGCCCGCCATTGTCGACGCGGACGCGTCGACTACGTCGCACGGCACCAACGCCGAAGTTCTTCGTCGACCGAGCACTCTCTTCCTCCTCGCCGCAACGCCACCTCCCTACCGCATCCGCGTCGGATCTGGTCGCTTCGGCCTCGCCGCCGCCTCCGCCAGCGCCACGCCGGATCCACCATCCAGAGGTTGGCAAGCGCGGCACGCGCGTGTGGCGGCGAAGTGGGATCGGCCGCCCGACATCACGGCCGGATCCAACCACCCACGACACCGCCAAGCCTCCTCTTCCCGCGCCCCATGTCGTTGCTGCCACCATGGAGGCCATGGACGAGCTCGCCCAGCTCTCCGAGTCCATGCGCCAGTCGCGCGCTCCTCGCCGACGACGACCCACACCGACGAGGCCAAGACGCGTCGCCCTCCACCTTCCTTAACGCCGTCGCGCTTCGCTTAACGTCGTAAGCGCCACCGCCATCACAGACTCAAAACCCTCGCCATACGCTACCGATCCGACTCGATCTTGTGCATTCGTGCGGTAGGCAAGTTGGCCGTGTTGAACGACCTCATCGGCCACCCGTCTTTGGTGAGTGCTTCCGGTCTAGCTCGCTCTCTCTTCGCTTTCGCGATTCGTTTTTGTGAGGTTTCGGTGGTGGTTGGTTTGGTGCGGTAAGACGGGGAGAACGGGCGACGCGGCGCCAATAGTACTCGACCGCAGAGGATCCGGCTCGGCAGAAGTCCATCGTCTTTGCAGATCGACAACAAAGTCGCAGCAGTGTCGACAAGTGAGTGAGATCTCCCTGCCTAGGTAGATCCGCAATGGGCGCGTTGGTCGATGTCTTTGAGTTTGGTGGCAATTTTGGTTGTGTTGTGGCATGCAGGTGCTCTCCAGTGGATCCGGGAGAAGTCAAACTGATGAGATTTACCTCAAGCTGCGGACAAGCATAGGTTTGTGGTTGGATTGCACTTTTTTCTCTAGGGTCCTGTTCTTATGCTTGTTTGATACTTGATAGTCTTGAACTCGGTGCTTAGGAGTTAAAACTTGTTTCGATTTTGTTCTAAACATATTAAAATTTTGAAGCTGGATGTCTTTTCTCGTCCAGAGGTTCTTGGCATTCATATGATGTTACAATTTTTAGGAAGATGGGGGTGAAATGGATGTTGATATGGCAGCTCCAGCGGCTCAAGTTTCAATCAAGCATGATCTACCAGAGATTGAAATATACTGTTACTTGCTTGTGTTGATTTTTCTTATTGATCATCAGAAATATGATGAGGTACGCCTGCACTTTGTTCTGCGAGCCATTCTTCTGCGAGTAACTACTTTGTGTAGACATTTTCAAAGTTCACTTTGTGTAGAAATTACGTTCACTTTGTGTAGAAATGTTAAGCAGCAAGAGCATTCTTCAACATTAGATGGCCAAGGAATTTTTTTTCTTCTTCCTGATGTCTGAATATACATGGTCTGGTCTGGACAGTTGATGGTTAATCATATTTATATAAATCATGTTTCAGTGTCATAAGATAAAATTAATACGGTGGGTTACTAAGTTTTGTGATATAGTTGCAGTTTAGACTTCAATAAACTTCTATTGTATGCTCCAAAGATTTTATTTGCTCCCACATTAAACAAGGGGGGCACATTTCGACACTGAAGTATATTTTCTATACGGTGTAGTAACGTGATGTGCTGCTAACTTTGTAGGGCTATGTGAAGAATGTGAATTCCAAAGGATGTTTTATTATGTTGTCTCGAATGATGAGGCTAGGATTATTTTATCAAATTTATCAGATGAGTATGTTGAAAATCCTCAGGAGGATTTCCCGGTTGGAATGGTTGTACATGGAAGGTGAGATCTTGCCATTTATGAATGCATGTATAAAATGCAAAGATTTTTCTTCCATGGATCTAATGGAAAACCATGCAGGTCTTGTCTGCAGAACCAAAGATCGTGGAAAGTTGAGGTATCACTTAGGAAAAGCAATCGCTAGCAAATCACAAAAGTTGGATGACATTAGTTACGTTGATCTCGCTTGTTGGGGACATCATTGATGGTCAAGTTAAGCGGGTTGAATCATATGGGTTATTTGTGACAATCCAAAGCAAATAATTGGTATGTCTTTGTCTTGTTTAGACTCGCAAGTGTTTGAGCTCGATAATTTGTATGTTATGTTAACCTTCTTTTGTAGGTGGGCTTGTGTCATGTATCGAACTTTCTATTGAACCAGTCCTTGATATTAACTCTTGGTACAAAGCTGGCGATACAGTTAAAGCCAATTGGATTCTGCCTGAAATGCCTGGATTGATTACTGATTTCGTTATCTCTCGTGATGACCGCATGTCTACTTGGTCAATTGGCTTCATGGGGATACCAGGCAGTACAACATTGAGGACTCCGCAATGCCTGTGTTGGCTGGACAAGTGTGGGTAGGTGGGC
This sequence comes from Phyllostachys edulis, assembly GCA_036346405.1. Taxonomy (NCBI): domain Eukaryota; kingdom Viridiplantae; phylum Streptophyta; class Magnoliopsida; order Poales; family Poaceae; genus Phyllostachys; species Phyllostachys edulis. The sequence continues at coordinate 74,650,872 of CM070551.1, read as the reverse complement.
TTCTTCGAAAAGGCGTGATGTGTCTATGTGATGATGATGATAAAGAAGAGCAAGATAGTGTGCCCTGTGTCAAGGTAAATTCTATCTCGTTCCTCTTTACACTTTCTTAATTCGAACATAATTTAGAATCATGATACTTACAATTTTAGTAGTGGTTGCATTAAGTTTTCAAGCAAGACCAAAGTACTATACCACATCCACCTTGCCGCCTATTGTATGTACATTGCCGCATTCGAATACTTATCGACATTGGAATCGTGCGCACTTGTTCGACTTGTAGTTGAGTGATCCAATTAAACCGCAATATTTGTTCAAGGAAAACATTTATCTCCGCCACTTAAATATTACATACCATGCTTCTTATAATCGGGGGCATCGACCGAGAATTGGGCCACAGATGATTCAATAAACTTGGATGGCAAGAGGATATGTGACCAACTCTCTTTTTCGTTGATGGGATGAGCGCTTCTATGGCCCCGATCTTGTCAAGAAGGGCTCTCACATGTTGCGATCGTTGTTGACACCAAGAAAGGAGGCCCGACTATCAACCCCAACTTCTTTGTAGATTTTGGTACGGCTTTGACGATCCTCGTTAGCTCATGAGATGAGTTATCTGGCGGGACTGCACCTCTAATATATGGATCTAAGGTCTCAAAGGATTTGGCATACAGCAAATGGAGATCCATGGTGTTGTGTTCATCTTTGTAACTAAGATGGTTTGCTGTTGTGTTGTGTGTAATACTGTAATGTCAGTGGGAATAAGTTCCATATAGAACCTCTAACATAGGCTCTATGAGAGCTTGAACTTCAATAAGAGATGTCTCCAACGCTGAAATTTCGAATCTTTGTAAGACCATAAATCATCTGCTCAAAATTTTCTAATACGTTTTGTTGAAATATCTATGTAGCATTTGGGTTACAATAATCTGCATTGATCTATTGTATCTGTTTGACCTACTTATGTTGTATGGTCATGTCAATGGAACATTGAAACTTCATTTTTCAGCAACTTGGTCGGAATTTTAAAGTTTATTTAGAACTTCCATCAACCATGGCACCTTTGTAGGAGCATGTTTTTTTGTGCTCACTCAACTGAATTAAGTAGATTTATTCCTTCTTGATTTAATCATGTTTTTTTTATTTCTTTGTTGATCAATTATATCTGCACAATTCAAGGACTAGACAGCTAGACTATGCAAAAGAAGATGTACACCTATCTTTTTTGATAAAGGTGGGATCTTTAGTTGAGAATTGTTAAAATTCTAGCATTGTGTGTGTATGTTCAATTCCAATTTTTTACTCGGTAGTTGTTGCAGATGGCACAAGAACTTGAACTGAAGTGCAAGAAAGGCAGGGGTCCTGGCCTATTAGGAAGACGGCACGCAATTGTGTGAGGGATGAGTTCTCATGTGTTCTAGGCTTCTAGCCATAATTGTTGGGTCTTGGAAGTGAACTTGTTTGAAATTACAGACTGCATCAAATGCATTATGTTTGTTTGCATTTGCTCAATTCCTTTCTATAATGTAATTGTTTTAGTGATGGGTATAATCAATCAATCATTCAGCATCTCGCTAAGTTATTTTGATTCTTAATATAATATGTTTCTCTGTTGGATATTTCGTAGCAACGCACGGGCATGTAACTAGTGCAAAATTGAATAGGGAGTGATTGTGTTTCACGTAACTGAAATTTCTTTATCTATTAGTCATCTTTTCTCATCGTTAGATCAATATTTTATAGATTAAATTATTTCTTTCTAAAATAGACAAAAATATTACAAGAAAAATATAAAAAAATTCTAAACTAGACAAAAGCAAATTTAAGTGAACCCTACAAATACAAAAAAAAAATAGAACTAAAAGTTATAATAGAGTTGTACTAAAATTGCACATCACTTGGTACTGTAATTTTAGACTTAGTACTGTACAACTGTAGGTAACTGACGGAAAAAAAAAATTCAGACAACTGAAAATTAGCAAATCCAAATTAAATATACTAGAGGCTGCGGATACGGGTGTACACAGTTTCGCAACATCTTTCTAATGCGTGTTGGCTGGCTTTCGTTAGCTTTCTAAAACGATCGGTCGCAGCGAATCTGTTATGTTTTCGTGTGTTCCGTACGTTTTGAGTTTAAGAAGAACTAGCGAGAGCGTTCAGCGTCATGCAAAAAAAGAAGGCGTGTATAACGCATTTAACCGGAAGATCTGTTTGTGGATGTGTGTGTATATGCACACATGCATGTTTAAATAGTCTTGTGAATACAAAGTACGTAAAAAAACAAATAGGAAATGTTTTGATACATGTGTGGTAAAAATACGAAAAACTCGATATGCCTTCGATCGCGCTAAGTAAAGGGACTATACACTTAGTTTGTAAGGAACGAAGACACGGTAGAGTAGAAAAAGGTAGAAATACATTTAGATGACACATCAATAAGTATGTAAAGCGAAAAAAATTTTCCGGCTATGGGATTTCGTAGCATGCATCTCCTTTTGAATCTAGAACTCATCTTTGGCCGGTACTTTACAACGTTTCTATGAATAAGCACCGTCGAAAAAAAAAACTATCATTGTGAAAATTTTGAGATACACCGGATGTAGAAGAAACATGCAAGATATGTATTTTTTTTTTGAGAAGAAGGAACTAACAGTATCTTGTCAAAACAAGAACCACCATGTCAGATATCTGGTAGCTAATCAGATCTTCATCCAAAGAATGCCGAGAATGATCATAGCAGTGATTTTGTTTGGACCAATATATTGTTCTCCAACAATTTCAGAATCACTAAAAACATAATCATGAGTAAAGAAAAGTGGGTAAAACGATCGATGTAGCATAGAACTCGTAACAAATGTTTTAGACATGATAACGCAACTTATTCTCAGTAATAAAGAAGGAAATTAGAAACTCAATTATCATTTGGATAGCGAGCATCGACAATCTTGTTAGAAATGTAAACATAAGCAGGGATGATTATACTGTCTTATGTTTTCTGAAACGTAAACATTGCCAAAACAAAGTAGGATCGATGACAGTCCTATATTGTTTCTTTTCTATGCTTACTATAATATAATCTGATAGTTGAAACATTGCTTTCGGAGCCTGTCTGAAAGCTGTTGCAGCAAGAGTGAAAAGGTAAACAATGGCTCTTTTATATAGGAATGTGTAATAAGCAACAGTGTAGATGTAAGAGGAGCAAAGTAGTCTTTCTATCTGCTAAAAGTTGTAGGAACATAGTCTGTATACCTTGATTCAATGGTTGTTGCTTCAGGTATGTTTGGTGAAATATACCAACGGCAAGCTGAACCTCCTGAGAGCCCTTCATTTTCTACAATAGTGTGAGTAAAGTTAGATGGCCGAATGTAGTGACAGAAAGTGCATTTTTAAAAACCATAGCTTCGTTTTGTATGATAACGTGAATAAAGGTTGATATAGAAGTGTAGCTGGATAAACCGCTTCAAAAAAAGTAGAAGTACAATTGGTTTTTTTTCTGTATATGTAGACGTCCTCTATATATAAAAAGATGGTATGCAAATCTAATAGCACTGAGCCACCGATCTATAATCTAATAGAGTAACTAGTTCAATGCCCGTGCTTTGCTACGGATTAAAAAAAATTAGTCCCAGTATGTCGGGTCGTCAACCATCATCGTGCTCAGTAACGCGATCTAGACTGTTGGTGCCCCGCTCGCCGATCCAACGGACGCCGAAGAGAGTGGGGAGGACGGACGACAATTTTCATATTGTGTGAACATACGAACAAAGTTGAATCTTTCTGAATCAGCTCTCATTGAAAATTTTCAGTAGTCAGAAATACAAAACAATTCCGCATTGCACTCCATGGCTCAAAATTTGTTTGAACAAAATCTCAAACGGTTGTTCAAAGGAAGCAAAAAACACATATTTATATTGGAAAATTATAGGAACACATTTAAAGTTAGACCAGTTCTAATAGCTTAAGTTATGCACACATTTGCGGTCAGAACTCAGAACCAATAATGTTTTTTAGGTAAACTAATCATAACATGTCCATGAATGAATTGATTCCCCGTATCATCGTGTCCTAGTTATATACTCGTATGTTGCAAAGAATAAAAATAATCATATATGAGATGGGACATGCTCCATGAGAGCGGACAGAAGTGGGAGGAGGCGAAGGAGGAGCTGAGAGCCACGACGCGGGAGGGGGCACGCGTGCGGCCGAAAGAGCGGTTACGGTGGGAGGCGAGGAAGGAGGTGACGCCGCTTCTGACCCGCGTCGTCGCCGATGGGGAGGACCGAGAGGTCTTAAGTGCGCCTTCTGCGCGCAGTAGAGCTGGCCCTTGTGGATTTCCTCAGACGCGAGCAGCACGGATGCCACGTGTCAGTGAGCCGCTCCCAGTGGCACACCTACTCGATGCCATCACGGGTGGCGTTGCAGGCGTCATAGAGTTTTGTTCAGCAATTTTCTCATTTTTTAACGGGTTTTTTAGGCTGATAGGGTGTGGGGCATGCACGGGTGGGGTGGAAGGAGTCGGTGCGATTTTTTTTCGAGGGTGAGACGATCGTCCTGCTACGCGGGAATACACTCATTTTTTTATTAATTAAGATAAGATAAGATAGTATAATTCATGCTGAATTAAACCTACTTTAGGTCTTTAGCCTACATGTAATGCAAGCAAGTCTTTCTCGTTTTTTGTTCCCAAAAAAAACTTTGTTTCTCTTTTCATACGGTGAACAAAGTTTTGGCCTCCTTGTGCATGGACCTGATGATGGCGGTCACCTGCTCCACCTGCTGCTCGTCGGAGCACGCGGAGAGGAGCACCATGGCCGTGCCTGCGTCCGGGTAGCACCCGACGTCAACCATCTCCTCGAAGATCTCCAGGCACCTCCTGTACTCCTTCCTCGCGTACACGCCCATGCAGGACGTCCACGTCACCACGTCGGCGGCGAGCCCCCTGGCCGAGAGGGACGCGAACACGGCCTCCATCCTGTCCAGGTACCCGAGGCGGCCGTACATGTTCACCAGCACGTTGTGCGTGCTGACGTCGATTCCGTACGATTCTTGGTCCTCCATGGCTGCGAGGAGCTGCTCCAACTTGTCGAGCTAGCCGGCGCGACCGTAGGCATTGAGCGCGAAGGTATCGGGCCTCAGGCCAGACTTGTGCAGCTGGGCCATCACCCCTCGCACTTGGCGACGTCGCCAGACTTGGCGTACGCGAAAAGGAGTAGCATGTGCGACTTGATCATTGGCCTCATCCTTTGCTGCTTCAGTTCTTCGAATGCAGCCTCTGCATCTGAACAATCACAGTTCACAAAGCAGCAGCAAATTCAACAGCTGTCACTTCATTGCAGTAGCATAATAGCATTCATGTTCTTGAGTTCTTCTGTTCTTGCACAGTAAAATTCTCCATGAACTGAACAGAAGAAGCTTATTGAGTTATTGTGCCTTCATGAAGACCAGCTCTTCCATATGCATCTAGCAAGATGTTGTAGGAAGCTCTGTCAGGCTCACATCCTGCACGACTGCGATACATTGACAGGCATCCACATGTTACTTCACACAAACAACAATCTGAACAAAATTTCACTCGAATTATGAGTAGGGAAGTTAGACTCATGGATGATCGATCACTTGTAAGCTTCCATGAGGGCATTATAGGCATACACATCAGGTTCATGCCCGGCTTGCTGCATCTCCTCAAACACCTCTTCTGCCTTCTCGCACAGGCCTTCCCTTGCAAATGCATTCACCAGGGTAGTGTAGGTGCAGATATTGGGTTTGCACCCTATCGAATTCATTTCGTTGAAAACTTTCATTGCTGCCATCGGTTGCTTTGACTGCATGAGATTCTGAGAATGAGTGCAAGCCACTATATCAAAATGCCAAAAGAAGTTTGAAGTGATTTCATAGAAAAATTGCCTGACCTTCCCATACACATTGATCATCAGGCTGCATGACCTTCCCATAATGACAGTGTGCTGGTTGGGACTTACTGATATGATCGGATCCCATTGTCGGTTCAGACGGAATTGGACAGCAACATTAAGAAGGTCATCCCACAGATTGTGTGTAGGTGGAATTTTATCCAATGATTCCCAGATTTTTGCAACATCTATTCCCTTCTGAACAAATTCTAGGATATCCTGTGCCATTGGACTGAGCACAGGGAAGACTCCATCCACAAACCCAGAGCCATACTTCGAACCACGGCCTCTCATAGCACCCCCCGAATGAAACTTGAAGGGATTAAAATTTCAAGCAGAGAAAACAATGGCGCTCACTAAGATAATGCAAGTTCCATCTTGAATTGTTAATGCAACAGTGAGAAGTAGCCTAAGAATTCCTGACATGCTTAAGTCATCGTGTAGTAGTGAACAAAAAGAAATGGGGGAACCGAGGAAGATAGCATTCTGGAATTACCTCTTTTTCTTGATATTTTCTTCCGGTTGAAGGTCCTTGCTACGCCATCTTTGTCGATGTAGGCGCCCTCCTTTTTCCGGTTCTTCCTTTTGCTGTAGCCATAGGAACTAATCTCTGCATCGTGTAAGGCAGTTTCTTGTAGGACGTTTTCACAAGCACAAATTTTCCATCTTGGTCTTGTGATTGGATAATACAGTGGAGCCTCTATCCTTAACCTGCAAAATGGTTGAAGGCGCGGTTGCAGCCGGGGAGGACGCGCACGGCGCGGCCGGCCTCCATGCCGTCAAGGCAGATCGGGCAGAGCGCCTCCTCCTCGCCGTCCCTGACTTCCGCCATGCCGATCCCGCCCAGCTGCCTCGGCTCCGCCTCAGATAGCCCGTTCTTCTCGTCGTCCTCCGGCTCCGGCGTTTGGGGCAGCGGCGGCGGGCCCGGAGGCGCGCCCCGCCCCACGGCCTGGAAAAGGTAGCAGAGCCAGACGCCGAGCACCCGAGGAGGAGGCGCTCTGCCCGATCTGCCTCGACAGCATGGAGGCCGGCCGCGCCGTGCGCGTCCTCCCCGGATGCAACCGCGCCTTCCACCAGGACTGCGTCGACTGGTGGCTCGCCATCTCGCCGGGCTGCCCTGTCTACAATGTCTGGACCACGCCGCAATCACCGCGGACCTCGCCGACGTTGGCCAAGACTGCTCTGGATTCTTGAGATGGGGGCGGCAGCGCGTCCTCTAAACTCTTATGGATCAGTTCTTGGTTCTCGACGAGTTCTTGGTTTGGTTCTGCTCAAGAAACGTTTTTGACGATGTCTCGTCGGTTTCTTAGTTCTGGAGAGCGGTTCTTGACGAGTTCAGTTACTACCCACTTTAGTTGATCTTGTCCGTTGGTGACTCGAAGGTTGATCGGACGGACGCGAACGATGGTGGGAGAACGGACGACGGTAAACTCCTTCTTTTACGTAGTAGAGATACTTTAAAATTAGAGGATAGGTTATGCAAATACTGATATGTGAATATCTATAAGTGATGATTAGGTAAACATATGTAGCTGCTGTACATGTGCATGTGCTCTGTATATAAAAAGACGGTATGCATGTCTAACAAAAGTGTGCTATTGAGGCTGGTATAGGAGTGCACCTTGATAGACTGGAAAAAAAATTGTTACACCCTAACACGATGTTTTTTTTCTGTACATGTGCATGTGCTTTGTATATAAAAAGATGGTATGCATGTCTAACAAAAGTGTGCTACTGAGGCTGGTATAGAAGTGTACTTTGATAGACTGGGAAAAAAATTGTCACAGTCTAATACGATGTTTTTTTTTCTGTAGGTGTGCATGTGCTCAGTATATAAAAAGCTGGTATGCATGTCTAATCAAAGTGTGCTACTGCTTCGTATTCAAACAGAACAATAGAACAATATGGGAAAAATAGACAATATTTTTTTCAAGTACTGTAATGGGAATATATGTAAGCGGTGATCAGGTAAATATATGCAGTGGCGAATCTAGGATTTTAGCTTTGAGTATGCCGACCAAAAATTATCATATACAATTCGGTAAATCTATTTTACCAATTCGGTAATAATTGTAAAATCGACAACGTAATTCGGTATATATGCAGTAAGTAACACAATAAAGCTTAAATTCATGCATTAAGTTGAAACCATCCACTAAATACAATATAAATAGTTTCAAAAGCCACACCGATAATTGAAATATAGCCATAATAGAGTACCAGAGACTTACAATGTTATTTTGCTGACGATTTTATTCGACGCTTTCGAAGGGACATAAATGTCTTGATTATATCATCTTCGTTAACTTCAAAGAAAATATCTCGCTCAATGAAAGTGACTAGACAATCATCCAAAAGACTATCTCCCATCTTATTTCTTAACTTTGTTTTCACTAAAACCATTGCAGAAAATACCCTTTCAACACTTGCCGTTGCCACAGGTAGAAGCAATACCAATTTGAGAAGCTCATAAACCATATCATACACTTTGTGCCTCTTTGTTTCAACAAGCTTAACTGATAGATCAACAATATTTTCTAGACCTTTGAATCTATCATCCTGTCTGATGTCATCAATATAATTATGTAGCTGCAATTCAAGTCTGAGCAAATTGTTATTTGGGAAGTCCTTTGGGTAGAACTCTGCTAGTCTACGTAGCTTCTGTGCATCAAAAGAATCAAATGAATTAGAAGGATTGAAGGCCGCCATACAAGACAACAACTCCATATTAATCTCATCAAACCGATTATCAAGTTCTTGACTTATTTGATCAATGACACCAATATATACTTCTCTTCTGAAGTGGTCATCATTGGTTTGCTTTCGGGCACGAGCTTTTCTTGCTGATTTTCCATAAGGAACATAATCACCATCCATAGCAGAACATCAACACCATGTTTATCACAAAATGAGGTGACCCTTTCAAGAAAATTATCCCAACCATCGACCTCAATTCTTGCATTCTTTTCTTTGCCACATTAACAAGTGATATTGCATTAAGAATATCTTGCTCCCTTCTTTGCAAACACTCGATAACTCATTTGTGTATCCAAGAATAATATACATTAAGTGTGCAAAGAAAACAAACTCAAAGGTCTCAAACGCTCCAAATCACAAAATGTATTTTGGTCCAATCATCCTTATATGTAGGATCATCCCCAAGATCAACCAAGACATCATGGATTGATTCATACATAGTAATGATGTCGCATATAGTTTTGTAATGAGATCCCCATCGAGTATCTCGAGCCTAGGCAAACCCATCTCTTGATGTAATCCAGTTCGATTCAATTTCACCACACCAAGTGCTTTCTTGACATTCTCAAGCCTAGCATTTCTAAGCATGTCATGACGCTTACAAGAAACTCCAACAATATTCAACAAGATAGATACTTGATCAAAAAAGAGTCAAATCAAGATTTCCCTTAGCAACAGCAACAAGAACCAATTGGAGTTGATGAGCAAAACAATGAATATAATAAGCAGAAGGTGATTCTTTCTTGATCAATGTTTTCAACCCTTTAATATCTCCTTTCATGTTGCTAGCCCCATCATATCCTTGACCACGGATTTGAGTCAAACTCAAGCCATGACTAACAAGTAAAGCTTCAATTGCATCCTTAAGTGATAAAGAGGTAGTATCATCTACATGAACAACTCCAATAAAATGCTCACATGGCCTTCCCAATTTATCAACATAACGCAAGCAAAGAGCTAGTTGTTCTTTATGTGATATATCACTAGACTCATCAGCTAAAATTGCAAAGGGCTCATCACCAAGTTCTTCAATTATTTTCTTTCTAGTTTCTAAAGCACAACAGTGAATAATTTGCTTTTGTATGTCTGGGCTAGTTAAGGTACAGTTACCTGGAGCATTGTCCAAAACATACTTGTGCACTTCTTCACTATTTCCGCAAGAAATTTCAAAAGTTCAATGAAGTTCCCTCTGTTGCTAGATTCTTCACTTTCATCATGTCCACGAAACGCCAACCCTTGATGCAAAAGAAACTTGATACACCTAAGTGAATAAGTCAATCTTTTCTTATAAAGACGAAGATCCTCATCACTCCACTTCTCAATATTATAATCAATTGCTACCTTGGGATTTGTAAAGCCAATGTATCTCTCTTGAGCTGCAATATGTGCCTTAGAACCCATATGTTTTGCGAAGTGCTTTCTCTCCTATATTCCAATTATTCCAACCGTCAACAAGATAAATGCTTCGCCCAAGACCCTTCTTGAATAAATAGCATGTGAAGCAAAACACAACATCCTTCTTAATCTCAGTACTCAATCCAATCATAATTGTACATCCAACAATAGTTGAATCCCGATCCCTATTTGAAATCTTTCTTTTGGAAAATCATGTGCAAAAGGTTTGAATGGACCTTTAATAATATATGCTCTTCAATTGCATCTCGATCATTAACAGGATATTTTAAAATAGGACGTCTTTCACCTGGATCATGTGGCAGGCAACTGATGTCATAAACTGGCGGCAGTGAAGACGGTTGTGGCGGTGACAATGGCGGTGGCATAGGATTTACAATTTCTCAACTACTCTCTCATGAGTCCGCTCTTCCACCATAGGTTCAACCGGATCGAGAACGATTAGAAGTAGCGGAAAGGTGCTTTCCTTCTTCTTTGCTTCATGCTTCAAAAAGAGATACAATGTCCCGTTTCTCTTCATAATCGCATAAATATTACAAAGAACATAGTGCCAAATAATTAAATAAATTACGCTATGCGTGATTGAATGACACATGTGATTATGAATCACTCACATGATACGAGTACTCAAAGAAAAGATCAATATCTAGATCGACTCGATGTGATAGATGATTCTATAATTTTAGCGCTAAGCAATTAGCAATTGAAGTACACATGAATTTTAAAAAAGCCAAGAACAACGATTGAATATCACCGAACAATTTTGATCGTAGCCTCGTATAGTCGTATGGATGGGCGAGGGCGAGATCGTGACTTGATGAGAACGACCGACAAGGTCACAAGGACGACGGCGGACCACGAGCGACGGGCGGCGGCCGACGGCGTGAACTCTATTGGCGATTTGGCACGGTGGTGGCGAAGATCGAAGTCCAACCGATGCGCCTCTCGATCCATCCGTATTGGGCTATTGCGATTTGGCGTCGCGAGTCGCATGGGCATGCGATGTCCGCGTGGGGCGTGGGCTTGTGTTGGCTCGCTCACGGCCGCTTGCTCGCGGAAGTCGTGGCACTGCCTGTCGCTCGTACCTCGTTGAGTCGCAAAGGAGTGTTTTTTTTTTTTTTATATAAATACGATATATACTTGTTCACTGACGGAAACACAGGTATGCGGTGCATACCCGGCATACCTAGAGCTCCGCCACTTGAATATATGCATCAGATATCTAGAAATGTCAATTTGTTGTGAACAATATAACATGATTTGATGGTGTTAAATATGTGAGAAAAAGATGGTGACTATGCATACAAGATATATTAGGTATATGGAAATCATAGATGTTTTTTCCTATTTACATTATAGAAAGTATCGAGGGTAGGTTTTAAAGACTTACTACCAGTATCTCTTCATAAGAACACCCACAAAGAGGATTGCTATGGGTTTTTTCGGCTCTTTTCAGAAACATATTCAGATCAAAATCTTTGGCGCTACTGTCCCCAAAGAGTCACGGTGACTTCATGATCTCTATGAACAATAAGATAGAATAAGATATTGCACACAAGATGAAACATGCGAATATGCGAAACCAAATAATTTCTATATTATACAAAGAAATGTTGGTTCCATACTGAATCATCTTTTATGACGACCAATCTTTTGTGGTGCCAGAGGTTTGGTTTGGTCCTTGAGTAGAAGCGACATTTGAAACAACTATGATTACACCAATAACATCTGCAAAGGAAACGAAATGTCTTTTTTTTGACATGATCCAACACATCTATGGATCGAAAAGCAAAATCCAACGGGCTGCACCCACACAGACGTTTGATGATTTTCCAAGACAGAATAAGTCATATTAATATGGATATTTTAGCGCCGAACACATGCATAAGAGATCGTTGAGCATCTTCCTCGGATCTGCTATTCTTTCCAAAGAAAGCCTTTGCAAAGCCTTTACCGGCATCACCGTGCCCTTAAATTAAGAATAAATTGAAGAGCTTGTTAGTAAGAGAGTTGTAGACTTGTAGCACGTTTAAAAAAGTTTCAAGGTTGCAAATCTTAAAGTGGACAACAACAATTGCCTTTATATTCTTGGTAAGTCGAGTCTTTGAAATCCAAGTAAAAGTCGAGCCATTATTTTTATCCATGTTTCACCAGATCGGAGAACAAAGGGCATCCTTGTATCCGCATCATCAAGCTCTATCTCAATAACCTGAATTTGAAGAAGTCCCGAGATGGCAAGAAGCCTAAAAGAAAAAGGAACAATAGCGAGTTGATAAAGTTATCATGCACTGTAATGCAAACCATCCAATTCAGACTCATCAATAAAGTTTCACATGCCTTGTCTAGCAATGTTGAACCGCACGGCAATATGCTAGAAGGAGGTGCCTGCAAAAAAAAAGAAGTAATCTGCATTTTCGGTGTTATATTGGACTCTGCATATGCAGGAGGACATAACATTGGATATAACACTTCCAACCTGAATCAAGTGTTATATTGGACTCGTGCATATGCAGGAGGACATAGCATTGATATAACACTTCCATCCCTCTGCCCATTACCTATGCACGGAAGTAAGTTTGCCCCAACATGACTAAGATTTTATAAAATTTGTATAATGAGCACACGGAAGACCCAACATTACGCCATCAAGTAGTATCTGCACCCACAAAGGAGCTAACTTTAAGCTCAATTACAAGAAATTGGCCACCCAAGAAACAACTGGAGCTGAATTTAAGCAAAAGCCACTGAATTAATCACATGCTAGGGTGTGGGGGAAGAAAGTCTCCTCTTGACCTGGATGACAAGCAGATTGGGCAATCTGATATCGGCCCTGAGATCAGCGACCAGGCCCTCCATCCTGCCTTGCCGCCGCAGGACCACGCGTGGTCCATCTCGATGGTGTCGCTCTCCCCCGGGAAGCATAGCACGACGCCGACCATCCCGCCGCCGTCCGCCAATGCGGCGCGTGTCCTGGCGATGACGGCCTCGTAGAGCGGCTAGCCCTTGGCCCATATCCAGATCCTGGTGCCCCCACCGCGCACGGCACCAGCCCAAGAACCAGAGAGTCGTCGGAAGAGGAAGCAGAAGCTGAAGCTAGGACGTGGTGGGCGAAGGGCATGGTGGGGCCGAGGTCGCATGTCTTGTGGGTGTCGATGCCGGCTTGGAGCGGCGGTGACCCAGCAGCGGGAGGCGCCGAGGTGGAGGACAAGCGGGTGCGGGCGGTAGGGCGTCGGGAGGGGCGAGGGGACGTCGCCGTGGCCGACAATGTTGGATTGGCCGGCGAGGAGGAAGAGGAGTTTGGGGCGGTGCACGTACGACGAAGTAGAGCGAGAGGGGAGGCGGTGGTCGCGGAAGGGGATCCAAAGGGCGGCGGAAGAAGGAGAGGGAGGGAGCAGCGGAACTGGCGAAGGAGGGCGGCGTGAGTATAGAGAGAGGAGTGGGGATGAAGCTTCGCGATGGCGCCGCTGTCAGGGCGACTTGTCCCGAGCGAGTTCGCAACGCAGCTGGATGATCCGACGTACGTGGACGCGCGGAATGGAGATCCAACGGTCAGAAAATTTCTGTCGACGTGGCCAACCGGTTGAGCTCAAAGTTGCTTCTCTTTTATATATAAAGATTGCAGCACACATGGGCGTGGATATTGACGTTTTTTTTGTTTCAGTGTACCACGCTGTCGCAATCTGTAGCACGCAGTGAAGATGACATGGAACCAAATTCGTTGAGGAGCAACGGGCTGAGGAATGTTAGGCTTGGCAAGCATTATTGTACTAAGCGAAGTGTTGGTCAAAGCAAATGTTACTCTAAAAGAATGGATGATGGTTACATATTTGAGTATCCTACCGGGTAAATGGGCGTATGTTTGGAATGAGGAGAGGGTGGCCACGTCGCCGGTCTTCCCTATGCCATCCAATTTGCCGCTCCGCTCCTTCGCGCCCATCCGATTTGTCGTTCGTTTTGTTCGCCTGCGGTGTCGTCGCTTCGTCTCGTTGATCCTGCCTTTGCTCTAAGCCATTTGATGCTTTTTCGTCGTTCTCCGCCATTTGATCCTTCCGGGCAGAACGCTCCCACGCGCTCCCACATCTGCTCCATGTGTTGAGCCGTCCGATGCTTTCTCGTCCTTATCCGTTGTTTGATCCTTCGCACGTACAGGTAAAAGGGAGCCTTCCAGATCACTCAAGCGACCTTTGGTCTTCGTTCCCTCCGCCGCCTCCCCCTCCCTGGCCCCCGCTGCTTCGTCCTCATCCCTAGCGGCTCGGCTTCCCTCCTCCTTCTTCAACCCCCCCGCCACCTCCTTCCTCTTCCCCGTGAGCGCCCCCCCCCTCGTTCTTCCACTTGCTCTGCACGCCCCCCCCCCCTCCCCCCCCGCTTCCACCACCAACCACCAGTGATCGGCAATGGACTCGCCGCCTCACAGACAGAAAAAGGAGCTGTTGCCTGATCCACCGCTTCATCATCCCTCCCCCGCTTCCACCACCAGTGGGCGATGATAGACCCGCTGCCTCGCTAGGTCACCCCCTCTTCCCCGCCGTCACCTCCTCAAACACAGTGTGGTCGCCTTCCGCCTCCCTCCCTCATTTTTCACCGCCACCCTCACCTCCTCCTCCTTTCCCACGAGCGCCCCTCCTTCTTCCTTCCTTACGAGCGCCTCCTCTTTTTGTTTCCCATGACCGCACCTTCTTCTTCCTTCCTCGACGGGCAGAAGGTGTGGCGGCCCTGAACTCGGCTTCGAGCCACCCCCAAACTCAGCTTCGAGCCACCCCCAATCCAAGTTCTCGCGCTCAGATATCGGTCCTAAGTGTTACGAGCAAATATCAATCAGATCCAAGTGAAAGTCGCTGGATAGCAGTCAAGAATATCCTTAAGTACTTGAGAAGGATTAAGAATGCATTCCTTGTTTATGGGGGTGAGGAAGAGCTGGTCGTAAATGGTTACACTGATGCTAGCTTCTAAACCGACAAGGATGATTTCAGATCACAGTCTGGGTTTGTGTTTTGTCTTAATGGAGGAGCAGTGAGCTGGAAAAGTTCCAAGCAAGGAACAGTTGCTAATTCTACAACAAAGGATAAGTACATTACTGCTTCAGAAGCTGTAAAAGAAGCCGTATGGATTAGAAAGTTTATTTATGAACTAGGTGTAGTTTCGAGTGCTTCGAGTCCAATGGATCTCTATTGTGACAATAGTGGAGCCATTGCACAAGCTAAGGAGCCTAGATCGCATCAAAAGTCCAAACACATAGTTCGACGATATCTCATTATTTATGAGATCATAGAAAAAAGGTGATGTGAAGATATGCAAAGTGCATACGAATTTGAATATTGCTGATCCGTTGTCAAAGCCTCCTCCGCAACCTAAGCATGAGGTGCACACAAGAGCTATGGGTATAAGATACATGTATGATTGACTCTAGTGCAAGTGAAAGATTGTTGGTGATATACCCTAGAAGCAATCATAGAGATGATTGTATCATATCTATATTTATGAGTTGTTGAATAAATGTTATTATGTTCCTTGAATGAATCATCGGTTATAAAGATTAACAGGTATGTGACTTGTTGGTGAAGCTCTTTAACTTATATGATGTCATTCTAAATGTATCCCTAGCAGTGGCGGTCTCAGGATTTTTAGGATGGGTGTTCGGACTTCGGAGTTAGGTTGTCCAGATATGCCGATACCGTGAGATGTCATCCCACAAAAAAAAACACTGATACAACGATACACGTATATATATATAATAAAATACAAAAAAATATAGAAATTAATGATTTCATATGAGGAAATGGGCGATATAAGGCAAGCATAATGGCATGAATTAAACAGCAAATTATAGATACCAATGACAGTTAAGGAGGTGGAAACTAGGAATAGAGCTATTTTTTGCTCCAGGCTTCTTATTTTGCTGAGTTATGTTGTTGTTGCAGGATGCGACCAAGACTTATGCTTTGTGCTTGGCCGTTGTTGTTTTCTCTATTTTTCTGTTCTGGCCTGTAGCAGCTATACCGCTAAATCTTATTTTCTTCCTTTAATAGTGATCGGTAGAGGTCATGTCTTTTTTTTAAAAAAAACTTGTGCTTGGTCTTGGTCATTATTGTTTTCTCACGTTTTTCTGTTCTAGGTTATAGCAGCCAGACTGCTAAAACTTATTTTCTTCCTCTAATAGTGATCGGTAGAGCCCCTGCCTTCTTTTTCCTTTTTTGTTGACAGATGTATACCTTGCCGATCCAGCTCTTTTTTGCTCTTTTCCTATCAGCAAGAACCCCATCTAAGAATGTTCTTTCCATAGAGCAAAAATTAGCATGTAAACATATGTAACAAGGGTCCAACTATCTGTTCATTGCCCAAAGCAAAGATTGTATTTTTGTACAACATCCATTGGAAAGAACCAAGAAAGTAGAGGAAGAGACTAGACTCCAGAAAGAATCGGAGCTGGAGCGTAGCAGAGCCAGGTAGAAGTGGAGTACACGGAACAGTGGAACACACCTAGATCTGGAGAGAGAACGATGACGGTGAGTTAGATATGCTGCTTCCTTCCCACCGCCATGCTCCCTTTCGGCCACTGTATTGCTCCCTTGGTGCCACTCATTCCCTTCCTCCCTATTTGTCGCGCTACCACCCACTTGCTCGCGTCGCATCTTTGTTCACCCACGCAGGTGCGCTACCACACGCTCGCCCTGCGCCGCCTCACGTCTGCTTGCCGTCGCATTGTAGCGTGGTGTCCATCGACCGTCACTCACTTTCGTAGCCCGTGCCTCCGCTCGTTCGCCACTTGGAGGCTGGAGCCCCCCCACCCCTACCCTGGCCCACACACACAGACAACCATAGGATGAGAGAGAGAATAGAGGTTAAGGTTTGGTGGGCTAAAGTAGGAAGGAAAATGAGCATAATGTGTTACATGGGCCACGCGTGAGATGTGGGGAGTGCGAGCTGAATTCATTTGCGGACATAAATATATAATTTTTGCCTAATCAATAACATATACATCTAATATACCTATTATATATCAGATATTTTAAAGAAAAAAATGGGTGTTCGGCTGAACACCCATGAACTCTTGTGGATCCGCCCATGATCCCTAGTCGAATGTCACTAATCGAAACACTAGTGACTTATGGACCAGCACATGTATTAATTGATGACCATGTTTCACCAGTCATGGATATATGGATATCGAATCAATGATGTGAACACATGTTAGAGAACATGGTGTTGGATAAACCCACCTTGAGCCACTATTGAGATTATTATGATTCTACGTATCATTAGTTGGTCTCAAGCAATGATGATGTATATTCCTTAGACTTGAGATCAGCATGGTTTCCTACATGTGTAATAGCACTCTTAGGGGTTGCCAAATGCTACTCGTAACTGGGTAGTTATAAAGGTAGCTTTTGGGTATGCTATGAAATATGCCGAGGGATGTGACTGGTCAGATATGAGATTTGCCCCTCCTAACATAACGGGAGAGATATCTCTAGGTCTCTCGATGTGGTCGAATAAAGAAAGTGCATGGCTATGCCACTGGTGGTCGAAGAGTTTGACCACATGAAGTTATCCGACACTCGATCAAGAAAGTATTGAACAGTCCATAGATGACATAATATCTCATTTGGAGTTCAACCAGATATCGTGAGGCAAAGGGAGAATACACACGAAGGTCGTTCAGTTCGATCAGATACGGACTAGTCGTATGGAGATACAAGCTGGTCGTAGACTGGTCGAACATAATCGCTAAGTGGTCAAAACCTGCTCATAAGGAGTTACGAACTGGTCAAAACTAAATATGGACTAGTCATATAGAGATACGAGCTAGTCATTAGTGATAAGGACCTGATCGTAGATCATATTGCATTAAGGTTCATCCGATATAATTTATGTGTATTCAGGAATCGTTATGTCCTGCTAGGAACCGCTAACGACTCGTGGTCGGAAAGGGTTTCCGAGTCACAACCAATTACATATGAACCTACAGGGGCACACACTTAACGGTTGGAACAAAACGTGTTCGGATAAGATCCGTCATGGGCAATATATAAGGAGATGCTTTAGGCAATTGGGAAATATACGTGTGGACGTGAGTTGCTCCACCGAAAACCTAGCAGCCATCTTCTCGGGAGAGCCCTGCCATGCGACCTGGTGCTAGCACACCAACATGCGGTGTTCCTTCCCTGGACGTGTGGATACTGTAGAGGCGCTACTGCAGTTGCTGTTGCGCTTGAGGACGATCCGCGATCTTCACAAGGAACTACAGAGGTTGTTGGAGGAGACGATCGACTCGCGAGGATGCTGGACGATCGACTACGACCACTACATCGACATGCTCGACGTTGGACGATCAACTACGACCACTGCATCGACGTGCTCGACGTTGGACAATCGACTACAACCATTTCATCGATGCGCTTTACGTTGGATTAGGGTTCTGCAACTCTTCTTCCACTACACTACATGTCTAGTGGTAACGATCTGTGATCTTCTACTTGCATGGCTTCCTAGTTTACGTGGTAGAATTTTTGAATTACCAGCTAGCGTAGCTTACCTGTATCCCTTCAAAAGGCGGAGGGTCATCTGCGAGATTAAACACTCTGAGTGGCCGGCCAACCCCATTTTAGTCCAGAAAAGCACTGGCAAATGGCGCATGTTCGTCGACTCCACTGACCTCAACAAGGCATCCCCTACGGACGATTTTCCTCTACCTCACATCGACCAACTGGTAGATGCTACTTCGGGCTGCGAACTGATGAGCTTCCTGGACACCTACTCCGGGAAGCATCAAATATTCATGGCCAAGGAGGACGAACTAAAAACCACCTTCATCACCTCCGTAGGCATCTATTGCTTCACCCGCATGCCCTTCGGCCTGAAGAATACAGGTGCAACTTTCACCCAACTCATAACGAAGGTCCTAGCGGGCCAGCTCAGCCAAAACATCGAGGCCTATCTAAAAGAGTATAGGGGATGGCGCTAGGCTATGACTCCCCCTTGCAAATAAAGTTAGGTCTCCCCCGGAGCCCTATCTAAAAAAGTATGAGGGACGACGCTAGGCTTCGCCTCCCCCTCGTAAAAAAAAAGTTTAGTGCTCCCCCGAAGCCCTATCAAAAAAAGTATGGAGGACGGCGCTAGGCTTTGCCTCCTCCTCACAAAAAAAAGTTAGGGCTCCCCCAGAGCCCTATCTAAAAAGGTATGGGGACAGCGCTAGGCTTCACCTCCCCCTCATAAAAAAAATTAGGGCT
Source organism: Phyllostachys edulis (assembly GCA_036346405.1). Classification (NCBI taxonomy): domain Eukaryota; kingdom Viridiplantae; phylum Streptophyta; class Magnoliopsida; order Poales; family Poaceae; genus Phyllostachys; species Phyllostachys edulis. The sequence goes on along the minus strand of CM070551.1, from coordinate 74,631,569 downwards.
GCCCCAGAGACCTATCTAAAAAAGTATGGGGGACGGTGGTAGGCTTCGCTTCCCTCTCGCAAAAAAAAGTTAGGGCTCCCCCGAAGCCCTATCTAAAAAAGTATAAGGGATGGCGCTACAAATGAAATCAAGGAATAATGCTTGTGAAGAACTCTGGGAAATGATTTATTTAAATATTATAATAATTATCATGAATAAATATGTTTTTTTCTCAAATTTTTAGAATCCAATTTAACCTTGAGAAAAATCCATGTTCAATTCTTAAACATCTACTGTAAAGGATTTTAAAATAAGAAAATAAATCATGAATAGTGAGGTTATAAAATTCATATGAGTTCTATGTCATCCCAGGGACCTCTCTGATTTTTTTTTGCATTTTCTAAATTTATTTCCTATTTTTAAATTGTCATTCAAAGCAGAAGGGTTTTGATTTGAAATCGGTCAACTGTTCAGACCTAACCCGAGCCAATTGACTTGACTCTATCCAACCCACTTAACCATCCGACCGAACCACCCTCTGACCGCACCGCTTCGCTCCATCGCTGACACCCCAGACCCATTTGTCAGGCCTTCGTCTCCAATGTGCTGCCACACGCTGCACAAGCTCCAAGCACGCAAGCAGGAGCTGGCGATCCATCCTCGCTTCTCCGTGCATGCAAGATCACTTGCTTCGCCACCACCGTAACCATCCAATCCAAATGCACCACGAGTTGACGCCATTGTTTTTCTCGTCGTGGAAGACCCACAAAACACCGCTCCCTCTCTCTCGGCCGAGTAGATGAGCTTGGTCGTTCTCTTTCCTCATTGAGGCAAATCTTCTCATTCCTTCGCCTTTCTTCCTCTTTTTGTATGCCGTTTTCGTTTTGCTAAGCTGAGACGTTACCTTGTAGCGAATCATAGGGAATGTAGGCTTGTCTTCATCGTGTCCAAAGCACGCCCTGAGCGCCTCCGCCGTGCCATCCTAGTCTCCGGTGAGCTATATCCTATCTTTTGTGCGTCAACATGTGCCTTTGGGTATGAGATTTGTTTCCCCTCAATCAATTCTCTCAATCACTCACAGGATCATCGGGAATTTGGATTTTATTCATCTCTGGCCAACTTCGTCTATTTCTTCCTCATCTTCGGTCTGGTAATCCATTGCTCAATTCCTTCCTCTCAGAGCAACTACATAACCCACTTGAGCTAATCCAACTTCTCTTTTCTCTCCGATGTGCTCAAGTCATCGTGTCCACGAGGAGCTCTTATCACCGACGCTCGGTTAATGCCACCGGCCAGCCATCGTGCATCTCCGGCCTTCTTCTTGGTCCCGGTAGGTTCCCTATACCTCATAGATACTTTTGCGTGCTTTAGTTAGCCCAATGCACTACCGAGTCGACATAGCCACTTTTGCCGTTAGCTCACTGCCACCATTCTCTGGTGCGTCTGAAGAATCTAGCCCGCCATTATATGTTAATGGAGTGTTTTAGTGATTAATGACAAATGCAATTGTGAGACTAACATGTTTATTAATATACTTATTGTTTAGTCTCAATTGGATATAAAGGCGATAATCATGAAGGCATGTATGTGATTAACGACAAATCAAATTCATTGGATAAACAAAAGGAAAATCTAAACAGGTATGCATTTATAATGACAAATCTATTTGTGAGACTAACTCTCTTATTGTTATATCTCATGATTAGTCTCGTTTGGATATAAAGAACAAAAGAGGTATGCATTCTACTTTGTATTCTTATACCCTGTTGCATTCCTCGAATCCAAAATATAGGTTGAACTTCACCAAAAGAATTAACCTAAATATGTGCATATGTTCTTACTACATATTCATGTATGCACACATATAGGGGGAGTTCATTCTATATTTTGAGGTTTCATTAGTATTGATCCATATTCCTGTTTCCACATATTTGGGATCTTTACTTTGAAACATATCCTTGTGAATATATTTAACTTGCATAGTTAATATATTCATATGAGTATATAAGACTTGTGTAGTTTAAGTATACTTATATGTGAGTATAACATAACTTGTGTAGTTCATGTGTACTCACATATCCTTGAATATATTTAACTTGTGTAGTTAATATGTTCATGTGTGTATATGAGACTGTGTACTCATATATCCTTTGAGTATATATAACTTGTGTAGTTATATATAATCATATGAGTATATACAACTTTTGTAGTGGTTATATACTCATACCATTCTATATTCAATTAATTGCAATTAAGTGATTATCATCAATTACCAAAGATGGAAAGATTGTGGTATCTTGTCCCACCATTATGAGTTAATGGTATGGCGTGGTAATTAATGATAATCATATTATAGAACTAACACTTTCCATGAGTTGGATGAATAGGTTGAGTTCTATAGTTGGAGACTTTAGAAGATCATCATGTGTTGATGATATTGAAGTCAAGAGCTTGGAGTCAAGGATGCATCATATGTTGATGTGTATCAAGTTCAAGAAGAGGAGATGATCATGAGTTGATCATCAAGTCAAATGAAGACACATCATGAGTTGATGCATATCAAATCATGACCCGGACTTGAAGTAAAGATGTGCATCGTCAAGTTTCAAGTGGTTACGCAAGGCAAAGGTATGACTAGCTAGGGCTAAAGATTTGTTCCTAGTCTTTTACCGGTCTCGGTGTTTGGTTGGGAGACCGGATTGCTAGTATAGGTCGCCGTACTATTAAGAGGGGTCTTTTACTAGTAGCTTGAGTTAGTCATGTGTTGATAGCTCATTGTGTTTGCTCTAGCTCATCTTAACATGTTGCCAATATTTGCGAATGTGTTTTGCAAATAGTTGTGGCTCATGGATAACCCTTGTAGCATGTGACTTAAGTTTACAAATGGTGTAAGTCCACGTACCTTATTCCTTGTAGTGTGATTCTATAATTTGGCAAATGTGTTTTGCAACTTGTTGAGAATCTCACTTGAATCCTTGTGTGCATCGCGCATCAATTTGGCAAATGTGTTTTGCAAATTGAGTTGAAGCGGAATGCAATTTGAGGCATTAATTCTAAAAGTTGGCAAATGTGTTTTGCAACTTGTTGAGAGTCTTGTCTTTAACCTTGTGTGCATCTTGCATCAAATTAGCAAAACATGTTTTTACAATTTGAATTGATGAAAAATCAAAATGCACTTGTTTGTTCTTTGGCGGTCGACCGATAGCAGAACGGCGGTCTCGACGGCCGCTATCACAAAGAAAGGTCAGTGCGGTTGAACCGCGCTTATTTTCAGTTCAACTGATGTGCGGTTGTTCCGATTTTTGTGTGGCGGTTTAAGTTTTCCAGAATAGATGTTTTCTGGTCCTTAGCCACTTCTGTGAAGTTTTCTGGAGCGGTCAGACCGGCGTCTATTGGGCGGTCTGACCGGCCATCAGTTGGCGGTCATACCGACCGTAAGCTCAACGGCTAGTTTTATAGCCATTGGAGCTAAGGGCGGTCAGACTGGCCATTACATGGCGGTCAGACCGATTTCGTCCAGATTCTCTGGAATCTTTCCCCAACAGCTAGTTTTTGTGTGTGGGCTATATATAGCCACCTTGGCTGGTTGGAAGAGGTTGCTGGTTGTGTGCTGGTGCCCCTAGACATTCCATTGAGCAAAGAGCAAGCCTCTCATTCTCTTTTGTGCATGTGTTGCACTTAGTGAGGTTAGAGAGCAAACCCTAAGTGCATGTGTTGCCTTAGGTAGTGGATTTCGTATCCATTTGAGCTTAGACACTTGATTGGTTCAAGTGAGCATTGGAGACTTGTTACTCTTGGTGTTTGCCGACACCTAGATGGCGTGGTGGCGTCGTTGCACTGGTGAGCTTCTCAAAGAAGATTGTGAGAAGACCCGGGCGGTTTGTGAGTGGTGTGGTGCTCACCATCTCGGGAGTGGAGGAAAGAGCAACCCTAGTGGAGCGAGGTGTTGGTTCGGTTTGGAACCGGTCCAAGTGGTTGGACTTACCTCGAAGGCGGGTGCTCAATTCGTGGAGCCGGTCCAATTAATTTGGGCTTGCCTCAACGTGGATTAGGGGAGACCGGCAAGTCTCCGATCACCACGGTAAAACATCGTTGTGTCATTTGTGGTTTGATTACTTGTGCAATTTACATTACTTGTATTTAAATTGCTTAATTGTATGTGTATGATTGCTATCATTTATATAGTCTCATATTGTTGGTGCACTTAGTTGAACCTAGTTGATTTAGGCTTTAATTGTGCAAAACCATATTTGTATTAGCTTCCGCATTAGAAATCGGTTTTAGCCAAAGAAGTTTTTAAAACGCCTATTCACCCCCCCTCTAGTCGGCCTCCTCGATCTTACAAGTGGTATCAGAGCTTGGTCTCTTATTTATTAGACTTAACCGTCTAGAGAGTAAAGAATGGCGACTAGAGATTTAATGCATCTAGGTGAAGCACCTAAATTTAATGGCACAAATTATGCACATTGGAAAATCCACATGTCATGTTATTTTAAGGCCATGGGCCTAAATATATGGCGGATTGTAGATTTTGGCTTTTCTCGTCCATTGGATCAACTTGCTCCAACAAATGAGGAAGAGAAATGCCTACATCTCGATGCTCAAGCAATTAACGCTTTATTTAGTGCTTTAAGTGTAGATGTGTTTGATGCCATATGCGATCTCAAGAACGTTCATGAGATGTGGACCCATCTTCAAGAATATTATGAAAGGTCCACTTCCACTAGTGATGATTGCATAGAAGAATGGACGTCGGGAGAAGAATGCTCAACCTCTAGCTCCGACGATGATGAATCCTCAACTCCATCAACATCGCCTCATTACTTTATGGAAAAAGGTAAAAAAAAAGGTATATAATGATGATGATAATGATGAGCCTTCATATTATGAGTTGATTGATATGCTAGAAGAGCAAAATGTTTTTATGGGAAAGGAGGTTTTAAAATTCAAAGTTTTGAAGAAATAATTTAACTTGCTTCAAAATAATTATGATGTTTTAAAGAATGAACATGAAACCCTCCTTCTTAAAAGTTATACTAGCTCTAAAGTGGATATAGGGATTACATGTGATCTATTAGATGATTTGCCTTGTATTGCTCCTATCTCATGCAATTCATCTAAAGTTAATATATCCACATCTTGCGATGATTTAATTGATATGCCTTGTTACTCAAATATAGATGCTTCTATTTTCTCTATGTCTTGTGATACTAACCTTGTAGAGGAAAATAATGAGCTCAAGACCCAAGTCACAAAATTGAAGATTGACTTGGAAAGAAGCTACAAAGGGAAGGCCACTCTCGATGAAATATTGACCAAGCAAATATGCTTGCAAGATAAGAGTGGTATTGGCTTTACTCCCAAGAAGAAGAAGGAGAATAGCAAGATGAGGCATAATGCAAGACACACAAAGAATATTAAGTGCCTTAATTGTCATGAGAAGGGTCACATTTCCTCCATGTGCCCTAATAAGGAAAATGACAAGGGAGGACTTGGTTTCACCACCAAGAAGAAGGTGAAGAGCAACCCAAAGCAAAGAGGAAAACAATTCAACAATATCAAGTGCTTTGGATGCAAGAAGAATGGTCACATTGCCTCGGTGTGCCCAAATCAAAAGGATGTCAAGTCAAGACATTCAAAGAAGAGGCAAGCCGGAATTGAGCAAGATAAGAAGACATCAAAGGGAATCAAAAGCCCTACTTGCTACAATTGCCGGGAGAAAGGACATTTTAGTAAGGAATGTCCCAAAGGTATCACTCCTAAGCCAATTATTTATAATAATCATTATTTGCTTAGGAAGGATAAATATGGCAATGTGTTTGTTAGGAATGTTAGCTCTCATAAAACTATTGTTAGGGCCATTTGGGTGCCCAAATCTATTGTGACTAACATTCAAGGACCCAACCGAGTGTGGGTACCAAAAGGAGCTTAAATGTTAAATAGGTACTTGGAGAAGCATTGGAGGTTTGGCTCACTCATAAAAGAGGTGGATTCCATCAATATGCGAAATTGGAGCCAAGCTTGAGGATAATCAATTCATATCATAAGCCAATGCTTTCTCGGTAACAAGATTTACATTGAAGTATCTAGCCCTTATGCCTTGTGTAGGTTGCATTCATGTAAAATCTTAAAAGGGTTGTTCTTGCTCTTGTGCTAAAACTTGTTTATTGAAATCTTGAGCAAGATAGTAGTGGCACATTAAGGGGGAGTGCTAAATCATAACCATGTATATCACATCTCTAAATGTGCCCAAAGAAACTAAGTGCTAGTAATGTTTTTCAAAAATAAGCCTTTTAGCCAAAAGTCAAAAATTTCATAATTATTAGTAATCCTTTGAAAAATTAATTGCAAAATGTATACAAATGCTTTTCAAAGGTTTTCCAAAGGATTTGGCTCAAGAAAAACCTATTTTAAGTGAAAATGAGTTTCTAGCCAAAATTGCAGATCATAGTATCTAGTTTTTGACCTAAACTAGATTTTTATGTAAAATATTTTCTAAAAGGAATTTGTACTTGATCTCAAAAGGAAAAACCTAGAGTTGGCCATTCTAAACATTTTTGGTATTCAAAAGTTTCTCAAAAGTCCAACCTAGAAAAAGTTATTTGATTTTGAAATTCATCCAAAATCCAAGTTTGACCTAAATGGTCACTTTCTAGCACTTAAGTGAGTATTTGCCATATGAGCCAAAATTATTCACTTGAATAGGTCCATAATGGTATTAATGACTCATACATGCAATTGGTTGCTTGAAATACCCTTAATTGCTCAATTTGGATCTTTTGGAGAAAGTTCTTGAAAATAATATTTCATTTGCAAAAGTAAAAGATTAATTCATAAAAATTATTTAAGGTTTGGAGTTTAAAGGGCTATATTAGTTGAAAATGCTCCAAAGATGTTTGTTTGATTAATTGTGTGAAAATTTGGAGCAAAGTACAACAATTCAATCAATTTCCCAAAATCCTGTTTTGAATCTGCTATCAGGTTCAGACAAAATTGGCCTGACCGGCCATATTGGCGGTCTGACTGCCAGCCTTTCGGTCTAACTGCCGTGCCCAGCGGTCTAACCGATTTCGCGTGAAGTTGTCTTTAACTTCACCCGAAGGGGTATTTTTCTTCATTTCCTTCCCAAAACCGAAAAGCTCTCTCTCTCATCTTCTCGGCCGCCTCATCCTCTCCGGCCCGGATCTCCCTCTCCGGCCATCTCCTTGAGGCTCCAAGGTAATCTTTGGGTTCTCCTTCACCTCCTCTCTCCATTCCTCCAACTTATTTGAGCTTTGGTTGACTTATGCTCAAATGCTTTGGAACCCTAGGTGAGGGACTTTTTCTTCAATCCGGCTTTTTGGCTCTCGGATCTCTCAAGCACTCATCTCCTTTGATCTCCTTGTTCCTCTAAGCTGGTAATCCCTAACTCTTTATTTGCAAATCTATCCACATTGCAATCTTTCCCCAATTTCTAGGGTTTATCTTGAATGTGCCCTAACTCTATCAAATTGGTGAAAACTCTTATCCTACAAGTACTTTGTGAGTAGATAAATAAGTATCCACCATGCCATTGCTCTAAATATGTACATTTTGGGTTCTCCCAAAATCAGTGTTGCTTATTGTCGTTATGGCGGTCCGATCGTCAAGAAAAACGATTTGCCCGACCGCCTACTTGGCGGTTTGATCCACCAAAATCATCGACCATTTGTGACAATAAGGAACGACTGAAATGGCATTTTGTATACTTGTTAATTTATTCCTTAATCTCCTTTAACAATCCTTGCAATTCTTTTCAGCGACCATGCTGCGCAAGATAACCGCTGGTCGACCGTCCCATCCTCCTCCACCTGTTGAAGACTTTCCTGAGGAAGGAGATGAGCAAATGCATGATGTAGAAGTGGAAAGAACAGCGAGTGGCAGCGATGAGAACTTTGAAGGGTCAGATAATGATGATGAGAATGAGGATGAGGAGGTTGCTCCAGATCCAACCCCTTTCATTGGATTAGATGTGTCCAAGATTAAAAGTGAAAGGTATACTGCTTTACGACACATCAACCAGTTTAGATTCCCAAGAGATGCCACCATGGGGATGTTTCACACTATGTTTCAGCAAAATGTCTATCATATCATTTATGCCCAGAAGAAATTTGCTAATCATATATTTGTGAAGTGGAGTTATCTAGGGCAGAATCCAGTCTACAATGGTTTGTTTCTGGCATTGAAGAGTAGGCTTAGATTCTTTGGTCTCTCTGAGTTGCAACTTTCATGCCAAGGTCATTAGACAATTCTATGCAACAGTCTATGTATCCCCTGAGCATGATCATCTTGTTTGGATGTCGGGACATGAAAAGTTTGAAGCCTCCAAGAATGATTTCATGCTAGCTTTAAATTTAAAGGAGTTAGATGGGATAAATATACATGTTCAAGAATGCTTAGCTCTCACTCAGGTAGATGAATACTATGATCAGAATCATCCTTATACTGTTGGGAAGGTAACTGGACTGCTCCCTCTTCCCAGTATTGTTAACAGGATCATGAGAGCTACTTTCTTCCCTAGGAGTGGGAACAATGATGAGATTCATGGGAGAGCTTGGAATGTAGTCAAGTGCATTATGGAAAGCACTAAATTTGATGTCATGGATCTGATTATCAGGGAGATTGCTACTTCCAAGGGAGATAAGAACAAGACTATCTATTTTGCTCCCTACATTATGAAGCTTATTAAGAGAATGACTACCTTTGACCTTCCTCTTGATATGGAGCATAAGGAGTATAGACCTAGAGATCCTCCACCTCAGACTCCTCCTCTACCTCAGGTGTCCCCTCCAGCTCCTCTTCAGTCTCAGGGACAGGGATCATCCTCCCAGAGTCATCCAGTGCAAGCTCCTCAGGATCAGGGTGCAGTTCTGGCAGCTCTTGCTCGCCTTCAGACCAGTGTAGACACGTTGCGTGCAGAGAACATTCAGAGGCATGAAGAGACTAGGACTATGATTGAGGATCTGAACGTGAGAGTGACTTGCATGGATGAGAGACTCACTGAGTATCAGCAGCAGCGCTTGCCAGTTGCCTATCAGAGGTTCGGTCGTGGTCAGCGCTCTCCATCCTTCACTTAGCAGGGAGATCATCCATCGTCTTCATCAGGCGCTCCTCCCTCCTAGATGATTAGTTTTCATATTTAGGTCGATAGACTTTGTTTTGTATGGATAAGCTTATGTATTACTCTTGTGTTATCTTATGTAAGCTTATAAACCTTGGATGTTTTATTGCTTTAAGTCTCTTTTGGATGATGAAATGTTTAATGCATTGCTATGTGTTATGCAATCTTTTGTTTATCATCCAAGACTTGTGCTTGTTGAATGGTTGAATGTTTATGTTATGGATTATGCTTCATTAAATATCCTTGTCCATAATGTGTTTGTAAGTGTATCCTGTTGATGTTGCATGATATTCATATATTGATTATCTATTGTCATGCTTCTTGGATCAATTATTTAGAGGAAACTCCGCCAAAATTTCCTAAAAATCCTCTTATATGCAATGGGTGTCGTCTTATCCTTGTGCATATATTTAGGGGGAGTTTCTTCTCATTTGGTTCTTATTTGAATGTGTTTCAAATCAATTCTCTCCTCTTCTAATCTCCTAGTTGGCCTGTATTCAACTTGCTTTACTCTCTAAGGCCATCAAAGAAGAGTTTGTGCCATTAGTTCTTGATCAAAAATGATTTATAATCAAGACTGTTCTTTGGTCACCAGAGGTCTGATCGGCCAACCTAGCGGTCTGACCGGCCATTATGGCGGTCCAACCGGCCAGGGCAACGGTCTGATCGCCTGTGACAAAGAATTGGCACAAAGAAAATGGTATTTTGTCCAAAATAAAATGAGTTCTTTTGCCAAGCTCTTTCTTCTGCTCTTTTTGTTTATTGGCTTGAATTTGTTTTGGCTTTTTGGTGCTTAATGCCAAAGGGGGAGAATGTTTATATAATCAATATATTTGGATTCTCTCTTGTGCTTTCACCTTTAAGGCATATATTGCCAAAGGGAGAGATTTGGACTCTCTCGAGTTATGTTGTTATCACCTTTTCATGCATAATGCCTAAAGAAGATAATTCAAATTACTTAGTATCATGCATGATTGTAGTTCAATAGTTTAAATTCCTATCTTATGTTGATTATTATCCACATATTGTTATTGATAAAGGATTTGTCATCAATCACCAAAAAGGAAGAGATTGAAGAATCTAGTCCGCCATTATATGTTAATGGAGTGTTTTGGTGATTAATGACAAATGCAATTGTGAGACAAACATGTTTATTGATATACTTATTGTTTAGTCTCAATTGGATATAAATGTGATAATCATGAAGGCATGTATGTAATTAATGACAAATCAAATTCATTGGATAAACAAAAGAAAAATCCAAAAAGGTATGCATTTATAATGACAAATCTATTTGTGAGACTAACTCTCTTATTGTTATATCTCATGATTAGTCTCGTTTGGATATAAAGAACAAAAGAGGTATGCATTCTACTTTGTATTCTTATACCCTGTTGCATTCCTCGGATCCAAAATATAGGTTGAACTTCACCAAAAGAATTAACCTAAATATGTGCATATGTTCTTACTACATATTCATGTATGCACACATATAGGGGGAGTTCATTCTATATTTTGAGGTTTCATTAGTATTGATCCATATTCATGTTTCCACATATTTGGGATCTTTACTTTGAAACATATCCTATGAATATATTTAACTTGCATAGTTAATATATTCATATGAGTATATAAGACTTGTGTAGTCTAAGTATACTTATATGTGAGTATAACATAACTTGTGTAGTTCATGTGTACTCACATATCCTTGAATATATTTAACTTGTGTAGTTAATATGTTCATGTGTGCATATGAGACTTGTGTACTCATATATCCTTTGAGTATATATAACTTGTGTAGTTATATATAATCATATGAGTATATACAACTTTTGTAGTGGTTATATACTCATACCATTCTATATTCAATTAATTGTAATTAAGTGATTATCATCAATTACCAAAGAGGGAAAGATTGTGGTATCTTGTCCCACCATTATGAGTTAATGGTATGGCGTGGTAATTAATGATAATCATATTATAGAACTAACACTTTCCATGAGTTGGATGAATAGGTTGAGTTCTATAGTTGGAGACTTTAGAAGATCATCATGTGTTGATGATATTGAAGTCAAGAGCTTGGAGTAAAGGATGCATCATATGTTGATGTGTATCAAGTTCAAGAAGAGGAGATGATCATGAGTTGATCATCAAGTCAAATGAAGACACATCATGTGTTGATGGAAGTCAAGTGAAGGATGCATCATGAGTTGATGCATATCAAATCATGACCCGGACTTGAAGTAAAGATGTGCGTCGTCAAGCTTCAAGTGGTTGCGCAAGGCAAAGGTATGACTAGCTAGGGCTAAAGATTTGTTCCTAGTCTTTTACCAGTCTCGGTGTTTGTTTGGGAGACCGGATTGCTAGTATAGGTCGCCGTACTATTAAGAGGGGTCTTTTACTAGTAGCTTGAGTTAGTCATGTGTTGATAGCTCATTGTGTTTGCTCTAGCTCATCTCAACATGTTGCCAATATTTGCGAATGTGTTTTGCAAATAGTTGTGGCTCATGGATAACCCTTGTAGCAAGTGACTTAAGTTTGCAAATGGTGTAAGTCCATGTACCTTATTCCTTGTAGTGTGATTCTATAAGTTGGCAAATGTGTTTTGCAACTTGTTGAGAATCTCACTTGAATCCTTGTGTGCATCGCGCATCAATTTGGCAAATGTGTTTTGCAAATTGAGTTGAAGCGGAATGCAATTTGAGGCATTGATTCTAAAAGTTGGCAAATGTGTTTTGCAACTTGTTGAGAGTCTTGTCTTTAACCTTGTATGCATCTTGCATCAAATTAGCAAAATATGTTTTTGCAATTTGAATTGATGAAAAATCAAAATGCACTTGTTTGTTTGTTGGCGGTCCGATTGCCAAGAATCGCATTTGATCGACCGCCACTATCACAAAAAGGTCATGCGGTTGAACCGCACTTATTTTCGGTTCAACCGACGTGCGGTTGTTCCGATTTTTGTGTGGTGGTTTATGTTTTCCAGAAGAGATGTTTTCTGGTCCTTAGCCACTTCTGTGAAGTTTTCTGGAGCGGTAAGACCGGCGTCTATTGGGCGGTCTGACAGGTGTGCGGTCTGACCGGCCATTAGTTGGTGGTCAGACCGGCCGTAAGCTCAACGGCTAGTTTTATAGCCGTTGGAGCTAAGGGCGGTCAGACCGGCCATTACATGGCAGTCAGACCGATTTCGTCCAGATTCTCTGGAATCTTTCCCCAACAGCTAGTTTTTGTGTGTGGGCTATATATAGCCACCTTGGCCAGTTGGGAGAGGTTGCTTGTTGTCTGCTGGTGCCCCTAGACATTCCATTGAGTAAAGAGCAAGCCTCTCATTCTCTTTTGTGCATGTGTTGCACTTAGTGAGGTTAGAGAGCAAACCCTAAGTGCATGTGTTACCTTAGGTAGCGGATTTCGTATCCATTTGAGCTTAGACACTTGATTGGTTCCAGTGAGCGTTGGAGACTTGTTACTCTTGGTGTTTGCCGACACCTAGATGGCGTTGTGGCATCGTTGCACCGGTGAGCTTCTCAAAGAAGATTGTGAGAAGACCCGGGCGGTTTGTGAGTGGTGTGGTGCTCACCATCTCGGGAGTGGAGGAAAGAGCAACCCTAGTGGAGCGAGGTGTTAGTTCGGTTTGGAACCGGTCCAAGTGGTTGGACTTACCTCGGAGGCGGGTGCTCAATTCGTGGAGCCGGTCCAATCAGTTTGGGCTTGCCTCAACGTGGATTAGGGGAGACCGGCAAGTCTCTGATCACCATGGTAAAACATCGTTGTGTCATTTGTGGTTTAATTACTTGTGCAATTTACATTACTTGTATTTAAATTGCTTAATTGTATGTGTATGATTGCTATCATTTATATAGTCTCATATTGTTGGTGCACTTAGTTGAACCTAGTTGATTTAGGTTTTAATTGTGTCCGCATTAGAAATCGGTTTTAGCCAAAGAATTTTTTAAAACGCCTATTCACCCCCCTCTAGTCGGCCTCCTCGATCTTACAGCGTCGCAGTTACGATCCACCTCCGGCCATGCTCCGCCTACCTAGGGGACCAATGAGCTATGGGGTTCTCATTTCTGGCCTTAGTCCACACTATCGAGGTCCATAGCGTCGGCGAGACGCCAAGCAAAGTCGGGGCCATGCACACTCTATTGTCCGAACTCAGACAATCACTGTAGCTTGATCATTAGGGAAAATCTTTGCTGTTTAAGGTTAATTAATGATTACTGTCGACAAAGTAATCATTAGCTGTTGATTTAATGATGTTCGTTTCATTGACGCGCGAGCCCCGTGAACATAAATCGAGGAGGTTTAAAACCGGGTTTTTGCGTAGAGTCAATGACATGTGGGCTAGGTGCAGTAAGTACACAGTGATTTCTAGCCTGTGGACCAGGCACTGTGCTGTGGACCTTCAGTCCGTACACTATGCCATGGATCGAGCCTGTGACATGTGGACCCCACATGTAAGTAAGGATTTCTCCGGGTTTTAAATGAAACAGAAAAACACTGTGCAATGGACCCCACATGTCAGTGACTGAGGCTAGTTCCAGCTGTGTATAAAAAGTAATTAATACATTTAGAATTCCCGAAATGATTTACTTTTGCACTGAAAATGGTTTAAACTTCAAAAATTCGTAGGTATTTCATTTTATCTCCAAATTAAGTGAAATAAATTTCGTTGGTTTCTATTTTTATTGTACTTTAACTTGGAATATGATTGAAGCCTGTTACTATCATAGAAAATTTTGATGTTTGAATTATTTTTGCACTAATGACTTTACCTTTGAAAAATTCATAAAAAATACAAATGAACTCCAATTGAACTAAAATTTTCACCTAAATTCATAAAAAATCATAATATCTCTACTGTGAAATTCTCATGCATTTTTTAGCATTTTTTATTTTCTCAGTTTTCTCGGTGTTTATTCGTTAACGTGTTTTCTTAGATCCAAAATTGCTCGACGTGAGTGAATACGCACCTGAGGTTGAACAAGTGGACTGTCAACAAGGCAAGCATCATTTTGTATTTATTCTTTCATACATGTTGATCCCAAAATTTTCTACTTTAGTTACATTGAAATGCAATTATACTTGCTTGCGTGCTATTTTTGAAGTATGGATATTTTGTGAGTCTAGTTAGCTACGTCCTAACTCTTGCAAGTTGTCCTTGATATTTCCATACAACTATGCTTAAGTTAGTTGCCATGTGATATTACTTATCCTTTATACGAATGCTTGGCCATGCAAGTTGGTAGCTATGTTAGTTCGGTTGACGTGGTTATCTCGTCAATCGTGGGAGACACCGAACAATTGTTTGACTTTTATGTTTTTGTCCTGATCATTGCATCTTGTTTTGAGTCTAAAGTTTGTTCATTTAAAACTAATTTTGGTCCGGACAAGTGGCTAGTAGTGTGGGTGCCATCGTGCACGAGAATCGGGTACCATGTAAAGACTTGTCTGTATCGCTAAGGACCGAACTTTGGACTGTCACTCCAAGTACCACTCGTACTTCCATACGCGGGGTATGAGAACCACTTGGTTAAGTAAGGGGAGGGTTTTATTGGGTTGAAACATAGGTGGTGTGAGGACATCATGTGTGTGATCATGTGTTCGTAGGGATCTGATGCAATTTATAATGTGCAAGGGAGCACTATTTTTTTATTTCTGTTCATTGTATCGGCATTTCCAACACAACTTGTGTGCCTACTTAGCAAGTTCTATATATAGCTTGTACTGAGTTTGGGGTTCATCTCACAAGGGTGATTCAAGTCAATAAGATCATCTTGCTAAAAAATACCGAGTCGCAATCTCCCCGGCCGGCATACCTTAGGAAGTGTGCCATTATCCGAAGGCTTACAGGCTGATCGAGTCATATGGGTAAAGTTGTACTCACCTACAGGGTGTTTGATCTATCACTACTACAAAACAGGCTATAGTAGATGCCCCATCACAGACGGTTCCTTTGGAAAGGAACCGCTCGTGTTGGTATTGCCGACTTCGCGGTGGCGCAGAAGCCTATCATGCACGGTTTTTTAGAACCGCTCAGTGATAGTCATCTATCACTGACGGTTTGTGAATAGAACCGTCAGGATATTACACGACGGTTCTATTCACAAACCGCTCGTGATAATCTCAATCACGACGGTTCTAGTAGAGAACCGTCGTATATCGCTGCACGGTTCTCAATAAGGACCGTTTATGATTAGAGGATTATCACAGACGGTTTTATTAAGAACCATCTGTGATATCCTCGCCGGGTATAAATTGAGCGACACATCCTCTCGCCACACCGCCGCCAGTTCCATCGCCGACCGCCGCCGTGGCCTCGCCATCGCCTCGCCATGCAGCGTTTGGATAATCAACCGCCCCCGCCTTGGGCTCCACTTAGATCTGCTAGCTAGCTTCCTCCCCAAAGCGTGCCACTTCCTGCCCTAGCTCCTCCAACTGCGGCTCCTCCCTAATTAAACAGATGAAGTAATATCGATTATCCTTTATCCACTCTATTGATTAGTGAATTTCCTTATTTTGCTACTCGTACATAGACCCTAATGTTTTGTTTTCTTTGTTGTATTCCTTAATCTAAGCATAGGGTTTAAGTTTCAATTAGTACTACTTGATGGGAAAAGGCAAAACGCACATCTAGCTCTCAATTTGATGGACCCTAATTCCGTAAAATGAAAAGCAAAACATGTAGCCTTTAATTAATCTGTGTAATTCCTTTGTGCAACGATGAGACAAAACGAGTAAGTACGTGCAAAGAAGTGAAAGTCTTAATCGTAACTAATTTCATGAGTAGTTTTCAGAACAGATTAAAAAGAAGAATTTATGACACACCAAGATAAGTCACATGTGCAATGATCTATTTTATATTTCCTCCATTTATATCCATGAAGAAACGTCATCACAAAGGGTTTATTGTTTCAATTATATCAAAACAGATATACAAGCGTTAATCGCTGGACCAACTTGCTAGTTATTAGGATCTTCCCCTTGTCTTTTGTCTCGTATCTAATCAATAATTATCCGTTGCGCCAGCTTAAAGAGGAGAAGGTTGGACCCTTGCCCCTAGCGCCTCCAACACCCGCCGCCTCCTCCCCCATTGCGCCACCTTAGAGAGGAGAAGGAAAGGAGAGGAATCGTATTTTCTTCGTGAGCTCCGAGGCTAACGATCTATAACCCTTTATGTTTGCTATAAATTAATCGCTAATCAATTTTGACACTAATTTGTTACATGCATAGTGTAGATGGATCAAAACTGGATGTACAGTATGAACCGTGTGAGTCAAGAGTACATTAATGACGTGGTTGCTTTTAGAAGAGCCACCGCGGTGATATGTTGAAGACGGGATAAATTTTATGTACTTGTCCATGCATTGATTATGTAATCAAGATGTTTAACAACGCGCACAAATAGAAGCGCACTTGATTCAAGGGTTTCAAAAAGGGTATACATGTTGGACCACCACGGTGAAGAGCAGATTATTACACATGAAGTTAGTAATGACGGCATCGCCGAGGAAGTCAACGATATGCCGGATGTGGATCAGATCGCTTTTGATGAGGATAGGTCACACGATGACAATCTGGATCGAGATACTACGCGATGCGTAAGAGAACTACAAAGGAGAGAGAGTTTTGTAAATTCGAGGGCTTAAGGGAGGACTCGGTGAGACCTTTGTTCCCTGGTTGCAAGCCGGAATATATAAGGTTGTCAACCGTGCTTGAACTGCTGAAATTGAAGGCAAGCAATGGTTTGTCCGATAAGAGTTTCACGGTGTTGTTAGGTCTCCTAGCGGACATCCTTCCAGAGGGAAACGTGTTGCCTAGCACCACCTATCAAGCAAAGAAGGTTATTTGTCCATTGGGAATGGAAGTAGAAAGAATACATGCATGTCCGAACGATTGTATCCTCTATCGTAAAGAGTATGCAGACATGCATGTATGTCCCATGTGCAAAGCATCCTAATACAAGCGTCAGAATACTGCTAAGGTGAAACAAGGACCTCCTGCTAAGATGTTGTGGTATCTGCCTGTGATCCCACGTTTAAAACATTTATTTGCGAACCCAAAGGAGGCAAGATTGCTGCGTTGGCACTCAGAGGAGCGTAAGAGAGATGGAAAGCTAAGACACCCTGCTGATTCTGCCCAGTGGAGAAACTTCAATCGGAGCTTCCAAGAGTTCGGTAAGGAACCGAGGAACATAAGGTTAGGGTTGAGTACAGATGGAATGAATCCTTTCGGTAACATGAGTAGCTGACATAGCACCTGGCCCGTGAATCTATGTATGTACAACCTTCCTCCTTGGCTGTGTATGAAGCGGAAGTACATTTTGATGTCACTACTTATCCAAGGGCCGAAGCAACCTGGGAATGATATTGATGTGTACCTAGCACCATTGCTGGAAGATCTTGTGACACTGTGGAACGAAGGGGTACAGGTATAGGATGCGTACAAACGAGAGAACTTCACTTTACGCGCCATGTTGTTCTGCACCATCAATGATTTTCCTGCCCTTGGTAACCTGTCGGGCTTCAGCACAAAAGGAGCCAAAGCCTATCCGCACCGCTTAGATGCTCTGAGAGTGTATGGTGAACAACTCGCAAGAAAAGCGTGTATATAAGTCACCGTAGGTTCCTTCCCAGAGTCACCCATACCGCAAGATGAAAAAACAATTCGACAGAAATAAGGAGAACGATTCAACTCCAAGGGCTTTTAGAGGGAAAGAGGTCTATGATATGGTTAAGGATATCGATGTTGTGCTTGGGAAGGGGCGAAATTAAGAACCCATAAGAAGAACATCCGAAGAAGCGGTCAATTTTTGGGACTTGCCTTATTGGGAGCACTTAGAAGTTCGCCATCGCATCGACGCCATGCACGAGAGAAGAATGTATGTGATAGCTTGATTGGTCTCTTGTTGAACATTAGTGGCAAAACAAAGGATGGTGTTAACGCATGGCGTGACTTAGTTGATATGAACATAAGGACCGAGTTAGCACCGAAGAGACCGATCTGGAGATTTAACGTATCTTCCCCAAATTTTGCTACACTCTATCCAAGGCCGAGAGAAATGAATCGTGCGAGCTTGCATGGAGTGAAAGTCCCATCTAGTTACTCCGCTAACATTAAGAACCTTGTTTCTATGCAAGATTTGAAATTAATTGGTATGAAGTCTCATGATTGTCATGTCTTGATGACACAAATGCTTCCTGTTGTAATTAGAAGTATCTTGCCAACAAGGTCCGAATGGCAATCTTGAGGTCAGTTATTTTTTCAACTCAATTGCTCGAAGATCATTGATCCCCAAGGACTAGATGCTCGCAGCCGAGGTGGTGACCACTAGTCTATGTCATCTTGAGATGTATTTCCTCCGTCATTTTTCGATATCATGGTCCATCTCATTGTTCACCTTGTGAGAGAGATAAAGATATGCGCCCTGTGTTCTTCGCCATATGTACCCGCTCGAGAGGTACATGGGAATTCTCAAGTCCCACGTATGGAATCGATCTCGACCGAGGGCAAGATCATCGAAGGTTATGCAACCGAAGAGGTCATTGAGTTCTGCGTCGACTACATGGCTCGTGGAACCGATAGGTGTGCCTCTATCTCGCCATGAGGGGAGACCGGATGGTATCGGACCATCGGAAGGAAATCAATAACTCCCGATCCGATACGTGCGCTCAAGCCCATTTCATGGTCTTGCAACACATGACCCAAGTGTCCCGTACATCGACGAGCACAAAGACATGGTGCGCCAATGTAATCCGATCCGTTGGAGGTTTGGATCACGAGAGCACAACCGCTCGGTTCAACGAATGGTTAAAGGTGCGAATCATCGGGAGGTCATCAAGTGATGATACGCCGCTATGGTTGGCACGAGGGCCACAATTTACAATTGTCGCATGGCAAGGATATGACATAAATGGGTACACATTTTATACGGCGGCAGCTCAGGATAGGAAGAGCACAGTCCATAATAGCGGTGTCCGCATAGATGCATTCAGTACCAATGGGATGAGGAGCTCCTACTATGGGCAAATAGAGGAGATATGGGAGCTCGACTACATGCTTTTCAAGATCCCCTATTTGGTGTCAAGGGTCCATCTCCCACAGTGAAGGTCGATAAGCACGGT
Organism: Phyllostachys edulis; assembly: GCA_036346405.1. Taxonomy (NCBI): domain Eukaryota; kingdom Viridiplantae; phylum Streptophyta; class Magnoliopsida; order Poales; family Poaceae; genus Phyllostachys; species Phyllostachys edulis. Next base: position 74,612,327 of record CM070551.1, on the reverse strand, counting down.
GTCACTACCGTGGACCTCGAACGTGTCGGATACAAAGACGAACCATTCGTCTTCAAGTTAACCAAGTTGTTCAAGTCTTCTATGTAACCGACCCGGCAAATAAGAAGCGTCACGTAGTTCTTCATGGAAAAAGGAGGATTGTCGGAGTTGAGAATGTAGTGGACGAGGAAGAATACAATCAATTTGACGAGTTGCCTCCTTTCGAAACGGCATTAGGCTCGAGGAAGAACCCAAGAGGAAGCTAGCTATATGCGCTCGATCATCACGAAGGCCTATATCTTAATTAAGAATTTACTCCAATGTAATTAATTTATTCCATAACATCATGTGTTATGGACTTGTAATCTCTCATATATTTTGATGTCAACGTGAAATTGTCATGTGTTGATGTGTTATGGACTTGTCGATTTGATATTGATGTCAATGTGGGCGACATTGTAATGTGGAGTATCAAAATTGGTTTCACTTGATTTGGAGTTGAGTTGAATTAGATATGAAATTTTGAAGTCAAATGTGTTATGAACTTGTTATGGACTTGTCATATTTGATATTGATGTCAATGTGGACGACATTGTAATGTGGAGTATCAAAATTGGTTTCACTTGATTTGGAGTTGAGTTGAATTAGATATGAAATTTTGAAGTCAAATGTGTTATGAACTTGTCATCATACTTGTCACCAGGTTAGAATTCATATGGACTTGTCATAATTGTCATCATACTTGTCTCACCAGGTTCACTATGTTTTGTCAGGTTATTTATGTCTCACCAGGTTCACTATGTTTTGTCAAGATATCATAAATTGTCATCAGGTTTTCGTAGGCTATCACAGACGGTTTTATAATACAACCGTGCAGGATATTATATCACGACGGTTTGTAATAAGAACCGCTCAGGATAATATCCTGACGGTTCTAGAATAGAACCGTCTATGATATAAAATATCACGAGCGGTTATCATTACAAACCGTCTGTGATATACTTTTTATAAGGCGGAAATGCTAGGGTTTTCTCTCACTTCTCACTTCCTCTCCCACGCCCTTACGCCTCGCGCTCGTTCGCCTCCTCTAGGGTTTAGGGCTCGCCACCACCGACCACGACCTCGGCGCCCGCCCGACATTGGAGCCCCGACCTCTGCGCCGCCACCCCGACCTCGGCGCCGACCTCGGTGCCACCCCGACCTCGGCGTCCCCATTCACCTCCCGTCAGTAAGCCCGGCGTCGCCGCCGACCTCGGCCTCGGCCGTCCTCCTCCCGTGTCGGCCTCCTCCCTCTGACCGGCCTTCTCCCCGCCGTCCTCCTCCCGTGTCGACCTCCTCCCCCACCTCCCTCCTCCCAGATCGGCCTCCTCCCCGTGACTGGCCTCCTCCTTGCACCGTGAGTTCTTGTGCGGCATCCTCTCTGTGTGAGTATTGCTCCTCTGTGGCGTTCGGTTGATCTTTGCATATATATATATATATATATATATATATATATATATATATATATATATATATATGCATAGTTGCAAATTGATCAAGGGCTTTGTTGACATGCTCGTGATGAACTCGCATCTTATAATGAGATTGAATGTGATAGTTAGTTCATACTTGAGCACTATTGTATTACTTACTCTTGTCAATATGTAATTTGTTAATTGGTTACTTTGCTTGAGCTCATAGTTACATTGCAAATTGATCGGTGGGCTTTGTTGACATGCTCGTGATGAACTGTCTTATACCGAGATTGAATGTGATAGTTAGTTCATACTTGAGCTCTATTGTATTACTTACTACCGTCAATATGTTGTATCGTTAATTGGTTACTTTCGGTTGAGCTCATAGTTCTATTGCAAATTGATCGGTTGTATTGACTAGTTTGTGATTCTTCTAGTAGTCTCAGATGAGCTCATTCAACTTTTCATTTGCCATCTTGATCTCTCGTAGTCAACCTCTGCTTGATTGAAGTTTAATCTGTTTTTAGCTTAATGATTGAGATCATTTGACGCTTAAGAAAAGTATTGTTTAGAGCTCATAGTTTGAATTTATATTATCATATTCATTTAATGAAGAGTATAGACAATAGGATTGAGATGGCAAAGACTTGTTCTTTAGCTACTCTCCTTCTGAGAGCACATAATATCATCAATTAATATGTTGGAATAGTGTCTGCATTTTTTACAACAATCCAAAAAGAAAGTTTTACTTGATTCTATTTTGTTTCTATGTTGGGATTAAACCTTTGCTTAGCATTTCCTTCGTCGATCATTTTACTTGATTCTAGTTCTATGTCTTCATTAAAGGCTAGTCTTCTGTACATGAAGCATTAAACCTTTGCTTAGCATTTTCTTCATCGATCCTGACACACTTGAGTGTACCTTTGCTTCATGCTAATCCTCCACGGCATGAAGCAAATGGTACACTCCAGTGTGTCGGGCTCGATGAAGTAGGCTTGGGCAAAGATAGGCTCGGGCAAAAGATTTATATCACTAGTTTCTATCTATACAAAGATCACAAGAGAAGTGGTGGATTAAGGAGTGTTAGGAGTGTTAGAATAAAAGCTCGTGGATTAAGGAATGTTAGGAATGTTAGTAGTCCAGTATGAGCTCATTCAACTTTTCATTTGCCATCTTGATCTCTATAGTCAACCTCTGTATTTCTTCCCGAGATTAATTGTTTCATATTTATGCCGGAATGTTAGTAGTCTCAGATGAGCTCATTCAACTTTTCATTTGCCATCTTGATCTCTATAGTCAACCTCTGTACTTCTTCCCGAGAGCAAGTAAGCGAGATGGCAGAGGCACCGTCTTCGCCGCCGTCACCGACACCGCAGATGGAAGAGGCGCCGACGAGGCCGCCAACACCGACCCCGCAGATGGAAGAGGCGCCGACGAGGCCGCCACCACCGTCGGCGATAATGACACGAAGCGAGATGGCGAGAGGACAATCGAAAATACCTACGGGCCGATTGGTCATCACGGGTCGGTGACTTTGGGGTCCCTCTGAGTCCTAAGAGATCGCCAAGAGATTCCGGACCATCTGCGGGATACTTGCAAGGAACGGGTCCTCATCACCACACCAAGGTGGAAGGACTGACGAAAAAGCGAAGGCGCTACTGTGGGATGTAACTTTCGGAGAAGTTCACTATTCCGTATACATGTGGCACGCGTGCAGCGGACGGCGATGCTCACGATGGGTAAATCGTGAAGGACCTTCAAGAGCATTCTTGTCACGGCACGTGAACACGAGTCGACGCCTTCGCAAAGATATAGATTCTTGACGCGAAGCATGGGACACCTTTGTGGCTATGAAAACGACGGCGAATTTAAGGAGCAAAGTGCGCGCACAAAGCTCTCCAGACACGAAACACTCACCCGACAGACTTCGGCACCGCCGGGTACGCGGGTAAATACGAGGAATGGGCGGCGAGAAGGAGAACCCGCTTCGATGTCACGCACCCGCGTTCCCTAAGCCGGTTAAAAGCGAGGCACAAGTCTCGTCTTGGGCAACATCTCCTTCACAAACCCGTAGACCGTGAAGTGTCCCAACGTGTGGTAAATATGTCGAACTACTAAGTTGTTAATAAGTCCATAACTTCATAGTGCCTATAATAACGTGATGACCTCTTGCGGCGTGACTTGATCGCCTAAGCTTCCCAAGGCTCCTTCCATGCGCATAGGAGAAGGATATACTATCTACGGCCTTGGGAAACAAGGAGCACCCGGTCGAACGCGAGGCCTTGGGGTTAACGTGCCTTGGAGTCATGGATTCGTGGACGACTCGCACGATAGGACTAGGAAGAGATCCAAGGTCGAGCACGACAACCGGTTAGTACAGATGATTGCTAACCAACTTCAAGTACAGATGGCGAGATTGCAGAGTCAAATGGATATACTCATGAGCCACGATCGCAAGCCGCCCGCTAATTCGGGAGGCGGTCCTCCTCGGCGTCGGAGTAGCGTCGCGTCGCGATAATTGTGAACATGATGACGTCCGATTACCGATAGACGACATCAAGGTAACGTACATCTATGGAATGCACCAAAGATAGACCTATAGGACGCCTTAGCTAATTGCGTGATCGTTTTGTAGGAGCCGACGCCAGAAGCTCCAAGTGAGGATGGATGGGTCCTTTGTATTGAGGTCACGAGGGATGGTGTATCCATATGAGGAAGGGCGGTCAAAGACGGTGCCCAACCGGGCGCAGTTACGCCAGGTCCGTGGATATGGTACATGTCAATTTCGAGCCGCCCCATCAAGATTTGCCCGAACGAAGAGATCACAACACTAGGGATGTCGTCCTCTCTTTTATCCGATGGCCCAAGAAGGACATCGCCGACCCAACCCAGGTTGCCGCGATCCGACACGACCATTCCTCTCCAACGGACCTCGATGACTCCACCTCATGTTTCGCCTCGGAAGGCCACCTCTTCGATTCCGTGGAAAAGACGCCGAAGGAACAGCAAAAGCGTGCCGACGATGTCGGTTCGAAGTCGTCTCACAAAAAACGATGCCAATCGCTAAGGCCAAATCGAAATCAACGAACGTTAAAGGCGCCCCCAAGTCCGAGAAGTCCGCGATACCTGAGAAGTCCACGATACCCGGAACTACATCATCGGAAAACCGTTGTGCTCGACGCATATTAATGCACACCGATATGCTTGTCGCTTTGCATGCCCGGTACTTGGACAAGACCCAAAAGAAGGTGCGATCATCGAATCACCGCGAATCGAGGACAAGCATTTCTTCAACGGACGAGGTACTTCGTCGTGTGCTTCAACGACCTATATGTCCTATTCAACCTCGTTGGCCTCGACGTCTCGCTTCTCGATGTTGGACAATCGTAAGTCGCGCATAATCAAGTTCTACATTCATGTAATACCGATAAATATCACAACTCATTGCTTATGTATAGATACATCTTTGAAAAATATCCGGAATGGAAAGAACCGTGGGTTTCCTCGACCCACACGTGGTATCGTTGCAAACCATCCAAGAAGACTAGCCCTTCGTCGAGAAATACATAACGAGGTCATTGCTTTGTCGATTTAACATGAAGTACATAGTGGTGCCCTACAACCGTGGGTAAGTGTCACTACTTGCTATGCAAATTTCATTTGTACTTTATACGCAACCACGAACTTAGGTTTAATGACTATAGCGACATACATGAGTAGGTACCATCGGATCCTTTTAGTTATTATACCCAAGAGGAACCATGTGATATACCTTGATTCCCTAAACCGCAACAAGCACGACTTGACATTCTAAGAGGAATACTGAGAGGTATGCTCATTTCCTCCTTACATAACTCTATTGTAGTCTTCATTCGTTTGAAATGGTCGAGGATAACTTTTTGAATCATGTAGGTCGCTCATCAATTATGTTGCCAACAAAGGAATATACGATGGAAAGAGCGCCTAACTAACACACAGTGATGGATTTTCCGTGCACGCGCTACAACACAATAATCCTATATCATACTTCATAATAACGCGTCACGAATTTAACCGACTATACCTATATATGTAATTCTATTTTTGCAAAGGCCGACAAAAAAAGATGATGAGTTAATATGCAGCTAATCCTTAGAGCTAGGAAGAAGGATCCTGAGGTTTGTCAATCTCGAAATAATTATTTCCTAATTATAAATTTAAATATATATATATAGCTTACACTTTACTCTTAATTGGTAGTGACAGGTCTTGGATTTACAATGTGATTCACTCATTGCGGAAGAGATCAAGGACATTCGAAGGAAGCTCTGCACCTTTATCAACATAGAAATCATTAACGACAATGGAGAGTTTCACTCCGTCGCCAACCGAGAGCATCACCCCGCCGACACCTCTCAACGTAAACAATTGTAATCCAGTTGTAACTATAGCGACAATACTTGAACAAATGTGATCTTTTGTAATTTATTTTGAGTAATGATCACTTTGAGTTGTCAACAATTGATTATCTCTAATGAATCTGTTTTGTGCATGCTTGAATCTGCTTTTGTGCATGCTTGTTTTCAGAGGGCATGGCTAGCAATTCCCGAGGCTAGCCAGAAAACAAAGAAAATTGTGGTCGGTATGAGCTATCACAGACGGTTTTTGTTAAAACCGCTCATGAAGGCAAGTATCCTGAGCGGTTTCCCTTAAAACCTATCGGATACGAGAATATCACTGACGGTTATCAAAACAAACCGCTCAGGATCCGAGCATATCACAGACGGTTCTAAAGAAAAGCCGTTTGTGATATTCACAAATCACAGACGGTTTTTATTTAGAACCGTCTGTGATATTCTTGGATCACAGATGGTTTTTAGTCCAAACTATCTGTGATACTAGCCTTCACAGACGATTTTTTAATAAAACCGTCTGTGATATTTCGTATCACAGACGGTTTTTTACCGTCTGTGATAATATCCTGTTATCACAGACCAACAAACATAGACGGTTTGAAAACCGTCTGTGATGACGGTTCCGAACCGTCTGTGATGTGGCTTCCTGTAGTAGTGTATTCAAATAGCCATGTCCACGGTTACGGACAACACTTGGTTTGAATGACATCATTGCTAGACTCTGAATTAAAACTTGACATGGGTCAACACTTGGTATCGGCATGACCAGTTTGTCATGTGTTTATTTTATATTGATTGATCTATGTATATATCTTTGTCACTTAAACTTCTTTTGATAAAATTGTGTTTGTTAAATGACATTTACAAATTAGTATGTGTAGGGCTAAAAATTATTGCGTTTTATGCAAAACTAAACCATTAAAGCCTCTCTTTTGATCAGACTCTATCATGTATAAATTTTCCTTTGTGTAAGATTTGCAAGTACCTTTGTACTTAACTGGATTTTCTATTTTGTTCAGGTGAGGAAGATTATGCTCTCGATTCATTCATTAGCACCGATTTCAGCGACACTAACGAATGACGCTGTTTCTAACCCCACTCGGTTGCCTTTGGGGTTTGGGCACACCTTGCTGGAATTTTTGCTTCATGACACTTTTTTTCCGCTGTGTACTTCTTGTTAATATTTAAATTTGGCCAGTCGGCCACTTGTGTGAATTATGGACATAAGTCCTAGTTTTGGATGTCGCTTTGTAACATTAATGTATGCCTTGTGTATGACTATGTATAATGTTGATAAGGATATGTGCGTGTTAGCCACTGATCCATGGGAGCTAATATGGGACACATATCCAAAGTTCTGAAGTGTTCTTTAATTCATTTAAGTGTAGACATGAGCTGCCAAGGAATCAACTTATTGCATACGCCTTTGTGTAGTATGCGGGTTGATTACCATGTTGCTAGCCAAGTCCTCTACTTAAATTGGATTTTAGGTCTTGGAGACTCAGAGTTCATTTCGTATGACCTGGAGGATATTGGTCTTATAAAATTGACCTAGGGTCCCCACAACTAGACTTCGCCTCCCACTTGCAAAACAAAAGTTAGGGCTCCCCCGGAGCCCTATCTAAAAAAGTATGAGGGACGACCGGTGCTATCATGGTGCATAGGGCCCAACCATGGCGCACGATATCCAAAGAGACGCCATCGTACCTGCGAGGTCGACCCACACGTCGGGGGAAGAGCCTATTAAATGTATGCTTCGCTAGGACGAAGGGGACGGTGTGCCTGGACCCTTCGGGAAAAGGGTGCGGTTTCAGGCATGATGAAGCAGGACCTCGACCGCGAGAGGCTTATCGTAGGGGCGGCCCACTAGCCCCTATGACCCAGCAAAACACCACAAGCCCCCCCCAGAAGGTCGAAGGCCATAAAGTGCGCCCCCGAAGAGGTCCCGAAGGCCGCAAGAAGGGCCCTGAAGGACCGAAGGCCACAAGTGGGTCCCTGATGGGGGCCCGAAGGCTACAGGAGGGACCCTGGAGGGCCACAAGTGGGCCCCCAAAGAGTACCGGCCCGAAGGCCGTAGGAGAGGCCCCGAAGGGCCACAGGAGTGGGCTCGGAGGACCAAGGCCATAACAGGGTCCCCAAAGGACCATCGAAGGTGTCCCGCAGGGCCACCTCAAGGGCAACAAAGGGTGCTCGGAGCCCCCTCGGCCTGGAGCCACCCCACGAGGTGCAAAAGGAGGAAAAGATGGATGGACCTAGAGTACTGGCTAGGTAGACCAAGACCAAGTAGGTCCACCATGAGCCAAAGGCTACGTATAGAGTAGGGAAAAGACCCTGTAGCCCTATGAGCGTAGGGCCTTTTTATGGGTAGATTCGTAATCTTATGTACCCTGTTGGAAGGCTATAACTAACCACCTCCCCCTATGTAATAACTCAGACCCGATTTTTGGGACAATTAATACATTCACTCCTGACAACCGATCCCCCATTCGAGGATCCCTCGGTCCTTTGTGTAGATACTGAGGGTCCCATTTTTCTACTATCTAGTCTTTTCTTGCAGTGACAGAAGACGAACACACGAGAAAAATAGAACCCTAGAACGCGAATGCAAAAAACACAAGAAATTTTTTTGTGCTACTGGAACAATAGCAACTTTTCTAATTTTCTCTTGCTCTATTTCTCTTGTTCACAAAATCTGATCACATGGGTGCCCTTTTATTGAGTGCAAACGAACATTCGTATCGGAAAAGGGTTCTATGTATCCTAAAAGGATACCAAACAAACTCTAGTATCCATAATGAACACTTCCTAAATACTGTAGGACTATATAAACAAACTCTATATAAAATCTAGATATACCATATGCACAAAGACTACTAACAAAACTGTCACCTCATCCTATGCAACGACCAGGGCCGTTCCTAGCATTTCGGAGGCCCTGGGGCGAGACAAAATAGGAGGCCCTTTATTATAACATAAACAAATAATGCTACTTTTGTATCAACTGCAAAGCTATTCAATACATCAAAAAGATACAAACTACTCATAGAAAGCAATTTCTTCTAACATTTCTAGATGCAAAGTCATTGATAATAATATCCACGCCAATGTGATCTAACATATCCTTTTCAATGCATAAAGTGGCCAGACCATTCAACCTTTCTTGTGATATTGATGACCTCAAATAGTTTTTCAATAACTTCAACTTTGAAAAGCTTCTTTCAGTTGATGCTACAGTCACAGGTACTATAAATAAGATTCGATAAGCAATTGAAACATTTGGATAACAATCTATATCTCTAACAAACTAAAAAATCTCAATAGCAGACATAATCACATGGCAAAGTCATTTTCAACACTCTTAATTCAGAAAAAAGAGATGTATCAGGATACCTATCTCTACACTCTTAACCTCAATCTGGTTAGTAGTTATACAACCCTGCAAAGCAATAGAGTATATATAAGATATACAATTATACATATACGTATATGTAGTATGATGTATCAGGATCGGGGGCCCTTAGCTCTGATAGACCTTGGACGATCGCCTCTGCCGGCCCTCCATCAGGAACAGCCCTGGCAACGGCAGTTCGACCCGGCAACCAGACCTCGCTCTCGTAGTCCGGCAGCACCCGGATATCGACGATCGTCACGCCACGATTGCAGCCTTCCATCTCAAAACACATCTGCGATGATGTAAACAATTGGAGCGCGCATCCACCAGAACAAATCGGCTGTGGTGTCGAAGACCATTACCATGTTGCTGCCACTCTGGTGGTCTTCTGGGTACGGGTGCAGGCTTCCTGGTCCGCCCTGGTGTTGTGCGAGGTACCAGTGCAGGACTGTAGGCTACCATGGAGCAGGACAGGCGGGCGGCGGCGGCGTTCCGTCATCAGCTGTGTTGGTTTTTAACATAGGACCGCTGGACATGCCCAAGAGCAAACGCCAAACTCAGAGTTATCTTCTGTATGTTATCTCATCTCAACGGGTTACAATAGTTAAATACATGCAAATGGGTCAGCTAAGCCAGCCGATTCTCATGCCACGATCCTGAACTCACGGCTCCATGAGCCCAACTAACTCACCCACGTCTGCAACACAGCCAACTAACACAACGTGCACACATGTATTGACCCATTCTAGTGTGTTGACCCATGCAAATGCAATTTCACATGCCAAACTAAACATGTAACAAGATTAACTCTACACTAACATGTCAAGATTATTCTAATATTTCTCCGTTAATCTTGACATGCCGACTCACCGTTGCGGATAGCCTGCAACCTCTTACCATGACTCATCGTGCTATTGATGGTCTTCAACACTTATCTTCAAGAAGTTCCGCCTTCACACTCAGCACGGGTTAGCAACACAGCCAACTAACATAACACATGATCCTAAACTTACGGCTCCATGAGCCCAACAAACTCACGCACGCATGCAACACAGCGTACTAACATAACGTGCACACATGTATTGACCCATACTAGTGTACTGACCCATGCAAATGCAATTTCACGTGCCAAACTAAACATGTAACAAGATTAACTCTACGCTAACATGTCAAGATTATTCCAACGAGCTGTTCTTCCACGGGCGCCAAGCGCCAAGTGGGCACGACGACTCTCGGTGGTCGGTGCCCAATGTGAGGCGAACAGCAAAGATCACCGTCACTAACCTCCGTCTGAAGCGGCCAGACTCATTAGAGGTGATGCGGTGCCAGGAGAGGCAGATGGCGTGGCAGCGGAGGAAGGGTTTGGGTGGCAAGCCGACGAGGGCCTCCCAGACGACGATCTCCTCCGGGAGGCTGCCGCCGCCTCTTGTTCCTGCGGTCTCCGCCATGGTCGGCCGGGCCAACTAGGTTAACTAGCGTGAAGATAAAATCGACCGCAAACAGGAAAATCAAATCTGCGTTACATGGGCGCCTCGGCCAGCCCTTTAGTAGTGATACCAAACCGGTTTTTCCAAAAAAAAAAAGGTTTTCGAAAGAAACCAGGAAACCCACTCAACTCATAAAACAAGCCACGGTGAAACAAGGACTGCGACAGAAAAAGGAAAATAAATTCAGTCTGGTTTTTCTACAAGGGGGAATTGATATTTTGCCCTCCTCTTAGTTGAGTTTTCAGAAAATACCCTCCTTCCCGATGTAATATATTTTTTGCCCCCCTCTTAGTCATTTTCTTCGTTATTTGCCCTCTTTGCATTATTTTAATATTATTCAGCCATTTTCCCATTACCCGACACATGAAATGACCTTGTTACCCTCGGGTCGGAACAGGCCCGTACCCCTTCTTTCTTATCTCAAAGACACGGCGCCTGGAGGAGTAGGTCTGAGGCGCGGGGGGCTGAGACGCAAGCGCCATGGAGGGATTAGGGGGCGCGGCGCTGGGAGGAGGGCCGGCAGCCATGAGGGTCAAATCACCAAATCCCCTATTTGCTTCCTTCGGTTCACAGAGAGAGGGGGAGCAGAGGGGGTGCGAGCGGCTCGGAAGTGGTAGCGGCACCGGCGAGTGGTGGCGTGGGGAGGCCGGTGAGCTGGAAAAAGGGGATCCCAGGGGGTTGGGGTTCCCGTGGGCGAAGGCGGCGGCGCCGGCAAGGCTCGAGGCGGCGGCGGGTGCCACAGGCTGGAGGCGCGGGCAAGCCGGCGACGCTAGGAAGGAGATGGCGCACAGATGGGCGAGGGCGAGGGAAGCGGAGGTGGAGCAGGGTGGCTCGAGGCAGCTGGCGGTCCGCGGCGGTGGCCGGGGGCGGAGGAGGAAGGGCCACGGCGGCGGCGCTTCCTGGCAGCGGGGAGGACAAGGAGAGGTGGGGGATGGCATCTGTGACCCTTGGGGTGCCTCGTGACGGGGGTGGCCGGGGCAGCGGCTCACCAGAGCGACCGAATGGCAGCGAGGGGGCGCGGCCAGAGGACGGGAGTGCGGCTTCGGTTCCGGCTTGCTTGGTGAAGAAGAATGGTGGGGAGAGGAGGCAAGAGGAGGTGGCCAGGGAAGCTTCTTATAGCCCGGGAGGAGGGTGACAGCCGTTGGAGGGCGCAGGGATGGGTGCTTGGTCCCGAGGCGGCCAAGGCATGGGCGAACGCGTGCGCAGCCCTCCATGACGGCGGCGCCATGGAGGGCCGAGGGGAGGCGCAGGCCTAGGGGAGGAGCCGGGCGGTGCGCGAGGGATGGCGGGTCTGGGCAGCGCTAAGGGCAAAGCCGAGGCGCGATTCTGGCTGGAGGAAGAAAAATGGGAAGAGGAGAAGAACCACGAAGAGGATGGGGAAAACAATGAGGCAAGGGCAAAGTTGTATTTTCATATGGTAAAAACGGGGAAAACGGTTGGATAATATTAAAATAATGCAAAGAGGGCAAATAATGAAGAAAACAACTAAGAGGGGGGCAAAAAATGTATTACATCGGAAAGGAGGGTATTTTCTGAAAACTCAACTAAGAGGAGGGCAAAATATCAATTCCCCCTTTCTACAAACGGTTGGAGCTCCAAGCACCTATCACAACCATTCATCTGCCTCGAGATTCGTGTGCACTCCCCTCCCCCTCTCCCCTCTCTGTCTCTTCCTCCTCTCCTTCTCTGGCGGCCCTCTCTCTCCTCCAGCCAAAACAGCGCCGCCGTCGGTCAAGAGCACGCCGTCGTCGCCACCATAAACCTCGCACCCACCACCACCGCCGTAAACCTCGCCCGCCCGCCACTGGAAACCTCACCTCCCGTCGCTAGAAATATTGCCTGTCCGCCACCGGAAACCTCGCCCACCAACCACCGGAAACCTCACACACCCACCAGAAACCTTGCCCGTCATCATGCCAGAGACCGCACCGCGCCGAAGAAAGAGAAAGAGCAGTGCCAGAGGAAGAGGCGGGAGAGTGTTCATGAATCTTGAGGCATGGTGGTGGTTGTGATAGTGCATGTAGCTCCAACCAGTTGTAGCTTTGCATTTTTGAAATAAATTCCCCTATTTTTCTATCCAAATCTATTAACTAATTCAAAAATAAAGCAACCTAGATGTTAATTTGTATAAGGATTAAACCAACGAGCACATGTTGCCCAGCTTGATCTTCCTTCTCTTCCTGGCTCACTTTCTTCTGGCACAAACCGACCAATTCTGTCACCTTCTCTTCGGCTCACTTTCTACAGTAAATGCAGGATACTGTGTGAATACTGTTTCGCGTTACGTGAACAGTGTTCTGCTGTAGTACTGTAGCAAAGCAATGCAGCAACAGGTGAGAAATTGTAGTAGCCATTTTACAGTAGCAAAACATAGCGATTGATCTCGGTCTTCGCTCTTCGATCGGACGGTGAAGATCGTTCCTAATTCTCGAAGCAACCCTAGCTGATTTTTATCTTTTGTTTATTTTTTTCCATTTTATTTCTGTTGTAAATGATTATGTGTGTAATAATTATTTATTGCAAAAAATTGTTTATTGTAAAATTTTATTGTTGTAATAAAATTATATTGTAATTATTTATGTAATAATTGTTTATTGTAATTATTTATTATAATAATTATCGTTAATTGTTGTTCATTGCGGTCAATTGCGTTAATTGCGGTAGTTGTCGTAAAGTGTCGTCAATTGTAGTTAATTGTCATTAGTTACATTAATCGCGTTAATTATCATTAATTGCGGTAGTTGTCGTTAATTGAGGTGGTTGTCGTCAATTGAGTTAATTGTCATTAGTTGTTGTCAATGGTCATTAATTGCCGTTAATTATCGTTCAACCGCATCAAACAAGCCATCATTTGCCTCAGGGGCATTTCAGACATTTTCCACCTCAGAAGCTACAGTCAACCTACCTAAAAGTCAGATAACTAAACACCAAATGTTTTTAGCCCAACCGTTCGGCCGTGCAGTCTAGCCAGAAACTATTTTTCATGAAAGCTACAGTCGTACCAAACAGACCGTTTGCCACCGCTAGGGCCGACCGGTGGCTTCACAATAGTCTGTACTCTCCGGAAGGACAGTGTGGGTAGAACCCCAAGAACTAGGGAAGAAAGTATTAGCCTTAATATTGTTGTCAAGTCAAAAGTTTTAGTTCTCGTTTCAGTTTTAAAGTCTGTAATGGATCGCTAAAGGGAAACGCGATTCAGAAGCAGTCTGTAAATGTTTCAGTTTTCTTTTTGTCTGTTTTCGAGTCGAATATAGTAGCTTGTCTAGTTGGTGTCGGTTTCGTGTTTGTCTGATTCGGTGGAGAATTTGAGTCAGGAAACCGAATTTGTATCTTATTTGTAATTCATTTTGATGTCTATATAAGAAATCAGAAAAGTCACATTGCAAGATGTGTCGCAAATTGAATTAAAAGTTTCGTTGTTCAATACTCTGTTCTTCGACATTTTTTTCTGAATCTGCAGAGAAGCGTTTTTTAGAGATTGTCGAGAAGAGCATCAAGAGAGATTGTGATTCAGATCAAAGTTTCTATTCCAACATTTGGTATCAGAGCTTAGGCTTCATTAGTGATGGAAGGGGATCAATAGGAATCACAAATACTGAAGATTGGAGTTGAAATAGTAGCATCAGGAATAACTCTAACAAGGGGTTTTGGAGTGCCGATTCAATATCCAATTCTCAATGAATCCAATTAAGGTCTGTGGGATGTATAGATGGGAATCATTTTGCGTTCTCTTGGAGTATGGACGGCTATCGAGGGCGATGCACTAATCAACGAAGAGAAAGATCAGGGCACCTTAGCCGTAATTTCCCAAGCAATACCCGATGCTGTTATGTTGGCAATTGCTGTTAAACAAATAGCAAAAGAGGCATGGGAAGCAATCCAGGAGATGCGAATTGGTGAAGATCAAGTCAGAAAGGCAAGAGCTCAAACAGTTAAAAGGCGCTTCGATCACTTGATCATGGCAGAAACCGAAAGCATCAACGATTTTTCACAGAAGCTAGTAAGTACAGCAAGTGAAATTCGTTCACTTGGTTTTGAGCTAAAAGAAAGTGTTGTAGTAGTGAAGTTCTTCAGCGCAGTCCCTGATAAATTCCTTCCTGTAGTCGGAATGATTGAACAATGGGGAGATGTGTCAACCATGACATTGTTAGAGGCAATTGGATGACTTTCAACATTTGAGGAGAATCTCAAAGGAAGGCGTACTAAAAGAAATGAAGCAAGATAGGAGCAATTAATGCTGACACGTGAACAATAGGAGTCACTGGCAGTAGAAAAAAGAAATTCTGACGGTTCAGACAAAGGCGTTAAGAGTAGCAGCTAGCATGGCCGTGCTCGTGGATACAATGGTGGACGCGGTGAATTCGATAACAAGAAGCCTTATAACAAGACTGATAAATCAAAAATCAAGTGTTTCAATTGCGATATATACGGACATTATGCATCAAAATGTCGTCAGCCAAGACGGGAACGCATGAATCTGGTTCAGAAATAGAGCGAGGAAGAACCAACCTTGCTTATGGTAAAGACATGTGAAGTAGTTCTAATGACCAAATTTTCAATCAAAAGGGTAATGCTGCATGAAGAGAAGGTGTGTCCTGAACTTGGTCTAGATATTCAGAAATCCAATAGTTCTTGGTATTTGGATACCGGAGCTAGTAATCACATGACTGGTGAGAAAACTATGTTTGCCGAGTTAGATGAGTCGGTTACAGGCTCGGTCAAGTTTGGGGATGATTCTATTGTCGAAATATGTGGTCAAGGAACCGTTTTGTTCAAATGCAAGTCTCAGGAGCATAGGATGCTCACAAATGTTTACTTTATACCAAAGCTCAGGAGTAACATATTAAGTCTTTGGCAACTTGGTGAAGCTGGATGCAAGATCACAGTAGAACATGGAAGTCTATCAATTTTTTACAGAGATCGAGTCCTGTTGGCAAAAGTGCAACGGTCAAATGAGAGGTTGTATTTGCTGAATCTTCATCTGACAGACCCAATTTGTCTATTGAAAAAGAAAGCAAGTCAAGCTTGGCAGTGGCATGCGAGGTATGGACATCTTAACCACTACTACAAAAAAGGCTAATACTGGATGCCTTATCACAGACGGTTGACCAAAACCATCTGTATTAAATACAATCACAGACGGTTTTGGTTTAGCGGTCGTCCATGTTACTGGCTACGCTAAAAACTGTCTGTGAAGAAGTAATATCACAGACGGTTCGTGTTGAAATCCGTCTGTGATATTACTAAATATCACAGACGGTTCTTGTTCAGAACCGTCTATGATACTTCATAGACGATTTTCAACACGAACCGTCTGTGACTTCCTATCCTCATCACAAACGGTTTGTATGAAAAACCATCTATGATAAGTATCTCTGGTTTTACCATGGCTTGGAATCAGAGATTCTGTGATAAGTATCTCCCGATTTTACTTGACGCTATGACTTAAAATGCCTAACTTTGTGATTTTATCATGGCTTGAAATGCCTAACTCTCTGATTTTACCATGGTTTGAAATCACTAACACTCTGATTTTACTTGCCTTGAAATCACTAACTCTCTGATTTTACCATGCCTTAAAATCACTAACACTTTGATTTTACCATGCCTTGAAATGACTAACACTCTGATTAATTAGTGATTTCAAGTCATGGTAAAATAAGAGAGTTTCTGATTTCAAGCCATGGTATAATTAGAGAGTTAGTGATTTCAAGTCATGGTAAAATCATAGAGTTAATTAGTGATTTCAAGGCATGGTAAAATCAGAGTGTTAGTGATTTCAAGGTATGGTAAAATCAGAGTGTTAGTGATTTCAAGACATGGTAAAATCACAGAGTTAGGCATTTCAAGTCACAGAGTAAGGTAAAATCGGGAGATACTTATCATAGACGGTTTTTAATATGAACCGTCTGTGATACTAGCTCATTGTAGATGGTTTTTGTTTGAAATCGTCTGTGATTCGCGGAAATTTTTGAACGCTTGCAAGGGAGGCGAAATGTTTTGGCACTATCCTTATATATTGTACCCACCCCCGCCTTGTCTTCCATCAGTCTCTCCCTCTTCCCTCCCCACGCTAAGCTCCAGCAACCACCCTTGATTCCCCGACACGGTTCGGTAAGGAGACGCAGCCGACGAGGAGGAGGAGGAGGGACGCGTAAGAGCTCCATGTCTACTGTAGGAGGTAGACTGTCGGAAGGTACGTGTATATCCTCAAAACATACATAATTTGTTGGATGTTTGATGGTTCTTATTTTATTTGTACCTAACGTTGGAGCGCTGCCGTTGGTTTTCGGTCGTCTCTCCTTTTCCTTGCCGACGAGCTTGAGTCGAATTCGGACGACAAGCAAGAACAGTTTGTGATATGCTAGTGAGGTACATAGAGGAGCTCACAAGACCAATCCAAGAAGTCGATGAGTTCTTCAGGAGCTTAGAGACACAGATAGTTTCTAGATAGTTTAACTTTATAATTTTATTCTTTGTTCCCATTCAGATGGGACGTTGTGAAACCTTTTGGTTTCCCTTTTGCTAGATAGGACTCTCCTACAATGTATTTATCATTAGAATTTTAATTGGTTTTTAGTTGTCTTGCTAGAGGTTGTATATGGAAACTACTGTTCAGCAATTGATTGGTTTGGCTCAAAATCATTTTTTTTTGTAATAGAAAAAACTACCACAAGTGGTTCTTGTTCAGAACCGTCTATGCAAATAGACTATCACAGACGGTTCTGAATAAGAACTGTCTATGATAGCTTTTTTCACAAACGATTCAAAAACCGTCTGTGATGATCTCATGTCATTACTGGCCCATAAACTTAGACAGCTCACGAAACCATCTGTGATGATGTTTTTGAACTGTCTGTGAAGACCTTTTCTGTAGTAGTGAACTTTCGTTCATTACGGACTCTATCTCATTTAAAGATGGTGGAAGGTTTGCCTGAAATTCATCAAATTGAACAAGTGTGCCAAGGCTGTCTTGTTGGAAAGTAGTACAGAAGGTCTTTTCCTCAGACTTCTCAATATTGAGCAATGAATCTGCTTGAATTAGCCCATGGAGACTTATGTGGCCCAATTACTCCTAAAACACCAGGAGGTAATAGCTATTTCGTGTAGATTATTGATGATTACACTAGATACAAGTGGCTTCGGCTTATCAAAACGAAATATGAAGCACTGAATGTTTTCAAGGCAATCAAAACACATGCTGAAATTGAAAGTCACAACAAGATGAAGGCATTCAAAACAGATCGATGAGGAGAATTCACATCTAAAGAATTTGTGGATTTTTGTGTGGAACAAGGGTTGAAAAGACTTCTCACGGCTCCATACTCGCCTGAACAAAATGGGGTTGTGGAAAGGCGAAATCAGTCCGTAGTTGAGATGGCACGAAGTTTGCTAAAATGTATGAATGTGCCGTCAAGATTTTGGGGAGAAGCGGTAATGACGGTTGTATATTTATTGAATCGATCTCCTACACAGAGCCTGGCTGGAAAAACACCATATGAGGTGTGGCACAACAAAAGGCCGAGTGTATTTCACCTACGCACTTTCAGTTGTCTACCTCATGTAAAAGTTGTGCAGCCTCATATTAAGAAACTAGATGATCGCAGTATACCTATGGCCTTTATTGGATATGAACCATGAACAAAGGCATATAGGTGTTATGATCCAAAGAGCAACAAATTCCATGTGAGTCAGGATATGGTCTTTGAGGACAAAGGCTGGGAGTGGTCTGTTGATTGTACTCAAGAAGAAGCATTGATGAACAAGGAACATACATTTATGGTATGTTATGAGCATGAGTTAAACAAAGATGCAGCCAATGAACCAGAGGAAGCTGTGACTAAAGAAGATGTTTCTAAACTTTCCACAGAACTAAATCCTTAGGTTGACAATTTGACATTATCGTTGTCAGAAATCAGATCACCTCCAGAGTTATCTACTGAGGTAATGGATCATGAACCCTCCGCGAAGAAGAAGAAGAAGAAGAAGAAGAAGAAGAAGAAGAAGAAGAAGAAGAAGAAGAAGAAGAAGAAGAAGAAGAAGAAGAACCATTACGTTTCTGAGCTTTGAAGGAAATTTATGAAGCTACTGAACCTATTGAGATGAAGTATACTGGATTGTGTCTGTTAGCTCTCGAAGAGCTGACAGGATTTGAGGAAGCAGCAAAAGAGAAATGTTGGAGAAGTGCAATGCAAGAAGAAATGGACTCTATTCAGGAGAATCATACATGGAATCTTGTGGACTTGCATGTTGACGGAAAACCAATAAGATTGAAATGGGTGTTCAAAGTAAAAAAGGATAGCAAAGGCAACATTGTTAAATATAAAGCATGTTTGGTTGCTAAAGGATACTCACAACGTCAGGCGGTGGATTTCGATGAAATATTTGCACTAGTTGCAAGATTGGAGACTGAGCGTCTACTAATTGCAATGGCAGCACACGGTGGATGGGAAATTTACCATATGGATGTGAAATTGGCTTTTCTCAATGGGGGATTAGCCGAAGAATTTTATGTACTTCAACCTCTTGGATATGATGTGGAAGGAAAAGAGAATATGGTACTAAGGCTCAAGAAAGCATTATACGGACTTCGACAAGCACCTCGAGCTTGGAATTACAAATTGGATAGAACTATGATAGAACTCTGGTATCATTGGGTTTTGAAAGAAGTCACATTGAACATGCAATGTATAGAAAACAAAAAGGTAACACTTTTCTTTTGGTTGGAGTATTTGTTGATGACTTGATCATTGATGGATCAAATGTCAAGGATATATTAGAGTTCAAGAGCCAGATGAAAAGGTTATTTAGTATGAGTGATCTTGGAGCATATTGATACACGGTATCATTTTCTTCGTGATTGTGTTGAAAGTGGAAAGATTGAAGTGAAGCATATCAATACTGAACATCTACAAGCTGACATTTTCACAAAAGCTTTAGGCCGAGTGAAATTCGTTGAATTGAGACAAAGATTAGGTGTAAGAGATGTAAAATTAGACCAACAAGTTTAGGGGGTGAATTGTTAGCCTTAATCTTGTTGTCTAAAGTTTTAGTTCTTGTTTCAGTTTTTAAGTCTATAATGGATCTATAGCAGCCCCAAAAATGGGATCGCTAGATTCTTTACAACTGTCCAGGATGTACAATTGTAAAGTCGTGGATTCACAAGCAAGCTTACGTTGACAACAAGAACCAAAATTTTATTACAACAGTTAAGGCTTAACAGCCAGTTTGAAAGCAGAAGCGGGCATCCAAGCCCAAATATAATATATTACAACACAAAAAGGCGCAGAAACCACAGGCAAACTTGGGCGCAAAAGAGACCGTAATACCAATAGTCGTCACTGTCTAGTGGCTACTCCTGATCGTAAGGATCACCTATTTCCTCCCAAAATTCTTCTGTTGATGTTTAGCAAGAATGAGTACAAACGTACCCAACAAGTTGCATAGAAAGTTCTATTTAACTATATGCTAGGATTATCAAAGGAATGGTACAATATTACCATTACAGGTATATGTGGAATGCAAAAGTTGAATTTAAAAGTAGTGTAGTACTTAAAAACAGTAAAACATTAATATGTATAACAACAAGGTTTTACAACATCTGAAATTACCAATTAAAATATGTAAAATCCTACTTATGCCTTGTATATTGGAATCACCCATGAACACAACTTCATTAACCGGAAGCACGGTGTATTCGAATACCATTAATTATACTATGCAGAGCTGCCCAACTTTACCCACAAGATATGTCACACTCATACTATCAAGCTATATACACGCAACCAGATAACATACGACTGAGTTGAGATAACAATGTCTTTTCCACTACTCAACCTTTCTAGTATCTACCCGGTGGGTTCAAGGTTCATATAGCCTCGGGAAACCACCGGCCAATAGTGGAATCCGCACTCCGATGCTGACGGGTCCATACCGTTGTGTACTTCAGTGAGTGCCCTAACAGGCCCACTCCTGACTCACCCCATCCTGCGGCTGCTCTATCACACAAAAGCAGTTGATAGCCTGTAGATATTCAATTGGGAGAGCAGTGTACTAAGTCAAGTTGGATAAACCACGCCTGTGGTTGAGCGAGATCTATGTCTGTTACTTACCACAAGGTTCTTGTCCTTACTTGACATCCGATGAGGCGATGAACCATTTACCAACTTGTGGCCATCCGCCTCTAGATCTTACCGATGTCTCACTTTTATTAAGTATATTGGGTTGTCCAACATTCTGGTCTCAACCCTCAACTTCCCACCAAAACCTATTGGCCTAAAGCCAACCTCCCTTATCAGTGTTTAGAAAGGAGTTTTGCAAGATATTGAGGAATATTTGCTATTATTTTATGTGGACTAAACTTGTCAAGGTGAATATGGCCTACAAGAATAGGTGGGTTGGTATGTGGGGTGAAGGGTTTTATCTATTCAACATGGCATTCCAAGATATTATTTCTTTATTGAAATAATTGGCTAAAATATATTAATGAAAGTAATAGCATAAATTATAAGAAATATAGGCTCAATATGTTCAAGGTATACAACTTGCCTCCTTTCTCGAAATCCTCCAAAAGTCCTGCTTCTCCTGAGTCTTGACCGACGTTGTCCTGAGCTTGCTCGTTGAACTCGAAACCTAGCACAAGACAAACCAAATAAATACCTGGCTCGACAAGGAATGAGCCTGGAAATGAATCCAAGTACAACAAAAAAAATATAGAAAAGAGATAACGAAACAGATAAAATGGTAAAAAGATTTATAGGGAGCTTGATATAGCTAAACTGAATCAAGAATGGGCTTTATGAGTTCGAGACGGTTGAAATGAGTATAGAATGTCAAATTAGGGTTTCGGTGAATAGTGTCGGGTTTCTACTGTACATCCGAGTTAGGGTTATGAACAGTGAACTGGTTGGGTTTGGGTCATAGTAACGTGTTTACTGTGTAGGGCTGTGAACAGTGTTGGGCTACAGTAATGGGCCAAGCCCGTTTGGCTCTACGGCCCGAAGGCCAAATACGACCTAGCCTTAAAGGCCCAGCTGCAAGGGCTTTGAGTTGCGCTCGGCCGAAGGCCAGAGCGCACTCATGCCCAAGCTGAGGGAAGTATAGAACCGGCGGCGCTCCGGCGGCGGTGGCGGTGCTCCTGCCAGATTGGTCGGGGCTAAAGCAGGAGGGCGCGAAGGGGGTCCTAGGGAGGGTGGCAGTGGGGGCTGCGGTGCTTTGTGGATGGCTACCCACGAGAGCTATGGACGGCACGAAGGGAGAGGGTGGCGCCGACGATGCTCCGGTGGGATTGAAGCCAGGGGTGGTGGGGGAAAGGTGTCGAGGAGGGGAGGTGGTGCTGCTGGTGGGGTTGGATGGGGAGTGGAAGAGGGAGGCAGCGGTTTGCCTCTCGGGTTCATCAAGGAAGAAGCTGAGGCGGCGGCAATTCCTTGCAACGGCCGAGCTTGAACACAAAGGGGAAAGAAGGGTTTTGCTTGGGTTTGGTGCAAGGGTGGAGGAGCGAGTGTCGGGGCTTTTATAGCCCATCAAAGGCGGTGGGAGCAGGAGCGGAGAATGGAGCGCGCAGCGCGTGGGTGGCGAGGTGTGCAGCCGGGAGGAGTTTGCGCTGGGCAGGGGCGAGGTGGAGGCGTGGGCGCACAAGGGGCGGCATCGCGGTGGCCAAGCTCTCCTCACTAGAGCAGGGTCAAGAGTTGGTGCGGCGGGGTCGCCGATTGTGGCGCGGCGTGGCGTTGGCGGCTCGGGGCAGGCGCCGCATTGATGGCGGTCGATGACCACCGGCAAGGTGGCTTGGTGAGGTGGTAGTCCCTGGTGCGGCCTTGGCGCGGAGCGGCGACCAGAGGCGATGGATGATGATGGCTCTAGTGGCGACACGCGGCGGGAGCAACAGAGGCGATGGCAGCTTTGGGGGGTGGTGCTTCCGGTGGGAGAAAACGGAGAGGGTAGAAAAGGAAAACGGGAAGGGATGGGAGATTGCCGAATTGGGAAAAGGTTCAAATTCAAACCAAAAACTCCAAGAAATTCTAAATTTCTGAAATTTGAGTTGTTTCAGGATCGCTAAAGGGAAACGCGATTCAGAAGCATTCTGTAAACGTTTCAGTTTTCTCTCATGCATTCTCGAGTCGAATCGTAGCTTGTCTAGTTTGCTGTCGGTTTCGTGTTTTTTAGATTCGATGGAGAATCGAGTCAGGAAACCGAATCCGTATCTTATTTGTAACTCATTTTGATGTCTATATAAGAAATCAGAAAAGTCACATTGCAAGATGTGGCGCAAATTGAATCAAAAGTTTCGTTGTTCAATACTCTGTTCTTCGACAGTTTTTTCTGAATCTGCAAGAAGCGTTTTTCAGAGATTGTCGAGAAGAGCATCAAGAGAGTTTTTTTATTGAGATCAGAGTTTCTGTCCCACTACCACGTGGCTAGGTTGCAGACGTAGAAGCTCAATTAACTCAAGGAGAGGAGGAGGCCGTCGAAGGAGGCCCTGACCTGGAAGCTGGGAGGGCAAAGCGGGGCAACGGGCAAGAGCCTGGTGGCTCGGGGATCGATGGCGCGGAGGTCGTGGTGGAAGAAATGGGTGCAGGAGACGATAGGCAGCAGGGGCAGAGCTGGGCCTCGGGCCTCTCGGGCCATGGCCCGAGGCCCAGTGAAAAAACACCAGCTAAAATAAAAAACAAAACGTGAAAACCCAGTGTAATTTGTTACTTGGGCTGAAATCGTGCTGGGCCCGTGGCGGTGGTGCGCGAGGAGGAAGTCTTCGACGGATGTGAGGCAGCGCTAGGAACGGCAGAGGGCACGACACGACAGCGGAGGACGACATTCGACGGCAGGCGGATGAGGATCTTCCAGATGACGATCTCCTCCGGGAGGCCGCCGCGGGGCGGCGTCGATGCTGTTCTTGCGGTCTCTGGTCGCTGGCTGGGAGTCCGTTTTGGTTCTTGATTTTGTCGCAGGAAGTGGGAAGTGAAGACGGTGGCCGTGGTGCAGTGGCGACGATTGGGCCTAGAGTTGGGGCTCACTTTGGGCCGTAAGGCTGTAAATGGTAAACATAGGTTTTGGATGAACAGTGACTTTTATTATTTGTCAATTTTTTGTATTTCTCATTTGTTTTGCCTCAAAAGTTATTGTTTGTCATTTAATATTGAGATCTTTCGCTTTTGTCTTCAAGGAATGTTTTTTTGGGGGGCAATAAGCGAAAGCCAGTTTGGTAAATAAGCCTCTTACATAACATAAGTAATTTTGTCGCATTTACTTGTAGTTAAGTTTAATCTATTTTTAAATTACCTAGGTTTTATCTTTGCATACAAATATTCACAAATGGTATGTCATGACGAGTGGAAACTGGAACTAATTTCATTACAATCGATCGAAAGATAATTGCAAGGGGCGATATAAATTGGAGGAAACCTATGGAGATTAAATATAACAAAATAACTTGTAGGGGGTTTATCACCCTTTTTTTAGTTCTGTTGTAGGTTTATTTTGAATTTACAATCTGCACTCCCTCTAGTCAAATGCCTGCAGTCAAACTGTTTTAACTTTGTCCATAAAAGGCTTTCTGAGCATTTACATCGGCCATATGAAAATGGCATTAGTATATTTGTGTAGGAAAATACTTTTATAACGTAAATTTTTTTTTTTGGTTTCACAAATGTATAACAATAGAAATTGGGGTATGTCTATACAGAATTCGACTGTTTTCTCTATTAAAAACTGTCACATTCTGAAAGTTCATTTACAATTCCATTATACATAAATTATAGTAAATTATTTATGTAATTTTTGTTCTTGGTCACTGTAATTATACTTGAAAGTCTTAATAATTCATATTTCTATCACATGATTCAAAATCTCACATGTACTTTGACAAAGTTGAGTAAAAATAAAGACAAAAACATTACGAAAGTTCATTTACAATTCCATTATACATAAATTATAGTAAATTATTTATGTAATTTTTGTTCTTGGTTACTGTAATTATTCTTGAAAGTCTTAATAACTCATATTTCCATCACATGATTCAAAATCTCACATGTACTTGGAGAGATTGGGCAACAACAAAGACAAAAAAAAATGAAATTATATACCAACAAAATACGGCAATGTGGTGAACCCGTTATATTCTTCACATGTACAATGTGGTGAACCCGCTGCCAGCCCCTTCGACCGGACGAACACAATCTAGCCCAACACCGACAGTGCCACGAACGTTGACACCGGGTTGCTGGGCTCGCCGCCGCCCGCCACAGCTAGCTCGGCAAACGCGAGCTCGTCGATGCACCGCTTTAGCGACCGGATGTCGTCGGCGCCGAGGTAGAATGTTCAACGCGCCTGTCGGAACCGCTGGCTGGAGTCGTGCTCCGTCGCGTTCGCCCGTGGTTTCAATTTGCAAAATCGCAATCACGATGCATGCATGCCATTGCTTGCTCGCCTACGTCTCCGGCCGCAACAAACTAAGATTGTTCCGTGCAATGCATTGTAATCTTTGCGGCATATGGTTAGCTTGGTGCAACTAACGAGCGAACGAACTGTGCCTGGTTCACGACACTACGTACACGAAGCTATGTGTTGTTCTGTTGACTTGCGTTGACCATAAAAAATTGATTTGAACACGAATCTTATAGCACATATAACGAACAGAAAAGTGACATTTTTTGTTTCAAAAAACTGTCAGAAGTTATATAGCAATTCTCTAGAAATTGGTAACACTGAGATTGTGTGAATGCCCATAACAAGTAGGGAACTCATGTCACCAGGGGCAAAGCTGTGTCTCGGGCCGCTAGGGCAATTGCCCGAGGCTTGAGATCAAAAACTCATGAAAACAATAGCAATCCGTGCATACATATTGTGTTTCGCCCAAGAACAACCTAGCCGAGCCCGAGGTTTAGGCCATGGCTGGCTCCACCCCTGCATGGCTCCATGTTCTCCTTAACTAGAAGGATACTCTGCAGAAATTTGTAGGAGGCACTAAGTTCTGAGGATGTAGTAATAGTTAAAGCACCAATTAGGAGATGTGAAGCAAACTAACATAACCAGGGAGATTAGGGGAAACTACTTTCTTTCTACTTTAATGAAACAGCGGCGTGCCTGCTTATCGTTCAGAAAAAAAAGGAAGGGAAACTCGGCTAGCCCAAGCTGAGAGTAGTCTGATTGGAAGCGACCAAAGCAGGGGAAATTATAAACCTATGCTCTTGTTACTTTTCTATCATGTTCCTCTGGACACAGATGCACAATAATAGCCTTCCACTTCGTTCGAGTATAAAAAGGAGGCATATTGAACTGGATACCAAATGTCGACTGCGCAACCGATTTGATGAGGATGGTGGCCATTTCTTTCTCAAGTGCAAATATAGCAGAGCCCGTAAGCCTGTTGGCAGCAACTTCTGATGGAGGATATCAGACAGGAGATTTGACATGTACATCACCAAGGGAAATGATGATCAAGATTTGGGGTTTACAGGAGGATATTCAGATCAGAGTTGTCACGTTTCTCTGGTGTTTGCGGAACACACGAAATGGGGTGAATGCCGGTGATCGTCTGAAGTTGCAATCTGAAACTTGCCAATCTGCACAGTATCATGCACAGGATTAATTCATTAACGTCCTCGGCAAAAAGACAGTACCTACTCAAGGGACTAGTGTCCCTTGGCATTCTCCGGAGGACGGATTCCTAAAGATAAATTATACATGGTTCTTTTTCTGAAACGATCTCCAGTCTGAAGCTGAAGCATTTCTTCAAGCCCTCCAGTTCGCGGCAATGGCAGGAATGAACCGATGCTCTGAAGCTAAAGCAGGCTGTAGCAAGTACCGAACATGACCTATCAAGCCTCGGAGTGCTGTTTAGAGGCGAAGTTCTTGTTATTAAGTCAATTCATTGATGCCCAGGTCCTGTACGGACCTCGCTCTTGTAACAAAGTAGTTCATGTACTAGCTAATTCTGGTGCTCCTTCTTTGGCCGGACACGGTGCCTGATTGCGTTGTATCTCAGGTGACCAGGGATTTAGCTGCAGCCATAAGTTAGTGGAATCTGATGATTTCCATCGAAACAAATCGAACAAGTGCCAAACAATATAATATATCATGCAATTTGAATTCAGTAGCTTGTATCTAGTGAACCTCGCCACTGTTGTTTTACAGTACGCAATGGAAATTCAACAAGATAATTTAATCAAAGAACTGACAAAAAAAATGATACAGTACGCAATGCAAATTCAATAGGACCATTGAATGGGGTGGACAACAGGGAAATTTTGATCTCCACGTACATACCGTCGTACAAGCCGATCTACGTGTTACGTAATAGGGGGAGGTGAATTGAAGCTCACTTTTTTTTTAATTCTATTCATGTTCACTCTAATAGTTACGTAAAATTATGAAGATCAAGCTCTAAAAATCACAGAAGAAAAATTGAGCTGAAATCAAGAAACTCAACCATCAATCCACTTAGCTGGTCTGATCACCATGTAATGGACAATGGTCCGACCTCTTCTTAAACTGACAGAAAATCAGCACGATTTCAGATTTACAAAATTACCTAATTCCAAATCACTTGAAATTTCAGATACAACTAAGCAAGGTCATGAACATATTTTAATCGAAGATCTAGACAATCGTAGCCAAGATTCCAATAATTTCTTATTTCAGTGCAAGAGGGCTCAAAACCGGGTGAAAACCAAAACATAATCCAAAGACTTGCTCGTTGATTAAAGATGGTCAAGATGACCTTAGATCAACTTCCACAACTTCTAGCAAGCTAGATCACAACAAAAAACTAAGGCAAAACTCTTAGAACACAAGAACCTAGAATCTCGAGAAAGCGAGCAAGAATAAAAGACAAATCATCTTTGCACGAATTTGATTGGGTTGATATTGAGAAATTGAGGGTTTGCACCCACTTTAACATGGAGAACACAATCTCACTTATAAGCACTCAATCCCATAAATTTTCTCTCGATATATCTCTCAAACCCTAGCCTCGTCTCCTCTCTCCACTTTCCCCTAAATCTCAAATTATGGTTCCTACGTTTGGTTGGTATGCAGATCCTGTACCACCCATTAGATAGTGGAGGCTGAGATTAGAGAGAAACCTTAACGGACACCCGGTAAACCCATACACAAACTGGTCTCTCACTCACGCACGTTTCTCAAAGCATATGACGATCCGACGCTTCTGAATTTGTCTCTTCATGATCTTATCCTCCTCATGATCTAAACCACTTCTCCTTTGCACCATCACGCGCCGTGGTTTCTCCAAGATCACCAATTCGGTATTTTGCTGAAGATACCAAAATACCGCTTCTCGATCCTTCCATCCTTGACTGAGTCCAATCTTGTGAATCAATACTATGCTTCGTCACGCATTGGTTCACCAATGACTTTCCGCATGCTAGCAAGTCACTCCCATATGGCTCCTACTGGACCGCCTCAACACTTGTATTAGTTCAAGCCACTTAATGCAACCCGTTGCACCAAACTTCCTATTCTTGTCCATCTTGTGTCTTGCTTGAGATCAACTACTTCACCCGGCATCCTTGATCGTTTTGGATAGTGATTTCACCAAACCAAGTCCCAATCATCCTCGCCGTTGATCGTAGTCAACTTCAAGTTTCCATGCACAACAATAGACCAAGAAATAGATTTCGGGCATAAGTTTTTCGCAACTTGACCCACGTTAGCCAAAACATGCATTATTCAACACATATGCAACAATTCGATGATTTTTGGTCAATTCCCAAAATTTAGCACAGCACACTATGCACTGAACCGCCATAGCCAGTCTGACTACCAACCCTTGGTCGGTCTAACCGTGCCCCTTGCCGGTTTGACCACCAACCATTGGCCGGTCTGGCTGCACTCATAGGTAACAGGGCACCGGTCTGACCACCAGTGGCCTAACCGCCATGGAGTGGCTGGTCCGACCTCTTCCCAAAACCAGAAAACACCCCTATGAATTTTTCCATTAATCTCTATCTAGTTTCGCATCTATTTTCTATTTTTCAATGATATCAAGTGCAAACACATCTCTAGATACACCTACACAAGTGTTTGTTGTCTAATTTACACAACCGGCCAGACCGCCCGGGCCAAGGCAAGTCCGACCACTTAACTCCTGATAGCAGGTCAGCTTTTACAAAACAAAGAGCTAACTCTCTAAACTTTTCAATAATGATGCCAATTATCCATCACCGGACGTAAGACTAAACCACGGTCTCTACACTATGAATAAATCTCGTCCTATAACAGACGATACTAAAGGCTACGTAAAATGATACGCAGCACAAATGTATAGGACGGCGAAAACGTAATAAGTAAGAACACCATACCAGGATTCAACAACTGTTCTTCTGATACTTAACTCACACAAAAGAGTACAATATAGTGGCAAACTG
Organism: Phyllostachys edulis; assembly: GCA_036346405.1. Taxonomy (NCBI): domain Eukaryota; kingdom Viridiplantae; phylum Streptophyta; class Magnoliopsida; order Poales; family Poaceae; genus Phyllostachys; species Phyllostachys edulis. The sequence continues at coordinate 74,583,242 of CM070551.1, read as the reverse complement.
GCAACATGTCTCGGCAGTAAAAAGAAGATAGTCTCACACAACACTATGTCATTGCCACTGAAAATGATCTTACTGATCGATGCCTTCATCAACCACTAACCTGTAGTAACCTTCAAAAACTTCGTAAGCGCATCGCATATCCACACCTCCGCGCGCGCGCACACACAGAGAGATGTATAGTCAGGACTTTTTGCTCTTACAGCATGTAAGTTGAATCTAATTCACTGGTCAGGTCATCCAAGAATTTAAACTATGCGAAAGGATAATTATTTTTTCGTAGTGTTGTAAATGAAGATGTGCAACTAAAAGGAACGGTGCCGCAAAAAAAAAATTCTGCATATGTATTTGCCTTTTGTTATCTGCATACCTCTTTAACTTTCAGAGAGAAATGACATCAAAACTTATTTACAAATGTACTAAAAAATGAAGGAATTAAATATGAAAAATCGGTGCAATTTCACTCGCTCATCTCTTCTTCAGTAAAATCATGGCCACAAATGCGACGATCCTGAAGAAAAGACCATACATAAACAGAACCAAAATACAAAGGTTGTAGTGATGAATATCGAAACCGCTCTTGAACATTAAGCCGCAGCGAGTTATTAGCCAAACTCCAGGATACCTGCCAGAAAGAGCAAAGACACATTAGATCAAGTGCAACTTTACAAACAGCAGCTTCTATAACGGAATATGGGTTTTCCGCGTGGGCAAAATTTGATATATGCCACTCAGAAAGTTGCCATTTCGAGATATGCCACTCGGTTTCCTAAAATTCAAAATTTGCCACTCCAGTTTATTCCTCTTTTGACATATGTCATTATTACTCATTTTCTTTTCTATTCTCTGATTTTCCATATATTCCAAAGGTGAACTACCGGTTTTGCCCCTTATCAACATCAATATCAACAAATCAATCTAACACCAACATGTAAAAAAAACCGAAATCAGGAAGGAAGGTGAGGCGCGGGCGCTGCTGGGCGTAGGGACAGTGGCGGCGGCGGCCAAGGCCGAGCCGACCGGGCAGTCTTGCAAGCCGGACCGAACGCAGCACGGATGGGTCGATGGAGCGGCGCACGAGTCCAGCGCGGCTCCGCACTGGGGAGGAGCACGGCCAGGCTGCCTAGACCAAGCCGGAGGAGGGAACGCAGCGCTGCTGCGAGTAACCAGCACGGCACAAGTCGTGAGGCGGCGGCACCGGCGGCACCAGGTGGAGGCCGGGGGAGCGGCCACTAGCGCCGGTAGCCGGAGGCGAGCCGGACCAGGAGGAGCCGAGCGGCGGTGAGATGGAGGGCCGAGGGGGAGCACAGGCGCGCCGGAGGCTGGAGGCGGCGCCGGACTGGAGGGGAGCCAGGAGGAAGCACCCATGGCCAAGGAAGCTTCAGTGAAGCAAAAACCAAAAGAAAGAAATAGGGAGAATGGAGGAGGAGAGAAGAAATAGCATGAGGAAAAGCAAGAAGATGAGCCCGGAGGGGAGGAACCAAGCCGGACATAGGAGGCGGCACCAAGATGCTCATGGCGCCAAGAATGCCATGCGGCCAGGAGGAAATGGACGAACAAGAAATGGAGAGAGAGAGAGAGAGAGAGAGGAATGGAAAAGGGGCAAAACCAGTAGTTCACCTTTGGAATATATGGAAAAACAGAGAATAGAAAAGAAAATGAGTGATAATGGTATATGTCAAAAGAGAGAAACTAGAGTGGCAAGTTTTGAATTTCGAGAAACTGAGTGGCATATCTCGAAGTGACAACTTTCTGAGTGGCATATATCAAATTTTGCGTTCCGCGTGTATATGTGGGTAAATATACTGTCATCACCATCAAATGTGCCTCGAGATTGATGCAAACTTTCAAAATTCAAACCACCATCTTATCTTTTCATCATTGCAATATATCTTGCACGAATCTAGCCTACATGTATAAGGTGGTTTTGCATTTTTATTCTGTAACGTGATAATCTTGCATCTGGATACAATATTTGCAAGAAAGGATGATGAGCAAGCAATAACCTTTTTGCATTTACTATTATGAAGCCCTCAAGTGCCCACTTTGCATAGCACAGTCTCTTCAGAAACGTCGGAGTATTCTTTTGGGTGGATAACAAGGTCAGAACAACCGGTATCAATGCAGAGCACTGCAAAAAAGTTCAGGATTAGATTCTGTATGTGTAACCAATCACACAGAAGAAGCTGTAGAAGATGAGTAATCGGCATGATACATACCAGCTGTGCCGAGCCAGGATTGAAGCAGATGGCAAAAGTGTATCCTATCCCAGTCACACAGTACACAAGTGCGAGAAGGACAATGTAGTTGCCACCAATTGATGATCTCGGGTTGTTGAAGTAATAGAACATGGAGAGGTAAATGATCGGCTTCACAACTGTGCTGAAATGATCAATTGTGTCCCTGGCAAGAAAGTATGCCAGCGAGCTCATCCCGGATTCTCGTTCCCTCCAGTACTGCAATCGTTCAAGCGAAAACGACCTCAATGCTGCAATCTTGCACAGGAGAGCTGCATGATAGTAACTTATGTCAGTGAACTTATCATCAAGTTCATAGCGCAAAGACAGTGGAGTCTGAATATTTAAACTTACAAACTGCAATTATGGTGTAAATGTAGCCAGGCATCCCGAATGTTGGATCACTGAGCTTTGCAATTGTCCCGAGGCAGATCCCAGCAAGGCCAAGTATCAGAAAATCAACTGCAAGCAACCTAGCTTCACGCAACCGCTGTTTTGTGACCCTGCAATGGCATATATACAGTAAGAACTGATAAGATAGCTGTTCAAAATTTTCAGAAGAAGATAGTAAATGTTGAATTGAGCCTACCTTCCTAGGAAATACTTGTACTGTCTAAGGATCCCTGGTGTTCTTCTGCTGGAAAGATCCTTTGGTTTAGATAAATGTTGCTCGAGACGGTCATGCTCTTCTACAAAAGCGTTCCTGACACGGGGGAGACAATGAGGGGTTGATCCAGGCATTGAAGGGCTGGGCCCGATATGTGGGCTTTGTTCACCCATTGCCTTGAGATCATCCTTCATGTCACCTGGCACTTCATAGCCATTGTACATCATCCAGTGTACTGGTAGATGCTTCGCGTTGATGCCCGACTCAGGCTTCACAATGCCCTCCAGAATGTCAATGTAGTGGTCTGGTGGGTTCACGCGGTCAGGGACATGGATTCCGAGAGTTGTAAAGTACTCCTCTACAGTCTTGACCGGACCATTGTAAACAATTAGGCCTCCTTTTGCTAGAAGTATCAAATCATCAAACATGTTGTACAATGTATAGCTGAAGAACAAAAACAAGAAAATATAAGAAATCTTTCAGAAAGATCAGTGTTATCTCCAGAAAATAATGACTAATTTGAGAGAAAAACCTTGGTTGGTGAACAACGGCGCAAATGTTCACGCCTTCAAGCGCCTCGTGACGAAGAGCTCTGAGGAGCAGTTGTGAGGAGGAGCTGTCGAGGCCAGATGTTGGTTCATCCAGGATCAGAAGGGATGGCTCCATCACCATCTCAATTCCCACATTGACACGCTTCCTCTGCCCGCCAGAGATCCCACGCTTCTCCACCGTCCCAACCAACGAGCTTCTAACTCCCTGAAGGTCCAGGGAGTCTATAACCCTTTCCACAATGAGGACCTTGTCGCGGTGTGACATTCTTGCGGAGAGCCTGAAAGTTTTTCAATAGATGTGCTTAGACACTGATGTGCTAGTTACGGAAAGAATATTTCATACAAAATCATTCAACACCATTACCTGCACTTTGCACTGAACCAAAGGTTCTCCTCCACTGTTAAGTTCCCATGAACAACGTCATCTTGAGGCACAAATCCAATGATCCTCTTGTAAGAACGGATGTTGCCATGCTTCCCATTAACGAGGACTGAACCAGTCATCTTATAGCCGGTTACCTTCCCGGCAACAGCATTAAGGAATGTGGTCTTCCCAGCACCTGAGGGGCCCATTACAGCAGTGACACGACCAGGGCAGAGTTCGCCTGTGATAGACCTCAGCAGCTTCTTCTTTCCAAGTGTCAGGGTCAGGTCCTTGAACTCAACCTTGAGCAAAGGTCTAGTTATCTCCTTCTGACGTTCCTTTACCATAGCCATCACTCCGGTGAAGGTCAGGTTGTTGTTCTGTTGCTGCCGTACCTTCTCCTTCTCGATCTCGCCATAGGCATACTTGAATACCTGAGTGTGAGTTGATCTGTGCTTGCCTTTTGGTGCAGGTTTGTCCTTGGCGGCAACAATTTCTCCATCATCGCTTATATCCACGACAACCGAAGGCATGACTTCAGATATCTCGCTTGTGTTCTCTGCTGCAAATACAGCAGAGTCTGACAGTTCCTGTGCCTTGACTGGACCCATCAGTGGTGCTTCCTGCACCCTACGGCTAGAATTCTCTTGGTCTGCTTGCTGGCGAAAGGACCTCCTGCGTGAGAATGTGCGAGACAGATGATCTTGCACGCCGTTTACATGCCTCCTCGCAAGCTGTTTTGCTGCCTTCCATCCCTCGTGCGCTTTGAGCTGCTGCCGAGCCAGCTGAATGGCGTTCTCCCTTGATCTTGCTTTCCTCCGTTCACGGATAGTTAGGAACTGGCCTGAGCAGTTGTATATGATCAGAAGCAACACACCCAATGCACCCTGCATCAAATGTCAAACCTGAGTTCTTTACTCATAGATGCGAAGGTACCTTGCTAGCACAGTGCTTGGTGAACTGCAATCCACTAGGCTCATTGGATCAGAGACTTGCAATGAGCAAATTACTCTTGAAATTTGAATATAATGTTATATAAAGGAGGTATAGCAAGCTAGTGAAATGACAAATTTGCATAGGAGGGTTTACCACTAAGCTAGCGCCAAGAATGACGACGTTTTGATTCTCTTGGTTTGCCCCACAGGATCCCTTTATCATGCATTCTGTGGATTTAATCTAAATTCAGCTTACTGAAGGATAACTACTATCACTGCATGATTAAAGACGAAGCTGCAGTATCAAAAGTTATTCTGATGACGCTTACTCGTTTCAGTGGTGGAACCCAATCTACAATAGTGCCTGCAGAATAAACAACGAGGAAGCAACAATCACCAAATGTTTAATTCAAACTAGTTCCTAAAGTTTCATATAATCTGTGATGCAAGATAGAGACATCGTAAGATTGGATCAGTACCCACTGCTACAAGGAACTTTTGATGTTGTGGTTGGACAGTAGTAACCGGCCGGACAGAACATCTCTTCAGTGCTCCCGAAATCAGCCCACATGTCAGCACCACCGCATCCGTTGGTTGAGTTTGGAGTTATCTGATACTTGTATCTGATCAAAGTTCAGCAATTTAGCTACTTGGCATTCTGCATTTGTTTATCAGGAAACCAAATGCAAAACAACTTACGGATCACAAAGACCAGTGGTTGTGTTCACTTCGGCACGCGGACAGTATGAGCCCAATGGACACGCTACAGTAAAATGAAACACAAAACTCAAGTCATTTCACAAGGTTATATCTCGTTTCCCTGCACAAATTATTTGACAATGAGGGCAGTTCAGCGGGAATTGTTGAAATAACTCACGCAGCATGCAAGTAAGACCGCGGGGGCAGAAGAAGCCCTCGCAACACTCCCGACAGTTTGTAGTTCTCAGTGGAATATCGCTGTTGTCGCTGTTTCTGGGAACAGGGTTTGGACCTACAGAGCAACCCCATCCTGGCTCGCAACCCTGCACCCAAGAGGACCGGTTGCAGTTTATGTTCGTCTTCAGGAAGAGATTTTTCTCGCCTTTCCGATCGTACAGGCTTGAGAAGTAGAATTTCACTTCCTCCGGTGTGCATAGACGCCCCGCCAGATCACCTGAATGAATCATATTTTTCACATCAGAAGCCTTATTTACAATCTGAAACTAGTCACTTCTGTATGATACCATGTCAAAATGAAGGACGAATCTAGACCAAATAACATCATGGCATAATAATGGTAACAGTTTTATCATAGTGAAGGGATTGGAGCATTTGGATGCATTCCATTCCAAAGATTAATAAACATAGTTCGCCGTCACCAACCAGTACTAATCTATCAACAGTCGTTAGCCAAAAAGATTCTTCAATGCAGAATAAACATAGTTAGCTGAGTGCATTGGAATGGAGCATTTGGATTCATTCCAATCCAAAGATTATGGGCATGTTTGATTTGTTATCAATCGTGAACCAAACCAAATTTTGGTAACGCCAATCAAATTAGCTATCGTTTGGTTTGGTACTAATATTTGATAATTGCCAACAAAAATTTGGTAACGCCAACAAAATCCAATGTCCCACACGGATAATCCGAGGGTGGAGAAATCGCTCACCACAATTTTGGTAATACTAAAATTTGACTTGGTCACAATCCAAACAACTTTCTTTTTGTCAAATTTTAACTTTGCCTAAATTTTGCTTGGATCAGGTGACGAACCAAACAGCCCCTGTTAAACACAGTTCGCCGTCACCAACCAGTACTAATGTATTCAACAGTCGTTAGCCAAAAAGATTATTCAATTCAGAATAAACAAATCGAGAAGAATAAAATAATCTCAAGTGGACTAATCAACTAAACCCGGACCACAGAAGAAGAAACAAACACAAGAACAGCATCAATCCATCAATCAAGCAACAAGAGGACTCGAAATCAAGTGCATTTACCTCTGGTCTCGGTGAGGCACTGCTGCACGAAGCCAAGGTTGGAGGTGTAATTGAAAGCCTCGTTCCAATCCTCTACCCTGAACACCAAACACAAACCCGAATCACCAACGAATTTTCCAGCAGGAAAAAAGAACAGAGCAAATCCCAACGGCAAGGTCCGCGTAGCAGAGACGCTGGCCTTTCACCGACGGCGCCGTTGGCCAAGAACGAGAGAGCTCCGACTCCGAGGGGGGAGGGGGGGACGACGCGAACTTACGGGTCGGCGACGCAGAAGCTGAAGCGCTTGTAGATGGTCTTGGCGACGTCCTTGGTCAGGTCGGTGAGCTGCGCCTCCACGCCTCGCAGCTCCGGCGCCGGCGGCAACGGCGGGAGCGGCGATAACGGGCCCTGCTGTCCGACGGCGACGCCGGCGAGGAGGGCGAGAACCAGCAGCAGCACGGGGAGGACGACACGCGCGCCCCGCCGCCGCTTCAGGGGCTTGTCATCGCGCATTCCGAAGCAGAGGAGGAGCTGGAGCTTCTTTAGGCAAGAAGGGGACTATGAGATGAGAGGGACGGCAAAATTATATGTCAGGAATGTTGGCATATAAATACCAGTGAGTACGCGTGTATATACGTATGCATATACGATTTTGAAAAATTCCGCATATACGATTTTGAAAATTTCCAAGGCAGCTTGGAACAGCAGAGCACGTTGCAGTTTCCGGTGTGCGAGAAGGGAAGAAGGAAACGGAAAACCGTTGACTCAGTGCGGGTTTAGATCGGCTGTTCCTTGTACTTGTAAGACACTTTATATACATTTTCACGTTTTGAGTTGTTTTTTTTTTAGAGGTTCGGGATAACCCTTTCCGTCTGCATTAAAGCAGAAAGCAACCCCCCTCTCTGGGAGATACTGTGCCCCATCATAGCTCTCCTCGTGGGACACGCGAGCTGAGCCAAGGCTTGAACCCAGGTGGGAAGCCTGCACAGCAGCAGAGCTTCCACTGAGCCAGTGCTCAGTTCCCACGTGTTGAGCTGTTGGAGGACCGAAACAGAGGGCCTGAATAAGAATCCACTCTTTCTCATGTGTTATCCGACTCCCTTTTCACTCCAATAGTGATGCAAAGCTATAAAGATCAAGCTCACAAGATCTATCGGACCCCAAATTTGTTACTTAGGTTCCACTTTGTCAACCTGTGCTATTCCCTAGATCAGCAGATAGCACACACAGATGCATCTTTGGATCATTCACATACATCACATACATTGCACAACAGTATAATATATCATATAAACAGGCCGTATGACCAATTGTTTTACAAAAAGGCCACAAAGGCCACCATATTACATAGTTCTGAATACAGAAGTAAAGGATAAGAGCGGAAGCAAAAGAAAGAGATGTGCAGTCATTCACTGTGCCCACAGGCAAACAACTGAGGGTCCCGGTCTAAGCTTCACCATCTTCTCCATCATCTGGTTCGGATGCCAAGTGGTAGGCATACAAGTCTTGATCAAATGGCTCTAAAAGATTATATTAAGCGAGCCTGAGTACACAACCGTACTCGCGGGCCAACAAACAATGCAATTATTATATATGCAAAGCTAATCAAGGGAGGTTCATGGTTCTTTTATTTGCACAAAGCCAGTTTTGAATTAGATTAAGTAGTAGCAATTTCCTGAGGCTTAGCATTTTAACTAACACAAATTTTATAAACTGAGTTTTTGTTGTAAAATACTAGTGGAGATTCCATCTCCTATACCATTAAGTGGCTCCATCCACTCAATATTCGGATCACATCCCGTACTTCTCACTGGTCCCCGACAACTAGGCTATCTCAAATCTATGGGTTCTCGCCTAGCTTTTTATTCCACTCACAAGTTGGTTTTATAAAAATGAAAGCTAGTTTAAGCAAGTTCTCAGCACCGCTCTTGACCGTGAGTACGGCTATCTAAATAGTTTTCTTACTCTGTAGAGTTCGTACACTTTACCCACAAGAGATATTCAACTTATAATGTCTCCGACACGCTTCCATAGGTGCGAAGAAGTTGATTATCACAAGGTCTTTACAATGTCCCACCTCAACGCAACCCCATGCCGCTAAGTATCATCTCCTTGGGCCTCGCCCTCGGGAGGTCTCCCATTTGCGCCGTGTGAATCGATGGCTCCCTTACACTTAATTCACTCCACACATCCACCAATGGTAAAGTTGCGAGGCGGCGGACAAATTAGTTAGCCAGGTCGTACCCATTATAGTCTTGCGGTTGTACTGTTTTTACACGGGAGGTCATCATAGGAACTCAGTCCTTTATTGACTTAGGCGGTACATCCATATACCCCACCGTCGTGCACCCGACACTATCCACTCTTTCCAACCATCTAAGTCGAAATCTGTAGGATCGTTAATCATAATCAGAGAAGGGGGTGAATGATTATAGAAGATTTTTTTGCACCCAATCTTTCAAGAAGGAATCACGTAGATCGATCAACAAGGAATCACAGCCAATTAGCCTCCGCCCGGGCGTTCAAGAACCTGTACTGGACGTAGCTGTTGTCCAGCAGCCGCAGCTGGTACACGTCCTTGGCCTTGATGCCTTCCAACCACAAACACCAAATCCTATTTCACGTGAGAACAAAAGCCACTGCTAGCACATCTTGCACAGCATCTATGCACCTCACGTCAGGAAGAAAAACATGCCGCATGTCCTTGCCGCCGCTAGCAACTCTCCGCTGCCGCAAGTTCCAGCAGACACTAATATCTGAGGAGGATTAACTCTCGGGAGGACGAACGCACAAGGACAGATTCTCAAGATTGCTTTGCTATTCACATGCACAAGCAAAAGCTCCGGCGGCCAAAGCCAACCGAAACCCAAGCAGCGTTTCTTCTAAATATCACGCTACAGCCAGATGGTCTAACAAACGCACCTTCTCCCGTGAACAAACGCGCCGCCCCTTATTCTCAAGGAGCCCCAGGGCCCTAAAACACACGCCCCTACATATATAGTCATAAAACCCTAATACGTGACACATATGGTCATCTAAACACTCATGTACGATTCAATAGTCCTAGGATCCAATATGTGGGCTTTTACGTCAGATTACACACCTAATTTTGGACACTCCAAAATTATCATACGTCGTAGCTTCCGGACCGCACCTCCGTAGCTTTAACACACATCATCCATCTGTGATCTCCACGCGCCCCAACTCGAGCCCGACCGTCTCCTCCAGCATCCTCGACCCTTTGGACCATGACTTCGCACCAAGCCATCTCCCGGTCACCGCCGTAGACCACGATCGCCTCCGAGTTACTCTGCATATGCAAAGACCAAAACACCATCTTTTCTCGACACAAGTTCTTCCTAACTTCACCGACATAAGTCCACACACACCACACGCCTCAAATAACATCAGTACCCAACACTGTCAATTATTCATCAACTAAAAATATACTAGACCTAGCCACATGGTTTAACAAAATCTGTTTTTCAAGTTTTTCCTCTGTTTTTAAAATTACCTTTAGTCCAACATACCAGCCAGGCTCCAGCCTCGACTGCCCAAATTCTATTTTCATTTTGTTGAATGATGTTGGGCAATTTAATGCCCGCATGACAATGTATCTAAGCAAGGCTAAGTATGACACTTAGATACAAACTTATTAACTAGTATGTAAACCATTAATTCTAGGGTGACAAAGGATAGTGTTCAAGTTTAAAGATTGGAAGCTATACATAATTATCATTAAGGTAGTAGCTATGAGCCATACCAACATATTTGAATAAATCATAGCAATGCAATTTCATACTTTAAAACAATATAATTGCATTTCAAAAGTAAGTGCAAAAATGATCAAAGTGTTGACTCGCCTTGATCATTGTATTGCTGATCTGGTTCTTGATCAATTTGAGGGTCTTCAGAGGCTTCAAATTCTATATACGCAAAAAATAACCAAAGTTCGAATAAGCACATAAGAATTCAAATTGCATTCAAAAATTCAAATGAACTCCAAATTGAGTGTTTTCGGTTTGGTTGTGTGGAGTTTGAATTTAGACAAATTTAGAAACAAAAATTACTCAATTCGGAGTTGAAAAGAGAGAGAACGGGCTCTTTGAAGTTTAAACCTAATTTAAATCCTGGAAAAAGAACAAAGAGAGAATCTCTCTCACTGACAGGTGGGATCCGCGCCCTTTTCTTTTTATTTTTGTTTTATTTTCCTAAAGAAATCTATTTACTGACGAGTGGGACCCATTGTCGGTGATTTGGTCTAGGAAACAGTGCATAGACCGATGGTCCACAAGCATAGTGCCTTGGTCCACCGATTGGGTTTACTGCGCACTTAATGATTTTGGGCCCACGCTTCAGTGACTTGACATGAAACTCAGAGCATTAATGCTTAGGATTTCTGTTCGCGGGCCCGCACGTCAGCGAAACAAAGCAACATTTAAACCAACGACTACACAGTAATTAACGCTAAGACACAGATTCAATAGTTAATGATTATGCTACAGTAGTTGTCTTCTTTAGACAAAACAGAGCGGCCCTAGAGCTCTCTCGGCTCACTCTCGTCGCCGGCGACTGGGGGCACTACGGCGCCTTCTAAAGCCAAAAATGGAACCCCGAGGTCTAGGCGACCCTACTAGTACCGACGATGAATCTCTGGTGATGTGGCCAACTCTTGCGGTGGAAGCATTCGGGACTACGGCGGTTTCGGTGCTCCCGCAACGCTTTTGCCCATCCAAAAGCGCGCATGAGAATCTAGGAGGTACTAGGAGCATACCAAAGTGGAAGATGGCTACTGAGGCGGTCGGTGGAGGCCTGGCGGCGATGACCAGTGGTGCCGAGGGGAGCTCCACGCGGCAACGATTACCTGAGAGAAAGGAGAAGCAATTGACTACTGGGAATGCTTAAGGGAGGTGATGCGATGGTCTAAGAGGGTTGAATTCGACTGAGGCTCATCGGAGATGACTGATAGGTGAAGATGGCTCTTTTAGTTGGAAACGGGGAAGGAGAGGATGGTGGTCGTTCCTACGAACAAAAAGTGGAATTAGTTTAGGGGAAACACTCCTTGGGGACTAAAACACGCCATGACGGGGGTGGCGAGGTGTGGGGGTCACCAGAGTTCCGGTGGCGATGAGGCGGCGTGTCGACCGAAACGGGCGCTTTGAGCTTTACCATGTCCTCGGGCTCGATGGAACTGAGAGGGAAGGAGGGAAATGTATGGCGCTGATGAAGGGGAAAGAGAAAGGGCTCTAGGTGGCTACTTATAGGCAATGGGGTGGAGAGCACCAGGAGATGGAATGACTAGGTTGGGTAGCACAGTGCAGGATTAGGTGACGCTTGATCAACGGCGAGTGATAGCCGAGCGACATGCCTCCCATGCATGGTTGCGACATGGCGTAAATGCCAGAGAAGGTTGACATCAAGCGAGCAGGCAGTGGCGATGTCGCCGATAGGGAGAAGAAACCTTGGGCTGAGCCAATCGACCGAAGGAGCAGGTTCGGCTGCACCATCGACGGCTCAAAACGGTTCGGCCAGAGAAACAGTAGGAAAGGGAAAGAAAAAAATACCAGGAAAATTTGGGAAAAAGAAAAGAGAACTAAATTTTAGGTTTGCTAAACTCTAATATTTGCTTTAATAAATTCTCTTGTGGTGATAGATAAAATATGATATTTGCTAACAAATTCTAATTGGGCTTTTGAACACGATTTCGATTTTAGGGTCTTCGTTTTCTAGGGTTTATGTATTTAGGGTTTCTATTTTACATCACTTGTGTTGGTAAAAAGAAATCACAGATCAAATAACTCCCGAAAATGCAGGCGAACATGATGGCAACAGATAACATGCAAAAAAAAGTTTTAAAAATTTCGTGTTTTTGCATTTAGAAACTTTTGGGATGTTACAAGATCAAAGCAGAAGACATGAGCCGAAACCACGAAAATCAGACTTGAACAGCCCTCGAGTGGTCTGACCGCCAAGGCGAGGCTGATCTGACTGCTAGACAAGGGGCGGTCTAATCGCTACCCCTGATGTCAGGAAAATAGCACAACGATGGATCCACAAAACGATCTAACTTTTGATCTAGAGATCCAAATCACTTGCGATTTCAAACAAAGCTCTCTAGAAGAAAATTAGGAACCTATTCCAATCGAAAATCGAGACAATCAAAGCTAAGATTCCATGAATTCCTTGATTGAGAAAAAGAAGCCACAAAACTGGTGGGAAACCTAAATTTTATCTAAAGGCTTTCTTGTGGATAAAATATGGTTAAGATGACCTTAGATCAAATCCCTCAAGTCCTAATAAGCTATATCATAATAAAAGAACATAAGAACACCAAAACCACAAAAAAGGAAGCAAGAACAGGAGAGAACTCATCTTTGCACGAATATTATTGGAGTGATATTGAGGATTGAAGGCTTACAGTCATTCCACCATGGAGGACAAAAGCTCACTCATGAGCACTCAATCCTACAATTTTTCTCTCAATACATCTCTGTCAAACCCTAGCCTCCTTTATTATCTCCAGTTTTTCCAAAACACAAATTAGAGTTTTTAAGCTTGGATGCATAAATGTAAAAATCATGCACCACCCCCTTTTATAGCGAAGGCTAGGTCTAGAAAAAACCCTAATGGACACCCGTTAAGCCTACACATAAACAGCTATCACACTCACACACGCTTCTCAAAGCGGATCATGATCCGTGTAACATCCCAAAAATCCCAATTTTGGGTAAGTGTATTAAAAATAAGTGAGAAAATAAAATTGAGCATATATGTTTATATGTGGGAAAGATATTTTGAGCATGTTTTGAAAGTTTGTGTAAATCAAATACTGAATTTATGTTCAAACAGCAACTTGAAAGAATTTTTGAGAAAAATACAAAACACATAAAATTCTAAAAAATTTACACAAGAAACCATACTGTGTCAGGAGCTTCCACAAACATTTTCATAATTTTTGGGGCCCGTTTGCTATGTTTAGCAATTCAAATAACAATCAGCCTTTTCGTTAAAATTCAAAACCTATTTTGAATTTACTGCTCACCTACTGGGCCAAAAGCCAACTCGGCCCACTTCTCTCGCGCCTGCTCCAGCCCAAGCTAGCGCCCCTCTCACCTCTCGCTGACATGCTGGGCCTGTGTCACAGGACCCTTCTTCCACCTCGTGCTCACCTCCACGTGCCAACACGCTTGCCTACCGTTTCATGCTCCAACTACCTCCGTCGCCTCCGCTTGTGTTGTACATCTCCGCGCCCATGCTAGCGACTCCCCTGTCACTGCCTAACCCTGAACAAGAAGAGATGCCATTGAGAACCATGAGTTCTCGCCGCGCCCGCCATTTTCTCGTCGTCTTTATCGTGCCATTCTCAATTGTACTTAAGAAACCAACCGCGTCACAGACTCCCTAGCTCGCCATTCTTGCCTCCTGCCAAGAATCAGAGCTCCTTGCTCCTTGGTTCACTGGGAATGAGAGTGTCATTCTCGATGCTGGTGAGCAAGCCTTACACTGTCGCCACCTCTAGTGGGCTTCCTTTCCCGCGACAGTTGCGTCACCATGTGTTTCATGCATCACTCATGCCGTTCCCTTACTTGATGAAGCCCCTAGAGCCGTGTAGCACTGATGCACTGTCATCATCCCCAACTCCGGCATGTGCACCCGATACAAGTTAACGCCCCTCGTTGTTCTAGAAGGTTTGGGGCCCTTCTGATCACGTCATCTTGTGTTTCGTCCCTCAATAACCTAATCTCCTCACTTAACATAGGCCAACTCACTGTGAATCTAAGCTTTGCCTTCATCTTCTGCATCATCGGCCATCGCCGCCATTTTCAACATTCCTCGAAGCCTGGTGAGTCTCCGGCCAATTCTTTATTTCTTCTCCATCCGCAGTACACATGTGAGCTAATATGCACCCTCTTGTAGCCCCTCCATCATCATAGAACGCCAGCACCGAGAGCCTCCTCTTCGCCGTCGTTGTTCAACGTCGACCAGCTTCTCCGGCCATCCCCGACGCCATCTACACCCTTGGTGAGCTTCTAGCAGTCCCCTAGAGCTTTTGCGCATGTTAGATTGGACGATTGGCTAGCGTAGCATAGAGTTCGTTGTGGCCGGTCATGGCGCCACCGCGGGAAGTGTTGTCGCCGCTTCTCTGATGATCATTGGTCTCTGTGCCGCCGTCTGTAGCATCGCAATGACCCCCTGGAGCTCATGCGCACCACCATTCACCTTGTCTTTGTCCCGTTCGCCTAACCCGTCGTGGCCCTACTTTGCACCGTGTCTAGAGTTCATCGTTGACGATGCGCCAGCCATCCCCTGCCTCGCCGCCACCCCCGGTAGAACCACCATCACACCAGGAACACATTTTTCCCATCCCCAAGCCAAGCTGATGCACCGTTCACTGCTAGCGAGCTCACCGAGTCGGCGTGGTACTGTGTGTTGCTCTCCTGCTGTCTTTCTCTATCTGATAGTGGGTCCCACTCCCGATTAAGGTTTCCTTAACATTAATGACAGTGGTTAACTAGATTAAGTCAATGTAATAAAAAATCTAATTTAAAACATGATTAGTAAATGAGTCACTGACATATGGGTCCCATCCACTATTTTCAGTTTTAAAACACATTTTAAAAACCGAGAGACTGACATATAGACCATAGATATTAGTAGGCTAAACCAAATTAGGATTTAATCATTTAATTAATAGTTAATGAGTCTATGATATGTGGGACCGCCTTTGTTTTTATAAATAAAATCAAGAAATAAAAATATGAGTCACTGACAAGTAGGGCCCACATGTAAGTTAATAAAATGAGAAAAGTCACTTTCAGTTCATAGGAAATACATTTTCTCTGTTGGAAAGCGTAAACCTCCGAAATACGCTTTCGATGCTACCTTTTTTATTATTTCAGGATTTTTCAAATCGAGCAAATTAAAAACGTTAATAACTTTTGTATATGAATCCAAATTGGGTGATTTTTTTTCTAAATTCATATAAAATCGTTCTATTTCTGAATATGCAAAAATATTTGAATTTTGTTGTTGTTTAAATTATTATTATTTATTTGTGATTTGCTTATCAGTTCTTTTGAATAGACTTCGATACCGCGAACGAATCATTCGACGACACTCCATCCTCGTTTTCAGAGATACCAAATCATGAAAGCACCGCTTTGATCATGTTGATCCCATTATTTAAATTATGGTACTTCTTTTTGCAAAATCTATTATGCGTGCGTGTATGTTTTCTTAAAATTACTATATTTGGGGATAACTGTAGTTAAATTCCTATTGTATGCATGATCCTCCTTGTCAAATTGATATCCTTACTGTTGTAGCCTTGAGCATATGGTTTAGACAATGAATAATATCAAATTGGGTATTTTATATAGGAATGTCGAATAGAAGCTCAGCCGAGTTCTAGTCTCGCTAAAATTGAATAAATGTTGAAATTGTGAGTATGGATTTCAAAGATTTTGAAATATGGTTTAGAGGGGTTAACTCTGTTATTTTGTATGAAAAATGAAAAAGAAAAACTTAATTTGTGACACGGGCGAGTTATATTATAATCTGAGGAGTGTGAGAGGTATATCTCACTAGTAGATAGGGAGAGATCCTCGCACGGGGCGATTAAGGACCGGACGCCGGTATATCCAACCTAAGCATAAGCGCAAAATGACACAGCTGAACTAGGGTGGTCTTAGCTTATTAAGTTATCTAGGTCTAGACTTGCATATTGGTAGGTCATAGTTATAGGAGCATGACTTAGTAGACTTGCTCAAAGGGGCTCCCTTCACTGAAGTGTTGGGACCAAAGCCTTCTAATACAATGGTGAATGCCTCACTTTAATGGGAGGTACCCAGGATTGAAGTGAGAGTTACCATTTGCCGGGCTAGTGCAAGGTTAGGTCTAGATGATATAAATGCTTCGTTGCGAACTCTAGACTGTTTACTAAAAGATTGTGAGCGGTGATGTCAACGGATGCCAAATAGACTAGAGAGCTTGCATTGTGTGGGTAAAGTTGTACCCCTCTGCAGAATGTAAATATATTTAAATATTTGTTCTGGTAGTGATGAGCGTGCTAAGTGTTGTACTACCGGGTATAGTCTCTCTTTTTTTTGTGAAAACTGGTCTTGTTGGAAAATATCGGCGAGATGGTTTTGTCGTTGTTAGCTTGAGTGCCATGTCTATGGCTGAGAATGAAATGTTGATCACAACCGAGGAGGGTTGTGAGATTACTTTTGTTATGTTATTACTTGTTATTTTATTATCAGTCAATAGCTCTTTAAAATTTCCGTTGCAAAGTACTACATGTTGATATCATAAAGTAAACTTGCTTATTGTTGAAAATAACTTGTAGTGTAGAGCCTCATCCTTTGATAGCCTTGTATTTATTATTATGTTGTGATAGACTACAAGTCTTACTGAGTACAAAATATACTCAATCTTACTTAAAATTATTCATCAGAGTATGAGGATGAGCTCATGACAGACGACGCATTCTTTGCACCTGGTATCGGAGGGTTCAGTGATGGGTCTTGCTATGTCTTGTCCTTATCGGTTGCCTGAGGGTATTGATGGGTACATCGCTAGAATTTTGTGTTGTGTTTAACATGTTTCCGCTATTTAACTTGCTATTTCTGATACTTGTACTTTAATTTGGCCAGTCGGTCGTGTAATATACACTTGTTATGTAATCACTTAAGTTTTAAGTACCATATTTGTTTCATGTTGTATGTATATTGTGTATGGATGTGTATTCCAATGTTGTGGATGTGTATACTAGCTACTGATTATGGGACTAGTACGGCATACACACGAGGGCTTCGGGTACTCCACGCCCGAGATCCGATAATCCAGGTCTCCCGAATCCGTCTCTTTGTGATCTTGTCCTTCTCATTACCTAAACCGTTTCATTTTTGTGCCGTCCTGTGCCGCGGTTTCTCCAATGTCACCAACCCGGTATTTTGGTGAAGATACCAAAATTATCCTTCTTGATCCTTCCCCCTTGACCGAGTCCAATCTTGTAAAGTAATCACACGTTTCTCCACATGTAGGTTCATCAATGGCTTTCCTCATGTCAGCAAGTCTTTCTCATCCAGCTCTCACTTGACCGCATCAACACTTGCACCGGTCTAAACCACTTGATGCAACTTGTTGCACTGAACTTTCTATTCATGTCGTTCTTGTCCATCTTGCACCTTGCTTGAGACCAAACACTTGACCTGGTATCCTCGATTGTTCTAGAACGTCGGCCCTGGGTCAGTCTGACTGCACTCTCCGATAACAGGGGACCGGTTAGACCTCCGCTGGTTGGACCGCCAACCAACAACCGGTCAGACCGCTTTCCAGTTCCAGAAAACACCCCTCTCTTAAATTTTCGGTAAAACTAATATATTTTCGCGTAAGGTCTCTATTTTCAATGACACCTAGTGTAAACACATCCTCAAATACTCCCACATAAGTGTTTGCTGTCTATTTGGCATCATTGCACCGGCCGTCTGACCACCACCCATGGGAAGTCACCCCCCCCCCCCGCGTCAGACCACCTGAACCTGATAGCAAAACTGAGAATTCACTCCCCAAACTACTCGACAATGATGCCACATGGTCTCCATATGAATAAATATAAATATTGTTCTTGATTTTCAGTTTAACGAGATTTTTGTATGAGCAATTTAAGTCAATTGACCTTCGGTTCATATTCCATCGTGGTCCTTTCATAATTCACGTATCTACTACATGCGTCGAAAAAATAAATATCGTTTTATAATGGTACAGTTGTACTTTTAAAACTGTGACCACTGTAGAAAGTATTTGGACTTATTGGATGCAAATCATATTAGTATATTTGTCATCAAGAGTATTTTCAAATCATTATGCTACGTAATTTTTACCAACGTACAACTAGAGAAAATAACGATCTATGTGTGTGTTAGACCCTATGTAAGTGTCTAAAACGACATCTATTTTAGAATAGAGGTGATGAAAGATATCAATACATATAGATCTAGCATTGACGCAGGTTTCTTCTCAGACTTGGGCATAAAATTGAGCCCCCAAATTATTACTTATGATCCCGGTAACTTCATGATTAAAAAATAGAACAGCGCAAGTTAACTACCTTTGGTTTTCTGATATGGCCCTAGGAACATCTACAACCTTGAGTGATTCGAAAGTGTAAGCTAACATTACATCTCAACTTGGTGCTGTTTTGGCTAAAGAAGAAAAGGAGAGCCGGCAATTGATTTCGGCCAAAGGAAAACATAACCAAGGGATGAAGTATGTTATTCCTGCTAAGAGGGAAGCCAATCGAGAAGAAAGAGAACTCAAGCATTTCGATCAAACCTTAGCAAGAGATAAAACCATTTTGGCCAAAATTCAAGAAAGCAAGGATTTGAGGAGAGGATTTTCATGCATGATGTCGTGGGGTCACAGACCAAAGGAGAAAAGAGTCCAACCTTGCAAATCCGAAATCAATTCGGATTGGTGAAGAAAGAGGCTGAAATTTTCCAATTTTGCCAATAATGCTGATTTTGAATTTCTAGATGAATGCGGATTCAAAAACAGATTTGAAATAGATCAAGAATCTTTATTTTAGCAATTAGAGGAAATTGGAAGGAGAGGGAGTGGGTTTCGGCCATCAATCCGAAATCCAATGGGTTCCCCACTCCCAATCTGAATTGGGAAGGTAGTAGGGCTCCTTGTCCGAAATTGAGAGGGGAAGACCCCTTGGCCGGTCATGAGGAGAGAGAACCCTATATTTTCAAAGGTAGACCTTCATTGTAACCTAAGTCAGATTTTAGAATTTAATAGAAAACAAAAAAAAAAATTATGGCGACCACCTCGGGTATGAGTGTGATCTTGTGAATTTTCATCAAAAAATCATCTAGGCGTGTTGAAGTTAGTTGTGGTGCTAGTTTTTGCTTGCTGATCGTTGTTGATTTTGTTCTTCGTTTGTGCACTGAGGTGTGCAGGTGGAGAAGTTTTATATAGGGTATTACGAGGTTGGAGACTACCGTACCACGAAAGATCAGGTCAAAAATTAAGGATCTAGTTGGATCACATCATTTTCCTTAATAGCAACGACAGCAACGTGGTGGAAGAAGTGTTCAATTAGCTTTTGATTTGGTCGCTGTTTTTTTGGACGCAGAGCATTCCAGGCGGCTCGATTTTTCCCCAATCGTCCAAATGAAGCAAACCTGTGGCTCTGTGTATTCTTCCCGTACGCTCGGCTCGTGCCGCTTGACTTTGCTCGGCCACGAGTCTTTCAAGCGCGTAAGGACCGAAGAAATCAAGTAAGTAACGCGTCTTGCTTGGCAGGTTTGCGAGCTCGTGGCACATGGTAGTCAGGTTCTCTTTTCGAATCCAGCTGGGTTGGCTCCATATATTAGGGTAAAATTAGAGCTCTTTTACGGTATAGTTAATTTAATACGATCTATTCGTTCTTTTTATTCAGTGGTTCATATTAGTTAGGATTTAGTTATACTATATCTGACAGCATGATTAGTAGAATCCCAAGGAGTAGAATTGTAATTGCCTATGTGAGAATCACACGACACAAGAGTAATATTTTTAACTCTAGCTGGAAAAGTATATAACACCCTCACAAAAAATTATAAATACAAAGAAAAATCTATTACGCATTTAACAAATCAATTGTTAGATTTGATTTATACTACTTCTATATATTACCGGTAGAATATACCGTAAAATTTCTCTAAAATTAAGGAGCAACCTTACCTCAACATTCCATTCCTTTATTCAAATGGTGGAGTTAGTTACTATAGTCATCCTTAAGGCTCAACACCCGATAAATCAGGGATCAAATTCCGGAAAGATAATGTGTAATTAGTGGGATTCGAACCATGGCTATTTAGCTCAGAAAAGGATTTGTCAGCACAAACGGATAAAAATATAGCCATCCCCCCCCCGAGGGGGCAGGGCTGCGATGAACAGTCTAGTTCAGACTGAGGAGGAGCTTCCACGCAACTGTGTGCGAGGAATCTGTGTGGCTCTGCAGCGCATGTGGCGCAAACTCTGAAGATAGCCTGACGTTGACTTGGCCAAATGATTCAAATTTGATCATGCATATTTTCCGAGATGAGCACCGCTATATTTACTAATCTTTAGTGGCGACCCGGGACTAAAATAGCGAGCTAGTAGAACAAGAATAATATGACATGAATGAAGGAAACATGCATTTGTTGCGAGTTTTGGTTACCGGTTGCAAAATAAAAAAAATAAAAAACGGAGGTCACCAAGATTTCCGGTTACCGCCAGTTCAGGAGGATCTTGGATGAGATTTCAAATAAAATTTTGATTTTGAATTTTAGACCTACAAGAAAGTATGTCATATCCATGATGAAGACCAAAGAATTTTCAACATGACGAGGTCTTATTTTTTTATCCCCAGTTGTTGCGGTTTCCATTTTCTTCATTTTTTCTGATAGGACCAGCATGTCAGTGTGGCTAGAAGGACAAAACACGGAAATTTCAGATGAAAATTCAAACCACCGAGATTTTTTTAGCCGGTATGCCATCTACCCCACCGAGATTTCCGGTAACCGCCAGTTACCAGAAAATCGTGGCTTGTTACCGAAACCCTAATCGCCAGTAGCTGGTAATATGTGAGAGATAGGAAAGAGTCAAATTCTTAGATCGTTTTTTCTTTATTTAATTAGTGCAGCTTTCTTGATTGCCTCAACATCAGGCAAGTTTGGTTAATTTAAGTTGGATAGGCTTGCCCTTACGTAAGGACTATATAACCATATGTGAGAGATACGAAGGAGTCAAATTCTGATATCGTTTTTTCTTTATTTAATTAGTGCAGAGTTTTAGGTATACGCACGACATTATTTTCCTTAGTGGTTGTTTGGATCACCTAGATTACAAATTAGTTTTCAGAAAATAGGTTTTAGTAGGATTTTTATGAAAACATGTTTTTAAGTTGTTATTCTGTTACAGTGAGTTTATATATTACTTTGTTTGGATCAGAAAAACTAAAACAGACTTTCATCTATACAGTGTTTGGTCACTATTTTCTATCGCTCATCATCCTGACACACCCTCCCCATCCTCTCTTTCCTACTTTCCCCATCCCACCATGACTCCACCTCGTCTCCCGTAGCCGCCGTGAAATCCTCCTCCGACATCGGTAGTGGTGGTGGGGTCGGCCGCCTCGATGTCTTCACCCACACCATCGCCACCGCACCCTTCGGCAGCCTGAGCCCTCGCATCGCCACACTGTTCAGTGACCTAAGCTCTCGCGCCGCAACCTCCTCTTCTTCGAGCCTCCAGCGAGCCAGGCGAGCGACGGCGAGAGCCATGCGATGCGAGTGGAGCTGAGCAAGGAGGAGGTGACGACTATGCGAGAAGGAGGCAGCGACGAGATCCAAGTTCAATGGTGATAGGGAATCTAGGCTTGGCGTCGGGGCGGCAGCGGGATCCGAGGCCGCGGTGGCAGAATCTGGGCTGAGGAGGAAGATGACACCCGCTCGCCTCGCCTAGAAATGTAGGAACTGGAGGAGAACACCGCTGTACCGCACGATGTCCAAGGTCGAGTTGTACCAGAAGGTGTCGCCGACGCTGCTTCGGATTTCGGCCGACGCGAAGGCCACAGACGCGATAAAGCCAGCTGACGACTTCTCTCCTTCGCCATCGCGGACGGACCAGCCCGTGCCACTATGCCCCGACGCCGCGGTGCAAGCGATAGCAAACACGGCGCGGATGACGCCACAACTCACATGGTTTCTGAGGTTTGCGAGCACCTCGCGAGGAAGCTGTTGAGAATGAGGATAGCAGAAATTCGTTTTGAGAAAAACGACGTTCACTAGTTTTTGGTAAAACTCGGAATTCTGGTTTTACAGAAAACACGTTTTCGTTATCCAGGGAGTTTGTTGCATTATCCAAACAAAGTTTTCGCTAAAACCAGTTTAACTAATTTTTTCACAAAATATGAGATCCAAACAAGCCCTTAGGGAACTATCCTAAACTTTCAGTACATTACATTTCTTTAAGTATTAAATCTGTACTAGCTAGCATCCATATAATGAAGCATCTCCATGGTTGTAGAGTTTGACAAAGAACCACGTTTGTTTAGTTTTTACAGGGTTTATGCAGGCCATGAATTGAATAAAGAGATGTTCAAGCATGGTACTTCTGTGGAACTTTTGCATTGTGTTCCATGTGCCTCGAGAAGAATTAAGGTCTTGCTTGTGTGGTACATTTTATTCTTGTTTACTATTCCTGCTTGAAAATATACCACAAACAACGTGTCTAGATAAGATCCGGATGCAGTGCATTCCTTGAAATATAAAGTAGAAAAATATTCTCACTGAAATCTGGTATAGATATTTAAACTCTAATGCACGAAAAACAAGGAGTGGACGAATTAATGCCAATTTATATGACATCTAAACTAGGGATTTGGATCTCGCAGAGGTCCACCTGCGTGAAAAATGTTTCTACGAGGAGCCGGACAACCTCGTAGCAGTCTCAGTAGCAATAGCGGAATATGTCTTTAGAAGAAAACATCATTGCGATTACAGCAGAGTTCGCTCGTAATGTTATGCCACTGTAGATCCTCTCCATTAAATACTTCAATGTAGAGAATCCTAATCCCTAAGTTGCAGTAATTTGATAAGAAATTCAGACGTATCTTCAAATTATATTCTTCTTTGAGTGTATTGTTGAGTCGAGGTTAACACATAAATTTAGACATTAATGCAGTGCTATGTTGGTTGCATTTTACGGATCACTTGGGATACAAAAAAATGTTGCACAAGCAACTCTAAAGTGTCGTCACCCTACTGAGTTTATCAAAAAAAAATTGCAGCTAAATTATAGTTATGCTTACACATTTGTACCTGATCATGATTGTTTAATAGTTGTGCACTACATCTGTATCTATCACGATGAGAAACCATTATCTTAGTTAGATTAATTAGCAATTCATTCAGCATGTGAGCTCCGAGCCTTGTTTGGATCCATCACGTTGAGAAAGCTTCATAATATTATAAGCCAAGAGCACAAGACTGAAGACCAGGACGGACGCAATCTTTGAAGGTTGAACAGAGACCAAAGGAAAAAAAAACAGAGCTAACTTTTCAAAGGATATATATATAGGGAGCAGCAACAGCATGGCGAAAGATTCTGTTATGGTTTCTTCTTCTTTCTCTCTTTCTTTCTTTCTGTTTTAGAGCCATTTACGGATTTCATTTATATCTCTTTCTTTTGCCTTTTTTTTGTCAGAAAAATGTGTATGCCATGTGTGGATAGAGGTCGGATTGGATCTGGGCTGTCCTAGGTCCAATTGGAGACAACCAACTTTGGACTTAATTGGATTGTGCCTATTTGGACGGGACATCCATCAGCATTAGGTCCAATAGGCAATAAGCATTGGATACCTTTTAGATAGCAATACCGAATGCTCCAATATCCATTAGACCTCATTGGACTCAAGTCAGATGTTCTCCACCACTCCATCTCCAATGGCGGCCATGACACAAAACCCTACAAAGGCGGTGACAGTGATGTCCTCTCCCACCAGCAGTTCATCATCCAGGTTAGAACCTCCTCTTTTTTCAGATAATGGAAGAGAAAAATCTCTTCCGGTCTCTACATCAAGGATACACACAGCCCATTTTATTAAGAAGTAATGTATCACAATGACCAAATATGGTAAAAAGTGTTTGGAAGCCTTACAACCAAAAGGTGATTAGAAATGAAACTTAATCATTACAAATCATGTGACTAAACCGCCACCCATGAAGACTTAAGATTTGCTTCGCCACGAACTCCAATCTGGCGCTTCCAGCTATCATTGCCTCTTTCTAAGGTGATTTTTGTAAATTTGCCCAAGTACTCAGCCAGTGCCCACTTAGCATGATGACCTGCAAAGGATTAGTGATAGTTTTTTTTTGTCAAAAACAACATCGTTTCGACATAACCAAATAGACTAACATAAGGCACTAGATCCCACTAGGAGTTGTGACTTTAAAAGTTTTGGAATACCGGCTAGCCAATTTCCAAACAGGTGCGCTACACTCACAGGAGGGGATAATTTAAACGCACATTGAGTAGACCACCAAACAAGATGTGCAAAAGGGCAATTAATAAAAAGATGCTGAATTGTTTCCTCTTTAATACAAAAACAACACTTTTTGCTCCCCCTCCAATTTCTTTTAAACAGGTTATCTTTAGTTAATACCAACCCTCTTTTGAGATACCATAGGAATATTTTCACTTTTAACGGAATTTTAATGGACCAAAAAAATCCTTATGGGAAGCTTGATTGGTTCCAATTAGTGCCCCATAGAAAGATGATACCAAGAAAAGACCAAATTTATTCAGACTCCATCTGAAAACAACTTTTTGAGAGCTCAATGTTAAATTAGTAATTCTCATAATTAACTCATTCCAAGCATGTAACTTAGGTCTAAGAATAGGTCTTCGAAAAGAAATATGTAGTGGATCCAATCTTAGTACATTTTCCACTGTATCATCCTTTCTCCTCACCACATTATATAGTATTGAATATTGAATTTTCAGAGGAGTGTTTCCTAACCATATATCTTCCCAAAACCTGGTTTGCATTCCATTTTTAACCTGAAATGAACCAAATCGAAGGAATTGGTTTTTAAGTTTCATCAAACCCATCCAAATTTGGGAAGTCCCAGGTTTATTAACCACATGCGAAAGACTTTTGCCACCCAAATATTTTCTTGTTAGCAAAGATTGACAAACCCTTTCTTCATTAAGCAACTTAAACAACTATTTTCCTAATAGGCAGCACCATTGTAATATGTAAGATTTTTTTTGAAATGGAAGCGCACCGCTCTCCTTCCCCAGCTCACCTCCCTCTCCTCCCTTGCGCTTGCTCCCATGGCCCCTCCTTCTAAGCTCCGACCATGGACTTCGCCAGGCTGGACTTCAGCCCCGGGCTTAACCTCCACCTCTCGATTCATAGCCGTCTGGGGTCCTCGGTGGTCTTCTCGAAGGATGGTCGCCATCGGGAATTTTTCTTGGTGGCCTCTTTTGGTCGTTCTCGCTTCTGTCTCTCTGAAGAAGTGGTAGGCATCTTCCTGCAATCCTGCCTTGGAGGTAATGCTCTTGACTTTAAAGTGTCTCAGCTCTACTCCTGGGGATTCAAATTCTCGATGGCTTCCAAAGATGTTGGGTTTCATATCTACAACCTGAAGAGCTTCGCCTGCAAAACCTTTGAAGTATTCTTTAACCTTTGGGGCAATGGAGGAGCGAACTGGGAAAGAGAGTATCAATTGTGGGCTGAGGAACAAAAGAAAGAATGGACCAAAGTAGTTCCCAGAAAGAAATCTTTTACAGAGGTGGTTCGGTCCGGGCATCAGTCTCAGGCTTCAGTTCTCACAGGTGCAAACTCGGTTTCGCTTAATACCTCTTCTCGCCAAGTGAGATCCACGGTGGTGCCGGTTAGCCGGATCTTCAATCGATTGAAAGCCTCTCTTCGTAGGCCGCCCGTTTCTCCTGCAAAATGAGTGGTTGTTCCGAGAGGGATTCCAACCATTTCTGTTTTCGACCGTCTGGGAGCTTTGTAAAAGGAATCGAATAACCGGAATCCCCAAGTTCGCAAGGCGGTCGACAAAGGATTCGGCGGTAACCCGCAGAGACCTCTCTCGCCCCATATTCGCCCTCAAAAGGCACCTAGAGCTGGACAAAAAGCCCCGCACTGCTTCAGGTGTCTCTCGGCAGGGCATTACCGCTGGAATTGTCAAAGACAAATTCACTGCCATCTTTGTAAAAATCCTGGGCATATTGCCAGTTCTTGCAAGAAAGCATCTTGCCACAGTGGTTTCATCCCCAATCTCAAGTTCTCCTCAGCGGTGAAGGAAAAAGATTGGTCAGGACACCGGTGCAATACTTGGTTCAGACGAAGGGACGGGATTGCCTTGGCCCAAATTTCAATGCCTCTGGTTTTCCCCTCGCTTCGAGACTGTGGGTTGCACTTCTTTGGGCTTCCTCAGGACGCCTCGTCGCCCCCGAGGCACAACCACCCCTCTGCCCCAGCCCCTCTATCTCCCAAGAAGCAGTCCCCTCCCCCTTCTCAGTCCTGGGCGCTTGTTCCGCTCCCTCCCATGGTGAACTTCGAAGGAGACTACACTCGCTGCTCCCATGTGGTTTCGCCCTGTAGCAGGTGGTAGGCAGGCACGGCCGAGCAAGAGCCATCTGCGGAAGAGCTCCCCCAAAGAATGAAGACTGGGCAATTGCGATCATTTCCCCAATGCCACAAGATCATGTTCCTTTCCAAAATGTGGAAGAAATCCTTACTGAGTTCTTGGTCGGGGTCCGGAGGACCCAAATTCGTGACATTCAGCCCTACCCTTTCGGGGCAGCTTATGTTAAATTCAACAGTATTCATGCTAGGGAAGCATTGATCAATGATAGTCCTATCCAATTTGAAGATGTTCAGATCACCTTTTAGAAACATAATGCAGGGCTCAACTGGAAAGGTTTAACCCTTAATAGAGAATGCTGGCTCATGTTAGTAGGTTTCCCTTTAGACTAGTGGAGTCTGCCTTTCATTCAGGATGCTATGAAAAGTTTCGCAAGATTGTTGGTCTAGGAAAAAGATCTTAATAACCTAGCTCGCATTATTATCAAAGTTAGAGTGATTGATCTTGAGCTAGTCCCAAAGAGCATCCAGATCACAGATGGGGATGGCTTTATCAGTGAATCCTGGATAGTCTCGTGCGAAATCATTTCACAAACCCTCCTGGGAGCTGGACCCCCGGATGAAGATGACCCCCCCTGCGGATGGAGGCGATCCTCACCCATTTCCCCCTCGGCCCTGGCCTCAACCCCCTGGACCAGGAATTGAAGATCCTGTCAATGGGGAGGTTCAACCCCAAGGACCTACAGGACCTGCAGAGGGAAACCATGACCCGGTGATTAAACAACATGATCAGCTTCACAACAACCGGGGGGCCACTGGAATGCCTGCCAATTGCAGCTTTGGAGGCTGATAATCTGCCTGATGAAGGAATTTGGGATGTGGCCGCCCCAAATCTAGGTTTTGACCAGCAAGCCCTACCGCAGCCCTCTCAAAGCAGCATGGCTATCTCGAGGCAGGCCCCGTCACGGGCGTCCTCCTCCTTGTCTGTCACTGGAAGAGACCAATAGCCAAACCTGTAGCTTTTTCCCATGCCGCCTGTCCCTGACCCGAATCAGCCGACAGCGGACCAAGACTTGATTGTGCAACAAGCGGCAGATTTCGCTCATGCTGAACAACCGGGGCAGATAAACCTAGGATTGCAGCTTGGAATGGTGCTAGTTCCTCACCTTGGTAACCATGTTGAGCGGGAGAATCGTCTCCAGATCAAACCAATGGGCCCTTTTCTCGTGCTGGGTCACAGGCTTGGGCCAAATTCTTTGAGCCCCATTGTCAATCTTCAAGGCAACAGGCAGTTCAAATTCCAGACAAATGGGCTGACTTTTTCACCTCCATGCTTCTGTCCCCCCAAAACTTTACCCTAGCAAAGGAAATCCTTTCCTCAAGCATATGGTCGCTGATCTCGCAAGCAGAGGATCATCAGGACAGAAAGAAGCCTTTCTTCATCTCGAAAAGCTGCCTAGTGCCTACAGAATCCCAACCTGCTACCTCGGAAGGCCCTTCGGAGTTGGACCCTCTCTTGGATATTCCCCTCGGGAAGAAAGACTTCATTTCTTCCCAGGACTCCCTCAATGTCCCTTTCAACCTCGGTACACCTTCTTCTCCGGTCCAACCCCTTTCGGATCTCTCGTATGGCTCAACGTCGGACCTGCACATCAGAAGAAAGAGAGTCAAAAGGGTTCCCCCTTTGGTTGAAACCAAAGTTCGCAGAAGCACCAAGCTGAAGGCACTTAATGGTGGATTTCGTCACAAACTTGTGTTGCTAAGCCGCCGCTACTTTCCTCCAAAATCATCAAAAAAAAACTTTGCATTGAATACTGAAAGGTGTCACCTGAAGTTGTCACGGAGGACGAGCTTGCAAAGGAGCACTCAGGAATGCAGAAGCCTAAGGATCAGAATTCCCAAAATGAAAGGAGCAACATCAACTAAGCTTCCGGAAGGCTGGACCTGCAGGAACTTTTGGGCTCGTTGTTTCTTTAGCAGTTTTTCTTGTCTTTTCTTTTTTTGGCCTGTTCACCGTCCCGAGGCAGCTCTCCTTGGGTTATTCTCTTGTTTCTTTTTGTATACTGGCTGGGTCTGCATAGATGGCTGGCACCTCAAACTTCTTTGTGGCCTTTTAAGGGTACTCCCCAACAGTTCTGAGAACTACTGGCCAGACTGTTTTCATTAATGTTTTTATGAATAGACAATGGGAAATCTTGTCTTGGAATGTTAGAGGTTTAAATTCTCACAAAAAGTGGCGGGCCATTCGTAACAAAATAGAAGAAAGCAAATGCAATGTTCTGTGTTGCCAAGAAATGAAAAGAGAAAGCTTTGATCTAGGTTACCTTGCCAAGTTTTGCCCAAAGCGCTTCAACAAATTCAAGTTCAAACCAACCTCAGGAGCCTCGGGTGGCTTACTTGTGGCTTGAACAGACCCTTTGTTTTCAGGTCATCTCTTCTTCTGCAACGAATTCTCGGTTTCAGTTGAATTCACCTCAGCCCACTCAGGACAATCGTGGATCCTGACTAATCTCTATGTCCCCCCGAGGGTGGAGGACAAGAGGAGATTTCTAGATTGGTTTTCAAACTTCTAGTAGCCTCAAGACAGAGATTGGTTGATCATTGGAGACTTCAACTTCGTGAGAGCTCCCTCAGTCAGAAATAAGCCAGGAGGAAATGTCCAAGATATGCTGCTCTTTAATGCTGTCATAAGTGAGTTGGGATTAGTAGAGCTGCCCCTCAATGGCAGATCTTTCACCTGGAGCAACATGCAAGAAGAACCACTCCTAGAGAAGTTAGATTGGTTCTTCACTTCGGACTGCTGGACTCTTTGCTTCCCGAATACCTTTGTTTTTCCTCTAGCCAAGTCAGTATTTGATCATGTTCCCTGTGTCATAGCAGTGAATACTTCCATCTCGTGGCCTAACATCTTTAGGTTTGAGAATCACTGGTTGGTTATGACGGACTTCTAGAACTTAGTTTCTCATTGCTGGTCTCAAACAACCCATGCTCAAGACCTCGGCAAGCGCTTAAACCTAAAGTTCAAGCTTCTTCGCCGAATGTTGAGGATCTAGTCAAAGCAGGCTTCGAGTCTTTCCTTAATCATCTCCAACACCAACGAGGTCATCTTTTTCCTTGACTCGTTGGAGGATTTCAGATCTCTCTCTATTCAAGAATGGAATGCTAGAGAAATTTTAAAAAGCACCTCAACCTCTCTTTGAAAAGACAGTACCTTTATTGGAAGCAAAGAGGGGCAAGCAAATGGGCAAAACTAGGAGATGAGAACACGAAATTCTTTTCATGCAAGAGCTTCAATTCGTCACAGAGCAAACTCCATGCAGACTCTGCAGGAGGATTCAGGGCTCGAGGTCAGTGATCATCAAGGAAAAGCCACCCTTCTCTGGAACACCTTTAAAGAAAGATTAGGCTCTTCAGATGGTAGATGAAGTAGTAGATTGACCTCCGTTACCATCAAAAGATTTCGAATCGTCATCAAAACTATCAGCTGGCTGATTCACCGCTTTCATTTCTTTTGCCGCTTCCTCCAAGATGATTTCCTTGTCATCGGATGAACCACCCTCTTGCAACTGCCAAAACCTAGATCCGATCACGACACTAACAATACGATGGACCTGTGAAAATGGCACCCAGACCTCACCGTCGTCGACAGCACCTCCGATGCCGGCTTCAACCCCCTCCAACTCCGACCTCATCAGAGTCGTGCCTAAGCCTAAATAGAATCTCCTTTTATGCTTGTTCTTGGCACGATTTGGCCTTCCTTGCTCATTTTGTGGTGGATTCTAAGGCTGCGTGCTGCAGTTTGTGCACAAGGAGATGGGGATTGCCGACGTGGTGGTCAAGGGGATTATGTGCCACTAGTCCGCGACCATCTGCTAGAGCAAGGTGCTGGTCATCCTAGAGCTTGAAGAGACTGTTGAGATCCTTAGCAACGACAGTTGGAAAAGCTCTTCGTGCACATCTGCTCACAGATTGACCTGTGCGTTAGTAGCTACAGCCCTCAAGTTTGTACGTACTCCATTACTTCTATTCAAGAAACTTAATTAGGATGATTTCTTTTGCATTGTTTGGTTGATACTTAAACTGTAACATCTATAAAGCGATTTGTATTAGCCTTCCTTGTAACATGCATGAGTTCACTCAAACTGGGCATGTTTAAGCTAGATACAAATGTTTATCTTCAACAGATGTAAGCATATTACTAATGGTTACATACTTGTGGTAGTGTTGTTTTAGTACAAGAACTTGATGTCATAATTTTTTGCAACTATAAAGATATCAGAGAAGCAAACTCAGATTTTGTTTTGAAGCACATGAACTTCATTACTGAATTTTTAGTACAATAACTTAATGTATAACGCTAAAATGTAGAACACGCCTCCAACTCCATTTCAGTAATCTAATGCAAGCCAGAAACAATTACCTACTTTACATCCACTAAGTTGAGAGTGAAACAAAACAATCTAAAAAGATAGAAGCCATTGTTGACAAAGGAATTCTTATTGTTGATCCTTTGTTTCTTTCTTTTATGTGAGTTTAATCAGTTAATAGATTATTTGCATAGCTTGTGACATCATCAGCACATTATTTTGTCCACAGGTGTTTTTTAGAATGTCTAATAGTGAAACTACTGATCAAGTACTTGGTGAAGGTCCTGATGAGGACACACAAGTTACCATTTCAAAGAGTAAGAAAAGATCGCATGCGTGGCACCATTTCAAAGAGTTACCTAATGAAGGAAAAGCTATTTGCATTCACTACAAAGCCAAATTGGCATATTACTGAGGGCTTGGTGTATCCCACCTTAAGCGCCATATCTTATCAGCATGCCAAGAATTTCCACCAGATATTGATCGTAATTCTGTTTTTGTTGGAAGTGAGTCCATTGGAGATGTGCGCAATTTTGTGTTGGATCCAAGACTTACACGTGATTTTATGACTAAGTTTTGGATCACCGCAAATGTTCCCTTCAAGAAAATTGAGAATGGATTCTTCAAGCGGATGATGAAGTCAACACACCCATGTCTTCATGTTCATGGGCGACAAACACTTAGGGATGATTGCATATCTATCTATGAAGATGAGAAGAAAAAGATTGCAAATAGCTTTGCCAATTCGGACTATAAGGTCAACTTCACCACTGATATGTGGACATGGGTCCAGGAGCTTGGGTACATTTGTCTTACAGCACATTATGTTCACCTGCATAAGAATTTTTTTATCTCAACTGGTCCTGATTTGGGAACATTCGTGTGTTAACCATGCAGGTTCGGAGCTAAGGAGGTTGTTGTGTGAGGTTGTTGAAGTAGGTTTGACTATCTAGATGCTTACTAATGCAGTTAGGAGAATGGATCCTCTTCTAGAATCAGAATGGATGTGATATGTTGACTTCTAGTTGTGAGTTTTGCAATATTGTTTTGGAAGTACGAAATATTGCTGAAAGGGTCACGTTTGCAATGAAATGTTGCTAGAATGGCCTATTTTCTAATTATTGCGATAACTATTCTTTTGAATAGGGTCTTTTCGTAAATTTTTTGTAGGTGGAAGGGTATTTATGTGAATAACTTTTTAGTGAGGTGCTTTATCGATAATGTGTCAATACAACTTTGGAACATGCCACTTGCTGTTGGGCCAAGTTGGATGGACCTTGGACTAAGAGGACTGGATTGGACTTTGTGCATTTCAAATTGGTTTTGTATTGGATAGTGGGCTTTCTTTAGTTGGACCTGTGTTGGACCTCTCTGTTTGGATTTGGATATCCATCCAATTCCACCTATATGTGTGGGGCGATGGTCCATTCCATAGCTAATCTCACTCGAGAGGGATCGACACACAGCTCGAAGAACAAATCCGTCATGAATAGTCAATTTAGTGCATGCTAGTGGAGTATTATCGTCGATTATATTTGGGAAAATCGATCATATGACCCATGTTTCATATGCTTTCTACCATTTGCATTTATTTTCGACGAGGTTGATTAATTGCCCCGGATCGATAATTTTTATTGATGTTTTGCCATTTCCTACCCTTTCAACCCACGTGAAATGACCCTTATGTCCCTTAACCTAGGGCATAAGGTCTGGTCGGCGCCGATGCTGGCCGACATGCTGGAGACGCTAGGTTTGCCGGATCCACAGACCGGAGGCGAAGGAGATGCTAGATCCAGACACTGGCGGGGAGGGGACGCCGGATAGCACAGCAGGGGAAGAACCACAGAGGATGGCAAGATGTCGCGGCGCCGTTGCCGGGGAAGAACCATGAAGGGCGACCGGGGATGGCGGATCTGACAGGCGGAGCCGAGGAAGATGCCGGATCCGCTAGATCCGGAGGCCGGAGGCGAAGGAGATGTCGGATCCGGAGACACCGGTGAGAAGGGTGACCGCCCCCACCCCTCGGGTCCCTCTCCGACTGTGGCAGCGGCGGATGGAATGACACCGCGGGGGGAGGGGGGGGGGGAGTTGGGGACCGCACGGGCGGTGCAGTGGCACAACAGGCAAGCAAAGGTTGGCAAAGGGCGGATCCGGCGTCTTCCTTGGCTCCGACCGCCGGTTCCGCCCAGGAGAAGCCAGATCCGTCGGGGAGGACGCCAGATCCAGTGGTTGGCCACACGACGCATCCCACTCACCAGTCGCTGGCCGCCTTCCTCGTCCTCCCACCATCTCTTCCTACCGGCGGATTAGACCGGCACCCAGAGCATGCGTGGTTGGATCAGGTCTTGTCCCCACATCTGGCCACAAAATCTGGTGGCCTCCTCGCCTGATCCGCCGCGTCCCAGAGTCACTGTTGTGGGAACCTCCACGCCAGGTCCACCGCTGGCCGTTCTATCGCGCTCAACGTCGAGCTCGGCCTACACCGAGGCCAATTGGACCATATGCCCTGGCCAAGGGATATAACAGGCATTTCACGTGGGCTAAAATGCAAAAAGAACTAGAAATTATGAAAAGGGCAAAGTATCGATAATTTATTATCGATCCGAGGCAAATAATCGAACTCGTCGAAAATAGATACAAATGATAGAAGGCATACGAAAGATGAGACATATGATCCATTTTCCCATTATATTTAGTCTCCCTCGCAAAAAAAGAGAGAATATTTAGTGTACTGAATAAGGTCAACGCATGGTGTTTTGACCTGCACTTTGCCCAGGTTGCTACGGAACTACTGCAGCGACACACACGATCCACCTTTGATCTTCTTCTCGGTCACTTTCACACTACACAGGAATTCGGGGTCAGGTATAGTCCTTGAGCTACGCATTATGTACTGAATACACGTGATACACAAACATCAAGAGGTGTTTGGACGAGTAGAATTATTTTTTTTCAGAAATTTTTAAGATTAGTTTTGGATTTTCCAAAATATCCTAAATGAAAAAAGTTGATGCTCTCGATTGACCAAATTCGAAAAATGAGGAACATGTACCAGTATAGTGCGATATATCAGATCCTTGTTTTGAATTGGTCTAGCTCATGTAAATATGTAATGGTCTTGTTTCTTCTTCTACTTTTTTTTTGGTTCTTCCGAGTTCATTCCAACGGGGATCTTTAAATCTTTTCTTTTTCACTGTGTTAACCTTGAAAATTGTTGGTAAATATTAGCCAAATTCACTTGGTCAATAGATGGGTACCTTAAACTTGTAATTTTGCTCATTGCTCTTATACTATCTATTTGCTGTGAGGTCTTACAAGTTGAACTCTGTTTTTCACTTGCCTTTAGTTGTGTAGACTGTAGATCAACCTTCCATTTGTAGACACAAGTAAAAATCCAGAGTCTCTAGTAAACTGCAAGAACTTGGGCAAACAACGTTGCTCTTCCTGTGTGATTGGCACAGACTCCACAACAAATGCGTTGCATATTGCCAAATTGTGAGCAGAATACAAATGCCACATTCCTGCAGAGTCGAGCCCTGTAAAGACAAGCAACCATTCTAGTGAGTAGAACGAATATCTTTAATAGACATAACAAAAAACCTCATATAATTATTCAGTGTTTTCCCTTAGCTTACATTGTCATGTCCCGTACATTCCACATGCCTTCCAAATCTGTGGCCAAGCGATCTTCCTTCCATATGATGATCATCAATAGTTCTACACGACTCATGGTGAACAAAGAAACCGATCAGGTTATTTTCTTCCTTCGAAGTAAAGCAAGTCTGGTCTTTGCTTCTAGACATTGCTCAGTATATATATTTACATATCTGCAATTCATTATAGTAGCTCTGTACGGATCGCATTACATTCTATGATTTGGTTTCTCTGAAACAGTCATTCGACTTGCACATGTCTCATGTGCTTTCTTAGCACAAAAAGGTTTCAGAAATAAGGATCCAATTACTCTACATTCTTCAGTTTTTTTCTTGTACCATTTATTCAGTGTTTTCTTGAAGATATCACGTGGTGTACTGGTACCGATTCTGTGAAATGAGAAGTTTATAAGCCAGTTTGGTTTCAGTGGAAATATGACATGTATTTACACTGGCATAGATAGACTAAATGCATAATAGTTGCATGTCATTTCCATTCAATGGTAGGACGGAGAGGGGAAAAAATGGAACTGAATGTGTCACGTCCCTAGGGATCATATTGGGTAGTTGTGGGTCGTGGGAGGCTTTCGGCCAGGTTTTCGGCGAGGTGCCGTGATGGAGATAGGCGCTGTGGCGCAGGGCAGCAATGCGCAAGGAGAGGGCTCAAGAATAGGGGTTGGCAGAGAAGAGAATTTGAGAGAGAAGATTAGAAAATAACTTCTTGATTGCCTTCCCTGCTAACACATAACATCCTTATATAGTGGATGTTGTAGCTAACATGATCTCTTAATACAACTCTTCCTGAATACTAATCTCTTCTCAAAGCCTAAGTGTCCTGAAGGGACTTAGCTAGCTTTTGATGGTGCGTTATGTTTTGAAACAAACAAATTAAGTGGAAATGAGTCATTACAGTTGGAAATTGAGAGATCATCTCATAACAAAATTTATTGATGCTGTTGTCTTTCCTGCAATACTTGCTGCTTTGCCATCAACGTTATACTCTTGTCTTTAATTGCTTTCAATTTCGGACAATTTGCAGCGCTTCCAAAACTAATTCTCCTTCGGTTCGACAGTCATTGAAACGTGTCTTCTCAGTTCCTAATAAACCAAAGCATACGATATCCAGAATGAAGTCCAGTAAGCGCAGGCTGTGTCTAGTAAAATCTCAATGTACTCGATTCAGAGTGGAAAACAAATTAGCCACTTGTAAGAATTTCACAATGTTTTCTTAGACTCACTCCTGATGTACTATCAGGGAGAAGAAAAAGTGAAAAACAAGACTCAGGTTGCCTTTTGCCTACGAAGTGAAGCAAGTCTTGGCTATCTTTAATTATAGTTCCTCGACATGTATCATCCTATCTCTGCAATTCATTAGTAGCTTGTACCGATTATATTCTGTTGTACCATTGGTTTCAGAGTGGATTATTAAATAGGACATGTATTTACATTGGCATAGATAGACTAATTGAATCCTCGCAAAAAACAAAAAAGAACTAATTGAATACTGGCTGCATGTCAGTACCATTCAATGGTAGAATTGGGAAGAAAAGGAACTGAATGCACCTTAGATTTTGATGAAGCGCAATGTTTCTAAACAAGACAAAATAAAGTGAAAATGAGCTATTACATTTTGAATTTGAGAGTGTATTTTATACCAGTATTTTTAGTGGCAGTAAACCCCCAACTCAGAAAAGTAGAAGAAATACTTAAGGCCAAGATGTCGTTGCCTTTGCTGCAATACGCTGGTTTGCCATCAAACAGTTTTTGTTGTCTTTAATTGCTTTCGATTTCAGACAATTTGCAGAAGTTCCAAAAAAAATAAATCATTCTTCTATTTTTCAGTTAGGTTTCAATTTGTCTACTATGGCCCAATATTAAACCAAAGCATAAACAGTCCAGATTGTCTTCCAGCATGCCCGATCCTTGTCTGCCAAAATCTCAACAAAGTCGACTCGGATTGGAAAACAAGTTTTTAAGAATCTACAAGATGCAATAACCGGTCAATCGTAAAAATTTCAGAGTTTTGTTGAACTTCAGATTGAACTCCTAGAAGGCTAAATGATGGGACAAGAACTTACACTGCAGCCTGCAGGTAAGTTGTTACAGAAGGGGTCCCAATGCCTCCCATGCCGACAACAGCTACTGAAGTGGGCTGCTCGCTGGAATTCTGGAAATGGTCCACAGTCCTGAGCTGACAAGCACGAAATTGGCAGCTGCATGAACCAAACGCTCCATTGAACATTTCTCATCTCATAGACCATCTGCTCAATCTCTTATCTCAGCTCGTTATATATGGGCTGAAAGGAGATTGAATCTTGCCAAACGTATACGATTTGATTCTACGCAATTATTCGAGGCATGTAAACCAACTCAATGCATGTACATCGTTCACCTACAACAGTAATTCACCTTCACTCAGTCCCTTGAATAACAAGATGCGAATGTAAATTTCAAGTGAAAACAGTGCAGAGAGTAAATGCGTGGGAGGCCATAAGTCTTTCTCAGGGATATGGTTGGCCATGGCACATGAGACCCTTGAAGCTTTCTTTCTTCGTTTGGAAATATCGTCCTCAAAATTAGTTTCCCCTCTAATCACCCAGCAGTCAAGCACGGCTGATAAGTGATAACACAAAACATGAGCAGGACTTTTGGATTATAAACATGATCGGGATTAATTGCTGATCCATGTCAGTGTTAGCGAGTACATGGTGGTGCCGTGCTCCGCAAGTCCAGCACCGAGTGTGTCGTCTATTCTGGGGATCTCTCACCATCTCTTCCCAATATTGTTACCTAATTACTAACCGACAATCTCTCGTATAGATAAAAACTAATCATGTATAACTGTAATAATCTATTTATATGAGAATCAATGCAAAGGTCACACTGAGGCTTTTCCCAAACTTACAAGGTATCAGACGCAGTTCCTTTCCCCTGAAGCCGTCATCTCTTCCGCAGCCACCGAGGTTACTGCCGCCACTGCGCCCGCCCGTGCTCAACTTTGGGTGCAGGCAGTTAGCATCACCAACATCAAGTCTTTTGTCCCGGTCACCCTCGAGCTCTCTGCCTCCAACTACGCGAAGTGGCACACTCTTTTTGAGGTAGCGGTCACCAAGTTCGCCCTCGAGGACAATCTCCAGGAGGCCGGTGTCTCCAGCACCTCTGCTGATGTCGATTGGAAACGTCTGGACTCCACCGTGCTGTCCTAGATCTATGGCTCAATCTCTCCTAAGATTCTTGACATCGTGATGACTCCAAGCACCACTGCCGCCACTGTTTGGACCACCATCGACAATCTCTTCTGGGATAACAAGACAACCCGAGCCATCTACCTCCAAGCAGAGTTCAGGAGCTTGGCCCAAGACAATATGTCCGCTGCGGACTATTGCCTCAAGTTGAAGACTCTCTCCATGATGTCGGCCAGACCGTGAGCGACCAAATCCTTGTGCTCATCAGGATCAAGGGCGTGAACCCCAAGTATCGGAACCTGTCATCCCTTCTTCCGATGATGCAACCTTCCCAAGATTTATTCAGGCCCGTTCTCTCCTCCTAGAGGAACTGAAGGACGCCCATGGTGATCAACTCGCCCAGGTCACGGTTCTCCTTGCTGGCTCCTCTGCCGCACGTGGGAGCTCTACCACCAACGCTAATTCCGGTGGCACCAACCTCTCCAGCCCCCCTCAATGGCGCGCCAACACAAGTGGCAACGACGGCCATCTGAACAGTGGCAACGGCAACGGTGGAAGGCGCGGCAAAAGCGAAGGTAAGGGAAACAAAGGGCGGCCCGCAGATGCTGACCTTCTACAACTCGTGGACTGGTGATTTGCAGCTCTGGCCCACAATGGACATCCTCGGGCCTCGGCCCTCGCCCCGGGCCCTCAACAGCCCGTGTTGCAAGGGTTCCCCACCTTGCCGCACCCTACGCAGACCGCGCTGCACGGGTCCTCCGTGGAACCTGTCGATGGGGACTCGGATCAACAAATTTAAAGCTCTACGTATATTCTGTATTAGTCTAAGATTACGCTAATGCATACAGTGACAACATCAATGAAATATCAACCATTCAATAAAATAACTAATAAAGTAGCAAATTATTATTCAATAGTAACAACATGACCTTATGTTCAAAGCTTACTTAACTTACCATGCAAGGCTTAAGAAACAAATAAAACTCTTGCAGTAGAAATAAAATAACTTGTGGTGATCATTCGACATGCCCACAGACAATCATCTGGAGAGCGTATCCTAGTTCGCAAAGCCTTCATAGTACTCCCCCTCGTCGATTCTTGATTAACTTGTTCTTCCTCAATTGAGTAACAATGTATATAGACGTGAGTACATAAAGTACTCAGCAAGTCGTATGGGATAATATGCAATTATATATTCATACAAGGTTTGAGCAAAGGAATAGCTAGAATGTACTTTTGCAGAAAGCAAGTGTTGACAGTAAATAGATTGTAAAACATATTTGAAAATATAGTAAATAAATAAAGTAAACACTTTGTTTCGAAACAACAAGTGAACTACCCATTCACTTGCCAACCAAACCACCAAGTGAACTACCCATTCACTTCTCAACCAAACCATATTTTTATGAAAATCTACCCCTCGTGTGAAATCATCGAGCATTATCCATAACCGGGGACACGACTATTCGAATAGTTCTACACTCTGCAGATGTTGCACAACTTTACCCACAAGGGGTAATCAACTCATGATGTCCGTCTGATATACTTCTATAGGTGTGTGACTAAGTGATTATCACAAGGTCTTTATAAAGCTCTTTCTCAACTTGATTCCGCTGGCTAAGGTTTCACAGCCGAGTAGGCTAACCACCTAGTCAAAACACCCCTCTTACGCCACATGGAAATGTCCCGGACACCCACACTAACCAATGGAGAAATCAAAATCAAGACATCAGAGATTAAGCAGCCAGGTCTATCCCATACTAGACATGTTATTTAATGGTTTGGTTAAGATCAATGACGTACAAAGTTAAGTCTTTAAATTACTCAGGAGAGACCACCTCATCCCAATGTGCTCAACACACCCCCTATACTGCACAATCACTTGCCCAAGAAGGAAACTAGTTTTGTTTAACCAAGACCAATGACACTACCCATGTCATGGTACAACAATTTTATAACTGTGGCCAACCACCACCATTCGATATCTCATTAAGTCAAATTGATATAATAATTGACCATTGTGACAATCAATCCATCGTATAAATAAGCATGGGTAAGCATAGCTACGGTAAACCCATGTTGGTACTAAAATTATGTCCAACTAATAATAATAACCCAACCTGGGGTAACAAAGGATACATGTCATTCAAGATAATCAAGGTAGCATAATGACAATTAGGTAGGTAGCTACTCCTAGAAAACAGTTGATATAAAAGTAGCATGCAATTTGTTATGAAAACATAGGTTCAATATGATCAAAGGTTATGACTTGCCTTGGTCTTGCTGAGTTACCACACTCTGGTCTTCAAATCTTGCTTCCGCTCCTTGGTGTCTAAACGAGAGAGAGAAAACAAATGAAGCACAAATAAATTCAAACGAAATGCAAAATTTACAAAACCAGCTCTAGAACAAAATATTGATTGTAACATCCCAATTTTCTAAAGTTTTAAAATCTTTTTGAGTAGCTTAGCTTTGTAGGAAATTTCACCAAAAGTTTATTTGGATAAAAATAAAGCTTACTATGAACTTTCAAAAGAAAAACAATTTAATATGATTAATTCCAATATCAACTATTGTCAAAATTATTTTATCTAGAGTCTATGTGCTTGGATATATTTTCTAGATTTTTCTAGAATTTTTTTGAGTCCAATTGCTATTTTCTAATTGCTATTTGTTTTTTTTCTGTTATTTTCTAAAAAGAAAAACTAATTTAAATCTCAGAAAATATCAATGGGTCGAAACCCATTGCTTCGGCCCATTCCTTTTCTCTTCCAGCCCAAAACTCCCGCGGCCCATTCCCTTTTCCCCAGCCGTGAGCCAGTCCAACCCAAACCGAAGCCCTGTCTGCCTCTTTCCTTGGCTTTCTCTGACTGGTGGCCCCTATTCACTGCTCATCTTCTTTTCATGTTAGACTCTAGAGTCCGAGTGCCTCACGTGTCGTAGTCGAGCCAGCCTCCCCATGGACACCTTCCTTCTGAAGACTATTTAAGCCGCCCCTTGTATCAAAGTTGCCGCCTTGTGTCCCTCTCCCAAAATCCTAATACCCCGACCCTGGTCTCGATCTTGTGCTAACAAGTAACAACCAATACTATCATAGTACCTCCAAAACCAGAATCACATGTTTTTTGAAATTTAAATGTATGCTGAATTGTTGTAAGTGCTAAACATACCATAAGAACAAAGTAGATTAGGAAAACTGAAGTTTAAAAGTTTACTAACAAATAGCTGTTGCCTTTGATTATTTCATCAACATGGCTATAATAATCAGTATGTTGGAACCAAACTAAGACATTGTTGGTATGTTGATATGGAATGTGTATTATTGTCTTTCGTAATTACTGCTATACTCAGATTACATGGAGCTGGGTATTAATAGAAAACTCATTGGGATGAACTCCGGTAAACTACAGTGTGGAATGGAAAAAATCCGTTCTCTGAAGGCCAATAAAAATGTGTATAAAGAACTTTGATTTAGCATCCACCACAACTGAATATAATGAAGGAATAGGACAATAGCATCAAAGACTCACCATATTTCTGATAAACGCTGATGGCAGAAGCAGCAAACTGTTCAAAATCCAATTTTATGTATTGAAGAGTGCACACCTAGTAGCATGACTTGGGTAGGTAAGTGGTTATCTCAGCCCAATACAAATACAATTGAAGATACTATGAAGGAGGCTTACTGTGTGCACAAAGTCAACGACCCTAGCATCCTTCATTGCATCCGTAGAATTCTTTGTGAAGGCTTGCAAGTTCAATTTACTTATTCTGCAATTGCATGCTATACATTAGATTGAATGACCAAGGTAAGATTACAAACCACTTTCAAATTTTGCAAGGAGATATAACCACTCTTGTTTGGACCCAACAATTCAAGTTGCTCTTTTAGATAGAAGGGTTGATTTATTGTCAGTGTCTTAGCTAGGGTCTGCAAAATGTACGGGGATCCCTTAAAATGGCTCATTGGTAATGCTATCGGAGTCAAGACATAATGGTATGAACCTACTAATTGTGCAAACAAAAGGCATTAAGGAGTACAGAGTAGGGAAAGAGGGTTCCCTAATAGTACTAATAGAAGTGAAAGGAACACACAAGGTATAGCCATGTCAACTGGCACATGGATTACTCAACGCACCTAAAAATTCAAAAACAGATTAACCATTTGCAGGTAAAGCAGAATAATTAATAAGGGAATACATTATGTAGAGCAATTTTGCAAGAAACATGGTAAATACCAAAATTACAAGTTCACATCTTAAGCCATGTATATCATTAATTCAAGATGAAGATAAGCAAACAGAACCGCCATCTACAGACCAGCAAAAGAATCCTACACAGTTTTTTTTTCTTTTATCAAGTCTGATTAAGTGCATACCCTGAAAGCAGACTTTCGCAATGAAGATGAACTGATGTAAGCTCTCATAAGCTTGTAGACTATCATATCTAAAGGAACCTTCACTTGTTGAGCATTACGGATCCATGGATGACTTGCAGATATCATTATGTAAGTAAACAGTTAAGCATCGCTTCGCAGACGGATAGTACTGTATGACACTTACAAGAAATTCTGGTGCTTAGTTCTTTGGATAATCAATCCAGAAAATTAATAGAAACAACAATAAAAGAGATGTTATATGCAGTGAATGTCTTGTTTTCAGTTTGAACACATATTACTAAGCTTCCAGGTTGATAATAATAACGAAATACAATAAGATTTATTAATATAAACTGCTAACTGTATGATAACAAACGTACCTCTGGTTTCCGATCCCGATGAACAACACCTTGAAGATGGCACAATGATACAACAATAAAAATTTGCACCATAAAGTCAGTTATCATTAAAACACCAGCAGAATTATCATAATAATTGTTCCAAACACTGATTATGGCTCTATAAGTACCTCACCAGTATCATATCCAGTAGTACACTTCCTTTACATAATCTGAAACAGAAAAGATACATCTAACATAAGCTAAATATTATCACGATGGAAGTTACAGTAAGCACCATTATATATGTAACTTAAACTTTTAAATAGTAAACAATTGATCGATCATAGATGAGCTTTGATCTTGATAAGCTGGCATGCTTAACAAAATGACAATCTGCATTATCAAGATCATGCACTAGAATTAAAAATCTTGATAGCAATCATGGGTAAACCAGCTCCCTTATGGAATAAATTGTTGAGATCCAATGGATAAATTAATAGAAACAACAATAAAAGAGATGTCATATACAGTGAATGAGCTTTGATCTTGATAAGTTGGCATGCTTAATAAAATGACAATCTGCATTATCAAGATCATGCAATAGAATTTAAAATCTTGATAGCAATCATGGGTAAACCAAATCCCTTATGGAATAAATTGTTGAGATCCAATGGATAAATTAATAGAAACAACAATAAAAGAGATGTCATATACAGTGAATGTCTTGTTTTCAGTTTGAGCGCATATTAATAAGCTTCCAGGTTGATAATAATAACGAAATACAATAAGATTTATTAATATAAACTACTAACTGTATGATAACAAACCAGTGGTTCACTTTACATAATCTGAAACAGAAAATATACATCTTCAATAAGCTAAATATAATCATGATGGAAGTTACAGTAAGCACCATTATATATGTAACTTAAATTCTTAAATAGCAAACAATTGATCGATCATAGATGAGCTTTGATCTTGATAAGCTGGCATGCTTAATAAAATGACAATCTGCATTATCAAGATCATGCAATAGAATGAAAAACCTTGGTAGC
Source organism: Phyllostachys edulis (assembly GCA_036346405.1). NCBI lineage: Eukaryota > Viridiplantae > Streptophyta > Magnoliopsida > Poales > Poaceae > Phyllostachys > Phyllostachys edulis. The sequence goes on along the minus strand of CM070551.1, from coordinate 74,539,476 downwards.
AATCATGGGTAAACCAGCTCCCTTATGGAATAAATTGTTGAGATCCAATGGATAAATTAATAGAAACAACAATAAAAGAGATGTCATATATAGTGAATGTCTTTGTTTTCAGTTTGAGAGCATATTAATGAGCTTCCAGGTTGATAATAATAATGAAATACAATAACATTTATTAATATAAACTGCTAACTGTATGATAACAAACCCACCTCCGGTTTCCGATCCCGATGAACAACACCTTGAAGATGGCAAAATGACACAACAACAAAAATTTGCACCATAAAGTCAGTTATCATTAAAACACCAGCAGAATTATCATAAAAATTGTTCCAAACACTGATTATGGCTCTGTAAGTACATCGCCAGTATCCTATCCAGTAGTTCACTTCCATTACATAATCTGAAACATAAAAGATACATCTACAATAAGCTAAATATAATCATCATGGAAGTTGCAGTAAGCATCATTATATATGTAACTTAAATTCTTAAATAGTAAACAATTGATCGATCATAGATGAGCTTTGATCTTGATAAGCGGGCATGCTTAATAAAATGACAATCTGCATTATCAAGATCATGCAATAGAATTAAAAACCTTGATAGCAATCATGGGTAAACCAGCTCCCTTATGGAATAAATTGTTGAGATCTAATGGATAAATTAATAGAAACAACAATAAAAGAGATGTCATATACAGTGAATGTCTTGTTTTCAATTTGAGCGCATATTAATAAGCTTCCAGGTTGATAATAATAACGAAATACAATAACATTTATTAATATAAACTGCTAACTATATGATAACAAACCTACCTCCGGTTTCCGATCCCGATGAACAACACCTTGAAGATGGCAAAATGATACAACAATAAAAATTTGCACCATAAAGTCAATTATCATTAAAACACCAGCATAATTATCGTAAAAATTGTTCCAAACACTGATTATGGCTCTGTAAGTACATCGCCAGTATCCTATCCAGTAGTTCACTTCCTTTACATAGTTTGAAACAGAAAAGATACATCTACAATAAGCTAAATATAATCATGACGGAAGTTGCAGTAAGCATCATTATATATGTAACTTAAATTCTTAAATAGTATACAATTGATCGATCATAGATGTGCTTTGATCTTGATAAGCTGGCATGCTTAGTAAAATGACAATCTGCATTATCAAGATCATGCAATAGAATTAAAAATCTTGATAACAATCATGGGTAAACCAGCTCCCTTATAGAATAAATTGTTGAGATCCAATGGATAAATTAATAGAAACAACAATAAAAGAGATGTCATATACAGTGAATGAGCTTTGATCTTGATAAGCTGGCATGCTTAATAAAATGACAATTTGCATTATCAAGATCATGCAATAGAATTAAAAACCTTGATAGCAATCATGGGTAAACCAGCTCCCTTATGGAATAAATTGTTGAGATCCAATGGATAAATTAATAGAAACAACAATAAAAGAGATGTCATATACAGTGAATGTCTTGTTTTTAGTTTGAGCGCATATTAATAAGCTTCCAAGTTGATAATAATAACAAAATACAATAAGATTTATTAATATAAACTGCTAATTGTATGATAACAAACCTACCTCCGGTTTCCGATCCTGATGAACAACACCTTGAAGATGGCAAAATGATACAACGATAAAAAATTGCACCATAAAGTCAGTTATCATTAAAACACCAGCAGAATTATCATAAGAATTGTTCCAAACACTGATTATGGCTCTGTAAGTACATCACCAGTATCCTATCCAATAGTTCACTTCCTTTACATAATCTGAAACAGAAAAGATACATCTACAATAAGCTAAATATAATCATGATGGAAGTTGCAGTAAGCATCATTATATATGTAACTCAAACTCTTAAATATTAAACAATTGATCGATCATAGATGAGCTCTGATCTTGATAAACTAGCATGCTTAATAAAATGACAATCTGCATTAGCAAGATCATGCAATAGAATTAAAAATCTTGATATCAATCATGGGTAAACCAGCTCCCTTATGGAATAAATTGTTGAGATTCAATGGATAAATTCCTCCTAACAGAAAATTGGTTTTGAATTATTTGACTCAATACTTGGATAGCAGGATCGAAATAAATAATTTCATGGGCTTTTCATATTTGGACAAAACTAATGGCATAACATGAATCGAGTAGTTCACTTCATTTACATAATCTGAAACAAAAAAGATACATCTACAATAAGCTAAATATAATCATGATGGAAGTTGCAATAAGCACCATTATATATGTAACTTAAATTCTTAAATAGTAAACAATTGATCGATCATAGATGAGCTCTGATCTTGATAAACTGGCATGCTTAATAAAATGACAATCTGCATTATGAAGATCATGCAATAGAATTAAAAATCTTGATAGCGTGGCAAAACAAAGCGGATCAAGAACCGAAGGAAAAGCTCATCAAATAGAACTCACAACGTGACCTCGCGGGCCGATCGGGGGCTGCAGAAGTGACCGGAGTGGTCGACCTTGGCGTCTTGCCACGACCCGGGACGAGGCGAGGCGGCGGATGGGAGACGACCGGCGGACGGAGGAGGAGACGGCCCAGACGGGCGGCGAGGTCCGGTCGTGAGGAGGCGGTGGTAGGGTCTATGCGCTGTGGAAGACAAAGAAGAGGAGGAGGAGAAGGCGGAGACGGCAGCCAGCGCTTCCATTCTACTGGGCATGGTGGCCGCCGCAGAGGGAGAAGGGGAAGGGAGATGCAGCGAGGATGAGGCTTTGGGATGAGGTGGCGTCACAGGGAGGGAAAAGGGAGCATTCTTGAGAGGAGGAGAAGGCGGTGCGTGGGGAAGACGAGTGCATGCGGTGGGAGAGGAGGCGGTGCCCTGCTGGCAGGAGAGGCAGCCATAGAGGAAGCGAGTGCATAGGTGCAAGGAAGGAAGGGAAGGGAAAGGGCGTTCATGAGAGGGAGAAAGCGGTGCATGGGGAAAGACGAATCGCATGGGAGAGAGAGGCGGTCTGCCATGGCGAGGTGGAGGCGGAGGTGGCAGGCAGTGGAGAGGAGAGCGACATACCAATGCAGGGAAGGAGCGGTGGGGAGGGAGCGGAGGGATAGGAGACGGCGGCGCGGCCAACACGGACGAAGGGTAGCGAGAGAAACGAGAGCCCTCCACCGGGCTCGGCGGGCGAGGAGAAGACCAGAGGGAGGGGAAGGCACGGAAAGAATCGCGAGCTTGGCTCCGCTGGCCGCAATCGCTACCCTTGCTGCGATCGGACGGCGACGAACCTGCTCGCACTCCAGGCGATCTTGTGCGTCCGGAGACGATCTGACGAACAGGCTTTTTCAAGGTGACGTGAACAGCCTGGGAGGCCGGCTAGAACTTTTCTATAATAAGAGGTTATATACTACAAGTCTACAAGAACTGAAGATAAGGAAACAAAAATAACACAGGCTATGTGATTGGAAACAAACCAAATAAATACCAAATAAAATATCTCTAATTATTCTTCAAGTCTTGGTGTCATGCACGAAATCCGAGATGATCTCACCCGACCGTACGAGGCACGACTCGGCTTCTCGGTGCGTCTTGGTCGTGATCCATGAAGCGCGGGTCCCACGGCAGAAGTTTTCGAGCAAAACACGGAAAAGAGATATGGCCTTCTCCTTGGGGCAAGTTTCCCTATGGAACCGAGACCTCCTCTCGTGCAAGCATACTATAGAAATCGGTGCACACCGAATGTACACACAAGGATCACATATCACTTACTGAATGGCCCACACGTCATGGGGTCTATAGTCTAGATTGGGTACAATGTGGGGTACGTCTTTCTGGTTTCCAATTAATGGCTCTTTCTTCGGGTAGAAAGAATCCAAGGAAAACACATGCTGGCTGCATGGGGGACAAGGTGAGACCCACCCATGTGCATCTCATGGAAATTGTAACCCATCCGATTCCTTGCGTACGCTTGGTCTATCCTTTCCGTGTGCGTGTAGCAAAACAAGCTCAAACTCAGCAGCCCCGCGCATGGACGACATGCTTTCAATCTGACCTCCCACGCATCCCAAAGCAGGCCCAAATGGCAGTCGGAACAGCTTGACGGCGCACGTATTTCTTTGATATTTTGTAGGCTCCGTATCCTCCTCGTCCGAACTAGAATTTTTTTATTAATTAATTCTTTTTTAAATTTTATTTTAAATTTAACCTTCGACGAACTTTATTTCTAATTCTGACTCTTTTAGTCACGCCACCACCTGTGACATGACAAAATAACGTTATCACGTCATTGAATAAATCCGCTAAAATACCACTTTTTGTCACGCTACTGGTTGTGGCGTGACCAAACAACACTGTCACACCACTGGTAGTAGCGTGACAAGAACTTGTCCAGATACGGACTGACGTGATAGTGTTGTTTTGTCACGCCACAGATGGTGGCATGACCAAAGGAGTCAGAATTGGAAAATAAAGTTCGCAGAAGATTAACTTTAAAATAAAATTAAAAAAAGATTAATTAATAAGAAAAATTCTCCGAACTACCTATAGCAAACTATATATGCATTTTGACCATCCCGATGAGATTTCGCAATGGTACCACTTATTCTAACATGCAATACATCTTTTTTCAATGTGTTCTAGACGCATATTTACTTTAAGATTGTACATATCAAATATTGACATACATATAATTAAATAAAACAATAGTAGCTCGCTATCTCAAAATATAATAATTAAATACCCAATTAAATAAAAGTTCACCTGAAAATATTTAATGTAGCTTAATAATTCTTTTCAGACAAATAATATATGTTAACTAAAAAGTGATAATCGTCTCCGTCTCCGCGTCATTCATTCTTGGGTGACTCTTAAGCATTGACTTGAGCTAAAGCATAACCTGAGAACAGTTGTACCGTGGCACTTAAATTAGCCTGAGAACTAAGGACATTAGCCTCTAGCCTTATAGACACAGAGTCACCTTTTGATGTTGTCACATTGGTCTTAGCAGATGTCTTGATGATCATTTGATTTATCATACCAGGCTTCAACAAAACAAGAACCACCTTTTGATATTGTCACACTTAGACTCCTTCCTCACTAATTCTCCTCCACTCCCTACCTCATAGAAGGAGTCATCATCTTGAATGCTGTTAGCATAAAGAGTATCATTTCCCTCATTTTCTACTTGTCCCCCAACTGCAGATCTTGACTGTACATGGGGCCCTTCATACACCACATCATCAAGATTTGCTATTTCATCTATCTCCATTTTCTTCTTGAACTCTTTGAATTTCTTCATGATATATGTTGCTTCCTCATCTTCCTTTGATGTAGCATAGTCACTATTAGAGCTCTCACCTTCCTACTCGCTCTTCATTGCTTCAGGCAGTGCAATTTTATCACTTGCAGCAGCTTGACCATCTTGCTTGCTCTTTGGTCTTACTTTTGATAGGGATGTAAAACCTCTCCATTGCTTTCAGTTCCTTCTTCTTTTTCTGATCTTGTGTTGCAGTCGCAATGCTCACTTCCTTGTAGCCCACAATGGTGCATTCATCTTCACCGTTTGCACCTAGAGACATTGCCTCAATCTCATGGCATAGTCACTAGCTTCATCTTCAGCTGCCAGTGCTTCCACATCATTTCCGTCAAATAGCTCGAGCGATATGAAGGCGCTTAGAGAGCTTGAAGATGGCGTCGTTCAGAGTTACTACCCTTCCGCAGCTCAACAGCACAGGTAATCCAGACAATCAAACTACTACTGCATAGTTTTTTCTTAGGATATGTATTTAGTACTTTCGGTAAATTCGTTTTTATTAAAAAAAAGGGTAAATGGAAGTTAGTATCAACTTCGTCAAATTATTAAGGGGAAAATACCCTGTGGTTGTCGTTTTGTATCTGGGACATTTAGCTTCCAATTGAAAAAAATCCAAAACTTTCATCCAGGATTTCGGGGACTTTTAAACGAAACTAAATGATTTCAATTATGGGATTTGGTACTTTCAAGCGTGAAAGGAAACCTTTCCACTCGGATTATTTTCAACCACTCAACAAATCCAAAACTTTCAACTCACATTTGAACCTTTCAACTCAAATAAACGAAAATTTTATTCAAGACTTTCGGAAATGCTGTAAAACATTCATATTTTGAGCTTTCAACAAGCCAATTAGCAAACTTCCTACTCTGGTACGGAGACATTAAATAGAACCGGAGGGTCGACGGCGAAGGCGGCGGCGGAGGTGGAAGGAGAGCACCTGGCCTGCGGCTTCAATCGCTGTTGTCCGGCGAGCGGCGCTAGAGATCGACGAAATTTGCGGCGGAAGGGGAGAGAGAAAAAGAGGAGGGGGAAAGCAAAGACGACGTGTGAGTCGTGAGTCGTGGCCCTCGTTCGTCTTCCTGGCTCCTACGGATCCATCAAGCAGCGGACGTCTAGAGCAAAGTGCAAATAGTGAAAAAATAATGACTGGCTCGGATCGAAGAACGCCAGCGCATCTCACACCATCGGACGGCTAGGGCGCCCGCAGGTTAGTACTCTATACTAAGTTTACTACTTTTTTTTCCGGATGACGCACACCCCACTTACGGCGGAAACGAATCCTCTGTCATTGCATAACATCCCTTGGAAAAAAAATCAACGGACGAGATCAAAACACGGCAGCAAAACAACTGTTCACAAAACACTGTTTATAAACATTGCTACATAACACTTCGCTGCACTGTAGCAGTCGACCTGGTCTGTCCTTCCGCGATCCAACTGCTCAGATCCTTCGAATGTCATGGTACTGTTCACCCCTGATATTCCCAGGCGATACGAATCCACTTACGCCACACATGCACACCCACGCACATGCACGTTCAATACGCAATAGGAATTTTGCGGATACTCTAGTGCCTCACGAAGTATAGGCACAAGTTTTTCCACTTAACGTACGTATGTGTGTATTCTAATTAAATAAGTCACACCGTGTCGATCCTAATGATAACCGGAGATGGGTGGGAATGAACATCCTCGTTCCTACAACCAGGTTACTTATGTGTCCTTAAGTATTAGTATACTACCCTATTGAGTACCAAATTTACGTGCCGATAGCAAGGGTCCTGTCAGGGACGTGCATCCCATAGGTAGGACTAGGCCACTGTAACATCCCAATTTCTGAGTTTTAAAACTCTTTTAAGTAGTTCAGTACTTTGGAAAAATTCACCTATTTTATTTGAATTTAATAAAGCTTAAATGAGGCTTTCAATTGATAAAATAATTTAATGTGACTAATCTGATCATCAATTAATTCCAAAACTATTTTATTTAACTTCTTTGTGCTTGGAACTGGAATTTTTTTGAGTGCATTTGCTATTTGGATTTTCTAGTATTTCTAAATTAGAAAACCTATTTAAATCTCAAGAAAATCCTTAGGGCCGAATTTCTTTTGCCTCGGCCCAATTCTCACGCTTCCGCCCTATTTCCGCGGCGACCCACTTTCCTCTCTCTCCTGCGCGCCCGCGTCTTGGCCCCACCTGTTAACATCCCACGTGTCGTTTACAACACGGTCTCGCCTGAGCCACTGTCGCTGACATGTGGGCCCTATCTTGCACTATTCATCGTCCCCGACCTGGACTCCTTCTCCGACTCCTTTACGGCTCCGCCGCCATGTTCCTCCCGATTATCTCGATGACGACCGTGCGACTCTGCCACTTCGACCTCGCCGCCAACCAACTCCGTCATCCCCTTACATTCGTGAGTGCACTGTCGAGTTCGCCATCGCACCAGCTACCTAATGCACACCACCATTTGCTCTGCCGTGGCCCAGAACCACCATGTAGGTTGATCAACGGTTCTCTTCATGTGGGTAAGTCTATCCCATCTGGCTCCCACTAGAACCATCATGGCACTTGCACCGACCCCGTACCGCTTGATCCAATCTATCGCATCGAACTTCTCGTTCAATCATCCTTGTCCATCTTTTGCCATGCTTGAGTCTAATTATCTCACCCAACATCCTCGAAAGTTCTGGACCTCAGCTCTCCAAGCCTAATCCCGATCATCCTTGTCATTGACCACCAAGTCACCTGCACAATAATAGGCCAAGAAATCATTTTTGGGTACAAGTTCTTCGCAACTTGACACATGCATCATGCAACACATATGCACTGAAACCATGACTTTGACCTAACCCGCGAAGTTACCGCCTTCTCGACGCCTGAACCACTGCATGACTGGCCGGACTGCTCAGGTTCTTCTATGGAATTTTCAAACTCTATCTAGTTTCGGCTCGAAACTCTAATTCCAATAAAACCAAGTGCAAACGCATCCTCAAGTATCCCTTCACACGTGATTTTTTTGGCCGATTGCCAAAATTCCACTTTTCAAAAGTGATCGGTTGGACCACATCTGATCAGTCTAACTGCTAGACCCCTCGGCCGGTCTGACCAATACCATGGCTGGTCTGACCTCCTGAGGTCAGAAGGCATCCTAAATTTTCCCGAAAACAAGGGTTTCGCCAAACGTCTCGATGCTATTGCCAATTGTTTATCATACTGAGATTAGGAGCATATCTCTATCACATCCACGCTAAAACATGATGAGTAATGGGTTGATTCTAAACCAGCCAAAATCATCAAACCAATCACACAAATAGTTATCTCTAACTCAAAGTTAAATCTATTTTACATCGAACTGGACACTGCTCTACTGAATCAGTAATCTTTTATTTTTTTCAATTCTTTACTGGCACATCACATCAGCTCACTATCGCGTGCCCAACAATTCATGAACGAGTGGGAGATCCAGTGCATGGTGATGGTGAGCTTCTCCCTGCAAGCCTTCCTCCTCTTCTTCTCTGGCTTCCGCAAGCGCTACAACTCCCGCGTGCTCAGCGTGCTGCTGTGGCTCGCCTACCTGTCGGCGGACTCTGTTGCAGTCTTCGTCCTCGGTCGCCTTACTCTCCACATCAGCGACCCGCGCCACCAGCTGGTTCTCTTCTGGGCGCCCTTCCTGCTGCTCCACCTCGGCGGGCAGGAGACCATCACGGCCTTCTCCATGGAAGACAACGCGCTCTGGAAGCGCCACCTGCTAAACCTCGCCACCCAGGTGGCGATGGCCATCTATGTCGTTAGCAAGCAACGACAAGGAGACAAGCAGCTTGTGGCTCCTATGGTGCTAATGTTCATCTCTGGGACAGCCAAATATGCTGAGAGAATATGGGCACTCAAGAGAGCTGGCTCAATGGCACCTGGAACTGGAAGTAGTACTATTCCGGATGTTGTTTCTGACGCCTCCAATGAAGCCGTTTGGGATTCGCAGGGGTATTATGGTCAGCTGTGTTTTATTGTTTCCAAGAAGCTAGAGAGAAACTTGGAGGCCATCCTGGGGGTGGTCAGAGAGGGCTTCCAACTAAGCTTGAACTTTTTAATGGACATGACCCCTTCAATTTCTCTGCTTCCTGAGGACATCAGTGAGATCAAACATACCGTGGTGGTGTTTCAATCTTCAGAAGATGTAGTCCACATGGCGTACAAGTTGGCCGAGATCAATCTCTCCTTGATTTATGACTACCTGTACACCAAGTTTGGAACGCGTCATTTCCACATTGCCCCAATCTTGAGTGCGATCCACCGGATCATTACTCTTGGCCTGACCTCTGCAGCGCTTGCGTTGTTTGTGAGAGCCAGGGCTGATCAGAAGGGGCGATTAGCCAAGGATAATGGAGCGGATGTTATCATATCTTACATATTACTTGTCGGTGCCATCATACTGGAGATATGCTCTATCTTCATGGCATTCATCTCATCATATTGGGCTTATAATACTGCCATTTCCTTTTCACTAGCATGTCGACTGTGCCGAAAAATCCCAGGTGCAATTGCAGCATTGCTCAGCGTAGTCAGGCATCTCCATCCAGAAAGCAGAGGGGAGTGGTCGGGGAAGCTGGGACAGTACAACATGATCGGCGGATGCATCCAGGAGAAGAGTGCAGCTGGGCTGTTGCAAAGGGCAATGCGATGGATCGGCATCGACGAGCTTGCCGTCACACATGTTGGTGTCTCGTCCGAGGTTAAGAAACTGCTACTTGATAAGCTGTTGGAAATAGCGTCCACTTCACGTGCACAGGAATGGGACTTTGGCATTGGCAAGTTCCATGGGCAGTGGGCTCAGTGGGTGGTTGAGACGAAACAAGACCGTCACCGAAGTGCAGGTCAGCAGGTACTCTTGGTTAGTAACATCCAAGGTCTAGATTTTGTGTCAAGTGCCCTTCTTTGGCACATTGTGACGGACATATGCTTGCTCGCCGACGAGAGTAGTGCTGCCGGCTGCCCCGAGTTCAGCAGCCCTAGCAGGGAGTTGTCGAATTACTCCATGTACCTTGTCGCAAGTTGCCGCGCCATGGCCGGCAGCGAGGGGCACTTCGTGGTCAACAAGGGCCGACGAGAGGTGTCGCGTTGGCTGCTTGAGAAGCGGGGAGGTGATCAGAGGAAGTTTATCGAGGAGCTCCGTGCTGAGGATAGCAGCTTCTTCCATGAAAATTACTACCCTGTACTTGATCGAGCTCGCCGAGTCTCCTCGGAGTTGCTTGGGATTGAAGAAGCAGGCGATCGCTGGGAGATGATCGCGGCGGTATGGATGGAGATGCTTTGCCACATCGCATGCAATTGTGAGGCTGGGTTCCACGCCAAGCATCTAACCACTGGTGGGGAGTTTGTCACTCATGTCAAGATGCTCCTGTTTATGCTAGGTGTACCTTTCTTGAGGGATGTGAAGGAGTCGTTATTTCCTAAAGCCGGGCATGTCTATTCATAGGGTGACTGAAATTTATTACTTTTCAGCCACGTTGTTTACTAGTATGTAACCTGTGCGATAGCACACCCCCGTGTGCTGGGCTGCCGTTTGTTAGTGCCAAAGTTGTACATTGGGTCCTAGTCGTTTTTACCTTAAAACGAAGGGTGAAAGGCCATGTTCATCATGTTGGCGATTAGCTCTTAGAGGCAATTATAAGGATGATTGTATCATTTGTATGTTTATAAATTTTTGAATAACATATTATTCTATCCCATGAATAAACTATTATTTATATTGATTAATAACAAGTACGTGACTTGTTTGTGGAACTCTTTATTCATGTCATGATATTATTTATAAATTATCACTGATCTTATATCATTACATATGACATCTGTGATTAATAGATCGGCACACGTATTAACTGATGGTCATGTTTCATGGATCATTGATATAAGATATCAAATCAATAACGTGGACACATATTGGTGAACATGATGTTGGATCGGTCATATCAAATCAATAATGTGAACACATGTTGGTGAACATGATGTTGGATCGATCCACCTTTAAACACCATCGGAATTGTGGACCCTGTAGGTTCATGCGTAATCTACCGTGACTTGGAAACTCCTTTCCAATCAACAAGTCGTTAGTAGTTCCTAGCAGGACGTAGCGACCCACGAATACACATAAAGATCGTATCGGATGAATCTTATGCAATATGATCTGCAACCAGGTTCTTATCACTCACAACCAGTTCGCATTTGGTCATGATCAGTTCGTAACACCATACAACCTGTTTGCCTTTTGTCACGACCAGTTCACCTTTGTCATGACCATTTCGTAACACCTTACGACCAAGTCGTTGACTAGTTTGTGATCGTGTACGACCAGCTCACGATTAGTTCGTATCCCTAAATGACCTAGTCGAATATGATCGAACTAAACAATCTGCTTGCGTATTCTCCTTTTGCCTCATGTTATCTGGTTGAACTCCAGGTGAGATATATGTCATCCATAGACTGTTCAATTTTTTCTCGATCTAGTAATGAATAACTTCCTATGGTGGATTCTTCGACTATTTGTGGCACGGCCATGCATTTCCTTTATCCGAGCACATCGAAGGGTAAAGAGATATCTCTCCTGTTATGCTAAGAGGGGCAAATATCATATCCGACCAGTCACATCCCTCTACATATTTCATAGCATACCTGAAATCTATCTTTATAACTATCGAGTTATGGAGTAGTGTTTGGTAACCTCTAAGTATACTATTATACATATAGGAAACCATGCTGATCTTAGGTCTAAGGATTATATATCATCATTGCTTGAGACCAACTGATGACACATATAAACATAACAATCTCAATAGTGTATAAAAAGTGAGTCAATTCAACATCATGTTCTCTAACATATGCTCACACTATTGATTATCCTTATAACTATGACCGGTGAAACATGGTCATCAATCAATACATGTGCTGGTCTATAAGTCACTAGTGTCCCAACTAGTGACATCCGACTAGAGATCCTTTTAGAATCATATCATACAACAAATGAAGAGCTTCACAAGCAAGTTACATATTTGCTAATCTTTATAAATAATAATTCATCCCAGGAACATAATAACATTTATTCTATAATTCATAAATATAGATGTGATAAAATAATCTCCATAATTGCCTCTTATGGCATATCACTAACACTCTTATATTTAGAAGGTTTCAATTCGGTCAACTTGCACTACTTTTCTAATGTCCGCAAAAATCTCAGCGCACTCGATTCAGAGTAGAAAACAAGTTATAACCAGTCTACAAGAAGTAACAATTAGTCAATTGTAAGAATTGCTCTGGGTTTTCTTGGAATTTAAATTGAAATCCTATAGGGTTAAATGTCAGTGCAAGAACTTACGTTGCAGCAGCTAACTTGTTAGAGGAGAGATCCCAATACCTTCCAGGCCAACGACACCCACCAGAGCGCGCTCTCCTGTGGAAATGATCCACCGTGTTGACCAACATGATAGCGGCAGTTGCATGAACTAAACGTTCTACGGACAGTTTTCATTTCATAGAACGTCTTTCTTATCTGCTCGTCATATATGGGCCAAGCATGTACGATTTGATTCTACGCAATTATTCGACGCCTTTAAACCAGCTCCATGCATACCACTGTAGTTCAGCTTCACTGCCATAGTCCCTCGAATTACAAGATAGATGTAAATTTCAAGTAAGATGGAGATAAAGTCTTTCTGAGGGAGATGGTTGGCCATGGAACATGAGGCCCTTGAAGCCATTATGTAACTGCTGCGAAGATGGAAATAACGCCCTGAGTCCACACCAAAATGCTTAAATGTGTTGTTTTTGAGAAATATTGTGTGTCTCCCGTAGGATCTCACACCCTTTATTTATAGTCTTCAAAGTAGAATCCTAATCTAATACAACTCATTATTAGGATCTAATACGGACTCTCCAACACTCCCCCTCAAGGTGGCCCGAAGATATCAATCATGCCCATCTTGTTACATATTGTAGCACCCTCACTAGGACCTAACCCTTTAGTAAAACAGTCAGCCAACTGTTCACCAGACTTGATATATTCTAACACTACTAGAAAAGGGGTTTTCCCCCACGGTTGAAAACCGTCAGGAAAATAGAAAAAACCGTCAGGTTTTATTTTCCTGACGGTTAACCGTCAGGAAAATACCCTCAGGTCTGGGTGGTCGGGAAAATTTAATGTCTCACGGTTAACCGTCAAGAAAATATTTGCTGACGGGCGAAAACCGTCAAGAAATATAAACCTGACGGTTTTGCAATAACCGTCAACAAAAATCATTTTGTGACGGTTTGACCGTCGAGTTAATTTGTTTACATGAGGCGGCGACTTCTATCGTCAAGTATATAAAACACGACGGTTTTTCTATTACCGTCAACAAAAAGCATTTTCGTGATGTTTTGGCCGTCACGTTTATTTGTTTACATGACGGGCGATCGTTATCAATCAAGTATATAAAACCTGACGGTTTTCTCCATTACCGTCAACAAAAAGCATTTTCGTGACGGTTTTGGCCCGTCAGGAAATTGGTTTTCGCGGTGTCAAAACCAACGCCAAAATGACTCAGTTCCTGTCAACAAAATTATGATTCTGGCAGCCCACTAGCAAAAATTGTCAATTAACATATTCATACACATTCACGCATCATATAATTCACAATACACATCCATACATCATATAATTCACAATACACATCCATGCATTACTCCATACACAAATAAGAAGTTCATAGGTGAAAAATCTCTACTCCTATGTCCGAGGGTTAAATGTTATCACTGTTACAAATTCACAGGTGAAAAATCTCTACTCCTATGTCCTAACTGCATTGTATAGTCTGTTCTGGTACGGTAGGTAACACCAGAAAAGATTCGAAGGTAAACATGAGTCCAAGGAGCTCCACCAAATTCAAGATCAAGAACACCACTTGATCACTGCAGATTCAACAAGCCAAATTGGATCAACTATATAATCACAAGTTCTATTCCTCGTCTCTTAGGGCGGATCTTCAACCCAACAAAATAAAATAGGATACAAGGTACAATATTGAATGATATGAATGTTTATCAAGGAAAAGAATTTGAAATACTACTAAAAATGCAACGTCAAAGACAAATTGATAGGTTACAGGGAAGAAGGTGGCATCTTGAGGTTTTGTGCCCATGAGAATCTGCGTTGATCAAGATGTGTTCAAGAACATTAGGCATAGAAAATTGTGAATCCGTGTCGATACCATGATGTTTCACTCATGCATTGTGTTCGAAAAAAAGAAGAAATGGTAAAGGAGGTACTCACAAAACACCTCCCCCTCTTCGAGCAATCACCTTGAAAAATGACATGGCGGTTGTTGATATACCATTTACAAGGCCTCTTTGTTCTTGACGCCGGTATTGAATTTCGAAAAAGCAGACATAGTTTCATTTTAGTTAAGTAAACACACTATCGCAACAAGTTCAGTTGATTTTATACATACCACAAAGATTGTTCTAAAGAAGGAAATTCTGTCGATAGTAATCTATACAGTTTGTAAAAGACAAAGATTAGATAGACTTGGATACTAGTAAAAGTATAGTAAACCTCTGTTTTTTTTCTCTATTATGTCGCTCTAACTCCCTAGAAAATGATACTCTACAAAAGGGCCCAAGGTCTGTCTTCCCCAAGCAAAGTCAAGCGCTTAGTGTTGAATTTGTTATATTCTAGACCGAGTTAGATCTTCAGTAGTTTGCATGTGATAGATCATTCGTCTCTACCTTGACTATTGATCAACACATGAGCTCAAAAAGAGCGAAAGTAGGGAATTGTTCGGTAAAGAGAGATATATATGAACTTAATCCCATCCATTAGCATACAAATGGTGGTGAGATAATATATAGTAGTTCAAACTTTTAGAGAAAGCGAGAGCTTAGGAATGCTTCTTGCAAGAACACTTTTGTCATGGCTGCAGAATAAAGAGCGAAAGAATGTGCTACTGATCGATGGTGCTATTCACATGGTACCGCAAAGATTTGGTACTGTTATACGCGCTTCTTCTTTGTTCGTGTCTTGCTCGTAACAAGTTATCTTGGTTAGTACTAGTAACCCCTTGGTTCCCAATGGGAAATGGAACCCTTGATCGTAATATATTATTAAGAGCTCGTTAGGACCTTTTTGGATGGGTGCATTGCATTGGCCCCATCCCTTTGTAGACAATTTATAGTTGGAATCGAACACAAACTTGGAACTTTTCAAGTAAAGTAGGCTTAGAATTCTAGACACCGGTTTACACACACACCCCTCAACAAAAATGGAGAAAAAAAGGCAAGGACCTTTCCAAATCCACCATAATTTGTCGATGCCCAGGATGTTCCAGTGAACTCAGTTTTATGTAGTACATTTTTCGAAGTGTCCCAACAGGATCTTAATTATTAACTTAATTTTGACATGAAACATCATGTAGCAGTGAATGGAAACTAACATTGTCCATTCTCATACAGAAAAGGGGCTTTTTTGTCATTAGCTATTTTTCTCATTTATAATTTATGTTCAGCTCATTAGTGAATAAATGCTGCAGTATTTACAGCACAACGTATTAGCATGGATAGTATTAACTACTAGCTATTGTAAGCACCTTTAGCTCTATATGAGAACAAAGCAAATGTTTTCTGTATATTAGAGTTGCATGTATCTCTTCTGAAATTTTTAGGTATGACAAGCATCAACAAGTGAAAGAATTAAACAAACCTTCATGATTAGCTTTCTAGCTGGGGATGACATGCGTGGTCATAAAGTGTTATACTCCGATCACTGCAAAATAGATACCATCCTATTTTATTCAGAAGTTTTGAGGGGTGCAACACAACAAAATGCAACATTCACAACCAAGAAATAACATTGACAATGACAAATGGCATTAAAGTCACTGAGCACAATAAGAAAACAATATCCACAATTACTTCATTAAAATGAATGCATGCCGGGATTTAAGAAGACAGCAAAGAAAAAAAACAAATATAACATAAAATATTTTGCATAGAATAAGTAAAGTTACCTAGCTGATGTAATTAAAACATCAGGTTCTCCAGGATTAAATCACACAGAAAGAACTGTGTCTCTACCCCATTCAAAGCTATTTATTGGCTCTGACCTATAGAAATGAAATTAGCATTAATGCTGGTAAGAAAATAGACCAAAAAAATTGCTAGAATATGAATCATCAAATATTCTACCTGTTATGATCCCATATATCAACCTGAGCACCTACCGTTGCAAAAAGATTACCATCCCACTGGTGGTCAACACCCCTAAAATTTAATTAGAACAGAAATGAATCTTATTCACAAAGAATGACGAGAAAAATCTGGAAGGAGTCAAGACAGTACAGTAATGCTCTTACCAAAATGCATGCTTCCAGGTGTAGACAGCTGACGGCTGTAAACCACATTGGCGAGTTAAACAAATGAGATATCATATAACAGGGATAGAGCAAAACAAATGTAGATGGGTCCATCCAATGCATACCTGGGAAGCATCTCCAATAGTATCACTTGTGTCCACCATCTTAAGCATAGGAACTTTCCAGAGTCGAACAGTATAGTCAGTGGAAGGATAAACGCACAGTAAGATCGGACACTGTCAGACTTTTACTAATTACACTTAGAAACAATAGACTTTGATCAAGTAAATTATTTTTTTAGAGCCTGTTTGCAAAGGCTTGACGCATGTGTAATCTGTGTAAGGTTTAAACCTATATGCCAGTGGAATGCACCATAAGCTTCTTAGTACATATGGGGCTTAAACCTATATAAGCCATTTCCAAAACAAGCTGTTTGGTGGGGATTAAACTTGTGGCAGCTTTAAGCTCAAGCTTAAGTCCTACCCTATATACCTTTAAGGCTTTAACACATACATAGCTAAGATGGATATTGTGTATATAAGACTGTTCCTGAAACCTAGTGGACAACTGGTCATTAAAACACCTCTTGGCATAGAGCCACCTTTTAACAAAAGAGTGCAGCGAGAAGACATAATTTAGTTGACATCAGAACACCTGTATCTAAAAGCCAAACGAAGTGACATCAACAATTTAACTTACGTGCAGTCAACACCACAGGATATCAGAAGATCACCATCGGTAGATGTCGCCAAACCTCTCACAGCACCCTGGTGTCCAGGGAACTGGCAGACTGTCTTCCTGTTTTTGTTATTGTAAAAGAAATGAAAATTGCATTCATAAGTGACAGAAAACTATTAAGAACAACTCTCTTAGCCACAAGGACATGCAAAGATAAATCAATTGGTGGCACGAGTTCTGGATGGATGGAATAAAAAAAGTCATTCTCTGGCAAAAAGATCATCACAGTTGCATGAGTAGTACCTTGCATCAATGTCCCAGAGACGAATATCTGCAAACAAAAGCTACAGTTTACCATTTCTGGTCCAAATTGAACTTGATCAAAAGATGAATAAGGTAATGCATGATTGACACTTTTTTTTAGAATGTAAAAGATGAATAAACAAAGAAAACCATCTGCTTCAATATTGTAGGAGTGGTTGAATTAAAAAAAAACAGTTTCCAAAATTACATACAATGGCCACATCAAGCACACTTGAAGCGCGCTACAATCAGATTCTACTTGCAAATGCATAACACAAGTGCTAAATGGTCTCTTGGGTCTCGGCAGTTTAGCGACCAAGCAATAGTTTCAGAAATAGGGCTAAATTATATATGGCATGTTTGGTTCCTTGGCTGGCCTTGCCTAGCCTTGCTAGTGGAGGAGAGCCAATTTGGCTCTCCACAAAAGCAAGGAAACCCTTGCTCACATCCTGACTCACCTTGTTAAAAGTAAGGCTTGACAAGGAAACCAAGCATGCATCCTTCGATAACCTTGCTAAGCAAAGGTGAGCAAGGAACCAAGCAATGTGGCGCAATCTCCCCGGGCGAGGAGCGAGAGAGACGAGCCGACCGGGCGGCGACAATGACCAGCCTCTGGCAAGGCCATGAGGAGGACCCGAGCCGGGCAATGGGCGCTGGGCGAGAGCGAGCCTTGGCGGCGCCGATGGCGGCGGATGGCTGGCACAAGCGCTAAAGCCGGAGGAGTTGAGGAGGCGGCCGCACCTTCGGGAGTTGTCGTGAGGCGTGGACCGGTCCATGAGAGACGAGGGCGCGGCGGCGCTACTGGCGGCACTGGCAGCAGCGGCAAGATGAGGAGTCGAGGAGGGCGTCGCCGCAATGGCCGACAAGGCCGGGCGTAGACCGGATCTGGCTGACAAGACCAATGGCGCCCTTGAATCAGCGAATCGACAGAGCAGCGGGCGGAGCGAGGAAGAGGCGAGGCCACCACGCAGTGGTCTGTGGCGGCAGGCAAAGACTCAAAGCGTAAGCGAGAGGAGCTAGGGTGGCGAATCGGCGGAGCAGCGGGCGGAGCCGAGGACGAGGCGGAGGCCATGACGGTGGTGCGCGAGCGGCGGCGGCAGCACCCGGGCGTAGAGTGAGAGGAGCTAGGGACGCGATGGGGTTGAAGCGGGCGAAATGGGGGTTGGGGGGGGGGGAGGCGGCGAAATGGTGGCGGGGTGCTAGCTAGGGATTTGGGAGAGGAGAGGAAAGAAGTGCGGCGAATTTTCTTTCGAGTGGTGGGGGAGCGCGCAATGCCAATTTTTTTCCCCTGCGAAGATTCGTTTTCACGCGCGCAGACCAAAGCAATTAACTTGACGGTTCTAACCGTCAGCAAAATACTTTTTATTGAGAGTTGTATAAAAAAACCATCAGCAAAATTCAAATTTTGCTGATGGGGTACTATTCCCGTCACCAAAATAGTAAAACTTGACGGCCGGTGCGGGCCCGTCAGCAAAATTAGTGACCGTCAGGTTTTCCTAGCTTTCTAGTAGTGTAACTTCAATATTCTACCATCGAGCTTTTCCTTGATGAAAAACCTATCAATCTCAACATGCTTGGTACGATCATGTTGAACTGGGTGTTGATTGCAGATTTATTGTCACAATGCAACACCAAGAGATTATTCCTCCATACCCGAAGCTCGGACAATAAACCCTTCATCCATATCATTTCACTCACACTCAATGCCATCGCTCAGATCTGCCTCTGCGAGATCGAGCCACAACCTCCTGCTTCTTACTTCTCCATGACACAAGGTTACCTCCCACAAAGATGCAATATCCAGAAGTAGACCTCCTGTCATCCACACTGCTCGCCCAATCAGCATCGCAACACCCTTCCACATTTAGATGTTGATTTTTCCTGAACCAAAGGCCTTCCCAGGGCTACTCTTCAAATATCGCAGGATTCGATAGACAACATCCATGTGTCCTGTTCTGGGATCATGCATGTATCGACTAACCACACTCACTGCATATGAAATATCAGGTCTTGTATGACACAAATAGATAAGACGCCCAACAAGCCTCTGATAAGCTTCCTTGTCAACTGGATCTCCTGACTCAGCACATAGCTTGTGATTCCTATCAATGGGTGAAGCAATAGGGCGACATCCAAGCATACCTGTTTCTGCCAACAGATCAAGAACATACTTCCTTTGGGAGAGAACTATACCCTTTGAAGAACGAGCAATCTCGATCCCAAGAAAGTATCGAAGAGCTCCAAGATCTTTCACCTCAAATGCCTCTCCCAGTCTTTTCTTCAAGGACTTGATTTCCTCAGCATCATCTCCAGTGATCACAATATCATCAACATAGACTGCCAATATAGTGATATGTGATCCTCTATGCCTATAAAATACAGTATGATATCCATTGCACTGAGAATAGCCTATACTACAGACTGCACGCACTACTACAAAACAGGCTATAGTAGACACCCCATCACAGACGGTTCCTTTGGAACCGTCTGTGTTGGCCATTGCCGCACCTGCGGGTGGCGCGGGAAGAATATCACAGACGGTATTTTTTAGAACCGTCTGTGATATTACACAGACGGTTCTATTCACAAACCGTCTGTGATAATCACCCCAATCACAGACGGTTCTATTTAATAACCGTCTGTGTAATATCACAGACGGTTCTATTTACAAACCGTCTGTGATAGTCATCTATCACAGACGGTTTTTATTAAGAACCGCTCGTGATATGCCCATCGCGTATAAATTGAGCGTGACACATCCCTCTCGCCAGACCGCCATTGTGTCCATCGCCGCCTTTGCCCAGGCTGTGCCTCTGCCACTCCTCTGCGCAAGCACGGTTTGGATAAATATAATCAACCGCCCTCTGTTTCTGGGCTCCACTTAGATCTGGTAGCTAGCTTCTCCTCCCAGTGCGGGCCACTTCCTCCCTAGCTCCTCCAACTGCGATTTCTCCCTAATTAAGCAGATGAAGTAATGCCGATTATCCTTTTTCACTCTATTGATTAGTAAATTTCCGACTTTGCTACTCTGTACATAGACGCTAATGTTTTGTTTTCTTTGTTGTATTCCTTAATCGGAAGCATAGGGTTTAGGTTTCAATTAATACTACTTGATGGGAAAAGGCAAAACGTCGTACATCTAGCTCTCAATTTGATGGACCCTATTTGTAGAAAATGAAAAGCAAAACATGTAGCCTTTAATTAATCTGGTGTAATTCCTTTGTGCAACGATAAGACAAAAGCGAGTAAGTACGTGCAAAGAAGTGAAAGTCTTAATCAGAACTAATTTCATGAGTAGTTTTCTAGAACAGATTAAAAAGAAGAATTTATGACACACCAAGATAAGTCACATGTGCAATGATGTATTTTATATTTCCTCCATTTATATCCATGAAGAAACGTCATCACAGTGGTTTATTGTTTCAATTATATGAAAACAGATACACGCAATCGCGCGGACCAACTTGCTAGTTATTAATTAGGATCTTCCTCTTGTCTTTTGTCTCGTATCTAATCAACAATCATGCAGATAATCAATAATTATCCGTTGCGCCACCTTAGAGAGGAGAAGGTTGGACCCTTGCCCCTAGCGCCTCCAACACCCGCCACCTCCTCCCCCATTGCGCCACCTTAGAGAGGAGAAGGAAAGGAGAGGAATCGTATTTTCTTCGTGACCTTCGAGGGTAACGATCTATAACCCTTTATATTTGCTATAAATTAATCGCTAATCAATTTTGACACTAATTTGTTACATGCGTAGTGTAGATGGATCAAACCGGATGTACAGATGTGAACCGTGTGAGTCAAGAGTACATTAATGGCGTGGTTGCTTTTAGAAGAGCCACGAAAGGTGATATGTTGAAGAAGGAGATAAATTTTATGTCTTGTCCATGCATTGATTGCGGTAATTTGAAGATGTTTAACAACGCGCGCAAATAGAAGCGCACTTGATTGAAGGGTTTCACAAAAGGGTATACATGTTGGACCACCACGGTGAAGAGCGATTATTACACATGAAGTTAGTAATGACGGCACCGCCGAGGAAGTCAACGATCGCGGATGTGGATCATCTTGCTTTTGATGAGGATATGTCACACGATGACAATCTGGATCGGATGCTACTGCGATGCGAAGAGAACTACAAATGAGAGAGTTTTGTGAATTCGAGGGCTTATGGAGGACTCGGTGAGACCTTTGTTCCCTGTTGCAAGCCGGAATATACAAGGTTGTCAACGTGCTTGAACTACTGAAATTGAAGGCAAGCAATGGTTGGTCCGATAAGAGTTTCACGGCGTTGTTAGGTCTCCTAGCGGACATCCTTCCGGAGGGAAACGTGTTGCCCAAAGACCACCTATCAAGCAAAGAAGGTTATTTGTCCATTGGGAATGGAAGTAGAAAGAATACATGCATGTCCTAATGATTGTATCCTCTACAGTAAAGAGTATGCGACATGCATGTATGTCCTGTGCAAAGCATCCCGATACAAGCGTCGAAATCTTGCTAAGGTGAAGCAAGGACCTCTGCTAAGATGTTGTGGTATCTACCGTGATCCCACGTTTGAAGCGTTTATTTGCGAACGCAAAGGACGAAGATTGCTGCGTTGGCACTCGAGGAGCGTAAGAGAGATGGAAAGCTAAGACACCTGCTGATTACGCGGTGGAGAAACTTGATCGAGCTTGAAGAGTTCGGTCTTGAACCGAGGAACATAAGGTTAGGGTTGAGTACAGATGGAATGAATCCTTTCGGTAACATGAGCAGCCGACATAGCACTTGGCCCGTGAATCTATGTATGTACAACTTTCCTCCTTGGTTGTGTATGAAACGGAAATACATTTTGATGTCACTACTTATCCAAGCGCCGAAGCAACCTGGGAATGATATTGATGTGTACCTAGCACCACTGCTGGAAGATCTTGTGACACTGTGGAACGAAGGGGTACAGGTATGGGATGCGTACAAACGAGAGAACTTCACTTTACGTGTCATGTTGTTCTGCACCATCAATGATTTTCGTTCCCTTGGTAACTTTGTCAAGCCAAAGACAAAAGGAGCCAAAGCTTCATCGCCGCTTAGATGCTACAGAGAGTGTATGGTCAACAACTCAAGAAAAATCGTATATATCGTCACCGTAGGTTCCTTCCTCAGAGTCACCCATACCGCAAGATGAAAAAACAATTCGACGGAAATAAGGAGAACGATTCACTCAAGGGCTTTTAGAGGAAAGAGGTCTATGATATGGTTAAGGATATCGATGTTGTGCTTGGGAAGGGGCGTAAATTAAGAACCCGTGAGAAGAACATCCGAAGAAGCGGTCAATTTTTGGGACTTGCCTTATTGGGAGCACTTAGAAGTTCGCCAACGCATCGATGTCATGCACGAGAGAAGAATGTATGTGATAGCTTGATTGGTCTCTTCTTTGAATATTAGTGGCAAAACAAAGGATGGTGTTAACGCATGCGTGACTTGGTTGATATGAACATAAGGACCGAGTTAGCACCGGTAGAGATCGACTGAGATTTAACGTACCTTCCCCAACTTGCTACACTCTATCCAAGGCCGAGAGAAATGAACTATGCGAGCTTGCATGGAGTGAAAGTCCCATCTGGTTACTCCGCTAACATTAAGAACCTTGTTTCTATGCAAGATTTGAAATTAATTGGTATGAAGTCTCATGATTGTCATGTCTTGATGACACAAATGCTTCTGTTGCAATTAGAAGTATCTTGCCAACAAGGTCCGAGTGGCAATCTTGAGGTCGTGTTATTTTTCAACTCAATTTCTCGAAGATCATTGATCCCCAAGGACTAGATGCTCTGCAGGCGAGGTGGTGACCACTCTATGTCATCTTGAGATGTATTTCCCTCCGTCATTTTTCGATATCATGGTCCATCTCATTGTTCACCTTGTGAGAGAGATAAAGATATCTTGACCTGTGTTCTTCGTCATATGTACCCGCTCGAGAGGTACATGGGAATTCTCAAGTCCTACGTCGGAATCGATCTCGACCGGAGGGCAAGATCATCGAAGGTTATGCAACCGAAGAGGTCATTGAGTTCTGCGTCGACTACATGGCTCGTGGAACCGATAGGTGTGCCTCTATCTCGCCATGAGGGAGACTAGATGGTATCGGGACCATCGGAAGGAAATCAATAACTCCCGATCTGGATACATACGCTCAAGCCCATTTCATGGTCTTGCAACACATGACCCAAGTGTCCCCGCATATCGACGAGCACAAAGACATGGTGCGCCAACCGAATCCAGACCGGTCGGAGGTTTGGATCACGAGAGAGCACAACCGTCGGTTCAACGAATGGTTAAAGGTGTGAATCACTGGGAGGTCATCAAGTGATGATACGCTGCTATGGTTGGCACGAGGGCCACAATTTACAATTGTCACATGGCAAGGATACGACATCAATGGGTACACATTTTATACGGCAGCTCAGGATAGGAAGAGCACAGTCCAGAATAGCGGTGTCCGCATAGATGCATTCAGTACCGATGGGATGAGGAGCTCCTACTATGGGCAAATAGACGAGATATGGGAGCTCGACTACGTGCTTTTCAAGATCCCCCTATTTCGGTGCCGTTGGGTCCATCTCGCACAGGTGAAGGTCGACAAGTACGGTGTCACTACCGTGGACCTCGAACGTGTCGGATATAAAGACGAACCATTCGTACTGGCTAACCAAGTTGTTCAAGTCTTCTATGTAACCGACCCGGCAAATAAGAAGCGCCACGTAGTTCTTCATGGAAAAAGGAGGATTGTCGGAGTTGAGAATGTAGTGGACGAGGAAGAATACAATCAATTTGACGAGTTGCCTCCTTTCGGAAACGGCATTAGGCTTGAGGAAGAACCCAGTGAGGAAGCTAGCTATATGCGCGTCGATCATCACGAAGGCCTATATCTTAATTAAGAATTTACTCCAATGTAATTAATTTATTCCATAACATCATGTGTTATGGACTTGTAATCTCTCATATATTTTGATGTCAACGTGAAATTGTCATGTGTTGATGTGTTATGGACTTGTCATATTTGATATTGATGTCAATGTGGACGTACATTGTAATGTGGAGTATCAAAATTGTCATCATACTTGATTTCGAGTTGAGTTGAATTAGATATGAAATTTTGAAGTCAATTGTGTTATGAACTTGTTATGGACTTGTCATATTTGATATTAATGTCAATGTGTGGACGTACATTGTAATGTGGAGTATCAAAATTGGTTTCACTTGATTTGGAGTTGAGTTGAATTAGATATGAAATTTTGAAGTCAAATGTGTTATAAACTTGTCATCATACTTGTCACCAGGTTAGAATTCATATGGACTTGTCATAATTGTCATCATACTTGTCTCAAAGAGTTCACTCTGCTTTTCTCGTGATATTTATGTCTCACCGTGTTCAATGTTTTGTCGAGGATATCATAAATTGGCCTTAGGTTGTCGGCTATCACGACGGTTTTATTATACAACCGTTTGTGGAAATAATATCACGAGCGGTTGAAATGAGAACCGTCGTGATATTATATCCTGAGCAGTTCTCATTTCAACCGTCTGATATACTTTTTATAAGGCGAAGCGCTAGGGTTTTCCTCTCACTTCTCACTTCCTCTTCCTCGCCCTTACTCTCTCGCTACTCGTTACGCCTCCTCTAGGGTTTAGGGCTCGCCTTCACGCCGACTACGACCTCGGCGCCGCCGCCCGACATTGGTGCCCCGACCTCTGCGCCGCCGCCCGACCTCGGCGCCATTCCGACCTCGGGCCGCCGCCCGACCTCGGCGCCCGTTCACCTCCCAGTCAGAAGCCCGACATCGCCGCCGCCGACCTCGGTGCCGCCGCCCGACATTGGCGCCTCCGACCTCGGCGCCGCCGTCCTCCTCCCGTGTCGGCCTCCTCCCTCTGACCGGCCTTCTCCCATGCCGTCCTCCTCCCGTGTCGACCTCCTCCCCAGCTCCCTCCTCCCGCCTCGGCCTCCTCCCTGACCGCCTCCCCAGCTTCTTGTGCAGCATCCTCTCTGTGAGTATTGCTCCTCTGTGGCGCTTCGGTTGATCTTTGCATATATATATATATATATATATATATATATATATATATATATATATATATATATATATTTGCAAGTGCTAGTTGCAAATTAATCAGTGGGCTTTGTTGACATGCTCGTGATGAACTCCGCCTTATAATTGAGATTGAATGTGATAGTTAGTTCATACTTGAGCTCTATTGTATTACTTGCTCTTGTCAATATGTTGTATTGTTAATTGGTTACTTTCGTTCAAATCATAGTTCTATTGCATATTGATCGAGTTGTATTGACTAGTTTGTGATTCTTCTAGTAGTATGTATGAGCTCATTCAACTTTTCATTTGCCATCTTGATCTCTGTAGTCAACCTCTATTTGATGGAAGTTTAATCTGTTTTAGCTAATGCTTGAGATCATTTGACGCTAAGCAAAGTATTGTTTAGAGCTCATAGTTTGAATTTATATTATCATATTCATTTCATGAAGAGTATAGACAATAGGATTGAGATGGCAAAGACTTGTTCTTTAGCTACTCTCCTTCGAGAGCACATAATATCATCAATCGCATTTCCTTAGAAAGTAGGCTCGGGCAAAAGATTTGTATCACTAGTTTCTATCTATACAAAGATCACAAGAGAAGTCGGTGGATTAAGGAGTGTTAGGAATGTTAGTAGTCTCAGATGAGCTCATTCAACTCTTCATTTGCCATCTTGATCTCTATAGTCAACCTCTGTACTTTCTTCCCGAGAGCAAGTAAGCGAGATGGCAAAGGCACCGTTTTGCCGCCGCCACCGACGCCAGAGATGGAAGAGTGCCGACGAGGCCGCCAACACCGACCCCTTGAGATGGAAGAGGCGCCGACGAGGCCGCCAACACCGACCCCAGCAGATGGAAGAGGCGCCGACGAGGTCACCGTCACCGTCGATTTATAATGACACTGAAGCGAGATGGCGGAGGACAATCGAAAATGCCTACGGGCCTACCGGTCATCACGGAGGTCGATGACTTTGGGGTCCTCTCGAGTCCCAAGAGATCGTGGCGAGATTCCGGACCATCTGCGGGATACTTGAAGGAACGGGTCCTCATCACCACACCAAGGTGGAAGGACTGACGAAAAGAAGCGAAAGGCGCTATTGTGGGACAGAACTTTCGAGAAGTTCACTATTCTAGAAGCACATGTGGCACACGTGCGGCGACGACGGCGATGCTCACGATGGCTAAATCGTGGAGGACCTTCAAGAGCATTCTTATCACGGCACGCGAACACGGGTCGACGCCCTTCAAGCAAATATAGATTCTTGACGCGAAGCATGGGACACCTTTGTGGCTATGAAAACATCGGCCAATTTAAGGAGCAAAGTGCGCGCACAAAGCTCTCCAGACATCGAAACACTCACCCGCAAGACAGACTCGCATCACCGATTACGCTGGTAAATACGAGGAATGGGCGGCGGAGAAAGAGAACCCGCTTCGATGTCACAGCACCAGCGCTCCCTAAGCCGGTTAAAAGCGAGGGCACAAGTCTCGCCTTGAGCAAAGATCTCCTTCACAAACCCTGCACAGAAGTGTCCCAACGTGTGGTAAGTATATCGAACTACTGTTGTTAATAAGTCCATAACTTCATAGTGTCTATAATAACGTGATGACCTCTTGCAGCGTGACTTGACTGCCCAAGCTTCCCAAGGCTCCTTCCGTGCAGATAGGGAGAAGGATATACTATCTACGGCCTTGGGAAACAAGGAGCACCCGGGTCGCACGCGAGGCCTTGGGGTTAACGTACCTTGGATTCATGGATTCGCGACGACTACTACACGATAGGACTAGGAAGAGATCCAAGGCGAAGCACGACAACCGGTTGGTACAGATGATTACTAACCAATTTCAAGTAGAGATGGCAAGATTATGAGTCAAATGGATATACTCATGAGCCGTGGGTCGCAAGCCGCCCCGCTAATTTGAAGACAGTCCTCCTCGACGTCGGAGTAGCGTCGCGTCCGCACAAGATAATTAGAACATGACGACGTCCGACACCGATAGACAACATCAAGGTAACGTACATCTATGGAATGCACCAAAGATAGACCCTAACGACGCCTTAGCTAATTGCGATCGCTTTGTAGGAGCCGACGCCTCAGAAGCTCCAAGTGAGGATGGATGGGTCCTTTGTATTGAGGTCGCAGGGATGGTGTATCCATACGAGGAAGGGCAAGGCAAAGACGGTGCCACCGGTGCACGGTTACGCCAAGGTCCAGTGGATATGGTACATGTCAATTTCGAGCCATCCTACCGACATTTGCCCGAACGAAGAGATCACAACACTAGGGGATGCCGCCTCTCTTTATCCAAAGGCCCAAGAAGAACATCGCCTCGAACCAAAGAAGGCCGCGATCCGACACGACCATTCCTCTCCAACGGACCTCGATGACTCCACCTCATGTTTCGCCTCAAAAGGCCACCTCTTCGATTCCCGTGGAGAAGACGCCAAGGAACAAAGAAAAGCGTGCCGACGATCGGTTCCCGAAGTCGCCTCACAAAAAGACATGCCAATCGCTAAGGCCAAATCGAAATCAACGAACGCATAGGCGCCTCCCAAGTCCGGAAGTCCGAGAAGTCCGGAAGTCCGCGATACCCGGAAGTCCGCGATATCGGAAGTCCGCGATACCGGAAATACATCATCGAAAACCGCTGTGTTCCGGCCAGATAATGCACGCCGACATGCTTGTCGCTTTGCATGCCCGGTACTTGGACAAGACCCAAAAGAAGGGTCCGACATCGAATCACCGCCGACACGAGGACAAGCATTTCTTCAACGGACGAGGTACTTCGTCGTGGCTTCAATGATTTATTTGAACTATTCAACCTCGCTGGCCTCGACGCCTCGCTTCTACGATGTTGGACAATCGTAAGCGCGCATAATCAAATTCTACATTCATCTAATACCGATAAATATCACAACTCATTGCTTATGTATAGATACATGCCGCAAAATGTCCGGAATGGAAAGAACTGGTGGGTTTCTCGACCCACACGTGGTATCGCTGCAAACCATCCTACAAGACTCGCCCTTCGTCGAGAAATACATAACGAGGTCATTGCTTCTACAGAGAACATGAAGTACATAGTGGTGCCCTACAACCAGGGGTAAGTGTCACTACTTGCTATACAAATTTCATTTGTACATTATACGCAGCACGAACTTAGGTTTAATGACTATAGCGACATACATGAGTAGGTACCATTGGATCCTTTTAGTTATTATACCCAAGAGGAACCATGTGATATACCTTGATTCCCTAAACCGCAACAAGCACGACTTCAAAGACTCTAAGAGGAATACTGAGAGGTATTCTCATTTCCTCCTTACATAACTCTATTGTAGTCTTCATTCGTTTGAAATGGCCGAGGATAACTTTTTCGAATCATGTAGGTCGTTCATCAATTATGTTGCCAACAAAGGAATATACGATGGAAAGAGCGCCCAACTAACACATAGGATGGATTTTCCAGTACGTGCTACAACACAATAATACTATATCATACTTCATAATAACGCGTCTCGAACTGACTATACCTATATATGTAATTCTATTTTTGCAAAGCCGCCAAAGAAAAGATGATGAGTTATGTGCAATCTACGTGCGCTATCATATGCACTAATCCTTACTGACTAAGAAGAAGGATCCCGAGGTTTGTCAATCTCGAAATAATTATTTCCTAATTATAAATTTAAATATATATAGCTTACCACTTTACTCTTAATTGGTAGCGATGTGTCTTGGATTTACAATGTGATTCACTCGTTGCGGAAGAGATCAAGGACATTCGAGGAAGCTCTGCGCCTTTATCAACTCGAAATCATTAACGACAACGGAGAGTTTCACTCGTCGCCAACCCGAGCATCACCCCACTAAAACCTCTCAACGCAAACAATTGTAATCTAGTTGTAACTATAGCGACAATACTTGAACAAATGCGATCTTTTGTAATTTATTTTGAGTAATGATCACTTTGAGTTGTCATGGTCGCTTGAATCATTATTGTGAAATGCTATTTTTGTGATTGCTGAATCTGCTTTTACGAATGCTTGTTTTCAGAGGGCATGGCTAGCAATTCCTGAGGCTAGCCAGGAAAACAGCAAATTGTGGGCAGGGGTATTAGCTATCACAGACGGTTTCGACTGCAAATCGTCTGTGATAGGAGAATATCACAGACGGTTCTATATAAAAGCCGTCTGTGATAGTCACCAATCACGCATTTGGTTTTATTTAGAACCGCTCGTGATATTCTCCTATCACGAGCGGTTTTTATTTAGAACCGTCTGCGTGATATTCTCGAATCACGAGCGGTTTTTAGTTGAAACCGCTCAGTGATACTTGACTTCCTGACGGTTTTTAATAAAATCGCTCAGTGATATTTCGTATCACGCGGTTTTGTACCGTCTGTGATAATATCTCGTTATCACGCACCAACAAACATAGACGGTTGGAAACCGTGCTCGTGATGACGATTCGAACCGTCTGTGATGTCGGTTCTGTAGTAGTGACGTCTCAATCTATCAAACCACGCCCTTGGAGAGCGCCCGCATCAGATAAAGACTTCTTGAGTTTACACACCTTCCTCTCGATGCATGTTCTCAAAGCCTGGAGGAATCTCCATGTATACCTCCTCTTGTAAATCACTATGTAGAAAAGCATTCTTCACATCCAACTGATGTAGAGGCCATCCGAAGTTAGTTGCATAGGAGATCAACGTTCTTACTGTGCTCATCTTTGCTACTGGTGCAAAGGTCTCATCATAATCTATCCCATATGTTTGACTGTAACCTTTTGCAACCAATCGTGCCTTGTATCTCTCTACCTTGCCTTCAGGAGTTTGTTTAATTGTAAACACCCATTTGCATCCTACTGCCTTTTTTCCTGCTGGAAGTGGAACAAGATCCCATGTCTTGTTCTTCTGAAGTGCACTAAGTTCCTCCTTCATAGCATCCTTCCATTTAGGATCCTGTTTAGCAGCTTGCCAATCTTTTGGAACATGCACTGTCTAAAGAGATGCAATGAATGCTTTGTATGCAGGTGAGATATGAGAATATGAGATGAAATTTGCAATGTCATGCTCAAAACCATACCGGACTGGAGGCTTTCCTACATTAGCTCTAGTTTCTCTACGTTGTGCAAGTGGTAATTCTAGATGGGAGTGATTAGAATGAACATTACCACTCGCCCCAAGGGGAGGTAAGGAACTTGATTGAGAAATACCGAGGAGGATTCGGATTTGGATCAATCGGCAAGGCCGTTGCTTTAGAAAATTTGTTTCAGTCGTGGCAAGGCAATTTGTTGAAAGCTCTGCCACAGGCTCAGTCTTGTTGTTTGTCTCTTTGCTTCTCCCCCTGTTTCTCAAAGCGTCTTCGCTGATAAACCTTCAATTCTTTTGGGGCTATCACATCTCTCGCATATTCTGTTAGGTTTGGGCATGGAATTGTCCCCACAATAATTTCTTCTCGTTGACTCTCTTTGTTCTCCCCCTCTCGACTGTCACCCTCAGTGATAGGAGAGATCTCTAAATACTGATCAAGAGTGCCTCCACTCGTGTAGTAAGGCTCAAACTCCCGGAATGTCACATCCATACTCACGAACAACTTTCGTTCAACTGGGTTCCAGCATCTGTAGCCCTTCTGACTTGACGAATAGCCTATAAAGATACACTTCAATGCCTGTGGATCCAATTTGCCAACCGCTATTTGATGCTGTGATCTCGTACAAAACACACACAACCAAACACCTTGGGAGGCACCTTGAATTCTTGCTTACCCAAAAGAAGTTCAGCTGGAGACCTCATCCCAAGTATTCGAGACGGCATGCGATTGATGAGATATGCTGCCGTCATCACTGCCTCGCTCCACAATCCCTTTGGCACATTCATCTGAAACATGAGTGAACGTGCTACCTCCAACAAATGTCTATTCTTCCTTTCAGCCACTCCATTCTGAGGTGGGGTTCCCGGACAAGTAGTTTGATGAAGTATCCCCTCTTCTGATAGATACACTGCAAACTCCTTATTAACATACTCAGTTCCATTATCTGTTCGAAGAATCCGAACCTTGGAGTCAAACTGAGTAGCAACCATCCTATGGAAGTCCTGAAAACATAGAAGGACCTTGCTCTTGTGCTTCATCATATAAATCCAAGTCATACGAGTATAACAATCAATAAATGTGACAAACCACTTAAAACCACTCACAGAAGTAACTGAGCACGGACCCCAAACATCTGAATGTATTAATATAAAAGGTTCATAACTCCGAAGACCAATACTGCTATATGTAGACCGTGTATGCTTTCCAAACTCACAAGCATCACAAACAAGTTTACTCTTGTCTACCCTTTTGAACAAATCAGGATATAACTGACTTAAACTCTCAAATGATAAATGTCCTAAGCGACGATGATGTAACAAAACTTCTCTCTCGATTCCTCCTACGACCCTGACCAATGCCGCATCAACACGATCAATGTACCATAGCCCATTACGCCTTATTCGGTCCCAATCCTCTTCCCGTTCTCTTCTCCTGGAACAAACACAAATCCTCATCAAATGTGACAGTGCATTTGAATTGGTCAATGATAGAACTAACTGAAAGAAGGTTGGCTGGAAAGGAGGGAACATGCAAGACGGATGATAAAGCAATGGATGGTGTGCACTCTACAGATCCTATGCCCTGAATGAGTGGGAGGTTCCGTCAATTTGTTTGGACGAGTTTGAGAATGAGTATCACGGGTGTAAGATGCAAAAGCACTAAGCGAACCGTGACATGCTTGGATGCCCTCGAATCTATGATCCAATCAATATGAGAGTGCTTATATGTGGATGCAAGTGCATGTTCCTGAGTACCTTCGTCTACGTGGGCATAGTTTGCAAAGTTACCAAAGGAGGTGGAATCATGAGAAGTTTCAATGCCTTTCCCTTTCCTGTTGCCACTTCTCCCCTTTGCATAGCTTGCTCGCCTATCGAGTAATGTGACGTAATCTCTTCTGTCAAGGCCACATTAGCCACAGGGCCAACTCGGCCCTTCCTCGACCTCCACCTCCACGACCACCACGATCTCCACCTCGGCCTCCCGACCACCACGACCTCCACCTCGACCTCCGGATGTGGAGAAGGACAAGCACTGCTCGAGATGTCCTCTTATTCCACAGCTTGTAGCACTCTCTATCATCTGGTATGGCATATCACGGATCTGGTGGGTGTTGTCCCCATTACTCGTAGTCGAACCTCTCTGCACCATAGCCAAATAGCCTCCTCCATAGTAGGCGGGTTTGCCAAGTGAAACATGGCAGCCCTTCTCTTGTCAAACTTTGGGTTCAGTCCCTTTAGAAAGTGTGTAACCGTGCGCTTTGTAGCCACACCTTGCCAAATCAATATCACCAAAGACATATTAGCGCAATGGATCATAGTGATCTAAATCTGCCCATAGTTCTTTGCGGTTCACTAGCATACTCCTGGACAATCTTCTCCTCCTGTTTCAGGGCCTCCACCTTGCCTTGGACCTCCACCATCATCATCACATTTCCTGCCCCAGAGTACATGTTACTCAACGTCTTCCATATCGCCGGTGCACTCTGCATCATCTCCACCATCCGAGCGATGGATGGAGACATCGAAGTTAGCAACCAAGCTACCACCACAGAGTTGGTGGTGTTCCACATCCTCCAATCCATGCTCGCCTTGTCTGCAGGCTCAACGCAAGTCTCCCGCAGGTAGTGCTCCATCCCCTTCGTCCTCAGAATTAGTTGTGCCCTTCTAGACCAACTCAAGTAATTCTTACTTCCTTCCAACTTCACATCATTCGGCATCAGCTCCAGTTTTAAGTCAGATGACCCTGCACCAGCCCTCGGACCTATCATATATCGTGAAGAGGTCCTGCAACATGTTTCTCATGTCACCTTGAGTTACGAGCGAGGAAGTAGTCTCAACAACAGCCTTCCTTCTCTCTTCTACCGCCCTTATTGCAGCTTCTTCCTCCTTTCTCGCAGCCTCAATCTCCTCGGGGGTCATCTTTTCAAACAACCAGAACAATGCCAATTACTACCAAGATATGCCGCGCGTATCTCCACGATCACGGCAGTTCTTCACGCATCAATGGTCTGCCGAACCTGCATAACTTCCTTCACAGTTAGCCAAATCATACCGAGCCGTAGCATCCAAAGAAAAATAAAAGTTCCTTCTTTATTATTTCTCCGAACAGAAGCCGGGTGACTCCTTTCTTCGGTTCAACAGAAGCCGGGTTCGGCCTTCCTTCTTTCTTATTTCTCCGAACAGCGCCGCCTTCTTCTCCCCAATCTTGCTCCTCTTCTTCAAATCGGCCCACCTTCTTCTCCCCAATCTTGTTCCTCTTCTTCAAATCGGCGACTTCTCGGCGGATCCCCGGCTCGTGCTTGCCAGGAGCGGTGGAGGCCTTTCGTGCAGCGTCGCGTGACCCGAGCGGCGAAGGCTCATGCGACCCATGCGACGCCGGGCGTCTGATTAGCTGCCGCGTGTCTGGCGGCGGCGCGCGCTGCCAAGAGCTCTGCAAGCAATGGCCCGAGCGGCGGATGTCTGGATTCGTCATGGCGACGGATGATGGCGGCGGCGAAGGAAGGGGAAGGGGAACGACTCTCAAGAGGGAACGACAATGCATGCGGCGGCGGCGGCTAAGGTATGTGGGGGCTAGGGTTAGGGTTCGGTGGTGGATAGGAACGGTGGCTCTGATACCATGTTGTTTTTGAGAAATATTGTGTGTCTCCCGTAGGATCTCACACCCTTTATTTATAGTCTTCAAAGTAGAGTCCTAATCTAATACAACTCATTATTAGGATCTAATACGGACTCTCCAACAAAATGCTTTACAAATTACAACTGCAAAAAAATGGCAGAGCCATTTCAGTCAGTAAACTTGAACATTTTCGCTGGAGGCTTTTATATTTTTAAACATGATAAAGTGGAACTGAGACATTATATTTTGTAACCAAATTTATTGTTGCAAGAAACCTGGAAACTCCCAATCATCAAACAGCACTTTTGTGTTTTCTTCAGGATTTCGCCCGAAAGAACTTGAAATTACTTATAGCCTTGATGGTTGCCTTCCCTGAAATACTTTTCTTTTGTCATTGTTGAACTGAACAGGTGACTAGAAGGAGTAAATAGGAGCACCTACTCTTTTTCAACCCTGACAATATTCACCTTGTTCGCTCCAGTAGCTATTAAGCTATGAAAATCAGAGAAACAAGCACAACGGAGGTCTTGCGTTGAAACCAGAGAACCCCAAAGTAAAGACCTCTGGCGGTCATTTGTGGATCAAGGCGGTCGACCGCCTATTGGTTGGTGCGGCAAGATGAGGCGGTTTATTTACTGCACTGGCGGGGGCGGCCCAACCGATCTCAAATTGATCTAAATTTTGATTTTGAGATCCCAACCCCCTAGATTTTAAACATAACTCATCAAGAATGTTAGGAATCTATTCAAATCGACGATTGGGACAATCGATGCCAATGTTCTACGAATTTCTTGAATGAGACAAAGAGGGCACGAAAACCAAAGAAATTCAAACTTTGATCTAAAAGATTGCTCATGGGTGGAAGATAATCAAGATGATCCGAGATCAATTCTCACAAGTCCTAACAAGTTAGATCACAACAAATTTCCTAAAGCAAGGCATATCTATTCCTAGGGTGACTGAAATTTGTTACTTTTCAGCCACTTTTTCACCGTCCTTTCGATTTTTATCCAACAGACTTCATTTGTTTGTGCCGTGGTGTTTAGTTTTTCAGCCGTGTTGTCTATGTTGTAACTAAAACGGGCCAAACAATTTCCAATTTTAAACCTGTTAATCTATAGATGGACCGATACTAGTATGTAACATGCGTGATAGCACACCCCCGTGTGCTGGGCTGCCGTTTTCTAGTGCCATAGTTGTACATTCGGTGCCAGTCCTTTTTATTTTAAAACGAAGCGTGAATGACCCTGTTCATCGTATTGGCGATAGTCGTGGAGCCAGGATATAGGCATAGAGGGCTAAGAGGGGGGAGCGGACAACCAAACACTAAAAAATATATGTTTGGTTTTATAAAAGAAAATTATATACATCTATTAACTAAAATTTAGCTCAACTAGAAAGCAAAATAGCAAATCATATTTCATAAGAACTTGACTTTGCCGCAATTTTCCTCTCAATGCAAATATCTCGAGTCTTGTTTGATCACCCCCTTAGGTCATAACTGAACTTTGTTAATTCATCGTAACATGGCAGCATGGCAAGACAATTTTGGTCATATACTTGCCCAGTTCAAGACTAGCGAGGAATACGAGTAGACATAACTTTTACAAGGCCCCACTCTTTTTTTTAATAAAAAAAACCCCATGTATGTTCCTTTTTTCGATTGTAGCCTGATTTTTCCCTCTTTAATGGGTAACTAGTTGGCCACCCGCGCGTTGCCGCAGGCGTGAATGAAGAACATAGTTTGCCTCCGCAGGATAGTTGCCACCGGTGTCAATGAACAACAAAAGTACACACCAGTCATCCTTGTAAGTATATGTATTATTTTGCCTCTGCCTAGATCATATCATCCCTAGTTGAAAAGCATTTTACATATTACGAAGCAAAGAGTATAACTCAGAAAAGATGACCCATGGTGTACTCATCTGCTAATACAACTTTGCTAGCACTTTTTTCCTAGAAATTAGTGACCTTATAAGGATATTCTTGTTCAGCATAGTTGGGCCCTCACGCGTTGCTGCGGGACTGCAACATAGCAAAAGAAAGAACAATTCATGCAAAATGAAACAGAAGAAAATCGCTACC
This sequence comes from Phyllostachys edulis, assembly GCA_036346405.1. Lineage (NCBI taxonomy): Eukaryota > Viridiplantae > Streptophyta > Magnoliopsida > Poales > Poaceae > Phyllostachys > Phyllostachys edulis. The sequence goes on along the minus strand of CM070551.1, from coordinate 74,502,942 downwards.
TTGTGAAGCACAATCCTCCGCTGAGTTTTGCTCCTTCTATTGCAGCAGGTACTGGAAATACAAATCGAGACATCTGACATCAATTTTTTGTTCATCTATATCGAAAACAAGAGAACTAACAGTGCAGGAACTCAGGGTAATTAGATGTAGCTAGTGAAGGAGGCAAGAAGATCTAACCAGAGTTCTTTCCCAAGAAGCCAATCCTGCAATGACGTGCATATCTATCTCTAGACAAAGACAACACCAAGTCACCAAGTTATATGCAGAACTCAAGAAAATGGACATGCTGCATAAATCTAAAACGAAATTATGATCGAGCAATGAGAAAAATGAAAGATTGAATTATGCACTATAAACTGGGGTTATTACGAATTTCTTACCATCACGACCATTTACAGGAACATAATAGATTAAGATCATTATTCTATACAACATGTACCGATACAAAGTGATTTGGATAAGTAATTTCTTACCTGCATCATTGAGCTAAGAAAACACAGTTACAGACACTATCATCGGTGTCCTTGTTTCCAACTCGAGCTGGTAATGCACTGTATTAAGATTATATGTTCTCTACCAATAGGTATTGATACAAAGTAAATTGGAGAAGGAATTTCCTTACCTGCATCATTGAGGTGAGAAAACAGCGAATGCAGACTGTGTTAGCAGAGTCCTCGTTTCCCAACTCGAGCCGGTAATGCACTTGTACATGAATAGGTCAAAATTTCCATTTCCAATGAGAATCTCATTGAACTCTGATAGAAACGTATCAATAAGAAATAGCAAGTGCAAACCATGTTATAGGTATCTTTGTTTCTAACTCGAGCTGCTAATGCACTACACATGAATATATCTGCACATGAATAGATCAAAATTGCCATTTCCAAGGAAAACCTCACTGAACTTTGACGGCAATGATGTATCAATAAGAAACAACAAATGCAAACCATGTTATAGGCATTATTTGTTTCTAACTCAAGATGCTAATCTACTATACATGGCCTAGCGAATAGATTAAAAATTCTACTTTCAATAGAAATTTTACTGAATTCTTATAGAAATGGATATCAAGGAAAATACTACTTTATCCAGGACATGATTGAAAATTGGAAACTGGATGTGAGGGCAAGCTATAATTCGGGCCATAAAGCAAAGGATAGACCACATAGCAAGTAGGCATTTCTAGTCACTAAATAACAATAATACTCAGCTGTAAATAGCATCTTTTAAAATTATTGTTTTTTAGTTGCTACAACTAAAAAGTAGACCTAATAAAGGGAGCACATATCTGCCTACTTGTGCAAGAAACAGAATATAGCCAAACAGGAAGTGTTTAATTGACAAATAAATATATCATTATGTGACAAATCAATTAGGTATGTTTAGAATGCTATACATAGAACAGAGAAAGAATCATCATTAACCAAAAGGATGCAAAGATGGATATCCTGGGATTTAGGATTCTTACCTAGATTTAGAATAAGTTTGTTTTCTCATAAAGTAACATAGAAAGAATCAGCATTGACCAAATGGATGTAAAAATGGGTATTCGTGAATCCATGGTTCTAAGTTGGATCTAAATGTCTCATTAAGTAACACAGAAAGAATTAGCATTGACCAAATGGATGTAGAGATGGTTATTCCTGAATGCATGGTTCTAAGTTGGGTCTAAATGGCAATCTTTGAAGAAACAATGTATAGTTGTCATGAACTATTCAGCCAATATAATGTTTAGGCTTGAGAGTCTAGTTCTATGGAGCAATTACTACAAAGGTACATTGCATGACCTCAGTACAGACAGTAGCAGGAAGACTATTGTACTTGCATATGCTAACTTGTAATCATCTACCATGGACACCATGAGCAACAACAGATAGGATAGCTCAGAGAATTGGAAAGACATTTGCAAAGAGCTACTTGGTTATCTCCATTTTCCTCTCAACTCATTATTATCCAAGTAACAAGCCAACTAAGCCAGTTAATTTGGCAAATATACAAACTGTGGATATCATGGGGATATGCTCACGATCTTAATGTGATGATACAATTGGCAATAGCTCTTTGGGTTTGTCGAAACGATCGTTTTCGGTTTTGTTGAAATCTGTTTTCGACAAGTGTCGGGATCATCGGTAGTACCGCGTGTAATCTGTGATACTACGCGATCTTGATAATACCGCTTGTGTTTGGCGGTAGTACCATGGTGATATTACCGCAAGCAAAGCGGTATGGTTTTCGAGCGAGTGTAATTTGTGTTTTGGATTTCTCGAGCAGTAGTACCACGCTATAGTTGCTTAGTACCGCATGATGAACGACCGCGTGTGGCGGTATGGTTTTTCCGAACAAGTGTATTTTGGGAAGTTTTGGATTTCCTTTAGTAGCAGTAGTACCGCCGTTGTTGAGCGATGCGACCGCAAGATGGCGGTAATCTGAAGCCCTAACACTGCAGCGGTAATCTTGATTTTGTCTTGAATCTCTTTTCAATTGGAGAATTGCTTTTGGGTTAGGTCAAGTTCATGGGTTTCATGGCATATGTGTTGCATGATGCATGTTTTGACTAACGTGGGTCAAGTTGTGAAGAACTTGTTCCGGATTCGATTTCTTTGTCTATTGATGTGCGGGTTGCTTGAAGGTCAATGGCGGTCAGCGGCGAAGATGATCGGGACTAAGCTTGGAGAGTTGAGGTCGAGCGATCGGGGATGCGGGTGAGGTCAATGGAGTCAAGCATTGCACAAGAGGGACAAAGGTGATCGAACAGGCGATTCGGTTACTGCGGGTTCGATCAAGCGGCGTGGGGGTGGTGCAAGTGCCATGGTGGTTCGGGGGAGCGGATGGGAGAGACTTGCCGACATGAAGAGAGTCGCCGGATCAACCTACATGTAGCGAAGTATGGAGGTGCTTCACGAAGATGGGACTCGGTCTTTGCAAAAGATCGAGAAGGGTATTTTGGTAATTTCACCAAATACGCCTTGGTGACCTAATGCCAACCCTTGGCGCAAATCGGTGCGTCAAGAAGTGGATTAGGTCAAGAGAATTGAAGACGGCGCTTTAAAATACGTATGCGTGTGACCCGTTTGTTTTGGGCCTTAACGGAGCCCATTAGGGTTACTCATCTAGAAGGTCTAAGCCTCCACTATAAATAGGAGAGGTCTTTGGCGGCACCTCTCAACCCTTTCATTATTGGTAAACCCTAGTTTTGCTTTTGTGCTTAGGGAGTTGATAGTTGGAGGTTAGGGTTCTAGAGAGTTGGATTTGATTTCGTGCTCATGTATTGAGTCTTTGTCCTCCATTGATGGAGTGGCTGTAAACCAATACCATATCAAATCAATCCAAAGAAAGTTCTATCAAAGATGAGTTCATTTGCTTTCTTTCTCTCTATTTGATGATTTTGAGTCTTTCTTTGATCCGCGAGTTTTTGGTTGGTTTCTTACCATGATCTAACTTGCTGTGACATGTGGGAACCCATCTAGGGTCATCTTGATCATCAATCACCCACGAGCAAGTCTCTAGATCATATTTCGATTTTTGCTCGTTTTTAAAGCACACTTCGTTCAAACTGAAAAAGATAGGAACTTTGGCTTGGATCTCTACGATCCTTGATTGGAATAGGTTCCTAATATCCTTAAAAAGGTGTGTTCCAAATTTGGTGGAGTTTGGCCTTACGGTTTAAAAGTTACGACGATTTTCGATTTCGTTTTCAGGCTGTTCTGTTCATCGTCAGGATAAAAGGTAGTACCTTTCTTTTGCCTGTGGTAGTATCGCGATGAGGTAGTACCGCACTTACAATGGTGGTAGTACCGATTCCTGAGATTTCAGCACAACTTTTTGTTCTTTGCTCCTGTGCTTTGGGGGTTTGATTAGGATTCAATACAAGGCTTCCGCTATACTTGTAAATTGATCTTCATAGCTTTCATAGCTATTGGAGTGACATTATTATTGGATCCAATCTAATTCGAAAAAGATTTTGAGCTCCTATTCACCCCCCTCTAGTCGCCTTTTCGGTCCAACACAAACATAACAGTTCGGTCACACGGTATCGTAGTACGCTGATATAATTTATGAGTCACCAATTGCCATTCCTAGCAGCATGATCTGAACCTATAACATATTTTACTCATCTTAGACCAGAAATTACAGCGAAGGATGCGCACACGATAACCCATGTAGCACATTTAGAATAGCAGTAAGCCAAGGTCACGATTAGGTTAGCCAAATTGAACTCTTATTCAACCAAACATGACAATGTTTCTGCCATCTATTTTCAGTTCTAGCAAATAAAAGCTCATTTCCATCGAATAAATCTATGGGACTATAGTTACTTGATGCTAATAAACTAACTAAGCTAATTACATCTGTAAGACGGCTCAATTGCATGGCAGATGTGCCTAATTTGCACCCCACTATCTACTCGACAAGAAATCCACCCAATTCACCGCATCCAAACCCCTTTTCATAGTAAACATGTGCCTAGGCAGCCATAACAGCTCATGAAATTCATGGGATCTCAATGATGTGGCATCAAACAACCCGAAAATTCCCCAAAACTGCGAATCAAAAACAAGCAAAAGGAGTTGCATAAAAGTCGGTGTTTGGGAGGGCTCACGGGTAGTAGGTTTTGGGGAAGATGGCGATACTGTTGGAGTGGATGGCGTTCTGCATGTAGGCCGACGGCGAGCACGTCACCGCCACGGCCTCCACCACAGTGAGGAGGAAGAAGGCAGAAACCGCTAGTCTGATCTGAGCCATCTCCTGCCATTTCAGTGCGCCACGCCGACCGCTTCGCCTCACTTCGCCGGCCGCTCACGCGCCCGTGCTTCCACCTCGGCTCACCTAGCAGTGGCTCGGCCGCCCGCGGGAAGCGGAGGAGCGGCGACGGAGAAAGCAGAGGAGGGGCCGACCGGGAGCAGGGGTGGTGTCGCATCTAGCTGGAGCTAAGGAGGGGCCGCCACGGATCCGGTCGGGGAGGCGACGGCGCTCGGGGCCAAAGCAGAGGTGCGCTTGGGCGGTAGCGGCATTGGCTCAGGGACTCCTCCACGGATCGGAGCAGGTGAGGACGATGGCGCGGCTTCGCTCGGAGTAGAGGAGGGGTGACGCTTGGGGCGCTGGGAGAAGAGGAAGAGAGGGAGGGGGCGGCACTCAGGCGACAACGACGGCCGGGAGCGATGAAGGAGGAGGGAAGGCGAGCTGCCGGGGAGGAGGATGAGGTGGCGGCGGCAACAAGTGCTAATGGCGGTAGAGGGAGGAAAAACCGAAGGAAGCAGAACGCGTTGTGTTGGAGCAGTCCGCCTGATCCGCTTTTGCTGTGTTCGCAAAGCGTCGAGCGGAGGTAACATGTGCGAACACGAGGCAGCTGTGATCCGACGGACGCGGATGCGTGGAGCGTTGATCCGACGGCTAAGAAAATCTTGTCGACGTGGCCACTCTCTTCTCTCCTCAAGTCTACCTCCTTTTATATATAAAGATTATATCTCCAAATCAACATAAATTTTGATTTTTTAGATGAAAATCTGAAGACAATAAACTCTATTGGGCTTGGATGTTTTCGAGCCATGATAAGAAATTCCATAGCGGAGAGCCTAATGCACATGCATAATACTTAATTGACTGGTTAACTACACCGTAAAATAATTAGGACATACTAGATCCAGCATGTTTTCTCGATTGATGGGTGCCAGGCCCTGCCAGCCCCCTTCTCTCCGACCCTGGTTGGCGATAACCCTAAGAGGCAATCATGAAGATGATTGCATCGCTTGTATGTTAATGAATTTTTTTAATAATATGTTATTTTGTCTCTTGGATAAACTATCATTTATATTGATTAATAACAAATACGTGACTTGTTTGTGGAATTCTTTATTCATGTCATGATGTTATTATAAATTATCACTGATCTTATATCATTATGTGTGACACTTGTGATTAATAGATCAACACACATTAATGGATGGTCATGTCATGGATCAAGGATGTGAGATATTAAATCAATAATGTGGACATATATTAGCGAACATGATGTTGGATTGACCATATCAAATTAATAATGTGGACACATGTTGGTGAACATGATGTTGGATCGACCCACCTTTAAACACTGTGGGAATTATTATCTTCTTAAGTATCATTGGTTGGTCTCATACGTTGTGTAGTGTGATCCTCATACCTGAGATCGTCATGGTTTGCTACATGTGTAATGGTTTACCTAAGGGTTGTCAAACACTATTTTGTAATTAGGTAATCATAAAGGTAGCTTTCAGGTTTACCATTAAGCATACGGAGGAATATGAACGATCAAGATGAGATTTGCCCCTCCTCTATAACGAGAGAGATATTTTTGGCCCTCTCGATATGGCTGGATTAATCTTTTCCTTCTATTTTACTGTCAGGTTGCAACTTATCTGCTTTCTTCTCATACTAAATAACACCTAAGACAGTTTCAATAGTGGTTTTGCCACTGTCATATCACGTGGCTAACAATGTGACAACCACGTTATTTGCTACAGTAGCAAAACCATCATGGTATTTCCACATTGTCATCCGTCACGGTAGCAAAATCATCGTCACAGTGGTAAAACCATCTCCAAAACTACTCTAGTGGATTATTTAGATGATTTTGTATAGTTCATAGGGCAATATAAACGGTTTTATAGTTCAGGGTAAGTTAGACATACCCAAAAATTTTAAGGTGAAATAGACGTATTCCTTCATGGAACGATCCACCGTCCTAAGCTGACAAGCACGAAAGTGGAAGCTGCACGAACCAAACGCCCCATGGAACATTTCTCATCTCATAGTCATAGACCATCTGCTCAATCTCTTAGCTCGTTATATATGGGCTGAATGGAGATTCAATCTTGCCAAACATGTACGATTTGATTCTATGCAATTATTTGTAAACCAACTCAATGCATGTACATGGTTCACCTACCACAGTAGTTAACCTTCACCCAGTTCCTTGAATTACAAGATGGAAATGTAAATTTCTAGTGAAAACAGAGAGTACATGTGTGGGAGAATTTTTTTAATAATATTATTTTCATCAATAATTACAAAATTAAATAGTAAAAAATACAACAATGGTATCCTATCACCATTTCATCTGGCAACAGTTGCCACGAAGACGGCGACAGCACCCTGTCGCCATTTCATCTGGCGACAAAGGGTCAACAGTATCTGTCGCCAATTAAAATGGCGACAGAGTCCAGGTATAAAAACCTAACCCCCCACCCACACCTCTTCCACTCATTCCGCCTAGAGCAAGCAGAGGGGAGGAAGCGAAGAGGAAGGGAAAGGAGAGAGGAGGGGGGGAAGCGTGGCGATGCCCCACCCGTTTGTCGCAGAGGAGATAGGATCGATCAAATGCGCCTTGCGGTATTTTTTTGGAACTTTGTAATTTAATTCAAAATCCTGTTAGATTGGCAAATAAAACTAGTGATTGAGAATTGATTTCATTAGATCATTTTAGATTTAGTGTGGTCTGTTTTACTTTAGATTATTGTTGTAGGTTAGATAATTTTTATGTGGGAAATAATTTAGAAACTAGGAAAATAGCAAGTAGCTCTAAAAATTCTGGAGTAGCTAAATAGGGTGTGTATAGCCTAATTAAAATATTCATAGATTCAATTATGTTCTATTTTTGCACGGTAAATATTCTGTAAATGCCAATAATACATTTTAAACTAGGAAAATAGCAAGGTAGCTCTAAAAATTCCGTAAAAATTGCAGAGTAGCTAAATAGGGTGTGTAGAGCCTGATTAAAATATTCCTAGCTTCATTTTTGTTCCTATTTTTGCACGATAAATATTCTGTACATACCGAGAATATATTTTAAACTAGAAAAATAGCAAGGTAGCTCAAAAAATTCTCATAAAATTCCAGAGTAGCTAAATAGGATGCGTAGATCCTGATTAAAATATTGCCAGCTTTAGTTATATTTTCATTTTTACACGGTAAATATTATGTACATAACGAGAATACATTTTAATCTAGAAACATAGCAAGGTAGCTCTGAAAAATCCATAAAAATTCCAGAGTAGCTAAATAGGGTGTGTAGAGCCTGATTAAAATATTCCTAGCTTCATTTTCATTATCAATTTTGCACGGTAAATGTTTTGTAAATGCCGAGAATACATTTTAAACAAGGAAAATAGCAAGGTAGCTCTAAAAATTCCGTAAAAATTGCAGAGTAACTAAAAAGGGTTTGTATATCCTGATTTAAATATTCTTAGCTTCATTTCTGTTCTTATTTTTGCAAGATAAATATTCTGTACATACCGAGAATACATTTAAACAAGGAAAATAGCAAGGTAGCTCTAAAAATTCCCAAAAAAAGTATAGAGTAGCTAAATAGGGTGCGTAGAGCCTGATTAAAATATTCTCAGCTTCAGTTATGTTCTCATTTTTGCACGGTAAATATTCTATAAATCTCGAGATAATCTTTGAAATATTGCCCATTGTGGACATCATGAGGATACGCTCATGAACCTAAGTGATGTTACAATTGGCAATTTGGTTAAAGGTTTGTTGGAATTCCTGTTTTTCTGAAAGTTTTAGCAAAGTGTCAGGATTTTCGGTAGAACCAGAGTTTAAAGGGCGGTACGACCGCAGAACGGTACAACCGCAAGTTGTGTGGCGGTAGTACCAGATCACGGTTATACCGATTGGTAGATGGCGGTAGCTTAATTCCAGAGAAGACGTTTTGGGAGTTCTGGTCTTCATTGGAAATCAGAACGACCACAATTATTGGACCGAAGATCGGTAGTACCGCTGGTAACACGGCGGTTGTACCGATTGTGTTGCAATTGTCGGCCATTTTGGAGTTTTGGTTTTGGGATAGGTCATATCCATGTTTATCTTTGTATATGTGTTGCATATTGCATGTTTTGAGCTAACGTGGGTCAAGTTGTGAAGAACTTGTTCCCGGAGATGATTTCTTGGTCTATTGCTGTGCAGGTGGCTTGCATGTCAACGACGAGGAGGATTGGGACTAAGCTTGGAGAGCTGAGGTCTAGAATGATCATGGATGCCGGGTGAGGTCAGGTGACTCAAGCATGGCACAGAATGGATGAGGTTGATCAAACGGGCAGTTCGATGTAGCTGGTTGGATCAAGCGGCGCGGGGGTCGGTGCAGTGCCTTGGTGGTTCCGGTGGGATCCGGATGGGAGAGACTTGTCGACATGATGAGAGCCATTGATCAACCTACACGTGGCGAAGCATGCGATTGCTTCGACAGGATTGGACTCAGTCCATGGAGAAGGATCGAGAAGGGGTATTTTGGTAATTTCACCAAATACCGCCTTTGTGACTCTTGGCTAAACCGTGGCGTGGGTCGGCTCTTGGAGAAGAGGTTTAGGTTAATTGAAGACGAAGATGGTGCTTTGAGATGCGTGCGTATGTGTGACACGTTTGTTTGTGGGCTTAACGGGTGCCCTAAGTAGAATATTCTCTAGATCCTAGTCTCCCCTATAAATAGAGGGTGTGCTGGATAGCAACCTCTGAAGCACTTCATTTTGTAAACCCTAGTTTGGTGTTAGGGCATTAGAGAAAGAGAAGAGGCTTAGGGTTTTAGAGAGTTGAGTTGAGTTGTGTGCTCATGGATTGAGCTTTGTCCTCCATGGATGGAGTGGCTGTAAACTCTCTCAACCTCAGATCAATCTATGGATGATTACCCAAAGTGAGTCTCTTTTGTGTTCTTACTCTATATTTGAGATTTTGAAGGGTTCTTTGATCTATTGCTTTTTGGTTGGTTTCGTGCCCTCTTCTACCTTGCTGTGATATGTGGGAACATATCTAAGATCACCTAGATTATCAATCTCCCACGAGCAAGGTTTGGATCAAGTTTTCGTTTTTGCCCAGTTTTGAACCTTCCTTCGGTAAATTGGAAAAAGGTTGAAACTTTGATGTGGATCTACTCAATCTCTGTTTGGAATAGGTTCCTAATATCCTTAGAAAGGTGTGTTCCAAATTTGGTCAAGTTTGGCCGTGTAGAACAAAAGTTAGACCGATTTTCGTTTTCGTTTTGGTTTTGGGCTGTCTGCACTGTTTCTGGTTAGGGCCAGTCGGACCGATCCTATAACGCTAGTCAAACCGCCTGTCGATCTAACCGAATTTTTGCCAGCAGTCTGATCGATTTCCAGATTAGGGTTTGGTCTTTTTTTTTTTGCTCTGGGGATTTTGGTTCAAGTTCAATACAAGTCTTCCGCTGTTGATCCTCATAGCTATTGGGGTGAACCTAGTGTTGAATCTGAACGAGGTGAAAAATTAGGCGTGCTCCTATTCACCCCCCTCTAGTCGCCTTTCTGGTCCTACACCCAACTTAAATTTCAAGTATTGCGGCCCAGGAGACGCTGCACAATGGTCGTACCAGCTACTTGACCCGACCATTGACGTGACTTACTGTAGTCGTGTCAGTACCATCCTCCCATAGGAGGGCGAGAAGCTCATTGAGCTTGGCGCGTTTTGGCTACGCATGCCCATGAGGGCATGGAGGGTGGACCCACGTTAGGTTCCGCGGTACGTATAGTTCTAACATTCTTGTAATTATTTTTGGTCTGACTTGTGTGGATGGACTCACGTATGTTCTTAATCCTTTTGACACAGGTTGAGAGTGGAAGGCCTACTTCCACTAGCTAGGATGGTGGAGGCGACATGGGAGGACGAGGAGGATGTCGTCGCCAGGGTGTCTACGTCGAGGTAGTTTCTATATGACCGGTGCCTCCTGACGGCACTGGTTGACCAGTGGAGGCCGAAGACGCACACGTTCTACCTTCTATCTGGGGAGATGACGCCGATGCTTTAGGACGTGGGCTACCTAACCGGGTTGCCCTGCACGGGCTTCCCCATGGCAGCGTACGATGTTCCGGACACGTCACGCACGGCTATCCTCGGGAGGTTCCAGGGGTTGCTACCGGCCAACACTAGCTACACGGAGTTCTCTAGTACGCACGGGCCGATGCTGAGGTGGATCAACCAATTCAACATAATTATTTATAACTCTTGCTTTTCCACTTCAATTCATTTGTTCAATTTAGTGACGTGTCTCTGTCTTCTTGCAGCCAGCTGCCCTTGGACCAAATGCATCCAAGTACACAGTGAGGAGGTACTTCGAGGTGTACATGCCATGGCTCTTTAGGTGGGTCATGTTTCTAGGGTCCCACAGTAACAGCATGGACAAGCACATGATCCGCTACGCACAGGAGCTGGCGGACAAGGTGGACATGATCTCGTTGTACGCCTAGGGCCCGGCTGTGTTGTGCGTGATGTATCGCGCCACTCTGTCCTCTCCGGATGCCCAGTGCATCTTCAGCTATGATCGTTCAAGAGTTTCCAGATCAGACAATCACAACTGGACCTGAGAGCCTACACTGACACGATGTACGCTGATGATGACCCCATGGACCGGCCAACCATGGGTACGGTGTTGTGTCGCTAACAGGTAAGTATTTTGAACCTTTAGTCCTTTTCGTAATTTAATTTAATTGCATGTGCTGAGTTTTTGTTCTTCTATTCCAAATGTCACCTTCACTCCGATCACTATGCACATGTTCTACCCAGACTACGTTGCGATGTTCAATCAGTTGACAGATGTTGGCATCATCTAGACACCGTACACTGCCAACAGGGTGTTAGAGCACGCACCCCGAGGCTTGTCCACCCAATGCACATGAGCCTAGCAATACTGGTACACGCGGAAGTTCTTGGTGCAAGACGTCTTCGTGGAGGAGTACCACGTGCACCGGGTGATGTCCTCGTTCATTTTACGTTAGGAGTTCCCAGTGCCCTGGGGCCACGGGTGCCACCGAACGTTCATGGGTAAGGTCACGTTTTATTTCCATCGCATCCTTTCCCTTACAGACTTATGAATTTATTGGTATTCTTCCATAGGTACACCAGGAAGGGAGTAGCTGGTACGACTTCCTGTACCAAGAAGATGGCCCAGTGGGTTACGCAATGGCTCCACGCCTTAGCGGACATGCACCTAGAGCCTATCCCTACGATCCCAAGACGTACGAGGAGTAAATCGACTGGTACTCCACTCGGACGAGGGTTCGTTGCGTCAGGGTTGTGGACTACCAGATTTGCACATAGAAACCCACAACACCTGCTGGCATTTTTTTAGACCGTAGACCATACGACCCAAACTTAACTGAAAGCAAAGTACTCCCTCCATTCTTAAATACATGATGTTTGACCAAGCGTGCAGTCAAACTTATATAACTTTGACCATTACTTTTCATATGATTTTGTTAGTAAAAATTACAAAATTATTATATTATGAAAATATTTATCATGACAAATCTAATGATACTATTCACTCATGATCAATCTAAATAGTTTTTCATATATTATTAGTCAAAGTTAGATAAGTTTGATATGCGTTGGTCAAATGTCATGTATTTAAAACGGAGAGAGTAGTTCTTACGTACTGGGGATACAAGTATTCACAAAAGCGAACAGCATTAACCATCAACAAAACCCAACTTACATCCAAACTCACGCTACTTCGAGATTTCATATTACACCACACCAAACATACCTAAATCTACATTACTAGGTAAAACGGTTTCCATGTTCCTGCGGTCTTCTTCCCTTGATGTTTACTCCTGGCTCTGGATTTGCTTCAGGCGCTTCTTGACTTCAAGTATCAGGATCTCCAACTTGGATGTTCCTCTTGCCGCTCCAAAGGCTTCCAGCGCTGAGACAAATCTCAAGGCAATTATCACCGGAGAAGACATGAAAACATCTCTAATGACCATATGATTTCTTGTTAGCCACAGCGTCCAACACGCTGCCCCTAACACATGAATCAAGTATTTACTTTTCTTAGTAAATCGTCACAGTGAAAACAAAATGCTGGTACCAAACTGGATGGACTACTTGTCAATTAGGCTCAGACCACAGGTGACCTAAGGGAAAGGTAAACTAGCTCATAAGCTCGAGTGACACATAAAAAAAGAAGAAGAAAATAAATAGCTGCCTGGGTTCTGTCCTGGCCGCATGGGCCTCACGGCCAACCATCTCGACACAGAAAAATGTTGTCCTTCCGATCGCACCGAACTCCGCTCCGGCCCGTCCAATTGGATCTGATGCGTTCGGTGGCAATGCGTGGTGCTCGCACGACCACGTCGCCCCGAAAAAAGGCTCAGCCCGCGCGTCTCTATCCTCACCTCCCGTGTTCTCTCTTGCGCAGTTGCTTCCTGTCCCCTTGCTCTCCCTCTTCCGCAGCCGCTCTCCACCGCCGCTGCATGCCCTCCCTCTTCCTCCCTCTCGCGCCGTCGCCCTTTCTGCCCAGTCTCCCTCCCCCGCCGCTTCCGCACCCTCCCTCTTCCTCCCTCTCGCGCCGTTGCCCTTCCTGCCCAGTCTCCCTTCCCCGCCGCTAGCGCGCCCTCACTCTTCCTCCCTCTCACGTCGTGCACACCGCCTGGCCAAGCCCTAGCCACCTGCCACCAAGCCTCTCCCGTCCTGTCTCCTCGCCCACTCAAACCCCCTTCCTCTCCGCCTCCGTTCCCCTTCCTCTCCCTCCTCTGCTGCCCCTCTTCACCAGCGCCACCTATCCTTCCCTATTCTTCCCGCGTTGCCCCGTCGGCCTCCCTCCCCCGCTGCTGCCTCTCCCACCTTGGAGCCTACCCTCTCTTCATCCCTTGATTTACAATGGTGCGGGCGAAGCGGGACCTCTCGAGTCAGGAACTCGAAGGTAAGGAGCCCCTTTTTCCCTCGGTCCTTCTCTCGCCATGTATTTCCATTTCATGAATTGTTGTTGTTGTTCTTTGTGTGTGTGTGTGTGTGTGTGTGTGTGTGTGTGTGTGTGTGCTGCGGTTTATGCAGTGCACGGCGGTCACTCAAAAGGTAGCTAAGGAGAAGCCTAAGGTAGAGGTGTACATTGCAGCGGAGATAGTGACGGCGACGAGTGAAGGCGTTGGGTCGTCGGTTCAGGTCACTAGGAAGTGGTATGGGGATTCAAAGCTTCGTGTTTATTTTTGTAGCTCCTGACGTTATTGTGTTTGAATACAATGCCATAAAGAGATTTGGGATTCTGAAAGTAGTTACGAGATGAGTAAAGTCCATTCTGGTCCTTAAACTTTTTATCTTTGTGTCATCGGTCCATAGACTTTTAAAGTGTGTCATCTGGGTCCCTAAACCTTTTTGGGTCTCAAACATAGCCCTTTGCTTAGGCACATAATGGCACACTTTGAAAGTCTATGGACCGATGACCAAAGATAAAAGTTTAGACTAATTTGAGACCCAAGCAGTGTTTAGGGACGGGATGACACACTTTAAAGTCTATGGACGGGATAACACAACATAAAAAGTTTAAGGACCGGTAATGGACTTTACTCTTCTGAGATTTAGATTTCATGGTAGCATGGCAAGTTTGTATTGTTGGGATACGGGTAGGCTACGATAGTAACAAATCAAAATTTCTACCACGTAAACTAGGAAGCCAAGCAAGAAGATGATCACAGATCATTACCACCAGACGTGCAGAGCAGCGAAAGAAGAGTTGGAGCAGCCTGGTCCAACATAGAGCGCGTCAATGTAGTGGTCGTAGTCAATCGTCCAGCGTCCTCACGAGTCGATCGTCTCCTCCAGCAACCTCTGTAGTTTCTTATGAAGATCGCAGATCGTCCTCAAGCACAACAGCAACCGCAGTAGCGCCTCTATGGTATCCATACGTCCAGGGAAGGCACAACCATGCACCGGTGTGCTAGCACCAAGTCGCATGGCAGAGCTCTCAGGAAGATGGTGGCTAGGGTTTCGGTGGAACAACTCAACTCACGACTTTCGTGTGTCTTATCTGTTATGTTCACCCCCGTCTCCTAATAGCCTCAAGCATCTCCTTATATAGTGCCCATGACGGATCCTATCCGAATACATTTTGTTCCAACCCGTTAAGTGTGTGACCCTGTAGGTTCATGCGTAATCGGTTGTGACTCGAAAACCCTTTCTGATCACGAGTCGTTAGCGGTTCCTAGAAGGACATAACGATTCCCAAATACACACAAATTATATCGGATGAACCTTAATGCAACATGATCTACGACCAGGTTCTCATCACTTACAACCAGGTCCTATCACTATATGACCAGTTCGTATTTGGTCACGACTAGTTCATAGCTCCTTACGACCAGGTTATGACCACTCTGTAATTACATTCGACCAGTCTTCAACCAGCTCGTATCTCCATACGACCAGTCTGTAACTGATCGAACTAAGTGACCTACTCGTGTATGCTCCCTTTGCCTCACGATGTCTAGTTGAACTCCAGGTGAGATGTTGTGTCATCCATGGACTGTTCAATACTTTCTCGATCGAGTGTCGGATAACTTCACGTGGTCGAACACTTCGACCACTAGTGGTATGGCCATGCACTTTCTTTATCCGACCACAACGAGGGGCCCAGAGACATCTCTCCTGTTATGTTAGAAGGGGCAAATTCATATTCGACCAGTCATATTCCTCCGCATGTTTCATAGCATACCCGAAAGCTACCTTTATAACTACCTAGTTACGAGTAGCGATTGGCAACCCTTAAGAGTGCTATTACACATGTAGGAAACCATGCTGATCTCAGGTCTAAGGATTATACATCATCATTGCTTGAGAGCAATTAACGACACATAGAATCATAACAATCTTAGTAGTGTCTCAAGGTGGGTCAATCCAACCCCATGCTCTCTAACATGTGTTCACATTATTGATTCAATATCTCTATACCCATGACCGGTGAAACATGGTCATCAATCAATACAATGTGCTAGTCAATAGAGTCAATAGTGTTCCGACCATTGACATCCGACCAGGGATTCATTTAGAACGACATCATATAAGTTAAGAGTTTCACCAACAAGTCACATACTTGTTAATCTTCATAACCAATGATTCATTCAATGAACAGGATAACATATTATCCAATATTATGAACATAATGAAATATAATCATCTCTATGATTGCCTCTAAGGCATATTTTCGACATGTATAATATAGTAAGTCACGGTGAGCACATATTCGAGTTCTCAAGCGTACTTTTGGTCCAATCAGAATTGAATTGTGCAAGGGAAATTTTTTAAAAATTGCACGCCTTTTGATTGAAATATTTGTTATGCTGGAAAACCCACCAAAAAAAACTGTGCACATCATCTATTAGGTTTATTTTTATTGAAATTTCACGCCTTTTAGTTGAAATGTTAGTTGTGCTGGAAAACCCACCGAAAAAAATGTCAACAACATCTATTGTGCTTAGACAAGCATTGCATATAGCGAAAGTAATGTATGAAAGTGTAGTCACAGTTCAGGAGAGGGAGTGTGTTGGCAAAGTGTTACATGCTTGTGTGCCTATCTTTTTTAAGTTCATCATATGGGTTACCAGCCTGAGGATACATTACGAAGCTAGCACACATTTTTAATTAATTATGTTCTCATTGGAATACATTTCCCTTTTTTCTCATGAGATGTAATGCTTCATTACTAACTACTAAGCTTATGCAACGAAACCTTTATTGAAAATTATTAGCTTTGATCTTTTAGTGCAACTGAACCAATACTACTTTCTTTGTTCAGCATAGTTATCATGGGCCAATCCACATCCAGGAGCTGTAAAGGGTCGATTGTCATTCCAGAAGTTTAGTCCATCTATCGACGTGAGTTTTAAAGGCTGTTCTGTTACATGCCATTCTGGCAATTATCTATGTGCACATGTCTATTCTGTTACACAAACCTAAACCTGTAGAAACTAAATGAAGAGCCAACAAATTATCTCAGTTTATATTTGTTTTATGCGTCATTATATTGTTAGTATTGCTCCTTAGGTTAGCATGGTACGGTCCATTTATTTCATTTATATTTTAGCACTGTTAGTCTCATGCACCATAAGTTCGGAGATGGTAAGGGCTGTGCTTTGAACGCTTCTTGGTGGTAGAGATTGAGGGTGCTTTAGTCAGGACCCGCATTCGTTTGGTTTACTTTACGCTTCTACTCCTTTTGCAACCTTTTGTGTGTGCATGGTTAGTATGATGTAAATCTAGAAGGAAATGCAAGGCATAACTGACATTTACTATGCCTTGCGGTCTATTGGGTTAGTAAGTACATTTATACATTTATACTAGAGTAAAAATAGTTAATCAAAAAATAAATCTATGTTCAGTCACAAGTGACATTTACTGTCGGTTATCATGTTTGTCATAGTGTTTAGTTTTGACTTATAATAGTTGTCTAATTTTCCATTAGATTCTGTTAAATCATGACACATAAGAAAAATGTGAATGATTAATTCTCTTTTCTTTTCCCTTCCTAAGATTCTTTCATCATCTCCAGATGCCTAATTAGTATACCTCTTTCCAAAGTTCAAAAAATACATCTATGGTCAGTCACAAGTGATATTTACTGTCAGTTATCCTTTTTTTTTGTCATAGTGTTTAGTTTTGTGTTTTAATAGTTGTCTAATTTGCCATTCGATTATGTAAAATCATACCAAATAAGAAAAATGTGAATGACTAATTCTCTTTTCTTTTCTCGTCCTAAGATTTTTTTCATCATCTCCAAATGCCTAATCAGTATACCTCCTTGCAAAGTTTTATGAATGATAGCATTATGTTGAACACATATCATGTAAATGGACTCCTCAGGTGACTACTGTGCTATTCTTTATGTTTGGATATTTGGTCATTGTGGGAAGGTTTCAAAGAAGACGGGTGCTGATCTATTTATTTGCCTTTTAGTTAACTTTTTACGTGTTCGGTGTTTTACTAAATGACGGCAGTAACTGACAAACTTCCATTACAGTGGTTTGGAAGAATTAGTAGAAGTGGAAGCAAAGCTGGTTGTCAAATTTCATCCATGCCTTAGAGTCTATTGTGTTGCGGATAAAGTGTGCTGACTTCAAGAGTAAAAAAGGTGAAACCAAAAAAATTAAAAAAATTGTTCAGTCACATGTGACATTTACCGTCAGTTATCCTTTTTTCATAATTTTTTATTTTGCCTTATAATAGCTGTATAGTTTTCCATTAGATTATATCAGATCACAAAAAATGAGAAAAAATGTGAATGCCTAGTTCTCTTTTCTTTTCCAATTCGAGGATTTTTTCATCATCTCCAGATATTCTCAAGTTTGCATAGGTAGGTAGAGTTTATGTTATTCCATTCCAAATCGTTTTACCTCTTACCTTCCATGCCTTATAGTCTATTAGGTTGCAGTTAAAGTATGCTGCCTTCAATAGTAAAAAAGTTGAATAAAAAAAACTAAGGTGAGTCAAATGTGACATTTACCGTCGGTTATCCTTTTTTGTCATAATGTTTAGTTTTGCCTTAGAATAACTGTATAATCTCCAATTAGATTCTGTCAAGTCAAAAAAAAAAAGATAAATGCGAATGCCTAATTCTCTTTTCTTTTCCCATCCAAAGATTTTTTAGTCATCTCCAGATATTCTCGAATTTGCATAAGTAGATAGAGTTTATATTATTCCATTCCAAATCTCTTTGCCTCTTACCTTTCAGTTATAAGACAGTACCATTTGATATGTCATTCCTCCTTTATCGCAGGTAGCGCATCTGTTTTAGTGAAAAATCAAGCATCATGTTCTGCCTATGTCTTTCTGCAAGTATCAACCTTCACTTTCGTCTATTTATGTTATTCAACTCACTGATCCACAGGTAGTACTGAACCATTCTAGCATACAGATTCTAAAACCAATTTGCTCTTCATCTGTCTATGTTATTCAGCCAAATTTTATACACACGCTTGAAAGTCTTACTTACTCTTGATGTGATATGCTACACATAACTCCCCTGTTATTTGTTCCTTAAGATATTCCACTCATCTGTATAAATGTCGTTGTAATTAAAGAACCTTCGATCTTAGATGTCTTCTGCTTTGATCGAAGCTTCGTTATTACATCACATAATACGCACATGGTACTCATAATTTAGAACACGGTTTGCCAAGCTAGAAAAAAAAAGGTAACAAAAAAAACTCAGACCTCAAGACTTAGACCTTAGTAGTAACAATGTTGTCATATTTTGCTCCTTTCCCTTTACATGCTTCACTATATGTACCTACCGTGTATAGATGTGGACGTTTTCTTTAGTGTGTAAAATACATTTCCTGCTCTTTCAGAGTTCTATGGTTACACCAAGACTGCAAATGCTTCACTATTAGAGCAAAAAAAAGATGGTCCACAACCCTAATCCACCGAAAAAAAAAAGATCACACCTGCGACATCGCGCTATATATAGCAGGGACAAAAAAAAAACACTACAGCACTTCGAACATAGAGTATCTCCATGAGGAAAAAAAATACTCAATTCAAAACACCTATAGCCAGTCATGTAGTGATACTCGCAGCGTCCAGCTAAGGCACACTGAAATAAAGGAAAAATTTAGAATTTGCCACTACTAAAGAGTGATATCTAGGATTTGCCACTCTATATGAGGATGACATGTGGGTCCTGGATCCACATGTCATCCTCACATGAGTGGCAAATCCTAAATTTCCTATAAAAGTACAATGGCAAATCCTTGAATCTCCCGAGAAGAGAGTAGTTGTTCAATGAGATGAGAAACGATGCAATATCACTGGTCTTTCATACAAACAAGACTATATCATACTCAATATGGCGAACATTTTCAGCAAGCATGCCACTCCAGTGCTTGCCGTAGGCTTGGAAGGCATCAGGATTACTTGTCTAACAGAGCAGGTGCAATGTAACTATGTAAGTTATAGCTTTACCATTGGGCCATTTATATAACTCAATCAAAAGTATAGGCGAACCTTAAGGGCCTGTTTGGAAGCAAAGGGTATGAAAATCGCGCGGGGGGGGGGGTGGGAATTTTGAGGGCACATAGAATCTCCCAATAAAATCCCTGTTGCCGTTTGGGTACAACAGGGATAAAAATCATGGCAATGGAAAAAAATCAATTTTTTTCTAAAAAAAAATCATTGTCAAATTTCAATCTGCTGCTTTAGCACAACACAAGTTGTAAAGCATAGCTAAATCCCGGTTCACCAATGGAACAAGTTGTAAAGCATAGCACAAGTAGAAATTCTTCGATCTGCACAAAATACAAAAAGCATAGCTAGATCTGCTGCTTCAGCACGCCCAACACAACACATTACACAAGAGATCAGCATTCCCATAGTACAGAGTTAAACTCCAGACGTTGCATATTTGCATTTCATACCCAAACCACATGGCAACTAGATATTATAAACCAAAACTGGGCAACATGTAAATGAAAGCTAAACAAGCAAGCACTAAAGGTGCAGTGGACAGAGTTTATGAGACTATTCAATTCGTGCAAAATTGAGGTTTTGTCAGAGGCTAGCACAAAAGTACCACAACAAGTCATATATCCTACATTATTACATTTCTAGAACTTTCATCCATAATTTTCAACCATCACAGTGTACTTGCAGCAGCCAAATCAAATCTCCAATCCAACAAAAAGGAGCACATATATCCCAGAAGCTCTTCTGAAATGGTCACAAGAAAGAAAAAGATTAGTCCAGCTCACCTGGTATCTAAAGAAAAGAAAGCAAATCATTTTTCATCTGTCGCATGAATTGCACTAAATGCATGTACTAGAATTATCATCATTAAGACAACATGAAATCTGACAACGAAGTTGACATATACTACTACTTTTCACTTGAGATTTGCTTGGTGTTAAAGAAGATCTGTTCAATCTGGTTTTAGAAGTATGATGCAGTAGTAGCAGTACTGGTTTCAGAAGTACTACTACTTGGCAGATTGACAGCAGTACCTGGCAGCTTACCCCTTGCTTTTGATTGTCAACCAGATTGACAACAGTAGTAGTAGTACCAGGAAACAAGTACTACTACTTATGAAACCAGATTGCTTAATTCCAGTTGATAAAAACAGTTCAAATTGACAGCAGTAGTAGTACTAGTTTCAGAAAAACCTTGTGATAATGCAGCAGTAGTAGTACTGGTTTCATTTGATAAAAACAGTTCAATTTGATGCCAGATAGTAATCTTGGTTTGATGGTATGGTGCAAAGATAGTAATCTTGGTTTTAGAAAAAACCTTGTGGAAAATATCACTTAATTAATTGACAGGAGCTAAAGAAGAAGATTTTCTATATGTCAACAATGAGAGGTATTTAATCTGAAGGTGAAAAATGGAAATTAACAGACAACTTACTTATGGAGCAATTTCACTCTTAATCCAAAGCAATCGAACACTTGGGTTTTTGGTGTTGATAAAAATTTCTCTATTCAGCTCACATTTGAAGAGTCGTAGTGCCTTTGACTTCTCCATATCCGTTAGGTCTTCAATTGATTCTAGTGCAGCAACACACTTCCCAATAGAAAAATCATCACTCTGACTATGTCTTATTGTTTAATTTAGTTTTTCGGCAATTTTTTTGGTTTGCTCCTTCTTGAATTCCAAGTAGCTCTCAAATACCCTAGCAATTTGACTTTGCTTTCTTTTTTTTTCATTATCATCTCCTTTCTATCCAGACGAAGTAGAAGGAGCACGTTCCACTTCTTCGGCTTCTATATGAGCACTAGATGTTACTTGCCCTTCTAGATTTGTAGAGAAAGAGTTTAAGCCAACATTGTGGGCATCATTGTCATTGGGGATAACTTGATCAGTTAGAGGCTCCACTTGTTCAATTGATACAAAATTTAGATCACTCGTTGTTGTACTTCCTATTTCCGTATAAGCAATGAATGTGAAGTTCAAGAAATCATATACTAGCATGCATGTACAAATGTACTAAACATGAGACCATATATGATTAATGGAATCAGGAAATCATGAAATGAACATTGAAGCATGAATTGAAACAATGTAGTTGAACTTCACCTTGATACAATGCTGCTAGATAGTTAAAGAGAGGGAAGGGCTTGTTGTGGAACTTCTTCATCTTTGGATGATCCTATTGAATGCAAGAAAAGAATATAGTTAGTAACAACACTATATTCTTATACGAATAATTTTATCCCAAATACTTAGTTCAGCAACAATCATGCACAACGAATCGTTCCAGTCCACACCACTTTGTTTCTGTGCATCTCGTATTGTCTTGTAATTCCCGTTCAGTTCCTTCTCTTTTTCTTGGATTTGTTGCTTTGTGAAATGGGCAGTTGGAAACTTTTCATTGAATTTAATGGCTATGCTTCTCCAACCATCTGTTACCCACTCATTTTGTCCTCTGAACCTTTGGTTGTTCTGGTCATGTAGTATATCGGAAAGAGCTTTCTCATATGAGAAGTTCCATAAGGCCCTTGATCCTTCTTTAGCCATGGCTACACTAACCACATCATATTGAAATGAACAAATTGTATAAGAGTGCAGTAATATATTTAAGATAAACAACCACATAATATGAAAACAAGTCACATAAATGAAGTGTACTACTTCTTAGACAACATATAATTTAAGTGTCAATGGCACAAAATACTAATACTACTTTGTGAGAGGTCATGTCCAACTAATGATTGTAGTCAGCCCACATTTGCATTGCAATTTGATCTATAAGAGAACTTCCAGCATTTGACTTGATATCATTTTGGTAATTATTGTCACCCTCTGGTACATCAACAAAATCATCTGGTTCAATGTAGGCAGAGACGATGATTGTTGACTAGTCAATTATCTGGGTATATCTTTATTTGCTTATTTATATATTAGCCAGATTTTTACTGGGCCTAGTTAGTTTTCTGGACCCAAGATCAATTAAACAGTCAGAATGTGAGCCTAAAAAGTCTTTTCTTTGACCGTTCCCAATTCCTGTGGTGGTTTCTTGCTTCACTCGGCGTCCGAGCTCTCCAGGCTCGGCGCCTGGTGTAGATTCGGGTTCTTGGCATGCCCGTTCCACGCCGCCGTCCGCTGATGCTTCAGCTGCGGGTCGTGGTGGTGATGGCGTTGCTGGTGCTTCCCATGCAATGCTATCTATTAATTTGCCGTATAAATTGTTCTCTTGTCTATTTTGCCGTAAGGGTTATCCCTACTTAATTTTAATTCCATTTTTTTGCAGCACTACTGATTCGTACGGGACTCAGCTGAATTTCGGAAAGCCTGAGGGCTTGTATGCAAAATCAGTGTGCTGGCATGCCTGAGAGTTGCGGGATTCATCCCGCTATAAGATAATAATAATAATAATAATAATAATAATAATAATAATAATCATCATCATCATCATCATCATCGTCGTTTCCTGTTTTTCAACTGGTTTGATGTCTTCTCACTTTCAGTTCCAGATGAAGGTCCTGGCAAATCATAATCTTGGTATACTCAGCTAGACATACTCTGCCAAAATCTCATCGTGCTCGATTTGGTGACGGAAAAAGTTCATCAAGCTCGTATGGGATGCAATAATTAGTTGTACGAATTTCACAATTAAGGTTTGCTTACTTTTGATTGAGTTATATAAATGGCCAAATGGTAAAGCTATAACTTACCATGCGTCCGCTCTGTTAGACTAGTAATCCTGATGCCTTCCAAGCCTACGGCAAGCACTGGAGTGGCATGCTTGCTGAAAATGTTCACCATATTGAGTATGATATAGTGGCATTTGTATGAAAGACCAGTGATATTGGATCATTTCTCATCTCATTGAACAACTGCTCTCTCCTCTTTTCTCTATATATGGGCTGAGAAGAAATCAAATCCTGTTCCTTTCGAGCAGGTATCATTTGATGCCACATTATGCAACAAGTATAAAGCAATTCAATGTTCACCCACCTACCACTGTAGTTTATCTTCAATTCCTTACCTTGCAACCTACAAATTAAAATGACAAGGAAAAATGGGGGAAAATGTGTCTGGAATTCTTTCTTGTCAAGATGGTTGGCCGTGAGGCCCATGTGGCCATGCCAGAACCCAGGCAAGTAGGCAACTATTTCTTTTCTTCTTCTTTTTTTATGTATCACTCGAGCTTATGAGCTAGTCTACCTTTCCCTTAGCTCACCTGTGGTCTGAGCCTAATTGACAAGTAGTCCATCTGGTTTGGTACCAGCACTTGGTCTTCACTGTGACGATTTACTAAGAAAAGTAAATGCTTGATTCATGTGTTAGGGGCAGCGTGTTGGACGCTGTGGCTAACAAAAAATCATATGGTCATTAGAGATGTTTTCATGTCTTCTCCGGTGATAATTGCCTTGAGATTTGTCTCTAACCTGCAGCGCTGGAAGCCTTTGGAGCGGCAAGAGGAACATCCAAGTTGGAGATCCTGATACTTGAAGTCAAGAAGCGCCTGACGCAAATCCAGAGCCGGGAAGAAGACCGCAGGAACTTGGAAACCGTTTTACCTAGTAATGTAGATTTAGGTATGTTTGGTGTGGTGTAATATGAAATCTCGAAGTAGCGTGAGTTTGGATGTAAGTTGGGTTTTGTTGATGGTTAATGCTGTTCGCTTTTGTGAAAACTTGTATCCCCAGTACGTAAGAACTACTTTGCTTTCAATTAAGTTTGGGTCGCATGGTCTACGGTCTAAAAAAATAACAGCAGGTGTTGTGGGTTTCTATGTGCAAATCTGGTACAGTTTAGTTATTTAAATCCTAAGCCACTTTTCCTGGCTATTAAACCAGCTTCCATATTACAACAATCACATCAATCAAATTCAAGGGTGGATCTAGGCCTAGGGCTAGGTGGGCTATAGCCCGAGGCCTAAAAATGTTACCCGTATTCAAGTTCATAAAAACCTCTTGAAAAACCACCAAACATTTGAGTTTAGCCCAAGAACAACTGATTCAGCCCGAGACTTGGGCCGTAGCTGGCTTCACCTCTGGTCAAGTTTCTACTGGCCTCTTCGAATAGTTATGGCAACCAATACTCTATCTTTGTTCTTCTGTTTTTGTATCTTCTCGAGCCATGGCTCCATAGCCCAGCTGTTTGGTTCGAGATTGAGCCCATGCAAATTTGATAGGCTACAAGTATTTGAACCGCTTCGGATACTGGGGTCAGAAGTGGGGATTACTGAGTACTTTGAGGAGGCCAATGAGCAGTTCCATTGCACCGGTGTATTTATCATCCGCCGTGTTACGGAGCCTCAGTAGAGCTGGCCAAAGGGACGGCCCGGCACGGCACAGGTCTGTGTCGGCACAGCCCATTTAGGCCCGGCCCATTCTGGCTCAGCTACTATTCGTGCCGCGCCAGGCTAGCCCACGTGTCAGAGTGGCGGCCCAGGCACAGCCTGTCGGTCGTTCGTGCCGTGTCGGACCGGCACAGCTCATTTAGCCCATCGGGTCAATGTGGCTCGTTAGACTAGGGGTGAAAACGGATCCGATACGGACGGATAATGGCTCTACCATATTTGTTTTCATATTTTTTTCCGGATCCGGATGCGAATACGAATACGGATACAAATAATATCGAATACGAATACGGAGCGAATACAAATCAAAACGAATACGGTCGCGAATATTTTTCGAAACATGAAAACCCCTTAAATTGTATGCCGTAAATTAACGAAAATATATAACTAGTTTATTTGATGCAAACATTCATGAATTATTCATATTTTCAGTAACCACACATAATATTAGCGTTAGCAAAATTTGTATTAACTAGTTCATCACAAACATAACACTTAGTTTACCATATTTAGCTCAAAAGTCATAACTTGCAAAGTCAAAAGTCATCACGTATTCACACTTAATTCATCACATACATATATAAAACTTAGTTCACACTAACATTGATCGAAATGAATGGTTAATCTATACACAAATGACTGTAACATCCCAAGTATGTTACCAAAAATAAAATTAATAAATTCATTATTTTATTGGATTTTATGAGATTTAAAATAGTTTTCTTGGTTAAAAAGAAAAAAATAATGAAATAAAGTCAATTATTTAATTTCCTAGTTTTTAATGTCAAAAATAAAATTTATTAAGTTTTCTGAGATTTTATTGAATTTAAAGTGAAAAAGGAAATTCTAATTAATTTCTTGAATTTTCTAGATTTTAAAAGGTTTTTCCTATTTTTAGAAATTAAAAATAATTTATGCTTAAAAATAAAAACTAAATTTAAGTTGGAATTAATTTTATTAAGTTCAAAATAATATAAGGAATTTTTGTGAAGTTTTCTAGAATTTTTTAACTCTATTTGTTATTTTCTAAAAGGCTATTTGATTTGTTACATTTTCTGAAATTCAGAAATCAATTAAAATCTCCTTTTCTCTTATGGGCTGAAATCCGGATATTCGGACATCACTTATCCGGATAATCCGTATTCGTATCCGTATCCGCCGGATAGCATGGCTACCGTATTCGTTTCCATTTCCGACAAAAAAAAAACCGAATTCGTTTCCGATCCGAAAATTATCCGAGAAAAATCCGATCCGAGATAATCCGAATCCGTTTCCGTCCGGATCAGTCGGAAACTATCCGATCCGTTTTCACCCCTACGTTAGACCTACCCTTACTGCCTGCCCGCCTGCTGCTCCCTGCCGCCACCCCTGCCCTACCCTACTGGTGCCCTTTCTTCTTCCTCTACCCCACGCCGCTTGCCCCTTCGTTTCCCACGCCCACTCTCCCTGCCACTCTCCCTTCGTCTCCAGAGCCACCGACCTCCACGCGGCCGGGCCGCATCGGCACCGCCTCCTCGCCTCCAACCTCTCACCACCAGCGTGCCCCCTCCCCTCCTCTCAACTCCTCCTCCTCCTCCCTCCTCCCTTTTCCTCTCCTCTCTCCTCTCCCTCTCCGCCCCTTCTCTTCCTCCGCTCTCCTCTCTCTCCTCTCTCCCTCTCGCCCATTCGCGTCGCCCCCTCCCCCCGCCCTCCTCCTCTTCCTCTCCGGTTCTTGATTTGTGCTGTATATAAATGGTGTATTTTTGTGCTGTAAAATGAACAGTGTGATACTGTGATCTGTGAATGAATGGTGTGATGAACTGTGATTGATTCTGATCAATGCTTTGATAGTTTGATTTCTGATAAAATGATGTTGTGCTTGTTTGATTCATTGATTGTTTCTCTGATTTCTGAGCTAATGGCCTGATATTCATTGGTTCGAACGATGGGCAGATGGGCGTGCCAGTGGCCGAGCTCGTCTGCGTCGTCTAAATGTCGTCTTGCGTCTTGGCGTCGTCTTGAGGAGTGGCGACCGAGCACGGCCCGAGCTATCATGTCGTGTCAGCCCGACCCATGAATAGTGAGAGTCGTGCCGGGCCAGCAGTGTTGTGCCTCGGGCCGGCCAGGCAGGCATGGCCCGTTTGGCCAGCTTTAAGCCTGAGGGCCTCCTGTTACCTCGATACATCAACGCTCCTGGCCTAGTCTACATCATCCAAGGTTTGTGGAACAGTTGGTGTGGTGGCGTTTAGGATTTGCTTTGTGTCAAACTGGTCCATCATAGTTTTGGGAAGAAAATGTGAGCCCTACCCATCAGCCGTTGATTCAGTTGATCGAGGGGAAATCAATGACTGATGGAGAGGACCTCCTTAGCAAATTTCCTTCGACACTTTTGAGTTCACAATAATGACATACTAGCAGCCCGCGCGCCGGATGGCGCGCAGTGAAAGTTTAGTAAGCATGTTGCACGGTGTATAGCACGCGTTAAGAAATATAATGAGCTAGAAAAGGCCTCAAATCTGGCAGGATAGAGCGCCACCTGTCTGTATGACAGGAATGCATACGTTGCGTGCACCGGGTGTTTTGTTAGCCATATCATACAACATCTAGCAGGGTAAAATAAGAGAAATCTAAACGTAGCTGATAGTGAATATTAACAGTTGCCGTTGCTATTACAAAAGAGCGCAGAGCATGTGTACTGCACATATGGCACATGTAGTTGTTTCCAAAATATTAAAGGATGTTTTATGCTACGATATATTACATAAAGTGGTTCGTGATTATTAGCGGTACAAAAATTTGGCGAGTGTGTCATTGCAACGTATAAAACCGAGCCTATCAAGATGGGATGAGCTTCATGAGATGACGACAAAGCTAACCAAAGACTCAAATTCCCTGTTATAGATAACGCAAAGAGAGGTGTTTTAGAGGCGATATGTAATAGACTGGAGGAGTTAAATTTGGATGAGTAAATTGGTATACCACATGTGTCATCTATCAGTTGGTTGATGAATCTTGAGCTGATCTGCACGAAAATAAGGGTGAGTGAGGTTTTGATGTGGACAAAGACTATTAACGTTACAATGTAGCCTGTATTTTTTGTAGAACAGCTATAATTAGAATACCAACGTTGTATGGGCAGAGTATAGAGATCTGTTGTAGTATCTTTGTTTCATATTCAATAAGGGTAGATAAGAATTTTGTAAGCAATACAAAAGATCTCTACGCGTGTAGCTAAAATAGTGAAGAAATAAAATCACAAATGAATGGTGTACAGCTTTATATGAAGTAGATTTTTTGTACTTTGCACATGTAGAATTGTGATCAGATTGATCAATGGGAATTATACTCATAAGATAAGCTAGCGTGTTTATATGCACCAACATGTAATCTGGCAACAAATAAATAACAGCATCGCATCCATGTATCTGGGAAGTACATTCATAAGGTAGGCTATAATGCATCTATATTTGTTCACTGCTGACATGTAATCTGGCTACAAAGTAGCTACATTATCTTGTAGGTGAAAGCATTGAATGAGATGTAAGGATGATTTATACAATGTTACTGGGAAGCACATCCATAAGGTAGGCTATAATGCATCTATATTTGTTCACTGCTGACATGTAATCTGGCTACAAAGTAGCTACATTATCTTGTAGGTGAAAGCATTGAATGAGATGTAAGGATGATTTATACAATGTTACTGGGAAGCACATCCATAAGGTAGGCTGTAATGCATCTATATTTGTTCACTGCTGACATGTAATCTGGCTACAAAGTAGCTACATTATGTTGTAGGTGCAAGCATTGAATGAGATGTAAGGATGATTTATACAATGTTAATGAACCCAAAGTAGAATGTGAATCAATAGGTAATATTGAGGTGGTACGGAGCAGGCTCGGAAGGTTAATATAAATTATGTAGAAATGCCATAGAGGGGAATATTAACGACAATGAATGAGCAGTCGATAAGCTTATTGACCTACATATCTTTCTTTTTTCTGCGCAGAGGATATTTCATCATCGGTGATGTCATGAGAAGTTTGTTCTTTGGTGGGATCGTACTCTGTATATTACCATCGGCAACCAAATTATCTGATTTGATTTTTTTTTTTGCGAGATGAGTTATAGCCTATGTAAAGATCGCATAGAAAAGACAGGATTTAATAAACTGATCTGAAGTCACCGCACATCAAAGAGTTTTTTCGAGCGGTGGTTGTACCATGTGCGATCAGTAACCGAGTGTATTATAGAATTAGTATGTTAGTGATAACATTGTGGTTTAGCTAAAAGAAATAGAACAGGTAGTATAAAGAGTGATGTACTTTTGTTTTTTTCCCTCGGTGATAGACAATCGAGCTGAAGATGGGGGTGTGTGTTGCAGCATCTAAAAATATAGGATTGTTAGAAGACGCAACAGATAAGCTAATTTTTTTTAAGACGACAAACAGTGGCGATGATTTCTGCAAGGTAATGAACAAACTATTTTGGTGAAACAGGTAGAGTATAATGTAAGCTATTGCCAAGCTTAGATGGATGAACAGGATCATCTTAGGTAATCATATGGTTAGATATGCATGACCTCAGGAGGTAGAGACTTCTCTAACGGGCTGTCTTCAATATAAGTAGTTGGTTGAGAATCTGATGATGAAGTATGCAACGGCTGTTTGGACCATGCTGATTATTGTAACGGCTGTTTGGACCATTGTGCCAGTGAGCAACATAATTTAAGTAGCCGGTGTTGTGATTCTCTAACTCTGCGATTCTGTTGTACTATTTAAGAAACAAGTATAGCAACTGTTTGTTTATGTCTTTGCCTGAAAAGAGTGTGCTAAATGGATATGAGATTTGACATATTAATCTAAACATGAAACAATATTGCTTTGTTGTAGAAGGTTTTTCCAGTTTGAGCGTTGTCGAAAATAAATCACCGAGAGAAGGCGATCCGAGCAATGTGTATTGTAAAGGCGTTTCTTATTTGTAGCAAGCACCAAGAGTGGATAAAGGTGTGAATATTAACAATATTGAAGAACACATGTGCATCATCACACTAAGCAGTATACTATCTAGGTAATCTACGCTACATGAATGCTATCTTGGAGTACTCATATGTTTTTTTAGTAACACAAAATGACTCGTGTCGGTAACTATGCGAAAAAAATAAACACGGTGGCTATACATATAATCTACATTAGGTATATGCAAACCATAGATGTATATGTGATGTAAGTTGTTGAAAATAGTAGCGGCTATGTTTTTAAGACTTACGGTAGTATCTTTTCATAAGAACACCCACAAAGAGGATAGGTATTGGATTTTTCTCGTCCTTTTCATAAACAAATTCATCATCAAAGTCTTTTGCACGCTGCCCCAAAGAGTAATCTTGTAACCTCATGAGTCTCTGTAAACAATAAGATAGAATAAGACATCGTCTACAACATGAAGTATGTACAGAGGAGCAGATGGTAGAATCATGCAACATGTAAAAATATGTTGCTGTCATACTTAGCGTCTTTTATGACGACCAATCTTTTAGTAGTAGCAGAGGATTGGTTTGATCCCTGAATAGAAGCAGCATTCGAAACAGCTTTGACAACACCAATAACATCTGTAAGTAAAACAAGATGTTTTTTTTACACGATCCGATATACTGCGTGGTCAGCATATAGTACCAGCATGTTCTTGTAAAAGAAAGGTAAGGCGAGTTATGGAGGACATACCTAGGAAATTTCTGGTTTCACCAATATAGTTATCAAGATTTTCCAATGGCACAAGGCTATATGTGTACGTTGGGAAGGTAGGTGTTGCATCAAGTTGTTCTTCAATTTCAGTGTAGTAACCAATTTCGATCATGAAGTCACTGTCAACAGGCCTGTACTTTGTTTTGTTTGAGGACACGAGAAACCTACTGAAAGTGTAAATATGTCCCTCCTGCAATAGTGCTTTTTTCGCTTCTACATGTTCTTTGGGTACTTCAGCATATGTAGCATTGCCCTATCACAAGGAAAGCAGTACCTTTTCTTATTGACCCAATAGAATTGCCAAGCAAAATATTAGAGACAGAACAGTACCTGTTCATCAACAAGGACAAGATCTAGGTGCTGAATTTCTGCATCGTCAACACTCCCTCGGTATTCCCATAGGCGAGAATGATACTCTGGCACAAATGGTCCAATGTTTGCTAGCTGGACTGATCTCTGATAGCATACTATACGCCATCTGTCTAGCTGCAGAAATAGAATATATTTAGTTGTCAATCAAGTGCGTATAGAAAAATAAGGAAAAAAATGTAACATTACATGCTTATTAGATCTTCCAAAGGCAGCATAGATGCATAGACTGTCGTTTTTGATAGGCGAAGTGTGTTCAGGAAAATGAGAACAAAAATGTAGCATCACATGCTGATTAGATCTTCCAAAGGTAGCCTAGATGCATAGACTGTTGTTTTTCTTCAACTTATTCATAAACAGTAAAGTGTAGATACAAAGTAAAGGAAACAATAATCTGAATACCACATGAAGCAAAGATATATAGGGCTGCACAAACAAAAAAAAGCAGACTCAGTTTTATAGCATCTATTCACAGAACCTATAATAAATAATACATGTATAGATTATAGCGACCGTAGGATTTTTTGGTAAACAATATTCTTTGTTTTGGTTCCACATGTGCAGTCTTCATTTTCAATAAGGATTTTTAGACCCTCTCTACATGTTACCCAGTACTCATTTGCGAACTCTTTATATGGACGGCCGTCTGAATCCTTTGCTTCAGAACATGGTTTACATTTGACACGAATCAAATCTTCATGTAGTCCATCCAATAGGAAAGCAAGAAGCTCCTACAAATAGCAAAGGTCATACTCATGAGCAATAGCATAAACTAAAAAGGTTGATTGTGTAAAGTGCTTATTGATAAACACGCCATTCATATAGGGGCCATAATCACATCCTTTGTTTGCTCGATGCTCAAATTTTAGTGCAACCTCTGAAACACGCGGATATCAACTATAATGGAATCATTTCGGGCTAAATGGTTGCCCAGTACTCATTTGCGAACTCTTTATATGGATGGCCGTCTGAATCCTTTGCTTCAGAACATGGTTTACATTTGACATGAATCAAATCTTCATGTAGTCCATCCAATAGGAAAGCAAGAAGCTCCTACAAACAGCAAAGAAAAATAATCTAAGAACCACTCCATTGGTACTAAAAAATTGAGGTAAATAATTGTGCAAGCTATTGCTAAAATGCTACATAACTATAAAGCAAGAGAAAGATAGAAAGAATTGACCCATTAAAAACACCATAAGTTTGGACATTGCAAATCATCACACTCTTTGATTCAACCATGACAATTCAATAACTAACCTAAGACAATATCAAGATCAGTCAGCAGATATTTGTAATTTTTGACCAGACAGTGATTCATAATTACGTAGCAAATAGTAACAGAGCACTGCATTGTACAATAAGCAATATGAAATAAAAACGGGGGAAAATAATCGATAGTAAACAATGATGTAGCATAAGTAATCAGTCACATAAGTCGTGTATTTTATCAATAAAATCAACCTGGCTATACCTATTGGTGGATAAGAATGTAGAAGCCTCAGTGGACTAATGGTATGCCATAACAACTATCCAGATTTCATAGTGCTGGTCACAAAAGGCTAACGGGTCATACTCCGCAGAGCAATAGCATAAACTAAAAAAGGTTGATTGTGTAAAGTGCTTATTGATAAACCTGCCATTCATATAGGGGGCCATAATCACATCCTTTGCTGCTCCGATGCTCAAATTTTAGTGCAACCTACAGGAAACCTGGCAGATATCAACTATAATGGAATCATTTCGGGCTAAATGGTTGCCCAGTACTCATTTGCGAACTCTTTATACGGACGGCCGTCTGAATCCTTTGCTTCAGAACATGGTTTACATTTGACACGATTCAAATCTTCATGTAGTCCATCCAATAGGAAAGCAAGAAGCTCCTACAAACAGCAAAGAAAAATAATCTAAGAACCACTCCATTGGTACTAAAAAACTGAGGTAAATAATTGTGCAAGTTATTGCTAAAATGCTAGATAACTATAAAGCAAGAGAAAGATAGAAAGGATTGACCCATTAAAAACACCATAAGTTCGGACATTGCAAATCATCAATAGGATTAGCACGGTAGCACAACAACTTTTTTTTTCTTTTTTTTTGGGGGGGGGGGTGTTTCAGGCTAATGATCCTAAAGCTGGTGTTGGTAGGATCAAGAGACCAACACATCGCCAACCATGAAATCGGGCCAACTTTAAGAAATATTTAGGAGTGTGTGTTTGGGGGCGAGGCCAATCTGTGTCTATTTAGAAAAATAAAATTAACTAAC
This sequence comes from Phyllostachys edulis, assembly GCA_036346405.1. Classification (NCBI taxonomy): domain Eukaryota; kingdom Viridiplantae; phylum Streptophyta; class Magnoliopsida; order Poales; family Poaceae; genus Phyllostachys; species Phyllostachys edulis. Next base: position 74,469,535 of record CM070551.1, on the reverse strand, counting down.
ATGTGAATCATGCTGGTTAAAGCCACTGAATTGGGGGGCAAAGCGTGGAAGCTCCTGGCGGCGGCGCTCTTGCTCCTTGCGCATCTGGCGCTGGAAGGCCTCGCGGGCCTCGGAGTCTGTCTCGAGGCGGCGGGAAGGAAGAGGGAGGGAGCGGTGGCGCTGGCGGAGGAGGGCATGGAGGAAAGAGAGAAAGAGTCTTGAGACGGAGGAGGAATATGTCGAGGCGCGACGCTTGGCCGAGGAGTAATCGAGGGCGGGCGGGGGAGGAAAGGGGAGGGAGCGGAGATGTCGGTGGGGGAGGGAGAGGAAGGAGATCGGAAGCGAAGGGGAAACGAAGCGAGGCGGGGGCGGCGCGGTCGAAGGAGAGGAGGCCTGTGGCGAGGGCGGAGCGGGCGATGATGCGTCCGCTGAGGACGGAGCGGGCGAAGGGGAGGGGCGCCGCGCGACGGCGAGGGCGAGAGCGATGCGGGAGATAGGGCTATGGTCTGCGGCGGAGGACAGCGAACGCGAAGGAATCGCAGGAAACAACGGAGGCGTCGAAACGCAGCGAGGCCTAAACGACGGAAGGCTCGAGATGACCCTGAATCGGACGACCGAAAACCAACGGAGCGAAATCGAACGGTGAAGACGTATTGTATCGACGTGGCCAAGGCCGCGTTGCCGGAAGTTCGCCTCGGTTTATACCGAAGGATACTTGCTCACTTGCAGGGAGTGGTATCGCAGAGTTAGCTTTCCCCGGATGCCCAGAGATCTATCAGCAACAATTCCAATAATACGGGCAAACATAGTTCTTTGGGTCAGAGGCAATGGCAAAAGTTTAGAGATGAGCATCAGAAAATGAGGAGGTACCCGGATTTAAGATGGTATCTCGTATTCCTATGACTGATCAGGATTTCAGCCGCACACACAGAATGATAAATAATGTCTGCTTATTATTACAACACTACATCAAAGTACATAAAATATGACATAGCTGTCGGGGTATAGAGTTTGTGGACATCCAAGACAAACTTACTTATATTACAAACAAAAGATCTAAAAGACGACCGCACCCACAGGCTACACTTCAGTGTAAGCACAACCTAGAAAAGGTCCAGCCGTGCTGTTGCTGTTGGAGCATACATGCTGTCCAGGTTTTGAGATTTGTTTATTGCTAGCTACTACAGTTTTTATGCTTGACGTGTGATTTGGTAGCCTTTGCTTTTTGCAGTGTGTGAGACAGTGACTCAGTGAGATGATGCATTGATTGCCGAAACAAATTTGTACATACATGTGTTAGATGATGCCTCGATTGCTTCGGCAGTTGCTTTTAGCTAGCGGCAGCTGTAAGGAGGTGCTGCGGCTGGAAATTGGACAGGTGCTGGGCTGCGGACGAGATTGCAGCGTCAGCCATTGAAAGCGGAATCTTCGTTCTGTAATTTGCTACAGTCATGCGTACTGTATGCTCCTACAGTACACGTGCATCTTGCTACAGTACCAAGAAATTATTTTCCTCCTGCTTGCCGTCTTTTTGTTTTTGTGTTGTTACTATATTAGCAGGTTGAATAATCAAAAGACAGTAGATTGGAGTTGAAAAAGCATCAGCTAGGGATTACAATCATTCACCTTCCCTTTGATTGTCATTGACGATTCTACATGATGCAATAATTAGTTGTAAGAATTTCACAATTAAGGTTTGCTTACTTTTGATTGAGTTATATAAATGGCCAAATGGTAAAGCTATAACTTACCATGCTTCCGCTCTGTTAGACCAGTAATCCTGATGCCTTCCAAGCCTACGGCAAGCACTGGAGTGGCATGCTTGCTGAAAATGTTCACCATATTGAGTATGATATAGTGGCTTTTGTATGAAAGACCAGTGATATTGGATCGATTCTCATCTCATTGAACAACTGCTCTCTCCTCTGCTCTCTATATATGGGCTGAGAAGAAATCGAATCCTGTTCCTTTCGAGCAGGTATCATTTGATGCCACATTATGCAACAAGTATAAAGCAATTCAATGTTCACCGACCTACCACTGTAGTTTATCTTCAATTCCTTACCTAGCAACCTACAAATTAAAATGACAAGGAAAAATGGGGGAAAATGTGTCTGGAATTCTTTCTTGTCAAGATGGTTGGCCGTGAGGCCCATGTGGCCATGCCAGAACCCAGGCAAGTAGGCAACTATTTCTTTTCTTCTTCTTTTTTTATGTATCACTCGAGCTTATGAGCTAGCTTACCTTTCCCTTAGCTCACCTGTGGTCTGAGCCTAATTGACAAGTAGTCCATCCAGTTTGGTACCAGCATTTGGTCTTCACTGTGACGATTTACTAAGAAAAGTAAATGCTTGATTCATGTGTTAGGGGCAGCGTGTTGGACGCTGTGGCTAACAAAAAATCATATGGTCATTAGAGATGTTTTCATGTCTTCTCCGGTGATAATTGCCTTGAGATTTGTCTCTAACCTGCAGCGCTGGAAGCCTTTGGAGCGGCAAGAGGAACATCCAAGTTGGAGATCCTGATACTTGAAGTCAAGAAGCGCCTGACGCAAATCCAGAGCCGGGAAGAAGACCGCAGGAACTTGGAAACCGTTTTACCTAGTAATGTAGATTTAGGTATGTTTGGTGTGGTGTAATATGAAATCTCGAAGTAGCGTGAGTTTGGATGTAAGTTGGGTTTTGTTGATGGTTAATGCTGTTTGCTTTTGTGAAAACTTGTATCCCCAGTACGTAAGAACTACTTTGCTTTCAGTTAAGTTTGGGTCGTATGGTCTACGGTCTAAAAAAATGCCAGCAGGTGTTGTGGGTTTCTATGTGCAAATCTGGTACAGTTTAGTTACTCAAATCCTAAGCCACTTTTCCTGGCTATAAAACCAGCTTCCATATTACAACAATCACATCAATCAAGTTCAGGGGTGGATCCACTCCTCGGGCTAGATGAGCTATAGCCCGATACATGAAAATCTTACTAGTATTTAAGTTAACAAAATTCTCTTGAAAAACTATTAAACATTTGGTTCAGCTCAAGAACAGCTGATCCAGTCCAAGACTTGGGCCGTAGCTGGCTCCACCTCTGGTCAAGTTTCTACTGACCTCTTCGAATAGTTATGGCAACCAATGCTCTCTCTTTGTTCTCCTCTTATTTTTGTATCCTTCTCTTGAGCCATGGCTCCATAGCCCAGCTGTTTGGTCCGAGATTGAGCCCATGCAAATTTGATTAGGCTACAAGATTTGAACCGCTTCGGATACTGAAGTCAAAAGTGGGGATTACCGAGTACTTTGACGAGGCCAATGAGCAGGTACGTTGCACCGGTTTATTCATCATCCACTGTGTTACGGAGCCTCAGGGCTCCTTACCTTAATACATCAACACTCCTGGCCTAGTCTACATCACCCAAGGTTTGTGGAACAGTTGGTGTGGTGGCGTTTAGTATTTGCTACGTGTCAAAAAGGTCGATCACACTTTTGGGAAGAAAATGTGAGCCCTATCCCATCAGCCGTTGATTCGGTTGATCAAAAGAAAATCAACGACTGATAGAGATGACCTTCTTAGCAAATTTCCTTCCACACTTTTGAGTTCACAATAATGACATATACTTGCTCACTTGCAGGGAGTGGTACCGCAGAGTTAGCTTTCCCTCGATGCCCGGGGATCTATCAGCAACAATTCCAATAGTACGGGCAAACAGAGTTCTCTGGGTCAGAGGCAATGGCAAAAGTTTAGAGATGAGCATCAGAAAATGAGGAGGTACTCGGATTTAAGATGGTATCTCGTATTCCTACGACTGATCAAGATTTCAGTCGCACACAGAATGATAAATAATGCCTGCTTATGATTTCAATACTATAACAAAGTACATAAAATATGACATAGCTGTCAGGGTATAGAGTTTGTGGACATCCAAGCTAAACTTACTTATATTAAAAACAAAAGATCCAAAAGACGACCGCACCCACAGGCTACACTTGAGTGTAAGCACAACCTAGAATGTGTGATCTTCACCATCATAGAACTCATCTCCTTCTGGTGCTTCTTCCTCATATTACTCATCATTTGAACCAAAATGTGCAAGAATAAGTATATTCGTACTCATCAACCACGATGGTAAACATTTATACATGCAAGGGATTTCAATGGATGTTTAACAAAGAGGGTTCATATGGACCTATCACCACTAGTAGTACCTATAGTTTTATTTGATAAAGTATTTTTAGTTAAACCAAAGAGAAGTTATAATTGGGCTTTCAAGAGTAAGAGTAATGATTCATCAGCATCACCGATTACCGCATTTTAATTATCCAAAAGACTACTTATACCTTGAGTTTAGGAATCATTCCTTAACATAGTTCCATTAGCCGGAAACATGGCACATTCGAGAATGATTCAGGTCTATCTCTGCAAAGAGTGCCAAGCTTTAGCCACACGATACCACGACTTGGTCGAATCCGACATAACATGACAATTCTAAAGCCCCACAAACTTCAATTTCCGCAAGTGAATTTCATGTTCATCTTAACGGGGCTTTCTCAAAAGGCCGTTGTGTTTACATGGGCTGGAGCAAGGAAGAACTGGGCTTAAACCGACTCTGTCTCGGGTTTGGGCTCGGTCTGTCTCGGGTTTGACTTACATAGTTACATGGCCTGGAACAGGAATGAACTGGAACGGAAAATCCGAGGAAGGCAGCAGCTGGAGCGGAGGTGGTCTAGGGTGACCGGAATGGGGTGGTAGGGCCTGGAGGAGACGGGCATGGATGCAGCGGAATCCGGCAGAAATAAATGGAAATCACGCGCACACGGCGTGTTCCCAGATTCAGGAGTTTCATTTTGGTGGTCGAGGAGGGTGGAGGAGGCGTTGGGGGAGCTGGCTTCGGCGACGGCCATGGCGAGGCAGTGTAGCTCGGCGGCGGCAACCTACGGTGGACAGAGAGGCCAATGGTGGCGAGGGCTAGATTCAGCGCTACGGGGAGCACCTCGTGATGCGGTCGTCTCTGAGAAAAGACGGCGGATGTGGCAGATGGTCGAGAGAAGAGAATGGGAGAATGGGACGGTGGTGCTCCGGCATTGTCTTGGCGACGAAGAACGGTACTGTAGGAATTGCAACGAAGTCAGGAAGACGATGGTGTGACTAATTTGGGGGAAGGATGGACCTCGAGGGAGAATTTGGGCAGATTACCGGTGTGGCCGAAGAACAAGGCGGCGAGAGCTCTCTCTCCTTCGGCCCCACATGCACCTGGTTGAGGTGGCAATGCGAACCGGTCTCGGCTACACGAAGCGCATGCACAATGCCAGCGAAGCCGAGGAGAACGGAGACGACGGCGCATGGCTCGGGGCAAGGTGGCGGATGCGGCAAATGTGTGCGGTGCACAAGTCGGGGATGGGCACAGACGAGGCGGGGCTGGACCGGGGTTTCTGGTGGACGCAGGGAATGCTCGGATGGCCCAAGGAGAAGAAGGGAGAGGGATGGAAGTGCCAGGGAGCCCAAGACAGGATTTTCTGAATTTTGAGGGATTCTGAGGTGGTAGAGGATTTCCGGCTAAGCACAGAAACTCAGGGGAAACAAGAATAGGGGTGGGAGTGGTTCAAACCGGGCCAAACCTTTCGTATCCCGTTTGCCCTGTCTGCCCCTTTGGAGTTTCATAGGTCAACTCCATGAAGAAGCAAGCAAGAACCTTATGACCTATTGGATCTTTAGGGTTGCCCCTTTTGGCTAACCCAATAGTTCATCACACAACAGCAAACAAGTATAGGACTGTGTGAAGTCGAGCTCGATGATGCCTCCATCGTGGCCGCATATCGCATCTGGCACCAACCCGACCTCCGACGACGAGCCCTGCTCCATCAATTCAAAGCAAAGCAAAGAAAGATTAGGAAGATCTACCTACACATAGTACACGAGGTTGCAAGATTCTTGAAGCAAAGAGAGCTAGCGCTTATGCTAGCCCCGAGTGACGCCCCCGTGTGAGAGCTGTAGGACGCTTTGCCAACGGCGACGACACCACCGAAGTCCAACTCCACCATGCCGCTGTTGATGCCGCCGCTTGATCTGTTGTTGAAGACCACGCTGTCGGTGTGCGGGAAGTACACGACCTCGGAGCCGAGGAAAGGATCCATGACGTCGGCAAACAGGAAGACTAGCTTCGCGTCCTTGGCGCCATCCACAACGTTAAGGTTCACTGCAGCATTGTCGTCCTTCTCGCTGTCCGCACTGCCAAATAGCAGTGCGTCCTCCATCACGGCAGCTGCAAAGGAGGACCTAATGGGCAGCACGGGGACGTGCTCGTGGAGTCGCACGAGCAGGCTGCCATCGTGGATGTCTACGTCGCAGACCACACAAAGCGCCGCCGCATCGGCCATGTAGGTGACTGTGGCTGACTCGAACTTGCACACCTCTCCGATCCACACCCTCTTGTGCCCCGCCCGCTCGTGCGCCATGTCACACCCCATGCGCAGGTACCCCCTTCCCTGCCGGCACACGTCCGACAGTGCACCGCCGTTGGCGAGCTCCCGCACATACGGCGACGGTGTCAAGAATCAAGATTGAAGATTGAGGCGGTGGCGATGGTGTGTCAAGATGGAAGATCGAGGCGACGGTGCAACAGATCGAGCGGCAGCAACGTGTTGGAGACCGTGGAGCCGTGGAGGTGTGTGTCTCAGGGTGGAGCTGCGGAGGATGACCAATCGAGCAGTTAGGGATTGACCCACTTGTTCCAACAGAGCAATAGGATTCTGGACCTTTTGCCCCTATTTTCTTTTGGGTCGCACCTTTGGCCCGTAATGGAAGAATTTTTGGGTCAGGTCGGTGATCCATTGGGTCGGCCTGAACCACTCCCATCCCTACGCGAGAAGACACAACAACAACTCAGAAGCACACTCAAAAGATTTTGCGAAAAAATTTCAGCAAATTTTGAAATTTTGGGGACATCACAGAAGATCCACCGCTATAGAAAGGGGAATGTCACCGCATTCCTAGCCGGTGTTGCTCATTGGTTCTACAACTAGGGGCGGATCGAGGCATCGGGCTGGGTGGGCTATAGCCTGGGGCCCGAAAATCTTATCAGTGTTAAAGCCTATGAAAATCTCTTGAATAATCACCAAATATTCTAGTTTGGCCCAAGAACAGTTGGCTCAGCCCGAGGCTTGGACTGTGGCTTGCTCCGCCTCTGTCTACAACGATGGTGATACACCAGTTGTTCTTGTCTATGTTTTTACATAAACAACCATGCTAGTTAGTAGTTAGCTTGAGCCTAGACTAAGGGTGTTTTTAGGCAATGTTTTGTGCTGTTTCTCGCAAGTGCATGTGCTTATATTGCAGCTTTTTATGTGACACAATATTTAATTCTCTTTACGTGATCCAAAGGTTTAGGAATTCTTGTTGGCTGGCAACAACAACAGAGAGCAGCAGATGCCTGAACATGCGGTTGAGCAACACAATGGTCAGAACATATTCAACGTCGAGTTCCTTGGTGAGGCCTTTGGCATCAGCAGAGAGGTGGCACAGAAGCTTCAGAATCAAAATGACCATCGGTTTTGCTAATTTTCAGGCGACTGAAATTATCTAATCTTTCAGTCGTTTTTTTTGACCGTCGGTTTTAGCTTTGAGATTCGTATGAGATCAGCCTCGGTTTTAATGGGCCCGCCATTTCTATCTGTTGTTCTTTGAACCCGACCCGTTATAGTTCTGACAGCAAGAGGCGACCGGGCACGAAGAACACCCCAACTCCATCTCACCTGCTTCCTTGCTTGAGCTCTACCGCCGCCTCCATTTTATTGTCGTTGCCCACCCTGCGCCGCCACCGGCCCTCTGCCGTTGCCCTGGCCACGCCACCGCCTATTTCTCCCCCCTAGATCCATCCCCATCCTCACCTATTTCTCCCCCCTCCATCCATCTTCATCCTCAGATCTACGGCCACCACCTCGCCGCCGCCACCATTAGCACCGCCGCGGGTCCTTGCTGCCGACTTTGATGATTGCAGCCACGAGGATCCACCGTGAGACCTCCTCCGTTGTCGATCTGCTATGCCTTGAGCCTCCGTCGAGCAGCGCGCCCGGATCGGCGACAGCAAGTTCTCCTCAACATCTTCCCCACCCACGACTTCTTCCTCTCCACCAACGACCTACACCTTTGAGCCGACGATCTCGACACCATCTTCTTCACCAACTCTTTGGTTTGGTCCCCTCCTCTAGGTTGATTCCCCATTCCCTTACTTCTGTTTGTACTTTCTGTTCACCTTAATTGTTGTTTGTTAGTGTTAATTACTCTTACCTTTGCATTGTAGACTGTGGTTGTGTATTTTTGCATTCTGATATTGTGTGAATGTTAACCTTCGTTCTGTGATTGTACTCTGTGATTTACTCAGTAGTTTTAATCTGTGAATTGGTTTCTGTGATCTGTGTTAGTCTGTGTTTATGATCAGATGTTGGTAGTAGCTAGCAGTATCAGAGAGCAGTGATCTATGTTAATTGCTTGTTTAGTTCTGTTAGTAGTTGTTGCATATGTGTTTGTGAGTTGAGTAGTGCAGATTTTACATTTTTGTGTCCTGTGGCACTTCTATAATTTCTAGCCAAACACAGCAAGTATGTGTTTGGCTAGAAATGTGTTCGATCCCTTGCTGCATACTGGCATGGGCTTTTTTATGTACTGAAATTATTGTGTTAGTGTTATTGTGATTTTGCTCCTTGTTTGTGTTTCTTTGTCTCTGTTTGTTTCTTTGCTAAGGCAATGTTTGTTGCTGCTTGGAGGCATCGTACAAATTGATTAGAGAGTAGATTAGGTGTAGTGTAGGGGTTTTGGTATATGGTCATATAGTATATTACTAGCCACCACCTAAGATAATGCTTGTTGCTGCTTGGAGGCATCGTACAGATTGATTAGAGAGTAGATTAGGTGTAGTGTAGGGGGTTTGGTGTTTGGATGTGAGGCACTGAGGTGCCACTTTTAAAGTTGGGGGAGTAAGGGTGGAGAGGTAGTACAAACTAGCGTGCAGACCCTTTTCTTTTTCAAGGGCTGCTGCCTCTCCTCCTTGTCCCTACCCTGCTTGTTCCTCAATGTTTATCCCTGCCTTGTTTGATGTCATGGATTGGGACTGGAGCTCCCCAAGGGCATCGATGGGGATGAACCATTGCAACTCCGGTTCTTTGTTTTAATTAACCTAGCTAGCTTGGAATTTTTGTGGGGTGTACATGTGTGTGTAGGTGTTGAGGTCACTTTGATGTTTAATTTCTGTTGTTTGCTTTTAGGGCTAAGTATTGGGAGGTGAAGGATGAGTTAGTGCTTCAACCAATCAACCAGCCAGAGGAAGAGTTAAGGATTGGTATAAATGTAGTATCCATTGTTTTATTTGCTGGTTCAAACAGCTGTGACTGGTGATGCAAAAATCTGATTGATTGCACCATGATATATTATGACTGGGCTATTCTTGCTGGTGGATTGCCGACGGGATTAGATCAAATCTTTTTGCATGCCTTGTTAAAGATAAAAGAGTTGTGCCGAGTCTTTCTTTGAAATGAAGAAAGTGTGATTAGGTTGTAAAAGTATCTCTCTTGTTGTTGGGTTATTTGTTTTGCAGGCACTTGTGTTGTGCAGCAAATGTCAGAACTAACAGGGCTCCCAGACCCAGAGTGCATGTTTCTTTTCTTTTAGCGTTGGTTGTCGTTGCATATCTATTTAAATCATACATACTGATGAGATACATTTTTCAGATATAGATACGAGATATTAGACTTCCCTTCAAATTAGACTTGTTCTGCATCACCGATCCGAAATTTGCATCTCCACCTTCCCTTCTTTTTTTTTAGGATATTAGACTTGTTCCTTCAAATTTGTTGCACAATTTTTTAGGGGTTTTTTATGTGTTTGATCCCTGGCTGTGGCTTGGGGATTCTTATGTAGTGAAATTATTGTGTTTGGGTTTGAGTGGCATTATGTAGTGAAATTATTGTGTCAGTGGTAGCAAGTATGGGTATGTGCTGTTGCTGAAGGACTAGGAGGGTTGCAGGTATAGGTGTGGTAGTAAGTGTGGGTGTGGTAGCATTAAGTTCTTACACCAAGTAGGACAGACCTAAAATTTGTAACTTTGTTTAGGTTTTTCTTGCTCCTAGAATGGTAATTCCCAACTTTGCTGACTGAGAAGCCAACTATGAAGGCATAATCGTTGTAGAACGTATGTGCCTCTTCGTTGGTTGCAAATGTCATGTCAATATATGGGAGATGTTTGCTTTCAACATCTTGGCCTACTATATGGAAAGCCTTAATACTTTCATTCTCTAGATAAATCTCTATATCCTCCTCTGTCAATGGCCCTGTTTGATTTTCTTCTTGTCGTGTATAGTTGTCGTTGTCGCTGTCTTCTTCCATCATGTTTTCATCCTGTAGTGTTATTTGTTCTTCAGCTTCATTATCAAATCTTGCCTCATCTTCCCTGATGTTTGCAGTTACTTGGGATTTGTTTTGATCTTCTTGCTGAATATCTAAATCTGTTTCTTGCAAATCTTCAATTGATCTTTGTGAGTAATCAATCATGCTGCTGGTCATGAACATGTTATTCTGTTGAAAAGGCAAGTGTTAGAGCAAAAAGTTATTAGTAAAGATTTTGATTTCTTCAATTTGTCATGTATTGGTTGGATGTAATGGTAATTCATATTATTTTTTCCTCACCTCAAATGATACAGATGCTTCCATCAGGTAGTTGTAGTTTTTGGTTTCAAGTTGTGTACAGTTCTGTTTCAAAAAAAAAATTGGTCAGTTGGTAAGCTTGTGTGCTATGTGTTTTCTTAATTCAAATGCATGCATTTTTTTTTGCCAAGTTTATTAAAAATTGTAGCTTACCTGATTGTTGTCATGAAATATGTGCAAAGATGTTCATCTATTGCGTAAGGCTAGTGTATGAGTTGCTGCCTTCCTGGGATAGAGTAACCTATTTTTGCATAGCACAATCATATTTGTTTTTTGTGTGTATTTGTTGAGTTTAGAACACAGTACAATTGATATACTCACATTCATGCTATCTTCTCCAGCTATCATTTGAGCTCCTTCTGCCTTTTGTAGACTTGTCCCCTGCAATTGAATAAATTATATTTCCAAATATCTATTGGTTGCAATAGGACAGCATAAAGGGTTTTTTTTTGTTTTCAACTTGTGCAACTTTGATGGTATTATGGAAATTTTTTATTTGTACCTCTTGTAGCTACTGTTTTTGTAGCCAAGGTTCATATGCAGCATCTAGCATTTTTGCATACATGCCAATGTCGTCTTCAAACTTGCCCCCTGCTGTAAAGGACATGTAAACAAAGAATTTTTTTGTTGAAAATAAGTTTTTGTGTTTTTTTTCAACTAAAACATGTATGATATATAAACTTGCATTTTATTTTTATTAAAGTTTCATGATTACTAGTTCTGCAACTTTAGTACATTTAGTGTGCAAGTTAAATGTATGTTGCAATTTATTGAATAATTCTCAGGGGAAAATTTATTTGTGTGTATCATATATTTTGCTGAAAACTACTTAGCTGGAACAACGCAACAGATAATATATGGTTGAACCCGGTGAGATCTAATTAGATATTATTATGTTCAGCAAAGCTGCAATAGTTGAAGGGATAACATAGTCAATGTCCCAACTTGAAACCGTGTACCGAATCGCTTCTGTGCTTGATAGTCGCCTACCTAGTTGTTTGTGGTTTGGATTGTTAGTTTATCTTTCTGAATCCTGTCACTTTCTCAGCATGTTGCTATGAGTTCCTCCTTCCTTTTGTGGTAGCTATATTTGTATTTGTTAAGAGCTGTTCTTTTCCCCCTAGGTAAATGCATCAACTCATAGAATTATCAATGCTTGATGTTGCTATTTGCTTTATGCAGGGTGAACTTTCGTTTAAAAACAGATACAAATCTATTTGAAATTGCAAAATGCAAGATGAGTGTGTCTGCTATTGAGGCTTTTTTTTATTTGGTCCACACATGATTTGCATACCTTGCTTCTTCATTCATGGAACTAGACATACAATTGCACAACAATGAGCTTGAATGCTCTGCGGTAGAATAAATATATTCATTGCGCATAAACTGACTACAACATCTTTTCCTTGTTCTTTGTACCAAAGACAAACACTTAGTCACTTAGATGACAGAGGTATCTGAATTTGTAAGACTTGGCATATTCATCTTATCTTAGTACTTGGGGCTAGATCACTTCATTCTGAACCACTATGATGAGCTAAAAATGATGTCAACCATCTAAACAAAATTAATTCGGTCAAATGCGTTATCAAATCTGATGCTTTTTTTAGAAATGATCGCCACTCTTATTCTTTTTATCATACATTGAATAATTATGCTAAATGAGCTGGTGTTGTCCAAGTGCTTTTTTTTTGTTGCTTTTGGTGAACACAGTACAGTAGGATCTTGGAAGCAAGGTTTGTGCTCATTAGTGTTAGTTCGGTGTCCCTATCTGTCAGGTTTATCATGTCTCTTTTCTGTTGCTAGTTGAGGTTGAGGTTGGGTTCGTCTCTTTTTCGTCTATGATGTTTCTTTAAGTGATTGTATTCAGTCTACACTGTTGGGAATTTGGGATAATGTACCAACATTTAAACTTCTCTAGTTACTTTCAAGTCAAGCTGAAACCAAGGGTTACAGTTATGCTGCATTCCGAATTTTTGATACTAGCTAACCTGTATCATGTCTTTTCTTTCTTTGTTTTTCAGGTCAATTTGGAGGTTAAGGTGGTTTGCAGCTCATGCATTGCGAGAGCCCTAACCTAGGAATCTGCATTGACTGATGTAGACTTCCTTATTGTTGGAAGATCAAGAAGTACATATCACGGTATCTCCTCTGTTCATAATTGTTTTTGTCTGCTATTGCTTCCTGATTTTATAGTATTTACTTCTAATTTGGTGCATTACTATGGAAATAACCTATGTAAGAATCCTGCTAGATAAAAACTTGCATACAAATCTAATTAAATTTGCAGTGTCAAGTACTGTGCAATTTCAGTACAAATTGCGTGCAAATTGTAGCTATATTTACCTCTACATTATACTTTCCTTTGTTTTTCTTTGCAGGCCTTGTTGCATTGCATTGATGTTTTTTTCTTTAGGATTGGTAGCACACACTTGCTCTGATGTATAAAGTTGCATAGGAGTTGTGCATTATTTGCGGTACTTCTTTACATCATTTTTAATATTATCTATCTGTATTTGAAATTTTTTGTAAAGCAAAGTTCAAATTGGATGCATACATTAGGATTAAGAATTTAATATTTTTTGCATGCATTGGTTATAAGGATTTAACCTCTTAGCAGATGGATTGTATTGCATGTAAGAAAACTTTGATTTAGTTAATTCAGAGTTCCGATTTAAGTATGCACCTTTTTTTTCTTGCAGAAAATATTGCATTTGTTGCTGTGTTTGTAGGGATTCACAGAGGTTAGGATTTTTGTTTAGGTTAGAATAATTCTTTTGTCTCTGTCTTTTGTATGGGTTCACCAAGGCTAGCTAATTTTGTCTGGCCTAGAATAATTCTTTTGTCTCTGTTTTTTGTTTCAGTTTCTTTGTAGGGCTTAGCTAGCCAGATAAAAAAGCAAAGTACATATATCCCTTTGGAAATTCCATCTAGTTAAAGAAGCCACACACCACTATTGTTAAAATTTTAGTGTTTAGCAATGTGCAATCTTAGTACATCTTTCCTTTTTTTTGTTAGTCTATATGAAACAACTTCTTTAAGTTGCAGCAATGTTTGTTTTTAAAAGAAATGTCAAAATAGTGTTGTGATTGAATTGTGACTTTTTTCTTTGTTTGGTTATAGAGATTGCTTGTGAGGAGGTGATGGCTTGCTCCAAATTGTGCAGGTCGAACGCTCGGTACTCATCCCATCTGAAACTCTTCTCTTACTCCATCTGTGTTTTTTAGTTTAGTTCCCTCATGAGATTATGAGGTTCCTTCATGGCATTTTTATGCTTGCTGCTACATCCTTTGGAAATACATGCTAGAGAGAAATTTTCATATCATTTTAGTTAAAAATTTCTTTGGTAGGTAACATGCAATTTCAGAAGAGAGCTTTTGTGTAATTTATATTTTAGATATGCTGTCAAGTGTTGTACTTATCAATATTTCAGTTGATATTTTGGTTGATGCTATTTACCAAATGTTACAAATGACCCAATGTGGTAATATAGGCAAATTATTGCTCATAGACGCAAGACATGAATTAATATTGGTGTGGGGACAATGAGTTGATTCTTGCAAGTAGTATCATTAGGAGCTGATGTTACATGTTCTGCCCATATGCTACTTATACCACTTCTTTGATGTGTTGCAAAGGTTACCATGCTGCTCAAATGGTGACAATACTATATGGCAGATGATCATGTCAGATATTTCTCTTTCACTTAGCGTCCGCTTAGTACGCTAATGTATTTTTCTTTGGTTAGTTTGTAAGCAAACACCACTGACTGCATGTTGTCCAGTTTGTCAAACTTAGTATCTTGCATGTTGTCCACATATCTCTAGCTTGGTAGGTATGCGGATCATCAATCCTGCTGTTTTGTAGGGGTTCACTAGGACTAAATTTGTCTTTTGTCAAGTATAGATTTTTTTGTATCTGTATTTCTATCTCTGTATTATCTTATCTCTATGAATTAATACCAGTGTATGTGTCACTATTGGGGTTCTCAAAGCCTGAATTATATATAGTATTTGATACTTAGTGAATTTCATTATTTTTGGCCTATGATATCAATCAGGGTGATTTCAATCCATTTTATCTGTTTCTGTGTTTTGTAGGGGTTCACTAGAACTAAGTTTGTCTTTTGTCTACTATAGATTTTTTTTTTGTGTCTATCTTTCTGTCTCTGTATTCTCTTAGTTAATGCCAAATGTTTGTGTCACTATTGGGGTTCTTTAGTAGACATCAAGTTTTGTAAGTAAACACCATTGATTGCATGTTGTCCACTTTGTCAAACTTAGTATCTTGCATGTTATCCACAAATCTCTGGCTTGGTAGGTATGCGGATCATCAGTCTTGCTGATTGTCATGAACATGTGATTCTTTTTTTTCAAAGGAAGGTGTTTTGTACTTCACTTGTCGGCATAGTCCCAATCGAGGTCTGCAATTCGAAACTTGCACCACTGTTTAGTATATGTTGCAGTGTTAGGTCATGTGCAATTTATTCCTTGCATGTGTGCAATTTTGTTAGAGTGTCATGTTAACATCTCTTATTTGCATGTTGTGGTCTCTGCATATTTGTTTCCTATTTTTTACTTCTGAAGTTTCCATTCCCACCTCTCTTATTCCCCCTTGTTCACCACGGTTTGTGATTGCCATTGTTCTTGGTATTATCCGTCCAATGTTTTCATCATTATAGGTGTTATTAGACCATGGAAACAACATATGAACAATTACATGAAGTTAACTTATGAAAACTTGAAAATATCATATCGTGTCAAAACATGCATATTATATAAATTGAACTTTTGGTTCCATGTAATGTGCAATTTTAGTATTCTAGAAGTGCAATTCCCATGCCGACCTCATTTAACATGTTCCTTTTCAATAGAAATGCAGTGCGGTCATGTGTAAGTATATTAAAAGTTCTATTATTGTTTGTAAGCTCATTTGTAGTAATGTTATTGCAATAAATGAGAGTAGTCTTGTTTACCTCGATCTTTTTTAATGTGTTTCTCCCGATTGCCTCTATGTAGATTTCATTGATATAATGATATTTTTTGGGACACCTATATGGCGAGAACATCAACAGTGCACATTAGTATTATCTTGAGCATATGGGAGAAATCTCCTTGATAATATGTATCGATATTATTTTTTGTTTCCTATGGGGGTTTACCTAGGATTTGTTTAGTTTTGTCCTCTGTCTTTTCTTTGGGGTTCACCAAGGTTCCTTTGTCTTTGTCTAGGTTAGACTAAATTTTGTCATTGCTAAATCACACTTGAGATCAGAAAGGTTTCATGCAGATTATTACTGTGACGTGATTGCATCCTTAGTTTTTTTTTCTTTTTTGTGGATGATAAATTACTTGGTTTTTTGTCCATAGGAATTGTGAAAACAAACTTTTTTGTGGATGATAAATTACTTGGTTTTTTTGTCCTGTCTAGAGAAGAGAAGCCTGACAAATGAGTTTTTTTTCTTGTTTAGTACCCAGCCGTAGAACACAACTCAGGAGTATGAAGCCCACAACAAAAAAAAGCCAAACAAAAATTACATAAAATCCCACGGAATGTACCCCACAACAAACAGACAGCCCAAACAAAATAGAACACAGCCCAACGCTAATGGGTCAAAATTAAAAACCACAGACCCGTTAAGAACAACACAACTCAACAAAGATCACAGCCCAATGTAAAAACAACAGCTAACTGTTGGATGTGGATCTAAGGGACAGAAAAAGTGACTGAAACATTATAAATTTTCAGTCACCTGATCAATAGTCCCTCCCAATGACCATAGGGGTGAGATAGTCCCTGTACAGCATGGCCTTCAACTGTTGGAACCCACCGCGACGCAACAACAAGAAGAAGAGGAGCGGTACCAACAAAACATGGAATAATAGATTATTTGCTACTGCAAATAATCAATTACGCATGTTTAGTAATAGCAAATAATTGAATCTACCCGGGTAGTTTGAAGGTAAGACTAAACATCAAAGATTAGCCAGCGCAACGGTTTGGAGAAGTTTGCCAACAAGGCAACAAGTGACATGTAGAAGAATTCAAGAGGCTGGAGGAGAAATAGTATGTCACTCAAATTCCCAGGCACAGTAAATGGGAGCCACCACGGAACCCTTTTCTGAAGATAAATTGCGACGGAGGCTTTGATCGAGCTAATCTTACAGGAAGCTGGGGTTTTGTAATTAGAAACGAGTGTGGGCAGGTTATGGCAGCAGGAGCAGGTTATATTAAAAGAGCGTATGATGCTTTACATGCTGAAGCGGAAGCGTGTGCGAAGGCTCTTCTGTGTGTCAGATAGCTGGGTATGAAACGAATCATAGTGAAGATGGATGCTACGAATCAGGCTAAGGCAGTAAGGAGTAATGAGTATGATAACTCTGAATATGGTGTGGTTTTTAAAGAGATCAAGAGCATGCTTATAGCTGATTTTTCTATAGTTCTAGTCTCAGTTTGTGATCGAAGCTGTAACAAAATGGCCGGTATCCTTCTCTGAAAAAGGCTTTCCTGACGGTTCAAAAGCGTCATCATAGACGGTTTAAATAAGTATGCGAGTTTATAGGTCGATGATGACATGAGGTCATTCTGACGGTTTTGAACCGTCATGATGTATATTTTCCTGAGCGGTTTGTGGTTCAAACCGTCTCGATAACACATATCACGAGCGGTTTCAGCCACAAATGCATGTGATAGCTTTATATCACTGACGGTTTGTGGTTGGAACCGTGCGTGATGACTTTCTCTATAAAGGCCTAGCGGTGGCTGCTTGTACCATTAAATCGGCATCATATATATATTATATATATATTGTTAAATGATCTCTCGATCACTTTGGGGATCGTCCGCATGACATGAGAAGGATGAGGCGGTAGCCACGGGCAACCTCATTGAGCCCTGCAAGTTCAAAAGTATGGATGCAAAGAGCATTCGGACATCCAATTACAGATTGGGCGTCGCTATGTTGAAAAAGTGTCGTTGATGCGCGCGTACTCCATTGGAAAGTGGCATCATGTATTAACAATCAACCATTCTTGAGCATGTAATAGTCTTTAAACCCAACAAGAACACCAAGCAACCATTCTCATATTTCAAAAGAATTCTCAACTTGTTGCTTGGTGTTCTTGTTGGCTTTAAAACAATTACATACTCAATTAATACTATATATATATATATATATATATATATATATATATGATGCCGGTTTTAATGGCACAAGCATATACCATATATATATAGACTTTATAGAGAAAAGATATGAATGGAATGGTAGGGCGTGCACAGTGCATAAAGAGGTAGGAGAACTTGACCGGCATGAACAAGGGACTATTAATATGAACTAATTATCAATTCAATTTCAGCATAAGACTATTGACACCATTACATCACGAGCAAGGGACTATTAATATGAACTAATTATCAATTCAATTTCAGCATAAGACTATTGACATCATTACATCACACGACAAGAGGACTATTAATATGAACTAATTATCAATTCAATTTCAGCATAAGACTATTTACATCATTACATCACGAGCAAGGGACTATTAATATGAACTAATTATCAATTCAATTTCAGCATAAGACTATTGACATCATTACATCACACAGACAAGAGGACTATTAATATGAACTAATTATCAATTCAATTTCAGCATAAGACTATTAACATCATTGAAGCGGTTCATCGACAAGAGAACAAGACCAAGAATGTCCAAACCCACCACACAAGTAGTAGCCCTCGGCATCCATCATGAGCACTAGCTAGCCATTTTCATCACGAGTAAGGGGGTAGAGAGCAGAGAGGACCTTAGTCTGGCAAGAACCACGGTGGCGACCCCACCACCACACAACCCTCATCCATTTCCTTTACCTTGCATAAATCACACAAACATCGAGGACACAACAAGGCTCATGCATAAAAATCAAACTCAACAAGACATTAAGCTAACAGATCTAGAGGAGAATAGAGGAGGATGGGAAAGCAAAGCCGGCGAGGCCGACTAGCGGGGCGCAGCAGGGTCGGGCGGCGTCGGCGACGCAGTCGGCGGCGGCGTCGAGGTGGGGAGGAGCGGAGTTAGGGCGCGCGCAAACCCTAAGCGGAGCTGAGGAGTGATGAGAGTTTGGGCGTCACCGTGGTTGTGGCTTAACGGTGGTGGCTGCGAAGACACTCTTATCGTGCGAGTGTCTTTTGCGGTGTCATCTTTATGCTACCCTGGCTGGGCGACAGGAAGAATAAGCGGCGTCGGCAACGACGGGGGAGAGCAGACGAGAGTAAGGCGGCTGAGGGAGTGGCGAGTTAGGCGCAAACCCTAGCGGCAAGTTGGGCTAGCTCCTACTTATAAAGAGACTTATCGAGAGCGGTTCTATTATGGAACCGTCGGTGATAATATCACGAGCAGTTCCATAATAGAACCGTCCGTGATATGGACATATCACGAGCGGTTCCATAATAGAACCGTCCGTGATATAGTACATATCATAAACGGTTCCATAATGGGCTATGCGTGAAATAGTTTTTCTCAAGTATATACACTTACATGACATGAAGAAATTACATGTTTATATTAAAAAGCGAAACCTATAATTAAACAAGGTTTTCTAGTGGCGAAGGTAGGCTGCTATCTCCATACGCAATACTTCATAGGCGGCAGTGTCGGCATCGGACGATTCTAATCATCGATGAGCGAAGCTGAAATCGTCCACTGTTGGCGCTTCGTTAAAGTGTCTCCGAAGACCCTCGGTGTTGAACCAAGAAGAATTGAGCCCATAGGCTCTCTTCCCTTCTTGAGGGTCTCGGCCTAGTCGACTTGGCTTCCGCCTCGATTACAGTCCAAGTGGCGGCAAGCCTCACAGAGGCGATGCAGCGTCGTTTTGGAGGATGCGTCGATGTGTGATAAACTTCGCCGAAAGTGGGAGATCACCGGAAGACACGGCGGAGGAGGATGTCAAGGCGGCGGAAGGTGGCGTCACTGCTCCGCAAATTCTGCTGTGGCGGAGGTGAAGACACCGTTGATCAAGCGGTGTTCTTCCGCAACCGCAGTTCAACTTACACCGAGAGAGGTGCTCGTCTGATCGCGGCGGAAGGCCATCGATCTGGCGACGAGGAAGAGGCAGCCATTTCTGTTTTTATAAGTATGTGGGGATGATCATCTTGGATGGCGGATGATCCTTTTATAAAACAAGGAATAAATTCGGGCGTGAGGCGAAGAGCGCATCGAGGCCGAAGCGGATGGCGGCAAACGAGCGCGCCGGCGATGAAGAAACTCACGCCGGGCGATATTATCCTGAGCGGTTATTGTTAAGAACCGTCGTGATACTAATTAATATCACGAGCGGTTCTTGTTGAACCGCGTGCATGCCTTCCTGAGCGGTTGTGTTTTAAAACCGTCGGTGACCTGATTAATATCACGAGCGGTTCTTGTTGAGCCGTGCGCGATACTCCGACGGTTTTCCGCGTGAACCGTGCGTGATATTACTCTTCCGAGCGGTTTTTAAGCGCGACGATGCTTGAGCGGTCTCTAAGCCAAAACCGTCGTGATTGAATATCTGAAAGCGGTTTTGGTGAACCGTCGTGATGAAGCGTCGATATTAGCCTTTTTGTAGTAGTTTGTTTAGCTGCTTTTGGTGCTAGTCCGTCAGCCGTCAGGTGCTGGTTCCTAGTTTTGGCTCAATCAAGTCCCTGAGTTAGTGAGTTTGTACTAGACTTGATTTCCGGTGATTTAGCCGGAACCTAAGTTTAATGGAAGTATGTTTCTGTTAAAAAAAACATGGAAGATTCTAACCGTGCTAACGCCTACAACCCACGCGTAGGGAGAATCACATCTTGACAGCCAAAAGTTCCCCATTCTTAACAACCATTCAAATGAGTGCTACGAGGGTAAATCCATACCAGGTGCTGATGATAGTATGTAACATTTTTGTGCCATTTTGTTTGGTGGGTGTTGCAAGATTGACAGCATAAACTCTTAAGGGCATGTATAATGGTACAGACAACTGCTGTCTATAACAACTCTCTATGTCATCTATAGACAGCACTAAAGACAGCTGATAAAATGCGTTGTGGTGATACAGTCGGCTACAGGATTGTAGACAACACGCAATCTTTTAATGTTTTTCTTGGTTCTAGTGCTACAGTCGGCTACAGGATTGTAGATAATACATTTCTCTCTCTTTATTCTCTTTCATCCACACCAGCTTAAATCCTACATGGCAGAGACTATAGACAGCTGATGTAAACTCATTGTACATCTAACAATATGACCTCTAACAATTCTTTGCGATCGCAGAATGCCCTTCTCTCACCATTCTGAAACATTAAATGCTCACAGCGTGGTGTACATTGTTAGCGATATATGTACAGTGTGTTATTCCCCATTGTTATGAGGTGTTATTTGCATATCCACCTCCTGTACTTTGTATATATATACTGGCCCATTGGCCTCATATTGAATACAAGCGCTATTCATAACATGGTATCAGAGCAAACCTAGGGTTTGTTTTAAATCGAAACGCCGCTTCGTTTGTCCTTCCTTGTTGCCGACTTATTTACGCCGTTTGTCGTCCGGACTCGGCGCGCCTTGCTTTGGCGTCGCCTCCACCACCGCCGCCTCGGTGTCGCCCGGACTCGGCATGCCTTGCTTTGGCGTCACCTCCACCACCGCCGCCTCTTTGCCCGAGCTTGGCGACCACGTGCTCGTCTCCGCCGCCGCCTGCGGCTTTGTTGACAACCGCCCGCGCGACGCCTTCTCCGAGCGCTGTCTCAATCCGATCTTCATCGCGCCGCCGGATCTTCGTCTTCATCGCGTCGCCGGATCTTCGTCTTCATCGTGCCGCCGGAGCTCGGTTGCTGGCGACTCCTTCGCCCGAGCCCGAGCCACACCTGGTTGCGCGAGCCTCTTCCTCCACCGCACGCGTCGCCAGCGCCACCTCACCAGCCTCCAGTGGCGCCTCCTCACCGGCCTCCACGCCCCCTCCGTCCACCGCTCCAGCTGCCTCCTCGTGCGAGGTCGCCGCGCACGCGGCTGCTCCGGATCCGGTCATCTCCATCGCCAGCAAGCCCGGATCCGGGCTCTCCTCTGCCGGATCCAGCTTCCCCGCCGCCGTGTCTCTCCCACCTCAGATCCGGCCGCCGCCGCTTCCGTCGCTCGGGGGCTGCTTCACCCAGATCCATCTCCTCCCCGCGCTGACTGAGCCGGCTATCCTGCCGCCGCCGCCTCCAGACGTCGTCATCGCCGCCGTTGAGACCACCACCACCGTCGCTGCCACCGGGACCGCCGCCGCCGTCGCTAGGGGGGATTCTGTTCTTAAGCACCTTTTCTATAAGCCTAATTCCTTCAAGGATATTGGTAATGTCATATATATGCCGCTTTTAAACCTGCATCATAGGAAAATATGTGAATCTGTACCAAGTGGAAGAGAAGAAGTGTTAGATGAAATAGTAATAATCTATAACCTCTAGTGTTTCTGGAGTATTGAGCAAGTTGATGTTTTTTCGTCAGAAGTCCTGAACATGGATCATAAAGATATATATATAAGTAGCAGCAAGCAGTAACATGGAAAAGGCAACGTAAGATGCAACCAAACACTGAAAGCACCATAGTTTGCTAGATTTGAAATATATGAATGCTGAATTGTAACATCTTATCCTAAGCCAAATTCATAATAATTATAGACAGAGAGTGTTATCATCGCCTAGTGAAATGTCATAGCGGCAACTGCCAGCAGGAGCTGGTGGATTGAGTGTTGAACTTGTACATACGAAGATGTGCATGCTTAATCTTTTATTGCAGGAAAACATATGTAAAAGAAGAGTTCAGAGAAAGTGGCTAGGAAGAAGTTCGCTTAACAACATTTGATGTAGCTGTCCGAGGCCCAGCTTTATTGTTCTTATTCTTTGACTTAGAAGCCTTAACAGCTTTTGAGCAGTGGACTGGCAATAAATCCAGGGCTGGTAATCATACACAAGTACATCCCCTCCCTCCCCCCCCCCCCCAAAAAAGACTAACCTATCTAGTTTGGTGGAAATATCAACATGAACTTTCAAAAGGAACAAATTATCAGAGAAAAGACTAAGATTAGCATTTGTTGTAGGTGTAAAAACCAAACACAGTGAGAGGGTGGGCGTCGGCCGTCTGACCAGGCCATCGTCCCACGAGGTAAAAAGTGACACGAGGATTTATCTGAGTTCGGGGTCAGAGAGACCGCCCTACTCTGTCGGTGAGCCAGCAGGGGTTACCTCGGAGAGGAGCCCCAGAGGCTCCTGGTTTTGAACATGTTGCTTTATTGCTCAAGAGAGCTCCCCCCTTGAAAAGAGAGGTACATGGGGTATTTATAGGCTCCTGAGCCTGTACAAATGACCAAAATACCCCTTGGGGATAGCTACACTTATTAGTACAAGTGAGGGGTATTACAGTCTTCTCTAAGCATAATTGTAGTCCTGTGATCCTTATGCGAGTCTTCTGCGAAGCAGACCCCGTTAGTCTACTGTGGATGAATTGTTCTTACAACATTAGCCCCCCTGTCCCTTGGCGTTTTAGGGAAACGCTAAAGAAGCGATCTTGAATGTGCCTTTTATGCAGAGTTGATATTCCAAAAAGTCTGGTGGTTACGAGCGATGGCGAGGCTCCTCCGGACTTGTGGGCGTCATGAGCGCAGATGTCACCGGCACTTAGGCGAGGGCATCGTAGGGTCTTGCGGTGGGCGCTCCGGAGCCTGAGGAGCTCAGAGGTGCGAGGTGGCGATGAGGGCAGCGTGGGGCCTTGGCAGTGGAGACGCCAAGGGGGCCGCGCGAGATGGTGGACGCTCTAGAGGTGCGAGGAGAAACCCAGAGGCACGAGGTGGCTGGTGAGGGGCTACACAGGGCCGCGCAAAGCAGTGGAGACGCCAAGGGGTGCTGCGCAAGGTGGTGGATGCTCCGGAGGTGCGAGGGTGCCACACGGGCACCGCAAGGGCGTGAGGGCACGAGGCCCCGAGGCACGAGGGCCTGAAGTCCTGAGGGCTCAAGGCCGCGAGGGTGCGAGGACGCGAGGGTGCGAGGCTGCGAGGGCATGAGGGCGCAACGTTGCTAGGGCACCGTGAGGGTGCGAGGGCACGAGGCCCCGAGAGCACCATGAGGGCGTGAGGCCCCGAGGCGCGAGGCATGAGGCCCCGAGGGCACTGCGAGGGCACAAGGCCTCAAGGCCCCGAGGGTACGAGGCGTCAGGCCCCGAGGGCGCCCCGAGGGCACCACGAGGGCGCGAGGCCTCGAGGCCCTGAGGGTACAAGGTGTGAGGTTGCTAGGGCACCGTGAGGGCGCAAGGGCACAAGGCCCCGAGAGCACCATGAGGGCGTGAGGCCCCGAGGCGCGAGGCATGAGG
This sequence comes from Phyllostachys edulis, assembly GCA_036346405.1. Taxonomy (NCBI): domain Eukaryota; kingdom Viridiplantae; phylum Streptophyta; class Magnoliopsida; order Poales; family Poaceae; genus Phyllostachys; species Phyllostachys edulis. The sequence goes on along the minus strand of CM070551.1, from coordinate 74,445,524 downwards.
CCCCGAGGGCACCGCGAGGGCGCGAGGCCTCGAGGCCCTGAGGGTACGAGGCGTGAGGCCCTGAGGGCATTGCGAGGGCTCGAGGCCCCGATGGCGTGAGGCCCCGAGGCGCGAGACCCCGAGGCTATAAGGGAGCAAGGGCATGAGGCCCCGAGGGCACCGTAAAGGCGCGAGGTCTTGATAGCGTTAGACCCCAAGACTACGAGGGAGCGAGGGCACGAGGCCCCGAGGGCATCGCGAGGGTGTGAGGCCTCGAGGCCCTGAGGGCATAAGGCCCCGAGGGCATCGCGAGGACGCGAGGCCCCGAGGCTCCGAGGGTGCGAAGGGCACGAGGCACCGAGGCATGAGGCCCCGGTGGCGAGCCTCGGGCCCCGAGGGACATCGCTAGGGCTGAGGCCCCGAGGCGCCAGGCCTCAAGGCCCCGGTGGCGTGAGGCCACGAGGCCTGAGACCCAGAGGCCACGAGGCATGAGGCCCAGGGCACCGCGAGTCTGAGGCCTCGAGGCGCGAGAGCCCAAGGCCTGATGGCGTCAGCCCCGAGGCGCAAGGGCACGAGGCCCGGAGGCATGAGACCCCGAGGGCACGACGCCGCGAGGCCCCGAGGGCACCGTGAGGACGCGAGGGCACGAGACCCCGAGAGCACCATGAGGGTGTGAGGCCCCGAGGCGCGAGGCATGAGGCCCCGACGGCACCGCGAGGGCACGAGGCCTCGAGGCCCCAAGGGTACGAGGCGTGAGGCCCCAAGGGCGCCCCGAGGGCACCGCAAGGGCGCGAGGCCTCGAGGCCCTGAGGGTACAAGGCGTGAGGTTGCTAGGGCACTGTGAGGGTGCGAGGGCACGAGGCCCCGAGAGCACCATGAGGGCGTGAGGCCCCGAGGCACGAGGCATGAGGCCCCGAGGGCACCGCGAGGGCGCGAGGCCTCGAGGCCCCGAGGGTACGAGGCGTGAGGCCCCGAGGGCGTGAGGCCCTGAGGGCATTGCGAGGGCTCGAGGCCCCGATGGCGTGAGGCCCCGAGGCGCGAGACCCCGAGGCTACAAGGGAGCAAGGGCACGAGGCCCTAAGGCATGAGGCCCCGAGGGCACCGTGAGGGCGCGAGGTCTTGATAGCGTTAGACCCCAAGGCTACGAGGGAGCAAGGGCACAAGGCCCCGAGGGCACCGCGAGGGCGCGAGGCCTCGAGGCCCTGAGGGCATGAGGCCCCGAGGGCATCGCGAGGACGCGAGGCCCAGGGCTCAGGGGTGCTGAAGGCCACCTGAGGCACCGAGGCATGAGGCCCCGAGGCGCGAGGCCTCGAGGCCCAGAGGGCCTGGCGTGAGGCCTCGAGGGCATCGCTAGGGCGTGAGGCCCCGAGGCGCCAGCCTCAAGGCCCATGGCGTGAGTCCACGAGGCGCGAGACCCGAGGCCACGAGGCATGAGGCCCCGAGGGCACCTGCGAGTCTGAGGCCTCGAGGTCTGAGGCCCCAAGGCCTGATGGCGTCGGGCCCCGAGGCGCAGGGCACGAGGCCGGAGGCATGAGACCCGAGGCCTGGCCTTGAGGCCCCAAGGGCACCGTGAGGACGCGAGGCCATTGCGAGGCGAGGGCATCAAAGTCTTGAGTCCATCCGCGAGACCGTCGCGGGCGAGGGCAGGTGGTGAGGGCGCGAGCCATCACGAGATCGTTGCGAGGGGCGAGGGCACCATGAGGGCACGAGGCCATCACGAGACCAGCGCGTGGGGCGAGGGCACCACGAGAACACGCGGCCGTCGTGTGGGGCAAGGCCACCACAAGTCTGTCGCGAGAGGCGAGGCCACCATGAGACCGTCGCGAGGGGAGAAGGCTCGCGTCCTCACCCAGATCTACCTTTCAGGAGAACCAAAGATAGGATCTTGAGAAGTAATGACACTGTGATAGTGAACAAAATTAACTCTAGTGTTGGTATAGCATAAATCTGGATGCAAACATCCTCCATATCACGGAAGTTTTGACAATGTCTGGTAGGAGGCGCCGAGGCGCGAGTCGAAGCTTCTTGCACCGAAGACAACGAAGAGGAGGCATTGGCGAGACAACGGCCCGCGTCACCGGTGCGCTCCGGAATCCGGAGGCGTTGGCCTGCATCGTCGCTTCCTCCGATGGGAACCAACCGCTGGATTGGGGCGGACGAGCAACGTTCGCTCGGCGAGGCAAGGAGGGCATAGCCGTCGCAGCCTCTTCTCCTCAAGGTTTTTTGTTGAGAGGTTGGGGCCTGTGGCGTCGGTAGGTGAGGAGGCGGCGGGCGGCAGGCGGCGGCGCCGACGCACTGCCGGCCTAGGCTGGCCAATCCACCACCGACGGTGGGCGAGTTAGGCGCGAGGGCGGCGCTAGAGGAGGAGGCACCGGACCGGCCGGGCGGCAGCGCCTAGGACCAAGCTTGGAGGCGGCGCCAAGGTGTTGGAGATGAAGATGAGGTGGCAAGCATAAAAGCCGCTGGTGAAACGAGCATGGCGTCGGCGGTGTGGCGCCATGGCGCCTAACTGGCGCGCCAGTCCCGAAGGCGACCTTAGGCTGCTTTCGTCGGCGGCGGCGGCGGCGACAAAGTAGCATCATGCGATGGAAGGTGGCGCGGCCACGGCGAGGAGGAGCGAGCCGCCGCCCGGCCGGTGCGGGAGAAGGTGTAGGGTAGCCCAGCACCCCGATCCGACCACCGCGATGAAGCGTTGGCCGGGAGGACAACGAGCTCGCCTCCTTGTCGAACCCCATGGTGGGACTCGAGGTTGTTGAGCAACCGGAGTGCACAGTGGTGAGCTCGGTGTCCAGGAAATGGGGAAAAACCAAGAAGAGACGCTTGTGTATATGGCTATTTGCTTTGCAATGCTCACGAGAACGTGGTGAGACTTGGGGTTTCTCGAGGAAAAGCATCACGTGAAGAAAACTCCAAGAAACAGGACGCTGCTGTAGAGGCCAAACCGGTATGCGCGTTGCGATCATATCACGTGAAGGCAGTGCGATCTTTGCTTTGGTTTTGGTTTCGCCGTGGCTTTTCTCCATCACAAAAGAAGGGACGACTTTGCTATTCTGACTTCTCTTCACGTGATGTTTGGCGCCATTTCTTTAAAGCAACTCCATGCCTCGATTGTTCGCCATAAGAAACTCATTTGGTGAGGCTCTTCGAACTTTGGCGGTATACAAATACATAAGTAGCCTTGAGTGCAAGGGCGCTGCTTTGGCGAGAACGCAGAGTGCAAGGGCATCATGGGAGCAGGCGCCAGGCGTAGGAGCCCTCAGTCTTGGTAGCGGGTTGAAGCTACTATAGTCCATGCGACTCGAAGTATTTTGTGACCTCTTCCAAGGATAATACGGTGTTTCTATGATATTTCAACAAGATCTATCGGCATCGTGAGGCGTGAGGCCGTCGCGAGGGGCGCAGTCGAGAACCTGACGCCGCGAGGTCACCGTGGGCGGGACACCTTGAGGGCGCGACGCTGCGAGGCCGCCGCGAGGGCGCGACATCTGAGCCACCACGAAGGCATCGAGGTAAGAGGGCTAACGGAGAAAATATTATGAGAAGCTTCTCTAAACACTGCCTGAGGCATCTTGTACATGTATTTATCTGGGCTTTCAAAAGCAAAATTGTGTTTCATGTACATTTTGCCCATATGATCAAGTGACGGCTCGGCATAAGCACGAGTGCAGCTGTGAGGGCATCTTGTGAAGGCACGCGAGGGCTTCAGCGCGAGGGTGCGTGAGGGCCTGTGGCGCCGAGGTCAGCCGAGGGCATCTTGGCGCCGAGGTGCTTGTGAGGCATCTTGAGAGGTAGCCCGATGTCGACGGAGGCGCGGCAGCGGCCCTCGGCGGCTACACAAAGTCGTCACGAAGGTGCCCCGAGGCCAGAGCTCGTGTAGAGACGAGGTGGTAGGATTCCTCAACACTGCGCCCTAGCCCCCCTGCCCCTTGGGTGCCTGCAAGGACACCCGAGGGGCAAAGAAGAGTGATGAGGTCTTGTATCTGTTGTGAATATGCTTGGCCAAAGATTTGGCCAAATTTCAACAACGAGAATCTGGGCAGCTTGAGATTTTGCCAAATTCGACTCGGTCTGTGCATGAGGCACAAGAAATTTGGAATATCGCAAAGGGTGCCTATGACTTAGCCAATTTTGGCTTGGTGAGCACGTGGGTGCCCAAAGACTTATGCTTATTTTATGCTCCATATCGCGTGAGTGCTCCACGCGAGGGCGGGTACCAAATTGCCGCTTCTCGTTGGCCCTTCGTGTGGGGTAGTTTTTGTTGTTCCATTCCTGAAGGCGAAGTACTGAATGCTGAGGCACCCCATCGAGGCACAACCTTCAGGATAGGGGGTGCGTCCGAACGAAGCCTGTATAGGCAAAGTCATGGACGCGAGATCGGCCCACTGAAGCACAGCATTCTAGGTGGGCGGTGCATCAGCCTTGAAACCTCGTCTGTGAGGAAGAAGCCGTGGGCCGCGAGCTGCCCTATCGAGGCATAGCCTTTGAGGTGGAAGGTATGTTGGAGCGAAGTCTATGTAGGCGAAATCTTGTACGCGAGGTCACCGAGCCGAGGCATAGCCTTCGAGGCGGGCGGCGCGTCGGAGCAAAGGATATGTAGGTGAAGTCACGGACGAGAGACCGCCGAGTCGAGGCATAGCCTTTGAGGCGGGCGATGTGTCGGAGCGAAGCCTCTATAGGCGAAGTCGTGGATGCGAGGCCGCCAGGACGAGGCATAGCCTTCGAGGCGGGCGGTGCGTCGGAGCGAAGCCTCTGTAGGCGAAGTCGTGGACACGAGGCCGTCGAGCCGAGGTATAGCCTTCGAGGCGGGCGGTGCGTCAGAGCGAAGCCTTTGTAGGCGAAGTCGTGGGCGCTGAGTCGTCCTGTCGAGGCATAGCCCTCGAGGCGGACGACGCGTTGGAGAGAAACCCGTGTAGGCGAAGTCGTGGACGCGAGGCCGCCAAGCCGAGGCATAGCCTTCGAGGCGGTCGCGTCGAACAAAGCCTCTGAAGCCTTCGTAAAGCGAAGTCGTGGAATTGAGGTCGCGGCCGAGCATAGCCTTCGAGGCGGGCGTTGCGTCGAAGCAAAGCCTTCATAGGCGAAGTCGTGGATGCGAGGCCGCCGAGCCGAGGCATAGCATTCAAGGTGGGCGGTGCGTCAGAGCGAAGCCTGCGAAGCCTTCGTAGGCGAAGTCGTGGACGCGAGGCCATCGAGTCGAGGCATAGCCTTCGAGGCAGGCAGTGCGTCGGAGCGAAGCCTCTGTAGGCAAAGTCGTGGGCGTTGGGCCGCCCTGTCGAGGCGGACGGCGCATTGGAGAGAAGCCCGTGTAGGCAAAATCATGGACGCGAGGCCACCGAGCCGAGGCATAGCCTTCGAGGTGGGTGGCGCGTCAAAGTAAAGTCTAAGTAGGCGAAGTCTTGGACGCGAGGCCGCCGAGCCAAGGCATAGCCTTCGAGGCGGGCGGTGCGTCGGAGCGAAGCCTCTGTAGGCGAAGTTGTCCTCCTCTTGCTCCACGGCTTGATGAAAGTTGTCGAAGTAGAACTCCTCAAAATCGTCGCAGTTCGACCTAGAAACGTTGCAGGGACAGGTTGATAACACGAGTGTCTCTGCGGGAAAGAGAGAATGATCAACACTTATTTCTTATAGCAAGATAATATTCATTCGACATGAGCATTGATCGGAGTTGTTGCCGTGGGACAAGTAGAGTCCCATCACTTTAGATACTAAGATCTCCGAGGTGATAACCTTATGCGAGCATGATAGTCCTTGATCAATATTCAAGCCAGGTCGATGGTAGATGATTCGAGCTATGAGACTGAGTCATGGACATATCAGAGGGGTGACCACAAGGCTAAGTCGTGAGGCACCGAATGACCCACAGGGGGGTAGCCCCCATTGGACTTGGAGGCACCCATGAGGCTAACTCATGTGTATGTTGAAGATGTGCTCACAACACTAAGTCATAGGTACACCGGAGGGGCGTCCACGAGGCTAAGTCGTGGGGCACCGAATGGCCACTAGGGGTTGTAGCCCCTAGTGGACTTGGAGGTGCCCATGAGGCTAACTCATGGGCACCTTGGATGTGTGCCTTTGACAGTAAGTCATGGGCACACCGGTGGTGCCCACGAGGCTAAGTCGTGGGGCACCGAATGGCCACTAGGGGTTGTAGCCCCCAGTGGACTTGGAGGTGCCCATGAAGCTAACTCATGGGCACCTTGGATGTGTGCCTTTGACAGTAAGTCATGGGCACACCGGTGGTGCCCACAAGGCTAAGTCGTGAGGCACTGTAACAGCCCAATTTTTCAAATTTCAGAGAAAATTTAAAATTTAATTATTTTTGTGGAAATTCTGAAATTTTTAAAAAACTTTTCCCTAATTAGTTAAAGCTAAAATAAATTTAACTATAAAATCTATTATCAAGTTTAAGTTGGAAATAATTTTATTAAGTCTAAAATGTCTCTAAGAATTTATGAGAATTTTTCTAGAATTTTTGGAATTATTTTGCTATATTCTAAAATTTGAAATGAATTAAAGCTGAATATTTAAAATAGAAAATGAAAAGAAAATCAAAACAGTGTTTGAACGAAATTTGGTCGGCCCATTTACTCACGCGTGTGTGCACAGCCCAAGCCGCCCACTCTCCACGCTGCGCCTTCCTCTTCTCGGCACCGTTGGATTTCAATCAGCAGTCCACACACACACACGCCAGGTTTGCTCCGAGCCCTTGGATCATGATCATATGGCTCTGTCACTTTCTTCTCCCTCGCCCGTCTTCCTCGCGTCATTCGCCCCGCCATGGCCGCCCTTCACTCAAGCATTAACACGCGCTTTACTTCCCTTTTTCTCGCGTTTGTGCAAATCAAACCAGCGTCTCTCGCCGCTCACTCTGCCGTTTTCCCTCTCTTTAACCCTTTTAAACTCCACTTCGCCCACCGCCATTGATGCCGCCGATCTCTCGTCTCTCGCCTACCCGGCCCCTATAAAGGAGCCTCAGTGCGCCTTGAGCTCCCCAACTCACCACCGCCACCCACTTCCTTTCTCCTCCCCCATACTCGCCGGAATTTGAGAAATAGCTCGCCGGCCACCGAAGCTTCCGTCGTCGAATTGCAGCGCCACCGGCGCTCTCCGCCACCCCAACCCACCTTGAGTCGCCATGTCTCGTCGTCCCGTCGCACCTTCCCGCCCGGAGAGTCACCGTAGCTCGTCGTCGCCGTTGAATGTAACCGCCGCCGCTTTCCTCTCGCCGCCGCTTCTCTCAGTCCTCATCTCGGCGATTGGGTGAAACACCGAACCGCTTTGTCACCCTCTTCCTCCTCGTACCCTTCTGCGCATTGCTAGTGTATGCACGCCACGGAGACCATCGGGTTCACGCGCACCGTCCCCGCCGACATGGCCTGCCACGTAAGCACCACGGTGGCGCCACCTCACGCCACGTGGGTGCCACATCACCCTCACTGCCAAATCGGCGCCACCACAGCCTTTCGGTTCGTGGACTTGGTCCATGTGAGCCGAGTCTATGACACTTAGGCCCCACATGTCGAAAAGTTAATTCAAATTATTTTAATTCCGAAAATCATTGCTGACGTCACCATGCGCAATAATTAGAATTTCCTTTAGGAGAATAATTCGAGAAAATTGTTTAAATAACATTTAGTTTAAAATTTGTAAAATTCATAACTTTTGCATTATAACTCCAAATTAGATGATTCAAGTTGCTAAAATTTTAGAAAATTATTGTCTAACTAAATAAAATATAATAATTCAATTTAGAGTTCATTTTAGTTCTGTTTTAGAATTTAGAATTCTTTTAAATATCAAATTTAGGTTAAAATTTGTAAAATTCATAATAATTGAATCCTAACTCCAAATTTAGTGAAACAAATTTCTAAAATTTTATAATTTGATTATCTAGCTCAATAAAATAAAATTATTATATTTAGACTTGGTTTATTTTGTATTTCTGAGTTTTATTTGAATTTTATTTGATTTGCCTTATTTTCACGTTTAGACTTTGGCGATTAAAAATTTGATACTTCTCAAGACTTAGATTTTCGGATACTTGAAGGCAAGTTATACTTTGACCATTTTGCCCTATTATTTTAAAGTTAATTAAATTCAGTTTTAAATTATTAAATGCATGCATAATTTTATTCAAGTATTTCAAATTCTGTTTAAATAATTAGTTATTCCTATTATCCTTGTATGCCAAATTTTGGATGTTGCCATGTCATTCCTTTGTCACTTTAGATAAATTATTATGTTTAATAATCAAATGCTTCGCAAATACTTAGACCATGATTTATGTTTTTGGGAGAATTTTAGCCAACTCAATAAACTTTCTTTGAAAATTAAAACTATGGTATTGTTTTACCATAGCGAATTTGTAAAGATGGTTTTATAGAAATAAAATAAAAGGGTTTGGACTTGGGCGAAAAGGATGAATGGTGGGTGCGAGTTTATGCAGGGCTTAGTCTGTTAAGATTAAGACCGTGGTTTAAATTGAATAGCGCCAAGTCAATTGAGGACCGGTCTTTGGCGCATTTTGTTATGCCTTATCGTACAACCACATGTCTGTATGGGCAGGACACAGCTTAATAATTTGTAATACCTCTTAGTTATTGGTGCTATGTTGTATGTATGGGTGTCGGGTGAACAGTTTTCCCATCTGGCGCAAGAGGGTTTTGAGGGCAGTCGGTCAATGGAAGCGAAACCTTAGCGGGCACAAGTACTTTGAGGTAGAACATTATAACGACCTTGTGATGTTTGCTCTGTCACGCCTTAGGAAGCGTGGATTGGCCGACACAAAGAGTATAATATCTCGTGTGGGTAAAGTTGTACAAACTCTGCGAGTAGAAACTATTGAATAGCGCGTCATGATCATGGACATGCTAGCAAAGCCACTCGAGTTAGTTTTGTTTTTGGTTTTAAAAGTGATTTCAACAGATAATTTCGGGATGGATAGTCTGTGGGAAAATTAGGCGGGTAGCCATTGTGATTGGAGGATATCCATCATCTTTTATGGAGGTTATCCACAATAAACTATTGTTACTTAAAATGGTTATTGTATGAAATGGCTTTGAAATCTAATATGATTATTTAAATTAAAGCTGCCGCTTTCATAAAATAACCTTGCCAAGATCCTTTGTCTACCTTATGCATGCATATCAATTCCATATTGGTGTAACTTGCGAGCACGGTAGTAGTGCTCACTCTTCTTGAATAATCTTTATTAGGAGAAGTTATCTACCGGGGCGGTGAGGATCTTGGCGCTAAGGTGCGCCCCAGACGATTACTGTGGCGAATCGTTGGGTCTACTACTATCATTACGCTTCATTGTGTTTTACTTTATTTGGCCTCGGGCCCTTTGTAATAAACTCTGAATAAATATTAATAAAATCGTGATATGTTTTGATTATCACTTTTGTTTATTTGTGTACATTAGCTATCTGGACTAATGTATGAACACGAGAATTCGGGATCCTTCGCTCCGGGTTCGACAAAAGTGGTATCGAGCCATATCGATCGAGGTCGTGGCCTTAGAATTTTCTTAAGGATTTATTTTTCAAAAACTAAACATATTTTGAGTCTATTCAAGAGTCTTCTCAACACTTCTTTTTAAAATGGTTATCAACTCATCTTATTCTTTAAATTGTAGATGGTGAACAACCAACCCGGATTTCCCATGGAATTTTCACGACACCGGGCACACTTCTATGGAAGATGATGCAACACTTAGGTTACAACCAGAGACCAACTTATCAAGGGTACATGTATAAAGTGGGGAACCAAGGCGTTGGAGACTTGAAGTAATCCTCTCGCCAACCTTCAACCAAACACAAACCACCACATCTTGGCCGCCCAAATGAGGCGTGATAATTTGTTGATGGACTTGAGGATGCAGCCAGAGAGGCAACACGTCGCCTCGCCATATTTACAACAATTATTTTGAGGACTCAGGTTTCACTACCACCCCATGCACATTCAGGCTAAATTTGGATAGCACCTTTAGATCTCTTGAGTATGAGGACTCTCTGAGCTTACTCACCAAGTGGACTGTCAAAGGCAATGGATTATGCCTATGGGAACACTCTGGATGAACTCGTAATACTCGAGCGACACGCTGATCTTAAGAAAGGTTGAAAGGCTGCGAGAAGAAGAGGCGGCTACCTACAAGGCGAGAGAGGGTAGTACTTGCGAGCAGATTATACCCTCTTACACCTTAGTCGTATCTCATAATATGATCGTTAGATCACGAATTATGAGCTATCGATGTCTCTTGTGATAGCCATAATCAAACAATAAAATAAAATAATAAAAGGACTATTTTGGCAAAATTTGGTTCTTTTGTCTTGTGCTTGTTTGTTCTTGGGCTGTTAAAAATATTATTCCTTAGAACTTTATTTCTATACTCTATTACGAGTCTTTAGAAGATTTCACAGATGGTTACCACACGCCGCGATGGTAGCGCTCAAAGCCAAGGAAATCAAGCGCAGATTACCGGAAAACCTGTTCAAAGAACCACCACCTCCACGGTGAAGGGCCTGATTGGCGCCAGATGATGTGTCAATCGACACATCGATAGACACGCTAGCTCGATCCATTAACATCAACCAAGCGGCACCGGCTCAAGCACCACCACCACCTCCACTGCACAAAGATTGACCATGGCGAAATTCATGCGTATCGCCACCGACCTTCTCCAAAGACCTGAGCCGATGGATGCCGATGGCTGGATCCGTGCTATCGGGAAGAAGCCGGATATCACTCGATGTCTTGATCGTGAGAGAGTCTGTTTGCCTCTCACCACTCACCGGTCCCGCATCGAGAATGGTGGGATAACTATAACATCTCCCATCTTGATCTGCGCAGACTATCTCTTGGGAGGAGTTTGTGCGGGCTTTCCGCCATGCACATATTCCTTGAGGATAATGACCCTAAAGAAGAAAAGTTCCACAGCGCTCAAACAAGGCAACCGCGGTGGGTGAATACTGCACAAATTCAACCAAACTTGCTCGTTATGCCCCAAAGAGATGTGGCTAGTGATGAAGAAAGGCAGAAAGGTTCATGGATGGTTTAAGCGATGAGATCTCACCATCCGGTGGTCTCCAATGACTACTGCGACTTCCAGCGGTTAGTGAATAAAGCTTTTCGCCGAGGCCAAACATCTGCGAGATGGAGAACATAGCGGAGGATGGCGCTCGAAGTACAATCTTTGGAGGACAACCCAAGCCTCGCTTTACAGCCTCGGCCACCACAACGTGGAGGATTTCATCTTCCACACTCGAGCTCCAAAGACCAACACAATACCAATACTTGAAGCTTAGTAGCAACTCAAGCTGGAGGTCGGTCTCGTGAAAGAATCCGATTTCATCGGCGGTTGGGTGACTTGTTTCCCTTTACAGCGAGGCGGGGCATTATGCTAACCGATGCCCTAAGAAGCGCAAGGTGCACCACCGCTAGGCCACACCAGAGTTCCGACCATCGGCGGCAATCAAAAACGGCGATCCGATATCTGAAGGGCGTGTGAACCACGTTACGCAGAGGAAGCTCAAGCGACCGGATGTCGTCCTTGGTGCGTTTCCAATCAATTGATACCAACATTAGTTCTATTTGATTCCGAACATCGCACTCTTTTGTTTCCAATAAATTTGTGGGAAAACATGGGTTACCTATCTCTCCTTTAGATAATCCTATGATAATTCACTCCCGGCTCGAAATGAGAACCGATTATCTTTGCCCAAACCTTACCCTTGAAATATCCTGAGTAACCTTCCTAGCAGATTTGATAGTTTTGCATTCTCAAGGTTTGGATGTAATCCTTGGAATGAACGCTAGCCAAGAATCAAGGACAAATAAATTGTGCCAATAGGTCTATTGCTCTTACCAATGAGCAAGGAATCTCGGTTAATTCAAGCCCAAGACTAGTACGGAGGAAGATCGGTTCTAACCACTTGAAAGAGTTAAAGCTTGAAGATATACCGATGGTACAAGAATTTCGGATGTTTTCTGATGAACTACGGCATGCCACCCGACAGGACGTAGTATTATAATTGACTTAGTCGAGGACCGCCCCAATCTCAAAGCGACCCTATTGAATGCTTGGCCAATGAGTTGGCGAGATGAAAAAGCAGATAATGGAACTAAAAGCAGAAAAGGTTATATCTGGCCAAGCTCATCACCTTGGGGAGCGCCGGTATTATTGTCAAGAAGAAAGACAATAGTATGAGAATGTGTGTGGATTACGGATCACTTAATGAAGTGACGATCAAGAATAAGTACCGCTACCTAGGATCGATGATCTGTTTGATCAATTAAAGGGAGCAAGTGTATTTTCAAGATTGACTTGAGATCCGCTATCACCAATGAAGATCGAGACGAGAAGATATCCCAAGACCGCATTCACAACGGATATGGGTCAGTATGAATTCACGAGTGATGTCGTTCGGTTTGACAAACGCCTACTTACTTCATGAATATGATGAACAAAGTGTTCATGGAATTCTTGGATAAGTTTGTGGTTGTGTTCATCGATGATATTCTCATTTATTCAAAGAATGAAGATGAACACGAGGATCATCTCGAGAATAATTTTGGGAAAACTTCGAGAGAATCGACTTTATGCCAAATTTAGCAAGTCGAATTTTGGCTAAGTCAAATGGCATTCCTTGGACATATTGTGTCGTGAGGAGGAGTCATGATAGATCCGACCAAAGTTGAAGCCGTAATGGGTTGGAAACAACCCAAGTCATCCTGACAGAGGTGAGAAGTTTCCTTGGATTAGCGGGTATTACATGATTTATTGAAGGGTTCTCCAAGATAGCGAGACCCATGACTCAACTTCGAAAAAGGAGAAAAAGTTTGAATGGACAGAGGCACGTGAAAAGAGTTTCCAAGAACGAAGAAGAGATTAGTGTATGCACCGGTGTTAATCTTGCTGATATTCATAAGGACTTTGAAATCTTCGTGATGCATCCGTCAAGGACTTGGATGTGTACTTATGCAAGAAGGCAAAGTAGTGGCTTATGCATCTCGTCGATTAAGACCACACGAAGAAATTATCCGACGCATGATCTTGAGTTAGCGACAATTGTGCATGCTCAAAAATCTGGCGGCATTATCTCATTGGTAACATTGTGAGATTTTCACGGATCATAAGAGTCTGAAATACATTTTACTCGGTCGAACTCAACCTCGGACAACGAAGATGGCTAGAGCGATAAAAGATTACGACCTTGGAATTCATTATCATCCGGGTAAAGCAAATGTAGTTGCAGATGCCCTAAGTAGAAAGGCGTGTTGCAATACCATCACAGTTCAAAAGAATCGGCCTGAATTATATGAAGAATCTGAAGCATCTAAATCTGGAGATTGTTAAACAAGGATGTATCAATGCTTTGGAAGTTCAACCCACTCTTGAGTCGATTAGAGAAAAGCAGGTTAGAAGGCGAAGACATCAAAGAAATCAAAAGAATATGAGAAGAGGCAAAGCCCGAGATTCTCTCAAGATGAGCAAGGAACAAGTGTGGTTCGGAAATCGCATCTGTGTGCCTAATCGGCAGGAATTAAAGCAGTCAATTCTGAAAGAAGCACATGAATCACCCTACTCCATTCATCCGGAAGTACCAAAATGTACGGGATCTGAAAGAGAAGTATTGGTGGAGTCGACATGAAGCGAAAATCGCTGAATTTGTTGCCGTTGTGATGTATGTCAGCGAGTTAAGGCAGAACATCAAAGACCCATTGGTTTGTTACAACCATTACCAATTCTGAATGGAAGTGGGAAGAAATTGGTATGGATTTCATTCTGGGACTTCCTAGGACCCAAACAGGATGTGATTCCATTTGGGTGATAATTGACCGATTGACCAAAGTGGCCCATTTCATTCGATCAAGACCACTTATCGAGTAGCAAACTAGCTGAATTATATGTGGCCAAGATTGTTTGTTTACATGGTGTACCCAAGAAGATTGTCTCGATAGAGGTTCCCGATTCACTTCCGATTTTGGAAGAGTCTTCACGAAGCTTTAGGAACCAGACTCAACTTGATCTGACAGATCACCCTCGAGACGGATGGTCGACGAGCGCGTCAACCAAGTTCTTGAAGATATGCTTGAGCACATGCCTTAGACTATGGAAAAAGTTGGGACAAGAATCGCCCTTTGCGAATTCTCGTACAACAATAGCTACCAAGCTAGTCTCTGAGATGTCTCCATTTGAAGCTTTATATGGCGAAAATGCGAAACTCCACTCCTTTGGGATGAAGTAGGAGAGCACCAATTCTTGGACGAGAATTAATCAAAGAAGCCGAGAACAAGGTTAAAGCAATAAGAGAACGTCTGAAAGTGGCTCAAACTCGGCGAGAAAAGTTATCTTGACAACCGTCGAAGAGAATTGACCTTTCAAATAGGAGATTTTGTTTATCTCGAGTTACTCCACTCGGAGGAGTAAGAAGGTTCGGACCAAAGGAAAACTCGCACCCAGATTTGTGGGTCCTTACAAAATTTTGGCAAAGAGAGGTGAAGTCGCTTATCGGTTGGGCCGCCAACCTCCTTGTCTGCGATACACAACGTCTTTCATGTGTCACAACTAAAGAAGTGCCTTGAGTGCGGAAGATCAAACTCCTCTGGAAGTATTGATCTACAAGAAGACCTCACTTATGTAGAACAACCAATCAAGATTCTAGGCGTCGCAGAGCGTGTTACGAGAACAAGATCATCCGTTCATATAAAGTCGATGGAGCAACCACCCAGAAAGTGAAGCCACATGGGAATGAGAAGAAGATATTAAAACAGGATATCCCCATCTCCTTGCTGGCCAAGTCTGAATCTCGGGGTCGAGATTCCTTTAAGGGGGGAAGGTTTGTAACAGCCCAATTTTTCAAATTTCAGAGAAAATTTAAAATTTAATTATTTTTGTGGAAATTCAAAATTTTTAAAAACTTTTCCTAATTAGTTAAAGCTAAAATAAATTTAACTATAAAATCTATTATCAAGTTTAAGTTGGAAATAATTTTATTAAGTCTAAAATGTCTCTAAGAATTTATGAGAATTTTTCTAGAATTTTTGGAATTATTTTGCTATATTCTAAAATTTGAAATGAATTAAATCAATATTTAAAATAGAAAATGAAAAGAAAATCGAAAACAGTGTTTGGGCGAAATTTGGTCGGCCCATTTACTCACGCTGTGCACAGCCCAAGCCAAGCCCACTCTCCACGCGCCTTCCTCTTCTCGGCACCGTTGGATTTCAATCAGCAGTCCCACACACTACACACGCCAGGTTTGCTCGAGCCCTTGGATCATGATCATATGGCTATGTCACTTTCTTCTCCTCGCCTCGTCTTCCTCAAGGCGTCCTTGCACGCCCGCCATAGGCCGCCCTTCACTCAATCATTAACACCGCTTTACTTCCCTTTTTCTCGCGTTTGTGCGAATCAAACCAGCGTCTCTCGCCGCGCTCACTCTGCCTGTTTTCCCTCTCTTTAACCCTTTTAAACTCCACTTAGCCCACCGCCATTGATGCCGCCCGATCTCCGTCTCCTCGCCTACCGGCCCCTATAAAGGAGCCTCGGGTGCGCCAGCTCCCCAACTCACCACCGCCACCCACTTCCTTTCTCCTCCCCATACTGCCGAATTTGAGAAATAGCTCGCCACACCGAAGCTTCCGTCGTCGAATTGCCGCGCCACGGCGCTCTCTCCGCCACCCGAACCCACCTTGGAGTCGCCATGATCTCGTCGTCCCGTCGCACCTTCCCGGCCGGAGAGTCACCGTAGCTCGTCGTCGCCGTTGAAATGTAACAGCGCCGCCGCTTTCCTCTCGCCGCTTCGCCTCGAATCCTCATCTCGACGATTGGGTGAGCACCGAACCGCCTTGTCACCCTCTTCCTCCTCATGCCCTTACCGGCCGCTGCTGTAGCACGCCATGGGAGACCATCGGGTTCACACGCACCGGCACCGTCCCGCCGACATGGCCTGCCACGTAAGCACCACGGTGGCGCCACCTCACGCCACGTGGGTGCCACATCACCCTCCTGCCAAATCGCCACCCAGAGCCTTTCGATTACGTGGACTTGGTCCATGTGAGCCGAGTCTATGACACTTAGGCCCCACATGTCGAAAAGTTAATTCAAATTATTTTAATTCGGAAAATCATTGCTGACGTCACCATGCGCAATAATTAGAATTTCCTTTAGGAGAATAATTCGAGAAAATTGTTTAAATAATGATTTAGTTTAAAATTTGTAAAATTCATAACTTTTGCATTATAACTCCAAATTAGATGATTCAAGTTGCTAAAATTTTAGAAAATTATTGTCTAACTAAATAAAATATAATAATTCAATTTAGAGTTCATTTTAGTTCTGTTTTAGAATTTAGAATTCTTTTAAATATCAAATTTAGGTTAAAATTTGTAAAATTCATAATAATTGAATCCTAACTCCAAATTTAGTGAAACAAATTTCTAAAATTTTATAATTTGATTATCTAGCTCAATAAAATAAAATTATTATATTTAGACTTGGTTTATTTTGTATTTCTGAGTTTTATTTGAATTTTATTTGATTTGCCTTATTTTCACGTTTAGACTTTGGCGATTAGGAATTTGATACTTCTCAAGACTTAGATTTTCGGATCGCTTGAAGGCAAGTTATACTTTGACCATTTTGCCCTATTATTTTAAAGTTAATTAAATTCAGTTTTAAATTATTAAATGCATGCATAATTTTATTCAAGTATTTCAAATTCTGTTTAAATAATTAGTTATTCCTATTATCCTTGTATGCCAAATTTTGGATGTTGCCATGTCATTCCTTTGTCACTTTAGATAAATTATTATGTTTAATAATCAAATGCTTAAATACTTAGACCATGATTTATGTTTTTGGGAGAATTTTAGCCAACTCAATAAACTTTCTTTGAAAATTAAAACTATGGTATTGTTTTACCATAGCGAATTTGTAAAGATGGTTTTATAGAAATAAAATAAAAAGGGTTTGGACTTGGGCGAAAAGGATGAATGGTGGGTGCGAGTTTATGCACGGCTTAGTCTGGTTAAGATTAAGACCGAGGTTTAAATTGAATACGCCTTAAGTCAATTGAGGACCGGTCTTTGGCGCATTTTGTTATGCCTTATCGTACAACCACATGTCTGTATGGGCGGGACTCAGCTTAATAATTTGTAATACCTCTTAGTTATTGGTGCTATGTTGTATGTATGGGTGTCGGGTGAACAGCTTTTCCCATCTGGCGCAAGAGGGGTTTTGGAGGACTCGGTCAATGGAAGCGAAACCTTAGCGGGCACAAGTACTTTGAGGTAGAACATTATAACGACCTTGTGATGTTTGCTCACACACGCCCTTAGGAAGCGTGGATTGGCCGACACAAAGTATAATATCTCGTGTGGGTAAAGTTGTACAAACTCTGCAGAGTAGAAACTATTGAATAGCGCGTCATGATCATGGACATGCTAGCAAAGCCACTCGAGTTAGTTTTGTTTTTGGTTTTAAAAGTGATTTCAACAGATAATTTCGGGATGGATAGTCCTGTGGGAAAATTAGGCGGGTAGCCATTGTGATTGGAGGATATCCATCATCTTTTATGGAGGTTATCCACAATAAACTATTGTTACTTAAAATGGTTATTGTATGAAATGGCTTTGAAATCTAATATGATTATTTAAATTAAAACCGCCGCTTTTTAAAATAACCTTGCCAAGATCCTTTGTCTACCTTATGCATGCATATCAATTCCATATTGGTGTAACTTGCGAGCACGGTAGTAGTGCTCACTCTTCTTTCAATAATCTTTATTCAGAGAAGTTATCTACCAGGGCGGTGAGGATCTTGGCGCTAAGGTGCGCCCAGACGATTACTGTGGCGAATCGTTGGGTCTACTACTATCATTCGCTTCCATTGTGTTTTACTTTATTTGGCCTCGGGCCCTTTGTAATAAACTCTGAATAAATATTAATAAAATCGTGATATGTTTTGATTATCACTTTTGTTTGATGTACATTAGCATCTGGACTAATGTATGAACACGAGAATTCGGGATCCTTCGCTCCGGGTTCGACAAAAGTGGTATCGAGCCATATCGATCGTGTAGGTAAATGGCCTTAGAATTTTCTTAAGGATTTATTTTTCAAAAACTAAACATATTTTGAGTCTATTCAAGAGTCTTCTCAACACTTCTTTTTAAAATGGTTATCAACTCATCTTATTCTTTAAATTGTAGATGGTGAACAACCAACCCGGATTTCCCATGGAATTTTCATGGGACAACGGGTGCACTTCTATGGAAGATGATGCAACACTTAGGTTACAACCAGAGACCAACTTATCAAGGGTACATGTATAAAGTGGGGAACCAAGAGCGTTGGAGACTTGAAGTAATCCTCTCGCCAACCTTCAACCAAACACAAACCACCACATCTTGGCGCCCAAAGAGGCGTGATAATTTGTTGATGGACTTGAGGATGCAGCCAGAGAGGCAACACGTCGCCTCGCCATATTTACAACAATTATTTTGAGGACTCCGAAGTTTCACTACCACCCCATGCACATTCCGGCTAAATTTGGATAGCACCTTTAGATCTGCTTGAGTATGAGGACTCTCTGAGCTTACTCACCAAGTGGACTGTCAAAGGCAATGGATTATGCCTATGGGAACACTCGGATGAACTACGTAATACTCGAATGTACCGCTAGATCGTAAGAAAGGTTGAAAGGCTGCGGAAGAAGAGCTGGCTACCTACAAGGCAGGAGAGGGTAGTACTTGCGAGCCAGATTATACCCCTCTTACACCTTAGTCGTATCTCATAATATGATCGTTAGATGCGAATTATGAGCTATCGATGTCTCTTGTGATAGCCATAATCAAACAATAAAATAAAATAATAAAAGGACTATTTTCAGCAAAATTTGGTTCTTTTGTCTTGTGCTTGTTTGTTCTTGGGCTGTTAAAAATATCATTCCTTAGAACTTTATTTCTATACTCTATTACGAGTCTTTAGAAGATTTCACGAGATGGTTACCACACGCACCGTGATGGTAGCGCTCAAAGCCAAGGAAATCAAACGCAGATTACCGGAAAACCTGTTCAAAGAACCACCACCTCCACGGTGAAGGGCCTGATTGGCGCGATGATGGCCAATCGACACATCTCGATAGACACGCTAGCTCGATCCATTAACATCAACCAAGCAACACCAGCTCAAGCACCACCACCACCTCCACCTGCACAAAGATTGACCATGGCAGAATTCATGCGTATGCGCCACCGACCTTCTCCAGCAGCACAGAGCCGATGGATGCCGATGACTGGATCCGTGCTATCGGGAAGAAGCTGGATATCACTCAGTGTACTGATCGTGAGAGAGTCCTGTTTGCCTCTCACCAGCTCACCGGTCCCGCATCAGAATGGTGGGATAACTATAACATCTCCCATCTTGATCGCGCAGACTATCTCTTGGGAGGAGTTTGTGCGGGCTTTCCGCCATGCACATATTCCCGAGGATAATGACCCTAAAGAAGAAAGAGTTCCACGCTCAAACAAGGCAACCGCGACAAAGGTGAATACTGCACAAATTCAACCAAACTTGCTCGTTATGCCCCAAACAGATGTGGCTAGTGATGAAGAAAGGCGAGAAAGGTTCATGGATGGTTTAAGCGATGAGATCTCGATCCAATGGTCTCCAATGACTACTTGACTTCCAAAGAAGTTAGTGAATAAAGCTTTTGCCAGAGGCCAAACATCTGCAGATGGAGAACATAGCGGAGGATGGCGCTCGAAGTACAATCTTTGGAGGACAACCCAAGCCTCGCTTTACGCAGCCTCAGCCACCACAGCGTGGAGGATTTCAGTCTTCCACACTCAGAGCTCCAGCACCAACACAGCGCCCCAATACTTGAGCTTAGTAGCAACTCAAGCGGAGGTCGGTCTCGGCGAAGAATCCGATTTCATCGGCGGCTTGGGTGACTTGTTTCCACTGCAACGAGACGGGGCATTATGCTAACCGATGCCCTAAGAAGCTGCAAGGTGCACCACCTGCTAGGCCAGCACCAGGAGTTCCAGCCACTGGCGGCAATCAAAAACCGGCAGTCCAGTATACGAAGGGACGTGTGAACCACGTTACCGCAGAGGAAGCTCAAGCAGCACCGGATGTCGTCCTTGGTACGTTTCCAATCAATTCAGTACCAGCATTAGTTCTATTTGATTCCGGAGCATCGCACTCTTTTGTTTCCAATAAATTTGTGGGAAAACATGGGTTACCTATCTCTCCTTTAGATAATCCTATGATAATTCACTCCCCGGGCTCAGAAATGAGAACCAGTTATCTTTGCCCAAACCTTACCCTTGAAATATCCGGAGTAACCTTCCTAGCAGATTTGATAGTTTTGCATTCTCAAGGTTTGGATGTAATCCTTGGAATGAACTGGCTAGCCAAGAATCAAGGACAAATAAATTGTGCCAATAGGTCTATTGCTCTTACCAATGAGCAAGGAATCTCGATTAATTCAAGCCCAAGACTAGTACCGAGGAAGATCGGTTCTAACCAAATTGAAAGAGTTAAAGCTTGAAGATATACCGATGGTACAAGAATTTCCTGATGTTTTCCCGATGAACTACGGCATGCCACCCGACGTGGCGTAGTATTTATAATTGACTTAGTCGAGGACCGCCCCAATCTCAAAGCGACCCTCTGAGAATGCCTACCAATGAGTTGGCAGAGATGAAGAAAGCAGATAATGGAACTAAAAGCAGAAAGGTTATATACGGCCAAGCTCATCACCTTGGGGAGCGCCAGATTATTGTCAAGAAGAAAGACAATAGTATGAGAATGTGTGTGGATTACAGATCACTTAATGAAGTTACGATCAAGAATAAGTACCCGCTACCTAGGATCGATGATCTGTTTGATCAATTAAAGGGAGCAAGTGTATTTTCGAAGATTGACTTGAGATCCGCTATCACCAATCAAGATCGCACGAAGATATCCCGAAGACTGCATTCACAACCAGATATGGACTGTATGAATTCACAATGATGTCGTTCGGTTTGACAAACGCCCCTGCTTACTTCATGAATATGATGAACAAAGTGTTCATGGAATTCTTGGATAAGTTTGTGGTTGTAAAGGAAAAGAAGCAATGCAATTTATAGAGTCCGGAGTCTTTACATCAAAAATTGATCTATACAATTGGAAGGAAAAAAACCTCAGCATTGCACTTAATATACACGAAAACCCGTTAAGAACCTTGAATGCCGCAAAATCCAGATGCAGTCCTACTTAAAACGATTACTTAGGCTGCGTGCCAATCGCTGGTGACAAATCCACGTCATGCTGCAATCACGGTATGACTCATATATATTGCGATCGTCGGTAGAAACAAATTAGCATAGAGAAGACATGGGCACCTTCAGGCTTTGTTTGGCTAGTGGGGAAATATATCCATAGGAGAAACAATCCAAGGGGGGATTAGGTGAATCCCTCTCCCTCCACCCAATCCCCTCCCACCTTGGATCTAATCCCCTTCCACCTTGGATCTAATCCCTTGATTTGTTTGGATAAATGGTTAATCCCCTTCCACCTTGGATCTAATCCCTTGATTTGTTTGGATAAATGGTTGGATGAGTAGGGATTGCATATATTGAAAAATCTGAAAGCAAAAAATGAATATAGAAAATTCGAAAAATATCACAAAATTTTCACAAGCAGTCCGAAAAATTTGAAAAAATAAAAATGCGAAAATTCAAAAAAAAAATCATAAAATTCAGAATAAAAAGGTCCAGAAATTTCAAAATTTTAAAAACACAGATTATAAATTTGAAAAAATATTAAAATGTCAAATCAAGATGTCATCTACAGTGCAATCAAATTGCTTGGATATGAGTAAACAAATACCAAAATCTTGATCGTCATCTATCTCAAATTGTACTGTTTTCAGTTCCAAAATGATCACCAACTATGTTGCAGTTTAGAACAAGCACCAATAGTTTGGCCGATATCATCACAAGATCAAAATATTTCATATTACAAATTGTCTCGTACAAAAAAGATTACTCATCTAATATTTCAAACTATAATTTCAAACATAATAGATGTAATGTTGGCAAAATAACAAACATAATGTCGTCATCCTCTTCCCTCCTCCTTTTAGTTTGAAGCACCCTTCTCGAACCCATTTGGCCACTAAACACAAATATTAGGTGCCATAAACATTTACTCGAGGAGAATCACATAAGCGTAAATTCAATTTAGCTATTATTCATCTTAGGTGCCACTCTCTTACAGATCAACTACAATAGCCTTAGCCAACACCAGTAAAAGTACAATACCTGAAGTGTGATCTCATTACCGATATCAGATATAGCTCGCCTTTTGACAACCTGCAACCAACAATATAAAGGTGATGGAACTGAAATTAAATTTTCAGAGGGAACATCAAATTTAGTTCCAGTTCAGAGATGGTCAGTCTCCACCATGACTAGTCCTAGCTGAAACGGATCGAATGTGACCACACTGTCTACAGATGCATATATTCCTCGATTAGTTAGGTCCACTCTAGTCTAGTGGCATAATTGGAAGAAGAAAACTCTTTTGTTCTCCTCCTAATTGCCCTTGTGCCCACGTCAAGTGGAGGTTTCGATGCCTCTCAGTTTGCAGTTCGATGCTGACTCTATTTCTCATGCATTGTCATGGTCACGGAACATGATCAAGTCAGCAGTAGCTAGTTACTATCTTGCTGTGGAGAAAGAAAAAAAACCCTTCAAAAACAACAGTATGGGGGGGGGCATGCGTTATGCTAGCTTGAGCAGATCATGGTCTATTTGGTTTAAAGCCAACTTTGTCATACCTAAAGTTAAGCAAAGTGATGAGAGGTGCTCGCCCCTATTCCTCTCTATGCCAATTGCTCACGATCCTGTTCCGCAAAACCTTCTTGGTAGCTTGTAAACTGCTCCTTTTGCCTCTCTAACAGTGATCGGGCGGAGCTCCCCCCTTCGTTTCAAAAAGCAAAAACTAAGCAAAGTAGTCGATCGGCGGCCAAATCGACCATACCTTCATTGATAGAAATATCTTTCACTATATGCATACGACTGTGTAGTCAGTTCTGAAATAATATATGCTTATCTCCAGCCGACACAAATTATCATCATAATTCATAAGTGACACCCTTTCAGATTTAAATCTCGACTTCACAAAATCCTGTTTTAACAAAATGTTGTTTTCATTGGGGACTTGAAATACAGGGCCCTCAGGCAATATCAAAAGGAGAATCCTAGACAGTACCAAAGCTACAACCTCAAAAGAGGAATACTACTTTTAAGCTAAATGGGAAAGTCACAGGCTCACAACTATAGTTTATTATCATTTTCCTAGATGAATAAAAACCTTTGGAACATTGGAGAAAGGAAACAACCAAAGACAAATTTTAGAAACCGAACTAGATCTACGTTCTTTGTTGCCATAGAAGATAGAACCCATAGAATGCTTAACTAAATTTAAAGTCTTTGAACACCGGTTCAAGATTCCAAATCCAGTTTAAGTCCAACATAAATAACCATACTACGATAAAAAAATTGTTATAACTAATTGAAATTTATCATCTTGCATAGCGACATGTTACCCTCCCAAGTTATTAAGCGTAACATAACAAACTAGTCCGATTGCATAAGAGAAATCAAGAAAATCCAATCAAGGTACAAGATAAACCTGTAACAGGGACCTTCCAAAATTTGAGCCAAGATACACTCATGGTGACTAAATCATACAAAAATTGACAATGCACATTACTCATTGTATGGGTTCACCAACAGCTAGAACAGCACATTACTAACAAACTAGAACAAACACATTACTCATGGTGACTAAATCATACAAAAATTTGAGCCAAGAACATTCACCAACAGCTAGAACATCACATTACTCATTTAAAATGCTAGCATTACTCACCTACCACACGACATGCTCAAAGTTACATTAGTCTTCACCAAATTCCACTTGTAATGCCATGTCATGCTATGCACCTAGAAAATCTGAGATCATGAGAAGGGAACAATAGCAGAACACAAGTCAAGACAATGTAGCAGAACACAAGTCAAGATAATCTTTGAGCTTCATGTATTCGTATTAATCGACAATGCAGCATATGGATTGAGGAGCATTTATTCATACGAACTGAGAAGTCACATGTGCAAATTGTGGAAAAATGGAATCTAACGATTCTTCTACTGGTCCTAAGAAAATTCCCAAATATTCCAAACTTTGGTGCATAATGTAATGCTCTAACACCGACTCCTGACAAATGCTATCACAGTGGAACAATTTACAATCCAGACTCCTGACAAATGCTATCACAGTGCATAAGAATTCCGCCAAGAACGCACCTAGAAGGCGATGGATGACGAACCGCTGCTGTCTCCGCTGAGGCCTCCTCGAGCAACCTTGGCCGGAGTTCTCCTCCCCCTCTCTAACCCCGGCGCAACGGATCCAGAATCGGTCCTCCGGTTCGGAGTTCTCATCTCTCACCCCGGTCGGATCTGCGAGAAACTGGACCTGAGATGAACCCTAGAAATCGTAGGAGTAGGAGGAAGAGGAGGAGACCAACTGGATAGAGCTAAGTACCTCCTAGGGCGACGATGGCAGCGGGTTCCGCGTCATCGGAGAAAGGGGGAGGCGGCGCTGTTCGGAGGAGAAAGGGGGCGGCGCTGTCGCGAGCTCGCGACTCGCGACATGACGAGAACAAACCACGCGGCGGCGTGGAAGGATTCCGCCGTGGATTGGGTTGGAACAGGCGGCGTGGAGGGTTCCTCCGTGGGTGGCGGCGGCGGCGGATCGGCTTCACCGAGTCAAGCGGGAGAGAGGGGAGGCGGCGCCGTTCGGAGAAAACGAGTGCCGAGTCGCGAAGAAGAAGAACCACGCGACGCGCAGGAGTTTTGTTTTCCCGTGGATCGGCATGGAACACGACGGGTTTGGAAAATCGGCGTCGACCAAGCTTGCCCTTCTTTGTTCGGGATTTCTATCCCCGCCGGATTTTCATCCTCACGGATTTTCCCGGCGATCCCGTGATCCCTACCGATCCTGCGCTTCAAACAAGGCCTCAAAGGAAAAGAAATAAGAACGTAAATCAAAATGGCTCATGTCATCATCTGCTCCTCACCTTAGGAAGTCTTGAAAAGCTAGAGAGGATATTAAATTCAGAGAAAAGAAGAAACAATTGTAATGAAGCAAGCAATCACCGACAACCAAATGGTCAGCTTTACTTCCTATTCACCAATGAACAGATACTAATAGACAAAACTAGGCATGATAACAGGGAAGAGCAAAACTTTTACCAACACAGATGTAAATTGGTGCGGTATCAAAAAGGCAAACATCATGAAAAAATACGTCGAGCTCAGTACAACAGGGACAAAATCTTCATCAAAAGAACCACAGGGACCGCGTAGAGATCATTGGAGACAACCCCACCTCATGTTCCCGGTCGCCACACTCTCAAGTGTCAACTCCTGCACTTAAACAGAAACAAGTCATTATGGCAGTCCCTACAAAGCATTGAAGTAAAAAGCTTAAAATTCACCACAAGACGACTCACCGGTACAAGACGAGTAACCAAAATAACTTCTAGTGTTTGTGAAACCAAGAAATTGCACCAAAAAAAAAGAAGAAGAAAACCGACCATGCCACAAAATACAGGATCATCATAATTTACCGATAGAGAAAAAAAGTCAGGCAGAAAGAAAAACCCTAGGACTCACTAAAAGCCTAAAATTCGGAAAAGATCACCTCCTATTCTGTTAGTTTCTTGATTTCTTTCGCCAGAAAAGTCGGCTGGAAAGAACCAGAGAGGGGACAGAATCTTCCACGCAAGCGTCAGTCAAGAATCCAGGAAAGAAGAGAAGGGAAACGAAACCAAAAGAAAAGAAATGATGGGAGAAACAAGCAGACAAAGTGTGACATGGACAGGAAGCAGAGGGGTGGTGAGAGGCCAAGTCAAAAAAGAAGAAGAAAAAAAACAGTGGGGTAAGTTAACATCTCTCTCCCACTCCAGCTCCCACTTGCCCATTGCCTGCGTCGTTGTCGCGGTGACATCAACCCCCCGTGCGGGGCCGACCAGAGGGGAGAAGGGGGGAGGCCCCCACATGGAGAAGGCGCTGGCATGGGGGAAGAGGAAGCTCGTGGTGGGAGAGGGGGAGGCGGTGTCACGGGGAAGGGGAGGGGGAAGCAGCGGTGCAGAGAGGGAGCAGATGGCGATGGAGCAGGGGAAGTGGGAAGGCATTGGCGGTGTCATGGGGAAGGGGGAGGCAGTGGTGCGGAGAGGGGAGCAGATGGCGACGGGGCAAGGGTAGAAGGAGCGGCGGTGCTGCGAAGAGGAGTGACGACTAGGAGGGAATCGATAAAGGGGAAGGGACGGGAGGATTCGGAAGGCTTCGATCTGGGTGGAGAGACCGATAGAAGGAGAAGCGAGGAGAGACATCAACTGACGTTCTATGTGATCAAACGGCCAGAAGACCTTCAGACATGTGTACACGCCACTAGCGTAAAATCGCCCAAAGGCATGCGTGGATGGCCTGGGAGGCAGCGAATTCTTCCCCTATTAGAAATAGAATATATTCAAACAACATAAAGCTAATAGTGACCACATACCACGGGCAGGCTCCAACTACTTTCACCAAAAAAAACTACAATAGGTAGTGTCGAAGGCAAAACCCGTGTATGGGAAGCACAGTAATTTGCCATTAGCAAATCTTAGGCCTTCGATTTTGAAAGAAGGGACTAAATTCAATGCTATAGTATGCTTCTCGAATGTAAAATGCTACAGTAAAAAAAAATTTATTGCGCGTGTACCATCTTTCTGTCTCGCATTCTATTGTTTGCCTTTGCATTTATTGCCCTAAGGCCATCCACAACATACCGGTGTTAGCCACGTTTTTTCCTTCCAGCAGTGGTGTCAACCCATTATAGCGAGAGTAGGTGAGTTGTCGGGATCCAAATATACAAATTTGGACTTCTGTGTATAATGTACTAGTCCAGAATCACACTACTGCACACAGTGTCAACATAGATGAATATCATTCCACACAAAGACGAATATAAGAATAAATGACTAATTTGGTTAATAAATAACGGTTGTGACCTCATGGTCGAGTTTACACGTATTAAGCCACGCAGGACTGACACTAAATAAAGAGGGCAACAGAATGAAAACAACTCCAGCGGGAACCCATCGACTTGCCACAGGCAACCGACTGGGATCAAGACATAGCGATCACCCTCCTCGTAAAAACTCATCCTCAAAAGCAGGCAAAGACTTCTCCACTTCAGCTGAATAATTGCAGCAAGAATGAGTACTCCGACTACTCAACAAGTTCAACCACAGAATACAATTATAGATGATGATTATTCCATGATTATTTTGCAAAAAAACAACATTTGCAATTGAATACAAATAATAGATTGAAAGCGTAATTTAAAACGAATAAAAAATAATAGTTTAACAATTATTTTCACAAAGAACACAAAACCTAATCAATTTCTTTCACACAGACATATGAGTTTAACCACACAGCTGTCTATTCCCAAGTGTTTTTATGAAAATCTATCCCATGTGTGAAATCCCCGAGCATGTCCATGACCGCGGATGCGGCTATTCGAATAGATTGATTAACACTCTACAGATGTTGTACACTTTACCTATATGATGCAATCGACTTGATCGGCAATTATCACAATAAAACCTTTATGAAACTTCATCTCGACAATGACTCTCCTGATGTGCATACTATTGACCCCAACCTCACTCGTTGGTCTGACGCACACCGTTAGACCTAGAGACGGCGAACCACCCATAAATATGACCCTACAGAGTAGTCCACACCCCCACCCATCACAGAGCACTTAACATACTACCTGAGTAGTCAATGTCGAGACACCATAACTTACTAAGTTATGTCTGTCCCATACCAGGCATGTGGTCGTACAGTTATGGCTCAGTTCAATGGCGTACAAAATTAAGTCCTTAATTGACCAAGGCAAGACTACCAAACTACTCAAAGTTACCAATGTTCAAAAACCCAATCACAGAGCTCTACCATATCACCATACATTCCACCTACCTCGGTCTAAAATTTTTTCCCACCCTATTGGTTAAGTGCAACACATGCCATCAACGAGTGACAACATACAACACACAATCTTTCCACAAAGTTGTTCCATAATCACTTAGTCAAGTTTAGATTTGTAACTCAAAATGATATCAATAACCTGCTGCATGGCTAAGCAGAAGTCTAACAAACTCACGTTGGTGCTATAATAATACCAACTAATAATTAATCACACTAGGGTGACAAAAGATCATGATAATACAATAAGCAAGGTGGATATAATCAAATAGGTGTATATCTAATCCCAAAGCTTTTAAAGAATTTAAATAATTGAAATAACATGCAATAGTTTGAATCAAAATAATTTTAGGAAAAGTGGGTTCAACATAGTCAAAGGTACAACTTGCCTTGGAACAAGTCTTGGTATTGGTCTTGAGCTTAATCAAATCCTCCTTTCTCACAAAAGCTCCTGAAGTATCAACGTCTACTCGTAAACGAAAGTGAAAAACTAAATAAATACAAAACATAGCAACAAATAAACTCCAAAAATTAAATAAAAATCTCAGAAAGGTAGGTCTTGAATTTAGATGAATTTAGAAACTTGAATAGGTTTGATCGGATTTCATATGAGGAAGAGCGGACTCTCGAAAGATTTAAATCTAAGAAAAGAAAGAAAGAAAACACTATTTCGAATTTTTAGAATTTTCTTTCTAAAGGAAATCCTAAAATATTGCATTAGCACGATGTCAGCAATAAATTTTGGAATTAAAAAAATCCAGAAAATAGGGAATAGAGGCTGGCAGGTGGGACCCACAGTCTATGGACTGGGTCCATGGCTCACGGATTCATGGAACAGTGAACTTGACATGTGGGGTCTACATGTCATAGGCTAGGTTTACCATGGACCAAGTTCACGTGAATCTGCTTCGATGCGCGCATGGTGGAGTCTTGCCTGGCCGACATGGCGTACACGCAGCGTGGAGCTGAGGTGGCACTAACATGGCGGACACGTGGTTGACACCTGGCCTCCACATCAGCTCGGTGGTGGTGTGGCTCGAGTTCCAATGGTCGCCAGCGTTCTAGGCCACGGCGGAGCTAAAGGTGATGTGCATTAGGTAGATGGTCCTCTGGTGAACTCAACGGTGCACACACAGCAACCGGAGGTAGACGGAGGTGACCGGCAGGAGATCTAAGTGGTGGCGAAGGATCGGGCTTGACGGAGAAGGGGCTAGGGCGGCACTCCAACGACGTTAAGGTGATAGTGGTGTAGATCAGACCCTTACGATGTCGGCGATGGTGACGATGAGGCTCGAGGTGTACTAACAACGGAGGAACACAAAGATGAAGGTTTTGATGGCGGCTTTTCTTCTCCGGGCGATTCCGGTGGCTAGGGTTAGGACTTTTGGATGGCGACGGTGCGGTTGGGATACAGAAGCTGATGGTTACCTCCCCCTTTATAGCGGGGTGGTCAGGAGAGTCCTAGGAACGCACACTGAGGAAACAGGGCGACGACGGAGTCCAACTCGTAACCAAGACGGAGATGATGAACAGTGTAAGGGTGGGACCCACATGTCAGTGTATGTGGCTAGGGTGAGTTTGTGTTGGAAACGACTCGTGTGCAACTGACACGTGGGTTCAGGGACGCGGGTGCAGGTGGGATAGAGAGAGAGGGGAATGGGCTAGGCTTCAACGATGGATTGGGGTCAAGGAATAGGATTCAGTCCATTTGAACTCCTGAGATTTTAAATAGGTTTTGTATTTTACAAATACCAAAAAATCCAAATGACAAATTAAAAATAGCAATTGAACTCGGAAAAATTCTAGAAAAATCTAAAAAAATATTTCCAAGCACAAAGAACTTAAATAAAGTAGTTTTGGAATTATTTAATGTTCAGATTAATCACATTAAATTGTTTTAACATTTGAAAATACCATTTAAGCTTTATTAAATTCAAATAAAATTAGTGAATTTTTCCAAGGGGCTAAACTACTCAAAAGGGTTTTGAAATTCCGAAAATTGGGATGTTACATGAGTGGTGTTAGAAAAAAGATTTCTAGCACCGGTGCATGTAGATGCATTAGGTGCTAACTCAAAAAAAAATTACAAGCCCACTTGTAAGTGAAATGAGAGTGTGTGGTGGAAGAAAAAAAGTGATATTTTATTTAGTTGTGGATCCCGTCTTAGAGAGAGGAGGTGCTAAACACTGTAAGAGAAAATGCAAATCTAGCACCAGTGCATGTGGTAGAGAGGTGGCGAATTTGGCACCAGCTACACTGTGGATGGTCTAAGGCAGAGGATGTTTCTATGTTCTCATCCAAAGAGAGGGATTTTTATATTGGGCTAATAAAACAAAAGACTACTAGCAAAATAACACATAAGAAAGCACAAGAGAACCCATACTATGACAGTAAAACATTTAGGAACAGCATTTGTTACGGGTACAGAGAGCCCAAAGTATACTTGCCGATGTAGAGAATTTGTCACCTATTTTACAATTGGGTTGAAGTATATTGTAACATTCCAAATTTTGGTCTGTTTTTGTAGTTTTAAAAATAAAAATAACCATTTGAATTTTTCTGTTGAAGTTAAAGCTTAATCTGGATTTTCTAAAATCAAAAACCATTTAATATGATTAAATTACAACATCAACTATTGTAAAAATTATTTTATTTAGATTCTATGTGCTTGGGTATATTTTATAGATTTTTCTAGAATTCTTTCGAGTGCATTTGCTATTTTCTATTGGCTATTTGGATTTTTAGCAATTTCTTAAAAAAAGAAAAACTATTTTAAATCTCAGAAAAGCTTCGTGCCGAATTTCCCTGCTAGGCCCAACTCCCCTCGAGTTCCAGCTTGTTTTCCTCGGCCCACTTGCGAGTCGCCCCGCTATTCCTCTGACCAGTGGGTCCCACCCAATCATCGTCTTGCTCGCGCTTCGTCCTCCTCGCCTTAGGCTCAGCGACCACCATTGTTGGAGCTCAAGCCCTGTCTGACAAAGTTGTTTTTCCAACTAAGGGATATCGGGAAAACGCGTCATCTTATCCCTTCTAACTTCCCGCATCCAAAACCAACTCCAACTTATTCCGAATCGCTATCTCTCTCTAAGAACCAACCAAATTTGAAACGAACTCGTTTTGAGATTTCCTGATCCGGTCATGCCCCCGCGGTATAAATATGCACCCTGGGTGCGCTGTAGCACCCTCATCCCGAGCTCCGGTCAATTCCGCCTCAAGCCACATAGAATCACCGCTATTCGAGGATTTGGGTTCTTCGGCCGGCATAGTTCCTCCATGGATTGCGCCGCCATCAGTGCCGCTCCGCCATCGCTGATTCGTACCCTAGCATCGCCGTCGCGCAGGCTTCACGGTGCGCGCCTCCTTTTCATCAGAGGACTCCTGTGTCGCCGTTGACAGCGCTGCTCTGCCACCAACCTTGGACGTCATCGTGCTTTTGGTCAACGCCGGGAGAAATCAGTTGCGTCATCAGATCCGCAATAATGCGCTGAGTCGAGAGCACCTCTCCGCTGCCGCCAATGAGCCGCCGTTCACCATTGCCGTACAAACCTAAAACCCTCGCCGTCAGGACTGATGTCATCAGCCACGTTGGCAGCCTTGTCACCGTGCCACATGAACCCTGTATCCAACGTGGCAAGCCACATAGGTGCCAAATCAGCACTGACGTGTGAAGCCAACCCTTACCGATGATCCAATCTCCAATAAACCTAGTTCACCATGAGCCGTGTCTATGACACGTAGGGCCCACATGTCAAGGAATTTCCTATTTCCTTTTCTTTTTCTTTTCGGCTGAAAATCCCTTGCTGACGTCAGCTTGTGTCATATTCCAGATTTTTCAATAGAAAAATAATTCAGAATATTTCAGAAATTCCAATTTGGCTTTTTCTTAGGTTTAGATTTTCCGAAGCCATATCTTCTTCATTTGAACTCCGATTGAGCTCATTCAAATTTCTGAATTCATCTAAATTAAAGATATATTTATATAAGATTTTTATTTAATTTTTAGAGTTTGTTTTGTATCTATTTTGTATTTATTTGGTTTATTTACTTTGTTTGTGAGTAGACGTTGATTCTTCAGGAAGTTTTGAGCAAGGAGGAGTTCACCAAGATCAAGATCAATCCTAAGATTTATTCCGAGGCAAATCATGGTCCTTTGATCATATTTAACCTATGATTTCAAAAGTATATTGTTTTATACAACTGCAAGCTATCTTTATACAAATTGTTTTGGGATTAATCCTTTGTCACCCTAGTATGGATAATTTTAGTTGGACATATTTGTATCACCAATATGGGTATCGTACAAATACTTAGTTCAGCTTAGTTACGATGGGTTCATTATCACATGCATATGTCATAATGATTAATCTTGACTTAATGAAATATGGAATTGTGGTGGTTAGACACTGTTGTTAAAATTTGTGTACCATTACAGGGTATGTCATTGGTCTTGGTTAAACAAAATGATTTTTGCTCGGGCGAGCGATTGTGTAGTGTGGGTGTGGATTTAACACGTTGTGGGATGTGGTTAATCTTGACTTAATGAAATATGGAATTGTGGTGGTTAGTCACTATTGTTAAAATTTGTGTACCATTACAGGGCATGTCATTGGTCTTGGTTAAACAAAATGATTTTTGCTCGGGCGAGCGGTTGTGCAGTGAGGGTATGGATTTAACACGTTGTGGGATGTAGTAGACTCGTCTCAGTAACTTGTCAAGAACTTAATCTTTGTGCACTATTGAACTGGGCCTTAACCGTACAACCACATGCCTGATGGAACAGGTCTGGCCAACTAATTAGCAATATTTTGATTTGGTTCTATTTCGGTT
The DNA here is from genome assembly GCA_036346405.1 of Phyllostachys edulis. Classification (NCBI taxonomy): domain Eukaryota; kingdom Viridiplantae; phylum Streptophyta; class Magnoliopsida; order Poales; family Poaceae; genus Phyllostachys; species Phyllostachys edulis. The sequence goes on along the minus strand of CM070551.1, from coordinate 74,412,621 downwards.
GTGTTTGGCGCAACAGGGGGCCGGTAGGCGAAACCTTAGTGAGCAGAACTGAATCAAAATAGAGCTTTGTAAAGGCCTTATGATAATCTCTTAGTCGCACACCTTCGGAAGTATGTGAGCGGACATTATAATTTGATTATCTCTTATGGGTAAAGCTATACAACATCTGCAGAGTGTTAAAAACTATTCGAATAGCCGTGTCCGCGGTTATGGACGTGCTCGGGAATTTCTTTATAAAATGTGTCGGAATGTGACTAGAAAGTTCACTTGATGAATATAATATTCGTTTGGTGAATGGGTAATTCACTTGGTGGTTTGTCTTGGGAAGTGAATGAGGAGTTCACTTGTTGTTTCAAAGAAATTGTTTACTTATTTATTATTTTTTTCAATTACGTATTTCAATCTATTTATTATATTTATTGTCAATGTTGCTTTATGCAAAAGAACCATACAGCTAACATTTGTTCAAGGCTTGCATGAATGCTATTTACATACATTTCTCCACGACTTGTTGATTGCTTTATGTACTCACGATTTACGCCATTATTGTTCAGTTGAAGAATACCAAGTTGCTTAAGAGTTCTTCGCCTAGGAGTACTATGAAGGTTTTGTGGATTAGGATGCGTTCTCCACTCGATTGCTTGTGGACATGTTGATTAGCCTTTTCAAGAGTTTCGTTCCGCTGCAAGAGTTTATTTGTTTCTTTAGCCCTACGTGGCAAGTTAAGTAAACGTCAACCATAAGGTCTAGTTATTATTACTATTTGTTACTTTAAGATATTTTTAGTTAAATCGAATAAATGGATGGTATTTCATCACTGTTTTCTGTATGAGCTAGCCACTGATCTAGAACTAGTTCAGAATGCGCAGAGAGTTTCTGAATCGTATTTTTAGGTCCGACATATCTTCTCACATTCCATGGCAAACCAAAGCACAGACAGTCCAGAATCATGATATGCCTCACTCAGCGACAAATGCAAGTTATTATGGTTCGAAGGATGAGACAATTGGTTATCAGAATTCCGCAAGGATTGCTTGGACTTTGGATTGGAATTCAGAAAGGCAAAATGATGACGCAACAATTTAAATTCAATTTAACATGTCACATGAGAAACCGATGCCTCTCTTCCTGGTCTACCGTCAATGGCGTACGCAGGATGAAAATACAGAAGACTCTAGTGGAATAAAGTTATCATGAAATCAACTAATAATTATGTACAGGGTACTTAACACCTCACACAATTTAGTAATTGAATCATCACGGTCAAGCAAACTTAGTATACAACTCTCATCCATCAGTTATTTAGCATGTATGCAAAGTACTGCATGTGAATCACGGTGAAGCAAAACATTGCATTCAATCAGGTAGGTTGCGCTAGCATGGAAACGCCATTTGCCAGCAATCTCAGTTGCATGCATGATGTGTGCTCCTAGAACAATCGTTAGAAGTGCAGGGGGAAAAAAAACGTGACTCGCTTAATCTTTTTGACACACGCTTCCTGTTTAGTGCAGAGTAATCAGTAAAACGGCAAAAACGAACTGCCACTACATATCTTATCTCAGGGTTCCAGTGTCACCCTAAAATTGCTAAATTTGGGTGGCAAGATATATCTTATCTCAGGGCCTCACCTGTCACCCTAAAATTGCCAAATTTAGATGGCAAGAGCATGATATCGGCACCTGTATGAACCACCACACCATGGATCGTTTCTCCAACAGCTACTACAGTTTATACTCTCTTCAGCTCTTTATATACAGGCCAAAAAAGATGGAGAAGAGATCAGATGCTGTCAAACGTATATTATTTAATTCCATGGTTTTTTTTTAACAAATGTTGATTTAAGTTCAATCAGTGTGCCCCTTCAGTCCCTTATCTTGCAAAGTACAAAGGAAAAATAAAAATTAATAATCTCCAAATCTCTCATAAAGATGGTTGGCACTATGAGCTGCTACAAAATTAGCTATACAAAACTAGCTAGTTATCCACCTAAATCTTATAGTTGCAGCAGTGTTCTTGCAGGACTACCAGCCTCATGCACGTCAAGCTACACATCCTAAAAGCCCCTGGACGGAACATCATCACCATCTTCTCCAAGTGATTTACATCACCTTCATCTCAAGGTTTTGTCTGGAAAAACTCTACCAGAGCAGGGATTATCCTTTCAATGGTGTAAATGATGTCCAGATAGCATGAACATCTTGATATCCCATATTTGCTAAAGTTTTACTGACTTTACTGTTTTACTCAGACTTGTGAACATTTGTAAAGACGAAAACCTTGAGAAACAGTCATCAGCATAATTGTATAGCGCAGAAATTTGAAGTTTATGTAATTAACAGCTCTATTAAAAATGATGTCATTCGTAAATACAAAATCTTTAAACTGAATAACGGTATCAACAAACTATAGCATGGATCAATTTGTGTGCATTTGGATCATAAACTCAGAAAAGATTGGCTTTTTTATACTACATATATGTTAACATAACAAAATATTTTGAATGTAAAAATGTTCAGTTATCACATGAAACAACTCTGTATAACATCATCACGCTCCACAAAGACCACGAGCCAAGCATTTCTCCATAACATTGTATGCAAACTTTTGTTGACTCCATTTCGATAAAGCTTATTGTTTTAAAAAGGCCAATGAAGCTTTGAATGATGGCCGGTAGCCCTTCTCGTATTTATGGCACGAGATGATACAGAAATTAGAAGAAAAAATCATATCTCGTGAGAATCACATGGAAAGACAGACATTGCAACCAGGATTTTCACATAATAAAAATAGAGCCAATTTGTTCTCTGAAATAACATCACCCCTTTTAATTAACCAACATTACAAAATGGAGCATGGACAAACCAATCAAGATTCAGGAATGCGTAAACAATATGCATTTGTAGATTAAATGTCCATTACAATGGCAGTAAAAAATTATTCAACTACAAAAAAAGAAAACATTTTGCATGGCTAAAGTAAACAACAATTTCAGTTGAACTATTTCAGTTAAAAGAAAGTAAACATTACAATGAAGGATGAAGTAGAGCATACAAAAGGATATGAGTCTGAAGCTATCCAATGTCTCTTATCAGTTGAACTGAAAGCGTGATGAGGATGGTGGGACAATGCAATAACCTAAGCACCAGAGGTGAAGCTCTAGCTGCTTAATGGAGTGGAGGCCAGTTAAGTAGAGGAACCACTTGCACATTTTCTATCACATTAACTGGGCAAGACCTCTGTTTTAATAAAAAAAATTGCAACATTTCCTAACAAATCCAATATTTAAAAGTCCAAAACAGTTCAGGTATACATGAGTCTTTCCTTATCGGGTATAATTTACAGATGCAACTAAGCATAATATAAAGCTCCCAATAAGCCCTTATTGCAATAATATATGCAGTTTAGTTTCACCTCTATTCATATCAGGATATTATTAACTCAGTGACATGTCTTTCCTAGAAATATGTATGAACAGTTTCCATAAGTATGCATTTGTTCCTGTTATGAATCAGTACCACCTTTGGGTAATACTCATAACTCTATGCTAAGATAATAAGACAAGATAATAGCATTACTCGTTGACGGGTAAATGCCAAAACAATCCTGACAGCCAAAAAAGCACAATAAACCATAGCTTGGAGTGATCAAGTATTCTGGGAAAAATACATGCAAACTAACATATTGAAAGGAAAATGATAGCATAGTAACGTACTAGAATCAGTGAATCACGTACTTCATATATTTATCTTGTGAGAAACTGCAGGCATCCACATGGCTTAATCCATCAGCGTTTTTGGTTGCTGCAGCATGATAATGCTTCATAACACCTTAGAAAGATCATGTCAAGAAGCTACATCTGAAACAAAAAATAATATAGTATTACATCCAAACCTGAATCTGTATAGCCATATTAGTGAGTGCTTAGTGCATGATCTTGCCTAAACATTCAGGTCAGTAAACTGACTGGATCTTCAGGGGCACACTGAATGCACCCATAGATTGCTATTGATCAGAAATATGTTTGGAAAGAAATAACGACAACCATCATATAAAGTAGTTATCATGTTGAAGCTTAAAAGCAGACTTTATTTCTTAAATACAGAAGCATCAACCAAACAGAAGACAACAATTTGATCATTAATAGTACTATTTTCTCTTGTGCATGGAACTAAGTATATTCCAAAGTACGTAATTGAAGAGTACATGTAGAGCCCACAATTGCAACAAAAAGAATCTTGATACTCCAGGTGATTGCACAAGCCTTTATGAGAAGTTTACTCGCTCATGGAAAAGGACAGGCATTTTATTTGACTTCCAAACAAGCAAAGTAGAAATGCAAACATGCATTTGATGTTACTATTGTCCAGGTTGCCCGAATGCAGCAAGATGCAATTGCGTGGCACATAAGACCTGAGTAGTAAAAGCCATCCAAATGAATGCAAAGCCAAACTTTTTTCTGCTACTCTTTACATCTGAGTTTGGAAAAGACACAAACAAGTAAAAAGTTACAATCGGACAAGCAACAGATAAGCTATTTGATTGCTTTCCAAATCCCACAATCACCAGTTCCTCTTATGATAAGCATGAAGCAAGCATTACACCAGTTTCATCTGCTGCATATCAAAACCCTGTTCCTAGTCAGGCCAAACACCAAAGCAAATCAACTACATGCACATAAAGTGAACATACAGGAATAAAAGGCCAAGCACACCATGAGATAAAAATCAGCAGCGCTAAATCATTCACAAGAACAGAGACATTGTTCCCTTCCAACATCGGTAGCACTCACACAGCCACCACTACAGAAAGCTGGCTTTTTCCCGTCTTATGCTGTTACCATTTGAATCCCCCTCCCTTGTTTACCTGAATCTCCCGTCTAAAGAGTCTAAGCCGTGCCGTGAACATAAGATTAAACTATTCAGTAGGGGGAGACCAAGACTAAAGAACCCAACAAACCCTAACACACTAACCCTAATAAGCCCCTAACCCTAGCCGCCCTTGTTAATTATTTTCCTCCGCGGTGGTGATGGAGGCGGATGCGGCGGGGGGCATGGACGGCTCGTCGGCGTTGGGCGGCTGCATGAGGAGCGCGGTGTAGTACGGGACCGGGACGAACGGGACGCCGTGGCCGGCGGAGGAGGAGCCGACGGGGACGGCGGCGGGGGGCGCCTCCTCGGGGGAGACGCCGGTGCCAGTGGCGGCGATGATGGAGGGCTCGGCCTGGCGGAGGAGCCACTCGATGGTCTCGCCGTCGGTGCGGTGGCCAAGCTCGCGGGTGAGCTGGAAGACGCGGGCGGCGACCATGGCCGGGATGCGGACGCGGCGTCCGCGGCCGGCGACCTTGGAGTGGCGGTCGGAGGAGGATCCCCCTGGGCGCCGCCCCCGCACGCGGGGCGGGAGGTCGGAGGGCGCGGCGGCGGCGATGGAGAGGTCGGCGGTGGGGGGAGGTGTAGGGTTTAGGGTTTGGACGGGGACAAGGTTGTAGAGGATGAGTTCGGAGGAAGAAGACATTATTGGATTGGGATCGGATTTCTGGGAGGTGGGGTCGGCGGGGTGGGGCGGGGATGCCTGGTGGTGGGGCTAAGGGGTCGGACGGGCTTATATAGGATTGAGAGGCTCTCTCTCTCTGACGCTGCGGATTGGGCCTTTTTGACTTATGATTGACTTGTTTCCATTTTCTATTTCCCTTCCTTTTTTTTCATGGTTGATACTGACAAAAAAAATTAGGATAAAACTACATGTCAATGTTTTAATATCAAACTTTATGAAATAAATGCTAAAAGGGGCCTCCTTACTTGAGACTACACAGGGATAAAACACAGAGATTTAGCTAGGTTCAGACATTCTCCTGAGAGAATAATAACCATAATCATGTGTTCTTGTATTGATTATGATTACAACAAGAAAGAAGTCACCAAAGGCTAGATAGAACTAATGACTTTTGTTTGTTCTGTTGCTTGTGTCGCTTCTTGCCTCTGTCCACTGGCGTTATCCCTTATATAACGTCTGAGGGTGTGGTAGTTGTCCATACTAGAAGGCGACCAAACGATTGAGGAATGACGCACATTGATGGTAGTTATTGTCAGAGAGACAACACCTCACGTTCACCTTGTGGTTATTGCCAGAGACAGAGACTAATACGCGTAGTTATACCAAAGGATAACGACAAATATTTACTACTATGTATAATTAGACACAACGCATGAGGTCTCTAGTCGAATGGATCCACATGTTTGTGATCCTTATCAACCATAGAGTGGTCGTAGTTGACCTAGTCGTAGTAAGGCTTACGACTATAAGATGATAGTAGTAGAACTTACAATCAGTAGGTGGTCGTAGAAGAACTTACGATCATAAAGTGATTGTAGTAGAACTTACAATCAGTATGTGGTCGTAGAAGAACTTATGACCATAAAATGGTAGTAGGGTGACCTACGACCATACAGGGTAGTCGTAGAATGGCTTACAACTACTAGGCATTTATGATCTCTCTCATTATTGATAATGATGAGGGGTATCTTTGAAGGTTGTATAAAGACATTATCATCTATAATAAATATTATAGATAAATAGTTTAATTAATTGAGGGTTATTAGATCCTCATCACTACCCCTTATTTACATTATAAGCATAAACATTACATAGTTCCCAGCATTACATAAAAGTCATGAACCTAAAAGAAAATTACATAACAACCTTCCAAGATTGAAATTCACACGTTCACATATTTCACGTGCAAATCGTGTGACTTGTGACTAGCCGTGACCGTGTCATGACCTGGCATGGTACGACACATGGTGAATCACATCCACCTTTTCTTTAATTGAATCATGTCTCTATCTCTCTTTGTAATCTATTTGAATGTCGTTTCAAACGTTTGAATCCATCTTACTTAGGTTTGATTGCATTAATTGTGTCTTCAAAAGGACTCGGAGACATTTAGAATTTGATCACCCAATTTCTTCGTTCCTTTCTCCCATTCTTCTCCCTTCACTGTCAATTTGTGCCGGGGAAAGGGGCGAGCGATTATCTCTAGGCCATTGTCGCATAGTTCACCTGCATTGTGGTGGCAATAAGGCTTTTGAGCAATCTCTTCCACATGACTGTTCGATGTTCGTCTCTACATTGCCACCATTTCTTCATTAATCTTGTTGTAAGATCTACGAGCCAGCTATTTGTATTCATGTTTCGAGGTACAATGTTGTATTGCCTGCTATTTATTTTTAGTTCCGCATCATTAGTCTATTGCAATATATGCTTCCTGTTAAAATTCAGAATTTAAATATTGTCCATATTTCCAATATCTACTCTTATTAAAGCCTGTAGAATCGCTGCCCTCCTAGCGTGCCACGTCACCTGGAAAAACCACATCCGTCGGATCGTCTCCGGACGCACGGGATCGCATGGAGTGGGAGCAGTTCATCGCCGTCCGATTCGCAGCAGGCGTAGAGATTGCGGCCAGCAGAGCCAAACTTGCGATTCTTCGCGTGCCTTCCCCTTCCTCTGCTCTTCTCCTCGCTCTCGATTCCTTTCCTCCAGCTGGCCTTCGTCCGTGTCGGCCGCGCCGCTGTCTCCTATCCTCCTATCCCTCCGCTCCCTCCCCTCCGCTGCTTCCCCTCTCTGCACTGCCGCCGCTGCCTTTGTCTTCGCCACGGCACCGCCTCCCCCTCTCCCACCGCGCAATTCATCTTCCCCCACACAGCCGCCTTCTCCTCCCCTCTCAGCAACGCTCCCTTTCCCTCCCCTATCCTCCTGTCCCTCCGCTCCCTCCCCGTCGCCGCTTCCCCTTTCCTTGCACCGCAGCTCTCTGCTCCCCTCTCCGTGCTGCCACCGCCGTCTTCGCCGCGGCACCGCCTCTCCCTCTCCCACCGCGTGATTCGTCTTCCCCCACGTAGCTGCCTTCTCCTCCCCTCTCAGCAACGCTCCCTTTCCCTCCTCGTGACACCACCTCATCCCAACGCCTCCTCCTCGTTGCGCCCCCCCTTCCCCTTCACCCTCCACGGCCGCCACCACGCTCAGTAGAATGGAAGCGCTGGCTGCCATCTGCGCCTTCACCTCCTCCTCCTCTTTGTCTTCCATAGCGCATAGACCCCACCACCGCCTCCTCACGACCCGGACCCTGCTGCCACCGCCCCGGGCCATCTCCTCCTCCCGCGCGCCACTGGTCATCTCCCACCCGCCGCCCGCTCCCGTCGTCGCGGCGCAAGCCAAGGTCAACCACTCCGGTCGCTTCTGCAGCCCCCAATCGGCACGCGAGCTCGCTCTTTTTATCTTCTGTCTTCGCATGTTGTTGCAACGCATGGGATTCTTGCCCTTCTATATATATTAGAAGGTTTATAAATCATGATTTGTCTTTGCAAATGGAATTCATCATTATGGAATGTTTAGTTTATTCCTGTCATGTTATGCCATTAGTTTTGTCCAAATACCCATGAAATTATTTATTCCAATCCTACTATCCAAGTATTGATTCAAATAATTCAAAACTAATTTTCTGTTAGGAGGAATTTATCCATTGGATCTCAACAATTTATTCCATAAGGGAGTTGGTTTACCCATGATTGCTATCAAGATTTCTAATTCTAATGCATGATCTTGATACTGCAGATTGTCATTTTATTAAGCATGCCAGCTTATCTATGATTGATCAATTGCTTACTATTTAAGAATTTAAGTTACATATATAATGGTGCTTACTGCAACCTCCATCATGATTATATTTAGCTTATTGTAGATGTATCTTTCCTGTTTCAGATTATGTAAAGGAAGTGAATGCTTACTGTAACTTCCATCATGATTATATTTAGCTTATTGTAGATGTATCTTTTCTGTTTCAGATTATGTAAAGGAAGTGAACTACTGGATAGGATACTGGCTAGGTACTTATAGAGCCATAATTAGTGTTTGGAACAATTCTTATGATGATTCTGCTGGTGTTTTAATGATAGCTGACTTTATGGTGCAAATTTTTACTGTTGTACCATTTTGCCATCTTCAAGGTGTTGTTCATTGGGACCGAAAACCGGACGTAGTTTTGTTATCATACAATTAGCAATTTATATTAATAAATCTTATTGTATTTCGTTATTATTATCGACCTGGAAGCTTATTAATATGCGCTCAAACTGAAAACAAGGCATTCAATATATATGACATCTCTTTTATTACTGTTTCTATTAACTTTCTGGATTGATTATCCAAAGAGCCACTACTACAGGAAGGCACATCACAGACGGTTCGGAACCGTCATCACAGACGGTTCCCGAACCGTCTATGTTTGTTCCTCTGTGATAACAGGATATTATCACAGACGGTAAAAACCGCTCGTGATACTAAATATCACATACGGTTTTACTAAAAACCGCTCAGGAAGGCTAGTATCACGCATGCTTTGGATTAAAAAGCGTCAGTGATCTAAGAATATCACGATGGTTCTAAATAAAACCGCTCAGGATTTGTGAATATCACAGATGGCTTTTGTTTATAACCGCTCAGTGATATTCTCCGATCACGACGGTTTGTTTTGATAACCGCTCAGGATATTTCGTATCACTGCATTTGTCGTCGAGAAACCGCTCAGGATATTTTGCTTCACTGCACGGTTTTAACAAAAACCGCCTCGTGATAGCTCATAACCTCGACCACAATTTTGTTGCTTTCTGCTAGCCTCAGAATTGCTAGCCATGCCCTCCGAAAACAAGCATGCACAAAAAATGATTCAAGCATGCACAAAAACAGATTCATTAGAGATAATCAATTGTTGACAACTCAAAGTGATCATTACTCAAAATAAATTACAAAAGATCGCATTTGTTCAAGTATTGTCGCTATAGTTACAACCGGATTACAATTGTTTACGCGGAGAGGTGTCGGCGGGTGATGTTTCGGCTATAACGGAGTGAAACTCTCCATTGTCGTTAATGATTTCGTGTTGATAAAGGTGCAGAGCTTCCTCGAATGTCCTTGATCTCTTTACGCAACGAGTGAATCACATTGTAAATCCAAGACTGCCGCTACCAATTAAGAGTAAAGTGGTAAGCTATATATATTTAAATTTATAATTAGGAAATAATTATTTCGAGATTGACAAACCTCGTGATCCTTCTTCCTAGCTCTAAGGATTAGCGCATATGATAGCGCATTTAGATTGCACATAACTCATCATCTTTTGTTGGCGGCACAAAAAATAGAATTACATATATAGGTATAGTCGATTCGAGACGTGTTATTATGAAGTATGATATAGGATTATTGTGTTATAGCTGCATCGAAAATCCATCCTGTGTTAGTTGGGCGCTTTTTCCATCATATATTCCTTTGTTGGCAACATAATTGATGAACGACCTACATGATTCAAAAAGTTATCCTCGCCATTTCAAACGAATGAAGACTACAATAGAGTTATGTAAGGAGGAAATGAGCATACCTCTCGAGTATTCCTCTTAGAATGCTGAAGTCGTGCTTGTTGCGGTTTAGGGAATCAAGGTATATCACATGGTTCCTCTTGGGTATAATAACTAAAAGGATCTAGTGGTACCTACTCATGTATGTCGCTATAGTCATTAAACCTAAGTTCGTGCTGTGTATAAAGCACAAATGAAATTTGTATAGCAAGTAGTGACACTTACCCCTGGTTGTAGGGCACCACTATGTACTTCATTTTCGTTTGACGAAGCAATGACGTCGTTATGTATTTCTCGACGAAGGACGAGTCTTGTTGGATGGTTTGCAACGATACCACATGTGGGTCAAGGAAACCCACCGGTTCTTTCCATTCCCGGATATTTTTCAGCATGTATCTATACATAAGCAATGAGTTGTGATATTTATCGGTATTACATGAATGTAGAACTTGATTGTACGCACTTACAGTGTCCAACATCGTAGAAGCGAGACGTCGAGGCCAACGAGGTTGAATAGGTCATATAGGTCGTTGAAGCCCACGACGAAGTACCTCGTCCCGTTGAAGAAATGCTTGTCCTCGATTCGACGGTGATTCCAAAGATCGCACCCTTCTTTTGGGTCTTGTCCAAGTACCGCATGCAAAGCCCGACAAGCATATCCAACGCGCATTAATATCGCGTCGAGCACAACGGTTTTCCGATGATGTAGTTCCCGGTATCGCGGACTTCCGGACTTCCTGCACTTCCCGGACTTGGGAGGCGCCTTAATGTTCGTTGATTTCGATTTGGCCTTAGCGATTGGCGGCGTTTTTTATGAGACGACTCGAACCGACACGCCGCACGCTTTTGTCGTTCCTTCGCGCCTTCTCCACGGAATCAAGAGGTGGCCTTCGAGGCGAAACATGAGGTGGAGTCATCGAGGGTCCCGCTGGAGAGGAATGGTCGTGTCCAGATCGCAGATCGCCGGGTCCAGTATGATGTTCTTCTTGCGCCATCGATAAAAGAGAGGACGGCATCCCTAGTGTTGTGATCTCTTCGTCGGCAAATCTCAATGACGACTCGAAATTGACATGTACCATATCCACTGACCTGGCGTAACTGCGGCGCCACCGGCACCGCCGTCAGACCGCCTTCCTCGTATGGATACACCATCCTCGCTGCAGCCTCAATACAAAGGACCCATCCATCCTCACTTGAGCTTACAGGCGCCACTCCTACAAAATGATACGCAATTAGCTAAGGCGCCCTATAGGTCTATCTTTGGTGCATTCTATAGATGTACGCTACCTTGATATCGCTCTATCGGTAATCGGACATCGCCATGTTCACAATTATGCGCGACGCCGACGCTACTCCGACATCGAGGAGGACCGCCTCCCGAATTAGCGGGCGGCTTGCGATCGCCGCTCATGAGTATATCCATTTGACTCGCAATGCCGCCATCTCGTATTTGAAATTGGTTAGTAATCATCTGTACTAACCGGTTGTCGTGCTCGCCTTGGATCTCTTCCTAGTCCTATACGCAGAGTCGTCCGCGAATCCATGACTCCAAGGCACGTTAACCCCAAGGCCTCGCGTGCGACCCGGTGCTCCTTGTTTCCCAAGGCCATAGATAGTATATCCTTCTCTCGTCTCGCATGGAAGGAGCCTTGGAAAGCTTGGGCGATCAAGTCATGCCGCAAGAGGTCATCACGCTATTATAGGCACTATGAAGTTATGGACTTATTAACAACTTAGTTGTTCGACATATTTACCACATGTTGGGACACTTCACAGTCTCGCTGGTTTGTGAAGGAGATGTCGCCCAAGACGAGACTTGTGCCCTCGCTTAACCAAATTTTAGGGAACGCGGGTCCGTGACATCGAAACGGGTTCTCCTTCTCCGCCCCCATTCCTCAGATTTACCCGTACCCAGCGGTGCCGAGTCCAGTCGCGGTGAGTGTTTCGTGTCCGAGAGCTTTGTGCGCCGCACTTTGCTCCTTAAATTCGCCGCCATTTTCATAGCCACAAAAGTGTCCCATGCTTCCCGTGTCAAGAATCTATATCGCGAAGGGTGTCCGACCAGGTTCACGTTTCGTGACAAGAATGCTCTTGAAGGTCCTCCACGATTTACCCATCGTGAGCATCGCCGTCCGTCGCACGCGTGCCACATGTGCTACGAATAGTGAACTTCTCTGAAAGTTCTCGCCCACACGCGCTTTCGCTTCTTTCGTCAGTCCTTCCACCTTGGTGTGGTGATGAGGACCTGCTCCTTGCAAGTATCCCGCAGATGGTCCGGAATCTCGCCACGATCTCTTGGGACTCAGAGGGACCCCAAAGTCATCGACCTCTGTGATGACCACCGGCGTGAGGCATTTTCTATTGTCCTCTGCCATCTCGCTTCAGGTCATTATCGTTGATCGGTGATCGCGGCCTCGTCGGCGCCTCTTCCATCTGCGGGTTCGGTGTTGGCGGCCTCGCTTGGCGCCTTCTTCCATCTCAAGGCGCTCGTGACGGCGGCGAAGACGGTGCCTCGCCATCTCGCTTACTTGCTCTCGTGAAGAAGTACAGAGGTTGACTATAGAGATCAAGATGGCAAATGAAAAGTTGAATGAGCTCATACAGACTACTAACATTCCAGCATAAATATGAAATAATTAATCTCAGGAAGAAGTACAGAGGTTGACTATAAAGATCAAGATGGCAAATGAAAAGTTGAATGAGCTCATACAGACTACTAACATTCCTAACATTCCTTAATCCACGAGCTTCTATTCTAACACTCCTTAATCCACCACTTCTCTTATGATCTTTGTATAGATAGAAACTAGTGATATAAATCTTTTGTTCGAAGTTTATTATCATGAGCTCGACACATCGAGTGTACCATTTGCTTCATGCCGTGGAGCATTGGCATGAAGCAAAGGTACACTCAAGTGTGTCGATCGATGAAGAAAATGCTAAGCAAAGGTTTAATGCTTCATGTACGTAAGACTAGCCTTTAATGAAGACATAGAACTAGAATCAAGTAAAATGATCGACGAAGGAAATGCTAAGCAAAGGTTTATTCCCAACATAGAAACAAAATAGAATCAAGTAAAACTTTCTTTTGGATTGTTGTAAAAATGCGCTTTTAGCAAAATTTCAGAATTAATCCCAACAAAATTAATTAGCATTAAAGCATAATTCCTAAAGAATTTAACACTCCTTAATCCACCAGCTTCTCTAAGGAAATGCGAAGGAATCACAGACGGTTCTTAATAAGAATCGTCTGGATTAAACTCTCAGCCAATAAAAGGTCTAGAGATTAACAAAGGCATGCACACTATTCCAACATATTGATTGATGATATTATGTGCTCTCGTATGAGAGTAGCTAAAGAACAAGTCTTTGCCATCTCAATCCTATTGTCTATACTCTTCATGAAATGAATATGATAATATAAATTCAAACTATGAGCTCTAAACAATACTTTGCTTAACTCACAAATGATCTCAACTGTTAATCTAAAAACAGATTAAACTTCCAACAAACAGAGGTTGACTACAGAGATCAAGATGGCAAATGAAAAGTTGAATGAGCTCATACTGACTACTAGAAGAATCACAAACTAGTCAATACAACCGATCAATTTGCAATAGAACTATGAGCTCAACCGAAAGTAACCAATTAACAAGACATCATATTGACAAGAGTAAGTAATACAATAGAGCTCAAGTATGAACTAACTATCACATTCAATCTCAAGATAAGATGAGTTCATCACAGAGCATGTCAACAAAGCCCACTGATCAATTTGTAATATCTTCATATAGACTCGTAAATCGAAACTAATACGTATCAAGGTATCAACTAGCATATATATATATATATATATATATATATATATATATATATATATATATATATATATATATATATATATATATATATATATATATATATATATATATATATATAATATATGCAAAGATCAACCGAATCGCAGAGAGAGCAATACTCACAGAGAGGATGCCGCACAAGAACTCACTATGCAGACACTATTCCAACATATTAATTGATGATATTATGTGCGCTCGTATGAGAGTAACTAAAGAACAAGTTTTTGCCATCTCAATCCTATTGTCTATACTCTTCATTAAATGAATATGATAATATAAATTCAAACTATGAGTTCTAAACAATACTTTGCTTAATCACAAATGATCTCAATGTTAATCTAAAACAGATTAAACTTCCAAATAAACAGAGGTTGACTACAGAGATCAAGATGGCAAATGAAAAGTTGAATGAGCTCATACAGACTACTAGAAGAATCACAAACTAGTCAATACAACCCGATCAATTTGCAATAGAACTATGAGCTCAACCGAAAGTAACCAATTAACAAGACAACATATTGACAAGAGCAAGTAATACAATAGAACTCAAGTATAAACTAACTATCACATTCAATCTCAAAGATAAGATGTAGTTCATCACAGAGCATGTCAACAAAGCCCACCGATCAATTTGCAAATGTAACTATGAGCTCAACCGAAAGTAACCAATTAATAGTACATATTGACAAGAGTAAGTAATACAATAGAGCTCAAGTATGAACTAACTATCACATTCAATCTCAAGATAAGATGTAGTTCATCACAGAGCATGTTAACAAAGCCCACTGATCAATTTGCAACTAGCATATATATAATATATATATATATATATATATATATATATATATATATATATATATGCAAAGATCAACCGAATCGCCACAGAGGAGCAATACTCACAGAGAGGATGCCACACAAGAACTCACGGT
The DNA here is from genome assembly GCA_036346405.1 of Phyllostachys edulis. Taxonomy (NCBI): domain Eukaryota; kingdom Viridiplantae; phylum Streptophyta; class Magnoliopsida; order Poales; family Poaceae; genus Phyllostachys; species Phyllostachys edulis. The sequence continues at coordinate 74,397,429 of CM070551.1, read as the reverse complement.
GCAAGGAGGAGGCCAGTGCAGGGGAGGAGGCCGATGTGGGGAGGAGGGAGGTGGGGGAGGAGGTCGAAATGGGGAGGAGGACGGCGCGGGGAGAAGGCCGGTGTAGAGGGACGAGGCCGACATGGGGAGGAGGACGGCGATCGAGGTCGGAGGCGCCAATGTCGGGGGCGGCGGCACCGAGGTCGAAGGCGGCGACGTCGGGGCTTACGGCCGGGAGGTGAACGGGCGCCGAGGTCGGGCGGCGGCACCGAGGTCGGCGCGCCGAGGTCGGGGGCGCCAATGTCGGGGCGCCAATGTCGGGGCAGCGACGCCGAGGTCGAGTCGGCGGTGAAGGCGAGCCCTAAACCCTAGAGGAGGCGAACGAGCGAGAGCGTAAGGGCGCGGGAGAGGAAGTGAGAAGTGAGAGGAAAACCCTAGCGTTTCCCGCCTTATAAAAAGCATATCACAAACGGTTTGTAATGAGAACCGTCTCTGATAATAATATCACAGACGGTTAGTTGTATTATAAAACCGTTTGTGATAGCCTGAAAACCTGATGACAATTTATGATATTCTGACAAAACATAGTGAACCTGGTGAGACAAGTATGATGACAATTATGACAAGTCCATATGAATTCTAACCTGATGACAAGTTCATAACACATTTGACTTCAAAATTTCATATCTAATTCAACTCAACTCCAAATCAAGTGAAACCAATTTTGATACTCCACATTACAATGTACGTCCACACATTGACATCAATATCAAATATGACAAGTCCATAACAAATTCATAACACATTTGACTTCAAAATTTTATATCTAATTCAACTCAACTCCAAATCAAGTGAAACCAATTTTGATACTCCACATTACAATGTACGTCCACATTGACATCAATATCAAATATGACAAGTCCATAACACATCAACACATGACAATTTCACGTTGACATCAAAATATATGAGAGATTACAAGTCCATAACACATGATGTTATGGAATAAATTAATTACATTGGAGTAAATTCTTAATTAAGATATAGGCCTTCGTGATGATCGACGCGCATATAGCTAGCTTCCTCACCGGGTTCTTCCTCGAGCCTAATGCCGCTTCCGAAAGGAGGCAACTCGTCAAATTGATTGTATTCTTCCTCGCCCACTACATTCTCAACTCCGACAATCCTCCTTTTTCCATGAAGAACTACGTGGCGCTTCTTATTTGCCGGTCGGTTACATAGAAGACTTGAACAACTTGGTTAGCCAAGACGAATGGTTCGTCTTTGTATCCGACACGCTCGAGGTCCACGGTAGTGACACCGCATTTATCGACCTTCACTGTGGGAGATGGACCTAACGGCACCAAATAGGGGATCTTGAAAAGCACGTAGTCGAGCTCCCATATCTCCTCTATTTGCCCATAGTAGGAGCTCCTCATCCCATCGGTATTGAATGCATCTATGCGACACCGCTGTTACGGATCAGGCTCTTCCTATCCCGAGTGCCAGATAAAATGTGTACCCATTTATGTCGATCCTTGCCATGCGACAATTGTAAATTGTGGCCCTCGTACAACCATAGCAACAGATCATCACTTGATGACCTCCCATGATTCGCACCTTTAACCATTCGCTGAACCGGTTGTGCTTTCTTGTGATCCAAACCTCCGACCGTCTCGGATTCATTGGCGTGCCATGTCTTTGTGCTCGCCGATGTACGGGACACTTGAGTCATGTGTTGCAAGACCATGAAATGGGCTTGAGCGACGATCCAGATCGGGAGTTATTGATTTCTTCCGATGGTCCCGATACCATCCATCTCCCCTCATGGCGAGATAGAGGCACACCTATCGGTTCCACTCGAGCCATGTAGTCGACGCAGAACTCAATGACCTCTTCGGTTGCATAACCTTCGATGATGCCGCCCTCGGTCGAGATCGATTCCGCACGTAGGACTTGAGAATTCCCATGTACCTCTCGAACGGGTACATATGACGCAAGAACACAGGGCCGCATATCTTTATCTCTCTCACAAGGTGAACAATGAGATGGACCATGATATCGAAAAATGACGGAGGGAAATACATCTCAAGATGACATAGAGTGGTCACCACCTCGGCTGCAGAGCATCTAGTCCTTGGGGATCAATGATCTTCGAGCAATTGAGTTGAAAAATAACACGACCTCAAGATTGCCACTCGGATGTTATTCGACAAGATACTTCTAATTGCAACAGAAGCATTTGTGTCATCAAGACATGACAATCATGAGACTTCATACCAATTAATTTCAAATCTTGCATAGAAACAAGGTTCTTAATGTTAGCGGAGTAACCAGATGGGACTTTCACTCCATGCAAGCTCGCACGCTTCATTTCTCTCGGCCTTGATAGAGTGTAGCAAGTCGGGAAGGTACGCTCGTTTCAGATCGGTCTCTTCCTGCTAACTCATCCTTATGTTCATATCAACCAAGTCACACCGCATGTTAACACCATCCTTTGTTTTGCCACTAATGTTCAAAGAAGAGACCAATCAAGCTATCACATACATTCTTCTCACGCATGACGTTGATGCAATGGCTAACTTCTAAGTGCTCCCAATAAGGCAAGTCCCAAAAATTGACCGCTTCTTCGGATGTTCTTCTCACGGGTTCTTAATTTACGCCCCTTCCCAAGCACAACATCGATATCCTTAACCATATCATAGACCTCTTTCCTCTAAAAGCCCTTGAGCTAAATCGTTCTCCTTATTTCCGTCGAATTGTTTTTTCATCTTGCGGTATGGGTGACTCTGAAAGAACCTACGGTGACGATATACACGCTTTTGCGAGTTGTTCAAACCCATACACTCTTTGTAGCATCTAATCGCTCTTGACGGGCTTTGGCTCCTTTTGTATCGGTCTTGACAAAGTTACCAAGGGCAGGAAAATCATTGATGGTGCGAACAACATGGCGCGTAAAGTGAAGTTCTCTCGCTTGTACGCATCCCATACCTGCACCCCTTCGCTCCACAGTGGTCACAAGATCTTCCAAAGAATGGTGCTAGGTACACATCAATATCATTCCTGTGTTGCTTCGCCCTTGGATAAGTAGTGACATCAAAATGTACTTCCGCTTCATACATAGCCAAGGAGGAAGGTTGTACATACATAGATTCACGGCCAAAGCTATGTCGGCCGCTCATATTACCGAAAGGATTCATTCCATCCAGACTCAACCCTAACCTTATGTTCCTCGCTTCAAGACCGAACTCTTGAAGCTCCGATCGAAGTTTCTCCACCGCGTAATCAGCAGGTGTCTTAGCTTTCCATCTCTCTTACGCCCTCGAAAGTGCCAACGTAGCAATCTTGCCTCCTTTGAGTTCGCAAATAAACGCTTCAAACGTGGGATCACGATGATACCACAACATCTTAGCAGAGGTCCTTGCTTCACCTTAGTAGTATTCGACGCTTGTATCGGATGCTTTGCACACGGACATACATGCATGTCTCCATACTCTTTACTAGAGGATACAATCGTTCGGACATGCATGTATTCTTTCTACTTCCATTCCCAATGGACAAATAACCTTCTTTGCTTGATAGGTGGTGTTTGGGCAACACGCTTCTCCGGAAGGATGTCCGCTAGAGACCTAACAACGCCGTGAAACTCTTATCGACCAACCATTGCTTGCCTTCAATTTCAGCAGCTCAAGCACGGTTGACAACCTTGTATATTCCGCTTGCAACCAGGAACAAAGGTCTCACCGAGTCCTTCTTTAAGCCCTCGAATTTACAAAACTCTCTCATCAGAAGTTCTCTTACGCATCGCAGAGCATCTGATCCAGATTGTCATCGTGTGACCTATCCTCATCAAAAGCAAGATACCACATCCGCATATCGTTGACTTCCTCGGCGATGCCGCCATTACTAACTTCATGTGTAATAATCGCTATTCACCGTGGTCGGTCCAACATGTATACTCTTTTTGAAACCCTTCAATCAAGTGCGCTTCTATTTGCGCGCGTTGTTAAACATCTTTAGATTACCGCAATCAATGCATGGACAGTACATAAAATTTATCCCCTTCTTCAACATATCCTCGCCAATGCTCTTCTAAAAGCAACCACTCCATTAATGTACTCTTGACTCACACGGTTCACACTCGACATCCAGCCGATCCATCTACACTACGATATAACAAATTAGTGTCAAAATTGATTAGCGATTAATTTATAGCAAACATAAAGGGTTATAGATCGTTACCCTCGGAGCTCACGAAGAAAATACGATTCCTCTCCTTTCCTTCTCCTCTCTAAGGTGGCACAATGGGGGAGGAGGCGGCGGGTGTTGGAGGCGCTAGGGGCAAGGGTCCAACCTTCTCCTCTCTAAGTCAAGAACGGATAATTATTGATTATTTGCATGATTGTTGATTAGATACGAGACAAAAGACAAGAGGAAGATCATAATAACTAGCAAGTTGGTCCGCGCGACAGCGGCTATCTGCTTTTGATATAATTGAAACAATAAACCACTGTGATGACGTTTCTTCATGGATATAAATGGAGGAAATATAAAATAGATCATTGCACATGTGACTTATCTTGGTGTGTCATAAATTCTTCTTTTTAATCTGTTCTAGAAAACTACTCATGAAATTAGTTCGATTAAGACTTTCACTTCTTTGCACGCATTTACTCGCTTTTGTCTCATCGTTGCACAAAGGAATTACACCGATTAATTAAAGGCTACATGTTTTTCTTTTCATTTTCTAGAATTAGGGTCCATCAAATTGAGAGCTAGATGTATGTTTTGCCTTTTCCCATCAAGTAGTATTAATTGAAACTTAAACCCTATGCTTTCGATTAAGGAATACAACAAAGAAAACAAAACATTAGGGTCTATGTACAGAGTAGCAAAATAAGGGAAATTCACTAATCAATAGAGTGGATAAAGGATAATCAGTATTACTTCATCTGTTTAATTAGGGGAGGAGCCGCAGGTTGGAGGAGCTAGGGCAGGGAAGTGGCCTGGCACCTAGGGGAGGAAGTTAGCTAGCAGATCTAAGTGGAGCCCGGCAGCAGGGGGCCTGTGGATTATCCAAACCGCGCGTGGAGGCAGTGGCAGAGGCACAAATGCAGCGCAAGTAGGTAGTGGACACAACGCAGAAGGCGGCGAGGGATGTGTCGCGCTCAATTTATACCCGAGAGGATATCACAGACGGTTCTTAATAAAACCGCTCAGGATAATTAGTTATCACAGACGTTCTCGTTCGAACCGCTCAGATAATATCACGAGCGGTTCTCACTAAACACCGCTTGTGATAATCCCCCAATCACGCAGCGGTTCTTATTGAGAACCGCTCAGATATCACGCACGGTTCTCAATAAGGACCGCTGCGTGATTGGGATTATCACGACGGTTTGTGAATAGAACCGTCGTAATATCACGACGGTTCTATTCACAAACCGCTCAGGATATATGACTATCACGAGCGGTTCTAAAAATACCGCTCGTGATAGGCTTCCGCCGCCACCCGCAGTTCAAGAAGACCCAACACGATGGTTCCAAAGGAACCGCTCGTGATGGGCGCCTACTATAGCCTGCTTTTGTAGTAGTGAGCTAAGCACCGTAATTTTTTTCCGCCTCAGACAAGATCGTTTGTTGACGCTTAACTGTTTACTTACGTAATGATATCTGCAAGTCATCCATGGATCCGTAATGCTCAACAAGTGAAGATTCCTTTAGATATGATAGTCTACAAGCTTATGAGAGCTTACATCAGCTCATCTTCATTGCGAAAGTTTGCTTTCAGGGTATGCACTTAATCAGACTTGAAAAAACAAAGAAAACTGTAGGATTCTTATGCTTTGTCTGCATACGACTGTTTGCTTTGCTTATCTTCATCTTGAATTAATGCTATACATGGCTTCAGATGTGAACTTCTAATTTTGGCATGTACCATGTTTCTTGCAAAATTGCTCTACATAATGTATTCCCTTATTAATTGTTCTGCTTTACCTGCAAATGGTTAATCTGTTTTTGAATTTTTAGGTGCGTTGAGTAATCCATGTGCCAGTTGACATGGCTATACCTTGTGTGTTCCTTTCGCTTCTATTAGTACTATTAGGGAACCCTCTTTCCCCACTCTGTACTCCTTAATGCCTTTTGTTTGCACAATTAGTAGGTTCATACCATTATGTCTTGACTCCGATAGCATTACCAATGAGCCATTTTAAGGGATCCATGTACATTTTGCAGGCCCTAGCTAAGACACTAACAACAAATCAACCCTTCTATCTAAAAGAGCAGTTTGAATTGTTGGGTCCAAACAAGAGTGGTTATATCTCCTTGCAAAATTTGAAAGCAGTTTGTAACCTTACCTTGGTCATTCAATCTAATGTATAGCATGCAATTGCAGAATAAGTAAATTGAACTTGCAAGCCTTCGTGAGAATTCTACGGATGCAATGAGGGATGCTAGGGTTGTTGACTTTGTGAACACGGTAAGCCTCCTTCATAGTATCTTCGATTGTATTAGTATTGGACTGAGATAACCACTTACCCGCCCAAGTCATGCTACTAGTCATGCACTCTTCAAGATGTAAAATTGGATTTTGAAGAGTTTGCTACTCGCCATCGCGTTTATCAGAAATATGGTAGTCTTTAATGCTATTGTCCTATTCCTTCATTATATTCAGTTGTGGTGGATGCTAAATCAAAGTTCTTTATACACATTTTTATTGGCCTTCAGAGATTGGATTTTTCCCATTCCACACTGCAGTTTACCGGAGTGCATCCCAATAAGTTCTCTATTAATAGCTAGCTCCATGTAATCTGAGTATAGCAATAATTACGAAAGACAATAATACACATTCCATATCAACATACCAACAATGTCTCAGTTTGGTTCCAACATACCAATTGTTATAGGCATGTTGCTGAAATAATCAAAGGCAACAACTATTTGTTATTAAACTTTTAAACTTCAGTTCTCCTGATCTGCTTTGTTCTTATGGTATGTTTAGCACTTACAACAATTCAGCATACATTTAAATTGCAAAAAAACATATGATTCTGGTTTTGGAGGTACTATGATAGTATTGGTTGTTACTTGTTAACACATCCTTTGCTATTGTGCCATGCAGTTTATTCACTATATTTTTACCCTTGTCAGATTTACAATCAAAAGATACCGTGCAATACTCATAATTTTGGACTGTTGGGAGTCTAATCCTTTCTATAGTTACAATGTGAGTTTGTGTCTTCCACTTGTCCTAACTTCGTTTCTATTCATGATGTAGGTGAAATATTACAATTTTGCTTCTTTGTTCTCAAGTAAAAGAGTTGTTCTACTTCCTCCAAAGATGGACCAGATATATTTTAGTGGGTATCTAAAATATGGTGAGTCTTTGATGCTATTGTCCTATTCCTTCATTATATTCAGTTGTGGTGCATGCTAGATCAAAGTTCTTTATACACTATTTTTATTGACCTTTAGAGAATGGATTTTCTTCATTCCACACCGCAGCTTTCATCGAGTCTGGTTTTTTTCCAGAGGTCAGGAGCTATTTTGGTTAATTTGTAAAAGTTTGCCATGCTGAACATTCCATTTCTGGCTCCATGATGCATTTCATTTGGTCCTACTCGAGTCTAAGTTCATTCAAAGGAGAGAAAAAAGAGAGCCACTGATTTGGTATATTTGTCAGATAAGACTGCCAACTTGTCATTCATAAAATGAAAAAGCTTTCATTTTCAGGCCACTTCATATCTTCTCTATGACACATAATCTGTGATCTAACCAATGAGCATTGTAACAAAAGATCTTTTTCCCCTTATTGTTGTTACTTTGAAGCCATTTTAGATATGTAGTCATGTGTTCAGTATTGAATGAAAAAGCTTTCATTTTCACGCCGCTTCATATCTTCTATAGGACACATAATCTGTGATCTAACCAATGAGTATTGTAGCAAAAGATCTTTTTTTCCCCTTATTGTTGTTACTTTGATGCCATTTTAGATATGTAGTCATGTGTTCAGTACTAGGAATACAAGAGCCAACATGTGATAAGACCATAGGTTGTCGTGAGCTGGTCAGCGGATAAAAATACAGGCCTAAGAGATGCAGTCTTTGGAGATCACATGCCATCTTTCCCTACACTAACGCACTGATGCTATATTTCCCTATTTCCTTCTTATTGTCTTTATTTGCCTGCAACTTTAATTCAGTTATCTATGTATTTCAGATGCTTAGGTGGCAAGCTATTACGAACAACCCTCTCAAGCATTTTAACTATGACCGTGCGTACATCAATGACTGCTCGACAAGGGGCAACAGCTATGGCAGCTCATCAGATTTGTTTACAAGTATGGCTTGTTGTATCCTCAATACCGCTCTTCACGTAAAGCGACACCGCTTACGTTACTTTGTTTGCTGCTATACCCTTTTGATGTCTATAAACGTTCGTGTCTTACTCACAATAGTGTTGTTGCTTATACGACGAATCTCGGACCACTATTTGTATTATAACTACGCTAGGCAAGAAAAATGTTATCAATGTAATAATTATATAGCTTCATCTTGGTTTTTAAGAGACCATATTGTGAATTTCCTAACCGTTATGTACATAATCAAGACTATGCTATGACTGTATAAAATCATCATGGAAGCTCCTGTTTAGCTTTTCATTAGGCAACTTCATCTTTCTCGCTTTCATGCTGATACCATCTGCTTCGCTTTGCACATCGTTAGAACATAAAGGATCCTATAAAGAGGAAAAAAAACTATGTAAGATTCCAAACATATGAATATGGTTATAACGATCTATACTAATCGGCTCGTTGCTCACCGGCGTGGCAACGCGCGCATTATCACCTAGTAAACTCTATGAACCGTAGAAGGTAACAGCCAGGTGGTGATTAGGGACCTACAGTGGTGATAATGGTGAGCTAGTGATGGAGGGAGGCCGACGATGAGCGCGGGATGAGAACGGGCCTTAAAAAATGTGCATGCGTGTATGATGTTTTTTTTTTGGTGTGTGCAAGAAGCACTCCCAAACTTCGAATGAAGACAATGCATCTTCTGACAAGTACATACCTTATAGGCTTCCGTGAGTGCTACCAATTGCCCGCATTTCTCCTCTAGCTCTTAAGGGATTGGCATCCTTAGTTATTAGAGGAGCATATTACCATGACATTTGGCAGATCTGAGCCGTTCGATCCAGAAAAAACGATGCAGATGAAGTGCTACGGTGATGCTACCGTGTCCATAAAAATAGTGTTGTTGCTGCAGTAGTTTGCTACAGTGCAAGACACAATCTCATTCTTTCCTTTTCGATCCGACGGCTACTACGCAATATCATGGTGTTGTAGCATCGTGATATTGCTACATAATGTCAGATGATGTCTTTCCCTTCTCAAGTGGTTTATGTAGACTCCACAACAGTCTTCATTTATGTTTATTTTATTGTGTAGTGCCAATCGATAAAAAGAGTGTTCAAGCCTCAATCCAATGCAAAATGTACCTCCCACCATTAGTGTTGGGTTGTTAATGTGGTGGTCTCTTAGCACTAGTATTGGCAACTATGTTAGCCAGTGGTGTAGCTGGTCATGGGTCACGTCTCGAACCGATCTAGCTTTTTTCAGATCCAAATTATTTTTTGCTGATTTTTCAAAGAAATTAAAATGGTATTTTGATCCTAGCAGGTCCAGCTCCATCTTTGATGTAAGGGTTACCTCGTGTCAACATTCAAAGACACGAGTGTCAACGTCAAGAAGGGCTTGAGGTAGCCATGGTTGTCAGGTGGCTCTGGGGTGGGAGAAGGGAGACCATGGTGTGAAGATGTGGACTATATAAAGCTAAGGGCATATACAATGGTATAGATAACTGCCGTCTATAATATCTTTTTATGTCATCTATAGACAACACTACAGACAACTCTTATAATGTGTTATATTTTTATATATCTCTATAGACACTCCTTCATATATAATATGTCTTTTTCTCATGTTACAGTCGACTGCTGCCTGAAAGACGGCTCAATTCGCTATGCTCCCTCTCTCTCATCCACGCCATCTAATGTCCTATATAGTAAGTCTTACAGACAGCTGACGTCACACTATTGTACCTGCTCTAATAAGGTTCAAGAGATGCAACTTGGAGACATTGAATTAGATCCATTTTTGTATATAGATTCAAATGTAAGGTGCCCATAACACAACTGTAATTCCAAGGGCAGATAGCTACTATTCTGCTCTATATGCTACGAAATTATGTTGAAGAAGTTGTTGTGCATTTCTTCTTTTAAACTTACTTGTTGAGAACTCCTGTGCTACAACGAAACCCAAATTTTGTATAAAATATTTTCATGTTATATGTGCTCATCTTCGGAAGAATAACTGCACCAATGATTTCCTTATGCATAGTTAATGACCCTTGCTGTTGAAGAACTGCAAGTTGTAGCATGTAACCGGGCGTACAAACTTGTTGGGCAGAGGTGAGACCAATTTTTTAGGTTGTGACTTGCGAAGCACCAGGCCCCAATGCGGCAATGCCCCACCATAAAACACTGTTATATATAGTGTTTTTTATTGCCAAAAAATAAAATAAAAATCAAACGGCTTGGCCCAGCTCATTATGAGCAAATCCCATTTATTAGCAACTTCAATTTACCTTCTTCAAAAAAAATCTTTAATTTATCTCCTCCTTCATCATCCATCAAGAAAATTGACAAAACTATCATTACTGGATTACTAATCAAACCAACCAAGAAATCATCCGTGGCAAAATATTGAAAAACTAAATATGAGTGTTAAATAGTTTCAGACTTAAAAAAAAAGACACATTTGGTACTTAAGAAAGACATATTTTTTGGATATTTTCTAGTTTAAGGCCCTATTTGGAATGGTAGGAAATTTTCACAAGAAACAGTTCAATTCCCTTAAGAATATAGAGAAATCCATGCGTTCCAAATGGGGCTTTAAATTTCCTAATTTTGTGTTTTTATTTCTTAATATAGAAAATTTCAAAATGTTTAGAGATTTAAATATACACAACCGCATTCTCGTTATTTTGGAAAAAAAATGTGGATATCATGGAAATATGTGCATGATCTTAGGATGATGATACAATTGGCAATGGCATTTGTGGTTTGTCGATCTGCGTTTTGCAAAGAATTGCTTACGTCAGTCACGGCGGTTAGACCGCATTTTGGCGGTCGACCGCCAAGCCTTGCTTAAATTCGACTAAGTCCTGTGGTGGTCGACCGCCGAACGGCGGTCTGACCGATTTTGACTTGATTCGTCGAGTTGTTTGGCGATGCTTGTTGGGTTAGCTTAAGGGCATGGGCTTCAGTGCATATGTGTTGCATGTTGCATGTTTTCACTAACGTGGGTTAAGTTACGAAGAACTTGTTCCCGGATTCGATTTGCTTGTCTATTGTTGTACAGGTTGCTTGGAGGTCAACGACGGTCAACGGCGAGGAGGATCGGGACTAAGCTTGGAGTGCTGAGGTCTAGAACGATCAAGGATGCCGGGTGAGGTCAATGGACTCAAGCGTGGCACAGAATGGACAAGGATGACCGAACGGGCAGTTCGGTGCGACTGGTTGATCAAGCGGTGCGGGGGTCGGTGATGAACCCTAAGGTTCTATTTGTTGTCCCGATCTTTCGATGAGAACGATAACTATCGATTTCGGTGGAGGTGACTCTCGCGATTCGACTACAACCGTACGACGACGCTTGCGCCTTAGCAATCGTTGAACCAACTCCGAGACGTTATTGACCTTGCTGGAAGCACGATCAACCTGACCACGAAGGTTTATTCCTGCATGCAATCGAAGAACACGCAAGAATAAGATAAAATGCAATCTGATGTATTGCAAATATTTATGAAGTATTGAAAGGTTGGGATTCAAAAGCTGTCTTGACAGGTGGTCGTCTGACACAACTGAAGAACAGAAGTTTGCACAATGGCTAAAACTTAACTCAACAAAATCCCCCCAAAACTAAAGGGGTGCGGTCTCCTTAAATAGGGAACGAGGAGCCACAAAAACTAAAGGACTAGCGGGTGGTATTAACGGCCGCGGTTACTGTTCACGTGAACAGTAACCGCGCCCCGGTGGCCGCGGCAGATGGGCCAAGTTCAAGATGATTACAAAGCCCGCTTTGGCCCAAACGAGTGATATGACGCCTTCTTTGGTTGATTGCGATCAGCTCGAAGGAGTTTGGAGGTGAGGCCAGATCCGCTGGAAAGAGGACGAAAACATCTTTCCATCGAGTACTCGTGGACCTCCAACGGACGCCTATGTGAAAGTTATGGGCGTTTGAAGTCAGTGCTGTCATGCTGATTCTGGAGGACGAAACTGGATTCCAAAACGGGTCCCGCTCGAACTCTTGCTTGTCTTGGACCAAAAGTGACGTGGTGACCGCCATTAAGTCTTCCATGCATGTCCATGACTCCACATGCCTCGCCTTCGTCCTTTCCCATGTTCCTAAGCACAATTAAATCACTTGCTTTAGGTAGCGGTCTATTTTCAGTAATATATAAACATAGGAATGAATTCACCGGTAATTAAGTTGGCGAGCACGAGCTCGAGTAAGTGGTCCTTGTAACACTTGTCAGGATGAGTGTTGTGTGTAGTCGCTGTTGTATCCATGGGAGGATGTCCTCATCATCCTCCCTTCTTGCATTTGAGTCGCCCCCGACTCAAGCTCATCCTCTCCACCCAAGTATGGCTTTAAATCAAGAATGTTAAATGTGGGACTAACCCCAAAATCAGCAGCAGCTCAAGCTTGTATGCGTTATCATTAATCTTTTCTAACACTTTGAAAGGACCATCACTCTAGGCATTAATTTTGACTTTCGCAATTCAGTGGAACCTATCTTTTCTCAAGTGCAACCAAACAAGATCTCCGTGTTCAAAAGTTAAATGTATTCTCCCCGACTACCAAAGAATTTTATATTTAGCATTCATGCGCTCTATATTCTCCTTAGTTGTCTCATGCATTTTTAAAATCAAGTCAGCACGTTGTTTAGCATCAAAGTTCAATTTCTCCGAAAATGGAATAGGCATTAAATCAATAAGAGCACGAGGCAACCTCAAAAGGGCACATCTTTGTAGTAGAATGCAATGAACGATTATAAGCAAACTCAATATGAGGCAAGCATTCTTCCCACATTTTTAAATTCTTTTTCAACACAGCCCTAAGCATTGTAGATAAAGTTCTATTCACAACTTCAGTTTGTCCATCAGTTTGGGGATGACAAGTAGTAGAAAATAACAGCTTAGTCCCCAATTTAGCCCATAAGGTTCTCCAAAATGGCTAAGAAATTTAGCATCACGATCTGAAACTATAGTATTAGGCACACCATGCAAGCTTAACAACTTCACGAAAAAATAAATCAAGAATATTGGTAGCATCATTGCTCTTATGACATGGTATGAAATGGGCCATCTTAGAAAATCTATCAACAACCACTTAATATACTATCCTCCCATTCTTTGTTCTAGGCAATCCTAAAACAAAGTCCATCGAAATATCTTCCCACTAACACTAGGAATGTAGAGGCATGTATAAACCATGAGGATTAAGTCGTGACTTAGCTTTTTGACATGTAGTGCAGCGAAAGCAACGGTTAGCCGACGCCTCGCCTCATCTTTGGCCAAAAGAAATGATCAGCAAGTATATCCTCCGCTTTTCTTCACCCCAGTGTCCCATCACCCACCTCCATGCGCTTCAGAATAACAACAAACGAATCTGAGCTAGCCGAATGCATAGCTTGTTAGCTCTAAACACAAACCCATCATTAATGACTTAATTTGTTCCACATTTTCCCTTCTTTACAATTCAACAATATATCCGTAAAATCCGTGATCATGCACATATTGCTCTTTAATAGTCTCTAATCCAAAAATTTTGAAGTCAAGTCAGTGAAAGCATGGTATATCTCCTAGACAAAGCATCAAGAATAACATTCTCCTTTCCTTTCTTGTGTTTTATGACATAAGGAAAAGACTCAATAAATTCCACCCACCTTGCATGTCTACGGTTTAGATTTGCCTGACTTCGAATATGCTTTAAAGATTCATGATCAGAATGTATAACAAATTCTTTGGGCCATAAATAATGTTGCCAAGTTTCTAAAGTTCAAAAAGTGCATATAACTCCTTGTCATAAGTAGAATAGTTCAAACTAGGCCCACTCAATTTCTCACCAAATATGCTATAGGTTTCCCATCTTGTAACAACACGCCACCTAAACCAATTCCACTGGCATCACATTCTAGTTCAAAAGTCTTATTAAAATCAAGGAGTTGGAGTAGTGGTGCATGTGTTAACTTATCTTTCATCGTAGTGAAGGCGTTCTCTGTGCGGCGCTCCAAACAAATGGCACGCCTTCTTAGTGAGCTCATTCAATGGTGCAATGATGGTGCTGAAATCCTTCACGGCGGCGGTAGAATCCTCGCAAGTCCTAAAAACTTCGCACTGTGTGACCGTGTTAGAGTCGGCCAACTCAGATTGCTTCAACCTTGGCTTGATCAACTTCAATTCCTGTGGAGTAACAACATAGCCAAGAACGCGACTCGATCGGTGCAAAAGGTGCACTTCTCAAGGTTACCAAATAAACGTGCATCACGAGAGCATTAAAAACAGCACGAAATGGTCAAGATGTTCCTCTAATGATTTGCTATATATCAATATATCATCAAAATAAATCACCACAAATCTACCAATGAAAGCACGAAAACTTCGCTCATTAGTCTCATGAAGGTGCTAGGTGCATTAGTTAACCCAAAAGGCATTACTAACCACTCATATAACCCGAACTTAGTTTTAAAAGCTGTTTTCCATTCATCGCCTAATTTCATGCGAATTTGATGATATCCACTACGCAAATCAACCTTCGAGAAAACAACAGAGCCACTCAACTCATCAAGCATATCATCTAACCTAGGAATAGGATGACGATACCTAATGGTGATGTTATTGATTGCTCTACAATCTACACACATGCGCCATGATCCATCTTTCTTAGGCACTAAAATGACCTAATAAAGACAAGGACTAAGAGATTCACAAGACATACCCTTTATCAAGCAATTCTTGAACTTGGCGCTGAATTTCTTTGGTTTCTTCCGGTTGGTCTCAGATGGTGCGCGGTTGGGCAATGATGCGCCAGAATTAAATCAATTTGATGCTCAATGCCTCAAGCGGTGGCAACCCCCGGCAGTATGTCCTTCGAAAGACATCCTTGTACTCCTGCAAGATGTTAGTGACAAATAGGAGGCAAAGAAGAAGGTGTATCCTCAAATGAAAATAAAGCTTCTTTGCAAACTAATGCATAGCAAATAGAATTACTAGCACCCAATTCACCATATCGATTTAGTAGCAAGAAAACTAGCACTTTTCAATTTAATTCCTTTATCCTTTCCATGAGTAGTTTTAAATGCTTTCTTCTTATGTTGTTCAAGCTCTTTTGCTACAATCTGATTTTCGCTCTTAGCAGTCTCCTGATTCTTCTCTCTACTAGCTCTAGCAAGTTCATCCTTTACAATTTGTTCAGGAGTCATAGGATGCAGTATAATTTTCTTTCCTTTGAACTTGAGAGAGTATTGATTATTCCTACCATGATGCACACAATCAGTATCGTATTGCCAAGGTCTTCCTAATAACAATGAACAAGCTTGCATAGGAACAACGTCGCAATCAATATAATCATGGTATGTTCCCATAGAAAGGTTTACTCTGACCATTCGTGTTACCTTCAACTTACCACTGTTGTTGAACCATTGAATATGGTATGGGTGGGGATGAGGGTTGGTCGACAAAGCAAGCTTCTCCACCATATCCATACTCGCCAAATTGTTGCAACTCCCACCATCAATGATTATGCGAATTGAGCGCCTCGACAACGCCTTGATTTGGAACAAATTATGGCGCCGATTTTGTTTCAAGATGAGAAACTTGAGCACTTAGTACGCGTTGCACAATAAGGCTCAAATACTTATCGGCATCTTCGGCGCCAACATGTTCCTCCTCGTGATCGATTCATCATCATGTCCCGCAGGTCGATTGCAAGCATAGCATATGTTTCATCATCAAAATCACTAGCAGAGGAATACCCACCATCTTCGCAGATAATCAAGACGCTTTGTTTGGACAGATCTCGCATCATGTGTCCATAGCCTTTGCAACGATGACATTGAATGTCCTTAGTTCGCCCCGTCAAGCAACCGAAGAAGTGCTTTTTGCGTAAGCTTGTGGTGCCGATTTGGCCGCTTGTAAACTCGTGGTGCCGAATCGAGGTAGTGGGCGCCGCTGATGTTGGATGATGACGGTGGTGGTGTACTAGTGGACGGGCAAGAGGGGTTCGTGGCGCCCATGAGTTTGTGCGACTGCAATAGTTAGATCGGGTCTTCGTCAAGGCCCTCAAGACTTCGCTCAACTTTGCAAGCAAGATGAAATAATCTAGTAATGGAGTTATAATCTTTATAATCTAGGATGTCTTGAATTTCTCGATTCAACCCTCCCAAAAACCTAGCCATTGACCCTCCTCATTCTCATTTAAACCACAACGCAACATACCAATTTGTAATTGTTGATAGTAGTCTTCCATGCACTTTGTACCTTGTCGTAAGCGTTGTAATTTATTTAACAAATCACGAGCATAATATGAGGGAACAAATCGATGCCGATAAGCAATTTTAAAGCCTCCCAAGTGTTAGGTATGTTATTGGGATGTTGACGGCAATGTTCTTTCCACCAAATAAAAGCAAAGTCAGTAAATTCACTAGTAGCACCCTAACTCGCCTAATATCGGAAATTCATGGCAAGCAAATTTTTGATCAACAGATAGTTCCCAATCAAGATAACCATCAGATCATATTTACCATTAAAAGAGGGCATAGTGAATTTAACCTTAGCAAAAGAATCATCGTGGTCATGTACCTCACGCCGTGGGGATCTCGTCGATACCTTGTCGATTTAAACGCGAATCGCCGATGAGCTCGATCGTTGTTGTGGTTACCCATGTCATTGGCCTCAGATCGACCATATAGTCGATTCATCTTGTCCTCTACCACTAGGGCGCAGGGGAACAAAGATTGAAGCCCGGGCAATCTGGTCAAGGCGTGCCATAATACCCGCCAAAGAAGTGTTAGTGACGCCTTGCGCCTCTCCATCGCGGAGTGTAGCATTTGTTTCAACTGGCGCCTGTTGAGCAAGTCGCCATTAGTGATCCCGACATCTTCCTCAAGACCTCTCGCACGGAGGTTCATGATGCGCCGAAAATGTTGTACGATTCCCCTCGTACGAGGACTATGAGATGTGTCCTCATCCAGCTCTGCAGAACCTGCCATTGTTAGCAAATCACAAGAATATGTCCCTACAGCTACTAGGATGTGGTGGTTCAAAAGTCGCTCACACTCGAGCCTTTTATCGAATTCTTACCAATTCTTACCAAGCAACAGGGTGATCGCCACCAATGTGTCAATGTATCTCCAAGATTGATGGAACGATTGCGGTGAAGTTCAAATTGCATGCGGTGTAGAAGAGGTGTAGCTAGGAGGGCTCAAGTATGGTAGCAAAGGAATAGCAATTGTTCAAATTAGTATGCAAAGTTGAATAGCGCTCAAAGTACTAGTCACAAGTGTCGGTCCTAGTCTAAACCAAGCCTAGCTAGAGCAACTCGCATTTAACGACTAATCGTAATAAAGAAGTGCCAAACTGAACAAAAGAACGCCAACGAGATCTTTTTTTTTTCTCTGGTTTTTTTTTCTTCTTTTTTTGGTAAAACTTCAGACGATCGCAAGCGAGCTTTTTTTTTTCGGTTGCTACAAGAACCGAGTGCAATCAGAGCAAAACCCTTCTTTTTTTTTTTTCCTTTCTTTTTTTAACCCTTTATCTCTATCCTCTCACGAGCTTCTTTGGAAGCCTCTGAAAATCAACAAGTCGGTCTTCTTCAACACCAAGAATTGGGACTTGCTCCCCACTTCTCTTCGGCCAAGGAACCAGCGGCGGCGGCACAAATGGCGCTGGCGCTGGCGCGGGGGCGAGTGACGCGAGTGCGCCATTGCCGTATTCTGGTCGGCGGATGCAGCAGCGCATGGCCACGGCAGCGAGGGCAAAGGCGCGCGGAGAGCGAAAGCGCGCGCTCAGCAAGGGCGGGTGGCGCGCTGGCCTTCGCGGCGGCCGACCGGCGCGCGAAGGGTCGGAGGCGGCGGCGGTGTTCTCGGAGTGAGGGGAGCGGGCGATGGCGGCGCGGCGGCTTACGGCGGGCGGCGGCAGGTGGTGGCGCTGAGGAGCTGAACCGGCGGCTTCCCAGGCGGCGTGGCGAGGTTTGGCGGCGCTATAGGGGCGGGCGGCGCGCGGCCGCTCGTCATGCGTCGGTGGCGCAAGCGCGCATGACGGTTGGGTTATTATAGGCGCGCGCGGTGGAGCTCAAGGCGCGCTGAACCTCTAAGGCAAAGAAGGCGCCGCGAAACCGATCTGATATCTCCCCTCTTTTTTTTTTTTGTGTGTGTATGCCTGATAACTGATGCCTTTGTATGCACGCTTTAGGAGTCCGAGGCGATCTGCAGCAGATAGCAGTTCGGATCTTCCTTTGTGGATCAAGCATCGTTTTTTTTTGACGATCAGATTAGACGAACGACAAGAAAACCCTAAAACGAGACCAATCTAGACAAGAAGAACCAGCACACGACTCGACGATGCAACGGCAATTCAATAAAGCAAAACTAAAAAAGAACAAATTGCGAAGGCACAAATTGGCTTGGACGATGAACTAAACCTAAATTTTTTTTTATTTTTGGCTTATATGGACTATAGGAAAAAAAAATTTCTCACCGATGAACTGAAGCTCTGATACCACTTGATGAACCCTAAGGTTCTATTTGTTGTCCCGATCTTTCGATGAGAACGATAACTATCGATTTCGGTGGAGGTGACTCTCGCGATTCGACTACAACCGTCTGACGACGCTATGCCTTAGCAATCGTTGAACCAACTCCGAGACGTTATTGACCTTCTGCCGAAGCACGATCAACTCCGACCACGAAGGTCTATTCTCGCATGCAATCAAGAACACGCAAGAATAAGATAAAATGCAACTGATGTATTGCAAATATTTATGAAGTATTGAAAGGTTGGGATTCCGAAAGTCTGTCTTGACAGTGGTCGCCTCGACACAATCAAGAAATGTAAGTTTGCACAATGGCTAAAACTTAACTCAACAAAATCCCCCCAAAACTAAAGGGGTGCGGTCTCCTTAAATAGGGAACGAGGAGCCACAAAAACTAAAGGACTAGCGGGGTGGTACTAACGGCCGCGGGTTACTGTTCACGTGAACAGTAACCGCGCCCCGGTTGGGCCGCCGGCAGATGGGCCAAGTTCAAGATGATTACAAAGCCCAGTTTGGCCCAAACGAGTGATATGACGCCTTCTTTGGTTGATTGCGATCAGCTCAGAAGGAGTTTGAGGTGAGGCCAGATCCGTTGGAAAGAGGACGAAAACATCTTTCCATCGAGTACTGTGGACCTCCAACGGACGCCGTATGTGAAAGTTATGGGCGTTTGAAGTCAGTGCTGTCATGCTGATTCTCGGAGGACGAAACTGATTCCAAAACGGGTCCCGCCGAACTCTTGCTTGTCTTGGACCAAAAGTGACGTGGTGACCGCCATTAAGTCTTCCATGCATATCCATGACTCCACATGCCTCGCCTTCGTCCTTTCCCATGTTCCTAAGCACAATTAAATCACTTGCTTTAGGTAGCGGTTTATTTTCAGTAATATATAAACATAGGAATGAATTCACCTGGTAATTAAGTTGGCGAGTACGAGCTCGAGTAAGTGGTCCTTGTAACACTTGCTGTGGATGAGTGTTGTGTGTAGTCGCGGTTGTATCCATGGGAGGGATGTCCTCATCAGTCGGTGCAAGTGCCATGGAGGTTCTGGTGGGATCCGGACGGGAGAGACTTGCCAACACAATGAAAGCCGCTGGATCAATCTACACGTGGCGAAGCATGGATGTATTTCGTGCAGTTTGGACTCGGTCTTCGAAAAAGATCAAGAAGGGGTATTTTGGTAATTTCACCAAATACCGCCTTTGTGACCTTGGGCTAAACCGCGGCGCAAGACGGTGTGTGGAGAAGCGGTTTAGGTTAGGGAGAAGTTGAAGACGGCGCTTTAAAATACGTGCGTATGTGACCCATTGGTGTTGGGCCTTAACAGGAGCCCATTAGGGTTAACTCTCTAGAAGCTAGGCCTCTATATAAATAGGGGGTGGTTGCTGTGATACAGCCCCCAAGCACTTCATTTGTAAACCCTAGTTTGGTTTTAGGGTATTAGAGAAAGATGAGAGGCTTAGGGCTCTAGGGAGATGAGTTGAGTTGTGTGCTCATGGATTGAGCTTTGTCCTCCATGGATGGAGTGGTCAGAAACCCTCTCAACCTCGGATCAATCTATGGATGATTCCCAAAGATGAGTCACTTTTATGCTTCTTGCTCTATATTTGAGATTTTGGAGGTTTCTTTGATCTAGTGCTTTTGGTTGGTTTCGCATTCTTCCACCTTGTTTGTGACATGTGGGAACTTATCTAAGATCACCTAGATCATCAATCTTCCACGCAAGTGTTGGATCAAGTTTTTCGCTTTGCTCTGCTTTTGTACCCTCCTTCGGTAAAACTGAAAAAGATCAAAACTTTGACGTGGATCTACTCAATCACCGCTGAATAGGTTCCAAATATACTTAGAAAGGTGTGTTCCAAGTTTGGTCAAGTTTGGCCGTAGATCAAAAGTTTAATCGATTTTCGCTTTTGGATCCCGAAATGCTTGCCTTCAAGCTCGTCGAGGCGGTACGGCCGACTGCTCGTCGTACGGCCAGACTGCTTATAACACCGGTCAAACCGCCTGTCGGTCTAACCGAATTTTTGCCGACGGTCTGACCGATTTCCAGGTTAGGGTTTGATTCTGTTGGTTCTTTGCTTTGGGGATTTTGGTTCGAGTTCAACACAAGTCTTCTGCTGTTGATCCTCATAGCTATTGGGGTGAATCTGGTGTTGAATCTGAACGAGGTGAAAATTTGGCGAGCTCCTATTCACCCCCCACTAGTCGCCTTTCCGGTCCTACAAAAAAGAATACCACATTCCACGAAAAAAAGCTATGCAGCAGCATAATTTTATATTAAGTTATACATAAAACTTCAGTTATAAATGCAAATTCTCCCAAAAACAAAAGGGAAAATTTTATTCCTGCCACTCAAAATATGTGCAAATTCAATTCTACCATCGGAGATGTGACCATTTCAGTTTTACCATTCTCCCATCAGTGCACATTTCATTTTTGGCACTTAGTCCAAGCCAACGGTGTTTGATCGTCAAGAAATATGGGGAAAATATAAAAATACCAGAAAATAATAGAAAAACCAGAAAATAAAGAAAAATATAGCAAAAATTCAAGGATAACTTTTGAACAATTTGTTTTTTTAATACAACAATAAAATTTCTCAAAAAATTTACACTAAGGAAAATGTTTTAATGTTACTCAACTTTTATGGAGCATTGCTAAAATTTTCCTTAGTGCAGATTTATCTATGTTTTGGAGAAATTTACACAAAGAAACTTTTGTGACATTTTTTAAAAAAATCTGTATTTTTGTATTATTTATAAAAATTTCATTTTCAAGTTTTCTTTTTTTTTGTTGATAATTTTGCATATTTCTTAACGCCAACCCTGGTTGACTCGACGGAAAATTGAACGGAGTGACAAAAACGAAATGGGCACTGACGAAAGAATAATAAAAATGAAATGATCAAATTTTCAATGATATAACCGAATTTGCACATATTTTAAGTGACAGGAACAAAATTTTCCCAAAACAAAAGAGAAGAAAAACATTTTATGTTCTTTCATATCTAGTGCTAGCCAAATGGGCCGTGCCTGCCAGACCAGCCCGACACATGACACTATAGGCCCAGCTCAGGCATGGCACGGCCTGCACTGTTCATGGGTCATGTCGGCCCAGCAAGAAAGCCTGTGCTGTGCTTGGACCGACACTCAGGCATGGTGGGCCAGCTCGGCATGGTACGAATAGTGTCTGTCAGGCTAAGCACCAGACGACCAGACATGCCTCGATCATGGGAGCCGTCGAGGTGGAGGCGGAGGTGGAGGTGTCGGCGCCGAGGGAGGCCGGCGAGGCAGCAACGGCGAGGGAGGGAGCCAACAGCCAAGGAGGAGCTGAGGAGGGAGGAGGTCAGACTGCCGGAGCGAAGGGAGGAGGAGGGTGGGGTGTCGCCGGTGCCGAGGAAGAAGAAGCCAGCCCAACAGCCCTCGAGCTCGAAGACGACGAAGAGCGCGAGCCGGGCGAGCTCGGCCCGCGCCATGTATACGGCCAGCAGGCGCCAGCCACCAGCCGCCGCCCGATGATGCACATGCACGTGCGCAGCGAGCCCGCGGCCGCCTCCTCCATTCTATTCGCCGACACAGTGGTGGAAGAAGGTCCGCGTCAGCAGCGGTGGTGGAAGAAGGCGCGGAGGGCGGGGCGTCGTCGGTGCAGAGGAAGAAGGAGAGGAGGCGACGCGGTGCATGGAGCTGCGCAGACCGAGGAGACGCGGCATACAGAGCTACACGGAACCGAGGAGAGGAGGCGAGGAGGCGGCGGTGTGGCGCACGGAGCTACGCGGACCTAGGAGGCAAGGAGGCAGCGGCGCGGCGCATAGAGCTGCGCGGACCGAGGAGAGGAGGCGGTGGTGCAGCGCATGAAGCTATGCGGACCGAGGAGGCAAGGAGGAGGCGGCGCGGTGCAGACCGAGGAGGCGAGGAGGCGTGCGGGCCTAGGGGAAGAAGAAGAGCATGGGTGTGGTGGGGCAATGGGCAGAGGGGCAAGCCGCAGGGGGGGACAAGTGGCGGGTAGGCCAGCAATGGCCTGGTTCGTGTTAAGTGGACCATCGTGCCCTAAGACACCAAAAAATCCGCCCGTTTGTGAATTTTTGCTGTTTTTTAATCATTTTTGACCGTTGGGGTCTTTAAAAATAGCAAAAAAATCTTAAAATTTTTCCTATAAATAGCCACCATACCCCCCCCGTCATTCAGCACCCTTTCATTCTCCATTCTCTCTTTGAAATTGTGTTCTATAAATTCAAATCCGTGTAGAGCTAATTTGTGCCAAAATTTGAAAATTTCAATTTTTGGTAGCAAGTCAGTGAAAGAGGTACAATACTACTTTTGTAATACTTTAATTGTTAGTTCTTATTATGCTAAGATGAAAGTAGTAATAGTATTAGTTTCGGTTTTGCAGTTTTCGTTATGGACAGTCCTTACAACAGCTTTGCTCTTGGTGATTACAGACTTTCACTAGAGGAAATTGCGTCCATGAAGGCGGCTGCCTCAAACCAACCAGATGTTTCACCAGAGGAGCAAGGTGGAGTTCCATTACCAGGCTCCACGGCAACATCAGGCTACACGATAACCAAAGCAAAGAGGTCGAGACTGTCTGCATCGGGAGTGTGGGAGAATTTCGACAGGATAACCAAGCAAGACACAGTGGGAAATGAGGTACCATATGCTATTTGTAAAATTTATCGTCATGAATTGTCTACAAAGTCTACAGGTGGAACGGTGCACTTTCTTAGACATGCTACAAGATGTCTAACCAAGCAAGGATTAGTGATGAGACAGACACATCTGCAATACAACCCCGACGGTACGGTATCTAGCTGGGACTACGATCCTTAGGTAGCCTGCCAATCTCTCTGTCGTTTAATTGCTTCTGATGATTTACTGTTAGGCTTTGGTAAGTTTGCTTCTTTCCAAAATTACATTAGGATTGCACATAATCCTAGATTTTCTCCCGTTTCTAGACAGACAACAACAACTAGAGATCTAGTGAAATACTACAATGAACGTCGTAATAAAATAAAGAAACTATTTAGTACGTGCACATTTTCGGTGGCCCTGACCTTGGACATATGGAGTGGTCAGGCTAGGGAGGATTACCTTAGTGTAGTTGCGCATTATGTTAATAACGACAGGGTAATGGAGAAAAGGATTATAACTTTGAAATTAATTGATGTAGCACACACGAGGGAGAATATTGCGAACTGTATTATCAAAGTAGTGGAAGACTTTGGTCTTACAGATAAAATATTCGCAATTACTTTAGACAACGTTGCTTCAAATTCTAGGGCCATGGACGTTCTTACTCCAGTGTTAAGTACATATGTCGATTCCTTCTTGCTACATCAACGATGCGCTTGTCATATTATCAACCTTATAGTCAAATGTGGTTCGAAGAGGTTGAATCTGTATATTAAAGTTTTTCGTGATACGATTTCTTTCTTGAATAATTCTAACGTACGAATAGCACAATATAAGAACTTCTGGAGAGCGATGGGTGTACGTCCAAAAAAGTTCGGTTTGGACATGGAGGTAAGGTGGAACTCTACTTACCTCATGCTTAAGAATCTTTTACCATATAAGAGCACTTTTTCTGTTTTTATTCAAACGCACTATCCTAGCACTGACGGTACTATACTATTAACTGAGCAACATTGGTTTGTTGTTGAGAAGATACTGTTGTTTTTAGAAATTTTTTATGAGGCAATTGCTGCTTTGTCCGCTGCCTACTATCCAACATCTCCTATCATTGTGCATACTATTTTATGGATTGCTACTCAATTGAAAATGTATGACAATGACATAGTTTTACGCGATGCTGTTGTTCCATGAAATCTAAATACCTTAAATATTGGAGAGAAATCCCTTACCTATATACATTTACATTTCTTTTAGATCCTAGGGCTAAAATTGTTGCATTTGATGATGTACTTGATCTTCTTAGTGATGCTACGGGGCTAGACTATACTGACTATTTTGCAGAAGTTCGTTCTCGGTTATACGAGGTTTACCAAAGGTATGAAAATAAGTTTCAGGGAGTCTGCTCACAACGACCTCCAATAGCCCCCACCTCAAGTGGGAAGACAAATATGTGTGGTGCGATCTTCGGTGCCTCTTCCTTGAGGTCCAGGTCCAGGTCTTCTTCTTCTTCTTCTACACCAACACCTACTCAGCCAAGACCCATAAGGAGCGGAGAACTATCCACCTATCTGGACATCGATACGGTGGATTTCAACTCAGAAGGCTTTGACATCTTGCAATGGTGGCAAACCCATAAGTTAACATATCTCGTGCTATCCATACTTGCACGTGATGTGTTAACTGTTCCTGTCTCTACGGTTTCCCCTGAGTCTGCTTTTAGTCTTTCTGGAAGAATATTAGAGGAGAGAAGAACAAGTCTCACAAGTGAGATGGTGAAGATCTTTCTAACTGTGAAGGATTGGGAACAAGTTGATTCACGAACACAACACTTTGTGAAAAATCCAGAGTTGTCGAAAGTATTCGAAAATCTGTACTTAGACAATGGCACCGACACATAGAACAATGATGTATCATCTATGTAGAATTGTAGAGCTATAGGTTGTACTCTTTTTCCTTTGCCAAGGTTTTCTAATTTTGAGTTTTTACTTGGCAAAGGTTTTAACGAGACAGCCAGTTGGACATTAATAAAATTCTTTATTACATTTTTAATATAATTGTCTCATTTTTTTCAATTTTCATGTCTACTTCTGAATTCTACACAATTTTCTAATTTTTTTAAGATTTTTTTGTTTTTTTTCAATTGGACGGACCACACTTGCCCGACGGACCAAACAGGCTCGAACCAGTCCGGCCCAACACGAATAGTAACCGAACCGGAGTTAACCATGTCTACCTGTGCCCGGCCGGGCCGGACCACCCGTTTGGCCATGTAAAAGCCCTCTCGCACTCTTCATATAAAACCACAACCTCATCTCTAAACCCCCCTTCACCGCTCTTCCTCAAAATCCTCCTCCTCAGTCGTCCCCTCCACCTTATCCTCAACAGCACCAGCTACCAGTTCCCTTCTCCCTTCCCGGGCCTCTAATGGCCTCCGTCAACGCCATCTCCACCGCCTCCCTCCTCCGCCCCTTCTCCTCTCAGGTCAACCCTGCCTCTCTCATATGCGGTTTCTTGCACAATTCTAGCCTTTCCTGTTTCCTCAATTGTGGTTTCATGGGCAATTTAGGCCTTTATTGTTTCCTGAATTTTAGTTTCTTGCACAATTCAGGCCCTTCTTGTTCATTGAATTGTGGTTTCTTGCTCATTTTTGTCCTTTCTTGTTTATTGAATTGAGATTTCTTGCGAGCTGTAAAGGTCTCATCTGTGACTTGTGTTCTTGGCTGCAAGCAGGGCAGGGTGAGGAGGGCCAAGAACGGCCGGTCGCAGCGGCTAGTGGTGCGGGCGGACGCGAAGGACATCGCCTTCGGCCAGAGATCCCGGGCGGCTCTCCAGTCTGGCGTCGAGAAGCTCGCCAACGCCGTCGGCGTTACCCTCGGGCCGCGAGGTGATGCTCAGCCACTTTTAACACTAGCTGTTAGATTGCACTGGGATAATCCGTTGTGCCTAGGTCTTGTTTGTTGAGTTGTAACCTCCTGGAGAGAGGGTGTTGCCCGCTGGGTTCAGACTCATTTACATTTCTTTCCCAAAATTGAAATACTATTTCATGCTCAAATGGTGCATCACTAGCTTTTCTGTGTTATTGTGGTGCCCATAGTTCCGTAAGGTTAACAAAAATCTTCATAGGTGATCAGGTTCAGTATCTTTGGTGACAACCTACGAAGTGTTACTTAGTTGATGATTTCATCGGCATCACCCGCAAAATAGCATGGAGTCATAAACGATGTAACTTTGGAGTTTGCCACTGTTCCTTCAGTGATGGTGGTTAATGCTTAGTGTACTCCAAGACTCTAAGCATACAATCCAACACATATGGTTGATGTGTGAAGGTTTCCTGTTGATATTTGATCATTTTGGTATCCACAAAGGTTGATTGTGCACCTCATCGGCATGTTTAGATGTCCTCTTTTTGTTTGGTTGCTCAGATAATGAACATGTTGCATTCTGTAGCCATTGCATACTTGTTTTATAAAATTCAATTTTGTTTAACTGAGGTTGCAGTTTTTGGTCATGCAAGCTCTGATCCTTGTGATGTTTTACAGGGAGGAATGTAGTGCTGGATGAGTATGGCAATCCCAAAGTGGTAAACGATGGAGTTACTATTGCCCGGGCTATCGAGCTAGCTGATCCAATGGAAAACGCTGGTGCAGCATTGATTCGTGAGGTGAGTTGCTTTTTATTAAGATATGTTATATCATTGTGTAATTTCAGAAGTTTGAATTCCTAAGACGTGTTGTCCACTTTTTCATGGTTGAAGGTTGCTAGCAAGACCAATGATTCTGCTGGTGATGGGACTACTACTGCTTCTGTCCTTGCTCGAGAAATCATCAAGCTGGGCCTTTTGAGTGTAACTTCTGGTGCAAACCCTGTATCACTTAAGAAAGGAATAGACAAAACTGTGCAGGGTATAATTGAAGAGCTTGAAAACAAGGCTAGACCAGTCAAGGGCGGTAGTGAAATCAAAGGTGATTGTTGTTTTTGTCAGGTTCTACCATGTATTTCTTACAATTTCACATCTTAGTGTCGAGATATCTAGGTTGGTATGAAATTTTTTAGTACTTAGAGAATGAGGTTGGAGTTAAAACAAAATGAGGATTCAGAAGATAATAGGTGCCTAATTTTGAGTTTGTTTTGTATTACAGCTGTTGCCACTATCTCTGCTGGCAATGATGAATTTATTGGATCCATGATTGCTGATGCTATTGACAAAGTGGGTCCTGATGGTGTCCTTTCGATCGAGTCTTCTTCATCTTTTGAGACTACTGTTGAGGTTGAAGAAGGAATGGAGGTTTGTTGAAAATTCAAATACTTGTCTTGCCTTTTTATCAAGTAGAAGCTTCAAAATATGCCAATACATATACACTATCACAAATTCTTCCTCAAGCATTCTTAAATTTTGTTGCAGATTGACCGTGGCTACATTTCCCCTCAGTTTGTGACAAACCTTGAGAAATCAATTGTGGAGTTCGAGAATGCTAAGGTTCTTATAACTGATCAGAAGATCACAAGCATAAAGGAAATTCTTCCAATTTTGGAGAAGACTACACAGTTGAGAGCTCCGCTGTTTATTATTGCTGAGGACATTACTGGTGAAGCTTTGGCAACTCTTGTTGTCAATAAGCTCCGAGGAATTCTTAATGTTGCAGCGATCAAAGCCCCAAGTTTTGCTGAGCGGCGGAAGGCTGTCCTCCAGGATATTGCCATCGTGACAGGTTTTTCCCGCAACCAACACTGACCGCATTCCCTTTGAATGATCTAAGCTTTATTAGTTGCTTGATCTCTACGAGAGATGTATGCATTAAATATAGCTTTTGCTCCATTCTTGGAGCAATGTCACTACAAAATAGAATGATTAAGTGTATTGTTTTTTATTTTTATTTCATTTGTCTTAGGGCATGGCAGTTTTCCCTATTCAGTAAGCTGAAATACCATGAAGATACAACTGAAAAGCCAATGCAATAATGCTGACATTTGAAATGTAAAAACGTGTGTGCATTATGTTTCCTTTGTTCCATCCAACTTTGGTCAACAAAAGCCAAGAGGCTGTGACAAAACTGATCAAATTAAAGGTCTTCTGAATTCATTAGAGAAAAGGGATTTTTTTTTGCATGCCAGATGCCACTGCAAATTGCACAAATCCTAGATATGACATCCTTTGTGTCACTAACATGTGGGCCCCAGGCCTATAGGCCAGTGACACAAGGGATGACATATCTGGGATCGTGAAAATTTGCAGTGGGAAAATGGAATATGATAAGAGCTCGCAGCAAGTGGGGGTAATACCTTAATGGATGGTCCGAAGATTGCCTCCATGCTCAACATTTAAATCTTTCCATCAGATTGATTATTTATGTTTCTTCTCTTCACTGACTGTTTATAGTGTATATAATTTTTTTTACTATCTTTATTATGCTTGCATTTTTATTTCTCAATTCTTGTTTATCCTATAACTGCTTCCAGGCGCTGAATTCCTAGCAAAAGATCTGGGTTTGTTGGTAGAGAATGCAACAGTAGAGCAACTTGGGACAGCAAGGAAAGTCACAATACATCAGACCACAACAACCCTCATAGCAGATGCAGCTAGTAAAGATGAGATCCAGGCAAGGATTGCACAGCTAAAGAAGGAGCTTGCTGAAACTGATTTGGTATATGATTCTGAGAAACTGGCCGAGAGGATTGCGAAGCTTTCTGGTGGTGTGGCTGTCATCAAGGTTGGAGCTGCAACTGAGACTGAGCTCGAGGACCGCCAGCTACGAATTGAGGACGCGAAGAATGCTACTTTTGCAGCTATTGAGGAGGGCATTGTTCCTGGAGGTGGTACAGCGTATGTGCACCTGTCTACTGCTGTCCCTGCGATCAAAGAAAAGATCGAAGACCCTGATGAGCGCCTTGGTGCAGACATTATTCAAAAGGTAACTTGCTAGATTTCTGTCAATGGATTGAACTACATCAGTTGTCACGGTATGAAATTCGTTACCAGAGAACCAATCTCATAGTTGTATCTTGCACGCACGTTTATCTAAACTGCTAGAATGCAACTAGGACCCATCATTTAGGACAGGCATAGCTAAGTTGATGAGTAGTGACTGAATAATTTTGCAGGCATTGGCGTTGCATAATTCAATACTAGTTCTTGTCAGAACTATATGTCTCCATGCTACGGTTCAGTAGAATAACAACTCTTTACTTAACTACACAATATCTTGTCAATTCTGCAGGCATTGGTAGCACCTGCTTCACTGATTGCGCACAACGCTGGAGTGGAAGGGGAAGTGGTGGTTGAGAAGATCAAGAATGGTGAGTGGGAAGTGGGCTACAATGCGATGACTGATAAGTATGAGAACCTGTTTGAGGCTGGTGTTATCGACCCAGCTAAGGTGACAAGATGTGCGCTCCAGAACGCCGCTTCGGTGGCTGGAATGGTCCTCACCACACAGGCAATTGTTGTTGAGAAGCCGAAGCCCAAGGCTCCTGTGGCCGAACCAGCGGAGGGAGCCTTTAGCGTCTAAACTGTAACCTTTTTCAGGCCTTCATTTAGATGGTTCAGATCAACTCAAAGGGTAGAGTTTTGGTTCAGATCAACTGAAAGGTCTACCTTAGGATTTCCTTTTATGAGGATGAAGGGCAACCTTGTCTGATCTGAACTCACGTGAATCAAAGAAATTTGCATCATCATTTTTGAAATAAATATGTGGTGATGTTTGCATTCCATGTGAGTTATTTAATTTATTTTGATTGTTGACCGCATGAGAAGTTGCATTTTGTCATGACAGGTCAGCTTGTATGTTCATAAGACCACACTATTATCCGCTGTTTGTTACTGAACATAGCATGGTTTGTTACAAATAGCAAGATAGAGTGTCGCACAGCACTAAGATTGCTGCTGCATCAACTCACAACTTGTGGAAACTTTCCTGGGGTTGTCAATCTTGCACAACAGAGCTTGGAGTATAATAGAAGCATTTCACGAATGTTATGTGGGGCCAGACTTACCGGCGGCGCAAAAAGCAGGCGGCAGCACCATTAGATGCAACTGCATGAGATAAGTTCCATGAGACTTCATTAGGATAATTTCGTTTAATTGAAAATGTGATCCTTTAGATCGCATTTAGTTTGTAAAGCGATCATTGCTTTCCTTATCTATTATTTGGGAAGCAATTCTTCTGATTACATTTAGTTTGGAAAGAGATCCTTTTGATCTCCTTCCTTATCTGTTACACCTCTATTTAAAGAGGGGTGACATTTGCTTAGAAAGCAAGAAAGAAATAAAGAAGTCTCTTCTCCCTATCTCCCAGGGTAAGAACCAATTAGGCCTATCCGGTGTCACAGAACACCAGGTCCACCCCCTCTCCCCACCCCAAAAAAAAAAACAGATATTATCATATATATACTATACGTGCACCCCAAGCCCAAAAGCTATGTATTGAAAAATTATATATACTGTTATATGTATGGTGAAGTGGTGAACCTCGGTCATTTTTATTCTAGCTCCACCTCTGCTACCTCCTTCTCTACTCTCTCTTCCCTTGCTACCGGAGACTAGAACCCTAGGGTTTTTGCACGCAACAACTTGGTATCAAAGAAGCCAGACTGCTCCCGGGGATGATACCGCCAGCACCTAGTGACCATCCTGCAGATACTCAGCGCAAAACAAAATCAAATTGCTAAGGGCATGCAAAAGACGACTGATCTGCAAGCTTAGGTTGCCGACTTGGCCAGGCAGGGTGCCATCACCAATGCGCGCCTCACGACCATAGAGAAGAAGTCCAGGGATGGCCTTGCGCCATTGGTAGGGCTTCTTTCCTGCCCACCCGCCGCCGCATCACCATCATCTCCACCTCTAGCAACCTTCCCCACCACAGCTACCCATCCTCCATGATCCCTCCTGCCCTAGCTTCACCCGAAGCCACCACTTCCCATAATACCTTCCACCCCCACATCATACTGGCCACCACTCATCCCTTCATGTTCGTGCCCCCCACATATATCCTGCCCCCACCAGTACCATCACCACCCCTCCCAACCGCCACCACCCAATCCCACACATCCGCATCCGGCATTCCTCGCTTCCATAAACTTGAGTTCCCCGCCTACGATAGCGAAGACTGTTCTTCTGTGGCCAACACACTGAGGAGCCCGACAATGTATGGCTCGCTTCATACCATCTCACCAGTACTGCTCAACAGTGGTAATACCAACTGGAGTGTAATGAGGGAATTGGCCCGGTTACGGCATGATGGTTCTGTCACCTCCGTTTTGACCCTCCGATTCAAAGCAACCCTCTGGGCGAATTGTCCCGGCTACGAGGGTTCTGTCAAAGAGTTCCAGGATAAGTTTTTGGCCCTTCTCAGCCTTCCCAATACGCTCAGCACACGCTAGCAAGTCCAACTCTTCACATCCGACCTCAATGACCTTCTTAGCACAGACATCGAACTTCAACACCCGGCGAACCTCCAAGTCGCCATGAGCCTTGCCCGTGCTTACGAGAAGCATGAGCAGATCACAGGCGGCACCACTTTCACGGCTTCCGCTTTGTCCCGACCATCATGGCGTCCTCTGAACCAGTCGTCCATCCCGCTGCCTGCTGGTCCACGACCGCTTGACTGGCATGCCCAGCGCCACTGATCCAGGCATGGGCCAGCATCCTCCCCGGTCGTTCCGCCACCTCACTCCGGCTGAGCTAGCCGACCAACATTCTGAAGGTCTTTGCTACAATTGCGACGAGATATTCATTGTAGGACTCCACTGCAAACAGATATTCCTCACCTACATCGACATGGGCACCGATCTGGTGGTCCTCGACGATGACATAACCTACGACGCTGGCGACGACACTGAACAGGACCCCAACATCTCTCTCAACGCCCTCACGAGGATTCAATCGGGTGACACAATGCAACTACACGTTCAAGTGGGCACGTACGAGTTCATTTTTCTTGTTGACTCGGGCTCTACACAATTTCTTTAGCGCCGCCACAGTCAAGATAGCCGGGATGACCCTGTCTCTCTGCCAACACCTCACCGTCGTTGTGGCAAATGGCGAGCACCTACCATGTGCCTCGGTCTCCTGCTCCATGTGGACACCGAAGAAGCTTTTAGCATTGATGGCTACACCATTGCGTTGGATGGATTCAATGTTGTGCTTAGCGTACAATGGTTGCACACGTTGGGTCCCACCCTCTGGGATTTCAAATTGCTTACCATGTCCTTCTGGAACAATGATCACCGCATCACTTAGCATGGTGTGCCGGCTCCTCACCGCCCACGTACTTTGTCCTGCACTAGCCAAGACCTGCTCGACGACCTTTTGGATGACTTCACCGACATATTCGCCGAGCCACACGGGCTGTTGCCAACACGCACTCAGGATCACCGCATTCAATTGTGGTCTGACGCGATGCCAGTCTCGGTTCGGCCATACCGCTACCCGCAGCACCTCAAGGACGAACTGGAACACCAGTGAGCAGCGATGTTGGAAAAGGGCATCATCCGGTGCAACACCTCATCCTACTCTTTGCCGT
The DNA here is from genome assembly GCA_036346405.1 of Phyllostachys edulis. Classification (NCBI taxonomy): domain Eukaryota; kingdom Viridiplantae; phylum Streptophyta; class Magnoliopsida; order Poales; family Poaceae; genus Phyllostachys; species Phyllostachys edulis. The sequence continues at coordinate 74,364,430 of CM070551.1, read as the reverse complement.
TACTTCTCGTTAAGAAGCATGATGGTAGCTGACAATTTTGTGTGGACTACCGTGCGCTTAACAGGCTGGCCATCAAGGATAAATTTCCTATACCGATGGTCGACGAACTACTGGATGAATTGAACAACGCTCTTTTCTTCACCAAACACGACCTCCGTTCCAGGTATCATCAAGTCCGTATGCACTCGGATGACATCATCAAGATGGCGTTCCTTACCTATGAGGGCCTTTTCGAATTCCTCAACATGCCTTATCGGCTTGACAAATGCCCTGGCCACATTCCAGGCTTTGATGAACGAGATTCTTCGACCGTTTTGCCGACAGGTTGTCCTCGTTTTCTTTGATGACATTTTGATTTACATTTCCTCTTGGTTGGGTCATCTTCGCCACGTTTGCACGGTGTTTGTCCTTCTTCAGCAGCACCATTTATTCTTAAAGAAGTTCAAGTGCATCTTTGGTGCTCCTTCGGTGACCTACTTGGGGCACGTGATCTCCATGGATGGCATGGCCATGGATTCGGCAAAGGTGTATGGCGTCTCTGAGTGGCCGTTGTCCCGTACAACCAAGGAGCTACGTGGATTGTTAGGCCGTGCGGGTTACTACCGCAAGTTTATTCATGACTTCAATTTCATTGCAGCGCCACTCACCAATCTACTCAAGAAGGAGGCATTCGGCTGGTCTCCGGAGGCGGATGCGGCTTCCCAAGCACTTAAGATTGCCTTGTCCATAGCCCCGGTGCTGCACATGCCGAATCTCTCCAAGAGTCCAAGGCATTCTTCGTTGAGTGTGATGCCTCCAGCTCTGGTTTTGGCGCCGTCCTCCACCAAGGCGATGGGCCCATCGCCTTCTTCAGCAAGCCCATCATGCCTCGCCATGCCAACTTGGTCGCCTATGAGCACGAACTAATTGGACTAGTCCAAGCGGTCCGACATTGGTGACCGTATCTTTGGGGCCATCTGTTTGTGGTTCGCACTAACCACTACAACCTCAAGTTCCAGCTTGACCAACGGTTGTCCACGATTCCGCAACATCACTGGGTTAGCAAGCTCTTTGGCTTTGATTTTTTTTGTTGGAAGGCCAGGCTGCCTAAACACCGTGGCTGATACCCTATCCAGGAGGGACAGTGTGGCTGGTGAACTTCTCGCCCTTTCGGCTGCCAGTTTCGACATATTCATCAAGCTTCATCATGAGGTGATCACCGACGCTAAGCTCATCGCTCTCGCCGCCAAGATCACGGAGGGCTCGCTCGGCTCACTGTGGGGCATGCTGGAGTCTCATTACCTTTGCTGGCCGGGTTTACATCTCATCGTCCTCACCGTTCCTCTCAGCCATCCTCGAAGCCGCCCATAGTTTGGCTCACGAGGGAGTTCAAAAGACGCTTCATCGCCTACGCCGCGACTTCCATGTTCCTGGTGCCCATACCATTGTCCAAGACTTTGTGCGTACCTGTCTCATCTGTCAGAACAACAATACTGATCATCTTCACCCTACCGGCCTCCTACAACCATTAGACATTCCGTTCCAGCCTTGGTCCAACATATCGCTATGGACTTTATCGAGGGCTTGCCCAAGGTACATGGGAAATAGGTCATTCTCTCCCCCAATTGACCGGTTCTCCAAATATGCACATTTCATTCCTTGGGTGCATCCTTACTCCGCCAGCTCAGTGGCTCGGGCTTTCTTCGACAACATTGTGAATCTCCATGGTATTCCAACCTCCATTGTGAGTGATCGGGATCCTATCTTCACTAGTAACTTTTGGTAGGAACTATTCTGCTTAGCAAGCGTCCACCTCAACATGAGCTCTGTGTACCACCCATAGTCCGATGGGCAAACCAAAGCGGTCAACAAAGTGTCGCTACGTATTTACGGCGCCTCACATGAGATTGTCCTTGGCAATGGCTTGATTGGCCCCCTTGGGCCAAATATTGCTACAACACTGCCTTCCATTCCGCCCTCAAGACGCTGCCGTTCCAAGTGGTGTATGGCCGTGTTCCCCCTTCCTTGTGCACACACGAAGCCGGCGATGCTCGTGTACAGGTAGTGGATCGATCTCTGCTTGACTGAGATGAGCTTTTCGCGACATCCAGGAACGCCTCTTACAAGCCCAACAGCATGCGAAGCAATACTACGACCAACATCGCCGCAAGGTTGTTTTTTACGTCGGCTCTTGGGTTTGGTCACGCCTTCTCCACCGCCATGCTTCTTCACTCGGCCAACCCACCAAAGGCAAGCTGGCTCCACGTTACTATGGGCCTTACAAAATCTTGCAGAAAATTGGCTCGGTCGCCTACCGAGTTGCCTTGCTTACTGATGCCCGTCTCCATGTCATCTTTCATGTCAATCTCTTGAAGCACTATCACGGTGTGCCTCCAACTGCTCCATGGGCTCTTCCTGAGATGCATCTTGGTCGTGTGGTTCCTACCCCCTCGGTCGTTCTCAAAGCCTACCTGCGGTATGACATACGTCATGTATTGGTTCAGTGGCAGGGTAGCTCGGTAGCGAATGCTTCGTGGGTTCCTATTTAGAGAGGCGAGCTTTGCTTAGAAGGAAAGAAAGAAATGAAGAAGTCTCTTCTCCCTACCTCCTTCTCAACTCCCTCTCCTATTGCTGCCGGCAGCTAGAACCCTAGGGTTCTTGCACGCAACAATAGGCCTAACAGGAGGATGAGATAGTCTAATTAAAGTCATGATCCTTAATATTGTAAGCTCATTACTATTTTTCATGTGGTAATACTTGATTTGGATCCTACATAGGATTTGAATTATAATGGTTTGGCATAAGCCAAGGTGTAAGATCTAATATATGGAACCAGATGCTGACAACCCATGCACCGTAGTATCATGATATTTTGAAAATTCCATTCCAATTTCAATGTCCTTTTCAACACCACTACAGCATACGAAGGCAACTACGTCCTAGGCACTTACAGTAAAATCTAAGGGCTAGTTTGAAACACAGGAATTTCGCTAGAATTTTGCTACTCCTCGAGATTTGTTTCAAATTCCCGTGTTCTAAACAGGACCTTGCCGTGTACATATATTCCTTTGCGTAAACTAGGGAGTCGCCTTCACTTGAAATCCTGAAGGCTGAACCGAGCGTAGCATACCCGTTGCTCCCGCCGCCGCCGCGGTTTTCTTCTCCCTCTCCTCTCTCGTTGCGCTAGCAAGATCCCATTTTAGCCATTGATCTGTCCAAGATCCCAGCGACGACCAGGCGGAAGCGGCAGGAACAAAGTCGCTCCCTGACTCCGGCGGCGGGCCCCAACTCCCCGAGGAGATCGTCGTCTGGGAGATTCTCGCGCGCCTGCCGGCGAAGCCCCTCCTCCGGAGCCGCGCCGTCTGCCGCCGCCTCCTAACTTCCGACCCGGACTTCCTCCTCGCTCACCACCGCCGCCAGCCATCGCTCCCTCTCGTCACATACGGCGACACCCTAGAGGGCAGGGTCGACGCCCTCGACCTCCACTCCGACGAGCGACGCCCCGTCGTCCGGACCACCACCGCCGAAGACCTCGATGTGGTCGCCTCCTGTGACAGTGCGACGGCCTCCTCATCCTCCGCGCCTACCGCGGTTACCACATCTGCAACCCCGCGACTCGCCAGCGCGCTCCCCTCCAGCTGCTCCACGGCACCTACATCTCCGGACTCTACCCTCACCGCCCGTCCGGGTCGTACCGGGTGCTGTGCTGGATGAAGAGACCCCTTGACGGCGACGCCAATGCCGTGTATTACGTGCACACCGTGGGATCCGGTGAGCTCAGGTGCGACGTTCGTCGGAAAGCCTCCCGAGTCATGGGTGGGAACTGATGGCGCTGATGGAGATCATGTTCCCGCCTGTCCTGGTACGAGGCAGGCTTTACTGGCGCCCGATACCATTACCTGGCTGCAAATGCAATAACATGTTGGTGTTCGACACGGTGGCCGAGTCCTTCCAGCCAATCCTGTCCCCCGTCGAGGGCCCCTGGATCGACCTGTTCGAGATGGAGGGCACGCTTGGATTGTACAACAGCAATTGTGGTTACATGGCTGATCTTTGGGTGCTACAGGACTACGAGTAGCAGGTCTGGTCATTCAAGTACCGGATCAAATTGCTGATACCAATCATCTTTCTGATGCCGGATGCAGAAGGAGATGTGTTGGTTGTTTCTCGGAAAGGGGATTCTGGGATTCGATGGCAATGCCTGCAACATGTGTCTGGCACCAATGGCAGTTTGTTGACAAGTTACCAATGGAACTTTCTTCTAAAGCTTTAAGCTTACTAAGCGTAGGTTCAAAGAAAGCCTTGTCAGGCATGCCTTCTTCCCGATGGAAGGTGATGGTGGTGTGAATGAACGACCGTTGTTCCATGGGTTGTCAACTGCAGTGGTGCTTTGTGATGATAATTCCGAGCTAGATTGAGGAAAATGTAGTAATCCATGCTGGCCAAGTCCGCTGCTTTGTAGCAAGAGTGAGTGGCCTTAGACTCCTACTCTCCTAGTGATGATTGTTGGTTGCTAGGAAGCTGGTGCTAGGACAGTTGATCAGCTAAACGTTGTTCTTCTGCACCCCTTAGGGCATCTCCAGTAGTCTATTTCAGTTGTCTCTAAGAGATGCCACGTTGGATTTTTGGGAGAGAAAGAGGAAAGAGAATGAAATCGTCGTGTTATGAAGCGACGATCGCGCACACGAAACAAGAAGCTACCGTCAAACGTTTTCGCTGTTGGAGAAAGCTCGTCATTTCCTCACGCATTCTTCTTTTTCTCGCCGGGTCCAGCGCGCTGTCTGCTTTTCCTTCCCAAACCCACAAACTTCTGCGGGCGCTCCCTCACCGACGTTGGTGATGCACGACACGCCTCCCCTGCTCCCTCATTGGCGTCGCCTCCGTCCGCTGCCTCCACTCCGTCCGGCCGCCACCGGCCCTGACATCTTCGCCGCCAGATCCAACCTCCTCGTCGCCAAATCCGACCTCCCATCTCTATCGCCGCTACCGTCTTCCACGGTCCTGGGCACCACCGCCTCCCTCTGCCGTGGTCGTCGTCCTCCCGTTCTGCGCTGAGGTAATCCTCCATCTTCGTCCCTCGTTCCTTCAGATCTGGAATATTTGTGCTTGGGTTTGGCCATCCTTTGTAGGATTAAAAATGGAGCTGGAGGATTAGAAATGATTTGGCCATCTCCTTCCACTCATTTTCAGATCTGAGTTGTGATTTGGTAATGGTTAATTAGTCCTGAGTTGTGAATCAATGGCATTTTAATTCCTCCAATGTGCTGTTCCATGGAATGCAACACGCAGAACTAATGGTTAATTCAATATTTCAGTGTTGGACAAAACAAGTTGGCTAATGCAAGAATGATAGGAAGCATTTGTCCAAAGTATATACATACTTATTTTCTTGGATGAGTGATCTACCGATAGGTGCGTTGCATGAGCTTTCACATTCCAAACACACAATGGACAGCGCAGTAGCAATCGAGGAGATGTGTATGTGTGTTGCGGCAGAGTTGGCTATACCAACTGCAGTGTTCTTCAGTCTGGTTCATTGGTTCAATGTGTAGCATATTGAATTATTGATTGTTTAGTACTTGTGTTATGGATTCATATTGGGGTAAAGGGTATAGCCGCCGTATCAAACCGCAAGGATCAGCAGAAGGGTCTAGATCGAGTTCGGCAGCAAACAATGACACATAGTCCGTATAGGAATACAACATACATATTGTCGGTTACTGAATAGTTTCCTTTTATCTTTAATTCAGAGTAGTTACAGAGTTATCTCTATATATATGTAAGACATCCTTTTGAGAGAATCAATAAAGTTTATATCAAAGAAGTTACGTAGCTCAGAGCCTCTCGTCACGACGACCGAATTGTCCAGTCGCGATCTGGAGGGCGACTGCCCTGAACCTCATTACCTCCTTCGATCCCATCCGCAAGCACGGAAGCGCCTGCTTCCTCCTCTTGAGCAAAACCGGAAGCCTGGCCACACCAACTTGGTATCAGAGCCTACCACCGTGCACACCTCGCTGCTTTCGAATCCACAACCAAGTATGAGCGAACCCAAGTCTCTCGATGATCCGAGCTTGCAGCTTGACCAGATGCTGAAATAGATCCTCGGCGACAAACATGCATTGCGAGATGAGCTCCACGAGCTACGTAATCAGCAAGCAACTAACGTGGCGGCCATCGTAGCACTACAAACCAAAGAAGCCCTAGAATTTTCAACCAAACGAAGGCTGTCCCAACCAATGGGAGCTACTGCCAGTAGAGAAGGGTGGGAAGAAGAGCGTCAGGGAGCACCATGGTACCACAAGCTCAATTTCTCGACCTACGATGGGGGAAGACGACCCACTGCCTTGGCTTAACAGATGTGAACAATTTTTTCGTGGCCAGCGCACAATGGAAAAAGAGAAGGTTTGGCTTACATCTTATCACCTCATGGGCATTGCTCATCAATTGTTCTACCGGTTGGAACGAGATGAGGGTGTCTTGACTTGGCCGAGATTTGCTGATTTTGTGAACATGCGCTTCGGTCCTCTCATCCGCAGTAACCCATTGGGAGAATTAGCGCAGCTACGGTGTCCCGGATCAGTGGAGGATTACCAGCGCCAATTTCTGGCTCTCCTTTGTCGCACTGATCCACTCTCGCCAATGCAACAAGTGCAGCTCTTTACCGCCGGACTCTTGAAGCCATTACGAACCGATGTTGAACTACAAAATCCGACGAATTTGCAGACTGCCATGAGTCTTGCAAGAGCCTATGAAGTGCGGCTTCAGGAGGAACCCGCCGAACCAAAGCCACCAATACGGCCGAAACCACCAGCGCCCTCGGCTCCAACCCCCGCTCCAAGTACTCGACCCACACTGACAATGACCGTAGCACCACCTCTGGGTCTGTGCCCCACACCACCGAGATCCAAGTTTCGCCACTTATCCACGGAGGAGATGGCTGACCGCCGTGCAAAAGGGCTGTGTTACAACTGCTTGGAGAAGTTTCACCACAATCATACTTGCTCGATGAAGGGGATTTACATGCTGGAAATAGAAGATGAGGATGCGCTTGTGGACCCGGTCGAACAGGCAGAGATATCCTTGCATGCGCTCACCGGGATTTAGGCCAGTCGCACCATGCAACTCCAAGTACAGATCGTGGGACAAATAGTGCTAGCTCTGGTGGATTATGGATCCACACACAATTTCATTGCCGAAAGGACTGCACGTCACCTTGGTCTGACCTGTGTAGCCCGCAAGGGATTGAGTGTAGCAGTGGCCAACGGAGATCGCATCCAATGCGCAGGACGCTGTCACGGCGTGCCACTCACCATCAACGAGGAAGCCTTCTACATTGATTTGTTTGCCATACCACTCGATGCCTTCGAACTAATTCTTGGAATCCACTGGTTGCGCACGTTGGGTCCGATCGTCTGGAACTTTGAGCTCCTCTCCATGTCATTTTGGCAGGGGGATCATCGTGTCATGTGGCAAGGCACGGCTGCACTGGAGCGCATGCAGGCACACCATGTGATCGGGGACGATATCATGTCGGCATTACAGCGGGACTTTGTAGACCTCTTTGAACCACCCCGAGGGCTGCCACCGGTGAGGCGACAAGACCACTGCATTCCCCTCAAACCGAATGCAGAAGTAGTCGCTGTTCGGCCTTACCGATATCTGCAATTACAAAAAGATGAAATCGAGAAACAATGTGAAGACATGCTGGCACAAGGGATCATCCAAGATAGCACATCGGCATTTTCATCCCCAGTCCTACTTGTTAAGAAGCATGATGCAACTTGGCGATTTTGCGTCGACTATAGGGCCCTCAACAAGCAGACTATTAAAGATAAGTTTTCTATTCCAGTTGTTGATGAACTTCTTGATGAACTGGAAGGATCCAAATATTTTACCAAGCTTGATCTCTACGATGGGTATCATCAAGTACGTATGTGTCCGGACGATGTGGAAAAAACAGCTTTTCGCACTCATCACGACCACTTTGAATTCTTAGTGATGGCCTTCGGATTAACTAATGCGCCGGCCACTTTTCAGTCCCTTATGAACGAGGTTCTTAAGCCCTACCTTCGGAAGTTTGTGCCTGTGTTTTTTGACAACATTTTGATCTACAGTAAGTCGTGGGCAGAACATTTACAGCATGTCCATGCAGTCTTTCAACTCCTCCGCCATAATCAGTTAGCACTTAAGCGCTCTAAGTGTGCTTTTGGCATCACATCAGTAGCTTACTTGGGCCATATCATCTCCAGCCAGGGTGTAGCTATGGATCCAGACAAACTTGCGGCCGTGGCCGAGTGCCCCTTCCAAAGTCTGTAAAAGCATTGAGAGGATTTCTCGAACTTACCGGTTATTATCGCAAGTTCATCAAGAACTATGGTGTCATTGCGGCTCCATTAACAAAGTTGCTCCAAAAGGAATCTTTTGGCTGGTCGAAGGAAGCCACTCATGCGTTCGAAACTCTCAAGGTAGCTCTTACATTCGCACCCGTTCTACAGCTGCCCGATTTTGCCAAAACCTTTATGGTTGATTGTGACGCATCCGGTATTGGAGTTGGCACGGTTGTGCATCAAGGCGAGCGCCCAATTGCTTTCTTCAGTCGGGTAGTACCACCTCATCATGCAAAATTGGCAGCATACGAGTAGGAACTTATTGGTCTCGTCAAGGCAGTACGTCATTGGCGACCATACCTATGGGGTCATGAGTTCACCATCTGGACTGACCATTATAGTCTTAAGTTCTTGCTTGATCAACGATTATCCACGATACCTCAGCACCATTGGGTAAGCAAGTTGTTTGGATTCGATTTTACTGTGATTTTTCGGCCAGGCAAGCAGAACACTACTACAGATGCTCTTTTCCGCCAAGATGAAAGCCTCTCTGTGCATGCTATCTCTTCGCCACAGTTCGTTCTTTTTGACCAGATGCGCGCCGTGGTGGAGACCACACCAGAACTGTCTTCCTTGCGTGATCAGATTGTGTCCGGGCAAGCTGAGGATGGGTGGACCTTGGTTGATGGCTTATTGCTCTACAGAGGGTGCATTTTCCTGTCGGCCTCTTCTTCGTTGTGGCACCAGTTGATTGCAGACGCCCATAATACTGGTCATGAGGGTATACAAAAAACTTTACATCGTTTAAGAGCTACTTTCCACAGCCCTGCCTTGTCTAAATTGGTTTGGGACTTTGTGGCCGGGTGCGCTGTTTGTCAACGTAACAAGACGGAACATCTTCACCCAGCTGGTCTTTTATAGCCCTTGGTTGTGTCGACAACAATTTGGGCGGATATTTCTATGGATTTTATCGAAGGTCTCCCGAAGGTACATGGAAAGTCTGTTATTCATTTAGTGGTTGACCGCTTTTCAAAATACGCTCACTTCATTACTTTGGGTCATCCGTATATGGCCGCATCGGTTGCTCGCGCGTTCTTTGATGAGATCGTATGCTTACATGGTATTCCAACTTCCATTGTAAGTGATCGTGACCCTGTTTTCACAAGCAATTTTTGGAGCGAATTATTTTGCTTATCAGGCGTTCAGTTGCATTTGAGCTCGGCATTTCACCCACAATGAGATGGTCAGACCGAAGTTGTGAATCGAGTGATTGCTATGTATCTTTGCTGCTTATCAGGTGATCGCCCAAAGGTACAGTGGCTGCCGTGGGCCGAATTTTGTTATAATTTGTCTTATCAAACAGGTCTCAAGTGTACTCCTTTTCAAGTTGTTTATGGACGTGACCCTCCAACTTTGCTTACTTATGAATCGGGAGTCGCACGTGTGGCTGCTATGGATGCTCAACTTCATGATCGCGACGAATTCTTATCAGAGATTCGCGAGCGTCTTTTGCAGGCTCAGAACCACATGAAGAAGCAGTATGATATTAATCATCGGAACGTTTCATTTTCGGTGGGACAATGGGTTTGGCTGAGGTTGCAACATCGGCCTATCTCTTCGGTTCAATCTCAGCCTCGTTCTAAACTGGCTCCCAGGTATTATGGCCCCTTTCGTGTTTTGGAACGGATTGGTTCTGTTGCTTACCGTCTGGAGTTGCCGGCTCGAGCTTGAATCCATAATGTGTTTCATGTGGCATTGTTAAAACCTCACCGTGGTGATCCTCCTGAGCATCCCGTAGCATTGCCGAACATATTGCATGGTCGAGTTGTTCCTGCTCCAGAGAAGATAGTCAAGTCTCGACTTCGTCGTAGTGTTTGCGAGTTATTTGTTCAATGGCAGGGTCTGTCTTCTATGGACGCTACCTGGGTATCACTGCCGGAGTTTCATCGCTGCTACCCAGATTTCCAGCTTGAGGACAAGCTGATTCTCCAGGAGGGAGGAAATGTTATGGATTCATATTGGGGTAAAGGGTATAGCCGCCGTATCAAACCGTAAGGATCAGCAGAAGAGTCTGGATCGAGCTCGGTAGCAAACAATGACGCATAGTCCGTATAGGAATACAACATACATATTGTCGGTTACTAAATAGTTTCCTTTTATCTTTAATTGAGAGTAGTTACAGAGTTATCTCTATATATATGTAAGACATCCTTTTGAGAGAATCAATAAAGTTTATACCAAAGAAGTTACGCAGCTCAGAGCCTCCCATCATGACGACCGAATCGTCTAGTCGCGATCTGGAGGGCGATTGCCCTGAACCTCGTTACCTCCTTCGATCCCATCCGCAAGCATCGCAGTTACCGCTTCCTCCTCTTGAGCAAAACCGAAGCCTAGCCACACCAACTTGAGTAGTGCCTCACAGGTTTGTTCAACAAATCAGGGCTTGAGGGTGTATCTACAGATGAGCATGGAACATTAATAGACGCCTTGATTACATGATCTCCGTGCACGCTCTAGTGTTCTATGTTCTATCATATCCTCGGCAAGCCTGTGACATGTAATAATTGCAAGACGCCTAGTTGAATCCTTGCCGACTTTTGAATCGATCACTTCTCATCGACCCATTATCACATCAAAACATCAAATTATACCGATTGGTTCTATCAATATGGTGCCCTTTGACAATGCCAAATTTTTTCACCAAAGACGTCGTTGACTATTTTTTGTTATCGAAACGTTAGTTCAGAACCATCAAAACAAGTTCAAGAATTTCACTAGGTAATTGTCTCGAGTCTCAAACACATTTTCTTTAGGGGTTAAGAGGTCCGCCTGTGACGCCAAATCGCGCGTATGTCATTGTGGTATATTTGTTTCGCCTATTTTAGACATTTTATCTAGTCGCTTCGTTAAAGTTAACTAATTTACTTTGGTTGTAGATGATTTTGGAGAGATATTTTTTGTCATTGGGTCAAGGGCTAAGATTGTTCTTCCTAGGCAACTGTAACTACATGACAAGTTAATAGAACAATCAAGGCAAGATGCTGAAATTTAGGAAGGCATGTCTTCTACTTTTTCCAATCAGAGACAACATACTACATAGTATTACTAGAACTTAGAAGAACCATTTTGTTGTGTTAGTGTCTTATGTTTTGGTTTTACATCTTAAACAATTGATGTGATCACTAATTTCAATTGCTATACCATCTCGTCCATTGTACTAATGACTGGTTAATGGAGAAGTTTTCCTTTCTACTGTGGCAAAATTACGAGTTGAGCGAAGTCTTTTAATGTTTCACGTCTGAGAACCTAATGGAAATTGAGCAACATATCCATTTCTAAATCTCATGGCGAGTTCTTGTCTGGAATTCTAGATTTCTTAGCTAGACTTTTTCCCAGGCACTCGTATGCCTGATTCATAGCTTTGTAGATCAACGCCGTGATGTATTGCTACACTGTTGTCCACTTGAGCATACATCAACCAAATGGAGTATGTGTATAGTTTCCATCATGGAGACAGGAACAATCTTGCATAGAATTATGAATATTGTATGTCTATTCATGAGGCTCAATGAGCAATATATATAGGGAGTACAAAGGGGATATTACAAGGGAATATTACCTTTTGGCTCTGATACTCTTTTATTCTTCATTTTTAAAATCATGGATTTTCATTTTGTTAAAATTGTACTTTCCTTTGTGCAGATGGAAGTTATTGAAATGTCAGTTGCTCAATATGAGGGCACACAGTGATGCCAAGGGCATTGAAATGAAAAGAGTAAATGAATTTATGTACACCTTCCCATGCCCTAACTGCATGTGCCGTTCGAATAAATCAGAACCCTCCAAATCCATTCAGGCTAGATAGCATCTAGTATTCTTTCCTTTGGAGTGCTACTATTTAGGGTATATTATTGTATTTAGGGAGGGTTGTCTTCTTTTCTGTGGAGGGTTGTCTTCTTTTAGAACTTTTTTGTTTATGACGTTCTTTCTCAGAATTTGGTTGCATGCTTGCAAATTATTATCGATTCAGAGATAGAAATGTACCAAAAGGTAAATTCTACTTTCAAATGTTGGAGACTTTATTTGGTTGTACTTTGCAGTATTTGTTTCGGTTTATTGCATACATCGATATGCTATGTGATGAGCCATCGATTTGTACTTTGCATGATTTTTTGTCTCTTGGATGATGTATAACATGATACGTCGATTTGTTTTTCAGTTCTAAGGTTAGAATCATGCAAAGCTTCAATGTTTGTGAGGCTTGGTGTTAGAATTGCTGCTTGTTTATATATGTAGATGTAACCAAACAACACATACAGGTCACAAAGATTGAAGTTAGTGTTGATCAGTATGGTTATTTGATTCATGCAAAGCTTAAATGCTTATGAAGGTGTTAGAGACAACCAAAGAGACAAACTATTAGAATAGTTGTTTCTAATATTGTCTCAAGATGACATGGAGGGTATTAGAGACAAGCTAAGAGACAAACTATTGGAGATGCCCTTATGGATCCGTAACATTCACATCTAGCTGGGAAATAACAAATAACAAAGGATTAAGTACAAGTTTTGTCCCTCAACTATACACGATGATTAATTTTCATCCCTTAACCAAAAAACCAGATATAACGACCCTTGAAGTTTACATACGGGACAAACGAAGTCCCTCCGTGCGTTCCAGAGTGGTTTTGACCAGTGTTGACCCACACTGGTGTTGTCTGGTCTGATCGTAGGACCCTCAGCGCCCGTGCCTTTACGCGATGAAGGTAGTGGACCGGCGGGCGGTGGCCAAGAAACAGAAACGGCACCACCGACGAGCAGGCGAGCAAGGGTGGTGAGCCGAACTCGGCTAGCATGTCCTACTTCCCGGACCACATCTTTCGGTTCAAGCGGCGGGGCGTGGTGGCGCCCTCCCGGACCACCAATGAGGCGACACTCTGCAACATCATGCGCCGCCGCTTCGCTTTCCGTCGGTTCGGTTCTGCGCGTACTCGCCGACGCCATGCTCGGGACCTCATCGCGCCTCCTCACCAAGGACCTCGCCGTGCGGCTCGGGTCCCGCTAACGGCGCCCTGGTGTGAAGGCGCACTTTCTTTCGGGCCTCAACTTGGCACTCCCGGTCGTCGTGGCATTGTCGTCCCGATCAAGATCAAGATGATCGCAATCACGCATATGACGCCGCCCAAGCGGACCACGCCCACTTCGATCTCTTTTGACCGTCAACGAGCTGGTCATCAACCAAGACGATGACCTCACGGGCACCATGCCGGCCGCCTCCCGGCACTGTCCGGCACTGTAATTTGGGGCCATACATGATTGGTCCGAGAAGCACCTACTTGACTACCATGAGAGGTACGGGAAGGGCACTGGCAGCACTGGCACCGCCTCAATGGACCACACTCTCTCTCTGGTGCTCGCCACCAGCAAAACCATGTTCAAACTATAGATACAGTTTGGTTCAGGTTCAAACCAAATTCAGTTGTGATTGTATTCAGTTCGTATTATAACCACTTTGTATCTGTAACGTGATGAATATAAATAGTAGAGCTGCCCACGATTGAAAGTGAGGCGGAAGACCCAAAACTAATCTATCAATCTCTTATTTTTCATGTACAAGCACAGTAGTTTGCTCCTACTTTGTCCATCATCTACTCCTTTGTTAATGATCAATACATTGCTAATTTGCTCTGTTATTATCATACTCCATTAGCAAAGTGTCACACATGAGCATACAACTCCATTAACATGTACTATCCCTCTCTGAAATATACGCTCTTAATCTTGTTAACCGAAGAACAAGAAGAAGAGAAAACTCTCAATCTTGTATAGTAACAACTTATGTGATCAGGAATTGCAATTTGCAAGATCAACAAGCTATTCTTGAGAACACCACAACTCGAACAAACCGACTAATGTGCAGCAAGGACCACCTCTACAAGGTCTCGTCAGATTCATAGTCAAGGTAATCCATCGAGAAGCATGAGCCAAATTATGCTATCTCGCCCCCGGCAGACACCACCACGATCTCGATCCCGCCTTGCCCGTCGCAGCCCTCGCTAACGCCAAGACACCATCGCGGAACATCGAGCAATGGACGCGCCCACCGCCATTGATAGTCGTCGTGCCTTTGGCAATCACACGCTGCAGAGCTTATCAATGCGATCCGCAGCGGCGCCAACGACGCGATGACCAGGCCGGCGGTGGCTCGAACGGCGTTCGTGGAGGTGGCCCATCGCCTCCGCCTGCCGCATTTCATCGAAGGCCTCGCGCAAGGTCGCTGGGTCGGCGACCACGCACGGTCCAAGAACGGTGGCGGTGGCACCGTGATGGCGTCCTCGTCGGTAGCCACCCAGATGATCGAGAGCGCGCGACGCGAGGAGGTGGTGCGGTGGAGCGGATGAAGGAGATCGCCAGCGGTGCCTCGGCTCCACCGCCGGCCCTTCCATCTCGAGATGAATGTGAAAACTTGCATCCCCGCACCATGGCCACAATGCGCCTCTCGACCAGGGACGACGCCACGACGGCAGTTTGAACGCCGCTTGAGCCCCGTGGCCTCGCCATCAGGGAACCCCGGTCCCGATGGCGTACCGAGTGGCAAGACGGGCGCGGAGGTCGGGCAGAACGTGAACCCCATCTTGGCCTCCGCCGGGCGAAGCTCGCATCCCAGAGCCCCGGAGGACGGCCACCCCGACTCCGGAGGTGGGAGAGGATTTGAACACCACGCCGTGGAAGGAGTGTAGCCTGTGGCGTGGGGACGCCGACGCTGCCCGCCGTCTTGGCGCTGCAGGCATCACCATGGCCGGGCCGCAGTGCTTGCTATGGATCGGAGAGGAGAGGAGATGGGCGGAGGGATGAGGTGGAGCGAGCCACGTGGGTCAACACCGGTCAAAACCGCTCTGAAACGCATGGAGGGACTTCGTTTGCCCGGTATATAAACTTCAAGGGTCGTTATATCTGTTTTTTTTGTTGAGGGACGAAAATTAATCATCGTGTATAGTTGAGGGACGAAACTTATACCTAATCCAATAACAAATTTAAGGAGTGATTCGGGTATCTCGGTAAAGGTACCTAGCTGAGAGGCGAAACAAGGGAAAGTCCATTGGACACCACTCCAGCTTGACGTCCTTCTCACACTAGCCGCTTCTCGGCCCCCGCAATCACTCCCTCCCACATCGCTGGTCACCACTCGGCCTAACAACCACGAACTCCTCCTTAGTTTAAATGCATAACTTCAATATAAAAAATGTATGATGCATTTTGTTGTAGAGGTGGTTTGGCACTTGTAGCATATCCCATGTTTACGTGTTGTCCACACATTTCAATTGTAACATCCACCATGGGTTGATCATCTAGCAGATACCCGGCCACCAAAGTGTCACCACACTTCGTGATTGCATTATTTACCTCTGCTCACACACCACCCAAGTAGTGCCTATCAAGCTCCATCACTCTCTAGTCTCTTCACAAACCCCTCGGCAAACTCGACAAAACGAAAGCCACTGGAACAATTTGTAATGATATCGGTAATCACAATGGCACGAATGATGGCACCAAAGTTCTTGAAGTAGTGTCTAATCTAGCGGCTATCGATAGATAGAGGTAAGCCACCTACGAAGATATTTTTCTTCTAAGAGGACTGGTGGTTGCTGGGAAGCTGGTGCTAAGACACTTGATCACTTGAACAATGTTCTTCTGCACCTTTTGGTTCTGCTACTTTCACATCCAATTGGGAAACAAAAAAAAATTTAGGTGCAATTTGTGATATCTAGGTAGAGGTACCAAGCTGAGAGGCTATACAAGTGAAACCCCATTGGAGACCACTCTAGCCTGACGTCCATCTGCCCTCACCGGCCACCTCTCAGTAGGGGTGCAAATGGGTGTGGGCTGTTCACGAGTCCACTAAATCCGTCCCACAATAAACAATAAATGGACTCCCGCGTGCTAGCTTATATTTTAAATAGATTTAAGTGGCAGCCCACGTAGCCCAGAATTTAGCCCACGTAACCCACAATTTGGCCAAAAGTCCTTCCACCGGAACTCTGAAGACGGATGCGGAGGCGTCATCTTTGATCCCTCTGGTGGGAACCGTGTCCAGAACTTCTCGCGGGGATCAAAGTCAGCCAGCTTGAGCTCCCGCGTTGGCTTCGCCGCGGACTTCACCATGGCGTGCCTACAAATGAGAATCAGTAGCGAATTCACAGCTCATTCCCAAATCAGAATGCATTAGATTGCGAGCGCACTGATGCCCACCGGAAGTTGAGCATGAGCTCGTAGTTCTTGTGGCCCTTGGCGATGGTCTCCCCCGCCCACGTCCCTTTCGGCGGCACATGAATGCACTGTTAGTTTTAATCTTGTAGTTTATATTAGATTTTCTGTTTTAGGTAAAGTCTGAAAGTTGTAATTGAGTCTGTTCTATTTTTAGATTCATAATCGGTTTCAGAAGTTCAGAGTTTCTAAACTTCAGAGTGTCGGTACTATAGCTTATCAGAAGCATTGTCAAAAAGTTCAGGTTTCAGTTTCGGTTTCTGAAACCGATTGAAAGCTTTTTTTAGATAATGGAAGAGAGAAATCTCCCAGCCTTTGCAACGTTGCACACAGCCCAAAACACTGAAAGCTAGATTGTAACTTTGAAAAATCTATAAAATGGAGAAAAACTAAAGAGTCGTATCAACAAGATACGGCGCAAAATACATCTGTATTGATTTCGTTTTTGTCCAGTTCTTGTTCTTCGATAGAAAGTTGAAACTTCAGTCGACAATATCATCAGAGGTTCAGTAATACGAAGAAGAAGCAATGTCTTGATTCTGGTCGTTTTTCCAACATGCGCGGGGTCAGCATTCACTCCGCGGCTGTTGTGTTCCACCGTTGGCCCAGACGAACACGCTGCGGCCGAAGATGACATCGACGCGCCACTCCCCGATGTAGTGGTTCCCGCCGTGCCAAACGTAGCGGCCGTGGCTATCCTGGAGGCCTCGACGCCAGTGGCCCTCGTAGTAGTCGCCGTTGGCGCTGTGGCCGTGGCTGCGGTCAGCGGCCTAGGAGTCGTGGTAGGTGGCATCGGGGCGGACGAAGACGCTGCGGCCGTATTGAAAGCAAAGCATCAGGAGAGAGAGAAGATGCCGGTGTGGTAAAGAAGAGAAAGAAGGAAATTCAGGTTGGGTTGTGGGTTCGCGGGTGTCTCATGTCCCGTATAAATTTTTTGCGGGCCACTGCATTAGCCCGCATAAAATTCTATATTTGGTGTGGACAATCGCGGGCTGCCCGCAACGCATCCCACTTTTATCCTAACCTCTCAGCCCCGACGACATCGACCTCTCACATCGTCGGATGCCACTTGTCCCAGGAATCACCTACTCCTGCTTCTGAGTTTCAAGATACAAAGTGTTTGATGCATTCGGTTGTAGAGGTGTGATGCCACTTGCAGCATATCCCATGTTTATGTGTTGTGCACCACACACTTAGGTTGTAACATCCAACTAGGGTTAATCATCAACTCAATATCCGACCACCAAAGAGTCACCACACTTCGGAATTGCATCCTTTACCTCCGCCCACACACCAAGTAGCGCCCATCGTTCCCCATCAGTCTCTTCATATACTCAACCTTGGCAAACTCAACAAATCCAAAGCCCCTGGAATGGTTTGTATTGATATTGGTGATCTGAATTACACGAGTGATGGCACCAAATTTCTTCATGTAGTCTTTAATCTTGGGCTATCGATAGATTGAGGAAAGACACCAACGACAACTGCTAGAGAAAATCCTACATTGGAATGCATTGATCGAGCTTTCGTCTCCCCCGAGTGGGACTTGTTGTACCCATGCAATTTTCTTAGGGCATTACCCTCCACAGCATCCGACCACTGCCCCCTGTTGCTGTCCACGGCCTTCTTATTGGGGGCAAAAAAAAAACAGTTTCGTTTTGAGTCCTTCTGGACAAAGATCGAAGGGTTTCAAGATGCAGTTTCCGAGGCATGGAAGTGTGACAGCATGCAAGTGATCCGTTGAGACGCCTTCACACTCTTCTCGCATCTACTTCTCATGCTTTGCAAAGATGGAGCCAGTGCCAATGCGGTAGAGTGCGCCAGCAAATCGAGATGGCTAAGGAACTGTTCTTTCAGTTTGATTTGGCTGAGGAAACTAGGCCTCTTTCTCCTTGGGAGCGCTGGTTATGGAGGTAGTTCAAAAAGAAATTGCTAGGTCTTTGCTCCTTCGAACGAACAATTGCACGTCAAAGGTCGCGTATTAGATGGTTGAGGGAAGGAGATGCGAACACGCGCTTCTTTCATCTGCATGCAAATCACCATCGACGCCAAAATTTCATAGCGGGTGTAAAGGTCGCTGGATCCTGGGTTCAAACTCAGGAGGGGATGGAAGAGGTCTTTTATGATCATTTCGTCAACCTCCTTGGCAAGCCGATCGACCGTGCTCATTCACTGGACCTGAATTTCATTGGTGCTTAATCTCATGACCTTCGGAACTTGGAAGCTGGTTTCTCCGAAGAAGAGGTTTGGGAAGCAATCAGAAGTCTGCCCCCCCCGAGAAAGCTCCGGGCCCGGATGGTTTCAGCGCACTCTTCTATCAGCGATGTTGGGGCATAATCAAGCAAGACATCTTGGCAGCATTCCATGCTCTAGCTCGCTTGGCAGGGGAGAATTTCAAGTTGCTCAACCGGGCGTTATTAACATTGCTACCGAAGAAACAATTATCTTAGGAGGCTTTTGACTACCGGCCGATCAGTCTCCTCCATAGTTTTGCCAAAATTTTCTCCAAAGTTCTTGCCCGAAGACTCGCATCAGAATTACCAAGGTTAGTTGCTCCAAATCAATCAGCTTTCATCAAAGAGAGATCTATACAAGATAGTTTCCTCTTGGTTAGGCAGTCTGCACGTAGGCTTCATCAGCAAAACAAACCGACACTCATGCTGAAACTCGACATCGCTCAAGCTTTCCACTCAGTGTCCTGTTCCTTTATGTTGGAAGTTCTACGTCACAAGGGTTTTGGCCCAAGGTGGTGTTCTTGGATAAGTATCATGCTCAGGACCTCATCTACTAGAGTGCTGGTTAATGGGCAACCAGGGAAGCCGATTTGGCATGGTCGCAGGCTCCGTTAAGGAGACCCTTTATCACCGTTGCTATTCATCATTGTCATGGACGTTCTTAACAGCTTGTTCCTCGTAGTAGAGAGTGCAGCACTGCTGCATCCGATCGGAGGTCACCAAGGAATACCGCATCGCCTCTCGCTTTATGCAGATGATGCGGTGGTGTTCCTAATTCCAGTCCAGGTGGACCTGCTTACTACCAAACAAATTCTGCAACTCTTTGGTGAGGCATCAGGTCTTCGGACCAACATGGCCAAGAGCTCCTTCTCGCCTATCCGTTGCAACAACCAAGAAATTGAACTCATCTCTGACAGTTTGCACTGCAGCATGGTCTCTCTCCCATGCAAATATCTAGGCCTGCCCCTCACCTTGCGAAAACCTTCAAGACCGGATTTCCAACCCCTTTTGGGCAAGGTTGCTAACCGTCTGTAGGCCTGGTAGGCCGATATGCTGTCACAAGGAGGGCGGCTAGTGTTGGTCAAGATGGTGTTGTCGACCATGGCGGTCTACATTTTCATGGCCCTCGACCCCCCTCTCTTGGTTATTAAAGAAATTGACAAAATGCGTCGACCATTCCTTTGGAGAGGTTCTCAAAGTGTGGCCGGGGGTAACTGCTTAGTGGCTTGGTCCATAGTTTGCCACCCCATGCACTTGGGAGGACTCGGCTTGCACAACTTGGTCATGTTAGGGCGAGCCTTGTGCATTAGATGGCAATGGCCGCAAAGGACCTAGACGGCGAGGCCGTGGGGAAGTCTGCACTTAGATTCTAGCTAGGTGGAGGAAGCCATGTTCAAGGCTTCGATCTCAATCACAGTTGGGAATGGCAAGAATTCCTTGTTCTGGTAGGACCGTTGGCTCGATGGTCGCACAATTCTAAGCCTAGCGCCGTCAATCACCAGGATGGTTAAACTTTCGATCAAAAAGAAAAGGACAGTAGCTCAAGCCCTCACAAATGGTACCTGGATTTTGGATATTTCGAGGCAGTTTGACATTCAAAAGGTTGTGGAGTTCATCCGGCTGTGGAACAAGTTGCTACCAATCCGGCTCCAATAGGGAACCGCAGACTTAGTTATTTGGCATTGGGAGACATCCGGTCGCTACTCAGTCAGGTCGACTTATATGGCTTTCTTCAAAGGATCGATCGGTTTCCCATGTGCGGAGGCCATTTGGACTACTCATGCACCTCTTAAATGCAAAATCTTCAT
This sequence comes from Phyllostachys edulis, assembly GCA_036346405.1. Lineage (NCBI taxonomy): Eukaryota > Viridiplantae > Streptophyta > Magnoliopsida > Poales > Poaceae > Phyllostachys > Phyllostachys edulis. Next base: position 74,343,815 of record CM070551.1, on the reverse strand, counting down.
TTGGTTAGCAATTCGCCGTCGAGGGCTACCGAATCAGGGCGTTTGTGTTTTCTGTGGCCACCAGCAGGAGACTATTGATCATCTTCTTGTTGGTTGTGCGGTGACGGCACAAGTTTGGGCGAGGTTTTTAATTCGGGTCGGCTCGCCTTGCGCTATTCTAGTCGGCCAGCCAACATTACAAGACCATTGGATAGCTGCTCGGAATTTGGCCACAAAGGTCCGTAGAAAGAAGATTGATGCATATGTCATTCTCATCTCCTGGGCGATCTGGAAGGAGCGCAATCAAAGGATCTTCAATAAGGTGGTGGCAACTAGCGATCAACTTCTCCAAACTATGCTCGACGAGCATTGCCAATGGCGATTGGCGGCCGCTGCTAGTTTCGAGTCGCGCAGCCGGCAGGAGTAGTCTTTGCTTTTTTTTTTCTTTTTGTGTCGGGCCGGTCACCATCGTCTCTATTTTTCGGTGATCAGTGATCAACCCAGCTCGTTTTGCTTTATCCCTCTCTCTGTAATGGAAACTGGTTTGTTTGCCCCCTTTTTCTTAATAGAATGATGTGCAAAGCTTTTACACTTCCTTGAAAAAAAAACCTTTTCTTTGGGGAAGGCCGGTGGACGGTGGTTGCTGGCAAGCTGGTGTTGAGACACTTGATCACTTAAACGTTGTTCTTCTTAGGGATTTAACTATCGGCCAATAATCGGTTGTATCATTGCTATCGCCCCCCGGTAGGCTGGCAAACCGATTCCGAATTTTGAAGTTTGGATGAATTTTGTCAAAAAAAATCAAATTTGCTTGAATTTTGTTCAGTTGATGAATGAGTGAAGTAATACAAGCCCATCTGAATCTTGCTACCATGCTAACTAGCTCAGTTGATTTTTGTTCGAATTAGATTTTATTTTGAATTTAAAATCTGAAAAATTCAATTTTTTTTTGAAAATTTTGGCCAAATTTTTCGATTTTCGGTGGAATTGGCTGTATCGGACCCCCCAAGTAAAAAATTGCTGCGGGTAAAAAAATCCCTAGTTCTTCTACACCTTTTGGTTTTGCAAATTTCACATCCAGTTGGGAAACAAAAAACAACAATTCTAAGAAGTTATTCGGGATATCCAGGTAATGCTGCCAACCTAAGAGGTGATAAAAGTGAAAGACCATCTGACACCACTTCAGCTCGACATCAATCTCCCCTCCAAGCCGCCTCATGCCTTTGGCGACCATCTCCTCCCACATCATCAGCTACCACTTGGCCTGCCAACCACCTACTCGTCCTGTTGAGTTCCAATGCATAACTTGAAGATACAAAGTGTTCGATGCATTCGGTTGTGGAGGTGGCTTGGAACTTGCAGCATATCCCATGTTTATGTGTTGTTCACACTCTGAATTTGTAACATCCACCATCACACTCTGAAGTTGTAACATCCACCATTGGTTGATCATCAATTGGATATCAGGCCACGAAACAGTCGCCACACTTCAGAACTGCATCCTTTATCCCACACACCATCCAAGTAGTGCCTATCATTCTCAAGCACTCTCTTCGTAGACTCCTTGGCAAACTCATAAAAAATCCCCTAGAACGGTTTGTATTGGTATCAGTGATTGCAATTGCACAAATGATGGCACCAACGTTCTTGAAATAGTCTCTAAGTTGGTGGCTATCGACAGATAGATGCAAATCACGAATGAAGATCAGTTTCTTATGAGAAGACTAGTGGTTGCCAGGAAGCTGGTGCTAAGACACTTGACCACTTCAATGATGTTCTTCTTCACCATTTGGATATGCTATTTTCACATCCAGCTAGGAAACAAAATAACAAATTTAAGGAGCAATTTGGGATATCTAGGAAAAGGTACCAAGGTAAGAGGAGATACAAATGGAACCAGATCAGATACTACTCCAGCATTGACAGATTCAATAATCCTCAATTAATGGAATTATTTATCTGTAATATTTATTATAGATAATGGTGTCCTTAAACAACCATCAAAGGTACCCCTTGTCATTAGTCCACAATGACAAAAAGAAGATTACGGCTACTTCATGGTCGTAAGGTTTGCTACGGCCATTATATAGTTGTTAGGTCTACTATGACCATTTTATGGTTGTAAGGTCTACTATGACCACCTTATGGTCATAAGGCTTTCTACGATCAGGTCAACGACAACCACCCTATAGTCAGTAGAACCCACAGACATTGTGGACCCAATTGACTAGGGACTCTGTACATTGTGCTCATTTATGCGTGGTAGTTATACACATGCTGTTTGTCTCTAACATAACTACACATAATTCTCTATGTCTCTGGCGTAACTGTATGACGAACGTGTGGGAGAGTGTCTTTCTAATAGTAACTGCCATCAACGTGCGCAATCAACCAATCATCGAGGCGCCTCCTGGCACATAATAACTTCCACCCCTTCAGAAGCTATATGAAGGGCAACACCGATGGACAGGGAGACAGAGGAACATGAGGCAACAACGGACTGTTCAAACCATAGAAGTCATTAATATTAGTTTCAGTGACTTCTTTCTTCCTGTAAACACATTCAATACAAGAATACAAGAGTAGGGTTGTTGTTCTCTCCGGAGAAGGCCTAAACATGTCTAAAAAACCCTCCGTGTCTTCTCTTACGTAATCTCGATGATAGTGTCCTGTAACGTCTCGTTTTCGAAAATAAAAATAGTAATTATTTTCGGCTTTTGTTTTTCGTTTGTATTTCAAATTACCAAGCTATTTGCGAAAACTTCCTTTCTTTTCTCTCCGGTTTGTGTTTCAAATGTAATGTCTTAGCATCTGAAATTCAAATTCCGGTTTGGAGTTTCTCCTCTCTTTTGAATTCTCGGGCCTTTTCAAGTTTGACCTCCTTTTTCTTTCGGGCTCAGCCCATTCTCTCTTTTGGGCCAAGCCCATTTTCCTTTCCCAGCCCGTTGGCCCAGCTACCTAGCCCTCTTTCTTTCTCCCTCTCCCGGCCATTCTTGGCCCAAGCCAGCCCGGTGCCTTTGGCTTCTTCCCTTTGGCGTCTTCCTCCTCCAGCTGCTACAGCGCCTCCCTCTCTCCTCCTGTGCACATGCCGGGCCGCCGCTCTCTGCCCCCTTGTAGTGCCAGTGCCTTGCCACGCCTATGCCTCACATGCCCCCATTCTTGTGTGTCGCCGCACACCATCATCGCCCGTCCCCTCGGCCAAGCCGCGCCCGTCTTTGCAGCCCCACGGCTCCTGCCACCACACACGCATGCGCCCTAGCCATCTCACTTGCCCACGATGCCGCCTGCGTCACCTCGTCCCATCCACATGCTGCGCTTCGTGCATGCGCGTGCCTGCGCTGCTACTACCATCGCCCACGAGCTCCGCACCTGCCCCGCTGCAGCCACGACTTTGGAGCCCCCTTCTCACCCTGTCGCTTCGGTGTGTGCAACCATGACGCCACTGCCATCCTCGCTGGCCGCGCAAGTCACCACCCGCGTGCGCGCCCGCGTCACCCACTTGCACCTGCGTCATCCTCCTTGCCATGTCACCTCCGCCACCCACTCCTCTGCTGCGCCCACGCCGCTCTCTGCTCCCGCCACGCCATGCCACTCAGCGCCCATACCAGTCGCCTCCTCGGGACCGCGCGGCCACCAGCCCTCCAACGGCTCTCTCCGCCATGGCCTATAAAGCCCCCAAGCATCCCCTCTTGGCCCCTCCCTTCACCCCCCTCGTCTTTGGTAAGTCCTCCCAAAAGAACTCGCCACCGCGCTCCCTTCTTGGCCACACCGCCTAGCCGCTCCCTCGCCGCTCCGGTGAGCTGCTCACCCGGGGAACCTTGTCACCGCGTGCCCCTGGTGCCAAGGAACCCGTCCCCCACCACCATTCCTCCTCCCGGCCGCCAAGAAGCCCCGCCGCTGTAACTCCTTCTCCTCCGCCCCAGGCCACCACCGCTGGGCCGCCACGATCGCTCCTGAGCCGACTTGACCCCACCTCCCAGATCCCCTTCTTGTCGCAAGCACAGTGCGCCTGATTGCCCTCCTCATTCGTCGCCCGCTTCACAGTGCCGCACAAACCAGTGGAGCCGCCGCCACCTCCCCTGGGTCCACCGCCCTCCGGTAACCTCGTCCCACCCACTTGCTGGCCGCCTCCTGCCTCCTCCCACTAGCGCCGCCGCTCTGTGCCGCCCCAAAGCCAGCCCCTACGCCCTCTCTCTGTGAACCGAGTGGGAAGGGGAAGGACATGGGTAGGGCCCCACCTGTCATATGCTTGAGCCCCCTCCCTTTGGCTGCCATGTGGGCCCCCCTTTTTCTTGTTCTGGTGAACCAACTCGCCCTGTGCGCGTAGACCCGGTTCAAGCACTGTGTTGTGGACCATTTCCTCTCTCTCTCTCCCTTTTATTTCCTTTTCCAAGTTCAAAAGCTTCGTTCTCCCTCATCGTAACTCCGATTCAAGTGAAATTAGTTTCTAAAATTTTGTTAAATCAAGATCTTGATAATGGCATAGGTCTTGTTCAATTTGGAGTTCATTTATTATTCTTTATTATTTATTTGCTCTCTTTGCTTGCTTGTGCCTTTTTCCAGTGCGATCGTCCAATTAGGATTTGAAGGCGCGGAAGGTCACCCAGTTGATCAAGCACAAGAATATCAAGATCCTCTTACCTATATCCAAGGCGAGTCAATACTTTGATCATATTGATCCTACATTTTATGCAAATTATATTCATTTAAATTAACCAAAATTGCAAGCCTTAATTATTTAATCAAATGTATGTTAAAGCTTAAGGTAGTTAAAAACCCATTTGTTGATTAATAATTTAATATGCCATCCATTGATATTGAATCCATTATTCCTGGTAACCTTAGTAAATATATAATAATACTAGTTATAGGTTACTGTGACGGTCGCTCTACTACATGACTAAGGAATCGTGTGGGGTAACGAGTATGACTATCTCTTGTGGGTACAGTGTACAACCTCTGTAGAGTCTAAACTGTTTAACAAATGGCGCCCTCTGGTCAAAGGCGGACATGGGAATTTTAACTTGAGTTAGTTCTATTTTAAACTTTGTGGGTGGTATGAAAAATGTGGAAGGGCTCACCTAGCCCTTTGTTCACTACTACAAAAAGGCTAATACTGGACGCCTCATCACAGACGGTTGACCAAAACCGTCGGTATTATTCAATCACAGACGGTTTTGGTTTAGAGGCCGCTGCGTACTCTTAACTGCTCTAAAAACCGTGCAGCGAAGAGGCAATATCACGCACGGTTCATATTGAAACCGTCGTGAAGTATCACGAGACGGTTCAACAAGAACCGTCGTGATATTAATCGATATCCTGACGGTTTTACTTCAACCGTCAGTGAAGTATCAAAGGCGGTTACGAACAAGAACCGTCTCAGTGATATTAATTAGTATCCTGAGCGGTTCTTAACAATAACCGTCTATGATAATATCGCTCGGCGTGAGTTTCTTCATCGCCCGTCGTCGTTAAATCGCCATCCGCCGGCTCCCGATCGTCTCTTCATCGCATCGATCCGCCCGGCTCCCGATCGTCTCTTAAATCTCACACTCGAATTTATTCCTTGTTTTATAAAAGGATCATCCGCCATCAAGATGATCATCCCCACATACTTATAAAAAAAGCGAAATGGCTGCCTCTTCCTTGTCGCCGCAGCGATGGCCTTCACGGCGCCTTTGTCGAGCACCTCTCTCGGTGTAAGTTGAACCGTCTTTGCGGAAGAACATTGTTTGATCAATGATGTCTTCACTCCTCTGCCTCGCGTAGAATTTGCGGAAGCGGTGGCGGCCACCTTCCGCTGTCTTGACATCCTCCTCGCCATGTCTTCCGGTGATCTCCCACTTTCGGCGAGTTTACGCGTCATCGGCGTAGTCCTCCAAAACGGCGTTGCCGTCTCGGGAGGCTTGCCGTCACTTGGACTGTATGTCGGCGGCGGCGGCGCAAAGTCGACGGGCGAGACCCCTCAAGCAAGGGAAGAGCCTATGGGCTAAATTCTTCTTGGTTCAACGATCTGAGGTCTTGGGAGACACTTGAGCGAGCGTCAGCGGGTGGGCGCATTTGAACCTTCGTTCACGATGATCGAGAACCATCCGATCCGACACACGTCGCCTATGAAATATTGCGATGGAGATAGCAGCCTACCTTCGCCACTAGAAAAACCTTGTTTAATTATAGGTTTACGCTTTTTAATATAAACATGTAATTTCTTCATGTCATGTAAGTGTATATACTTGAGAAAAACCATTTCACGAGACGGTTCCATTATGGAACCGTGCAGTGATATAGAACATATATCGCAGACGGTTCCATAATGGAACCGTCAAAAGTGATATCCATATCCTGAAACGGTTCTATTATGGAACCGTCTGTGATAATTATCACTGACGGTTTCATAATAGAACCGTCTCTGATAAGTCTCTTTATAAGTAGGAGCTAGCCCAGTTTGCCGCTAGGGTTTGCGCTCTAACTCGTCACTCCCGAGTGGCCTTACTCTCGTCCGTTCCCCTCCCCGTCGCTGCTGATGCCGCCATTCTTCTTCGTTGTAAGACGGTTGTGGCATACGGTGACACTGCAAAAGACACTTGTACGATAAGAATGTCTTTTTCAGCGTCACCGTTAATGCAAACTCTGATGACGCCCAAACTCTCGTCACTCCCGGCTCCGGCCGCTAGGGTTTGTGCCCGCCCTAACTCCGTTCCTCCCCCCTCGGCCTTGCGCTCGAACCTCGTCGCCGTCGCCGCCCGACCCCTTCTGCGCCCGCTAAAGTCTCTGCCAGACTTTGCTTTCCCCATCCTCCTCTATTCTCCTCTAGATCTGTTAGCTTAATGTCTTTTGTTGAGTTTGATTTTTATGCATGAGCCTTAAGTTGTGTCCCGATGTTTGTGTGATTTATGCAAGGTAAAGGAAATGGATGAGGGTTGTCTTTGGTGGTGGGGAATCGCCACCAAGTGGTTCTTGTTGTACTAAGGTCCCTCTCTGTCTCTACCCTCCTTGCTCTGTGATGAAAATGGCTAGCTAGTGCTCTGCGATGGATGCCGAGGGCTACTCTTGGTGTGGTGGGTTTGGACACCCTTGGTCTTGTTCTCTTCAGCGATGAACTGCTCAATGATGTTAATAGTCTTATGCTGAAATTGAATGGAAAAAGTCCGGTTTACTCCCTTGAACTATCAGAAAAGTCTGGTTTACCCCCTGAACTACAAAACCGGTTATTTAACCCCACAATTTGTCAAATCGGTCAAATAACCCCGTAGTGGTTTGGAGCGGTGGTTTTTGGTGGCGTGGCTGGTTTTGTCGGTCGACTGTCATGTGTCATCCAAGTCGACAAGTCGACCATCACGTGTCATCAAAGTCGGCATATGCGCTTTGGTTTCATAGCTCAAGCGGCCGCGGTTTGCTTTCGCCAGAACGCCGCCAGCTCCCATTTGATGGCAACACCGGATCTGACACTTTCCTAGATTTCTTCACCCGGTGAAGCTCGACAAAGTCAAAGAAATCAATCAAGATCAAGAGGCGCTCAGGCTCAGCTCGCCTAACACCCAACACGCTCAAAGCTCACCTCCTATTCTCGCCGCCGGTGATGCCCAGCCCTCTGAAGCGCCCCTCCCCCGGGCGCCTCCTTGCCTCCCTCTGCTCGTCGGCCCTTGGTGCCCTCCCGTCGAGATAGGCTTCCCCACCTCGTGACCTCGTCGTCCAAGAACCATGGCCGTCTGAAAAAGCCCAAGAGGCGTCGGCCCTCCACCTCCCGTCGTCTCTGCCTTTGCTGCCATTTGCCGCCGCCGAGCCACCGCCGCCGCCCGAGCCACCGCTGAGCTTTTGCTGTGCAAGAGCGCGCCCGCCCTAAAAGCGCCGCCTTTAACCTCACTTGCCTTTTCGCTCGGCGGGGCCATGGCGCTCGCGCTCATTGTGATCTGGAGCAAGAGGCTAGTCGCCACGGCCGCGCTCGGCGGAGACCAAGGAACTGCTGGATTTGTGCGGCCACGGCCGCGTCCGCGTCTCGCTGATTCGGGAGGTGGAATCGGAGACAGAGACGCCTAGGTCGAGCTGCGCCGATTCCGACAAGGGAGGAGATCCCGCCACCTCCTCGTCGGAATCTTGGGCTCCTCGGAAGCAGCCTACCCTGGCGCCACAACCCTCGTCGGCACCTCCGCCCGAGGAGTCTCCGGCTGCGGCGCAGGCGCCAGCGGAGGCAGCATCGCGATCCCCACCCCCTTCGTCGACGCGGTCCCGGGCGGCGCGGGGATGCGGAGCGGGACGAGATTCCCCCTGGAGAAGAGCTCGTCGGCCGGGAGCATGGACACCACGGAGCACCTGCTGACGGCGGCGGCGGTAAGCCTGGCTGGCCGGGCGTGGCGGAGCCGATGAACCGAGTCGGGTGAGGTGCCAAGAACCGAGAGAAGAATGGAGAAATGGAGAAAGAGTCCAGATTATTCTAGCCGATTGGAATAGGGAGAAGAAAGAAAATTGGCCCGTTACATCTTTGACTAGGACAAAATTGGCCACGTTGCATCTTGACTAGGAAAAAAATTGGCCACGTGTGCAAAACCACCCTTTCAAAGCGGCAGGGGTTTAGTGTCGGTTTTAAATAAATTTAGGGGGTAAAATAACTGGTTTTGTAGTTCAGGGGTAAACCAGGACTTTTACGATAGTTAGAGGAGTGGCGGACTTTTCCAAATTGAATTGATAATTAGTTCATATTAATAGTCCCCTTGCTCTGTGATGTAATGATGTAAATAGTCTTATGCTGAAATTGAATTGATAATTAGTTCATATTAATAGTCCTCTTCTTTGTGTGATGTAATGATGTCAATAGTCTTATCTGAAATTGAATTGATAATTAGTTCATATTAATAGTCCCTTGCTCGTGATGTAATGATGTAAATAGTCTTATGCTGAAATTGAATTGATAATTAGTTCATACTAATAGTCCTCTTCTTTGTGTGATGTAATGATGTCAATAGTCTTATGCTGAAATTGAATTGATAATTAGTTCATATTAATAGTCCCTTGCTCTGTGATGTAATGGTGTCAATAGTCTTATGCTGAAATTGAATTGATAATTAGTTCATATTAATAGTCCCCTTGTTCATGCGGTCAAGTTCTCCTACCTCTTGCGTGCAGTCGTCCTACCATTCCATTCATAATCTCTTCTCTATAAAGTCTCCAGCGTTGGCTGCTTGTGCCATTAAAACGGCATCATATATATATTATATATATATTATTAAATGATCCTCGACCACTTTAGGAAATTAGTCCACATGACATGAGAAGAAACGAGGCGGTATCCACGGGCAACCTCATTGAGCCTGTAAGTTTAAAAAGTATGGATGCAAAGAGGCGTTCGGACATCCAATTACGGATTGGGCGTCGCTATGTTCGAAAGTGGCGTTGATCTTAACTTCTCCGTGGGAAGTGGCATCATGTATTAGCAACCAACAATTCTTGAGCATGTAATTGTCTTTAAAGCCAACAAGAACACCAAGCAACAAGTTGAAATTCTTTTGAAATATGAGAATGGTTGCTTGGTGTTCTTGAGTTAAAACGATTATTTAAAACTGATCTTCATTGAACTAACAATATATATATATATATATATATATATATATATATATATATATATAATATATATATAATATATATATGATGCCGATTTAATGGTACAAGCAACCAACGCTGGGCCTTTATAGAGAAAAGTCATCCTGAGCGGTTTCAGCCACAAACCGTTTGTGATATGTATCCTGAGCGGTTTGTGGCTGAAACCGCTCGGATATGTGCTTATCACTGAGCGGTTTGTGGATGAAACCGTGCATGATATTACTATCGCATACGGTTTGAACCACAAACCGCTCAGAAAAGTATACATCACAGAGCGGTTCAAAACCGTGCATGATGACCTCATGTCATCAACGACCCATAAACTCAGACGGCTCACGAAACCGTCGTGATGGCGTTACGAACCGTTTGTGAAAGCCTTTTTGTAGTAGTGGTTGGATTTTACCCGAGTCTTGAGCTCGCGATGGTAGTAATTGGAGGTAGCTCCAATAAAAAAGATGCATAAGGTAGAGTTTCCACCGGAGGGAACCTCTACTGAAATAAATATTGCACAATTGCTCTCTTTAATAAAATGAAATTTGTTAAATTGCTAAGTGATAGGAATTTGTAATTACGATAATTGAAAATATTGCTTTAGCAAACAAAAGAACCTGAGCCATCTTTGTTAAGGCACGGAAGTTGTGCTCATTCTCGCTCCCTCCCTCCCCCCCCCCAAAAAACCCTCGTAAGCGAAATGGGAGGATTACGACTACTACGAGGATCCCAAAGTTGGAGGCCTTGGAGATGAATGAGGTGTAGTCTAGTCTTTAGTTGTTCTAGTCTCGCCCCAGTCTAGTTGACTCCGTTGGTGCTTGCGTGCATCCTATATTATCTGAGTCCTTAGGTAATATCGGACGCACACGGGTTTTCCCAGTCGCTTGCCTGTGGAGAGACATGCTCTACCTCTTTTGCTTCCGTTGTCACTTCCGCTTTTGTAATGTAATTCTTGGCCTTGTTCGGCCCTTTTGTAAAACCCGACCCGACGCGATCTATGTAAACTCCGTGGTGTTAATTAATGAATGGTATGGTTTAATCTACGACTTGTATAATTTGATTCAGTGATGTATCTGTGAGTGCTATCTACTGATCTAAGGAATAACACAGTGTTTTCACAGAGGATTTGGATTCTGAGAATCCGGTCCGACAGTCCCCAACATTTATTTCGTAAGATCAAATATTAAAACATCGACAAGGACAACATCCATCCACCACCTACTCCCACATCGCTGGCCACCACTCTACACGACAACCACCTACTTCTCATGCTCAGTTTCAATGCATAACTTCAAGATACAAAGTGTTTGATGTATTCAACTGCAGATGTGGCTTGGCACTTACAGCATATCCCATGTTTATGTCCTGTCCACACTCTTAAGTCATAACATCCACCATGGGTTGATCATCAATTGGATATATGGCCAACAAAGTATCGCTACACTTCGGATTTGCATTATTTACCTCTGCCCACACACCACCCAAGTATTGCATATTGTTTCTCCATTACTCTGTTCACAGACACCTTTGCAAATTCGAGAGAACCAGAGACCCTAGAACAGTTTGTACTGATATAGTTGATAGCAGTTGCACGAGTGATGGCACCAAAGTTCTTGAAGTAGTCTCTAAGTTGGTGGCTATCGATAGACGGAACCAAGCCACAAATGACTATCTTTTTCTTCTAAAAAGACTGGTGGATGCTGAGAAGCTGGTGCTGGGATAATTGATCACTTGAATGGTGTTCTTCTACACCATTTGGATCTGCTACTTTCACATCCAGGAGGGAAATAGAAAAAAATAACAATTTTAAGGATCAATTTTGGGATACTCAGGTAATGGTACCAAGCAGAGAGGCGAAACAAATGGAACCCCGTAGAACACTACTCTAGCCAACGTCCATGTACCACCTCCAACCATATTTTTGGCCACATCTCGGCCTAGCAAAACCAGCTACTCCTCTTGCTGAGTTGCAACGCTTAACGTCAAGATACAAAGTGTTTGATGCATTTAGCTACAGTGGTGGCTTGGCACTTGCAACATATCCAATGATCATGTGTTCTCCACACTTTTAAGTCATAACATCCACCGTGGGTTGACCATCAATTGGATATCCGACCAAAAAGGAGTCGCTACACATTGGATCCTCATCCTTTACCTCCGCACACCCACCAGCAATCAGTGCATATCGTTCTCCGTCACTCTGTTCACAGACTCCTAATTTGCAAACTCCACAAAACTAGATCCCCTATAATGGTTATTATTGATATTGGTGATTGCAATTGCACGAGTGATGGCATCAGAGTTCTTGAAGTAGGCTCCAAGCTAGTGGCTATCGACAAATGGAGCCAAGCCACAAATGAAGATCCTTTTCTTCTGAGAAGTCCGGTGGTTGCTAGAAGCTGGTGCTAGGATACTTGTGTTATGAATAGTGCTAGTATTCATCATGAGGCTAATAGGCCAATATATATATATATATATATATATATATATATATATATATATATATATATATATATATATATATATATATATATATATATATATATATATATATAAGTATAGGTGTGACATATATGCAGGTGAGAAGCGGAAACAATGTCATTGGTAGGCGACGTTGACGGCGCGGTGACCAAGACAACGAAGTCTAACAGGCGGCGTTGGATGGCACGGCGGTTAGAACGACGTACTCCTTTTTTTTCTTTTGTTTTATTTCTTTTGACCAAACTAGGTTCCCCTCGACAATGTGGCGGAGCTGGCGGCCCGAGCCCGGGCAGCGATCGGCCGCCGAGCGGCGGTGGTGTGGGCGGCTGGCGCGGGCGGCGGCACCGTAGGCCGAGGTCGGGGACCTCATGGCTAACCGGCTAATGCAAGAGCGAGGCAGCAGCGCGCGGTGTGGCGCGGTGGATTCAGCGTTGCGCACCGGCTAACTGGATACAAGTGGCCGAGTGGTGGATCCGGCGGTGAGATGGCTCGCGACCAGTGATGGGCGACACGCAGGCGATCGGCGACGGTTCGGCGTCGGTCGGCTGCTTCGAAGAGGCGACCGTCGATCGCAGAGTTGCGGCAGCCGGATCTGTCGAAGAGCTCGAGAGCGCGAGGAGAAGCAGAGCAGAGGCAAACACCAAGAAATCATAGATACGACGAAGCTCCAGGTGAGACTATTGACGTTGATAGCACTGACACGTGTGGCAAACATCGGGTCCCAAAGAGTCAATCTGACGCCATACTGCAGACAATTGGGCATAGAACTCATCCACAGTGGCATCTCCCTGCTACAGCGATTACTCCTGACGCATAACAGAAAGATACAAGGAATCACCAGACGGCTCATAGCGGTTGCACAGATGTGTCCACATCAACTACGTTGAAGCCAAACCAACCACATTTCCAGCGAATTGCACCTCCATACTAGCAACCAGAATAGCAGAGGTACGGGCATCCTCATCAATTCATGTCATATAGGCAGCATAAAGTCTGAAAAGTCTCCATAGTATCCTCAAAAGCATCAGATGCTTCCTTACGAACATCTTCGAAAGTAGTCTTGGGGAGCACAGGGTCAGCAGGTGGAGCAGGGTGAGGTGGGCAAGGCAACTCGCTGGTAAGAAACTCCCAAAGGCGCTGACCACGCATGTGCTGAAACCAGTCCCGATAATTGAAACCATCGAAGATCACCGGGCAGCGAGGAATGGAAATAGTACCCATTGGTAGGCAACGCTGGATGGCATGGCGATCAAGACAACAAAGTCTAACAGGCGGCGCTGGACGGCGCGACGGTTAGAACGACGTTTTTTTTTTTGCTCTTTTTCTTTTTTTTTTTGCTTTTCTTTCTTTTTGACCAGGCCGCTCGCTAGAAAGGCCGAGGCCTACTCGCCCTGCTTGAAAGCCAAACACGCATGGAGGAACCCTAGTTCCCCCAGCAGCGGCGGTGGCAGAGCGGGCGGTAGTGGTGCGAGTAGCGGCGGCGACGACAGCTCAGTGGTTTGAGGCTCCCTGAGCGGGAGCCGAGGCTCGTGCAGGGGCTCGAGGCAACGACAAGAGCCGAAGGGAGATCAGCGGCAGCCCCACAACAACGTCACGGCTCCCACAACAACGTCACGGCTCCCAGCAACTTCGGCGGAAGACGAAGACGGGGTGAAGTCGACGCCGACAACGTGCACGACGAATCCACCCAAGCAAGCAACGACTGGAAGCGACGATGGGAAGAGAAATCGGCGGCAAAGCAGTCGGCAACCAGAAGAAAAACTGCCGGCGGCGTGACAGAAAAACAAACCCTAGGTTTGCTCTGATACCATGTTATGAATAGCGATAGTATTCATCATGAGGCCAATGAGCCAATATATATACAAGTACATGTGTGACATATATGCAGGTAACTCCTTATACAATGGGAAAAATACACAGCCAATAATATACATCTAACAACTTGATCACTTGAATGGTGTTCTTCTGTACCTTTTGGATCGGCCACATTCACATACAACAGGGAAACAAAAAATAACAAATTTAAGGAGAAATTTGGGATATCCAGGTAAAGGCACCAAACTGAGAGGCGATACAAATGGAACCCCATAGGACACTCCTCCAGCCAACGTCCATCTACCACCTCCTACCACATTGTTGGTCACCACTCCGACCAAAGTGTTTGATGCATTCAGTTGTAGACGTGGCTTGGCACTTATACGATATCCCATGTTTATGTGTTGTCAACACTCGTAAGCCATAGCACCCACCATGGATTGATCTTCAATTCGATATATTCGGCCACCAAAGAGTCACAAGACTTTGGAATTGCATCCTTTACCTCCACCCACATGTTGAAGTAATCTTGTGTGTGCTGGCTGAAAGCATCTCACGTGACTTTGTTTTGGAAACAAAGCAAGCATTGAATGCTGATTGATTTTGATTAGTTTCTTTCCTTCTTGGCTGTAGTCTCGGTAGGAGGTAAAATCTGCATGTAATCCCTTCTCGTTTGGATTTTTTCCTTTAGTGTAGGATTGATTAGATGTTTCCTTCCATAGCCTTGACTCACGGCTGCATGTAATCACGTCATCCTTTTTGTGTTTAAATAAGAATGGAAAACTAGAAAAGCTGTAAGACATTGAAGCGGCACAAAATCTCTCGTGTCTTCCGATTGGAGTTTCCAAACGTGGTCGCGTGCGTCGTGTGTGTTCTTCGTGTTACGTGTTTGGTGCCAACAAGTGGTATCAGAGCTTCGTTGCTCCCGTACCTGTGAGGATGTCGCAAGATGGCTCGAAGTCGCTGCCGAGGTCCAAGTCACCAGAGCTTCCTCAGACCCGCGATAACAACAGCGGTAGCCACGGCGGCAATGGCCGCGATCGGGCTGTATCGCGGGTGGTGAGGGAGTCGGGGGGCTCGGCGCAGTACTCGATGCTGACGCGAACAAACTGGGTTCTCATGATGAAGGTCATGATGCAGGCGCGAGGCCTGTGGGATGCAGTCGCGTATGACTACGCTGACTTCCATGAGGACCACATGGCGTTGGAGGCGATTCTTCGAGTAGTGCCACCGGAGATACTCTCCACGCTCGCCATCAAGGAGAGTGCCAAGGAGGCATGGGATGCCATCGAAACCATGTGCATGGGCATAGCGCGCGTGCGCAAGGCCAAGGCTCAGTCGCTCCTTAAGAAGTTCGATAGCATTACGTTCCATGACGGCGAGTCGATTGACGACTTTGCCATGAGGCTGCCAGGGCTCGTCAACAACCTCCACATCCTTGGTGACAAGCTCGATGAGGAGAAGGTCGTGTAGAAGTTTTTGCACGTGGTACCGCCCAGGTAGTCCTAGATAGCATTGTCCATCGAAACTCTTATGGATTTGGACACGCTGTCTGTGGAGGAACTGACTAGGCGACTCAAGGCCGCCGAGGATCGTCTCGACCTTGGCAGCACGGGCGGCTCTGGGAGCCGCCTGCTCCTCACCGAGGAGGAATGGCTTGTGCACATGAAGAAGCGCGAGCAAGGCGAGAACTCCTCCGGTGGCGGAAAGCTAGCCGGCAACAAGGCCGGCGATGGCGGCGGCGATAAGCGCCGCTACAAGTGCCACAGTAAGGCGGCGGCAAGGACGCCGCATCCAGCATTAATAGTAGTTTCAGTGACTTCTTTCTTCCTGTAAACACATTCAATACAAATCGATCATGAGAACATAGATGCTCCACAGGTCGATCACGGTCACGGTAGAAATTGAATGACGTCGATCCACAATTATCTTTAGCATGACATAATTCCAGAAGATGATGTAGAGACTGATCGTATAGCTCGAAAAGCCAAATCATACACTTTGATTGAAAGTACCTTGTATAAACGAGGATCTCACGGAGTGTTGATGAGATGCATATCTCAAACAGATAGCATTAAATTGCTAACTGAAATTCATGAAAGAGTCTGTGGAGCACATCATTCCTACAAAACACTGGTCGGTAAAGCCTTCAGGCAAGGATACTATTAGCCAACTGCCCTTCATGATGCAACAGAGCTCGTGACGAAGTGCGTACAATGTCAGTTTCATAGCCGACAAGTACATCAGCTGGCACAAGCTTTGCAAACTATTCCTCTTTCTTAGCCTTTTGCAACCTGGGGATTGGACATTCTGGGACCTTTCCCAAGAGCACCCGGGGCTTCGAATTCCTCTTCGTCATGATTGACACATTCACAAAATGGATTGAATCCAAGCCTATTGTTAAAACGACAACTAAGGCCGCTAAGTGGTTTCTCACAAAAGTGTGATCACACGATTTGGTGTACCCAGTCGTATAATCACATACAACGGTACATAGTTCTCAAGCGATCAATTCCAAGAATTCTGTGAAGACCTTGGTATCAAGATACATTTTGCTTCTGTTGCTCATCCGCAGAGTAACGGAACAGTTGAGCGAGCCAATGGTATCATAATGCAGGGATCAAACGCCAAGTATTCGACTAGTTAATACAATGGTCAGGAGTTTGGGTTCAAGAACTTCCTTCTGTATTATGGGCCGTTCAAACCACGACCAGTCGTGCGACCGGTGAAACACCATTCTTCTTGGTTTATGGTGCTGAAGCCATGCTTCCTCCAGAACTAAAGCTCGGCTCTGCTCGAACTGATTGTTTCAACAAAAATGATCAGAATGAATGACAACTTGACAACATCAATTTCCTTGAAGAACGACAAAACCAAGCCCTGGTATGATCAGGAGTCTATGAACAAGCCATGCGAAGGTACCACAGTCGTAAGGTGCAACCTCGCAGCCTCGCTGTAGGTGATCTGGTTCTCAGAAAAAATTTAGTACCAAGCAAATCACAACAAGCTTTCTCCCAAGTGGGAAGGTCCTTACACTGTGGTCGAAGTCACCTGGCCAGGTTCAGTACGACTAGCCATGTTTGATGGGCGTGTTTTGTCTAATTCTTGGAACATTGATCAATTGCATAAGTTCTATGTTTAATTATTCTTTCAATTCTTTTCATTTTCATAAATATTAGTCAATCCTTTATTTCTTTTGATGAGTGATATTGTTTATATATCTATACCTATACTCTGGTCATCTACTATACTTGCTTAAACTAGTCGAAGAAGACAACCTTCTCTCCGGCATCCTTTACAAGTGTGGATATCATGGGGATATGCTCACGATCTTAGGATGATGTTACAATTGGCAATGGCGTTATCGCTTTGTCGAATCATGCGTTTTTGTCAAACGTTGAAAGGTCGAGTCAAGTCAGTGCATCAGACCGCTAGCGGTCGACCAAGATTCAAGGCGCGTCGACCGCCATTGAATGGTGGTCTGACCGATTTTGTGCTGTTCATTAGCCATTTTGGAGATTTGGCTTTGGGATAGGTCAAGTTCATGGGATTTAGTGCATATGTGTTGCATGATGCATGTTTTCACTAACGTGGGTCAAGTTGTGAAGAACTTGTTCCCAGAATCGATTTCTTTGTCTATTGTTGTGCATGTTGCTTGGAGGTCAATGACGGTCAACGGCGAGGATGGCCGAGACTAGGCTTGGAGAGCTAAGGTCCAGAACGATCAAGGATGCCGGGTGAGGTCAATGGTTTCAAGCATGGCGCAAATTGGACAAAGGTGACCGAACAGGCAGTTCGGTGCGACGGGTTGGATCAAGCGGCGCGGGGGTCGGTGCAAGTGCCATGGAGGTTTCGGTGGGAGTCGGACGAGAGAGACTTGCCTATATGATGAGAACCGCTGGATCAACCTACACGTGGCGAAGCATGGAAGTGCTTCACCAAGTTTGGACTCGGTCTTCGGAGAAGGATCGAGAAGGGGTATTTTGGTAATTTCACCTAAATATCGCCTTGGTGACCTTTGGCTAAACCGTGGTGCAAGACAATGCAAGGAGAAGCTGTGTCAAGTAAAGTTGAAGATGGCACTTTAAAATGCGTGCGTGTGTGACCCGTTTGTGTGTGGGCTTAACGGGAGCCCATTAAGGTTTACTCTTCTAGAAGCTAGGCCTCCACTATAAATAGGGGTGGTTGCTGTCCAGCACCTTTAAGCACTTCATTTTGGAAAAACCCTAGTGTGTTTTAGGGTTTAGATAGAAAGGGGGAGAGGTTAGGTTTCTAGAGAGATGAGTTGAGTGTGTGCTCGTGGATTGAGCTCTTGTCCTCCAGGATGGAGTGGCTGTAAACCCTCTCAATCTCAAATCAATCTATGCATGATTTCTCAAAGATGAGTCTTCTTGTGTTCTTCCTCTCTATTTGGTGATTTTGAGTCATTCTTTGAGCCACGACTTTTTGCTTGGTTTCTTGCCTTGATCTTACTTGCTGTGGCATGTGGGAACCTATCTAGGATCATCTAGATCATCATTCAACCACGAGCAAGTTTCTAAATCACGTTTTCGATTTGACTCGGTTGACTCGGTTTTTGAACCACCTTCGTTCAAACTGAAAAAGATAGGAACTTTGGCATGGATCTTCATGATCCTTGATTGGAATAGGTTCCTAATATCTTTGAGAAGGTGCGTGTGTCAAGTTTCGTGGAGTTTGCCCTCATGGATCAAAAGTTAGATCGATTTGTGGTTTAGGTCGCGGGCTGTTTTCTTGCGGAAGAAATCGGTTGATCGCTCAGATATCACCTGGTCGACCACACCCGGTCCGACCACCCCTTCAACGTCGGTCTGACCGCGCCCTAGGGTTTGGAGTTCCTGTTTTGGTTTTTTGCTTTGGGGTTTTGGAGTGGATTCAACATAAGCCTTCCACTATGCTTATTGATTGATCTTCATAGCTCTCATAGCTATTGGAGTGAAATTGGTGTTGAATCTGATCGAAGTGAAAAATTGTTAAAGCTCCTATTCACCCCCCTCTAGGCGCCTTTCCGGTCCTACAAGTGGTATCAGAGCACGGTTAGCTCTTCTCTTAGATCTTAATCGGTCTTAGGAGCCATGGCGTTTGACAAGTATTTGACCAAACCACCTGTGTTTGATGGAGTCGATTTTTCATACTGGAAGGCTTGCATGCATGCCTACATCGAGGTTCAAGGGCACTCAATTTGGCTTAAAGTAAAAATTCCTTATATAGTGCTAGTCAATGATGATGTGATCACACTTGATGTGGAGGCAAATAGCAAGGCTCGGAACTTCTTGATTCAAGGGCTTAGTCGATCTAAGTTTGAGCGTGTTGCTTACTTGAGGTCTGCTCACGAGATCTAGAAGACCCTTGCTGATTACCATGAGGGCTCTACCTCGATCAAGGAAGTGAGACAGAACCAGCTTAAGAAAGAATATTCAAAGATCGAACAAAGGCCTGGTGAATCTTTGGATGAGTTGTGGGGAAGGTTTTTCAAAATCCTTCATGACTTGCGTGCTGTGGATCTTGTGTTTATTGAGTCTGAGAATGCACGTCAACTCTTGGGTGCACTTGACGTGAGAGTTTGGGGGATGAAGATCACTTCCATCAATGACAACACTGTCATGAGTGAGCTTACCATG
Organism: Phyllostachys edulis; assembly: GCA_036346405.1. Taxonomy (NCBI): domain Eukaryota; kingdom Viridiplantae; phylum Streptophyta; class Magnoliopsida; order Poales; family Poaceae; genus Phyllostachys; species Phyllostachys edulis. The sequence goes on along the minus strand of CM070551.1, from coordinate 74,324,316 downwards.
GATAAGCTCTACTCAAGGTTGAAGACGCATGATATTGACTTCATCTCGTGTCTCCCAAGACAGAGTCGATGGCTCTAGTGGTTGACCCATCTAGGGTAGCTCTTCTGATTATTTGGATTTTGGATCATCTGGATTTTCATTGTCTGCCTTGCACTCTTTGAGCGATGAGCAGCTAGAGAAGCTATCTGAGGATGACTTAGCCCTTCTATCCACAAAATTCACGAGAGTCTACAACAAAGTGAGGAACAAGAGGAGAAGTGGCCCTGTTACCTGTTTTGAGTGTGGTGAGCCAAACCACATTCGGGCCAAGTGCCCCAAGCTGAAGGGCAAGGAGGAGAAGAACTTTCGGAGGCGTCCTCAAGCTTGAGATGCTAAAGCCAAGAAGCCCAACTACCGGAAGTTCGTCAATTGGGTCCTTGCCGCTCTTGAGAATGTTGATATGATCGATGTGGACTCGGGGACGGAGGATGACGAGGATGATTCCCATGGCAAGAAGAAGGCCCAGAACTTCACTAGTATGTGCTTCATGGCCAAGGACAGCCACGGCATCGATTCCTCCAATGACGACGATCCCTTCAGCGATCTAGACGAGGTATGCCCCTCACTCAATGAGATGAAACGTGCTTTGGTTGCTGCTGAATGAAATCTGAAGAAGCAAGCTAAAATGATTAAGAGACAAGATATCATGATTGACAACTTGAACCTATAAGTGGTTAGGTTCAAATCCATTAATCCTGTTGATGATTGTGATTCTTGTTCTAGCTTGCATGATGAATTAGCAATTCTGAAATCTGCTCATTCCTCTAGTGCTAATCAACTTAAAGATGCTCTAGATGAACTGGAATCTCTCAAATCTAGTTCTAGTCATGTTTGCTTGGATGCTATTGCTTTAGATGTGACTTCAGTAGATGCTATTCCTTCATCTTGCTCAAATTGTGCATTACTTCAATTGAAATTGGATAGTGCTACTAAGGAATTGATGAAATTTAATGCTAGTCACACTTGCTCTCGTTGTGAGGATAGTAGGATTAAAATGAAGGAAATGACGGAAATGGTTCTTCACTCTAAAACTGCTTCATGTGAAAACTGTCATAAACTCACAATTGAGAATGATGCTCTAAACAAGACTCTAGAGGAGAAATCTAAAATTGAACAATCCATGTCCATGACTGCATCCAAGAAAGAAGTTGATTCTAATCCTTGTGCCTTTTGTATTGTGAGGCCCCCGGGGTATTTAGCTTGTAATACTTAGTCATTCCATTGACCCTAGCATCACAAACAAAATATCCTGTGCCTCGGAAAAATATGTACATCTCAGAAGTGCTGTACATACACCCTTTTACAAAATCATGCATCAATTCCATATAAACATAGAACCAAAGCATGAACTAGATAAAGCAAGGACATACATAGTAGAGTTATTACAAAAGGGGCCGACCGGCCAAATACAAGCTAAAGAGTTAAATAAACAGCGGAAGCAAAAGCCATAAGATGGCAACAACAAAAGCCATACGGTTTGCCTTTAGCCCACAAGGCAACCGACCGGGCCACCAACCTAGTCGTCAAACCCGCCGCACATCTCACAAAAGTGGATCCCTTGGGGATCAACTTCCTCCTCTACAACAATTACATTTAAGCAAAGCAAATGAGTACAAACATGTACTCGCAAGACTGACGTGTAGTGTAACAGCCTATACATAGCTACATGCAAGCTTATTTAAGTGGAGGAGGCTCTAGACTCAATTTTTAGCATAAAGCAAGTTTTCATTTGCAATACTTTAATAGATTTAAAGCAATTTGACAAACTATGTTTAATTGTTCAAATAACAGCGAGATAAATAATAGATAAATGACAACAACAACCTGGAAGTGACTAACCCAATAGTCACCACAACAATAGCATGAATTACCCATTCATACCAACCCAACAAGTTTTAATTAAAGGTTATAGTCTAGTTCTTGCACGACCTTACCAAGCATGTCCATAACCTAGGATGAGGCTATTCGAATAGATTTAACCCTGTAGGGGTGTACCAATGTACCCACACGTCAGACCGCCTTTTCGCCAAGCTATTTAGCACACTTCCTTTGGTATGCCGGCACGGCTAAGTTCTACGAGACATTTCCAATGGATTGTGCTAATTAAGAGTCGCACGTATGGGGGTTATCACCTAGTGGACCACCGTTACAGGCTCCCACTAAGGACCCATACGAAGAGTAGGATGCACCGGCCCAGCCTAAGCAACTGCGGGTGCTCATTTTATTTCTTTACAAAGTAACAAAGCACAAGTGCTGGACATAATGGAATAATAATTTTTGTGTGATCAAAGTTATCGACTAAGTCGATAACCGCCCAATTCTACCGGTAGCTAAGCATTTCTAAGCATGACACCGAAAAGACAATAAAAGAGCATAATTCAATCACCGGGCTCTAATTCATCGGCGAGATTAATAACTTATGGTTTGTAGCAGGGGATAACATTTTAAGGGCAACCATGCAATAGGAATAGCTACCTCTAATAGACAAAATTAACTTTGACACAAAAGCATGCGTACATACAATTTGTAAACAAAGTATTAGACTTTAAAAAGTAATGGGATTAAGTATGATCAAACTGCTTGACTTGCTGAAGTTGCTCAATATGCTGCAGAGGATCACTCTCAAGGTTAACGAACTCGTCGGCACCTAACGAAAGAGCAAAAAAGAACCGATAAGAACGAAGAATACCGAAAAGATTCAATGGCCAACTTCAACCAAATGCTCTGAAATTTTTACAGAAGGAAGAGCATAATTTTTAAGGAATTTAGCAACAAGAACCAACGGATTTGGATTCTCAATGCAAAAGTTATGGCCAAAACAAATTCAGCCGGCTGGAAAATGCTAAAAAATTCAAATCGGGTACTGTTCATCCGAATTTAATTCTTTAGCACAATTTTCCAAAGAGGTGTTGCACCTGAGATTTTTATGGTAAGCAAAGAACCTCATGATATGAACAACACAATTTGATTCACCTCATTTGGAGCTAGGATGCATTTTCTATGATTTTTCAAAGACATGCAAAAGAGCACAAATAAAATACAACCACAAGAGCTTTAAAAATAGTGGCATTCCTAAAACCTATTCTACAATTTAGCACACTAACAGAGGAAGCCAACAAAATTGGTTTCACTCAAAAAGGATCTACAGAGAATTACTTATGCAATTATCAATTTAAATGCATTTTTCGAGCAATTAATAAAGCCTACAACTAAACAAATTTACCAATACATTTTCTGGAGCCGAACCAAGCTTCCCACCATTTTTAGATTAAAGCTTAGTTCAAGCCAGAGCTAACAAAATTTGAATCAACTAAAATGGAGCTAAAATGAATCAGTTAGGTAATTTTGAAGTTTAATACCTTTTTCAGTTCACAATTAAATCCCTCGGGAAATTTCCTAAACCGAAATGATGTGGAAACTTGTGGACCGTTGATCTTAAATCGGATGCCCCAAACGAACTGGACTCACGCGCGCGCGCCCGCGCAAAACCATGCGAACGTGGACCGTCGATATTGGATCCAACGGCCCAGATTGAATTGGGCGCGGCCGCGTTTGAACGCGCGCGCGCGAAGGATCCCGCGATCGTGGACCGTAGATCGCGAGATGGACGGCTCACAACGAACTCAACACAGTGCGAGCGCACAGCCCACGCGAAATCTCAGCCACAGATCAAGAAATGGATGGCCCACAATGATGCCACGCTACGCACTCGCACAGCGTCGACTTAAGTGCGTGGGCCCACCAGTTAGTGACTCATTAGTTCACTTAAGACTACTATTAACTGCGCTAACCAATGATTAAGCATTTAATGACGAGATCTTTGCCTAATGACGCCACTACCGTGTGCCGCGCCGTTCGACACGCACCCGAGCGCGGAGATTGGCTCACCGCTGGCGACTCCGGCCACGGCGGCGCAAACCAAGGGTGGTCTGAGCTCAGTAATAGCCTTGCACACACACCGGGGCTACTCACTACGGCTGAGCCGGCCTAGAACGGCAGCGAGCCGGCGAGGAGCGGCGGTGACACACACGGCCACGACGACAACAGCAAAATACTCCGCAGCAGTTCAAAGAAGCGAGTGCCTGAGCCTCTAGGGACTAATGCGAAACTACCTGAGCTTAAGAGAGGAACCGAGAAGGTCGGAGGAGCTCCGACAACGAAGCACCACGTTGGCGACGAAGACGACAACGCGGGGACGACAACCTGAGCAAAAAGAGAGGGACCGCGTCATCAGGATAGCTCCAACATGGCTCAAGGATGGTCCCAGAGCAAGCAATTGAAGCGAGGAGGTGCTTACCAGAGTTGAGGAAGAAAGGGGTGAACTTCGGCTGAATTTGAACAAACCCCAAATTAGTTGATTCCTGAGAATGCAAACCAAAATTAAGTTAGGGGATTTGAACAAGGTGAAGAGGGGCACGAAGTGATGTGATTAGATTTGCAAAAGAACCACTGGAGCGCCGGGACGACGAAGCTAGCTCCACGGCCGACAATGGCGATTTGGGCTCTCGGGTGTTTGAGCTTACTCGAGCAGAGAGGGAGCTAGGTGAAGCAAGGTGGGTGACTAAAAAGAGGCAGAGGAGGAGCTTGGGGGCTTTATATAGCCGGAGAGCGACGGACGGAGCGGAGGCAAAGCTCCAAGGTGAGCTCGGTTCACAGCTCTGCCCTAGGCGAGCTGAGCGACGGGAGCAGGTAAGACCATGACTTTGAGGGTGGGAGTTGACAAGAATTTAATGCAAAGAGTCGTTGCAGGACTCAGAGGAGTGGACCGGGCGCTACAGAGCTCCCCCATGCCCTGCCATGGTGACCTGGGCACGCACGCGCACGAGTGACCGAGGAAGGAGACGAACATCGGCGCGAGGGCCCACCGGCAGCGGCACAACAACAACGCAGCTCGGGCCGAAACAGAGGCGAATGGGTCGAGCCCAACCAACAGGCACGGCCCCCTCTCCGACGATTGGATCCAGATCCAACGGCTCACACGCGATCGGGGTTCGACAGCTCGCGCAAACGTGGGCCGCCCGATGGAGATCCAACAGTGGAAAACGCCCGCGCAAAAGCGACCGAGCCCGGTGCAGTTAGTTGATCGGGTCCAACCAAAACCGGGGTTGGGTTCGAGTCTGACCTGAGCCCGAGGAACAGTGCAACAGATTTAGGGTTTGAATTGAAGCTGAGTTTGGAGGAATTTTTAGAGGTAGCAAACTAACTCCAAAAATTCTGAAATTTTGACTGGAGGTTGCTCACTCCAGGATTAACCTTACATAAAATTTCTAGAGATTTTGATGCACTGTATTTTTCTCAAGAAATTCCTCAAGGTTTGTTCTAGGGTTTGACCAAAGGTCAAACTGGTTTGACTTGCCTCCAAAAATTATCGAATAATTTCTAAAAATTATAAAATTTTTCAGAGGAGTCACACAACATCCCTAGAACCAAGGAAAAATATTTCTAGAGGTTGAACACAAGATCCTCAACCAAGGTTGAAAAGGGTCATGACTTTAGCCATTTGGAGATTCAGGTTTTTGAATTCCACAATTCCTTTACAAGAATTACAGAAAAGTTCAAAAACTACAAGATGCAAGAAAAGTTTTAATTCCCTCTCATTTCTTACATTTGAAACACACACCCAGATTTGGTTACATTTGAAACACAGACCTACATTTGAAACACAAACCTAGATTTGGTTACATTTGAAACATAGACCTAGATTTAGGATGTTACATATATTGAAGTTGGGCATAATTTAGATGAGATACAAGAGGCGTTTAGAGTCAAGTTCAAAGAGCAGTTGGGTAGGATTAGGAATGCTTCTTGTGTGTCTTGTGAGGCCTTCAAGGTTGAGGCAGCTCTTTACAAGGAAAAGTATGTTAGGGCAATCAAGTCAAATAAGTGTGCGTCATGTAAGGACCTAGCCAAAGAAAATGACTACCTCAAAAAGACACTTGAGAGATTCTCTAGTGGGAAGAAGAACCTTAACATGATCCTCGATGAATCTAAGGTAAGTGTAAAGAAGAGTGGCCTAGGATTTAATTCCCTAGAGTATTCTAAGAACCACCTACCTAAGGTTGTGAGAGCTGTTGAGAGTGGCATGTTTGAGGTAGAATCCCCTAAGCCATCTAAGTTAGTCTTTAGATCTGTAGGTTTTGCCCAAACCCCTTCTAGCAAGACAGATGCTTCTAAGTCAGCAGATCAGACCTCTCAAAAGGTCAAGTATCATTGCATCTTTTGCAAGAAGGATGGCCACATAGTTGAGTTCTGCTTCCGTAGAGCTAAGAGTGAGAGGAAGGAGAGAGTGTGTGCTTTGAGGACCATTAGAGGAGGTTCTTCACCTTCTAATGTCTCTAGAGCCAGGCAGCCTGTCCGTCCTGCTAAACATAGGCCTAGGCTCATAGATGACTTCTTCGACTCTTTTGGTGGCTCTAGACAGCGTTTTGGGTTAGGGTATCGTGAGGAGAGACCACGGGTAGCATCTAGATAGGGGGAGTACTGATCTTTTGGTAGGTCGATTCGGAGAGGTCTAGGTGGTGCTCGTGTGCATTCTCATGATTATCCCTCTAACCATTTTATTGCTGCTTCTACTGCTGTTCCTAAGCATCGTGTGACTCAAGATCGATTCCCAAGTCTTTTATCACTAACCCCAAAGATCGAGGCACGATGTTCCTCGCTTTTGCCTCTCAGAGGTCCGTCGTGCGAGGAAGGAGGACATATGGCTTGTTGACTCGGGTGTTCTCGACACATGATTGGAGATTCTAGATGGTTCTCCTCCCTCACATGTGCATCCGGCAACGAGTTGACCGTGACAGCCAAGGGCACAGTGCGCGTCAACAACAACTTCATGCTTAAGGACGTCGCTTTGGTAAGTAAGCTGAGGTATAATCTGCTATCTGTCTCTCAGCTTCTTGATGAGGGTCTAGAAGTGAGGTTTAAGAGTGGTGAGTGTAGAGTTCTAGACTCCTCGGGTGAGCTTGTCTTTGGGATTTCTAGGTTTGAGAGGATCTTTAGTGCTAATTTCAGTATCTCTTCTGCTTCTAGCCTAGATGTCTTGTGGCTTCTGACTCTCATGATTTAGTGTTGTGGCATCGTAGGCTTGGACACATAGGCTTTGACCATTTGACCAGGATCAGTAGCAAGGACTTGATTAGAGGTTTGCCTAGACTTAAGAATGTTAGAGACCTTGTGTGCACTCCCTGTAGACATGATAAGATGGTTTCTACTTCTCATCCACCTCTTATTTTAGTGATGACTGATGGACCTGGTCAGCTCTTGTACTTAGACACGGTTGGCCCTTCTAGAGTTCAATCTGCAGGAGGGAAGTGGTATGTGCTCATCATTATGGATGATTTACTCATGGGTATATTTTCTGGTTTCTAAGGATGAGGCTTTTGGCTATTTTAGGGGGTTGGTCCTTAGATTTACTGTTGACCTTCCAGGAGCTTTGAGAACCATTAGGAGTGACAATGACATAGAATTCAAGAACTCTTCTTTTGCCACATTCTGCTCTGAGAGAGGACTTGAGCACTAGCTCTCCTCACCTAGAGTTCCCCAGCAGAATGGGGTTGTAGAAAGGAAGAACAGAACCCCTGTAGAGATGGCTAAGACTATGCTAGATGAGAATAGCACTCCTAGGAGGTTTTGGGCTGAGGCAATCTCTACTGCTTGCTATGTGTCCAATAGGGTGTTCTTGAGATCTGTCATAGGCAAGGCTTCCTTTGAGCTTAGATTTGGTCATCGGCCTAGAGTCTCTCATTTCAAGATTTTTGGTTGCAAATGCTTCATTCTTAAACATGACAACTTGGATAAATTTGAACCGCGATGTTTATGATGGCATTTTCCTTGGTTATCTTGCTCATTCTCATGGCTATCGTGTATTTAATTTGGATACTAACAAAATTGTTGAGACTTGTGAAGTCACTTTTGATGAGGCTAGTCCTGGTACTAGACTCGATGGTGCAGGTACACATGTCATTGGTGATCGAGAAAGTATTTTCGTTGACGACGACTCTGAGGATGAGGACCCAATCCATCCTCTAGGCACTCTTGAGATAGTTGGAGAGCCTGCTTCTACTTCTCCAGCTTTAGGAGAGCAGCCTCTTCCCACTTTCACCGGTGCTTCGAGTGGCTCTGCTCCTACCTCTACAACCCATGAGGTAGAGGCCACATCTACACTAGGACCTCATCTTCATATTCAGCGACAACACCCTCCTGAGCAGATGATTGGGGATCTCCATGAGCGAGTTACTCGCTCCAAGTTTATCTCTCTAGATTCTCATGCACATTCTGCTTTTGTTGCATCTTTTGAACCCCGAGATGTCACCTATGCTTTATATGATTTCTCCCGGGTTAATGCCATGCATGAAGAGCTTGAAATTTTTGAAAGAAACCAAGTCTGGATCTTAGTGTAACCTCTACCTAACCACAATGTAATTGGAACAAAATGGGTTTTCAAAAATAAGTAAAGTGAGGATGGATTGGTAGTTCGCAACAAGGCTAGGCTTGTAGCTCAAGGTTTTTCCTAGGTAGAAGGCTTAGACTTTGAAGAAACCTTTGCTCCTGTGGCTAGATTAGAAGCCATTCATATTTTGCTAGCGTTCGCGACATCTAAGGGCTTTAAGCTTTTTCAAATGGATGTCAAGAGTGCTTTCCTTAATAGTTTCATAGAAGAAGAGGTCTATGTCAAGCAACCTCCTGGTTTTGAAAATCACAAGTTCCCAAACCATGTGTTTAGGCTCTTCAAAGCCTTGTATGGTTTGAAACTAGCTCCTAGAGCTTGGTATGATAGGCTTAAGAACTTCTTGATTAAAAATGAGTTCAAAATGGGAATGGTAGATAAAACTTTGTTCACTCTCAGGCATGGCAGTGACTTTTTATTGGTTCAGATTTATGTGGATGACATCATATTCGGTGGTTCTTCTCATGCTTTGGTATCCAGATTTTCAGATTCTATGAGCAGGGAATTCGAAATGAGTATGATGGGCGAGCTGACTTTCTTCCTTGGTCTTCAAGTCAAGCAACTGAAAGAAGGTACTTTCATTCATCAAAGCAAGTACACAAAGGATCTTCTTCGACGCTTCGACATGGGAAGCAGTAAGCCAATGTCTACTCCCATTGCCACTTCTACCGTGCTGGATCCTGATGAGGATGGGGAGCCCGTGGACCAGAAGGAGTACCGCAGCATGATTGGCTCCCTCCACTACCTCACGGCGTCGAGGCCGAACATACAATTTGCGGTGTGTTTGTGCACTCGATTTCAGGTTTCCCCTCGTGATGAGGACATCGACCCTAAGGATGCAACCACTACTTCGACCACATCGTCAACCACATCTTCTCCGATAGAACTTTCAGCTACTGCAATGCCATATTACCCAATTGGACCGTGCTACGTCTACATACCATGGTGCTATGTCTACATGCCATGGTACTATGTCTACATGCCATGGTGCTACTGCATGTGCCAAGCAAGAGCTTAAGCTAGATACGTTTTGGTCAGATCAGTTCGGAATCAGCCTGACAGTACCGATTTTAACATGCATAACTTTCACATACGGAGTCCGTTGGAGGTCCACAAGTACTTGATGGAAAGCTTATTTCATCCTGTTTCCAACGGATCCAGCCTCACCTTCAAATTCCTTCTGGACTGATTGCAATCATCAAAAGAAGACGCCATATCACCTGTTTGGGCCAATCTGGGCTTTGTAATCGTACTCAACTTGGCCCATATGCTGGCGGCCCACCGGGGGGTGTACTGTTCATGTGAACAGTACCCACGAATTTAGTCCCACCCCGCTAGTTCTATTAGATGTGTAGCTCCTCATCCCCTATTTAAGGAGGCCGCACCCCCTCTAGTTTTCTTGGATTTTGTTTAGTTAAAAGTTAGCCTTGTTGCAACTTCGTGTATTGGCTTGTGTTGACTATACCAACCATAATACCACTTCAAAATCCCAACTCAATTCAATATTTCAATCTTATTTGGAATTTCATATTGCTTTATCTTGTTCTTGCGTGCTTCTTCGGTGTATGCAGGAATCGACCTTCGTGGTCAAGTCATCCGGGTATTCGTGCACGGTTGATAACGACTTGTCAATCAGTTCAGTGATTGCGTGGTTTTGAGCCTTGCGTGTTCGTAGCCAGGATCGTGAGAGTTGAGCGACACCTACCGAACTTATCATTCTCATCGAAAGATCGGGCCAACAATCAAACCTTAGGGTTCATCAGGTGGTATCAGAGCTACAGTTCATCGGTGAGAATTTTTTTTCCTATAGTCCAAATAGCCAAAACATCAAAAAAAATTATAGGTTTAGTTCATCGTCCAAACCAATTTGTGCCTTTGCAATTTTTCTTTTTAGTTTGCGTTGTTGAATTTTCGTTGCATCGTCGAGTCTTTGTGCTGGTTTCCTGTCTAGATTGGTCTACTTCGTGTCTTTTGCAAATTGTCTTGTTCTATTCTTCGGTTTTGTCACTACTGGCTACCCAAGAGCACAGGATATTCGGGCTTGAATTCATACAAAAAAAAGAAAAAAAACAGATCCAATTGTGTCGCCGTCTTGTCCGGCGCCGCCGCCACGCAGCACATCTTCGTCTGCTCTGTCGCATCTTCGTCCTTCGTTGCCTCGGTCAAGTAGGTAGCGGCGCCTGCGTCGCCTCGGTTCGTGCATCGCCATCGACAGGCATCTTCGCTCGTGCATGCGGAAGCAAGCGACAGCGCGCGTCTTCGTCGCCTCGATTCGCCGCCGCCACCGCAGCAGGGAGTCGAGCTGTCGTTGCTGCTGGCACCACCTCAATCACCGCTGCACCTTTGAGATTCCGCTGCCGCGCTGCCTCACGCCTTTAGATCTCCGCCGCCTCGTAGGCTCTGCTGCCTGCCTCGCGCCCGACGCGCCGCCGACGCAGCCTCACGCCGCCGCACCCGCCCCTTCCGCACCGCCGCCACCGCCTTTGAAGGCGTTAAAGCCGCCACCGCCGGCCGCGTTGGAGCCGCCGCCGCCCGATCGCGTTGAACGTGTTGGAGCCGCCAACCCACTCTTGAGCGCCGCCGCGACCACTGGAGAAGCAGCCGCCAGCCGCCAAGAAGCCGCCCACATGCCGCCACATACGCCGGAGAAGTCGGCCCACGTGCCGCCTCTGCCGCACGAAGGCACGGAGCCGCCGCGTTTTTGGGTGAACCAAATCTGAGGGTCATGGTCTTTTGTTTTTGTCATGTAGTAGCTTCTATTTGTTATTAGCATCCAGTAGCTTCTGAGTTAGAGGAAAAAAAAGAGACAGAGAAAAAAAAGGAAAGACAGAGAGAAAAAAAGAGAGAAGAAAGAAAGCCAAAAAAAAAATCAGAGCTGCCTCTTTTCTTGATTATTATTATTATTATTATTTTTCCTTGTTCAGTGTGGCATAGTCATCCATTGCTCGCTTGCCTTGATATTTCTTGTGCTAGCATTCCGTTGTTACTACTAGTTGTTCTTGCGAGTGCTCTAGCTAGGCTTGGTTTAGACTAGGATCAGCACTTGTGACTAGTACTTTGAATTGCTTTTCAACTTTGCATACTGAATTGAACAATTGCTACTCCTTTGCTACATACTAGCCTTCCGAGCTCCACTTCCTACTAATTCAGTAGGTGCCGCTCATCGCAATCATTGGGCTGATCGCAAGTGAGAGTATCACGAACCAGCCACCGGTTGTACCACTTTCTTGCTGCATTGGTAAGAACTTGTAAGAATTGGGTATAAGCTTGAGTGTGAGTGACTTGTGAAACTCCAGAACCTAGTAGTTCATAGGGACATAAACACTGTGATTTGTTCTTTCCTTTAATACTAACAATGACAGGTTCATGGTCACAAGCAAGGTAGTTAGGATCGCGATCCAAGTCTTAAAGTCTTACGACTCTACGAACCCACGACAGCCTGTCGATCCAAGTCTTACTGCCGATCCGATCCTACTCAAGGTCGGTAGGATCGCGATCCTACTCTTAGAGTCTTACGGTTCTGAACCCACGACTGTCGATACAAATCTCACTGTCGATCCTACTCAGAGAGACTTAGGGCAATTTTTTTAGAGGCCGTGCTTTGCGATATTTTGTTTTAGAGCAAAATTTGTTGATATTAATTTCTGAGAATGAAACTATAAATAAACAAGGAGCATGCAAAATATTGTATCAAGGTGGTAATACTAGTACAAATATCTATATTATGGCATGAGCAATCTTGAGCTTGATAATGATAAGCTCTTTTTATTCCTGGAGTATGTCTAGCTACTTTTAAGGAACATGCAAGTGGTAAACCATATAACAATCATACAAACTTATAGTATAGATGTTAAATATGTGTATTTTTACAAATCCGTAGAATCGCCGATTCTACGATTCGATACTACGATTCGATCCTACCGGAGGCAAATCGATCCGACTCGGGATCTCGACTCTGACTACCTTGGTCACAAGGGGAGAATAGCAGGCCCAACATTGAGGAAGATGCACCTCTCACGCCTCGCACAAAAGACATCATGCAGCGCTTTTCACGCTTGCTGAATCAACATTCGGAGTGTATTGAGGGGGTTCTAGATCGCACTAATAACGATCTTGCTACGATTGCTACACGGGTGGAGCGGCTAGAGAGAGCTCCACCTCCTATTGCCGCCCCCGTTGCTGTCGGCGTTGCACAACCGCGCCGTAACCCATCTGTTGGTCGCTCATGGGCCGATGTGGTAGAAGATGAAGCGAACCCATATGTTGCTGATACGGAGTCCGATGGTGATGCCATTCCCAACAATAATCGTGATCATCGGCAACGACGCTTCAACCAACAAGGTATGAGAAGAGACCCACCACGTGAGGCACGTGACCAAAATGATTCACTTGGTAAAATTAAATTCACTATGCCTCCTTTTGCTGGTAAATATGATCCTGATGCTTATCTCACATGGGAGTTAGTTGTGGACCAAAAATTTGCATGCCATGAATTTCCTGACGATAAAAAGGTTAGGGCTGCTACTAGTGAGTTCACAGATTTTGCATCTATTTGGTGGAGTAAATATGGTCGTACTCATCAGGATATACCTAAAATATGGAATGCTTTGAAGAGAGCAATGAGACATAGGTTTGTACCTTCTTATTATTCACGTGATTTGCTTAATAAATTGCAACGCTTAAGACAAGGTAGTAGTTCTGTAGAGGACTATTATCAAGAATTGCAAACTGGTTTGTTGCGTTGTGGTTTAGAAGAAACTGAAGATGCTAAGATGGCTAGATTTTTGGCAGGTTTAAACCATGAAATTCAGGACATTTTAGATTATAAAGAATATAATTCTATCAACCGTTTATTCCATCTTGCTTGCAAAGCTCAAAGAGAAGTGCAGGGTCGACAATCTCGCTCTAGGGACAATATTGGAGGAACTTTTGCGTGTCGGCCAATGCAAGAATAACACATGTCATCCTCCTCTACTTCGCCGCCGCACCCCCATCGCTCCTTCAACTCCTATACATCTCCTGATGGAAGCAAATCAGCAAAGGTACAAGTCCCCACAAAAGTGCTTCTTCATTTGCTTCTACAGTATGCATCCGAGATGTACAATGTCACCGTTGCAAAGGATTTGGGCACTTCATGCGCGATTGCCCAAGTCAGTGAGCTTTGCTTATCAAGGATAATGGTGAGTACACTTCAGCTAGTGATATTGAGGAAGAACATGTGTTGGTTAACAATGTAGGTGATGAAACTGAGAAAGAACAATTAGGCCATGAGACATCTGACAAGTACCAAAGCCTAGTTGTTCAGCGTGTGCTAAGTGCTCAAATGGAACTTGCTGAACAAAATTAACGCCACATTTTGTTTCAATCCAAGTTTGTCATCAAGGAACGTTCATGTAGAGTCATCATTGATGGCGGAAGTTGCAACAACCTTGCTAGCATAGACTTGGTCGAGAAGCTTGGCTTGACCACAACACAAAGCCCTCATCCTTACTACATTCAATGGCTGAATTCTTGTGGTAAGTTGAAGGTGACTAAACTTGTGCGCGTACATTTTTCTATTGGATCATATCATGATTATGTTGATTGTGATGTCGTACCTATGCAAGCATGCTCATTATTATTAGGTAGACCTTGGCAATATGATAGATATACTGAACATCATGGTAGATCTAATCATTATACTTTCACATATAAAGAAAAGAAAATCACTTTGCTTCCAATGTCTCTGGTTGCCATATTAAAGGATGAATTAGAAAGATCTGAGAGAACAAGTAAAGAGAACACAAAAGATGATCATAAGATTATAGCTCCAAGTGAAATTAAATTGAAAGCTCCTATTATGTTAGCTACAAAATCTGATTGCATTGACATGGAAAACATGAATCTGAATGTCATACTAGGATTTGCAAAGAATCTCAGTGTCCATTAGAAGAAGTGCATGTTTCTTTGCCTCCTCTTGCTACTAACCTTTTGCAGGAGAGTGATGACTTGGAGAAAAAGAATGAGTTGAGGACGACTCAACTTCAAGAAAGGGAGGATGATGAGGACATCGACCCTAAGGATGCAACCACTACTTCGACCACATCATCAACCACATCTTCTCCGATAGAACTTTCGGCTACTACAATGCTATATTACCCAATTGGACCGTCCTACGTCTACATACCATGGTGCTACGTCTACATGCCATGGTACTATGTCTACATGCCATGGTGCTACTGCATGTGCCAAGCAAGAGCTCAAGCTGGATACGTTTTGGTCATATCAGTTCGGAATCAGCCTGATAGCACCGAATTCAAACATGCATAACTTTCACATACGGAGTCCGTTGGAGGTCCACGAGTACTTGATGGAAAACTTATTTCGTCCTCTTTCCAACGGATCTGGCTTCACCTCCAAATTCCTTCTGTACTGATCACAATCATCAAAATAAGATACCATATCACCTGTTTGGGCCAATTTGGGCTTTGTAATCGTACTCAACTTGGCCCATATGCCGGCGGCCCACCTGGGGCGTGTGACTGTTCACATGAACAGTAGCCCATGAATTTAGTCCCACCCCGCTAGTTCTATTATATGTGTGGCTCCTCATCCCCTATTTAAGGAGGCTGCACCCCCTCTAGTTTTCTTGGATTTTGTTTAGTTAAAAGTTAGCCTTATTGTAACTTCGTGTATTGGCTTGTGTAGACTAGACCAACCATAATACCACTTCAAAATCCCAACTCAATTCAATATTTCAATCTTATTTGCAATTTCAGATTGCTTTATCTTGTTCTTGCGTGCTTCTTCGGTGTATGTAGGAATCGACCTTCGTGGTCAGATCATCCGGGTATTCGTGCACGGTTGATAGTGACTTGTCAATCAGTTTAGCGATTGCGTGGTTTTGAGCCTTGCGTGTTCGTAGCCAGCATCGTGAGAGTTGAGCGACGCCTACCGAACTTATCGTTCTCATCGAAAGATCGGGCCAACAATCAAACCTTAGGGTTCATCACCTCGTGCCTCACATCGTCAAGCAGTACGTCGCATCTTCAGGTACCTCTAGGATACTCTTGACTTTGGACTCTGGTTTTCTTCTGATTCTGCTCTCTCCATTCAAGCTTTTTCTAATGCTGATTTTGCGGGGTGTAGAGTGGATAGGAAGAGTACTTCTGGCACTTGTCATTTCTTAGGCACCTCTCTTATCTCTTGGTCTTCTAGGAAGTAGTCCTCAGTTGCACAGTCCACTGCCGAGGCAAAGTATGTAGCTGCAACCAGTAGTTGCTCTCAGGTTCTCTGGATCTTATCTACTCTGTAGGACTATGGGTTGTTTTTGGATAGTGTTCCTCTTTTTTGTGACAACACTAGTGCCATAAACATTGCCAAAAACCCAGTGCAACACTCTAGGACCAAGCACATTGACATTCGATATCATTTCCTTAGAGACCATGTAGAGAAGGGTGATGTTGTGCTTCACTTTGTAGAGTCAGAGCATCAGGTTGTGGATATTTTCACTAAGTCTCTTGATTCTTCTCGTTTTGCTTCTTTACGGGGAGAGTTGGGGGTTTTTAGTCCTCTTGGCCTGTTTTGAGGGGGAGTTGGATCTTTTTCTGATCTTTTTAAGTTTTTTGAGCTTTTCTTTTGCATTCATTGTATCATATTGCATTCATATGAAAAACACAAAAAGATGCATTATAATATAAGCTTTCTGCTTATCCTTTAATTGATGAAGCTTTGCTTATTACCCTCTTGAGCTTTAGTATTTCAATTCTTGCTCAATGCCATGTCTATTTCTTTGACTTGCTAGAATTATCATGCTTTCACATGTGTAGCTAAGTCTTTGCTGAATGAGCTAGAACTCTAAAACAACTTGAACTAAAAACTGCAATATGTGGATGTTTTAGCTAGTTGCACAATTAATGCTCCTTTTGTGACATTGGCCTTGCCAAAATTGCTTTGTTAGCTCTTGAATCTAAAATTGATCATTACTTGAGCTTCTTGTTCTTCTGAGAATCTCAAACTGCTCTTGTAAAAATGAAAAATCAACTTCAAGATTGTCTTGTGTTTAAATTGTGCCAAACTACTCTCACGAGACTGCATGTCCAAGACATAAACTTGGAGATAGTTTGATGATCCAAACAATCTCATGGGGACTGCTTGTCAAAATTGACATGAACTTCAAGATTTGTCGCCCTGGTAGAAGCTTAGGAAGAAGTTGTGGATGGCTCCTAGTCCAGGATCTTCTTCACTAAGATATACCTTTTGGTCGAAGCTTAGGAAGAGTTTGTGGATGTCTCCTAGTGTAGGATCTTCTTCACTAAGATAGACCATTAGTCAACTTCAAAATTCATTGCAAATGAAAAATTTGTTGAAAAATGGGTTTTTGAGCTAATTTGAGCAAACTAATTCAATTCAGGACTTGTTTGTCTCTTAAAGTGGTCTTTATTAGCTTTTTGATTTCACATTGACATTTTGACATGGCCATTCTCATTTTAGGATCGTTGTTGATGAACTTGCTAAATTTGAAGCCTTGCTTAAATTGTTACAATTCATTGCTTTACATTGAGCCTTCTAG
Source organism: Phyllostachys edulis (assembly GCA_036346405.1). NCBI lineage: Eukaryota > Viridiplantae > Streptophyta > Magnoliopsida > Poales > Poaceae > Phyllostachys > Phyllostachys edulis. The sequence continues at coordinate 74,307,283 of CM070551.1, read as the reverse complement.
CTTAGCTTTGTTATATATGTCTTAACATGATCTTGCTAGTGCTTTTAGGCTTGATATGTTATTGTGCAATATGAGAAATACTAGCTTGTTCTTTTGGGTAATCTCCAAAGCTTCTTGTACTCAAACATTGAAAACTAACAAAAAATGAAGCCACTCCATCGCATTTTATGCATGCTCCTTCTTATGATTTTTCCTCAATTCTGTATTTGTTATCTCTGGACGAGAGGAAGGTGTGATTCCTTGATGACTCCATTGTCAAAGGGGGAGAAGATTTAGCAAAAATGTCAAAAAGGGGGAGTTATTTGGAGAAAATGGGAGAATTTGAAATTTTTTGAAATCTGAGGATCATAGTGAGGGGGAGTTTCTTATTTGCATTCTTATGGTGTTATTGTCACTTCTGAACTTGAATTGCAATTCTTGCAACTTCACAATGATCAAAGGTCTATTTGAACAATTGTTCTTTCATATGGACCTTAAGTGAGATTTTTGACTCCTTTCTGGAATTGAAGCTTTCTTGTCTTCTTTTTCTTGATCTCACTTGCCTATACTATTCTGAAGCCAGCTTGGTCATTTTCATTGCTTTCTCTTGCATTTGGACCTAGTTGTGCCTTTGCGCGAAAACGAGAGTTTCTTTACTTTTCAAACCTCCAATTTGCATTTTTGAGGAGATTGCCAATGTGTTCATCAAGGGGGAGATTGTGGATATTATGGGGATATGCTCATGATCTTAGGATGCTGTTACAATTGGCAATGGCGTTATCGGTTTGTCGAATCATGCGTTTTCATCAAAGGTTGAAAGGTTGTCGAGTTAAGTCTTGGTCGATCCGGCGTTCAAGGCACAGTCGAGATCGACCTCTGATCGACCGACCATTGAATGGCGGTCTGACCGATTTTGTGCTGTTCATCAGCCATTTTGGAGATTTGGCTTTAGGATAGGTCAAGTTCATGGGCTTCAGTGCATATGTGTTGCATGATGCATGTTTTCACTAACGTGGGTCAAGTTGTGAAGAACTTGTTCTCAGAATCGATTTCTTTGTCTATTATTGTGCAGGTTGTTTGGACGTCAATGACGGTCAACGGCGAGGATGATCGGGACTAGGCTTGGAGAGCTAAGGTCCAGAACGATCGAGGATGCCGGGTGAGGTCAATGGTTTCAAGCATGGCGCAAATTGGACAAAGGTGACCGAACAGGCAATTCGGTGCGACGGGTTGGATCAAGCGACGCGGGGGTCGGTGCAAGTGCCATGGAGGTTTCGGTGGGAGCCGGACGGGAGAGACTTGCCGACATGATGAGAGCCGCTGGATCAACCTACACGTGGCGAAGCATGGAAGTGCTTCACCAAGTTTGGACTCAGTCTTCGGAGAAGGATCGAGAAGGGGTATTTTGGTAATTTCACGTAAATACCGCCTTGGTGACCTTTGGCTAAACCGCGACACAAGAGAACGCAAGGAGAAGCGGTTTATGTCAAGTAAAGTTGAAGACGACGCTTTAAAATACGTGCGTGTGTGACCCGTTTGTGTGTGGGCTTAACCGGAGCCCATTAGGGTTTACTCTTCTAGAAGCTAGGCCTCCACTATAAATAGGGGTGATTGCTATCCAGCACCCTTAAGCACTTCATTTTGGAAAAACCCTAGTTTGTTTTAGGGTTTAGATAGAAAGGGGAGAGGTTAGGTTTCTAGAGAGATGAGTTGAGTGTGTGCTCGTGGATTGAGCTCTTGTCCTCCTAGATGGAGTGGCTGTAAACCCTCTCAATCTCAAATCAATCTATGCATGATTTCTCAAAGATGAGTCTTCTTGTGTTCTTCCTCTCTATTTGGTGATTTTGAGTCATTCTTTGATCCACGAGTTTTTGCTTGGTTTCTTGCCTTGATCTTTCTTGCTGTGGCATGTGGGAACCTATCTAGGATCATCTAGATCATCATTAAACCATGAGCAAGTTTCTAGATCACGTTTTCGATTTGACTCGGTTTTTGAACCACCTTCGTTCAAACTGAAAAAGATAGGAACTTTGGCATGGATCTTCATGATCCTTGATTGGAATATGTTCCTAATATCTTTGAGAAGGTGTGTGTCAAGTTTCATGGAGTTTGCCCTCACGGATCAAAAGTTAGATTGATTTGTGGTTTAGGTCGCGGGCTGTTTTTACTGTTCTGGAAGAAATCAGTCAGACTGCCCGTATACCGCCGGTCAGACCGCACCCCGGTCCGACCGCCCCTTCAACGTCAGTCTAACCGCGGCCTAGGGTTTTGAGTTCCTGTTTTGTTTTTTTTTGTTTTTTTGCTTTTGGGTTTTGGAGTGGATTCAACATAAGCCTTCCGCTATGCTTATTGATTGATCTTTATAGCTCTCATGGCTATTGGAGTGAAATTGGTGTTGAATCTGATCGAAGCAAAAAATTGTTAAAGCTCCTATTCACCCCCTCTAGGCACCTTTCCGGTCCTACAACAATGATCTCTGTTACTCTTTTGCAACGACTTCTAAGTCACACGCTGTATGGGTCCTAATTGTGATCATTCCAAGAATGATTCCCACGTGCAACCTCACTCTTTTCTCAAAGAGGTACATGAATAACAAGAGCATAACACAAATAACTTTATATAGTGACTCATATGCTTAAGATTATGAAGACTATATTTCTTCATTTCAAGATTCTGTTCTACTCTTGTTGGGCTACTGGTCGGGACACAGAAAACCTCCTAGTCTAAGTCTCTCATTTTTCGCATGTGGTCCTGCCCATTGGAAGGAGCTTCCTAGCAACGGTTCTTTTCTTATGATCCTTGCTGCCAGTCGGACTTGAGCCTGAACACGTTTTGCGAAGTGTTTTTCATGTCTTCAGTTCTTAGCAGTACTTCCGACCAGTTTTGTATACTACATATAAATAAGATCACTTATCGTTTATTGTATACATTCTTGCATATTTTCTTTTCTCATCAAAGCAAGTATTTTTCTTCTGACCATATACAGCTTTGTTTGTTATTTCGATTATTACAAAAAAGATCTATAATTAGTCGAAATCATACACTGGTTCCGACCAAATTGATTTCCTAGCATTACTATGATCGGTTTTTTCATATAATTAGTATATGCCTTCACAACATGGTTGAGACCTTAAGTTCTCCTTCTTGGCTTACTGCTTATATAGTAAAGTTCTTCTACTATAAATCAGTCGGGGGCTAGAGAATATATGAGTACTTCAAAAGTCAAAAGGATAAACAAAAGACTTGTTGATGACAAAAAGGTAAGTTTTATATATATTTCATCATTCTTATACAAATTTATACTCCTGAAGATCTCCAGATTAATTGCTACTTGACGGAGATCCGACCTCCATTTCCTCTGCAACCTTGTCTCCGAGAGGCCTTAATTCCTCGAGAAACTTGGTCGCATCTTCAGATGAGCAGTTTAAATCTTCTTCAACAGCTTGCAGATCGATGGAGAGGTCGAAAGCCTTTAGTTTTGCCAAAGCAAAGCTAACTCCGCTGGCCACAGCTTCTTTCATCGTCTGGGCATGATTCTCTCGAGTAGTTCTGAGCAGGCCCTTGAGATCTTCTAGAAGTGACCCAAGTAGTTCATCTTCTCCATTAGATCTCTTAAGGTAGGCAGGCTTGATCCTGATCCCATATCAAAGATCATTTTGTTAAGTGCATTGACTTTATCATCAAGATTTTGTACGAGAGCTACCTCCTTATCTTGGTCAAACTCCAGAGCCTTTTTTGCTCTATTCAGCGCTTGAGTTTGCTCTACACGAGTAAAGCAAGTAATGAGTAAATATGATTAGAAGAAATAATATACTAGTCAAGTTTACGACCAATTACCTTCAATCTTCTTTTCAAGAGTCTCAATGACTTCCTTATACCTGGTCATCACATGTGCAATCGACCAATCCTTTGCTTAGCATTCTTCTTCAAGCTCGGTTATTCTGGCATTATTAGCCACGACCTCTTCTTTTATTTTCTCCAAATCTATCAAATACGATAAGGGAGAATAATTAGAAGAAGAAGAAAAGTTAAGAAGAAAGTCCTTACCTTTTAATTCGGAATGTTTCTGCTCCAGGAGCTTTATTCGCTGGGTCAGTCCTCCGACCACAGCGTAATTCTCGACCATGTGCTACACAAATAGCATTTCTTCTTTGATGTTTCTTATAAACTTTGAAGGGAAAAACTATAAAAACTGGTCGTAGATACTTACCCGAATTGCCATGTCATTGTATTCGGCAAAAAATGTATTAGGACCTGTCTTGGCTTGATGGTCCGATACCTTGCCCCAAACCTCATCAAGCTCCTTATCCTTGATAAATTGGGGGCAAAAAGGGAATTTGTTAGGTTGAGAGGAATTACCAACAGGGGTCGGAACCTGTTGAGGGCCTTCAGGGATGTCTACCTCCGCAGACGTTGTTAGAATCACCACTAGATCCTGAACAAGCATTGGCACCGACGCCTGCTTGGGGGCCTCCTCGACCACTTTGTCTTCAGGAACTTTGTCCTGAGAAGTGTTTTGGACAAGGAATTCCTCGGGTGCTTGGTCCTCAGGAACATTCTAGTCAGAAACGACTGGGACACCAAAAGATCTGTACAAAACGAAGAAAGGAAGCTCAAAACTTCAATTGTCAAAGACTATTAAAGGTATGCACTCATATGGATATTTCATTTGTACGTACCTGGTTGATTTTTTGGTCTTAACCCTGAAACACGGTAGATTAAATTCCGTACCGCTCGCCTTCCGTTTCTTCTCAACCAATTTCACCAGTTTTAAACCGGCAGGCTGGTTGGACCCCTCACATCCTCCAACATGAGTTTGGAAGCAATATTCTCAACCAGTTGGTCGAGAATAGCGTCTCTGACCATCGGGTCGGAGGGTGTGGTTTCATCAACCTCCAGAGCAGTTTTTTCAGTAACAACTGTCAGGTCGTGAATGACCACCCTGGGGTCTACAACTTCCACAGCTCTGCTCTGCGAGCCCTCTGTCTCTTCCACCTAAATCACAAATCAGATTTACTTAGGTGATGAAATTTTCTATCTAATATATATCTTATTTCAAATGCTCTTTTACCTCTAGAAGATCATCTTCTTCCACTGCCTCTAGGCAGGAATCGGTCGGAACGACAGTAGGATTATGATCCTCACCAGATTGTAGGACCTTCAGTCTGACCGCCTACACAATTAGAGCAAAATCAATAAACTGATCAGAGGATATATATATATATATATATATATATATATATATATATAAAGGAAAATTGATTATCTACCTTGCGTCTCCTCAGTCTCTCTTCATCAGAGACTATGGCCAAGATACCAAGAAATGCAGCCTTCTCGTTAGGCTCCCTAGCGCAGATCATTTTGATCCACTCTTTGACCTCGTTAGGGGAAAGGACTTCAAAAGAGACAAAAGATATTTCAAGGTCATATGATAATCTACTAAACAAATTATACTGGTCGGAGCTTTCTCAAAGACTTACCATCTCTTGAGTCCTTGATTACTTCGTCTTTACCAATGTACCAGAGCAGGGAATGAGCTCGGAGCTTCAGAGGACTAATTCGGCGTATGGTGAAATCCCTCACCACATGCCCGGAAGTCAAGCCCTTTATCTTTAGGTCTTGAATAGCCTCTACACACCTTTCGACCATCCCTTTCTTCTCCACGGCCCCCCTCCACTTTGGATTCTTGTTCGCCCTCACTACGGTGAAGTAGAGGCCGTTGTCTTTTGTGACCATCATGTAAAACCAGTTCTTTTTCCATGACGACCATGACCATTTCGAGTACATTGGGATGTACTCGTCGGCCTTCCCGTCGTGGAGGTGTAGCGTGCATTCTCCAGGACCCACCGTGGATCTTCCTAACATTGCCATCCGGTAAAATACGAGAAGAGCTTCAAGTTCAGTCGCATTCCCAGGTACACCTCACACAAGTAGGTGAAAATGCTGATGTTGGCAATGGAGTTTGGAGCCAAATTCACCAAGTCCACCTCGTAGTACCCCAAAACGTGGGAGAGGAATTGGTACACTGGTAGCCTCAGCCTGCACTCGATGTAGGCGAGGAAAATTGGGATTTCCCCGTCCTCACGGCACGAAAAGTGTTCTCCGGCCACCGACCTCCATTTGATCAGATTCTTGTCTAGAAGCATTCCGATTTTTTCTAGTGCCTCGAGCTTCCTCTTGCTCAGATCTGAAGCCATCCATTTGGTGATTTGGTCCGACATGGGGAAATCTTGCGAAGAGATGATTAGTGGTCGGAGGGAGCTTTGGGTGGAAAAGAAAGCAGATGTCGGAAATGATTCTTGGCAAGAAACTAGAGAGAATTGGGGAAGATCTGGAAGCGTAAAAACTCTAAAAACCCAGCAATAGGGATTTTATAGCTTTAGATCTTTAACTGCAATCGGGAGTTACCAAAAGTCCAATCTTTAGTTCCCAAGGCAAGTTCTCAACTTTAAAGTGAATACAGACCACTTCGTATGTCACGACATTAAATGAGGGTCTGCCCGATACAATTTTGTCGGAATAAAGTGTTCACACGACCTATTCATTTAAAGTTCGGGGGCTAGCTGACGAGGATTAAAATCTCTATGTATTACTTTAATACATAATAAAAGACCATACGTCTTCATGGTCATAACCCCTAAGGCTAACGGCCTCACTGGTCGTAAGGATTCCAGATGTTACATAATGGGTACCCTGGTCAGACAAGGTCCTGTACCTAGTCTTCGACCAGGTAGCAGCTCGAAAAAGCTATGAACTGGTATCTGGATTTGACTCCAGGTATATCTTTTACCGTGTGATGAATGGAACACGTGCTGTATACTCCATACCACACGACGTTACGTAATCCTAAAGACACTAACAACAACCATCATACGGTTGAGTGTCTCACCGACACTTAACCGCAGAGCAGTTAATACTTTATCAACCATCGCCTCGCTCTAACCAGTCGCGACGCTTCACAAGGTACGTCTTCTCTAGGAGTAACTGCCACCTCTTCGGAAGTTATTTAAAGATGGAGCGCGGACAACAGAGGAGGGACAACCAAGATCATCTGCATCAGATTAAAGCAACGCAATCAGCCTTAGATTCATGCTTTAAGCCTGATTGAGTAGCATAGCAAGCATCATACTCAGTGTAATTAGGATTAGTCCATCATCGGGTCATAGACACCCCTTGTAATTTCCAGTTCATATTAATAAAGAGCACTCCCATTCTCTCCCAAGAGATCTGTGCCATTTTTCTCTATTTATTTCGTAAGATCGGCGACTTGATCGTCGATAAGGACTGAAGCCAGCAACTCCGGGACTAAGACCTAATCATACAACCATATGTGCTAGTATGGGATAGTTGTAGCTAACTAAGTCATTGAAAACTAGCCTTGCACATAGGTAGGATGTAGAGTGCGGGCATGATTGGGTAGGCATGTTCGAAGGGGCTTCCTTCACCACGGTGTTAGGCACAAAGCTTGTCGACACAACTGCGAATGCCTCACTTGACGGAGGGTATCTGGGTAAGTGAGGGCCTCACTCGATGGAGGGTATCCGGGTGAGTGAGGAAACATTCGTTGGGCTAGTGCAAGGTTAGGACTAAGTGATGTAAACACTGTGTCCGAATCTCTAGACTGCTTACCTATGGTAGTGAGCAGTGATATAGATAATTTTGGCCTAACTAGAATATTCCTGTACTATGGGTAAAGTTGTACACCTCTGTAGATTGTAAATCTATTTAAATAGCCATGCTCGCGGTCATGGGCGTGCTTAGTGCAGTTGGTATGGCTGTAGTGTTGATTTTCAAAAATTGTTTTGTCATAAAAATATGGGGAATGGCATGGCGTTTTATTTTATGGAGTTAACTACCATGTCTATGGCTGAATATGTGTCGAACCCGGGAGTAACCCCCCAAATCCTCTGTGTATTTTTGAACTAGTCCCATGATCAGTAGCTAGTTCACACAGTAAACAGATATGATAACATCCATAAATTGCACAATTTTATTAATAATGAATAGAGTTTATTACAAAAGAGGCTCACAAGCCAACAATAAAGAACACAGCAGAAGACAAAGAAGTAGTGGAGTCCAGCTGATCTTCCACAGACAATCGACCGGGGTGGCGGCCTAGTCATCTAGATCTACACCAGCAGCAAAGTCCTTCTCCTCTGAAATTTATTTGCATCAAGCAAGGATGAGCACAACTTCCGTGCTCGCAAGTTACACCCAATAACAGATTATAATGCATGCAAGGATATATCAAAGGAAGGCTTATTGGTTGAGTTTGCATAAAGCGATATTTTCTTTAAATATTTGTACTAAGTTCCAAAGCAGTTATTCTATAACTAAAATTTATTTTATAAATTCTCAGTTTTATAGTCAGATAACATTCACACAAGAATGGTGAAGGATACCCTCCTATCACATGGCTTCCTGCCCAATTTCCCATTTGCATAAACCAATTGATAAAGTCTTTTAAAAACCAAAAACCAAATATCTAACTTGGAGCAGCTTTTCTAGGCATGTCCATGACCGTGGACACGGCTATTCGAATAGTTTTATACTCTGCAGAGGTTGTACAACTTTACTCACAAGAGATAATCAACTTGTACTATCCGCCCACACACTTCCGAAGGTGTGCGACTAAGAGATTATCACAAGGCCTTTACAATGCGCTATCCCAACGTAGTTATGCCTCGCTAAGGTTTCACCCCTTTGGATAGAAACCCGCCGGGTTCATGCCCCCTCTTGCGCCAGGTGGGAATACATAAAAGTAGGTCATTTTGACACACACACATCAACATGGCACAACCACAATGGAATGTTGCAAATTAATTAGCTAAGTCTGCCCCACTCTGGACTTGTGGTAGTATGGCTTAGCAAAATACACTCGAAGACCGGTCCTTAACTGACTTGGGCGCCTTCCAAAACAACCCTTGGGCCTCAACTTTAACCAGATTGAGCTCGTGCATCAACATGCACCATCCAAACAACCATTTCACCCAAGTACAAACCATCATTTTATTTTATTTTCAAAGTCATTTATAAACTTCCATAACACACCAATGCTATGGTTACAATTTAAAAACATTTGATTTTTGGCTGAAATTCCCCAAATTAAACATTTTTGGTCTAAGCATGTCTTTGCATAATATTTCAAATGGTCCTAGTTCATACCATCGTATCAACTAGGTTTTATCTAGGGTGACAATATATTTGATTCAAATATCAACATTGGCCATACAAAGGATTTAGGCCTATCTATAAATTTAAAACATGAATTTAAATTACTAAATATAAATAAGCATGTAGTAATAATTTAAAATAGAATTTAAATAATTTAAAATAATGGGTTCAAATATGATCAAAGATGTAACTTACCTTGCTTGATTAGTTGTTATCAAACGGCGTCGAAATTTGACTCTAAGAAGTCGTCGAAATCTATACGCAAAAATAAGCCAAATTCAAACAGAATTCAAATAAAGATTCAAATGAACTCCAAATTAAATAATTTTTGTTTAGTTAGCTAGATCTTGAATTTATATGAATTTATAAATTTGAATCGATGAAATCGGAGTTCGTATGAAGGAGAACAAACCCCTGGAAGTTTTTTTAAGACACATGAAATGATGAATTTGGATCTTCAGAATTTTGGAATTATTTTTCTAAAGGAAAACCAGCTTAATGCGTCATGCTGACGTCATCCACTGATTTTTGGTTTTTCTAGCCAAATTAGTTTTAAAAGGAAAAAGCTTTCTTTCACTAACATGTGGGCCCAGGTCCATGGACCGGGTCCACGAAAAAGCATCTTGGTCCATGGTGGACCAGTGCCATAGAACCGTGGCACTTGCCACGTCAGTGACACATGGGCATGCCACATAGGCGAGGGCACTGAGGTGGATGGCCAGGTGGCGTGATGTGGCAGTGACATGGCACTACCACGTCATCCTGGCTTCGGCGGCACTCGGAACCAACGCTCGCCGGCTATTTGTGGTGCGGCGGCCACTGGCGAGGACACCATCGGGTAGAGAAGGTCATGTGGAGTCTAGGGCTCACCTCGGATGTGCGGGGACACGATAGAATGGTCGGTGGCGAGGTCAAAAGGCGGCGGTGATGTCGGGCTCGCGGCAGCGGTGGTGTTCCGGCAAGACTCCGGCGTCGAGGGGGTGCGCACTAGGTAGAGCACGAAGAGGCGATGCCAGTGGTGGGGTCAATGGAAGAGGGGCGTGGTCGACGGTGACGCTAGAGGTGGCGGAGCGCTTGCAACCAGCGACGAGCAAATCTTCGATTCCGGCTCTAAGGAGGCGAAGGAGGGAGGGTGAGTCGAGGGAAAGGGATGAGGGACTCAAGGGGCACCTCGTGCTCCCATTTATAGGGGCGGAGGGGGCCGGGAGGGGTAGATCGGAAGGTGAAGTTGGCGGCGGCCGTTACGCGAATCCGGCAAAAATGCGCGTGAAGGAAGGGGGATTTGCCGGAAACGGAAGAGGCGTGTTGCGGGGAAATGAATGCGCACGGTTGTTCGAGGGAAGGAGGATGAAATCACAGAGAAAATGGAGCTCCACGCACATGGAAATGGTGGCGGTTCGGGCTTGGCTGCGCGAAGAAGAAGCGGGGAAGGAAGAAGGCGCAGGGCCCACTATCGGTGAGAGAATGGAGGAGAGAGGGGAGTGGGCTGACGTGTCGGCCGTCCGATTTAGATCGGATGGTCGAGAGCGACGGAGGAAAACGGCTGACAGGTCGTGTGCGTGTGAAGGATGGGCCAGGCTGGCAAAGCTTTCGGCCCAAACACTGTTGATGAAAATTTTAATGATTTACCAATTAAAATAATTCTAGTAATTCAAAAATGCTTTAGAAAATAGCAAATAAAATCAAAAAATTCTAGAAACATTCACAAAAACTCCTAGAGTTATTTTGGACTTAAATAAAATATTTCCAACTTATAATTGGTAATATATTTTACAAATAAATTTATTTTGGCTTTAAAATAATTAGGAAAAGCTTTTAAAATTCTAAAAATTAAATTAATTTTTATTTTTCACTTTAAATCCCAGAGAACTTCAAGAACTTCAATAAATTTTATTTTTGAATTTTGAAATTTAGGAAATTCAAATAAAGCAATAAAACTCTTTCAAATTTCAAAAAATCCAAAAAAATAATAACTTTATTTATTTTTATTTTGGTAACAGAACTTTGGGATGTTACAAAGAAATGTGGTTCGCAATAGAGGAGGGTTGCGAGTTGTTGTCATTATTTCTTTTGTGGGCGTAACTAAGAAGGGTTACAAGATGCTGTTATTGTTTTGTTCAGTTCTTTACTTACTGTCATGTACATATTTAAACTGCACTTTTAAATTCCGTTGCAAATTATTACTTATGAATATTGCAAATAAAAATGGCTTTAAGCAAAATAACTTGTGGAGTAGAGCCTCATCCTTTGATAGCCTTGCATTTAATATAATTTTTGCGATACACTATAAGTCTTGCTGAGTACACAAGTACTCAATCTTGCTTATGATCTTGTTCAGAGTTCGAAGATGAGCTGACGCTAGACGACACGTTCTTTGCACCTAGAACAGGAGGGTTCGGTGACGGGTCTATCTAGGCCTTGTTTCTTGTCGGATGCCTGAGGGATTGGATGGGTATGCTGCTGGAATTTTGCTATCATTATTACTTCTTTCGCTGCTACGTTTACTCTAATGACTGCTTTTTATTTGGCCAGTCGGCTGTTGATGTAATAACTTCTAATAGCTTAAGTTAAGTTCCCTTTTCTTTACTTTTATATGTGATGTATGGATGTAAATACCAAATGTTGTGAATATGTGCACTAGCCACTAATCATGGGACTAGTACAATATACACATAGGGCCTTCGGGTATTCCACGCCCAGGGGTTCGACAAAACTGTGGTACAAGACGGCGCATGGAGAGGCGGTTTAGGTCAAGTGAAGGTAAAGTTAATGAAGAAATGGATTCGGGGAGCCCAGATCGTCACCCACTTTGAGAAGTGTGCATGAGTATAGATCCGTTTGTGTCTTCTCTCTCAGCCTAGCCTCCACTATAAAAGGGGAATCTCTAGATGTGGTGTTCTCAAATCCTTCGAAGTGAAAAACCCTAATTTGTGATTTAGGGTATTTGGAGTAGTTGAGGCTAGGGTTTGTGAGGGATGGATTGATTGAGTTCTCAAGTGTTGAGCTTTTGTCCTCTATGGTGTAGTGCCTGTAAACCAACATCCTTCTTAAATCAATCCAAGCAAAGTTTCCTCAAGATAAGTCTCTTCTTGTATTTGCTCTCTCTTTGATGACTTTTGGAAATTTGATGTTCCTTTAGTTTTCATGCGGTGATCTTGCTTGCTAGGACATGTGGGTATACCGCTAGGATCATCTTGATTTTCACCTAACCACGAGCAAGTTTTTGGATCAAAGTTTGAATCTCCTCAATTCTTGTGCTCAATTGCTCTCATCTAAGAAATTGGTGCAACCTTGGCTTCGATCTTTGCGATCGTCAGTTGGAATCGGTTCTTGATCTTCTTGATGAGCTATGGTTGAACCGAATCAAAAGTTGACTCGATTTGTGATCTTGAACTTGTATTGATTTCACTATTCATTCATGTAAGAGGTCAGACTACCATGAGATGAGGTTAGAACGCCCATCTCAAGAGGTCTGACTGCCCATGTGATATCTCTTTGAGTTCTTGGTGATTTTGTTCATTGTGTCTCAGGGTTTTGATCGAGTTTAACACAAGACTTTAGCTATGCTTGTAAATTCAATCTTCATAGCTTACATGGTTATTTGACTGAGACCGGAGTTGAATCCAATTGAGGTGAAAAAGTAGTGCTCCTATTCACCGCCCTTCTAGTCGCCATTTCGGTCCAACACCTTCGCTTTCCTCTGGGCAGGGGCGGAGCCAGGATTTAGTGACGAGGGGGGCCAAATAAACTATATAGTGCAATTTCATTTTATGAGGAGGGCCAACTAACACTAATGATAGCAATATTTCTCAAAATATACAGAGTTATAGTGCAAATTTGTCAAAGCGTGAGGGGGGCTGGCCAACCCCCTGTCCCTTCGCCCCTACTGCCAGGATCTCTAGTGAGGTTTGGAGACATTTGTCGAACCCAGGAGTAGAGGATCTCAGATCCTCTGTGTCTCACATACTAGTCCAGGAATAGCTATTATACACAGTCAAACCAAAGATGATAGCACAACCATAATACACAATTTATTCATAATAATTCAAGTTTATTACAAAAGGGCTATAAGCCAAAAGAAAAGTATGGCGGAAGCATAAATGATAATTAGGCCACATGATTCGCCTTAGGTAATCGTCTAGGGGTGTAGCCTAGTCGTCCGAGTCCTCACTATCCTCCTCTGAACAACAATTTATTTAAGCAAGGTGAGTACAAATAATTATACTTCGCAAGATACACCCAATAATAGAATTATAATGCATGCATGTTTAATCAAGTGGGGGCTTGTAGGGTTCATTTGCATAAAGCGATATTTTCCATTTAAATATTCTTAGTAAGTTTCAAGGTAGTTTCATTCATAACTAAAATCAATTTTAAATTGTCAATTTTATAGTGGATAACCTCCATACAAAGGTGGTGAAGGATATCCTCCTATCACAAGGCTAACCACCCAATTTTTCCACAAGGATTAACCATCCTAAAAAATTTGCTAAATTTATTTTAAAAACAAAAGCAAAGTTTAACTTTGAGTGGCTTTACTTAGCATGTCCATGACCATGGACATGGATATTCAAATAGTTTTACACTCTACAGAGGTGGTACAGCTTTATCCACAAGAGATAATTTGCTTAAAAAGTCGGCCAAGACACGCTTCCAATGGCATGCAACTAAGAAATTATCACTAGGATTTTACAATGTTCTACCCCAAAGTTATTATGCCAGCTAAGGTTTCACTTACATTGGGCTAATCACCCGCTGGGAGCCCCCTCTTGCACCAAGTGGGAATGCTGTCTAACCGACACCCACACATCAATATTGCACAATTAACAATGAGTTATTACAAATTATTAAGCCTAATCTATCCCATTCTAGACTTATGGTAGTATGGGGGAGCCTAGTAAGATGCGGCTCGAAGACCGATCCTTAACCAACTTGGGCAACATTCCGTAAAGCATGGACTCGATCATAGAAATGAGTCGATCATGTGCATTGACTTGCACCATCCTAACATCTATTTTTCCCAAGCCTAAACAAATTTTAATTTATTTTCGAAGTCAAAATCATTTTCTAAAATTTTATAAATCATAGTTGAAAATTTTGGCTAAACTCCCTAAATTCAATATTTTTTTTTTGTCTAAACTTTGACTAAGTATAAAGTTTTTCAACATATTCTAGTTCATCCTATAGTACCAACTAGATTTTCAACTAAGGTATCAAAGGATGGCTAATTCAATAACACAATTGGCTATATAATGGAATTGGGAATAACAATAAATTTAAAATAGGAATTTAAATTAACTTGGATATAAATAAGCATGCAATAATAATTTAAAATAGAATTTAAATAACTTAAAATACTAGGATCAAATATAATCAAAGATGTAACTTGCCTTGCTCAAATGCCTCGTCGTTAAACAACTCTCGCACTCTAGAGTCGTCAAAATCTGTACACGAAAATAAGCCAAATTCAAATAAATCCAAATTCAAATTCAAATGAAATCCAAAATAATTTTAGTATAGATAGCTAGATCTTGATTTTATATAAATTTAGAAATTTGAATCGCTGGAATCGGAGCTCTTATGAAGGAGAACGAGTCCTCGGAAGATTAAATCCTAAAGAATTAATTCTAAATTCAATTTATGGAATTAATGATTTATTTTTTTGAAGGAAAATCGAATTATGACACAGCATGATGTCAGCACATGATTTTCATTTCGAGCTGAATTATTTTTCTACGAGAAATTCCATTTTTCTCACTGACAGGTGGGCCCTTGGTCTATGGACCAAGTCCACGAAAAGTCAAAGATCCACGGTGGACCGGGCTCGTTAGATAGTGGCGAGGGCTGATGTAGGCGCTGGCGCAAGCAGACACGTGGCACTAACGTGGGCGTGTGGGTGATGTGGCGCTGATGTGGTTGCCACATCACACCAGCGAGGTTGTGGTGCACGGGGGGTTTTGGTCACCGGCACTACACGCCACGGCAAGGTCTAGTGAGGGAATCAATCGAAAGAGGAGAGCGAGGTGAACCTCGCGCGCACGTTGGCGGCGGCGAGGCATGACAAGGTGGCTGGCGGCGATGTTCGGTCGAAGGTAGTGATGGTGCTCCGGTGGCTCTCCGGCGAAGGCGATGTGCGACTGAGGTAGAACATGTGATGGCGGTGCCGATGGTGTAGACGGTGTGGTGGGAGCGTTGTTGACGGCAGAAGGAGTTGCGGCCGGCGAGCTTCAACTACGACTTCTAGCGACTAGAGAGGGAGAGGAACGCTGAGGATTGTGATGGTGGGATGAGGGAGCTAATGCAGATCGGAGGCTCCGTTTTATAGGGCAAGGGCAGCATCAAGGGGTCGTGCGGCGCAAGAAGGTTGAGAGATAGTGGTAGCAGAATTAGGGGAAATCGGGGCGGAGAAGGAAAGAGGGAGGCTGAAACGGGTGTGAAATTGATTCGGGGTTTTAAAGCCGGCAAAATCACGTGAGATCTGGGTGTAATCGCCCAGTTTTGGAAGGTCCAATGCGGCGTGAATGGTGGGAAGAAAGGAAAGGAGAAGGCGCTGGCGAGTGGGCCTCGAGTGGTAGAGAGAGAGAGGGAAAGGAAAGAGAGAGAGAGAGAGAGAGAGAGAGAGAGAGAGAGAGAGAGAGGTGGGAGGCGTGGGTGGTTTGGGCCATGGGAGTGAGCCGGGCGCAAGGGAAAAAGACTGGGCCGGGAGAGTTTCGGCCCAAAGGCAATTTTCCGGATTTTTCAGAATTTAGCAATTTTAGAAATTGAGTTAATTCAATTAGGCTTGTAGAAAATAGCAAACAAAGTCCAAAAATTATAGAAAAATTTACAGAAATTCCCTGAGTTATTTTGGATTTAAGTAAAATAGTTCTAACTTAAAATTGGTATCTAGCTTTGCAAATAAATTTATTTTTGCTTTAAAATAATAGGGAGAAACTTTTTTGAAATCCTAAAAATTCAAAAAAGTAATTAAATTTTATTTTTAACTGAAAATGAAAATTTGAGCTGTTACACGTTTTCTCTTGATCCGCCTCTTGCGGGCGTCCCCGTTGCAGCCTCAGCGGCGCCGTCCGGAGAGCGAGGACGCGCTGCTGGCGCATGGCATGGTAGAACCGGTCGGGATTCCACACGGCGATGTAGAGGCTGATGGCGTCTAGGAAGCTGCCGCTCCTACCGCTGAAGCCGACGATGGCACCCGCGCGGTCCACGGAGCAGGAAAACGGCGTCCCGATCTTGTTGCCGGACGTTCCGAATGTCCTGTCCCGATTGGTCCTGAACGACAGCGAGCGGACGAAGCTGTCATGGTAACCGCTGACGTGCGTCAAGAACTCCCCCGGGAAGTCGAGCGTGATCTGCGTGCGTGCAACAGGAGGACGGTTAGTCAACCAATCTCAAAACTAATTGGGTGTCTTTTTTTTCTCTCTCCAGAAAACTGTCTTTTGTGATATTCTTGTTTGGTTGAAGGAATATAATGAGTCGGTAAATCATCGTAACATTCCTGGTCACCACGGTACTAATCTTAGGAAGATCTTACGATTTATGAACATGGGCAAACCCATCATAAAACGAGGTCATTCCCCCAAATTACTTTTCCTCAAACATGCGCTAGCATTCTCCCGATTAATCAAAGGCCCTACGATTTCGAGTTTAAGTTGTCAAAAAGAGAAAAGAAGATGATGCCTGAAAAAATTAATACACAACACAAGATCGAAACAATCAAGTACTCGGCTGTGCTTGCTACGCACCTGTAGATGACTGTAGTGCTGTTGTTGCTGTCCGTGCAGGGCACCCTGAACAGGTCTCCCGTTGTGGTCATACTCCACCAAAAACCCTTCGATGCACCAAGTGGGCACTATTTTGATGCTGCGGATACCGGTGTAGCCTTGGCCGCCTCCTTCATCCCACGGTGATCCTCCGGGGCCTCCCCACGGACCGACCTTCACACGCAGCACAGACGTCACAGCCATATCAATCCTGTTCCAAGTGTAAGTGGCGTGCATGTATATATATGTCACCAGGTGCATCTTCAGGAGGCAGTGGTGGCTGCCAGTTGGTTTGAGCATTTTATTTTTGATGCTCTAAGCCCAGTCGAAAGATCTGCAAAAGCAAAATGCCTTAGTTTGTTAAGGTGGTCCAATGGATCATCGTTTCAAAAAGAAAAGATGTATGCTCGAAACGCTTCCAAATGAATGCTGTAAACGATTCTCTCAGTTATCAACTTTGGTCCACTTCTCATCACTTTTCTTTTCAATGGACAAATATTGTTCTGAAATGTTTTGTTGTGTATGGGTGACTCGTATCCTAACTTACTTGGACTTGGAGAGGTATACTACAAGGATTCCTCTCATAATCCTTTCAGGATTAGGATTCCTACTTCTTTTTCGATGAGAACCAGGGGCACTAAAGCCATCAGGGATGGTCATGGAGAATACAAACCACAAACCAATTCATCCAATGTAAGAGGCGCACAAGAGGATTAGAGATTAGATTATTCTTTAGCACTAGATTTTTGTATAGGGCAAGAATCCGAGGGTCCTAAAAGGTTTGAGAGGGCCGGTTGTGAGAAAGCGACCATCCCTTGTACTCTTTTGAAATTGTGCTTAATAATTTGCGGTCGACTTAGTCAAATCTTTCTCTCTTGTTGTGGTTATTTTGTCGTCGTTATTTGGTTCCCTCTACAGGATTCATCTACTTCGTTCTTGATACCATGCACGCTCCTGCCATATCTCGCAACTCTGATCTGATCTGTGGCCGGCTGCACATAAGAAGGGGTATCGTAGTATAACATGTTTGATATCTGATTTGCAAATTCCCAGGTTAATCTTCAATACCCCGATTAACATTGAGGGTTCAATTGAATTAGAGGGGGAATTAAATGAATTAAAGTGGAGAATTCAGTTTTTGAGGGAGAATTAGAACATCTTGGCGTTCAGCCCATGACATCTTGGCCCAAGTGGGCCGGCAGGCATTAAAAGGGACCAGGGTGGTAGCCTAACCCTAGCCCCCACCTCTCCCTACCACAGCCCCCATCCTACCATGTTGCGACACCCCCTCCCTCCTGCCCTCCTCTCTAGCGCCGCCCCTGCCCTCCTCCCTTGCGCCACCACTCCCTCCCTCCCTGCCGACGCCATCTCTCCCCTGCAGTGCCTCCCCTTGCAGCCTTGCTGCTGGCCAGAAGGAAGGAGGTTAGAGGGGAGTCGGGCAGTGTAGGAAGGGGAGGAGAAGAGGGGGAAGAGAAGGGTTTTGCGAAGGATTCATGGTCAGCACCATGTTCTTCAAGGGTAACATCTGATAATCCCTAGATTTACCCTAGATTAGTCGTTGTTCGATTCATAGATAGTTTTGTCCAATGGAAGGGTAGATTTTTTAAGCCCTAGTTTGTCGGTTTTCGACGCAGAACCTTGTGAGGTCAATTACAGGTGTTGAAGGCTGGATTCAGGGTTTGTCCAATTATCTAAGTTGTAGAGTTTTTTTGTTAGCTTTCCAGGAAGGACTAGAACACAAGAATTAGAATTGTTAGCGAAAAGTTACGGCCTTGGGAAGGTCGCTATCTAGAAAACGGATGTCGTTGACAGCTCTCATGAAGATAGGTTGTTTACACCTAGTAAATGAAATAATTTAATTTTGGTGATAACTTGAATAAGCTAGGAAATTTTGAGTAAATTCCAGAAATGGTATTGTTCATTACTTTTCAAGTTTTATAAATAAAGATACAAAATTGTGAAGTGGTCCGTCATGACAGATTGTAGGACAGTCTTCGGGGATGGAAATGGGGGAGTAAATGGTGGATTCAGAAGTTCGTTATAACTAGGAAATTATGAAAAATGTTGTCGGGATTCCATAAACTATGTGGTTCGCTAGATTTGGGGTTCAGATAAGCGAGATATATAGAGCCTTTTTACTACAGGGATAGCAGGTAGAGCGTCCGGTAGAATCGAGTTAATTGTGTTGTTTTGGCGTAGACATGCGAGGGCGATTAGTGTAATGCTTTGGTGCTGTGATGAGGTAGTTTTGAGAATATTTTTGAATTTTTTGTCCAGGAAGTGTTGCCTCTATTGCCTTGCTGCTGTCTCGCTAACCGGCTCTGAGGGGATAAAGAGGCAAGTGCATGGTAAACCAGTGATGAATGGTTTGATCGTTGTATTCCTCATTATTCATTACCATTATGTTGCTTATGCTATTACCTTTTTAATTACAAGTTTTGTGAATAGTTATCATATCAATCATGTTGATGAAGTCATGAATGTTGGATAATGGAATAATTGATGAACTTATGTTGAATTGTGCATTCATATGCATCATTGTATAAAAAGAGATGTGATCATGGTGATCACATATCTACCTCATTGGTAGATACTCCACAGGAGTGGAGAGGTTCTCGATCCTTTGATGATGAGCTTGATGAAATTGTGAACACTGTCGCGGGTGTTCACCAATGCTATACTGGTATAAGTGATGAAATGATCATGTGGACATGTAGTATAGAGCTGCACCGCATTGAATGAAGAATGGTTATGATATTTGAGTATGAAGAGTGTTAAGTAGATGATGTTAATGATGATATTGATTATGGTTGATAAATCATTGTTAATTATTTTATTATTGAACGACTAATTGACGGCGAAGGGCTCCGATGGGGTCTTGGACATGCGCAAAAGAATAGTAAGAATAAGGCGATGTGGCTGGGTCATGCGCGAGGACCAATGGTCAGCGACGGTGACAGGAACGCGGCAGCGACGGTGAACAAGAGCGACAACATGGCCTCGATGGTGCTACGATGCTACAGCGATCCTTCGACGACGAGAAGGTGCACACCCTGTAGAACACAAGAAGGTGAACCTGATAGTGTAGACATTGATGACAGGGGATCACCAGCGGGGAAAGAATCGAAGAAATACCGAGACAGCGGTGCAAAGGCTAGATTTGTAATTCCGGCGTGATGGCGGCGATCTAGGCCTCCGGGCTTCAGCGGATTGGTGGCTAGGGTTGAGGCGAACGTTTTGACATGCACATCGAATGCTTTTATAGCCTGTAGTGGTGGGGCTAAGAGAGTGTCCGAACGTGGTACGACAGTGGAGTCTAGAACGTCCACATTGAGGATGATGAACATTGACGCAACCACGGGCCCACATGTTAGTGACTTTGGCTTGGCTGAGTTGGCATCGCGCACGACATGTGCGCGGCTGATAGGTGGGACCAGGCATGGGCGAGGGGGCCGGAGAGAGAAGGTGGGCCGCGGGCGGAATGAGCCGACGGAGTTGGGTTGGGCTTCGGCAGTGGACTGGGCCAGAAATAGGGTTTGAGTCCAAAGATTTTCCTGAGATTTTAAATAGCTTTTGCAATTTAGAAATATCAGAAAATCCAAATAGCAAATGAACTCAAAAAAATTCTAGAAAATTCTAGAAAATATTTTCAAGCACAAAGAACTCAAATAAAATAGTTTTGGAATTAATTGATGTCTAGATTAGTCACATTGAATTGTCTTGACATGTGAAAGTCCCATTTAAGCTTTATTAAATTCAAATAAAATTTGGTGAATTTTCTAAGGGACTAAATTACTCGAAAAAGGTTTCGAAACTCCAAAAATTGGGATGTTGCCATAGTTGACGCCCAACTCAATCGTGAAGCTTGTGGTCTTCGAGTGGACCAGGCGGTCCGCTAGGGCGGAGGGGGTCGCATGCTTGTTCACACATCGGCACGATGGTCGGTGCCAATCGAAGCGCAAGAAGAGCACCAACGAGGAGGTCAAATTTGGCAGTCTGATTTTCCAGCCGATGGCGTCAAAGTTCTGGTACATGTCGGCCCCCGTTGCTTGAAACTAGTGGGAGACCGACTGGACGCAAAGGTGGTTTTACCACGCGTCCCCATCGACTGATAGCCTTGGCTCCTTCAGGGGGCCATCGACCTCATTCCTTCCTCAGAGGTCCATCTGACTAGAAGGGATGAGGTGCTCATTCAGTTGTTGCTGAAGGCGACAAGGTGGCTATCCACGCAGGATCTGGTGGAGGAGTTTTGCGTCTTTTGAATCTGACCGTCACCAAGGACTGGTGTTTGTCCATCGACGAGCAGGGCGGTGGGCTACCCATGATCGACATGGAGGGTCAGGGTGGTGGGCTCCCCATGATTGACATGGAGGGTTGGGACGGTGGGCGTTGTAAGCCCCTGGGATCGGATCTGTTCCAAGCTAAGTGATTACGCCAAAAGCGCAACACTTAACGAGAGACGAAAACGATTGCGAGTGTCCGGGTATGTGTCTCATGTTAGCTCCCAAGGATCAGTGGCTAACATGCACATATCCAAACACAACATTACAATCACATCCATACACGAATATACAGGAGAATAGAATCATTAATACAACTTCAACAAATAGAACTTAATGGTCTAATTTTGCATATGAGGGCCGACCAGCCAAATTTAAGCATAAGAAAATAAATCACAACGGAAGATAAATAAAGAAATAAAAGAGAGAAACTGAGTTGGCATGCCCAAACCCACAAGCAACTAACTGGGGTTAAAGTCGTAGCAACCGTCGTACCAAAACCCTATTCAAACGACTTCTCACCTGCAACATGGACAATCCAACTGAGTACAAAAACGTACTCGCAAGACTTACGAATAGCAACATATAATAAATGCATTCAAGTGTCAAAGGAAGGCTACTACACTAGGCAATTTTCAGCATAAAGCAAGTTTTTCTTTGAGATAACCGATATAGATTCAAATTGCCATTTGTAAAATATTTAGAAAACAATATATACAGTAGGTAATCCCAATTCATCATCAACAACAATAGACACTCCAATTATAATCAATACACGAACTTCCCGTTCGTGACATATATCAATTCTCAAATAGATCAACACGCGAACTTCCTGTTCATGACAACATATAATTCTCAACATAACATTTCTAAACATGACCCAAACACCAATTTCCCATAAGCTAACTGTGCATGCTTTCCCACAAGTGATGCCCATAACCGGGGACACGGCTATTCGAATAGATTTAGTTCTCTGCAAAGTTCTACAGCTTTACCCACACGATATGCATACCTCTCAATGTCGCCCAATGCACTCTTCCTTAGGAGTGTGACTGAGATAACATAACGATGCCATTACAATGCCATGTCCTAACTACCAAACCACCCGAGGAGCAGAATCCCATGGCAGACTGAACGGTCGCCTGAACCACAGGTGAACCCCGTTGTGTAAGTAAGTCCCTTGTGCACAAGAGACCCTTAAGGGCAGGTAAGGCGAAACTTAACTTGCCCCCACTAGATTGACAACACAATAATTAAACAGTAACAACAACAATTGTCAATCTAATTATGTTTTGGTAGCTAACACATAAAAATTATTTAGCCAAGCCTTCACCATTATCTAGGCGTGTGGTTGCACGTAAGACTTGGTTCATCACACCACAGACCGGTCCTCAAATACCCAGACGGGGCTACACGAATTCGGGACAGCCTCCCTTCATGTCGGGACTAGAAAATGCATCTCAGGAACCCTCTGTGTATTCTGAACTAGTCCCAGATCAGTAGCTAGCTCACACAGGAAATAGTGACGAAATACCATCCATTTATTCGATTTAACTAAAAAGATCTCAGAGTAGCAGATAATAATAATAAATGGACCTTATGGTCAACGTTTACTTAAGTTGCCACGCAGGGCTAAAGAAACAAATAAACTCTTGCAGCGGAATGAAACTCTTGAAAAGGCCAATCAACATGCCCATAGGCAATCGAGTGGAGAACGTGTTCTAATCCGCAAAACCTTCAAAGTCCTCCATCTAAAAGAACTCCTGAGCAGTTTGATATTCTTCAACTGATTCAACAAAGGCATGAGCTGTGAGTACATAAAGCACTCAGCAAGCCGTAGGGAAATGTATGCAAATAGTATTCATGCACGGCCTAACAAAGGTTAGCTCTATGGTTCTTTTGTAGAAAGCAGCATTTAAGATAAATACAATAAATAGATTGAAATGCGTAGGTGAAAACAACACTAATTAATTAAACAATTTTTTTGAAACAACCAGTGAACTTCCCATTCACTTCCCAACCAAACCAAAGATAAGTGAATCCCCAATTCACCAATCGACACAAACCACCAAGTGAATTACCTATTCACCAACAAACATTATATTCATCAAGTGAACATCTCATTCACACTCCGACTCATTTTAAAGAAACTCTATCTCCCATGTGAAATCCCCGAACATATCCATAACCGAGGACGCGGCTATTCGAATAGATCAATTGACACTCTGTAGAGGTTGTACACTTTACCCACCAGATGAAATCAACCAAATCAGAGTTGATCCCAACAAAACCTTTCAAGAATTTCATCTCAACAATTGACTCTCCCATTGTACCTACAGCCACCCAAAACCTCATCGTGGTTGATGTACAACGTTGGGCCTAGAGACGGTGAAAATACCGCCCATAGATGTGACATTAGAAAAGGATACACACCTCCACCCACAAACTACCTGAGATGTGAAAAGCCAAAACTCCATAACCTACTAGGTTAGGCCCGTCCCATTAGGCATGTGGTTGTACGAGAAGGCCTAGTTCAATGGCGCACAAGATTAAGTCCTTGACAAGTTACTTAGGCGAGAATACCACATCCCATGACATGTAGAAATACCACCACTATCCACCAACCACTCGCCTGAGCGAAAACAGTTTTGTTTAACCAAGACCAATGACACACCCCATCATGGTACACAAATTTTAACAAGAGTGGCTCACCATCACGATTCCATATTTCATTAAGTCAAGATTAAACATTGTGACACATGTGATGATGAACCCATCGTAACCAAGATGAACTAAGCATTTGTACGATACCCATGTTGGTGATACAAATATGTCCAACTAAAATTACCCATGCTAAGGTGACAAAGGATTCATGGCATTCAAATAATCAATGGAGGTATAATGACAACAGGTAATAACTAATCCCAAAACAATTTATATAAAGATAGCATGCAATTGTATAAAACAATATACTTTTTAAATCATAGGTTCAATATGATCAAAGGACTATGGCTTGCCTTCGAATAAATCCTGGGATTGATCTTGATGTTGATATACTCCTCCTTGCTCAAAGCTTCCCGAAGAATCAATGTCTACTCGCAAACAAGCAAATAAACCAAATAAATAAATAACAGAGAGAAAATAAAATACAAAAATTAAATAAAAATCTCAGATAAATAGATCTTGAATTTAGATGAATTTAGGAATTTGAATGGACTCAATCGGAGTTCGGATGCAAAAGATATGGCTGTTGGAAGATTCACATGAAATGATAGAAACAGAATTTCAGAATTTAGGGAATTGTTTCTATGAAGGAAAAACAATTAATTGAGTCATGTTGACATCATCAATGATTTTCAGCTGAAAGATAATTAGGAAAATGAATTTGACAAGTGGGACCCACTATCAACGAGTTGGTGCATAGTGAACCGGATATATGGACCTTTGGTTTGGTTGGAACTTGGGGTTCACCACTCAGATCGCCATGTGGCTGATGACTGGATGCCACATCAGCAAAAGGATGACATGGCGCATGAGTGGAGGGGTGAGGTGGCATAGAGAGCAAACTAGAGAGGAAACCCGAGAGGATGGCCGGCGACCCGAGCTTCGGCTCACGGTGAATTCGACAATTGGATGGTGCCCAGGGAAATCCAAGGGGAGCACCATGTTCGGGAAGACGCAAGGATCACAGGGAGCACCTTGGGATGGCCAGAGAACTCTCGGAGCGGCAGCGAGGGTGCAGATCGACAAGGTGGCCGGCACGACTGGATTTGGCAAAGTCGGCGATGGCGATGTAGAGGTTCTCGGGTGATGAGAAGGGCGTCACGGCGTAGACCATGTCGATGCGATCCCACAGGCGAAGACAGCACGGGTGGAGAGGCACTAACGACAAAGAACTCTGGCGAGGAATGGCTCCAGCGTCGTCTCAGTCTTGGACGGACTGCGGTGCAATGAGGACAAGATCGGGGAGAAGATGTTAGGGTTTTGATCGAGGAGGGTGAGGTGATTCTTTTGACGCGGTCGGGTTCCTTAAATAGGGTTGGATGGAAGGAGATTGCAAGGGAACGGCGGCGCTGCTTGTGTGAAACTCTCGGACTCCAGAGTTGCAGTAGGGGCTGGGACAAAGACGATGCAATATTGGCTCTGCGGTCCCACGGTTAGCGAATCAAGAAAAGGAAAAAGACTACCGTCTGGTTGGGTCACGTGCTGGCGCTTAAAGAAAGTGGAGACGGGCTGGTTCATGCGCGCAAGGAAAGGGAATTGCAGGCTGGGGCTTTGCGCGCGGAAAAGAAATGGCGGCCCATGGTTTAGCTTATTTGTGCAAGAAAGAGGAACAATTTGGCTAGAGCTAAACTTAACTGCTCCTGCAGCGGAAGGAAGCGGCAAGTGTCTTTGAATGCGATTCTTGGCTGTTCACGCAGCAAAAAGAAAGAACAAGCGGGGTGGCTTGCTCGGGGGGTGACGTGAAAGAAAAAAAAACAATGAGAAAGCCAAACGAAAAAAGAAAGAATTTGGACTGTTTTGGCCCTGTAGCGCAAATTAATTCCTAAACTAGCCCCCTTAGCGTCAGAATTCCAGATTTGGCCCCCTCCTAGTACGTGTTGTCGTTCGGGACGGCAGCAAGCGAGTTCATGCGGTATGGAACCGCAGCACCTAAATCTTGCCACCGTCTGGCGGCACCGAAGGTCTTGCCGTCGAACTTCAGCGACACCAAGGTGGTCTTGATCGAGCTCAGCGACACCTGCGTGCCTACCACGCTGCGTCGCTTGACCACCAGCCAACCAACCGGACCCACCAGCGCTCACGCCGCTACCACACGCCGCTCCAGCTCGGGTTGTCACGTTGCTTTGGCTGCCCCTGCGTGCTGAGCTGTTGCATAAATCAAGCAGAACACAAACGCAGTAGCTCAGTGATGCCATTTTCAGTTGCAAGCCAGGAAGCAAGGCAGAGAGGAAGAGAGCCAGAGAGAAAGAGAGCTTGCGGAAAAGAAGGGAGAAGGAAACCAGAGAAGTTGAAGTTCGCTCAGTTACGGAAGTTGTGCATCGTGTCGTGAGCACCTAGAAAAGGTAAGTGTCATTCGCATCCGGCTATAGTTTTAGCAATGTCATTAGGATATAATTAGATGCTTTGTAGTTTCTTATTGTAGTAACTAAGTAGTTATAGTTGTGCAATTGGTGTATTTTGACTTAGTTTTCGGACATAAAATTAGAAGAGTTAGTATGACTAGCACGTAATTAGAAGACTGAGTAGTTAGCAATGTGATTAGCTAGTAATTAGTCGACTTAGCAGACTTATTATTGTTAATGTTGTAAATTAAATAGAGTTAGCAATGTACTTTCCAGTGAGGAGATAACTCCAGGGGAGAGAAGCCTTGGAGGAGGAAGGAAAGAACGATGGGGAAGGAAGGATGGCAGCTAGGATATTTCAATGGTGGGGAGATAAGGGAGAGGTAAATGGTAGGGATTATGTGAGGAGAAGATTAGAGTAAGGGGATTAAGTAAAGGGAAGGATTAGGGATGAGATTAGGTGAGAAGGGGAAATTTAGGAAGTAGAAAATTAGTAATACTATTAACAGTTTAGTAGTAACAAATCTAATTAGGCACTAGTAAAATTAAATATCGACGCGGTGTATTTTTTTTAGACCAACGTATTTAATTAAGCCGCATACGAGTCAAATAGCGATGAGTAGGCGATAGATAATTAGTCTTGGGATAAATAAAATGTAAAATTAATCATAGTATATATAAGAAAATTAATCGCCAATAAAACTCACTACATTAATTAAATAATCGGTGGCGTTAGGAAATATTTTAAGACTTAGTAGTCAGCAATGTAAAATTATTGACTTAGCAGACTTTGTAGTTAACAATGTGATTAGCTTTTAATTGAAATCATGTACAAGGAGAGAAAAAAAAAAGAAAAGTGGAAAAAAACCAATTATAAAAAAAATCAGAAAATTCAAAAAAAAACTTGGACATGAAAAGATTTAATTAAATTTTTTTAAATATAATTGAAGTTTATTTTATTAATTTAGATTATTTTTCATTTTCTGAAAGACTCTGAAAAACGGGAGAATTGAAAAAAATAATATCTTGGTCGCTACGGTTCTTGATCACATTACTTCACTATGGTGTAGTTAAAGCAAAGTACTTTATGGTGCTTCTACAGAATGCAATTGAAGAGGCTAAGAACGCTCGTTGTGATTAAAGATGCCCTAAAACATAGAGGATTCAATGTTGGTGTGAGTGGTTCTTTCTGGGATTCCACTAGAAGAGGCATACTTGCAATAGACGTTGTTCTGTCTTCGGACTCTAATGTACATGCAATATAGGCTTGCACAGAACCAGAAGAACTATGCCTATATTGCAAGTACATAAGAGTCCAAAGACAGAACCACATCTATTGCAAGTATGCCTCTTCTAGTGGAATCGAAAAGAACCACTCACAACGACATTGAATCCTCCATGTTTTAGGGCATCTTCATAATCACAACGTTCTCACTCTTCAATTGCATTCTATAGAAGCTCCATAAAGTACTTTGCTTTAACTACACCATAGTGAAGTAACGTGATCAAGAATAAAAGATATTATTTTATCGATCGCCTTCTGCTTTTCGTAATCTTTAGAAAATGAAAACAATTTAAATGAATAAAATAAACTTCAATTAAATTCAATTTTTAATTAAATCTTTTCATGTTCCAAGTTTTTTGGTTTTTTGAAGTGTAAAAAAAATCAGGTTTTTCCACTTTTCTTTTCACTGAAAAATTCATATAAAGCGCAATTGAGATGAATCCATGTAATTTTTATCTCCACTAGTATACGTAATTTTATGCGAGATGTTTAAATAGAAATAGAATTGAACACGCAACAATGTAATTTTTATATGCGATACTATATTAGATTATGAACAAATTACGAAGTGTCGGGAGCGTGAACCAAAAATTTCAAAATATTAGAGCATTGCATATGAGTGGTTTGATATGCACCTGTGTTAGGTACTTCATGGCGGAGATTCAAGATTTGTTTGTGTTCCATGGGGACGCTCTCATACGTGACGGGCCGTATGGGGCGGACCCGTCAAATTGTGGCCGGACCGTGATCCGGGCGCTGGGTCTGAAGGACATGAGCCTCTCGGAGCTAAGGCGATGCTTGCGTTCCGCGTTCGATCACAAGAATAGCGCAAGGAAGAAGCTACGACGTCGGCGTTGTATGCCTCGGTGGTGGGTGGTGCAAGCGAGATAGTTTGGCAACTTATGAATTTGACAAGTGGCGCTTCATGGGCCTATTACATGGAAATTTGTTTGCAACCTATTTCTTTGTGATATATCTTGTGCCACCGATGGTCTATGTTCGATTAAATGGAGAGCGAAATCTGGCGTTAGTGGTTCGGTGAAGGCTGCTGGTGAGGAGAACTGCGTTGGTCTCGGTGTTGGAGGAGACGCAGCGAGGAAGTGGTGATGGAGACCTAAGGAGGCGTCTTGACAACCGAGCCCAACGAAGGAGTGGAAGCGATGGTGGGCGGCCGTATTGATTGCCACGAGTACCGGCGACCAGCGAAAGAGGTGGAAAGCAAGGAGGAGGGCGTGGAAACGACTAGTTACGAAGGCGACCAAGGCGGAGAAGCCGGTGCAGGAGGTGTAGTTGGTGGTGTTGTGACCACCGATATTTCTTCGTCTCCTCCAGTTGGACGATGTTGCAATGACATCGTTGGTTACGCCCACACCGGAGGGGGCCGAGTGGGGGTTCAATGAAAAACCTGCTCCTAGGGCAGCGCTTCCCTAACAAGCGCCGCCCGACATGCTATTGCTAGATCGCCATTAACATTGGTGGACGTATCGGTGCGAGAGGTCAACCCGACACCTACATCGTTAGGTGTGTTAATGAATCTGTCTTGGCAAGATGCGTATGCAGCGGTTCCTGGCCGTGTACGGCTTCCGGATAACGGTGCTAAAGGACCACACATGCGAGCTAGTGAGCGCTTCAAAACACCGCAACATGACGTCCTCGTATGTTGCTAGCTCGATAAACCACCTCGTCATTGGAGATGTGTCCATTTCGCCAAAGCTCCTACTAGCGGAGGTTGCCAATATGGTGGGGTTCGTGGTCAGCTACAAGACGGCACGGCGGGTGAAGCGGAAGGTCGTGGAGCAAATGTTCGGCACATTCGAAGAGGCTTACAACTTAGTCCCAAGGATGCTGCATCAAATCGCACAATCAAACCCTGGGACATACATAAACAAGCTTGATCGGGTGCACCTGACGGAGGGGCCCAATTGTTTTGTTCTTGAAAGGGTCTTCTGGGCCTTCAGTCAGGAGATCGAAGGGTTCAAGCATTGTCGTCCCGTGCTGACGATGGACAGCACCTTCTTATGTGGGAAGTACAAGGGTACCATCCTCATTGCCGTTGCAGCCGATGCGAACGACCAGTTACTCCCCGTGGCCTTCGCAATTGTTGAGAGCGAGAACACTGATAGCTGGCTATGGTTCCTGTCCAATGTGAAGCAGGCGGTGGTCCAAGACCGCCCAGATGTGTGTGTCATCTCGGACCGCAATGCTGGGTTGCTGTCCGCGTTGAGTATGATGCAAAACGGGATGCAGCCACCGTTCCAATGGAATGATGTGAAGAGCCGTTGGTGCATGAGGCATCTCGCGACAAACTTCCACACAAGGTTTCGGAGCAAGAACCTGATGAAGATGTTCAAGAAGCTATGCATACAGAACCAAAGGTAGAAGTTCGATGCGGTGTGGAGACAGCTCGATGAGGAGACCGGGAAGCATCTAAGGAACTTGGCAGACGCCGAGGCAGGGGCAGCGGCAGGAGGGTCCGCGGGAGTTGGGGAGTTCACACAGTGGGTTAACTCGCACGCGCTCAACTTGGAGAAATGGTCCCTGCTGCATGACACCGATGGTGCAAGGTACGGGATCATGACGACCAACATGTCCGAGGTGTACAACGGTGTTCTCAAGGGTGTCCGATCCTTGCTGATCACTACGATCATGGAGGAGAGCTGGAACCGTACCGTCGGGTACTTTGTTAACAGAGCCATGATGTCCAAGAAGCATTTGGAGGATGGGAAGCAATTCTCCGAAGTAATGCACATGTACATGGAGAAGAAGATCAGCAAGGCTCGTTCGCACGTTGCGCATACCATGGATGGCGTCAGGCAGAAGTTCAAGATCCGGCTCAGGGAGAAGTATGTGATGGGCCATGATAGAGGGGATCGGAAGCATGTCTGCACGATTGCTGACGAAGCGTCGTGTACCTGCAACAAGCCACAGCTTCTGCACAAACCATGCTCCCATGTATGCAGCTGCGTCGCGGACGTGGCGCCGAGCCTCGGGCGTTACATCTCCGAGTACTCGACATCCACCACTGTATGGCACTTGGAGTGCGAGTTCTATTCGTATGGCTGGACATGCAATATAGGGACCTCTGGTGGGGACGGTGAAGTGGGTGCGAGCGGCGACTGGAGCACCCCGCCATGGAAGACGCCACCATAGCGCGTTCGAGCGACATGGACGACGACAATAGCGAACAGCAGGTTCGCCGCCCGGTCTGCAGATGCAAGAGCGGTTAGCCACTCCGGCGGCCGTTACTGAGCAGATCTAGCACAAGCAGCGCACCGTAGCGAGCAAGATATAATTACTCAGTCGTGATGTTGCATGCTTAGTTTAATGGCTTGTATGAGTTGTATCGTTGTCAAACCATGCCTTTCTGTACGGATGTAATGTTATGTTATCTGGGTCATATATACTGTTATGTTGTATGGGTGTGTATATGGTGTTATTCACTTTGTCTTACATTCTGTTGTGATATGTTTCGCTTTCTTTTTCTGTGACATACATTCTGTTTTATATGCGCACTAACGTGTTGTTTCTCTCTTGGCAGGAGATGGCACAGCCTCTAGTTGATGGCCCGTATGAGCTACTCGACGCACGCTGGGATGGGCGACACCGATGCCGAACCTAGTCGTGCTGGCGTCGGCCCTCGAGCCTGGTCTGGCGCCCTAGAGAGGTGGCCTCTTGGCGGCGGTATGTCCCAGATCGCGGGGCCGACCTCCCCCCCTTGCCGCATGTTGGGCCTTTGCCGCACGCGTTTGATTTGTGGCGCGCACTCCTATCTGTGCTCGTGGATCGTTGGAGACCGAGACTCACACCATCCACTTCCGGTGGGGAGATGACCATAACTACGGAGGGCGTAGCTATGCTTATAGGTCTACGAAGCGGTCTTCGATAGTGCCACCTCCAAGACGACGGTGGAAGGTGCGTATGGTTGAAGATTCGGTCACCGATTCTCGACAACATATCGGGTGTGCCACATTCCTTCTTCGGGGGAGTACATGACTTGCCCCTTGCATGCTTTGTCGGCGCGTTAGGACACACTTCCTCGCGTACCTTTTGTTCTGTTCGGATGGATCTTGTTTCCCTCGACTCGGGGAGACTGCGTGTACCCAAGCTACATCCATCTCGCGAGTCTTTGGTGGGCGCTCATCGGCAGGTGCCACTGTCTGATTGGGGCTCTGCGGTGCTTTGTGCCACTTACCGAGGGTTGTGCGATGCCACTCGGCCTGATCTGGGTAGGGAGCCATCCTCGCGGTATGCTACACACTCATGTAGCTATGGTGCGTGAGCACTTTCTGTTGGCGGCCGTATTTTGGAGAAGGTGCACCCTTCGAGTTGAGGCGAGCTTTCTGGTAATACTAGGCGGCGACCTCATTGATGGGCCTACAATGGGAACGCGTTGGACACTTGCCACCCTAGGTTGGGCCAGAGAGAGACCGAGGCGTGTGTACCCTGAGTTCCACAACCTATTCGAGACTCTACACGAGGATGAGGTCATCTGGTGGCCATGGATTGCACAGTTCCTTGCGGAGATGGCCCCCTACGGATTATCCTCGCAGTGCACTCAGGACGAGATGCTCTGGTTGACAACATGCCACCTGGTCTTCTCCCACATGATCAAGCCGTACAATCCATAGCGGGACATGAGACAGTTTGGCCTTTATCAGGAGGTGCCACCGTGGCCAGGACGACCTCTCACCGAGAAGGCCCATCGATATGTCGTTTTTTGGTATCATATTAGCCGCGTGTCTGACTTACATTTTTTGACATCCGAATTCAATTGCAGACAAACAAGGAGAGGGAGCGGAGGAGCGGCGGAAGCGAACCGGCAGACCATGGATGACGTTGTGGGGCGAGAGGGCGGCGACAGATGTGGTGCACGAGTTACGAGGCTACGGCCATCAAGACGTATGCTGCGTACTTACGATGGGTGCGTTCACGCACTAGGTGTAAACTTCTTGGGCGGCGCCACGGTGTCGATGGAGGTCATGTAAGATCTTTGTTGTGCGAAAGGTCTGGCCGTCACCGAGCTGCACGCCAGGACGAGACGGTAAAACATTCTTCGTACAAATTTCATCCGGCAACACGTTTCTAACTTACTATGGGTTTCCTTACAGCACTACCACCTTGATCGTATCGAGCGTGATGGTTTAGAAGTTCTACGCCGTGGTTGTAACTGTAGGGATACGGGTAGGCTACGATAGCAACAATTCAAAAATTCTACCACGCAAACCAGGAAGCCAAGCAAGAAGATGATCACAGATCGTTACCACTAGACGCGCAGAGCAGTGGAAGAAGCGTCGAAGCAGCCTGGTCCGACAAAGAGCGCGTCGATGTACTGGTCGTAGTCGATCGTCCAGCGTCCTTGTGAGTTGATCGTCTCCTCCAGCACCTCTGCAGTTTCTTGCGAAGATCGCGGATCGTCATAAACGCAACAACGTAGAAGCGCCTCTATGGTATCCACACGTCCAAGGAAGGAACAACCGTCGCGGTGTGCTAGCACCATCGCCGCGGAAGGCACTCAAGAAGATGGCGGCTAGGGTTTGGTGAGGGCAACTTCGTCAACTCTTTTCCCATGACCTCATGCATCTCCTTATATAGTGCCTGTGATGGATCCTATCCAAACACGTTTTAATCGTATTACGTCTTGGTTTGTTCAACCTGTTAAGTGTGTGACCCGTTAGGTTCATGTGTAGTTTGGTTGTGACTCGGAAACCCTTTCCGCCCGAGTCGATAGCGGTTCCTAGCGAGGACATAATGATTCCCGAATACACACAAATTATATCGGACGAACCTTAATGCAATATGATCTCGACCGGTCCTCATCACTTACGACCAGGTCCTATCTCTATCTGACCGGTTAAATTTCGATCACGACCAACTCGTAACTCCTTACGACTTGGTTTCACCACTCTGTGATTACGTTCGACCGCCTCTCGACTTGCTTGTATCTCCATCGACCCGATCCAGTGTCGGGTCGAACTAAGCCACCTTTCTCATGTATTCTCCCTTTGCCTCACGATATCCGGTTGAACTCCGGTGAGATGTTGTGTCATCCATGGACTGTTCAATGCTTTCTCGATCGAGTATCGGATAACCTTATGTGGTCGAACTCTTGACCACGATGGGCATAGCCATGCACTTTCTTTATCCGACCACTTGAGGGGCCCAAAGATATCTCTCTGTTATGTTAGGAGGGCAAATCCATATCCGACCAGTCACATCCCTCGGATGTTTCATAGCATACCCAAAGCTACCTTTATAACCACCCGATTCTGACGGCGTTTGGCAACCCCTAAGAGTGCTATTACACATGTAGGAAACCATCTTGATCTCGTGGTCTAAGGATTATACATCATCATTGCTTGAGACCAACTAACGACACTTAGAATCATAACAATCTCAATAGTGTCTCAAGGTGGGTCTTATCTAACACCATGTTCTCTAACACGTGTCCACATTATTGATTTGATATCCCTATATCCATGACCGGTGAAACGTGGTCATCAATCAACACATGTCTTTGGTCGTAGAGTCACTAGTGTTCAGACCGGTGACTTTCGACTGGGATATTTTAGAACGACATCATCATAAGTTAAAAGAGCTTCACCAACAAGTCACATACTCGTTAATCTTCATGGTGATGATTCATTCAAGGAACAAGATAACATATTATCAAATATTGTGAACATAATGAAATATAATCATCTCTATGATTGCCTCTAGGGCATATTTCCAACAGTAACAGCATAATTGATCACGTCCTACATGCGGTGCGCTCCATGACCGAGGATGTGAGGGATACAATTAGGACCATAACTTGTGGTCACCACAGCGACGTTCACGTACAGCATCGAGGACACCGAGGGCACCCTCCACCCCCTCCGCCGTCGGCACCTCCCTCGGCACCGCCCTCCGCACGTCCGTCGCACTCTGGAAGTCGTCGGAGCTACAGTCGCTCAGCCTCGATGCGCCTCGGGCCACAAGTTGTTGTCATCAATACTTGTCCATGCACTACTTTTGAATGTATCTGACATAACCGTTTGTTCTTGCAGCACTTGAGAGGGGACAACACTCTGCTTCAGCCGTCGTCGTCACGGAGGGAGCCGCAGCATACGACTTCCTCGTCGGCCGACGCCGTTCCATCAGAAACAATGACCCGTACTCGCATGCCGCACACGAGATGACGGGTTGGGATCATTGGCGCGTGGCATTCATCCGTACGTGTAGGAGCGCGACCAGTGGTTCAGCGAGACGCACCAAGGGTACACCGTCGTGAAAGAATCGACCGCAGATTGGCGGGAGGATCCTTGTCCACACAACAACCTACTCAGGGCACAGACTGGCCAGGAGGATCCTCGTCCACACAACAACCTACGCAGGTACGCTTTAATGTAGTTACAGCAATTTTCCCGTTGCATAAATCAAGGACTAACTCACCAAGTACCCTTCCCGCAGGATGAGCACGAGTGGATCGACAGACTGCTCAGCTTTGATCAGGACACCTACAACGCGGCGCCTCCCGCAACACCCCTACTACGACTTACGAGGCGTCGCCACTCCTGACAGGTTTACCTTCCACGAGGATCAGCCACGCCCCCGCACAGCGGCGGATGATGTACCATAAGTAATGTCATGGTCGTATAATGCATGTTATGTAATATCATTGTGTATTGTGCCATTGTGATTTATGTAGTGCCAGTGTGCAGTATGACATTGTGATTTATCGACACAAAATATTCTCTGAAATATTCAGTACAAATGACAACTCCGGCCCGCTACCTCGCGGACGCGAATTACACTCAACGCTGCCACACAATTCCTCCTCGGGCCCACTACCTCGCAGACACAAATTACCTTCAATGCTGCCACACGATTCCTCCTCGGGCCCGCTACCTCGCGGATACGAATTACCTTCAACACTGCCACACGATTCCTCCTCGGGCCCGCTACCCCGCGGGCGCAAATTTTCTTCAACCCAATTGCAATTCAGCCGCATGCTATATATGGATGCTTTGGCTGCCATTCACCTCACTCTTCATTTCCTCCTCTCCTTTCTTCCAGTCTTAGACGGGATATCTTCGGCCTCATCTAACTTTCGAGTGAGCAGACAATTACAATCACTGCGATAGCAGCTGGTTTGCCCTCGTTGCAGTGATTCGGTGAATGTTTTCATCTCGCATACACCAACGAATCTATCTCGAGTGTTCATGAAGTGTTCAAATCTTATGGTAACTTGCGCCTAATCAATTCCATTCGAAACAACATGTTGTTTTTTTCACTTGAAGCTGCAATTCCTTTTCAGAGCACAACATGTCGGTTTTGGCAGTGGGCTGACAAAGCTGTCCCAGTGGTTCAAGATATTGCAATGCAAATTGCAGCCTTGCAAGATGACTCTTGTGGTGTTGCTGCATTTCGTCCAGTGGCTCGACCCTCTGAACCACCAACACAGAATGAAGAGAATAGACTTAAACGACTGGATGAAAGGATGGAAAGAGTTGAGAACATGCTGAAGAAATTAGTTAAGCTAGTTAGTTTTGTGGTCTTTCTTCTATTATTTCTTGTTGTTGCCAAGTAGAAGTTCAGTTGTAATGAGATTTAATGTCCAC
Source organism: Phyllostachys edulis (assembly GCA_036346405.1). Classification (NCBI taxonomy): domain Eukaryota; kingdom Viridiplantae; phylum Streptophyta; class Magnoliopsida; order Poales; family Poaceae; genus Phyllostachys; species Phyllostachys edulis. The sequence continues at coordinate 74,271,139 of CM070551.1, read as the reverse complement.
TCTTTATCTATGCATCGCAGTCCGTCGTGAATGAGAATAAACTAGTAGCATTATCTACCCATGAATGAGTTTGTTGAATGCATATCGACGCCTATAACTTAAAGCACGCGACACATCGATGCAACATGTCAACTCGATAAAAGGCAACCGCAATGACGCGTCTACCATTTAGTTACATACTTTAGGAGATTGAACATTAGTGCGTACAGAAGGGGAGACTACCGAGGTACAAGCTTCTCTGCCCGTGCCTAATGGTAGAAGGTGCCTCTACTTGCCCACATAGAGTGTTCTCCAATTGGGCTCCTCGGACGTGGCTGGCCGTCGTTGTAGTGGCACGCGCATATGCAGCTAGGGTTGGCGCAGCAGCATGTGGGATCATAGGAACTTTCTATGTTCACGACGTCCTCGTTGCCCCTCTCGCACTGCATCTATTGGCGGAGGTCATTATTTTGCTCCTTAAGATCGTCAATTTGTGCCTCCAAATCAAAGATTCGGTTCCACAATGTATCCACGTGCATCGAAACATGTCGTTCATGGGGAGGATCGATCCAGTGGGTAAAGTTGCATTTTGCCATCTGCTGCAAGGGACGGTTAGTATGGAGGATGTATTAGCAGTAACATGAACAAAACTATTTACCCCAGAGTATGGGCATTGGAAGAAACACCGTCCGCCATCGAAAAGGTAGTCTATGACCTGCACGATAGCGTCCTCCCCGTGTCTGCATTTCGGCCATACCAGTTGAGCACGCTTGTTCGGCATCAACCGGTAGTTAGGGCCGAAGTCCTCCTCCTTTCGAGAGAAGGTGCGCCGGCGACCGGTTGGATCGGTCCTCGGCGCCCGCCATCGTATGTTACTGTACGACGGAGAATGTTCTTCTTTCTATGGTTTCAAGGGTTTAGTGGTCCTACTTTTGGACCATGGGGCATGCATTTCATAGCCCGCGGGGGGAGGCTAACAAAGCGGCTAATGTATTAGCCTGCAGATGACAAGACCAGACGGGGCTGCCTACTTTGTGCAGAGACAAGACCACACGGGGCAGCTTTGCGTAGTGATAAGACCAAAGGAGACAGCCTTGCGAAGTGACATGACCACACAGGGCAGCTTTACGTAGTGACAAGACCACACAGGGCAGCTTTGCGCAGTGACAAGACCAAAGGAAACAGCCTTGCGAAGTGACATGACCACATGGGGCAGCTTTACGCAGTGACAAGACCACACGGGGCAGCTTTACGCAGTGACAAGACCACACGGGGCAGCTTTGCGTAGTGACAAGACCAAAGGAGACAGCCTTACGCAGTGACATGACCACACGGGGCAGCTTTGTGCAGTGATAAGACCACAGGAGATAGCTTTGCGTAGTTTAGGGTTAGGCTTTTTAGATCGACTTGACAACCCTGACCGCCTCGCCAGCTTTTCAGACCGAAAAGACAAGACTCTGCAAAGAAAGACGTGACAACACTCTACCTCGCCAGCTTTTTAGACCGATAAGACAGCACTCTACAAAGCAAGATATGACTTCTCTCTACAAAGTAAGACGTGACAATACTATGCTTCCTTAGCTTTTCAGATGGACATGACAACACTCCACCTCCTCAGCTTTTCAGAACTAAAAGACAGGACTCTGCATGAAATTAACCACACCATGCCAACCATGGGGCTTATAAAAGGGGGTTGAACCAAACCCAACACTACACAACACTACATAATAGATACCCAGCTATGGACTCTTCGGTAAACATCTACGCGAGGATGTTGCAGAAGCAAAAGTGGCTTAAGCAGAAGAGGAAACAGCTACAATACCCAGATAAATCAATGAAAGATGCTCCAGTACCACCACATTTTTCGATCCCGCAGTGTGTGTGTGGACATGACAACACTCCACCGGCAGAGATCATTCAGTCTACACAACTAGACACCGCCGCCTGGGCGTATTACACGTGCGGGCACCACCTCGTAAGCGTTTCTTTCGCGCGCATCGATTTTCGTCAACGTTGAATTCCTTGAATTTTTAACTTCATCCCAACATAATGGTAGCCCGAGATGCGCTACCACTTCTTCCAGTGGATCGATGGCGGAGATGTACGGCAAGGCATTCATCCAGCAGAAGTACATGCTGAACTACTCGGTGCGGGCCGAGAACTTCGTGTGGTGGAAACCTTACGTTCCGGACCCTGTTGAGGAGGCACCTAAGGAGCCCAGTAGTCGCCCGGGCATAATCCATATCGACGATGTGAGTTATCAAGAATTTACATCCTTATTACGTTTTTCACTATACGGTGTACTAACATCATAGAATCGCAGGACATGGACGACTTCGACATACCAGCTCGACGTGGACAGTCCCGCGACAAGGGCAAGGGAAAGGCTTATGCGGCTGAGCCCAGCCGCCATAGCGTATCCGGTCGCCAGGGCGTAATCTGTATCCACGGCGTGAGTTACGAAGAATTTACATCATTCTTACGATTTTCACTATACGGTGCACTTACATCACGGAATCGTAGGACATGGACGACTTCGACATACCAGCCCGACGTGGACAGTCCCACGACAAGGGCAAGGGAAAGGCTCATACGTCTCAGCCCGACCGCCACAGCATATCCGGTCGCCCGGGCGTAATCCGTATCGACGACGTGAGTTATGAAGAATTTACATCCTTGTTACGATTTTAAATATACGGTGCACTTACATCATGGAATCGCAGGACATGGACGACTTCGATATACCAGCCCGACGTGGACACTCCCGCGACAAGGGGAAAGGGAAGGCCAGTGAGGAGTTCAACGCCGAGCTAGCAAGGAAGGGAAAATGGCCCCGGTCCACGCAATAGGTCATGTCATTACGTAGTAGTCCCCCGTCCTACCCCCCATGTTTTTTACTATCCCCTAAAGGCATGTATACTTATATGGTCCGGATGCTTGTGTTGCAGTGTACCGTAGTAGTAGTGAGGATGACTAAAGCAATTAGCCGAACCATCATGCCATGTCACTACGTAACGTGCTGCTTCATCATGACTCTAATGTAGTTTTGGTTCCGTGTCTCCGCTAAGCCATCAAAGCAAGCCTATATTGCAAGTATGCCTCTTCTAGTGGAATCCCAGAAACAACCATTCGCACCGACATCGAATCGTCCATGTTTTAGGGCATCTTCAATATCACAACGAGCGTTCTCAGCCCCTTCAATCATATTTTGTATAAGCTTCATAAAGTACTTCATCGATTGCCTGGCTATATATGCGTATACGTTCAGACGACTCCATCGAGGAGAGACTCCAATAGTACTAGTCCCTTTTTATCACACTTCTAAAAGACAATGAGTATTTCAGCACACAAAGTTTGCTTGGACGACATCATCAAGGTTATACCTCGTCTGATATGCTTATCAATCATCCTTTCTCAGAACGAATAAAATAATAGAAAAATTACAGAAGCAACAACAATGTGACGGAGGCTCCACAAAAGTTTCAGTAATTTTCTAAACTCATTTCACAACAAACAAATATTTGAAATTGCATTTAAACCTTGATTTTGCAGAAAATGAAACCCTAATTTACAAACCTCAATGCCCATATTTCTTAATGAATGTTTTTTTTTTACAAATATAGTGCCCGTTGAAACCCTAATTGAAATGACTAAAGAAAATTTCATATTCGTACAAGCGCTAACTCAAACAGGAAACCCTAATTCCATTCCGCTCGAAACCCTAATTTATTTTCCCTCATTTCTGCAAACCCTAAATATTTTTTTCCTTTTCTTCACAGTGCGACGGGCTCGGCAAGGTGCTACCGTCGCCGTCGGTAGCACCTTGGTGCTGCTTTTCGGGACGGCATCACCTTGGGTGCTGCCGAGTGGCACGGCAGCACGACGATGGCATGACCTTAGTTGTTGCCGTCCCGGACGGCAGCAGGTGCTAGCAGGGGGCCAAATCTGGAATTCCGACGCTAAGGGGCTAGTTTAGGAATTAATTTGCGCTATAGGGCCAAAACAGTCCAAAACTCAGAAAAGAAGAAAAAGGAAGCGGGCTAGGCAAAAGAGAATGTAAATGGGCCAAAAGGATGAAGGTGGGCCAAAGAAAAAGGTCATTTGAGCCCCAAGCTGATTCTGAGATTTAAATTTAGGTTTTCTATTTTGAAAATAGAAGGAAATCCAACAGGCAAATAGAAAATAGCAAATGCACCCGGAAAAATTCTAGAAAAATCTTGAAAATATATCCAAGCACATAGAATCCAAAAATAATAATTTTGATAATAGTTGATGTTGAGATTATTCATATTAAATTGTTTTTAAACTCTAAAAATCCAATTAAGCTTTTAACTTTACCAGAAAAATTCAAATGGTTATTTTTCTTTTAAAACTTTAAAACATACCAAATTTTGGGATGTTACATGTAACAGCCTCAGTTTTAATGAATAGTAATAAAATGCTTTTCAAAGCATTTCTGGTCATTTCTGAAACTTGGGTATTTTGTTACAATTTAAAACCTCCATTTTCAATCTTACGCTTAGCCTTATTTTAAAACTTTAAGAGGAAATGAAAGTCTCTACTTGTATTGAGACCGGGAAAATATTTTATCAAAGACTAGATAAAATATCTTGAACAAAAATGAATTTTGTCAAAATTTTGGAAATTATTTTGATCTTTAGAAAAATCCTTGATCAAATCTATTCGGTCAAAGTCTTTATTTAAGTATTTCAAAACAAGAAACAGTGGTTTGCAAAATTTATCTGGGACATATATCATCCCAGTAGCTTCTCTACAAAATTTCATATTTTTACAAATTTATTTGCTATTTTTCAACCCCTGGTCAAAGTTTTGAAGTTGGTTTTGAGTTTAAGTCAACTTAAGACCCAAACCATGGTCTCTGGCACTGTAGCGACCCAGCCAAAGCTCGTGCGACCCAGCCAGTTGCGTTTTAACCTGGTTCGGTCACGTTCGCGCTCGGCCAAACCCTGGGACGCATGTGAGCCGTTCGATCTCTAACGGATGCTCTAGATCCCTTGTGTTGTTCGGGCTATCCGAACCACGCACGCAATCTCCACCGTTGGATCTGATGCGAACGGACCGGATCTTGTGGGCCATTCGGACCTTCCGAACGCGCCATATGATCTTAGCCATTGGATCTGCATTAGGCGATGCGCATTTTATCGGGCTAAACCAAATTCTATTAGAAAATCCCACGCGCGCGCGAGCCCTTGGATCCCAAACCAGCCGCCACGATCAATTGGGACGTTCGGACCGTCCAAACGCACCACGATCAATTTGAGGTTTCCCCTTTTCTGTTATTGTCGGATTTTTCATCCTCATCTCCAATCTGGTGAGAATCTTTTTGATTCTTTTGCTTCAGATCATCTAAAGGCTCTACTAAAGCTATTCTGATCACCAATTCTTTGAATCCTTGACCAGGTTGCTTTGTCAAAGGATTTCATCTTGTTGTCGTCTTTTCGGTCTTTCATATCGTTATCAAGCCCTAGAGCTTTTCTGTTCGACTTCCAAGTCCAGGTAGCTTCCTTTTTAATCCTAGTAGCTTAAGCAAATGACTCTTTGCTTAATGTACCTTTAGATCGACCTTTGCTAGCAAACCTTGCCTCTGTTTGTTGTCGGTTAGACCGACAAAACCAGTGGCAGGACCCTAGCAGTTGATCCCCGTTAGGTATTACTGTTGTAGGTTAATCTAGGGTTTTATCTTTACTAAAAATAGTTTTAGTTAAGCCAAAGATCTCTTTGCCTGTTGTGCTCGCTTTCGGCAAAATCAGTTGGGTCTATTCTGTTGTTAGTTTTCAGGACAAACTGAAGTATAGTTTAGTCCTTAGCTTGTCAATCCAGGGAAACACCTTTTTAACTCCCTTTTTCAATTCTTTTGTTCAGTTTGGGTAAAAATGAATTTGTGTTTGTCTTTTGATTTCTGTCATTAAATGTCGTGTTAGATCTGGACAAGTGGATGCTAGTGATGGTGCTTTCGTGCACGAGATTGGGTATTGTGGAAGTCTTGTCTGGATCATTAAGGACTGAACTTCGGCCCCCTTTAATTCCAGTACCTTGCGTACTTCCACACGCGGTGTATGTGCGCCGTTTGGTTAAGTAAGGGGTTGGTGATATTGAGTTGAGGAACTGGTGGTGTGAGGGCATTAGCAATAGTCCATGTTCGTAGGGCGCCGAGTTCAATTCTATTATTTGTGGGAAGCACTATTTTTTTTATTTTTGTTCACTGACTCGGTGTTCCCAGCATAACTTGCGTGGCCGGTTAGTGTAGCTGGTATAACCTACACTAAGCGGGGTTTACGTCTGGGTGATGCAACTCAATATTACAAACTTGCTGAAAATACTGAATCTTAGTTTACCCGGCCGGCTTACCAAAGGAAGTGTGTCATCATTCGGAGGCATCTGAAGGCTTACGGGCTGACTAAGTCATGTGGGTAAAGATGTACCCCTCTGCAGAGTTAAACTATTGAATAGCCGTGTCCACGGTTATGGACAACACTGGATTTATCGGCAGTCGATGTATAGAATCTGTTCAAAATTTTTTGGTCAGGGTTACTGATTGCGGCATGAAGGGTATTCATGCTTGTTGTTTAGTCAAAGTGGGGAGTCACTTTGATCTTGTTCTAATTGTTGTTATGTTTATTTTACTTACTGTTGTTTGGTCCAAATCTGTTTATAACATGGCATTTCACTAAAATTAGTAAGTATAGGGACAAACTTGCTTTGTGCAAAAAATTATTGCCTTACAACCTTTCTGTTGTCAACCTTATGCATGTATCTCTAATCCATTGTATAGATTCTACCAAACACATTCTTTTAGTAGTTTCGTGTAAGTCTTGCGAGTACCATCTGTACTCAGGTGCTTTAACACTGTTGCAGGTGAGGACGATTACTTATACGAGATGCCCGTTAGCGCCGATCAGGGCAACGCTAACGAGTGAGGCTGTTTCTATCCTCCACTCAGTTGCCTAAGGGTTATGAGGGCACACTTGGTGGCTTGCTGTTTATAACTTTTGTTTCTGCTGCATAAGCTTCTAGTGGGATGATGGGTCTTCTACGTCACGACTTATGGAGTTGTCTCAACCGCCCTACTATCATTTTCCTAGTCGAGGACCTGGCGCAGAGGCGAACTTGTTTGGTGTTATTCAGTTTGGGGAAGACTCACATGTACGTCAATTGGCGAAGTTGGTTCATATTATGGACCAAATTCACCGCTGTCACGTATACGAGTTGTGGGAGACCCGACGCCGTCTGAGAGAAGCTCAGGAGTACCTAAGGATCGGTGTCAGCATGAACCGCATTCCGCGTAATGTGCTTTATAGTGACAACGAGACCTCTCCAGCTGCTGCTGCACCACCACTTTACCGACTTCCGGAAGTGGCAGGGGTTGTACCCAATTATGGACAACGTTGCCAAGCCCGGATGTTTGCGGGTTTTCCTCGCACACAACAGCCAGCACCACCTGGAGGCCAAAGTCTTTTGCTGGGTTCTCCGAGGTGACTCATCAGCCAGTTGAACCCTATAGACACAGGATCTCCTGAGGCTCATCTTTTAGATGAGTTCCCAGTTAACTTCAACAGGGACAACTTTATTTAGACCTGGTGTTGAAGACTTGTGGTGTAGAATGGAAGTCAGATGGTAGCTGTCCTTAATTATGTGTAATCGGTTGGTCCTTGTAAAACTATGTGTACTTGATCGAAACTTGCTGCTGCTATTTAATTGGAGCTTATGTCCTTTTTGGTGTTATGCTAGTGCATGTCATATCATTGTGCACGTTAAGTTAGTACTTATCCTTTGCTGTCTTGAGTCCTTGTTGCGTTCCTGCGAGTGTACTCTTGTTGTTGTGTTGCTAACAATTGTGTGGCAACAGTATGACAAGACCCACCACTCGTTCCCGAGCGCAGCAGGACGAAGGATCTTCACCTCCGCGATCCCGTTTCGCTTCGGTCGCTAATCTTTACCCTCAGGGAGACCATGTAGAACCATCTAGTCGCCCTGGTCAATAGAGTGGTCAGCATGAGGAACAGCTTCCTCCGCCACCCACCATGGCTGAAGTGCTCATGTAGATAGAGCACAACAGAATGGACCAGACGCGCATTCTTGAGCAAATTGCGCGTAATACCTCTTCCGCTCCCACCCCAGCTAGGGAGGCTGGAGGTCATCATGCTCATGGTGGTCTTGCTGAATTTCAGCGGACTAATCCGTCGGTGTTCTCCGACTCTGAAGATCCCATGGAAGCTGAAGACTGGCTAAGGAATATTGAGAAGAAATTGTTGATTGCTCAGTGTTTGGAAAGGGAGAAAGTTTTGTTCGCCAGTTATCAGTTAGACGGTGCAGCTAGTGCCTGGTGGGACAATTTCTATACCATCCAGCCTGCTGGACACGTCCCGACTTGGGACGAGTTCAAAGAGGCATTTCGTGAAGCCCATATAACGGAAGGAGTTGTGTCGATCAAGCAGCAAGAGTTCCTTGCTCTCAAGCAAAACCAGAAGTCCATGACTGAATATCTGCATGAATTTAACTTCCTTGCCCGTTATGCACCCGATGATGTTTCAACTGACCTTCATCATCGAAACCGATTCATGAATGGGTTAACGGAAGAGTTATAGATGGCTTTGTCAGTTCAGAATTTCAGAAATTTCCAACACCTGGTCAGTAAGGCCATCATTGCTGAAAGTAAGTCCAAGGCATTGGATGAAGCTCGCAAGAGAAAGAGGGCTGCACAGATGTCATCTGGTAGCAGTTCGCCGAGGCCGCGCATGTGGCAGCCTTAACCTCTTCGAGCTATAGTTCCAGCTTTTCAAAGGCCGCCAGTGTTCGCTCCTCGTCTTCCTCCACCTACTGGCCAGCCGAAAGCTATTGTGGCCCGGCCACAGAATGTTAGTAATGCTAAGCCTGGGGTGATCTATTTTCATTGTGGTCGTCCGGGGCACTATGCCAATAATTGTTTGGCAAAGCAGCAAGGTATACCTCCAGTTCGGCCTTCTCCAGCTTTGGTCCGACCAGCACCTCCTCAACGACCGCAGGTCAAGTCTGATCCAGCTCAAGCTCATGGTCGAGTAAACCAGATTACAGCAGAAGAGGCAATCGCTGCTCCTGACGTTGTGCTTGGTACGCTCCTTGTTAATTCTAGTCCAGCTTCAGTTCTATTTGATTCTGGAGCATCACATTCTTTTGTTAAGGGTGCATGTGCTATTCGACATCATTTAGACATGCTTGCACTTCATCCACCCCACCTTATACAATCACCAGGATCAGTTTTTAAAGCTGACCAAATCTGCCGAAATGTTAAAATAGAGATTCAAGGGGTAGAATTTCTAGCAGATTTGATTGTGTTAGATTCTAAAGGGTTGGATGTTATCTTAGGAATGGACTGGCTGTCCAAGCATCATGGCAAGATTGATTGTGCAAGTCGGTCCATTTCTGTTTCAAATGAAAGCAGCATTCAAGTTGTTTTTCACTCCAAGTCAGCTGATTCTCATCTTTATTCCTTCAAAGCTGATGCCACCCCTACCCTGGAGATGGTACCAGTAGTTTGTGAGTATCCGGATGTCTTTCCGGGAGACCTTCCCGGTATGCCTCCAGATCGGGAAGTGGAGTTCGTAATCGAGCTAGTACTCGGTACTGCTCTGATATCCAGAAGACCATATCGGATGCCTCCTCATGAGCTGGTGGAGTTGAAGAAGCAGATTGGGGAATTGCTTGACAAGGGATTTATTCGACCTAGCTCCTCACCTTGGGGATGCCCGGCCATCTTTGTTAAGAAGAGAGACAAGACTTTGCGGATGTGTGTGGATTACCGTTCATTAAATGTAGTCACTGTCAAAAACAAATATCCCCTCCCTCGCATTGATGATCTTTTTTATCAGTTGAATGGAGCCCGAGTCTTTTCCAAGATTGATCTGAGATCAGGTTATCATCACATCATGGTCAGGGCTGAGGACATTCCTAAGACAACATTTTCTACTCGCTACGATCTGTACGAGTATACTGTCATGTCTTTTGGTCTGACCAATGCTCCGGCATACTTCATGAATCTCATGAATTCGGTATTCATGGATTACTTGGATAAATTTGTTGTCGTGTTCATTGACGACATTCTCATTTATTCCAAGTCTGATGAAGAGCACGAGCAGCATTTGAGGCTTGTGTTGGAGACACTTCGCAAACATCAGTTGTATGCCAAGTTCAGCAAGTGTGAGTTCTAGCTCAAGGAAGTCAAATTTTTGGGACATGTGTTATCTGAAGGTGGTATCACTGTTGATCCAAGCAAGGTACAAGATGTACTAGACTGGAGTCAGCCCAAGAATGTTTCTCACATCTGAAGTTTTCTTGGACTTGTGGGTTATTATCGCAGGTTCATTGAAAATTTCTCCAAGATTGCAAGACCTTTAACTCAGCTTTTGAAGAAGGAAAAGAAGTTCGTTTGGTCAGCCGAGTGTGAAGAAATTTTTTAGCTTTTGAGAGAACTCCTGACCAAAGCTCCAGTTCTCACTCTACCTGATTTTCGCAAGAGTTTTGATATATGTTGCGATGCATCTCGCGATGGGCTTGGCTGTGTGCTCATGCAAGAAGGCCGAGTTGTGGCATATGCATCCAGGCAGTTGAGGCCTCATGAGTTGAATTATCCTACTCATGATTTGGAATTGGCAGCCGTAGTCCATGCTTTAAAGATTTGGCGACATTACCTCATTGGTAATCGCTGTGAGATCTATACTGATCATAAGGGCCTGAAGTTCATATTCACTCAAGCTAATCTGAATATGCAACAAAGAAGATGGCTTGAACTGATCAAGGACTACGATATGGGTGTTCATTATCACCCAGGCAAAGCCAATGTTGTTGCCGACGCTTTGAGCAGAAAATCGCAGTGCAATTGCTTGTCGGTAACGCCTCTCGATAAAGGCTTGTGTGCTGAATTTCAGCGCCTAAGTCTTGAGATGGTGAAAGAATGATTTGTCGCTACCCTTGAGATAAAATCCACACTTGAGGACCAGATCCTTGAGGCTCAGAAGACTGATGCTGAAGTGGCCGAAATTAGAGAAAACATGAAGGCGGGTAAAGCCAAAGAATTTTCTGAAGACACCCGAGGTATCATTCGGTTCTTCAATCGTTTAGTGGTGCCCTCAGATCCCCAATTGAGAGAGCTGATTCTTAAAGAGGCTCACAACTCCAAGTTTTCTATACATCCTGGAAGCACCAAGATGTACCAAGATTTGAAGAAGACATTCTGGTGGAGCCGAATGAAGAGGCAAATTGCACAGTATGTTGCTGAGTGTGATATTTGCCAAAGGGTTAAAGCTGAACATCTAAAGCCAGCTGGTAACCTTCAACCTTTGCCTATTCCCCAATGGAAGTGGGAAGAGATCGGTATGGATTTTGTTACCGGCCTTCCCAGGAATCAGACTGGATCCGATGCCATTTGGGTAATCATTGATCGTCTAACGAAGGTTGCTCATTTTATTCCTATCAAAACCGAGTTCTGCGGCTCTAAGCTAGCAGAGCTCTATATCTCCAGAATTGTTTGTCTCCATGGTGTACTGAAGGTCATTGTCTCTGATCATGGCCCTTAGTTCACTTCTCATTTCTGGAGTTGTCTTCATCAAGCAATGGGGACTGATCTATCTTTCAGCACTGCTTATCATCCTCAAACTAGTGGTCAGACTGAGAGGGTGAATCAAGTAATGGAAGACCTTCTCAGAGCTTGTGTGCTATCATATAGCAGAATTGGGAGAAGTGCTTGCCATATATGGAGTTTTCCTACAATAATAGCTACCAAGCAAGTATTCAAATGTCACCTTTTGAAGCATTGTATGGAAGAGCTTGTAGGACTCTGTTGAACTGGTTTGAGTTTGGAGAAAGACCATTCTATGGTCCAGACTTAGTGATGGAAGCCGAAGAGCAAGTTCGTTTGATCCGAGACCGTTTGAAAACTGCACGGTCTCGTTAGAAGAGCTATGTCGACCATCGCCGTCGTGAGTTGAGCTTTGAGGTGGATGACCATGTCTATCTTAAAGTGTCACCGATGAAGGGCACTCATCGTTTTCAAGTGAGGGGAAAGCTAGAACCTCGTTATATCGGACCTTTCCGAATCATTGCAAAACGAGAAGCTGTTGCTTATCAGTTGGAGTTGCCAGACTCTCTTGCAGCAGTACATGATACTTTTCATGTCTCTCAATTGAAGAAATGCCTTCGTGTTCCTACCGAGGCAACTGCTTATGAGAGCCTTGATCTCCAACCCAATCTTTCCTATCAGGAACAACTGGTGCGTATCCTCGATGAAATGGAGCGTAGGACAAGAAACCGCACCGTCAAGTTCTTGAAAATCCAGTGGAGTAACCATACCGAAGAGGAGGCCACATGGGAACGTGAGGATCTGATGAGGATTGAACACCCTCACCTCTTCCATGCTTAAAGTGCTTCTAAATCAAGAAAGGCAAGGTTAAACAAAGCATTGTAAAAGAAAATGTAAGAACATCACCATGTTGTTCCTTCTTGTCTTTCTTTTCCACCTTTGAAGGAAATCAAAACAACAGATGTTGTAATATTTCTTCTCTATCTAGAAAAGATCTATTCAGCTTCTTTCTTTTCCAACTTCTAATCCACCCGGAATCTCGGGATGAGATTCTCTTAAGGGGGGAAGGTTTGTAACAGCCTCAGTTTTAATGAACAGTAATAAAATCCTTTTCAAAGCATTTCTGGTCATTTCTGAAACTTGGGTATTTTGTTACAATTTAAAACCTCCATTTTCAGTCTTAACCTTAGCCTTGTTTTAAAACTTCAAGAGGAAATGCAAGTCTTTACTTGTATTGAGACCGGGAAAATATTTTATCAAAGACCAGATAAAATATCTTGAACAAAAATGAATTTTGTCAAAATTTTGGAAATTATTTTGATCTTTAGAAAAATCCTTGATCAAATCTATTCGGTCAAAGTCTTTATTTGTATTTCAAAACAAGAAATAGTGGTTTGCAAAATTTATCTGGGACATATGTTATCCCAGTAGCTTATCTACAAAATTTCATATATTTACAAATTTATTTGCTATTTTTCAACCCCGGATCAAAGTTTTGAAGTTGGTTTTGAGTTTAAGTCAACTTAAGACCCAAACCATGGTCTCTGGCACTGTAGCGACCCAGCCAAAACTCGTGCGACCCAGCCAGTTGCGTTTTAACCTGGTTCGGTCACATTCACGCTCGGCCAAATCCTGGGACGCATGTGTGCCGTTCGATCTCTAACGGATGCTCTAGATCCCTTGTGCTGTTCGGGCTATCCGAACCACGCCTGCAATCTCCACCGTTGGATCTGATGCGAACGGACCGGATCTTGTGGGCCGTTCGGACCTTCCGAACGCGCCATATGATCGTAGCCGTTGGATCTGCATCGGGCGATGCGCATTTTATCGGGCTAAACCAAATTCTATTGGAAAATCCCACGCGCGCGTGAGCCCTTGGATCCCAAACCAACCGCCATGATCAATTGGGACGTTTGGACCGTCCGAACACACCATTGATTGTGAGCCGTTGGATTCAAAATCAAGCGCCTAGATCAATTGGGCCGTTTGGACCGTCTGAATAGCCCGTTGATCTCAACCGTTGATTTCAGATCCAACCGCGCCACCCTTTTTGGGTTTAAACTCAATCGCGTGCAGTTATTCGTGACCGTTGGAGTTGCATCCAATGCTTCTCTTCGAGTGGGCCGTTCGGACCGTCTGCAGTGCCCCTCAAATCTCAGTCGTTCATTGTTGATCGTGCGGTCAGAGTTTGTTTGAGCCACTGTGTTGTGTCTTCAATGAGGCTGACAATGGGGCTCGCATGTCAGTGGCTCACCGTCGTCTTCTCCGCGCCACCAAGCCATTTCCGAGCACGTCGTCGTTGCGGTGGCGCTGCATCATGCGTTTTGTAGCATGCAATTAACACTTGTCAATCTTTTGCTGCTGTGAGGACACGCACGCGCTGCTTTTGCTTCTCCGGCGAAATGGGTATAAAAACCCTAGTTCTTGCTCACTGCCATTGTTGTTGCGGAAGCTTGTTCTTCCTCAACTACAGCGTAGATTCTCGTTCTTACCCTTTGTTCATCTATTTTCAATGCTTTGCCCATCATGTTAATGAGAGTCTTGGCATTGCTTGTAGATCAAATCGCGAGCTTGTCTTTGGAGCTGTCCAGAGCACGCCTAGAGCGCCATCGTGGTGGTTTTCATGCTCCGGTGATATTTTCGTTGGCGTTTTCGCATCACTCTGCACCATGTAATATCAGGAATAAAACCCCTCAATAACATTGTCTTGTGATTCACAGGATTGCTGGGAATTTGAGGTTTCCCCTTTTCTGTTATTGTCGGATTTTTCATCCTCATCTCCAATCTGGTGAGAATCTTTTTGATTCTTTTGCTTCAGATCATCTAAAGGCTCTACTAAAGCTATTCTGATCACCAATTCTTTGAATCCTTGACCAGGTTGCGTTGTCAAAGGATTTCATCTTGTTGTCGTCTTTTCGGTCTTTCATATTGTTATCAAGCCCTAGAGCTTTTCTGTTCGACTTCCAAGTCCAGGTAGCTTCCTTTTTAAGCCTAGTAGCTTAAGCAAATGACTCTTTGCTTAATGTACCTTTAGATCAACCTTTGCTAGCAAACCTTGCCTCTGTTTGTTGTCGGTCAGACTGACAAAACCAGTGGCAAGACCCTAGCTGTTGATCCCCATTAGTTATTACTGTTGTAGGTTAATCTAGGGTTTTATCTTTACTAAAAATAGTTTTAGTTAAGCCAAAGATCTCTTTGCCTGTTGTGCTCGCTTTCGCAAAATCGGTTAGATGCGATCGTTGTCGGTTTTCGATAGAATCAAGTATAGTTTAGCACTTAGCTCTGTCAGTTAATGTAAGCAAGTGTTAGAGTAGATTATTATCTTGACTAGCAATAGTTATAGCTTAAGCATGTTGCTAATTGCTCATTAATACTTTGATCATACATCCTTTTTCAGTATTTTGTTCTCTGGAAGTTCTTGCTGTTCATTTGGTGTTTGTCCTTTTTTTAGAATCTGATTCTACCGATGTGAGTGAATTTCATTCTGAGCAACAAGAACCTGAACCGGTGGTTTATTATTACCAAGGCAAGCATCCTCTTTCCACCATGTTGATCCCAGATTTTAGTACTTCAGAATTTTAAAGTACAGTGATACTGTTGCATGCTATTTTCTAAATTATTTGTGATCTGTGAGTAGATAGTTACAACCCACTGATTGGGGCTTATCCTGAATTGATTTCATACACCTATGCTTAAGATAGAATCTTTGTTCTGGTACTTTTGTTCTATAGTTTTTGCTTAGCAATGCAAAGTCAGTAGCACGTTAGTGATTGACAAGCTTATCTTGTCAATCCAGGGAAACACCTTTTTAACTCTCTTTTTCAGTTCTTTTGTTCAATTTGGGTAAAACTGAATTTGTGCTTGTCTTTTGATTTCTGTCGTTAAATGTTGTGTTAGATCTGGACAAGTGGATGCTAGTGATGGTGCTTTCGTGCATGAGATTGGGTATTGTAGAAGTCTTGTCTGGATCATTAAGGACCGAGCTTTGGCCCCCTTTAATTCCAGTACCTTGCCTACTTCCACACGCGGTGTATGGGCGCCGTTTGGTTAAGTAAGGGATTGGTGATATTGAGTTGAGGAACTGGTGGTGTAAGGGCATTGGCAATAGTGCATGTTCGTAGGGCGCCGAGTTCAATTCTATTATTTGCAGTAAGCACTATTTTTTTTTGTTCATTGACTCGGTGTTCCCAGCATAACTTGCGTGGCCGGTTAGTGTAGGTGGTATAACCTACACTAAGCGGGGTTTACGTCTGGGTAATGCAACTCAATATTACCAACTTGCTGAAAAATACTGAATCTTAGTTTACCTGGCCGGCATACCAAAGGAAGTGTGTCATCATTCGGAGGCATCCGAAGGCTTACGGGCTGACTAAGTCGTGTGGGTAAAGATGTACCCCTCTGCAGAGTTAAACTATTCGAATAGCTGTGTCCACGGTTATGGACAACACTAGATTTATCAGCAGTCGATGTATAGAATCTGTTCAAATTTTTTTGGTCAGGGTTACTGATTGCGGCATGAAGGGTATTCATGCTTGTTGTTTAGTCAAAGTGGGGAGTTACTTTGATCTTGTTCTGATTGTTGTTATGTTTATTTTACTTGTTGTTGTTTGGTCCAAATCTGTTTATAACATGGCATTTCACTAAAATTAGTAAGTATAGGGACAAACTTGGTTTGTGCAAAAAATTATTGCCTTACAACCTTTCTATTGTCAGCCTTATGCATGTATCTCTAATCCATTGTATAGATTCTACCAAACACATTCTTTTAGTAGTTTCGTGTAAGTCTTGTGAGTACCATCTGTACTAATGTGCTTTAACCACTGTTGCAGGTGAGGACGGTTACTTATACGAGATGCCCGTTAGCGCCGATCAGGGCGAAGCTAACGAGTGAGGCTGTTTCTATCCTCCACTCAGTTGCCTGAGGTTTATGAGGGCACACTTGGTGGCTTGCTGTTTATAACTTTTCTTTCCGCTACATAACCTTTTCTGTTAAAGTGTGCTGATCGGTTACTTCTGTTAAACTGAATCAGTCTTGTAAAGTTTTGTAATGTATATTGTATCTGTATGCCTTGTATGACTGTGTATACAATGTTGTCGAAGGATATATGTGCAATAGTCTTTGATCCTGGGAACTATTGTAGAACATATATCTGAGAACCTGGTATTGTATATATTCCTTGTTGAAAGTTGTACCTTTGGGTATAATTATGTGACTTGGAATATGTTCAATCCCGGGGGTTCCTCACATTACACTTCATCACCCTATCACCTGTCCAAGTCCAACACATAACAACAACCCACCCAACAAGTCCACAAAAATAGATTCGAAGATCTGGACATATTCCTCAAATCCAACATAATTCAATCCATATAATCCTCAAATTTCATCAAGATTCGATTCAATCCATCAGCTGATGGACTAGCTCTATCAACCGTTTTCGACTACAACTACTAGCATGACTAAGCATCGCTCTACAAATGAGCAAACATTCCCATATAACATATATCCTTAATCATTCAAGGTAAAAGGGTAATCAACATTCAAAGGAAGGCCAATACAGCAAGAGGATATAACTAAAGCTACCCATTTGACATACAAGTATTTGAAATTAAAGCAATGCATAGAATACATGAAAATCAACATAGATACTTTTCAAAATTAATAGTTATTCAACATGCATCAAAGGAAAGAACTACTTGCCTTTGCTAGGGATGGTCCATGTGCTGTTGAGTACCACTCTCGATCACACTCAAACCTTCATAAACTATCGAACGAATGAGAACATCGAATAAGAACAATAACACCGAAAACATCCAAAAATTCAATATCATCCAAAAGGCATGAAATTTATCAATAGGTAGATTATGATTTTAGATGAATTTAGGCGAAAGAATTATTCCATTTGGATTTAGTATGTGGAAGTTATAGTGATTTGAAAATCAGCATCTTGGAAAATACTGAAAATGGAGTTCGGTTACTATTCATCCGAAATTAATTATTTGGTGAAAATTTATAGAATAGTGGTGGGAAAAAGGATTATATAGATAAATAGAGAATAAAAATATAAGACCAAAATAACTTGGTTTAACTCATTTGGAGTTCATAAGAATTTTCTACGAATTTTCAAAGATAAAAGAGTTTTCAGTGTAAAAATAATTCTTTTCTGAAATTTCTACCACATTAAAATACTTTTTAAACTCAGGCTAACCAAGCCTCTGTCATAATCAATGTAGCCCATCCAACCACACAATACCCGGATTCACGATCTTCCAATTATACAACCTATCCGATAATGATACGAAATCCACCGACTTATGGGCATAAGACCATGCCTAAATCCACCAATTGTTCTTCACTATGCTATTTAAGCTAATAATAACTATCTGACTCTACTAGTCTTATCTCGGCAATTCATATTCGCATACACCCAAAATTTCCACCGACCGAGGTTTAAAAGACTAACCAACACCTAATGAGCTTTACAATTTAATAACACATCCAACATCTAATGGCTCACTAATCGATCAACTCATATCCATACCACCGAACTTAGTCATGAACGATTTCTACCAATCCAATCATATATGTGCCTCTACGATCAACTAATAATCATTTATCTACTAATCCAATTGAGGGTACAAATCTATCAACTTGGCATACATAGGACTTAACTACTACTTACATGGCAATCCAAATATTTATCCGCAATCAAATCATTCATTCTACCATCACCCAAATCTAGCATAAATGACTCGCATAGCTATCACATAAGACATCCCATCAATTTACTCATGATTAAATAAATCACCCGATTCAACCTCCATATCTCCATAAATATCATCACAAGAGCTATCCATTAAGTAATAATTCATAAAATCCTTATGCATCGTAACTCCAAAAATTACTAATCCATCGTGAGGGAAAACCTCCAATTAATTTATCATCTAATATCACCACAATTTCGCATGCAACTCCAAAATAATATCATCCAATCAATTGATCCAATGTATATTTAATTTAACATCCACTGACCAATAATACACCTAAACTGCTACAATGATCTAATCAATCGCATCCCTCAATATATCAATACATAACCACGCCTACGCACAAATACGACCAAACCGGAGAATTATACCGGTCTCAAGCAGCCAAAACATCTTTACAATTAAACATGCATAAATAGATGCCATGCTCATGACTAATATGCAACATGCACGACTAATATCATAGCGCAGTAACAAAAATAATACTAAAGATTTTACCGCAATGCTAGGCATGTGAATCGTCACCGGGCGTCGTCTTCTCGGCTCCGCGTCCGCGTCTGATGTAGTCGTTGCCGATCCCGCGTCTGCTCGGCCTCTCGTCCGTGTCCACCGTAGTCGTCGCCGAACTTGTCCGCATCCCGCTCGGCATCGGCGCCATTGCTCTCGGCGTTGCCTCGGTGCTCATGCCATCGGTCCGGACCCGTCACGCCTTCACCACCTCAGCCGCTCTGTCTCGGCCTCGCCTCGGCGTCGTGCCGCTGCGCACCGTGCCACACGAGCCGCTGGACAGCGCCGAGCCACTGTCCCCACGTCGCTGCTCCGCCTCGCCTTGGCGCGCCACATCATGCCGCCTCGGCCACCCTCGACACTGCGTTTTGGGCTGCCATGCAGCGCCAGCGTATGCATGCTGATTTGGAGCTAGCTAGCTAGCACTACAACCTTGCTGTTGCACCAGAAGCTACTACTGTCACATACATGTTCACCAAAGTGCTCACCTCTTTGCAATTCACGTACACACACAGCACCAAGTGTCCCAACTTCACTTTTCTACACCACAGCTCCTTGTTCCTTTGTTCTTCTTCTTTCATCTCTCTCTCTTCTCAGTGTTTCTCCAAAACGCCTCTCTAGGAGCTCCCCTCGGCTACTCTTTGCTCTCCCTCTGCTGGCCACCGGCGAGTTGCCGCTGCAATGCAGCAACTCGGCCTCGCGCCACCGTCAAGGCCACGGCTAGCCAGGCTGCTGCTGGCTCACTTCGACCTCGCGCCACGGGGCCGCATGGCTGTGTTGCCAGATGCATGCATGCATGCTGTCGCTGCATGCATGCGGCATGGAGTCGCCACCGTCTTGACGCCTGTCGCCGCTTTGTCTTTGCTGTGTCTTGCTTGCGTCGTGCCTCGGTGCCACGTCACACTGGCCTTCGGCGCGACTGGACCTCACCACGCCAGCGCTCTAGGCACGCACCGCACCGGCCATTACAACGCTGCGTCTTTGCCATCTTTGCCGCCAAGTGAGCCCGGCCTTGGTGCTTGCATGCATCATCACGCATGTTTGGCCGCCAGCTTCTTCACCTCAGCGCCACACCACTGCCCACTGCTGTAGTGCCTCGGCTCCTCCACCTCTACTTCCCATTGCATGCACACACTGCACCGCCTCCAAGCCAGCAGTGAGCACCCACCACCAATGCTCCTCCTCCTCCTCTTCAATATGCTCAAATGACCTTGCATGCGACAACTAATGGTATGGATGTGAAGCTTAGGTGATGGGGATCTAGGCTGCATATCATGCATGGAAGGATTTGGGACGCATGGTGGGGTTTGGAAGGAGAGAAGTTGTTTTAGTTTTGAGCTCAAGGAGAAGAAGAAATGGCTGCTTGTTGAGGGAAGAAGAAAATGGCGCGGAGAAGGATGAGCAAAAGACAGTGAGATGCTCTGTTGGGAATTGATATGGCAGTGAGTTGATGAGCTGGGACTGGGCGGGCTTTTCCTGGTGGCCCGGTCCCGTCCAAGACGGCTCGGTCTAAGCACTAAGACGCAAGACGAACGCCGGGCAGGCTAGGCTCGAGAACGCGGCTGGGTGGGTGACACTGAGACGCACGGAAAAGCCCAATCCTCAATCCTCCCCTGCCTGCCCAATCCTATCCCTCCCGGCCGGTAGCTTGGCCCAATCCGTTCTCTCCCCCCGCCTGCCCAACCCTAACCCCCATCCCGACTAATCCATATCCCCAATCCCACACACCGCCTCTAGCCCTCCACCTCGGTTCCTCCTCCCCAAGCACCACTTTCCTCCTCCTCTCGGCTCTCTCCTCCCCACGCCCTTCCCTCTCGGCTCTCCTCCCACGAAGGAACGAAGATGGCGGTTCTGCCGCCATCGCCGCCTCCGTTGTCTATAGTTATTTTATACTGGGCTTGGTGCGGCACAAGATGACCCCTCTGACGGGCTTTGGGCGTGCGGCTGGCCGGAGGCGAGGTAGGCCGGCACGGCACGGCACGGCGGGGTGACTGGGTCAAGCCGGCACGGCACGATGCGGCCCAAAGCACGGTGGGCCTGGCCGGGCCGGCATGGCACGACCCAATGCCCAGCTCGTGGTGGCTTTGCATGTTGGATGAATAGACAAATAGAGGTGAGAAGTGGTAGGAGATAAAGGCAGTGAGGGTTGGGAATGGGCAGTGTTCGGTTGTGACAAAGAAGTGGGGAGGTGGAGATGGCAGTGGACAGCAATGAAGAATTGGGCAGTGGTGTATGAATGGGGCTCTCGGCTGGGAACAAATAGATGGCAGTGGAGATTGCTCTCTTGGGTAAAGAAATGGCAGGGGAAAAGATGCATTCGGCTGAGCATTTGAAGAAATGGGGAGGTGGCTTGCTTGGTGATGGCAGTGCGTGACTTTGCTAGATGAGGGAAGAAATGGCAGCGGCTTTGCGTGGAGAGGAAAGAATGAGTGGCAGTGAGTTGCATGAAATGGCTGTGTGGCTTTGGTGGTTGGGAGAAGAATTAAAAAAATACAGTGAGCTACAAGGGGCTTCGGTTGGGAGTGAATATCAGAGGGGAGAAAGTGAGTTCGGCTGGGCAAGAAATAAAAGAAAAGGCAGAGCATTTCTTCCTAATTTTTCCAACTCGCTCAAACGATCTCACGTGCACAGACTGACCGCGAAAATGGAACGCTCTCGAGACAACGTTCGCAATGGTATAACATGCATTGTCGGATTCTTGATTTTTGGTGGTGATTTCGAGGAGAGAAGATGGGGAAGAGAAAGGACACGCAGGCGTCTCGCATGCGGTCGGTCGGACTGAAAAAGAGCGGCGGTACTAATGCATGGATCATGATTTTTGAAATACATGCTAAAACAAGAAATCAAAATAATTTAATTTAAATACAGTCTTTTAGACAATTCTATTTAATATTACTTATCATTATTATTTTTATGCAACTTTTTAAACAACTCGATTAAACTTTAAATGCATCTTTTAAATAATTTGATTTGATTTTTGAAGCAATTTTTTTACTTAAACACAGGAAAATTTTAAAACAATCAAAAATTTATTAGATCGTCAAATTAAATATTAACTTCTCGATTCTAAAAATCGGGGTGTTACGGTGGGCTCCGCTCTCCACCTTCTTCTTATTTTCTTTTTGTTCTTTTAATTTTAACTAACACACACTTTGTTGTTTGTTGTGCAGTGGTGCCTATTGACGAGGCTATCCAAAGTGTGGAGGCACTGTTTGGACCTTACACGATGGACGAGCATTCGCGACACGAGCTGGTTGTATGGGAGCCCCACATAAATACGGCATACTGAAACCAAGAATTGCGCCTGGCAGAGCGCCCCGAACCGGACGAGGGGAAGAAGAAGCGCCCTCGCGATGGTGAGGATGGTGGCACATCGGACCCCCTCTCCAATGTCCTCGTGCGGGCGATGAGGCCGGGCAGTCCCTCGGCCAAATCCAGACCATCTGCTGCGACGCCCGAGGATCGGAGGCCCTCGAAGCCCGTTGACCGCTCCTTGGATCCAACGAGCGCTCCGTGCCTGGAGCGCCGCTCTTCATCGCCCGTCTTTGCGTCATCGGCTCTTCGGTCATCACACTGCTCCCGCCATCACCGCCGCCTCGATGCGTCACGGATGCCAAAGTCGGGGTTGGCTCTTTTGGGATAGCCGGCCACAATGTCGAGGAGTCTTCTAGTGCAAGCACCCCTTTGCTGGTGTACGCGTCAAAGCCGTAGGATACACGGTGGGCACCCCGGACTCCTGGGCGTGAGATGATTTGTAAATCGGTAAATCACGTTCCCCTCCAGCCGTTGGGGTTTCTAACTTGTGTTTGGTTCTTGTGGTGTCCGACGGGGAGGACAAGAGGGGTAGTGTTGGCAGCTCTTCTTCTCGGTGCTCTGGGGATGTTTCTCCCCGTGCGGTGACCTCTGGTCCCGCTGGCTATGCAGACGTCGACCCCCTCTGCCCGACGGAGTTCAAAGTCCGTGCCAAGGCCGAGACCTCTTCCAGAACATGACTTGGGGCTATGTTTCCGCGCGATTGAGGAGAACAGCGTGAGGGTAACATTCTGGCGAGCCTCTTCATTCAGTTGTTTTGGTGTTGTGCTTTGCACTGACGTTCTGGCGAGTCTCTTCATGTAGTTGTTTTGTCTTGCAGGGCCTGATGCTGGCGATGGCGCTTGGAGGCGACATCCATCGCAGCTTCACCGAGGTGCAAGGGCAGGTGCATGCTAGGTAGGTGGAAGTCAACGCCCTGAACGGGGAGCGTCAGGAGCACGGGCTCTGGCTGCTCCACCAGACGAGGCTCGGGTAGGACGGGCGCTGCTCAGGGTTGCATCCTGCCAGGGTTTCTGGTTTCGTTTGAGCAAAAATTTCGGGGTGAGCAAAATTGCCGAAATTACCAAAAATTCGGCAATTTCGAATTCAATTCGGGCAAATGGCCAAAATTGGCATTCAAATTTGACTGAATTTCATAAAAAAAATGATGAATTTTGACAAAATTTTGAATTCTGTTTGAATTTGGCCTGCATTCATATGCAACCGAATTTTTTTTGACCGAAAGTGCAAAATCTCGAGCTCCAGCGAAATGGCCGAAATTTCACGAAATTTCGTCGAAATTTGGAACCCTGCATCCTGCGGCGCTACTCCTGCTATCGCCATGGGTTGGCAAAGGCTCATCATTTTCTAGCGGAGGTTCACCAGCTCCTTCTGTATCGCCTCGTATGCCTCCCGAGCACGCTCGAGACGACGGTGTGCGGGGCCCCTGCCTGGGAGGGAGGCCCCAGTCTGTTGGGTATCGCTCCCGACGATCTCCCTGTTTATGGAGTTATTGGCATCTACGGCCGCTACGGGTTGAAGGTTCAATGCCGCTTAGCCCGTGGGGCCCTTGGGGCGGCTGCCGCGGCTACAACCTCAGGTGTCGAAATCTGTGGTACGCATTTCTTGCGAGGTGCCATGCTGGATACCTTACTCAGTAAGACTCTCTGCTCGTGACTTGCATGCCGTTCCTCACGGATGACGTGTGAGAGCCCCCAGAGATTTAATTTGTAATGCTTAACCTTCCCAATGGTCCTAGCATCACAAGATAAATTTCCCGTTCTCGGTGTATTATGTACCTCCCAGGAGCGATACACATACACCTTCACAAACATCAAGCCATACATAAGCTATTACAATATCAAAATCTTCATAGTTTACAACATAATAAACATACAAGGTTCAGATTTCATACATAGGGCCGACCGGCCAAATAGCACAACAAAATACCAAGGTCAAAGTGGAAACACAATTCATAAGATGGCAACAAAGAAAAGACAACTGGCTGCCCTTACTCACAAGGCAACCAATCGGTAAACCACCGAGCTAGTCATTGCGTTCGTAGTCGATCTCACAATGGCTAACCCCTTAGGAGTCAACCTTCTCTGCAGCATGGACAATCCGATTAAGTACAAAATTGTACTCGCAAGACTTACAAACAACATAATAAAGTAGATGCATTCAAGTATCAAAGAAGGCTACCACACTAGGCAATTTTCAGCATAAAGACATTTTCTTTGCAATAGAGTAATAGATTGTAAGGCAATTTATCAATTCTGTTTTTATTTGCTTAAATAACAGCGAGACAATATTTAGAAACATAATTAACAACCTAGAAGTGGCTGCCCACAGCCACCACAACAATATCACGAATGCCCATTCATACCAACCGATTTTAAGTTTTATCGAAAATGTAGAGTCCAAGTCTTGCAAATCCTAACCAAGCATGTCCATAATCCAAGGTCTTGGCTATTCGAATAGATTATACCCTACAGGGGTGTACAACTATACCCACACGCCAGACCTCCGTGAACCGCCCTTGTGTGTGCAAATGGGGCTCCCACGAAGGACCCATACATTGTGTCAGAGTCACCGGTAAACACTCAGCAACTACCGATGCTCCTCAGGCAAGGGAACCTACCCAGAACCCAGCCCGCACATTTCCATTAACAATAGAACATTTTTCTCCCTAACAACTACCACTTGCGGCTCAGAACGAATACACAACAAAGTACTAAGTTAAAAGGGTTCCCATATGCCCTCATGTGGATGCACGCAATAATGCTTGACTCAGTGAAACAAGATGTTAGGTCCTTGTTGACTCGGGCACAAACCACATACCCGATAAACACACCATTCAACCATATGCCCAAGTCCAAATCCTTTTATTTTTAGTTTTAATTTTCCAAATACATTACTTACATGAGTACCTTGACCCATGTAATTAAAGTGATGATATAATAACCATCGCCGAAATGATGATCCCCATTATATCGTTCTAAGCATTGCTAAGCGACACCGACTCGTAGACAATATAAATGACCATAACATATCCACCGGGCTCTAATCCACTAGCGGGGATATTAACCTAGGCCTAGTGGTAAGGCATAAACATTTTCCTACAACTCATGCAACTACTAGGATTAACTACCTTTAACGAGAAATTAATCATCAAATAGAGCATGCATACATACAGTTGCAAAACAAGATAATTGTATTGAACATAGTAGGATCAACATTATCAAATGAGGGGGTTGCTTGCCTTGTGGGGGATAGTCTAGATGTTGCTGAGGATCACTTTCGTATACACTCGAATCTCCGAAATCTATCGAACGAAGGAGAAGAATGAATAAGAACAAACGACGTCGAATTTAACCAAAAACCCAAATTCATCCAAAATGCATGAAAATTACACAGCAGGTAGAGTATAATTTTAGATGAATTTAGCAAGAATAATTAACTAAAATAGAGTTCGTATGTGAGAGTTATGCCCTAAACAAATTCTGCCAAAAGAGAAAATAGAAATTAGGGTTCACTATTTTTAGAAACCGAAATTAATTCAAAATGCAAAATACTACTACAAAACAGGTTATACTGGACACCTCATCACGGACAGTTCCTTTGGAACTATTTGTGTTGTGCTTATCACAGACGGTTCCTTAAGAACCGTCTGTGATAGGTAATTATCACAGACGGTTTGTAAATAGAACCGTTTGTGACAATTCACAGATGATTCTTAAGAAGAACCATCTGTGATAATCACAGACATCACGGACGGTTATTGTTAAAAACCGTCTATGAATTATGATAGACGGTTCTATTTACAAACCGTTTGTGAAGTACGGTCATCACAGACGATTTTTGTATCAAACCGTTTGTGATTCGCAACGTGGGAGGGCGAAAAATCTTGAACGCGTGCACGGGAGGCAAAATGTTTTAGCGCTATCCTTATATATTATAGCCGAGTCGAGGCGGGACGTGCTGGGGCGAGGCTCCCACGTGTAGCGGTGGCTGCTCGGCTCGGCAAAGGTGGAGCTCGTCATGAGGAACAAGCGGGGGTGTGCTGCAAACCAACTGCGGCCGGAGGACATGTACGTGAATGGGGCCAAGCTATCGCCGGAGGAGCTCATGGTGCGTTAGGGGTGCTCGTAGCCTCCTTTCAGGCTTCGTTCTGGCTTCTATTGGTTTGATGTTTCATTTCTACCCCTGTTTCATGTAGGATGGGATTGTTTATGTAGTTATTGGGTCATGCAATTGTGTTTGTTCATTCTTTAATTTCGTTGTTTAGGGATGATTAGGTTGGTGATATTTCTCAAACGGAATTTGAGCTCTCTGATACGGATATCCTATATGCTGATGGGATAACATCCTCGGACGGGTTAGCATATACAGAGTTCTCTTTCCCGTAGCTGACTTTGAATGGACAGGGTGTTGATGAGCTAGATCCATAAGACACCTTGCTAAGGTTAGTTATTTTGTCACTCAGAGGGCAGTGGTAGCCTGCTATTACCTGCATTACTTAGTCTTTCTATATCTTTCATGGTTTTTAACTTTTTATGCATCTATTGTGTGACCTTATCCTAATTTTCTAATAAGGATGATAATTCTGTGTATGTGAGTAAGTGTTAGTGTTCCCTTCTGATGTATGGGAGTGATGCCTTTTCCATGTATTTTTAAGAGTCTCTAAAGATGGAAAGCTCACATATACATTTAGTATCTTGTTCAATCTAAGACACCTTATATTTTATCTTCTAGGTTCAAGTTCTATATTAGGAACTATGATGGTACCAACTATGAAACATTCAAAATCTGATTTTTTTTTTGCAATATAAAAAACTATCACAGACGGTTTTGAACAAGAACCATTTATGATAATTACTATCATAGGTGGTTCTTGTTCAAAACCGTCTGTGATGACCACCTGTTATCACAGATACATAAATCCAGACGGTTCAGAAACCGTCTGTGATGACGGTTTAGAACCGTCTGTGATGACCCTTTGTGTAGTAGTGAAATTTTTTGAGATAGTAACATGTTTCAAACCTATTCCATGTGAAAGTACATTAAAAATGAAAACCAAAAGTACATTAAAAATGAAAACCAACAAAATTGGTTTCACTCAATTTGGAGTTGATTTGAATTAGTTATGAATTTTTGAAGTTATTTGAATTATAGTGCAAAAATAATTCATTTCAGATTTTCTAATCACATTAGATACTTTTTATACACAGCTTGAGCTAGCCATGGTCACTGACTGGTGGGACCACGGCCTTTCCTTTTTCCTTTTGGTTTATTTTATATTTGAAAATAGGGAAATTTTGATAAATTCCACTACAAAGTGTCCGTTTCAGAGAAGTGTCATCGCTCATTTCGATATTCGAAATATGCCACTGCAAACATCTTTTTCTCATAAAAATGCCACCGATCTACATATTTCACAAATATTGACGTTATTGCCCCCGTCTTCTTTGATTCCCATGTCACCATCGAGCAGTTGACCGGATGCCATCCATGGGCTGCAGGTGACCGGATGCGGCGGCGATGTAGCGTCAAGGCGAGTGGAGCGATGCCAGCGGCGATCTTTGCGCTTTAGCTAGATAGATCTTGCGCCTACACCATGCCCCCTGACGCAGAGCACGTCATGGTGCTCCGCATCGTCATCCGGGAGGAGTTCAGCCGCACCCTGGCCGAGCACCTCGTCCTCGACATAGCGAAGGTTATGTACCAGCTGGACGCGCTCCCATCCAAGTTCATGCCTCCCGCCTTGCCGGCACCGCTGGCCAACCGGCACGCCAAGAACAGTGTGGTGGCCAATGGGCACGCCAAGAAGTCGGAGCTCGAGACGCAGAAGTCGGTGACGGAGGCGTGGAAGAAGTTTATGCTCGCCAAGAAGACCAATGGCGTCTGCTAGTGCTAGTGCCAGGCGGCGATGTGGCGGCCGAGGGAGGCAGCGACGCAGTCGGTGGCGACGGCCTAGCTCGAGCAGCGGTGGTTTCGAGCTCCGGGTGGACTCTGCCGCCTACCACTTCTCCGCCCACGACCAGCGACCAGCGACCAGCGGCCAAGCACGGCGGCTTGGCTTAGGCCAGATCCAGCCAGATCCGAGTGGATCTGGTCGGGAAGAGGCGTGCCATACACACCCACCACACTGCCACAGCTCTGATCCACAGGCCATGTGGCCCTCCTCACCGCACTTGTAGCACCCACGGCCGCCTCCGCCACCGCCACCACCTCCATAGCCGCCGCCGCCACCATAGCCACCTCCACGGTCGCCTCCGCTGGGGCGGGAGCCGTCGGTGAGGCCGAGGGGAGATGCGGCTTGCGCGTGGAGCTCGCCGCCGTCCTTGGGGGAGATGAAGCCGAAGCCAAGGCGGCGAAGGAAGGCGGCGAGCTCCACGCGCACGCCGCATCTCCCCTCGGCCTCTTCTCCCCTCATGGCGTCGCCCCCGCCGCCAGCCCACCGCCGCCTTGGCCGCCTTGGCTTCGGCTTCATCTCCCCTGAGAACGGAGGCGAGCTCCACGCGCACGCCGCATCTCCCCTCAGCCTCTTCTCCCCTCAAGGCGTCGCCCCCGCCGCCAGCCCGCCGCCGCCTTGGCAGCCTTGGCTTTGGCTTCATCTCCCCCGAGGACGGCGGCAAGCTCCACGCGCACACCGCATCTCCCCTTAGCCTCTTCTCCCCTCATGGCGTCGCCCCCGCCGCGAGCCCTAAAATTTGATAAAGAAGACTGTGAGGAGTGAGGAAGGAGAATGTAGGGGCAATTTGGTCCAATACTGATAGAATACGTATACTAATGACATTTGTAGGATGTTCCAAGCTTTGCAGTGGCATATTTTGAATATCGAAATAAGCGATGGCACTTCTCTTAAACGGACACTTTGCAGTGGCATTTATCAAAATTTCCCTTGAAAATACCCTAGAGAATGACAGGTGGGCCCTATGTGTCATTGGCTCATTCTACAAGAATAGTGCATGGACCTTGGTCCATGAGCACAGTACTCGGTGCATGAGAGTGATGACTGTGCACTTAAATGATTCTGGGCCCGCGTGTTATAGACTTAATACGAAACCATGTTTTAAATACTCGGCAATAACTGTTTATTGGGCCCGCATGTCAGTTAGTCCGTACTTTGCTCTAAACACAAAGATTACATGAATTATTGGCTTTACTATAGTTGTTGTCTGCATTCTGACAAATAGAGGAACTAGGGGGAGCTCACTACCATGGTCGTCACCGGCGATGTGGTCCTCGGCAGCACAGGCTAAGGGCAAAAATGGAACTCCCATGACTCAGTGATCCCACTGGCACCGGCGGCGAGGCTTCGGTGGCCTGAGGCGGCGGCGCAGCGAGGATTGGCGACAGAGGTGCTACAGCCAAATGCCACTTCGCAACCTGGCGGCTCTTCGAGCGACTTTGCATGCGCAGGAGTAGCTAGGAGCTACTAGGAACTCACCTAAGTGGAGATGGAAGGCGAAGGTGCATGGTGGAGGTCTAGCGGCGATGACCGAGGCGGCGTGGTGGAGCTCCACGCGGTGGTGATACCCTAAGGGTAGCGTGGTGGAGCTCCACGCGGCGATGATACCCTGAGCAAATGATAGGAGCAAAGAAGGGTAGATAAGGCTGAAGGGAGGTGATGCGATGGTCAGGAAGGAAGGAATCGAGCTATAGCTTACCGGACCGGAGTTGGGGAAGAAGTAGGGTAGTTTCGATCGGAGTTGAGGATGAACCAAAATTCAGTGGTTCTTGCGGATCAAAGACTAAATTAGCTGAGGGAAAACTTTGAAGGTAGTCTGGAACATGCTGTGACGGGGATAGAGAGGAGGAAAACCCTCTGGGGCACTGGCGTTGTTGCGGTGGCGTGTTCGGCCTAATGGAGCTTGAGTTCAAGCTTTGAGCTCGGGCTTGGAGGAAGAAGTTTGGAGGTGGGGAATGACTGGGTGGCAAAAAGAGAAGATAGAGAGGGGCTCTGGTGGCTTTTATAGCCCAGGGGTGGAGAGGTCGCAAGAGGAGCTGTGGGAAATTTGTGGTGGCATGGCAATCGGCACGCGACGCATGGCGTGAGTGACGCCGGTGGTTGAGGGAGGTGACCGGTAGTTAAGGCGCGGTGATGCCGGCGAGGTAAGGCCAAGCTGTGGGCGCCGGCAAAACCGGGGGTGAACTGGTGGCACGGCATGGGCTCAGTGGAGCAAGCCACGTGTTGTGTGCGCTGGCAAGGGCACGGCCGCGTGGAGGAAGAAGCCTACGAGTGGGGCCCACAGGTCAGTGAGAGAAGGTAAATTAGATTAGTTTTTTTGTTTTTGCAATTAGGCTGAGTCTTTAGGGATTTTTAGACAACACAAAATAGCTCTGGAAATTATGAAATTTTTAGGGGAGGTTCCTGACACTGGGTAGACCATTGTGTAATTTTTCTAGGGTTTTTCATGTATATATTTTTCTCTATAATTCTTTTCAGTTTCTGTTTTTATTATAAGACTTCGGGATAGTTTCAAAGTATAATTTAAATACTTCCTCATTTCATATTTAGTACATTTATGATAAGTTTGAATTTTTATTATCACTTTAATTTCACTTGGTTTTATTTACCATTGGGTTTATGTCTCCAACATTGATGCTTTAGGTTTTAAAAATCAACAAAACCTTGAAAGAAAATCCAAATAAATCAAATGACAAGGAATGCAACAAAAGTTTTTAAAAAGTTCACATTTTTATATATTTGAAACATAAACCCATATTTGGGATGTTACATGATGCCAACTATCGTAGCTACAAACTAGATAGTAGAGAAAGGGGGACCCTAGGATCTCTGTATAAGCAAAGGGGAAACTCTGGAGATCCTCAAAGGTGGGAAATGGTAAAGTATTAAAAGGTGTGTCTTTATTACCTTGAAAAAGGCTCTCCTATTACATTGGAAAATGACCTATTTATAGTGTTACATCCAAGATATAGGAGATTACAACTCTACCTCTAAAAAGGTCCTACGGTTGTAGGGGCTGTAAGGTCTTTTCACCCCTTATGCGTAGCCTCCAGTGCATGGTAAACCCTCTTGAGCCTAGTCCACCCGCCTGCACTTTTGGTCCGCTAGTGGCCTTGAGTCCCTCCGCTCCATGCGGGGCAGCCCCAGAATATCTTTTGAGTCCCTCTGCGTCAGCCTACTCCTGACTGTATTTGCCTAACAGTAACCCATCTGGAAAATAGTTTTTCCTTTTTTCACAATGGTCTTTCGCCGTCACGAGAGATTGGAGATCTAGTAGTGTGTGCTTTCCAATTAATCAAGCATACGTGAGTCTATCCACATGTTAGGGGAATTAATTTATACACTTCATTCACAAAAAAATGTGGAAGGCAAACAAAAGATATTGATTCCGTATTATATAAACCTTCGGAAGTGGCGAATATGATGGTTGAGTGGCAAGGGCATCTAGCTAGGTATGGATAAGCTAAGCACAAAGTTGGTTATGCTTGGAACTTAATGATTGATTACTTTTATCTCCATCGTTTTCTTTTTTGTAACAATTGACTACTCATCAATTGAGAGCTATGGTCCATAACAATTTTAGCGGGAATAATTTATGTGCTTGCAATTGGATTTATCTAAAGCATATGCTGGGCTGATCATTTATGGAAGGAGTGTTGTTGAAGCTGGCTTTCATAGCAAATGGGTACAGCTGGTGATATGTTGCGTCACCACAGTACATTATCATGTGGACTTTAATAGAATTCCGCTGAACTACTTATGGCCTACCCGTGGACTATGCCAAGGTGATCCCATTTCCTCCATATATGTTGAATAGGACGTACATTCAATGCCTTCAAACATGCTCAAGCTATCTTATGTTCATTGTAGTTTTTTTTGTATTTAAGAACAGAACATTTAACTTTAACGTCTTCACTACTTGCTTCTGTAATTTTTTCAGAATTTTATTTGTTCTGCATTTTCTCGAAAATTCCTTTAAGGCTACGGTTTGTATGCAAATGAAATAATTGATTTGACGAAATTTCAAAAAACATGCTAAAAATACTTTCCACATTTATTCTCGGTATAATTATCCCAAATTTACAATTTTTGGCTTTGAATACCCAAAACCCTCGTGTGTGTACTGTACTAGTCCCATGATCAGTGGCTAGTACACACGTCCACAACATTCATAATCACATTCACACATTCATACATACAGAATAAAACAAAATGTGGTACATAACTTAAGCGATTACATTATTTACAACACAAGGGCCGACCGGCCAAATGAAAGCTTAAGTATCAGAAGTAGCAAATGTAACAGCGGAAACAAAATATGTAATAAGTCCAAAATTCCAGCAGTATGCCCATCCGAACCCTCAGGCAACCGACCGGAGACAAGTCCTGGAAAAACCCATAACCGAACTCACCGGTTTTGGGTGCAAAGAAGGCGTCGTCCGACATAGGATAATCCTCTAACTCTGAACAACAATTTAAGTAAGTTTGAGTACATTGTGTATTCAACAAAACTTGTAGTGTATCACAAAGTTTATATAAATGCAAGGCTAACAAAAGGTGAATCTCTAGATTACAAGTTATTTTCAACATTAAGTAAGTTTTGTTTGTAATATCAATATGTAGTATTTTGCAACGGAAGTTTAAAGAGCGGTTTTCTAGATAGATGTCAACAAGTAAGTAATTGAATAATTAACAACTCGCAACCCTCCTCGGCTGCGAGCAACATCTTATTTTCAGCCATAGACATGGTACTCAACTCAAATATCAACAACAAAACAATTCCCACATTTTCCAACAAAATAGTTTTTTTATGAAAATCAAGACTATACCCATTAAGACTGCACTAAGCACGCTCATGACCGCGAGTACGGCTATCTAAATAGATTTACACTCTGCAGAGGTATACAACTTTACCCATAGCATAAGAATTCTCTAGTTTATTCGGCATCCGTCGATACCACCGCTCACTACCTTTGGTAAGCAGTCTAGAGTACGCGTCAAAGCCTTTACATCACCTAGTCCTACCCTTGCACTAGCCCGGCGAATGAACACCCTCACTTCACTCGAGTATACCCCCATCTTAGTGAGGCATTCACCGTTGTGTCGGGAAGCTTTGTGCCCAACACCGTGGTGAAGGGAGCCCCTTCGAGCAATCACACATTCTCGCACTACTACGGCCTACCAACGTGCAATGCTAGTTTTCAATGACTTAATTACCTAATGCCATCCCATACCAGCACATGTGGTTGTACGCTTAGGCTTAGATAGGACTTCCTAGCATTCGGTCCTTAATTGACCCAGGCGAGAATCTCCCCCTATCTACTTGAGAGATACATCTCTCACACATCTTAGAATATAATATAACTCGCTTATGTCGCAAACTAAGTTTTTTTATACAAAATAACAGAGGTAAACCCCTCTGGACCACCATTTCAAAACTCCCATTTCCATGTTCATCATGTCATCCCATTTAGTAAATTTCAGTAAAGACTATCGCTTGACTAAGCAATTGTGCGATACTTCACTATTACAAAAAGGCTAATACCGGACGCCTTATCACAGACAGTTGACCAAAACGTTAGTATTAAGACTGTCTATGTTTACTGGCTGCCCTAAAAACCATTTGTGAAGAGGTAATATCACATACGGTTCATGTTGAAAACCATCTATTAAGTATCACAGATAGTTTTGAATAACAACTGTCTGTGATATTTAGTAGTATAATAAGAACCGTCTGTGATACTTCACAGACAGTTTTAAATATGAACCGTTTGTGACTTCCCATCCTCATCACAGACAGTTTGTATTAAAAACCGTCTGTGATAATTTGCAGACCCGACCTCACATATCTGTCTTAAATTCCAGCGCTGTATTAAAAACCGTCTGCTGCTGCTGCTTTGAGGAGGTGGGGCTTTAAGGAGATTTAGTGAAAGGAAAGACCGCGGATTTAGGAAGAGTGATTGTATATCCATTTGTTCTTGACTATATATCTATGGTTAGTAATTTATTCCTAATTACATTATATTCTAGATCTAGCTTGGTAAAGGGAGAACTGGAGGTGGTTTAGATCTAGCTTGCTGTAGAGAGAAGATGATTTACATCTAGCGTGATTTAGGGTTTAGGGTTTAGCCAATTCATAGTCTTTGTGTTGTTTTTTTTTGTTGTTTTGCCTTAGCCTAGGTAGTTTTTTTTGTGTTATTTTGCAAGTCTTGGCTTCTTGCCATCTAAAGTTGACTTTTGCAAATTAATTAGTAGAAGTTGGGTGGGTTGTCTATATTGTGTTTGTGATGAACAACCTAACCCTAGGGTGCATGGCCGAAGTTTGGATTTTATTGGTGTTGTTGCCATTGGTTACACACATATTACTACACTCCTATTGTAATGTATTGTTGTTTTTTCAGTTCATTAGAAATACATATTTCAAATGACATATCAAAAGTTGCATATATAGTATACCAATTGATTAATTCAATATTTAACATTAAATTTTGTTATATGCGTCACGTAGATGGACTGAAACTGGATGTAAGCTGACAACCGTGTGAGTGAAGAGTACATTAATGGTGTGTCTACTTTTACAAGAGCTGTCGAGGAGGATATGTTGATAAAGGGGGTGGAATATATGTACTGTCCATGCATTGACTTCGAGAATCTGAAGATATTTAAGAACTGCACGCAGATCGAAGCACACTTGATTCAAAGGGGTTTCAAAAAAGGGTATACGCGTTGGATCAGTCATGGTGAAGAGCAGATTATACAGGAAGGTAGTAATAACGACATCGCCGACGAAGTCAACGATATGCCACCGGATGATGTCGATTGTGGTTCCGATTCGGATAGGCTACACGATGACAATTTGGATCAGACGCTTCGCAATGCATAAAGAAACTGTGATGAGAGAGAGTATGTTAAATTCTGGGGCTTGATGGAGGACTCGGAAAACCTTTGTTCCCGAGCTGCAAGCCAGAATACACAAGGTTGTCATCCATGCTTGAACTGCTGAAATTGAAGGCAAGCAACGGTTGATCTGACAAGAGTTTCACGGCGCTGTTAGGTCTCTTAGCAGACATGCTTCCGGAGGGAAACGAGTTGCCCAAAACCACCTACAAAGACAAGTAGTTCTTCATGGAAAAAGGAGGATTGTCAAAGTTGAGAATGTAGTGGACAAGGAAGAATACAATCAATTTGGTCAGTTGCCTCCTTTCGAAAATGGCATAAGGGTCGAGGAAGAACAACGTGACGAAACAAGCTACATACGTGTCGATCATCATGAAGGGCTAATTTTTAAAGGAAATAAGCAAGAGGAATGATGAATGAAATGTTTATATGTCATATGTTATGAATGGTTAATTTTAGTTCATTTGAGTTAATTGATTTGTGAAATGGATGTGCTTGTTTCTGAAATGAATGTGAATTGGATGTATACATGTACTTGTTATGTTCATGGCTAGAATTTCCTGAGGCTAGCCACTAAACAGAAATAGATTTAGAGAATATAATAAACGGTTCCTTCGGACAAACCATCTATGATACATCAGCTATCACAAACGGTTTTATCTACAAATTGTTTGTGATACATCAGATATCACATAGGGTTATTTATTGGAACCGTCTGTGATATCCAACCCTATTTATATTTGGACTCTAGGGTTTGCCCGCGCCCCCACTCAAATGATTAAGTTTCTCTAACCCTCCCTCCTCCCCCGAGCCCGTCACCACCGTCCTCGACGCAGCCTCCGCCTCGAGCTTGGCGCACCTCCTCCCCTGAGCCTGCCGCCACCTCCCTGAGCACGAGTCGTCACCTCTCGAAACCCAGCTCCCGTCCTCCCCTGAGCCCAGCGCACCTCCTCCCCGAGCCCACCTCCTCCCCTCCCCCGAGCATGTGTCGCCTCCTCCTCCCCCGAGCCCGGCGTGCCTCCCCTTCGACGTCGCCCTATTGCTCTAGTGCTCCCTGCTCGTCCTTCTCCTTGACGGCCAAAGGTAACCAATGCAATGTGGTGATCTTGATACTGTTACTAGAATATATTGCAATGTGGTGTGGTGGGCTTGAGATGAATTCTCTGTGATGATCTTGGAGAGAATTTTGGGCTGTGGCTGCCTCGCCTGAGTAGTCACTATGGATTTAACTTTGTGCACCATTGATCTGGGCCATACCGTATCTGTCGGACCCGGATTCTGAGAATCCAAATCCTCTATGACAGATACTGTGCTATCCCCTGGATCAGTGGATAGCACTCACAGATACATCACTAAATCAATTCATACATGGCGTAGATTAAACCATACCATTCATTAATCAACACATCAGAGTTTACATAGACCGCATCGAGTCAGGTTTTACAATAAGGGCCGAACAGGCCAAAGATTACATTACAAAAGGGGAAGCGACAATGAAAGCAAAAGGGTGAGAGCACATCTCTCCACAGGCAAGCGACTGGGGAAACCCGTGTGCGTCTGATATTACCCGAAAACTCAGATAATATAGGATGCACGCAAGCACCAACGGAGTCAACTGGACTGGGGCGAGATCTAGACTAAGAGAACTAATCTACTCTTCATCATCTCTTGGGCCTCCAACTTCTGGATCCTCGTAGTATGCGTAATCCTTAGGATTTCCTGCTTCTGAGGGTTTTGGGGGAAAGAGCGAGAATGAGCATAACTTTCGTGCTCGCGAGCCAATACACACAATGCAATATTATACATGCAAGGCTAAACAAGGATGGCTCAGTTTCTTTTATTTGCTAAAGCAACATTTTCAATTATCATAGTTGCAAAGTCCTATCACTTAGCATTTTTAACAAATTGCATTTTATTAAAGAGAGTATTTGTGCAATATTTGTATAACAGCAGAGGTTCCCTCCATCGGAAACTCTACACTATACTTCTTTTCACTTGGAGCTACCTCCAATAATTAACACTGTTGAGCTCGAAGGCTCAGGTAAAATCCAAACTCAGGGCTAGGTGAGCCCTCCACATTTTCATACCACCCACAAAGGTTTTTGAAATAGAACTAACTCAAGTAAAGTTCCCATATTCGCCTTTGACTGTAGGCACGGCTGTTTAAACAGTTTAGACTCTGCAGAGGTTGTACACTGTACCCACAAGAGATAGTCATACTTGTTACCCCACATGATTCCTTAGTCATATAGTTGAGTGACCGTCACAGCAACCTTTCAAATCACCTCGTCCTTTCCGTTATCTCATACATATGGGGTTACGCCCATACGTTGCGCGGGATTGTTCTACCGTAGCGCCTGGCGCAGTTGGACTACCCACGACGTTGGCAACTTCACCTTGTATCGATGTCCCGTTCAAGCTGGATGTACTGCAAGCTTGCGCATTCCCTTTCTCCACCTAGTGAGATACATTCAGGGTTTAATAATTTTACTAAGCCAAGTTGAAATTTGCAGACTTGTGGTTGTACTTGTTTTACACGGGAGGTCGCGACAAGATTAAGTCTTTATTCTACCCGGGTGGTTCGTACCACATACCAACCACTCTCGTCCTCCTTGAGCACCCACCGCCTTGCCATCCGCCCAGATGTGGTATTAGCGATAAGGGTTTTTGAGGAGTAAAAATACAACAACTCAACCATCTCAGTCATTTCCCCACAATGATTGCCCAAAACCATTTTTATATTTAAAAGATGATGATTGGGACATTTAATGTCTTGGTATTTAAGCAAGACTAGCATGTCGCTTAAGTACAACCTATAACTAGTATTTACCATATAGTTACTAGGGTGATAAGGATTAAGGGATTCAAATTGTCAAGAATGGCATATTAATTAATTAATCATCAAATGGGTGTTTATGTAGGGTCACGGGTAGGCTACGATAGCACAAAACAAAAATTTCTACCGCGCAACCAAGGAACCTCCGCTAGTAATAGATCATGAGATTACCACTAGACGCGCCGACTTGTAGCGGAAGTAGAGTCGATGTAGCGAATTGATGCAGTCGTAGTCATACTTGCCGCGCGTCTTCTCCTCTGAGTGGTCATATGATCGTCACGAGTTGCGGATCATCCTAGTGCTGATGCTTCGCAACAACACAGCCAAGGTATCCACACATACGGGGCAGGGACACCACAGGCTGGAGTGCTAGCACCGGCGACGTGGTTGAGGAAGGCGTGGCTATTAGGGTTTCGGGAGGTCTTCCAAAGCTTTGATCATCTCACCCCATGCCACTACCTCTCTATTTATAGGCATCCATGATAGGACTCGAACTTGAAGCCCATTAGGAACTCGTGGCCTATAAGAATTCGGATCACCATCCAAATCAAATCCAAGCCCTTTAAGTGTGTGACCCTATAGGTTCATGTGTGATCGGTTGTAACTCGGAAACTCTTTTCCGACAACGAGTCGTCAGCAGTACCTAGCAGCACATAACGATTCCCGAACACACATAGAATATATCGGACGAACCTTAATGCAATATGATCTATGACCAGGTCTTTATCACTTACGAACAGCTCGTAACTCCTTACGACTAGTTGGTGACACTACTACAGGAACCGACATCACAGACGGTTCGGAACCGTCATCACGCATTTGTTTCGAACCGTCTATGTTTGTTGATCTGTGATAACGAGGATATTATCACGAGCGGTTTTATTAAAAACCGTCGTGAAGTCAAGTATCACTGAGCGGTTTCAGCGAAAACCGCTCGTGATCTCGAGAATATCACGAGCGGTTCTAAATAAAACCGTGCAGGATAGGAGAATATCACGAGCGGTTCTAAATAAAAACCGTCTCGTGATTTGTGACTATCACAGCGGCGGCTTATATAGAACCGCTGTGATATTCTCCTATCACGAGCGGTTTGCGATCGAAACCGTCGTGATACTTGCCTTCCTGACGGTTTTAGCTAATACCCCGCCCACAATTTCTTTGTTTTCTGGCTAGCCTCGGGAATTGCTAGCCATGCCCTCTGAAAACAAGCATTCACGAAAATGATTCAGCAATCACAAAAACAGATTTCACAATAACAGATTCAAGCGACCATGACAACTCAAAGTGATCATTACTCAAAATAAATTACAAAAGATCGCATTTGTTCAAGTATTGTCGCTATAGTTACAACTAGATTACAATTGTTTTGCGTTGAGAGGTTTTAGTGGGGTGATGCTCGGGTTGGCGACGAATTGAAACTCTCGTTGTCGTTAATGATTTACGAGTTGATAAAGTATGCAGAGCTTCCTCGAATGTCCTTGATCTCTTCCGCAACGAGTGAATCACATTGTAAATCCAAGACACATAAGCTACCAATTAAGAGTAAAGTGGTAAGCTATATATATTTAAATTTATAATTAGGAAATAATTATTTGAGATTGACAAACCTCGGGATCCTTCTTCTTAGTCAGAAGGATTAGTGCATATGATAGCAGATGTAGATTGCACATAACTCATCATCTTTTTCTTTGGCGACCTTTGCAAAAATAGAATTACATATATAGGTATAGTCGGTTCGAGACGCGTTATTATGAAGTATGATATAGTATTATTGTGTTGTAGCACGTCTTTGGAAAATCCATCCTATGTGTTAGTTAGGCGCTCTTTCCATCGTATATTCCTTTGTTGGCAACATAATTGATGAGCGACCTACATGATTCAAAAAGTTATCCTTGGCCATTTCAAGCGAATGAAGACTACAATAGAGTTATGTAAGGAGGAAATGAGCATACCTCTCAGTATTCCTCTTAGAGTCTTTGAAGTCGTGCTTGTTGCGGTTTAGGGAATCAAGGTATATCACATGGTTCCTCTTGGGTATAATAACTAAAAGGATCAATGGTACCTACTCATGTATGTCGCTATAGTCATTAAACCTAAGTTAGTCTTTGCGTATAATGTACAAATGAAATTTGTATAGCAAGTAGTGACACTTACCCTCGGTTGTAGGGCACCACTATGTACTTCATGTTCCTCTGTAGAAGCAATGACCTCGTTATGTATTTCTCGGCGAAGGGCGAGTCTTGTAGGATGGTTTGCAGCGATACCACGTGTGGGTCGAGAAACCCACGGTTCTTTCCATTCCGGACATTTTGCGGCATGTATCTATACATAAGCAATGAGTTGTGATATTTATCGGTATTAGATGAATGTAGAACTTGATTATGCGCGCTTACGATTGTCCAACATCGTAGAAGCGAGGCGTCGAGGCCAGCGAGGTTGAATAGTTCAAATAAATCATTGAAGCCCACGACGAAGTACCTCGTCCGTTGAAGAAATGCTTGTCCTCGTGTCGGCGGTGATTCGATGTCGGACCCCTTCTTTTGGGTCTTGTCCAAGTACCGGGCATGCAAAGCGACAAGCATGTCGGCGTGCATTATCTGCGCCGAACACAGCGGTTTTTCGATGATGTATTTCCGGGTATCGCGGACTTCCGAGTATCGCGGACTTCCGGTATCGCGGACTTCCGGTATCGCGGACTTCGGACTTCTCGGACTTCCGGACTTGGGAGGCGCTTTAACGTTCGTTGATTTCGATTTGGCCTTAGCGATTGGCATCGTCTTTTGTGAGACGACTTCGAACCGACGTCGTCGGCACGCTTTTGTTGTTCCTTGGCGTCTTCTCCACGGGAATCGAAGAGGTGGCCTTTTGAGGCGAAACATGAGGTGGAGTCATCGAGGTCCGTTGGAGAGGAATGGTCGTGTCGGATCGCGGCCTTCTTTGGTTCGAGCGATGTTCTTCTTGGGCCTTTGGATAAAAGAGAGGCGGCATCCCCTAGTGTTGTGATCTCTTCGTTCGGGCAAATGTCGGCGGGATGGCTCGAAATTGACATGTACCATATCCACGGACCTTGGCGTAACTGTGCACCACCGGGCACCGTCTTTGCCTTGCCCTTCCTCGTATGGATACACCATCCCTGCTGCAACCTCAATACAAAGGACCCATCCATCCTCACTTGGAGCTTCTGATGCGTCGGCTCCTACAAAGCGATCGCAATTAGCTAAGGCGTCGTTAGGGTCTATCTTTGGTGTATTCCATAGATGTACGTTACCTTGATGTTGTCTATCGGTGTCGGACGTCGTCATGTTCACAATTATCTTGTGACGCGACGCTACTCCGACGTCGAGGAGGACTGCCTTCAAATTAGCGGGCGGCTTACGGCACCGGCTCATGAGTATATCCATTTGACTCGCAATCTGCCATCTCTACTTGAAATTGGTTAGTAATCATCTGTACCAAGCGGTTGTCGTGCTCGACCTTCGATCTCTTCCTAGTCCTATCGTGTAGTAGTCGTCCGCGAATCCATGAATCCAAGATACGTTAACCCCAAGGCCTCGCGTGCGACCGGGTGCTCCTTGTTTCCCAAGGTCGTAGATAGTATATCCTTCTCCTGCTGCGCACGGAAGGAGCCTTGGGAAGCTTGGGCGATCAAGTCACGCAGCGCAAGAGGTCATCACGTTATTATAGACACTATGAAGTTATGGACTTATTAACAACTTAGTAGTTCGATATACTTACCACACGTTGGGACACTTCTGGTTTGCGGGTTTGTGAAGGAGATCTTTGCCGAAGACGAGACTTGTGCCCTCGCTTTTAACCAACTTAGGGAGCGCTGGTGCGTGACATCGAAAGCGGGTTCTCCTTCTCCGCCGCCCATTCCTCGTATTTACCAGCGTAACCAGCGGTGCCGAGTCTGTCTTGGGTGAGTGTTTCGTGTCTGAGAGAGCTTTGTGCGTCGCACTTTGCTCCTTAAATTCGCCGATGTTTTCATAGCCACAAAGGTGTCCCATGCTTCCGCGTCAAGAATCTATCTTTGCTTGAAGGCGTCGACCCGTGTTCACGCGTGCCGTGACAAGAATGCTCTTGAAGGTCCTCCACGATTTACCCATCGTGAGCATCGCCGTCCGTCGCCGCGTGCCACATGTGCTACGGAATAGTGAACTTCTCTGAAAGTTTTGTCCTGGCGCGCCTTCGCTTCTTCGTCGAGTCCTTCCACCTTGGTGTGGTGATGAGGACCCGTTCCTTCAAGTATCCATGCAGATGGTCCGGAATCTCGGCGATCTCTTGGGACTCGGAGGGACCCCAAAGTCATCGACCTCCGTGATGACCAAATTTACCGTAGGCATTTTCGATTGTCCTCTGCCATCTCGCTTCCATGTCATTATCGCCGACGGTGGTGGCTGACCTCGTCGGCGCCTCTTCCATCTGCGGGGTCGGTGTTGGCGGCCTCGTCGGCGCCTCTTCCATCTGCGGGGTCGGTGTTGGCGGCCTCGTCGGCGCCTCTTCCATCTGCTTGGCGTCGGTGGCGGCAAAAGCGATGCCTTTGCCATCTCGCTTACTTGCTCTCGGGAAGAAATCTGAGAGGTTGACTATAGAGATCAAGATGGCAAATGAAGAGTTGAATGAGCTCATCTGAGACTACTAACATTCCTAACACTCCTTAATCCACGAGCTTCTATTCTAACACTCCTAACACTCCTTAATCCACCAACTTCTCTTGTGATCTTTGTATAGATAGAAACTAGTGATACAAATCTTTTGCCCGAGCCTACTTCTCTAAGGAAATGCGATTGATGATATTATGTGCTCTCAGAAGGAGAGTAGCTAAAGAACAAGTCTTTGCCATCTCAATCCTATTGTCTATACTCTTCATGAAATGAATATGATAATATAAATTCAAACTATGAGCTCTAAACAATAATTTGCTTAATCACAAATGATCTCAATCATTAGCAAAACAGATTAAACTTCGATCAAGCAGAGGTTGACTACGAGAGATCAAGATGGCAAATGAAAAGTTGAATGAGCTCATACATACTACTAGAAGAATCACAAACTAGTCAATACAAGCGATCAATTTGCAATAGAACTATGAAATTTGAACCGAAAGTAACCAATTAACAATACAACATATTGACAAGAGCAAGTAATACAATAGAGCTCAAGTATGAACTAACTATCACATTCAATCTCAAGATAAGGCGGAGTTCATCACGAGCATGTCAACAAAGCCCACTGATTAATTTGCAACTAGCATAAATATATATATATATATATATATATATATATATATATATATATATATATATATATATATATATATATATATATATATATATATATATATATATATATGCAAAGATCAACCGAATCGCCACAGAGGAGCAATACTC
Organism: Phyllostachys edulis; assembly: GCA_036346405.1. Taxonomy (NCBI): domain Eukaryota; kingdom Viridiplantae; phylum Streptophyta; class Magnoliopsida; order Poales; family Poaceae; genus Phyllostachys; species Phyllostachys edulis. Next base: position 74,227,925 of record CM070551.1, on the reverse strand, counting down.
ACAGAGAGGATGCCGCACAAGAACTGGGGAGGCCGGTCAGGGGAGGAGGCCGATGCGGGAGGAGGGAGGCTGGGGAGGAGGTCGACACGGGAGGAGGACGGCAGAGGGAGAAGGCCGGTCAGAGGGAGGAGGCCGACACGGGAGGAGGACGGCGTCGAGGTCGGGCGCCAATGTCGGGGTGGCGGCACCGAGGTCGGCGGCGACGTCGGGCTTCTGACTGGGAGGTGAATGGGGCGCCGAGGTCAGGGCGGCGGCCCCGAGGTCGGGGCGGCGCGCAGAGGTCGGGGCACCAATGTCGGGGGCGGCGCCGAGGTCGTAGTCGGCGGTGAAGGCGAGCCCTAAACCCTAGAGGAGGCGAACGAGCGCTAGAGAGTAAGGGCGGAGAGGAAGTGAGAAGTGAGAGGAAAACCTAGCGTTTCCGCCTTATAAAAAGTATATCACAGACGGTTGAAATGAGAACTGCAGATGATATATCACTGAGCGGTTCTAATTTGAACCGTGCGTGATATATTTCCTGAGCGGTTGTATAATAAAACCGTGCATGATAGCCATTAACCCGAGGCCAATTTATGATATCTGACAAAACATCTTGAACACGGTGAGACATAAATATCACGAGAAAACAGAGTGAACTTTCTTTGAGACAAGTATGATGACAATTATGACAAGTCCATATGAATTCTAACTTTGGTGACAACTATGATGACAAGTTTATAACACATTTGACTTCAAAATTTCATATCTAATTCAACTCAACTCCAAATCAAGTGAAACCAATTTTGATACTCCACATTACAATGTCGTCCACACATTGACATTAATATCAAATATGACAAGTCCATAACAAGTTCATAACACATTTGACTTCAAAATTTCATATCTAATTCAACTCAACTCGAAATCAAGTATGATGACAATTTTGATACTCCACATTACAATGTCGTTCACATTGACATCAATATCAAATATGACAAGTCCATAACACATCAACACATGACAATTTCACGTTGACATCAAAATATATGAGAGATTACAAGTCCATAACACATGATGTTATGGAATAAATTAATTACATTGGAGTAAATTCTTAATTAAGATATAGGCCTTCGTGATGATCGACGCATATAGCTAGCTTCCTCACTTTGGGTTCTTCCTCGAGCCTAATGCCGCTTCGAAAGGAGGCAACTCATCAAATTGATTGTATTCTTCCTCGTCCACTACATTCTCAACTCCGACAATCCTCCTTTTTCCATGAAGAACTACGTGGCGCTTCTTATTTGCGAATTCGGTTACATAGAAGACTTGAACAACTTGGTTGCTTGATGCGAATGGTTCGTCTTTATATCCGACACGTTCGAGGTCCACGGTAGTGACACCGTGCTTGTCGACCTTCACTGTCGAGATGGACCCAACGGCACCAAATAGGGGATCTTGAAAAGCACGTGGTCGAGCTCCCATATCTCGTCTATTTGCCCATAGTAGGAGCTCCTCATCCCATCGATCTTGAATGCATCTATCACGGACACCGCTATTACGGGTCATGCTCTTCCTATCTGAGTTGCCGTATAAAATGTGTACCCATTGATGTCGTATCCTTGCCATGTGACAATTGTAAATTGTGGCCCTCGTGCCAACCATAGCGGCAGATCATCACTTGATGACCTCCCGATGATTTGCACCTTTAACCATTCGTTGAACCGCGGTTGTGCTCTCTCGTGATCCAAACCTCCGAATGGTGCGGATTACATTGGCGCACCATGTCTTTGTGCTCGTCGATATACGGGACACTTGGGTCATGTGTTGCAAGACCATGAAATGGGCTTGGCGTATGTATCCAGATCGGGAGTTATTGATTTCCTTCCGATGGTCCCGATACCATCGATCTCCCCTCATGGCGAGATAGAGGCACACCTATCGGTTCCACGAGCCATGTAGTCGACGCAGAACTCAATGACCTCTTCGGTTGCATAACCTTCGATGATCTTGCCCTCCGGTCGAGATCGATTCGTCGTAGGACTTGAGAATTCCCATGTACCTCTCGAGCGGGTACATATGATGTAAGAACACAGGTCGCATATCTTTATCTCTCTCACAAGGTGAACAATGAGATGGACCATGATATCGAAAAATGACGGAGGGAAATACATCTCAAGATGACATAGAGTGGTCACCACCTCGCCTGCGAGCATCTAGTCCTTGGGGATCAATGATCTTACGAGCAATTGAGTTGAAAAAATAACACACCTCAAGATTGCCACTCGGACCTTGTTCGGCAAGATACTTCTAATTACAACAGAAGCATTTGTGTCATCGGCACATGACAATCATGAGACTTCATACCAATTAATTTCAAATCTTGCATAGAAACAAGGTTCTTAATGTTAGCGGAGTAACGGATGGGACTTTCACTCCATGCAAGCTCAGCACGATTCATTTCTCTCGGCCTTGGATAGAGTGTAGCAAGTCGGGGAAGGTACATTAAATCTGTGTCGGTCTCTACGGTGCTAACTCGATCCTTATGTTCATATCAACCAAGTCACGCCGTGCGTTAACACCATCCTTTGTTTTGCCACTAATGTTCACAAGAGACCAATCAAGCTATCACATACATTCTTCTCTCGTGCATGACATCGATGCGATGGCGAACTTCTAAGTGCTCCCAATAAGGCAAGTCCCAAAAATTGACCGCTTCTTCGGATGTTCTTCTCACGGGTTCTTAATTTACGTCCCTTCCCAAGCACAACATCGATATCCTTAACCATATCATAGACCTCTTTCCTCTAAAAGCCCTTGGAGCTGAATCGTTCTCCTTATTTCCGTCGAATTGTTTTTTCATCTTGCGGTATGGGTGACTCACAGGAAGGAACCTACGGTGGCCTTATATACGCTTTTGTGCGAGTTGTTCACCATACACTCTCAGTAGCATCTAAGTAGTGCGGACGGGCTTTGGCTCCTTTTGTCTTTGAAGCTTGACAGTTACCAAGGGCGGGAAAATCATTGATGGTGCGAGAACAACATGGCGCGTAAAGTGAAGTTCTCTCGTTTATGCGCATCCCATACCTGCATTCTCGTTCCACAGTGTCACAAGATCTTCCAAAGAATGGTGCTAGGTACACATCAATATCATTCCCGGTTGCTTCGCCCTTGGATAAGTAGTGACATCAAAATGTACTTCCGCTTCATACACGGCCAAGGAGGAAGGTTGTACATGCATAGATTCACGGGTCAGGTGCTATGTCAGTTGCTCATGTTACTGAAAGGATTCATTCCATCTGTACTCAACCCTAACCTTATGTTCCTCGGTTCTGCACTGAACTCTTCGAAGCTCCGATCAAAGTTTCTCCACTGGGCAGAATCAGCAGGGTGTCTTAGCTTTCCATCTCTCTTACGCTCCTCGAGTGCCAACGCACAATCTTGCGTCCTTTGCGTTCGCAAATAAGCGCTTCAAGCGTGGGATCACAGGCGAGATACCACAACATCTTAGCAGAGGTCCTTGCTTCACCTTAGCGAGATTCGACGCTTGTATCGGGATGCTTTGCACACAGGACATACATGCATGTTCGCATACTCTTTACGGTAGAGGATACAATCATTCGGACATGCATGTATTCTTTCTACTTCCATTCCCAATGGACAAATAACCTTCTTTGCTTGATAGGTGGTCTTTGGGCAACACGTTTCCCTCGGAAGGATGTCCGCTAGGAGACCTAACAACGCCGTGAAACTCTTATCGGACCAACCATTGCTTGCCTTCAATTTCAGCGGTTCAAGCACGGTTGACAACCTTGTATATTCGGCTTGCAACCAGGGAACAAAGGTCTCACCGAGTCCTCCCTTAAGCCCTCGAATTTACAAAACTCTCTCTCCTTGTAGTTCTCTTACGCATCGCGTAGCATCCGATCCAGTTGTCATCGTGTGACATATCCTCATCAAAAGCAGTACAGTCCACATCCGGCGTATCGTTGACTTCCTCGGCGGTGCCGTCATTACTAACTTCATGTGTAATAATCTGCTCTTCACCGTGGCTGGTCCAACATGTATACCCTTTTGTGAAACCCTTGAATCAAGTGCGCTTCTATTTGCGCGCGTTGTTAAACATCTTCAAATTACATAATCAATGCATGGACAAGACATAAAATTTATCTCCTTCTTCAACATATCACCTTTCGTGGCTCTTCTAAAAGCAACCACACCATTAATGTACTCTTGACTCACACGGTTCTGCTGTACATCGGTTTGATCCATCTACACTACGCATGTAACAAATTAGTGTCAAAATTGATTAGCGATTAATTTATAGCAAATATAAAGGGTTATAGATCGTTACCCTCGAAGGTCACGAAGAAAATCGATTCCTCTCCTTTCCTTCTCCTCTCTAAGGTGGCGCAATGGGGAGGAGGTGGCGGGTGTTGGGCGCTAGGGCAAGGGTCCAACCTTCTCCTCTCTAAGGTGGCGAAGCGGATAATTATTGATTATCTGCATGATTGTTGATTAGATCTGAGACAAAAGACAAGAGGAAGATCCTAATTAATAACTAGCAAGTTGGTCGTGCGATTGCTTGTATCCGCTTTCATATAATTGAAACAATAAACCACTTTGTGATGACGTTTCTTCATGGATATAAATGGAGGAAATATAAAATACATCATTGCACATGTGACTTATCTTGGTGTGTCATAAATTCTTCTTTTTAATCTGTTCTAGAAAACTACTCATGAAATTAGTTCTGATTAAGACTTTCACTTCTTTGCACGTACTTACTCGTTTTGTCTCATCGTTGCACAAAGGAATTACACCAGATTAATTAAAGGCTACATGTTTTGCTTTTCATTTTCTACAAATAGGGTCCATCAAATTGAGAGCTAGATGTACGTACGTTTTGCCTTTTCCCATTAAGTAGTATTAATTGAAACCTAAACCCTATGCTTCCGATTAAGGAATACAACAAAGAAAACAAAACATTAGCGTCTATGTACAGAGTAGCAAAGTCAGGGAAATTCACTAATCAATAGAGTGGAAAAAGGATAATCAGTATTACTTCATCTGCTTAATTAGGGAGAAATCGCGAGTTGGAGGAGCTAGGGAGGAAGTGGCTCGCACTGGGAGGAGAAGCTAGCTACCAGATCTAAGTGGAGCCCAGCAGAGGGCAGTTGATTATATTTATCCAAACACATTGGCGGAGAGTGGCAGAGGCACCGCCGGGCGCTTGGCGATGGAACACAGCAGTCTGGCGATGAACCTGGCGATCTGGCGAGAGGGATGTGTCGCGCTCAATTTATCTGCGATGGGCATATCACGAGCGGTTCTCAATAAAACCTTACGTGATAGATGACTATCACAGAGCGGTTTGTAAATAGAACCGTGCGTGATATTACCGACGGTTCTATTCACAAACCGTGCGTGATAATCACCAAATCACGACGGTTTGTAAATAGAACCGTGCGTGATATTACTGACGGTTATTAAATAGAACCGCTGCGTGATTGGGTGATTATCACGGGCGGTTTGTGAATAGAACCGTCAATATCACGACGGTTCTATTTACAAACCGTCTGTGATAGATGACTATCACGCAGCGGTTCTATTCACAAACCGTCGTGATAGATGACTATCACGATTTGTTCTAAAAATACCGTGCGTGATATTCTTCCGCGCCACCCGCAGGTGCGGCAATGGCCAACACAGACGGTTCCAAAGGAACCGTCTGTGATGGGGCGTCTACTATAGCCTGTTTTGTAGTAGTGTGATTATGTTCTCTCCCCGACCACCTAGGAGGTCTTCTAGGACCACCCCGGAGGTCTTCCACGACTACCCAGGAGGTCTTCCAGGACCACCTAGGAGGTCTTCCAGGACTACCCGAAGGTCTTCCAGGACCACCCAGGAGGTCTTCTAGGACCACCAGGAGGTTTTCCACGACCACCCAGGAGGTCTTCCAGGATCACCCAGGAGGTCTTCCAGGAGTGGAGAACAGATATCAACCGTACAACCTGTTTGTGTATTATCCCTTTGCCTCACGACATCTGGTTGAACTCCAGGTGAGATTATGTTATCCATCGACTGTTCCATACTTTCTCGATCAAGTGTCGAATAACTTCTTGTAGTCGACACTTCGACCACTAGTGGCATGGCCATGCACTTTCTTTATTCAACCACAACGAGGGGCCCAGATATATCTCTCCTGTTATGTTAGGAGGGGCAAATCCCATAACCGACCAGTCACTTTCCTCCCCATGTTTCATAGCATAACCGAAAACTACCTTTATAACTACCCAATTACGGTGTAGCATTTGGCAACCCCTAAGAGTGCTATTACACATGTAGGAAACCATGCTAATCTCAGGTTTAAGGATTATACATCATCATTGCTTGAGACCAACTAGTGACACACAAAATCATAACATTCTCAACAGTGTCTCAAGGTGGGTCTTATCCAACACCATGTTCTCAAACATGTGTCCATATTATTGGTTTGATATCTCCATATCTATGACTCATGAAACATAGTCATCAACCAATACATATGCTAGTCTATTCATATGTGTCCTCATATGTTTCCGACCAGGGAACGTTTAAGAATAATCATCGTAGAAATATAGAGTTTCACAATCAAGTCACATACTTGATAATAAATATTATCGATATTCTTCTAGGAACATGATAACATATTATCCAATGTTATGAACATAATGAAATATAATCATCTCTATGATTGCCTCTAGAGCATATTTCCAACAGTTTAACTACCTTAAGCTTTAACATACATTTGATTAAAGAATTAAAGCATACAATTTTGGTAATTTAAATGAATATAATTTGCATAAAATGTAGGCTCAATATGATCAAAGTATTGACTTGCTTGGGTTATAGGTAAGAGGATCTTGATATTCTTGTGCTTGATCAACTTGAAGATCTTCTACGTATCCAAATCCTATTCGGATGAACATACCGGAAAAAGGGCACAAACAAGAAAAGAGAGCAAATAAATACAAAAGAGATAACAAATAAACTCAAAATTAAACAAGACCTATGCCATTAGCAAGAACTTGAATTTACAAAATTTTAGAAACAAAATTAACTTGAATCGGAGTTATGACGAGGGAGAACGGAGCTTCGAAGTTTGGGCTTGGAATTAAACCTAACAAGGAAAATACAAGAAAAGAGGTAGAGAGACAAAGTCGGCCGTGGGTCCCACGGTGCAGTCACTGGCAGACGGGAAACCGCACGTGGACGTGGTCCACATGCGCGTGCGTATGAACCGGCCGGGGCTGGGCCCACTTGGTAGCCAAAGAGAGGGGGGTTAAAGCCAAATGATAGGTGGGCCTTTGGCCATTCCCCATTTGCTTCCCTTCGGCCACCGAGAGAGAAGAGAAGAGGGGGAGTGCGGGCGATCATGGGTGGTGGAGGCGCCGGCGATTGGAGGTGCGAGGAGAGGAGCGGGAGCGGCGGCGGCAAGACAAAAAGGCGGCGGTGGCGCTAGTTTGGAGGCGCGGTCAAGCCGGCGGTGTGGCGGCCAAATTAACGCACGCATGGGCTACGCATGGCTACGGGTAGGACAACGAGCCGGGTGGGGAGGCCAGAGGCAGCTTGGCAACGGCAACCAAGAGCAGAGGAGGAGGAACGGCGGTGGAGGTGCTTCTTGGCGACGGGGAAGATGAAGGGAGGAGGGGAACTACATCCTCGCATCGTGGGGCTTCTCGTGACACGGTCAGCCGGGCGAGGCGCTCACCAGAGCGGCGGTGACATGGCGAGGCGGCGCGGCCACTAGCGGGAGCGGCGATTAGTGTGCGTGGGTGATTTGGTTGCTCCGACCGAGAGGGAGGAAGCAAGGTGGGGAGGGAGGCAAGAGGGAGCTCCAGGGGTCCTTCTTATAGCTAGTGGAGGAGCAAAGAGCCATTGGGCTTGGTGCTTGGTCTTGAGGCGGCTGGCATGGGCGGCCTGGGCAACGACAAGACCAGGCGAGTGCGCGCCACCGGGGTCAAGGGAGTCGGTGGCTGTAGGCGGGCACTCGGGAGAAGGACGAGGGAGATGAAGACTTGAGGGGCTTGCTGACGCAACGGCGATGACTTTGGTGCCAACGGCAGCGTGGGTGATGCGGGTGAAACCAGAGGGGTGGCGGTAGGCGAAGCAATTGGTGGTGCACGAGGGTGCTCGTGGCTGGCGTGGGCGATGGCAGGGCGCTCGTGGCTGCTGTAGATTGTGCACGGATGCTGCAGCAGGGACCTCGTGGGGTGACGACCGGGTGCAGGCGTGGCCTTGACTGGCTCGGCCAGGGAGATGAAGGAGCTTGAGGGGTGGCTCAGTTGTGGAGGAAGGCCATGGGGAGGTGGCCCGAATGGGTGATGGGGCTGGGCCGGCCAAGGGAAAGGGAAGTGGGCCAAACCCAAAATAAGGAGGGAGAAAGCGGGAAAGGGGCCCAAAACTTTGAAAAGAAGAATTTAAAATTGAATTTGAATTCTGGAATTTGCGAAAAGGTTTGAAACACAAACCCAAGCTAGAAGGAAAGCTAGAAGTTTTGAAAATAATTGCTAATTTTACATAAGGTTTGAAAACCAGAAACCAATTAGTATTTACTAATCCTGTTTTCGAAAACAGGATGTTATAGTATCACCACATGTCTAGAGTGGGATAGACCTGGCCAACTAATTAGCAATATTTTGACTTGGTTCTATTTTGGTGGATAAATTGGCGCAAGAGGGGGTCCAGAATGGTGAAACCTTAGCGAGCAGAACTGGGTCAAAACAAAACTTTGTAAAGGCCTTGTCACGTGCTCTAGACTGCTTGCCTAAGGTAGTGAGCAGTGGTATCGACGGATGCCAAACAAACTAGAGAAGTTGTGTCATGTGGGTAAAGCTGTACAACCTCTATAGAGTGTAAAACTATTAAAATATCCATGTCCCCGGTTATGGACAATGGCTGGTGATTTCACATGAAGGGTAGATTTTCCCAAAAATGTTGGAACGGATCGGTTGGCAAGTGAATGGGTTGTTCACTAGTTGTTGGTTGGAAAGTGAATAGGGTGTTCACTAGTCATTTCAAAGAACTTGATTACTTATGTATTAATCTTTTAAATTGTGTTTTACAATCTACTTACTGTATTTACTGTCAATATTGCTTTCTGCAAAATAGCCATAAAGCTATACTTGCCAAGTCTTGCATGAATACCATTTGCATACATTTCCCTACAACTTGCTGAGTACTTTATGTACTCACGGCTATGCGCCATTTGTTGATCAGTCGCCGAAGAAGACCCGGGGAGCACCGAGTTCTACGAGGAAGATTACTTCGAAGACTATGCGAACTAGGTCGCGTCCTCCACTTGATTGCCTATGGGCATGTCGGATGGCTACCACGAGTGGTTTCTTTCCGCTGCAAGTTTACTATGTTATCGCTAAGCTCTGTGTGGCAAACTCTGTAAAACTTGACCATAAGGTCCTTTTGCTACTAGGTAATATTATTTTGTCTGCTTCTTAGATACTTTGTTGTATGGATATGATTTCATCAATGTTGCAACTGTGTGAGCTAGCTACTGATCATGGGACTAGTTCAAAATACACAGAGAGTCTCGGAGTTGCATATCCGGGGTCCCAATAGTGAGTACCTAAGAGATTCGGAGTTTGAGGATTTGGTACAGTCGATGACCGACGAGCAAGACCTTACCTTCGAGTTCCGTCTGGTGCGTGTACTAGAGGATTCAGAAAAGGGTGTTGAGACATAAGACTTTGAAGTATGTCAAAGTGTTGTGGTCGCATTAAACCGAGTAGCAAGTGACATGGGAGTTGGAGTCTCGCATGCGTGAAAAGTACCTGGAGTTGTTCACAACGGGTATGTGTTAATTGTTGTCGATTTCGGATTTTGGTTGTTCTTCGAGTAGAATGACAAGAGTAGAATTTGGGGTCGAAGTCTTTTAAGCGGGGTAGAATGTAATATCCCAATTATATTTAAGAGAGAAAAGTGTTTTAGAAAGGAGGATGGATTTAGAAAAAAAGGATTTAGCAGTTATTTCCGGGGGGGGGGGAGATTTTGCATAAGCGACAGAACCTGGACCGTGGGCTTTTGGCCCACGGTGTCTGGCCCAAGTGGGCAGTCGGACACATTGGAGGGGGCAACCAACCCTAATCCCTCCCCTCCCATGCACCAACCCCCCTTCTCCCCCAATCACAGCCGCCGACACACCCAGTCCTCCCCCTGTCCAGCGCCTCCCCTCCTACATAGTCTTCATCAAGTTGTCGATCAGAGCATCAAACGTCATCTGATCGGGTTCAAACTTGCTCAGCGTGTTCCTGACTTGTTTATCTTCGATTTGTACGGTTGGATTGAGGATTAGTTGAGTGGAGCGACTGTTTTCAGGGCGTTGTGTTAGCCTGGACTACTACAGTTTTAGCACAAAGCAGTTTTGGTAGATGATTGGTTTGATTTGTGAAACTACCACGGCTTGGGCTGAAATTTTTACAGTTTGTAGAGAACTCGTGTAACTACTTTTCTACCAATTTTCAGGCACAACTTAGCTGTGGTTTTTGAGATCTGAGCTAATAACCTAAGGAGACATAACTATAGTTTCGGGTAGCAGATCGGTTTTCTACTGATCGTATTGATATGTAGTTTTGGATTCTTTTAGTGTGAAATTAGGAATTTGTGTCTCCTAGAGAGTTGTGGAGAATTTAATGAGCTTTCTTTATAGTCTTTGTTCACATTGTTCGGATGATTAGATTTTGACTTATAGCCATTTCAATCCTGCTGTCCAGAGTTTCTGTCAGGCTCTAGCAGTTGTAGTAATTTGTATAATAAAAATAGTTAATGATCTAATTAGAGAATTTGAACAACATTACTGTTGTAGATAATTCCTTAAGGTTTCTAAAGAGACCGAGAATGAATTTTTTTGGATAAACATAATGGGAGTTATGATCTTTGGAACGTTGCTGTGCAGTATCGGGTTACTTCTAGTTCATCATTTTACTTGAGTAGATTAAAATATATGAAATGTTGGCTTTGGGATTCGTGTAGGATCGATGATGTCTAGTGATTGTTTTGAATTGCTATGGTCAGTGTTGTGACTGAATATTTGCTGTAGGTGGGGTAACATCAGTTGTATGTTCTTCTTCACATCAACCCGGTCGTCACTTCTAGAAGGCAAAAGCATTTTAGAGTAATAGTGGATGTTTGGTGATACAAATTGGTTGTATGATTGTTGTTATGGTTATTCATGTGAAGTATGAGTATTTCTATTTGTTTATATCTTTTTCGATAATTTATGATGCATACTGGAAAGTATGGAATTTATACATTTCATTTCATTTCAATGAGATCCCCATATTTGAGATATGGGCAATGAGATCCTCGTATGAAAAAGGATGGGTACTAGATCCCTGCATTTGAGAATACGGGCGAGTGAACAACGACGGGTGTTACACTCAGCTGTACCAGTATATGTAGAAGAGAAGTGGAGACATGTGCATGATTTGCATTGCATTCATGAAATTTACGTATGTATTTGAGATAATGAGAATGATCTATCAATGCTTTAATGTTTCATATGTTGCTTATTTGTACTTGCTGAGTCTTGGACTCACTCTTGTCATTTATTGTTTTAGGTGATTGTTGAGGGTGACATGCATCGGGTGGAAACAGCTCACGAAATGATTACACTATGTTGTATATCACATCACCTAGATATTATTTCTGTTATCATAATCCAGTTATAAACTTTTATCGTAATAATTGGTTATCTTGTGCTTCCAATAGTTCCCTACAAATTTTATCCATGCTAGTTGATGACCTTAACTATTTGAAGCTTATCCATGATGCTGTTAATCTTGATTGAATTGTAATAATTATGGATTTGGTATTTAGTTCCTTGCTAAAATTTATGTTAGTCGTGTTATTAGCAATGTTTGGTTATGAAGTCTAGATGTCATTTGTTGTTGATTTGAGTAAAAAAAAATTGTAGTGTTTGTTAGTGATAGTAGTTGTAGGTTACATCTTGATTTTTTGCAAAACCAGGGTGGTATAAAGAGTTTATTTGTTTCTTTAGCCCTGTGTGGCATGTTAAGTAAACATTGACAATAAGGTCAAGTTATTGTTATTATTTGTTATTTTGAGATCTTTTTAGTTAATTCGATAAATGGATGGTATTTCATCGATGTTTCTTGTGTGAACTAGCTATTGATCTGGGACTAGTTTAGAATACACAGAGGGTTTCAGATGTGTAAATCTGGGTCCCTACATGGACATCTAGTAATCAATAGTTTGAGAATAGTATATTTAGAGGATGTACCTGTTGTCAGAGATTATCCGGATGTCTTTCTAGAAGATTTGCTAGGAATGCCACCAGATCGTGACATTGTGTTCATTATTAATTTAGTGCTGGAACAGCACCTATTTCTAAGGGACCCTATCGCATGCCAGCCAATGAGTTAGTGAAAATGAAGAAACAGATTGGAGAACTTCTTGAGATAGGCTTCGTGAGACCTAGTTCATCGCCTTGGGGAGCGCCAGTCTTGTTTGTCAAAAAGAAAGATGGAAGCATGAAAATGTGTATTGATTATCATGCTTTTAATGAGGTTACCATCAAGAATAAGTATCAAATTCTCCGAATAGATGATTTGTTTGATCAGATGAAAGGAACCGGAGTGTTCTCAAACATCGATCTGCGACCAGGTTATTACCAGTTGAAAATTTGTCCGAAGGATGTACCGAAAACTGCTTTTTCCTCGCGATATGGACATTATGAGTTCTTAGTCATGTCTTTTTGTAACGTCCCAAAATTTGGCTTTTCAAAAAAATCTTTTGAGTAGTTTAGGTCCCTAGAAAATTTCACCAATTTTATTTGAATTAATAAAGCTTAATTGGGAATTTCATAAATTAAAAAAAATTTAATATGATTAATCTCAACATCAACAATTATCAAAACTATTTTATTTGGATTCTGTGCTTGGATATATTTTCTAGATCTTTCTAGAATTTTTTCGAGTGCATTTGCTATTTTCTAATTTTCCCTATTGTGTTTTCTACTATTTTCAAAATAGAAAACCTATTAATAAATCTCAGATTCTCTTTGGGCTGAATCCACTTGCATTCTCGATCGGCCCAATCCCTGGACCATTTCCTCTACCTCGCGGACCAGCTCCGAGCCAGCAGCTCGCCCCGCACGCGTGCCTCGGCTCCCGCCTGTCGTTCCTTTTCTCACGCGCGGTCAAGCCAATCGAGCCGGGCCTGTCCACTCCCGTTCGCGCGCGCGTGTAGCCAAGCCAGCGGGCCAGACGCTCCCGTTTTCTTTCACGCTCATGAAAGCTCACCCGGTCCACTTCTTTTTCCTTTTCTTTGGCTATCTCTGCTGGGTGGCCCCCTCCTTGTCAGCGTCACCGCCCAACAGTCCTTCTTCTTCACACGTTCTCCAGTTCGTGTCCGAAACGAACATGTTTCACCGCCCATGCTCCTCATGGACACCTCCCAATCTAGTGCTATAAAAGCACGCCGATCGCGTCAAAATCTTCGTGTCGCTCAGTTCCACTGAAACCCTAAACTCCCGACTTGGTTTCCGCCTTTGCTTTGTCGGATTTTTGTCAAGACTGAGCCGGCCACCGCCAGCCTCTTCATCAAAAATCAACATCGACCGTGCACCTCCGCCTGTGAGTCCATCGTCGTCAGGTCCGCAATAGTGTGTGCTATGCCGTGCTCGCACCATCTTTTCTCGAGGACCACTCCTTCGCCATTGTCATCTTCGTCATCAAAACTGATGGCGGCATCTGTTGTCGATCTACTATTCCGATGAGCTGCTTTGCCTCCTAAGCGCGTCATGTCAGGTCCCAAACTCTCCTCATCTAATCCCCACATTCCTTTTGTTCTCTCAACCACCGAATTGCCGTCGCCGGTTATTCCCTTGTCGCCATCGATTCACGCGTCCTCCGGCCACCCCGAGGTTCCTTCTGTGATCCCCTCGTCTGTGCCGTCTCGGTGCTCGCCCTACTTCTCTTCGAGCGCCCTCCATCAACGAGTTCGCTGTCGCCCGCAAGATAGCCGCCGCCAAAGCCTTCGCCGTCGCCGTCTCGTCACTGTTGGAGCCAAGCCACCACCGTCAGGAGCATCCCCGTGCTTCCGGGTTTCCGTTTTGGTATCTCCCCAAGCCCCTCTCACCTCTGGTCGCCCTCGCCACCGAGCTTTGTTGCCGCCGGTCATGGCCGCCGCCCTTTGCTGTGTTTTGCTCGACTTGCTAATGTTGCAATCCACCGTACCGCCATGTCAGCGTCCACCTCATCGTTTCGTCTCAGTGGCAGCCTCGTCACCTCCTTGTCAGCTGCCAGGTGGCACAATCCAAATAGCCACCCGAGCCAATCTCCATGGGCCTAATCCTGGTACACCGTCCCTATGATAGTGGGCCCCACATCCAATTCAATTTCTTTTCATTTGTTTTCCAGCCGAAATTCTTTGATGACGTCAGCCCTACGTCATAAACCCGGAATTTTCAATTGGAAAATAATTCGGGAAATTCCAATAATCCTGTTTTAGGGTTCCCTTTTTGATTCAAACTTCGAAAGCTCATATCTTTTGCATCCGAACTCCGATTAAGCCCATTCAAATTTCTAAATTCATATAAATTCAAGATATATCTATTTAAGATTTTTATTTAATTTTTGGAGTTTGTTTTGCCTCTGTTATTTATTTGTTTTGTTTATTTGCTTTCGTTTGCGAGTAGACGTCGATACTTCGAGAAGATTTGAAGAAGAAGGAATACCTCAAGAGCAAGATCAGTACTTAGACCTATCTCAAGGCAAGTTATACCTTTGATCATGTCGAACCCAGTTTTCTAAAATATTTTGATTCAAATTATTGCATTTACTTTAATTATTTATTCAAATGTTTTTGGGATTAGTTAATATCCAATTTGTTATTACCTCCTTGTCTAATTGTATGCCATAATCTTTTGTCACCCTAGATTGGTTTATTTAGTTTGTGCTATTGTGTTACCAACGTGGGATGGTTAGATGCGATTAGTTTGCTTAGCCATGCTACGAGTCATCACTTCATGTAGGTCGCAATTATAAACTTGACTAAGTGACTATGGAACCATTTGATAAAATTGTGAGTACTATGTGCTATTACTTATTGATGGCATATGTTGCACTTAACCAATAGGGTGGGAAAAGGTTTTGGACAAGGGCAAGTGGTCTAGTATACTTTTATGGTGGATCTATGTTGGCGGAGATGATAGGTTAGAATTTGGCAGTCTTGCCTCGGTCAGTTAAGGACTTAACTTTGTGCGCCATTGAACTGGGCCTTTCGTACAACCACATGCCTTAGTAAGTTATGGAGTCTTGACATTGATTACTCAGGTTGTAGGTTAGGCTGTGGGCGTGGGTGGAGGTGTGCTACCAAGTAGTCACATCACGGGGCGGTTCGCCGTGTCCCTGTCCAACGGTGTGTGTCGGACTGACTTCCTGTTTGGGGTTGTCTGACGGTTTGTAAGCACACTGGGAGTATCAATGTTTGAGATGAAGTTTCTGAAATGTTTTGTTACGATTAGTGCTAGCTACACTAGTTGTATCTTGTGGGTAAAGTGTACAACCTCTGTAGAGTGTTAAACAAATCTATTCGAATAGCCGCGTCCGCGGTCATGGACATGCTCGGGGATTTCACACGAGGGTTAGATTTTCATGAAAACCTTGGGAAGGGAGCTGTGTGACTTAAGTCATATGGCTATGTGAATATCTTGTTTAGGCCATGTGTCTTTGGAAAACAACTGATGAAATTACTATTAGTTATTTGTTTTACTTATGCTTTCAATCTATTATTTGTATCCAATTGCAAATATCGCATTTCTGCAAAAGAACCACAGAAGCCATTCCTTTGGAATAAGCCTGCATCTATAAATTGCATTCTGTGGTATGACTTGCGAGTACGGTCTGTACTCATGCTTGCTTTATTAAATCAAGCAGAAGTAAAGGGATCGTCAGTCAACAAGGTCTACTTCAAGGATCGTGGAGAACTAGGTTGTGTACCCCAGCCGATTGTCTGTGGGCATATGGATGGGCATCACTGAAGTTATTCTGTTTTGTTACGCTGCAACTTCATCGAGCTATTTGCCCTCTGAAGCATTAATTGTAAGCTTGACCTTAAGGTCTTTACTCTGATGTTTATTGTTATTTGCCTATTTATTAGTTATCTTTGTATATGAAATGATATTTCACTGATGTTGCCACTATGTGCACTAGCGTGATCCTGGACTAGTGCAGTATACACAGAGGGTCCAGAATTGCATATTTTGGGTCCCGACAGAGGTGGTATCAGAGCCATATCGACTGTAGGTCGTGACCTTAGTTAGAATGGCCGTTTTTAAGGAAACTTCAAAACCTATTTTACAAATAAAAAATCTTAATGATGTGCTATTCTCATCTTGTCTAGCTTCTAACTCTTCCAATCTATTCCATTCTCATCTATATTCTTATTCACCGTTTTGAGTATTAAATTGGACTCGCTTCCCTCATAACCTCTATAGTTTGTCATGATCTGTACCAAATGTCTTGGTGGATGCCCAAGAGCTATTTTCAGCAACTCTTCGAAGATTGTGCAACCACCACCAACAACGTATCGATATCTTCCTAAGTGTTCAAGAAAAGTTCGTCGCAAGAATTGAAGACCAAGAAGAAGTTCTACGTCACCCCTGCCTTCTCAAAGATTCGCCTACAAGGATCGCAACCTGTCAACGTTTGATGAAGACCGTGACCAGTCCGAGTTTTCTTCAGACCAGCCATATAGGATAAATCAGTGTTGGTTCCTCCCGTGTGTTGAGCCAAGTCACCCAATTAAGTCAGAGTTTAATTGATTAGACGATTAGTTTTTCGTCTTCTTTCTTTTGTGTGTAGTTTGTCTGTGAGTTTTGTGCTTCTTAATAGCTTTCTAGCTATTTGCGTTTCTTGGTGTTCTTTGGGTTAGACCTGCTCCCCTTAGTAGATTATCTTCTCTTACCTTATGCTTTTCCCTCTCATCTATTAGCCCTAGTTAGCCAACAGATGGAGAACCCCAGTAAAGCCAACCTTGTCCCTAATCTTGAGACAGTCTATGCCAGCTCAAATCTTGTCAACCCGAGTGGACAGTTGTCAGTTTCAAGAGTGGCAGATCCAGTCACGGAATAATTCCTGGTAGCTCAGACTCATTTCATGAACGCGATGATATAGAACATGAACAACATGATGACACAGCAGAATTAGACCACCACTACTTTAATCAATTTGATGAGTCGGAATAATCAAGCAAGCCGTCGTACCATCACTAGTGTCAATACCAGAATAGGTGATAACTAACAACTATCTCCAGTGCCAGTAGTGATACATCAGGACCCGAGCTAGTTCCCTACCACCCAGAATCAGCTTATGCCAATGACGATTTGACCATTGGACAGTAGTAATGTTTGCAAGGATGCACAACCCGTTGCCATCCAAATGGCACGCCCTCAGTTCGAGTTTGTGAAGCTCCTGATGACCAAGCCGCCTGTCTTTGAAGGGTCAACCACACTCAAGGATGCAGAATCTTGGATTCGCACCATAGAAGAAAAGCTAACTATTGTGCAATACAGTGATAATGGGAAAGTTCTCTTTGCTACTCATCAATTGAAGAGAGTTGCATTAGATTGGTGGGAAAAATTTCGCGCCGCCCATCAGGACGAGCAAACCATCACATGGTCAGAGTTCACCGCTGCTTTTCGTCAGTAGCATGCGACATCAAGCAGGAGTGATCAAGAGGAACTTGCTATTCCGATATTCAATAGCAAATCTAGTCGTTGTCACTTAAAGTGCTACCAACCAGATAAGTCAGAAGGTTGTGCGTGTATCCGTTGTGGAGAAATAGGCCATAGTGCCGACGACCACAATATCAATTGTTCCAGTTGCGAAGGAAACCATTCCGTTGGAGAATGTCCAGTGAGCAAAATCACATGTTTCTTATGTGAAGGCGATTATCATTGTCTGAGTCAGTGCCTATGTATTCAGTGTTGATTTCTGCAACACGATGTCAGCGAGAAAGCTTCCGAGCTGCTGTCAGAACATTAGCAAGAGAAGCAAACCGTTGCCAGTGCAAGATAGGTCAGCTGAAGAAATACAAAAGCAGAATGTTGACCTTGGCAACCAACCTCAAAAGAAAAGCAAGCCAGTACCATCAGTAGTGTGTTTCGAGTGTGGTAAGCAAGGCCACTATGTCCAGGGATGCCCTACAAAGTGACAAGCTTCAACCTTCGAGAAGGGTAGTCATTCTGCCATAGTCTCATCAGAAAAGTTACAAGATTCGACACATTTATGCTAAAGTTGTCGTGGAAGAAGGTCACTACATCAGTCAATGTCCTCAGAAGAACCAGTCACTCACTCCAGATGTAAGAATGCCCGAAGTTGTGTCAGCCAAGATTGTAACTTCCAGAGCAGGTGGTAACACAGCAGGATCCATGTGCCCAGCGAAGCAGTCATAGAAGAGACGTTTGTGCTATGATGTTACCAAGAAAGCATAGATTGGTGATACCAGATCAAGCCGTGTCATGCCTTTGTTAGTAGCAATTAAAGTCAGAGAATCGTTGTAACCTTTCCTCAGTTTGAGAGCCAAAAGGTGGACATCTTTGCATGCAAGTTATGAAGAAGAGGATTGTTGAACATTAAAGTATTGGATATCTTTGTAAGCATGTGCCATTGCAAGTCGAGTAATCGAGTTCCGAGTCATGTTGATGAAGGCCGTAGAGCCATAATCCTGGAATGTGATGTTAAATTCTAGCTCATCATTTTGCATAGTAGTGAGATAAAAGTAAATGGTTGAAGCATCAAACCATTGGATAATGTCCATATCCGCAAGAGAGTATGCAGTTGTCGTTGCAAGTGATCAATCTAGTATGCAACTGTATTAGAAGCCAAGTTTGTCTTTGACTTGATACCCCAGGATCAGTCAATGCCAGAAAGAATTATATCAAAGATGAACTATGACAAAAGTTGTTAAAAGAGTTTGCAGAAATGTTCGAGCAGATCAGATGATTTCCCTCAGATAAAGACAGTGTCAAATCAAGCCCATCAGTTCAGCAAGTTTCAGTATTGATTGTAAAGTAAAATTGGTAGCACAGGATGTGTGAGAATTTCAGTCTGTCTAGGAGCTAATCTTCAGGACCTCAGAGTCAGCTTGTTTGAGTTTTGAGTAAGTATTTCAGTTTTCTCAGAATCGTCCGTAAACTAGACAGTGTCAGTTGAAGATCAGTGAGATAGTTGTTTCAAGATAGCCAAGACCCCTCATCATTATAAAAGGATAAGTTCATCCAGATCATTAGAAGTGAACTAAGTCAGTGAGAAGTTCAAAAGAGATTGACCACAACTCTAGTGTTTGTATTGCCAGATACCAGAAAGAACCTTGATAGCTTTTATTGCGGAATGTCCGAGAATCAGCGTGTTAAGAAGTTTTGTTTGCACTTCCTAACAACTAAAAGTTTCAAGCAGTGAATTATCCTAGTCGTAATTCAAGGTTTGCCATCGTGAAGAAAACAAAGAATGCTTTTATTGGATTGAGAACCATGAGGTCAAAGTCTATCCCCGCAGAACAGATCAGTATAGGGGTAGATGTTTGAATTAGAAGAGCTACCGCAAGAATCTGTTGTTCAGTCAGCTAAAGTCACTTGTGAAAGTTAGAAGTTGAGTCAGTTTCAAAAGGATATTTGTTGAACCCCAGAGTTCAAACCGATGTTGGAGAGTCAAGCTTGACCAGACAATTTTTTCAGAGAAATATATCGTTTCATTCCTATTTATATCACCAAGTTTGGAGACCGCTTAGCAAAGTGGTATATGACAGATGTTGTATATGACGGAGATGGTATTCGCCAGAATTGGTATAGTGCCAGATCGACAGAGATGATCAAATTGCACGATTTGTCAGAAAAGTTAGTGTTCGACCGAGGATCGCAGTTTACCTCGTTTCAGCGACAAAGTGTCTGTGAAGCCTTGGATGCTCATTCCAGTTCAGTACTGTATATCACCCTAAACCAGCAGACAGATTGAAAGAAATATGAGTTGTGCCTTACTCATGGTACCAGGTCGAGCAAGCAAGTGTTCCATGCAGAGTTTCTCTACAACACCAGTTGCCAACTAGTTCGCAGTGGTCACCCTCTAAAGTTTACAAGGGTTGATCATGTCAGTCATTGCTCAGCGAGGAGCGGATCATATCACCAAGTATGTATATTTTTCGTTAATCATGAAGTAGAAAGTCAAGTGTCTTTGACCCTAAAGGGATTGTAAGTAGCTTGGTTCGAGCAGAAAAGCTACGTGGATTAAGAAGATTACCACTCTCGCAGTCATGTCTATCTTCAGAATACCTGTTGAGGATCTGTGTCAAGGATTGTGTGACAGAGGTGGATGTGTCAGTCAGTTCAGATTCCAAAGCTCAGAAGAAGAGTTAGTTGTTAGCCTAAGTTGCAAGTCAGTAGCAGGATCTAACCAACTCCAGAAGTGCCTTCGAGCACCGATCAAGAAGTCCGTCAGAAGCAATCGAGTTCAAGATGCCTTCCCTGCCAAGAGCCAGTTTGTCAAGTTTCCATTGAAGCAAGAGGCAAGACGTTGTCCCGCAAGTGTTCAGAAGAGCAATTCTGTCAAAGTCAAAGTAGTTTGAAAGAAAAAAGAGAACCCGAAGGCTAAGTTCTTTTAACCTATTTTATAGCCAGCCTGAATCTCGGGGACAAGATTCCTTTAAGGGGGAGGTTTGTAACGTCCCAAAATTTGGCTTTTCAAAAAAATCTTTTGAGTAGTTTAGGTCCCTGGAAAATTTCACCTATTTTATTTGAATTAATAAAGCTTAATTGGGACTTTCATAAATCAAAAACAATTTAATATGATTAATCTCAACATCAACTATTATCAAAACTATTTTATTTGGATTCTATGTGTTTGGATATATTTTCTAGATCTTTCTAGAATTTTTCCGAGTGAATTTGCTATTTTCTAATTTGCCCTTTTGTGTTTTCTGCTATTTTCAAAATAGAAAACCTATTAATAAATCTCAGATTCTCTTTGGGTGAATCCAGCTCCTGTTCTCAGTCCGGCCCAATCTCGACGGCCCATTTCCTCTACCTCGCGGACCAGCTCCGAGCCAGAAGCTCGCCCCGCACGCGTGCCTCGGCTCTCGCCCGTCGTTCCTTTTCTCACGCGCGGTCAAGCCAACCGAGCTAGGCCTGTCCGCTCCCTTTCGCGTCGCGTGAATCCAAGCCAGCGAGCCGGACGCTCCCGTTTTCTTTCATGCTCATGAAATCCCACCCGGTCCACTTCTTTTTCCTTTTCTTTGGCTATCTCTGCCGGGTGGCCCCCTCCTTGTCAGCGTCACCGCCCAACAGTCCTTCTTCTTCACGCGTTCTCCTGTTCATGTCTGAAATGAACACGTTTCACCGCCCATGCTCCTCATGGACACCTCCCAATCTGGTGCTATAAAAGCACGCCGATCGCGTCAAAATCTTCGCGTCACTCATCTCCACCGAAGCCCTAAACTCCTGACTTGGTTTCCGCCTTTGCTTTGTCGGATTTTTGTCAAGATCGAGCTGACCGCCGCCAGCCTCTTCATCAAAATTCGACATCGACCGTGCACCTCCGCCCGTGAGTCCACCGTTGTCGGGTCCGCAATAGCGTGTGCTACACCGTGCTCGCACCATCTTTTCCCGAGGACCAGTTCTTCGCCATTGTCGTCTTCGTCATCAAAACTGATCACGGCATCCGTTGTCGATCTACTATTTTGATGAGCTTCTTTGCCTCCTAAGCGCGTCATGTCGTGTCCCGAACTCTCCTCATCTAATCCCTACCTTCCTTTTGTTCTCTCAACCACCGAATTGCCGCCGCCGGCTATCTTCTCTGTTGCCGGTTATTCCCTTATCGCCATCGATTCACGCGTCCTCCGGCCACCCAGAGGTTCCTTCTGCGATCCCCTCGTCTGTGCCGTCTCGGTGCTCGCCCTACTTCTATTCAGGCGCCCTCCATCAACGAGTTCGCCGTCGACCGCAAGATCACCGCCGCCAAAGCCTTCGCCGTCACCGTCTCGTCACTGTTGGAGCCAAGCCACCACCGTCAGGAGCATCCCCGTGCTTCTGGGTTTCTGTTTTGGTATCTCCCCGAGCCCCTCTCGCCTCTGGTCGCCCTCGCCACCGAGCTTTGTTGTCGCCAGTCATGGCCGCTGCCCTTTGCTATGTTTTGCTCCCCTTGCTGATGTGGCAATCCACCGCACTGCCATGTCAGTGTCCACCTCATCGTTTGGTCTCAGTGGCAGCCTCGTCACCTCCTTGTCTGCTGCCAGGTGGCACAATCCAAACAGCCACCCGAGCCAATCTCCATGGGCTTAATCCTGGTACACCGTCCCTATGACAGTGGGCCCCACATCCAATTCAATTTCTTTTCATTTGTTTTCCAGCCGAAATTCTTTGATGACGTCAGCCCTACATCATAAACCCGGAATTTTCAATTGGAAAATAATTCGGGAAATTCCAATAATCCAGTTTTAGGGTTCCCTTTTTGATTCAAAATTCGAAAGCTCATATCTTTTGCATCCGAACTCCGATTGAGCCCATTCAAATTTCTAAATTCATATAAATTCAAGATATATCTATTTAAGATTTTTATTTAATTTTTGGAGTTTGTTTTGCCTCTGTTATTTATTTGTTTTGTTTATTTTCTTTCGCTTATAGTAGACGCCGATACTTGAGAAGATTTGAAGAAGAAGGAATACCTCAAGAGCAAGATCAGTACTTAGACCTATCTCAAGGCAAGTTATACCTTTGATCATGTCGAACCCAGTTTTCTAAAATATTTTGATTCAAATTATTGCATTTACTTTAATTATTTATTCAAATGTTTTTGGGATTAGTTAATATCCAATTTGTTATTACCTCCTTGTCTAATTGTATGCCATAATCTTTTGTCACCCTAGATTGGTTTATTTAGTTTGTGCTATTGTGTTACCAATGTGGGATGGTTAGATGCGATTAGTTTGCTTAGCCATGCTATGAGTCATCATTTCATGTAAGTCGCAATTATAAACTTGACTAAGTGACTATGGAACCATTTGATAAAATTGTGTGTACTATGTGCTATTACTTGTTGATGGCATATGTTGCACTTAACCAACAGGGTGGGAAAAGGTTTTGGATGGAGGCAAGTGGTCTGGTATACTTTTATGGTGGATCTATGTTGGCGGAAATGATAGGTTAGAATTTGTAAGTCTTGCCTCGGTCAATTAAGGACTTAACCTTGTGCACCATTGAACTAGGCCTTTCATACAACCACATGCCTGATGGGATGGGCCTAACTTAATAAGTTATGGAGTCTTGACATTGATTACTCAGGTTGTAGGTTAGGCTGTGGGCGTGGGTGGAGGTGTGCTACCAAGTAGTCACATCACGGGGCGGTTCGCCGTGTCCCTGTCCAACGGTGTGTGTCGGACTGACTTCCTGTGTGGGGTTGTTTGACGGTTTGTAAGTACACTGGGAGTATCAATGTTTGAGATGAAGTTTCTGAAACATTTTGTTACGATTAGTGCTAGCTACACTAGTTGTATCTTGTGGGTAAAGTGTATAACCTCTGTAGAGTGTTAAACAAATCTATTCGAATAGCTGCGTCCGCGGTCATGGACATGCTAGGGGATTTCACACGAGGGGTAGATTTTCATGAAAACCTTGGGAAGGGAGCTGTGTGACTTAAGTCATATGGCTATGTGAATAACTTGTTTAGGACGTGTGTCTTTGGAAAACAACTGATGAAATTACTATTAGTTATTTGTTTTACTTATGCTTTCAATCTATTATTTGTATCCAATTGCAAATGTCGTATTTCTGCAAAAGTACCACAGAAGCCATTCCTTTGGAATAAGCCTACATCTATAAATTGCATTCTATGGTATGACTTGTGAGTACTGTGTGTACTCATGCTTGCTTTATTAAATCAAGCAGAAGTGAAGGGATCGTCAATCAACAAGGTCTATTTCAAGGATCGTGGAGAACTAGGTCGCGCACCCCAGCCGATTGCCTGTGGGCATATGGATGGGCATCACTGAAGTTATTCTGTTTTGTTATGCTGCAGCTTCATCGAGCTATTTGCCCTTTGAAGCATTAATTGTAAGCTTGACCTTAAGGTCTTTACTCTGATGTTTATTGTTATTTGCCTATTTATTAGTTATCTTTGTATATGGAAATGATATTTCACTGATGTTGCCACTGTGTGCACTAGCGTGATCCTGGACTAGTGCAGTATACACAGAGGGTCCAGAATTGCATATTTTGGGTCCCGACACTTTTGGTCTGACTAATGCCCCTGCATATTTCATGAATATGATGAATACGGTTTTCATGGAATATTTGGACAGGTTTGTGGTAGTGTTAATTGACGACATTTTGGTCTATTCTAAGATAGAAGAAGAACATGCCGAGCACTTGAGAACAATACTAGAAAAACTTAGAGAGCATCAGTTGTATGCTAAGTTCGGCAAGTGTGATTTTTGGAAACAAGAAGTTGATTTCCTTGGTCATGTGATGACAGCTAAAGGAGTAGCGGTAGACCCTAGTAAGGTTAAAGCAGTGTTACATTGGGAACTGCCCAAGATAGTGACACAAATTCATAGTTTCTTAGGAATGGCAGGATGTTACCACCATTTCGTAGAAGGATTTTCGACGATTGCTAAGCCTCTTACGCAATTGTTGAAGAAAGAGAAAAAGTCTGTTTGGAATCTAGCTTGCGAGGAAAGTTTTTAGAAGCTGAAGAAACATTTGACATCAACCCAGTGCTAGTTCTACGAGATATTCGGAAGGATTTCGATATTTATTGTGATGCATCGCGTCAAAGATTAGATTGTGTTCTGATGCAAGAAGGAAGAGTGGTTGCCTATGCATCGAGACAACTGCGACCTCATGAAGAGAGTTATCCTACTCATGATTTAGAATTAGCTGCCGCTGTGCATGCCTTGAAAATTTGGCATCATTATCTGATTGGTAATCGCTGTGAGATATATACAGATCATAAGAATTTGAAGTACATTTTCACTTAGTCTGACCTGAACATGAGGCAGAGAAGATGATTGTAGTTGATAAAGGATTATAATCTTAGAATCCACTACCATCTCGGTAAAGCCAATGTTGTTGCAGATGCTTTAAGTCATAAGAGCTACCGTAATGCTTTGGAAGTAAAAGCAGTTACCTAGAATGCCATGAGGAATTTCAGAAGTTAAAGTTAGAAGTGGTAATAGCAAAATTTGTGGCTAGTTTGGAAGTAAAATCTACTTTGGAAAAACAAATTCACGCTGCCCAACCAAATGATCATGTGATCATATATATTAAGCTCAAGATGGAAGAAGGGAAATTTAAGGATTTCACTAAAGATGAACAGGATACGTTTTGGATCAATGGATGTATATGTGTGCCTAATGCTGATGGTTTGAGACAGCTAATTTTAAAGGAGGCTGATGATTCGAAGTATTCTATTCAACCTGGAAGCACTAAGATGTATCAGGATGTTAAGAGAAAATTTTGGTGGCCAAATCTAAAGCGAGAAGTCACAGAGTTTGTTGTCCTATATGACATATGTCAGAGAGTAAAAGCAGAACATCAGAGACCAGCAGGCTTGTTACAGCCCTTGAAAATTCTAGAATGGAAATGAGAAGAGATCAGAATGGATTTTATCACCAGTTTACCCAGTACTCAATCGGGTTACGATTCCATTTGGGTAATAGTAGATCATTTAACGAAGGTTTCCCATTTCTTGCCAGTCAAAACCACTTACTCAGGAGATCGCCTTGCAGAGTTGTATATGTCAAAAATTGTTAGTTTGCATGGTGTGCCTAAGAAGATAGTGTCAGACCGAGGATCCTAGTTTACCTTGTGTTTTTGGTAGAGTTTGCATGAGGTGTTGGGGACTCACTTAAAATTTAGTATTGCTTATCACCCTTAGACAAATGGGCAGACTAAAAGAGTAAATCAAGTATTGAAGGACATGCTCTAGCTTATGCTGCTAGTTGGGATAAGAGTTTGCCTTATGCTGAGTTCTCGTACAACACTAGTTATCAAGCCAGTCTGCAAATGTCCCCATTTGAAGCTTTCTATGGTCGTGCATGCAAAACCCCTCTAAATTGGAAGGAAATAGCTGAACGTTTGGTATTCAGGCGAGATGTTATTCAAGAAGTAGAAGACTAAGTGTCTATGATCAAAGAAAGATTGAAGATAGCTCAATCCAGACAGAAGAGTTATGCTGATAATCGTCATCGTGATCTAAGCTTTGAACTAGAGGATTTTATTTATCTTTGAGTTACTCCTTTGAAAGGTGTCAAAAGGATCCATACCAAAGGGAAGCTTGCCCCTAGGTATGTCGGTCCTTTCATGATTGTGAAGCGCTGAGGAGAGGTTTCTTACCAGCTTGAATTGCCATAGTTGTTAGTAGGAGTACATGATGTCTTTCATGTCTCGTAGTTGAAAAAATGTCTTCGTGTGCCAGCAGAACAGACCCCCATGGATTCAATTGAGTTGAAAGAATATCTCACTTACAAGGAACAGCTAGTCAAAATTTTGTATGTGGTAGCGCATTTGACCAGAAATACGACCATTCATTTTTGCAAAGTTTAGTGGAGTGACCACCTAGAAAGTGAAGCAACGTGGGAACATGAAGAAGAGCTAAAAGCCGAGTTTCCTAGCCTTTTCTCTAGCTAGCCTAAATCTTGGAGTCAAGATTTCTTTATGTGGGGGAGGTTTGTAATATCCCAATTTTCTGAGTTTCAAAACCTTTTGAGTAGTTTAGACCTTAGAAAAATTCACCAAATTTTATTTGGATTTAATCAAGCTTAGATGAGACTTTCAAATGTCAAAACAATTTAATGTGACTAATCAGAACATCAATTAATTTCAAAACTATTTTATTTGAGTTCTTTGTTCTTGTAAATATTTTCTAGATTTTTCTGGAATTGTTCCGAGTTCAATTGCTATTTTCAATTTGCCATTTGGATTTTCTAGTATTTTATAAATTAGAAAAACTATTTAAATCTCAGGAATTCCTTTCGGGCTGATTTTCCTTTGCCGACCCATTCTTTTCTAGCCCAACCCAATAGCCGGCCTTTTCTTTTTCTTTTTCCACCCAAAGCCCAGCCAGCCCTTCCTTCTTTTTCTCTCGCTGCCGAGTGGACCCACCACCATGTCATCTCCTTCCTTCCGACTCTAGCCATGTCCAAGTCAAACACGACACCACATCGCCATGCTTTACCCAAACCCTCCCTTTTCGGCTCTATTTAAGTGTGTTGCCTGTGTCACTTTTTCGCACGTTTTTCCTCTTCTGTTTGCCCTAGCCGCCAGACCCGTAGTCGTCTTCGTCTCGCTAGAATCTATCGAAGAAGCTGTC
Source organism: Phyllostachys edulis (assembly GCA_036346405.1). Taxonomy (NCBI): domain Eukaryota; kingdom Viridiplantae; phylum Streptophyta; class Magnoliopsida; order Poales; family Poaceae; genus Phyllostachys; species Phyllostachys edulis. The sequence goes on along the minus strand of CM070551.1, from coordinate 74,200,575 downwards.
GGCCACTGCAAGCTTTCTTTGCTTATTCCCCTGCCATTGGAGCTCCTCTGCTTTCATTGTCTTCACCATTGGATTTGCATGGTCGCGTTCTACATCGTACTTCCGTCGTCATTCCTGAAGCACAATCGATTCACTGCCGCCCCATCTTCCCCAAAACAGGATGTGTCACCCTTCATTTGATCTCCTCACCGGTGAGTGTCCTCGCTTATCTGACACGTCATCCCATGTTCTCAAGTGCTCTTCTTCATTTCCCTCTCTTTCCAGTGAAGAACCGCCACCAACGTGCGTCACCGCCGCTGCATCGTCTTCCCCGTCTCCGGTTGCCTCGCGCAGTCATCACTATCATTCTTCATTTGTCCTAAGCCACCCATTAGGTTCCTTGTACCCTCGCACGAGCCCATGCACCTCTTTGTTTCACCAGGGTGCTGCCAAATCATCATTTTCGTTGTCGGCCCAAGCTCTTTCTCCACCGCCGCCAACGAGTCGCTGCCGTTTTTGCCGTGCCACCGCCTCCCAAATAACTGCCTCATTTCCTGGATTCCGTTTTGCCCCTTTGCCACCCATGCCTCGCTGTCGTTCACCGTCGACACCGCGAGCCATCGCTGCCGACCAACTCCTCGGTTTTAGGTTCATTGTAGTTTCTTTTTTTTCTCTCTCTTACATGTGGGTCTCACATCTAAGACTCTCTTTCTCTCTCTTACAGCCCGGTCCCACTTGTCAGTGCTATTTTCTCAAAATGATAGTCTGCTTAGCCATGCAATAGGTCATTGATATCATTTTGAGTTGCAAGATATAAACTTGACTAAATAATGATGGAACATGTCATGAAAAGACTGTGTATTGTATGTTGTTACTCATTGATATGATGCACTTAACCAACAGGGTGGGAAAAAGATTTGAACTGAGGCGAGTGGAAAGGAATGGTGGTATAATGGACTTGTGATTGCGAAATGTGAATTGTGTTACTAGTAGAATTTGGGTAGTCTCGCCTTGGTCACTTAAGGACATAACTTTGTACGCCATTGAACTGAGTCACAACTATACAACCACATGCTTGATAGGACGGGCCTAACTTAGTAAGAGGTGGAGTTTTGACATTGACTACTCAAGTAGTAGGTTAGTGATGGGTGGAGGTGTGGACTACTCTAAAAGTCACATCGGTGGACGGTTTGCTGCTTCCAGGTCTAACGGTGTGCGTCGGACCAGCGAGTGAGGTTGGGGTTGACTGTATTGCATATCAGGAGAGTCAATTGTTCATATGAAACTTCTAAAAGGTTTTGTTATGATTGGTGCTAGCTACACTGGTTATATCGTGTGGGTAACGTGTACTACATCTATAGAGTGTTAATTAATCTATTTGAATAGTTGCGTCCGTGGTTGTGGGCATGATCGGGGATTTCACATCAGGGGTAGATTTTTATAAAACAATTTGGAAGGGTCAGCTGTGTGGGGAAACTTATGTAGCTGTGTGAAAGAAACTGATTAGGTTATGGAAGCTTTGTGAAAATACCTGTTAAAATTATTTTTGTTAATTGTTTCAAGTCATGCTTTTGATCTATTATTTGTAGTTAATTGCAAATGTTGCTTTATTCTTATATTCGTCTTGTGTGGAATGATATTCATCTATGTTGACACTGTGTGCATTAGCGTGATCTAGGACTAGTGCCATATACACAAAGGGTCCAGATTTATATATTTGGGTCCCGACACACTGCCAAGCTCCCGTCGAGCCAACTTTGTCGCCACTGCCTCCTCCCTTGGCCTCCCACCTCCTCGCCGCGATGTTCCAAGCAAGGGTTGCAGAGGCAAATGGCCGTGAGAACCGAGTCACGACTTGGGTTCATGGTGGAAGAAGATGGTCATCCATGCGTAGCCCTCTTCCTTGTTCGCCTACAATGGCTGGAAATAGGCAGTGCATCGAGTAGGGAAGTCAGCATCAATTTCAACTTCTAAAGGTAAACAATCTATAAGCTCAAAATTTTAATTTCCGTGTAGTAGTAGTAGCAAGTGATGCAATAGGCGCCATTAATGTATCTGTTTACATGTGTGTGAAATTTTTTTTATTTATTATGCGGTTTAGGATCCTGACTGCTAATATATATCACTCTCTTTTGGGGTTCCGTTAAATGCACGGGTACCTGTAAAGCTAATTTTTTTTCTCCCACGGCTTTCTGTGTCGCATCGAAAACTTCTAGATTAAGATACCAGGTTTCAAGGGCGTTGTCCTAAGCGCTTGGCAAGCGAACAACCATCACACGAAACCATTCCATCGCCTCAACTACAAGCTCGCCGCAACGACAATGAGGCTTACAACTTTGCCTTTTCTCACAAGCAAAGTTGCAACTCCACATGACTACAGAAGCGATCCTACGACTAGACATATCCCAAGAGAATAGGCAACTCTCGTCGTAGGAGCGGGGTGTTAGAGCTAGGCTAAAGAAAAGAGTGATTAGGCTCATAGTGATTGATCGCTCTAGGAAAAGGCAGAACTCCCGCATCACAAACATGAGAGAGGGTGACACCAACATAAGGTTCTCCACTTGAAGTTAACTCTAGGAGACATAAGAACCACATTCAGAGACTACAAAACAAGCAAGGATGGGCTATATCGCATGAACAGAAACAAGAATCATTACAACAACATTTTTAGGACATGATGTCCCCGCTGAACACCAAAATCCTCTACCTAAGCTGGGAGGCTCTGGACTTCACCTCGCAAAACCTCCAAAGCCTAGAGGAGACTTTCACTAAGTCTCGGATGCTCTAGCACAGATGCTAGGGGACAAGGCACGAGGCTCGAACAAGTTTACATTCAAATTCTTTAAATCTTGTTGGATTATCATAAAAGCCGACCTCATGGCGGTCTTCCAAAGGTTTCACAGCCTATTCAAGGCGACTCTCCACCTCCTAAACATAGCAAGCATCACCTTGATTCCAAAGAAAGACGGCACATATAAGGTTGCAGACTTCAGACCGATCAGTCTCATACACGGGGTAGGGAAATGGATCTCTAAGACACTTGCCTTGCAACTGACGCCACATTTGAATAGCCTAGTTTCAGTAAATCAAAGTGCTTTCGTCAAGACAAGAAGCATCCAAGACAACTTCCTATATGTAAGGAACTTGACAACAAGACTCCATAAGTCCAAAATCCTAACACTCTTCCTCAAGCTAGACATAGCAAAAACATTCGGCAAGGTATGCTGGGACTATCTTTTGGAACTACTTCAAAGAAGAGGCTTTCCATCCATATGGAGAGACTAGCTATCAGCTGTCTTATCGACTGCTTCCTCCAGAGTTCTACTTCATGGCATCCATAGTAGTAGCATTAACAACGGAAGGAGCTTGCGGCAAGGAGACTCACTATCCCCTTTCCTCTTCATACTAGCAATTGATCCCCTACAATGACTTCTTTAGATGGCAACAGATCTAGGTCACCTAGATCGCCTTAATGGACATTTTGCCAGGCTTAGGACAACCTTGTACGTCGACGATGCGGCGATCTTCATCTCCCCAACAAGGGTGACGTCACAACAACAACCCAAATATTTCAAAGCTTTGGGAATGTCTTGAGACTACAAACCAACTTCCACAAAAGTATGGTGGTTCCTACAAGCTGTGACCATATCGATCTTGATGTGGTTCTACAAGATTTTCCTGCAATACATTCAAGTTTCCCCATCAAATACTTAGGTCTACCACTTACTTACAAAAGACTAAGAAGGGTAGACCTCCAGCCTCTTCTGGATAAAGCTGGAAGTAGGTTGGCTGGCTAGCAAGGTAGATTTGTAACACCAGCTGGACAGACCATCCTGGTGAAACCAGTGCCCACCTAGACCCCAGTTTGTTATCTCATGGCTCTAAAAGTCCCAAAATGCATTCTCTGTGCTCTAGACTGCACTAGGCGGCGGTTCCTCTGGTCCGACGTAGACGCGATCACAGGAGGTAAATGTAAAGTTAACTAGGACAAGGATTGCTGACCAACACAACTTGGAGGACTCGGCATCCTCAATCTCGAAAAATTTGCAAATGTCGTTAGACTGCGTTTACGCCCGACCAGAATGGAAGGTTGATAACAAATCTTGGGTAGGCATGGAAATACCATGTGACGACGCTGACCGGCGTCACTTTGCGGTGGGCAAAGTCATCAAAGTAGGCGATGAGAAAAAAGCTAAATTCTGGTCCTCACCGTGGCTAGATGGTACAACTCCTAAAGACTTGGCTTCGAAGATTTTCCAAATTTCCAGAAGGAAAAACAGAACTATATGTACGGCTCTACAGGATAGCTACTGGGTGTATGACACCAACAGACTGGGGAATAACATCTCAGTTCATCCAATAATTCCTAGATAACTCGGATGAGATCAGCTCGATGCTAACCCTAGAGGGCAACTACACAACGAAATCTGCATATTCGCTGTAGTTCCTCGGCTCAACAACAAGTGAGTATGAAATGGTAATCTGGAAAACCTCGGCACCCCCAAAATGCAAGTTCTTCGCTTGGGTAGCCGTCCAAAACAGTCTCTGGACCTCAGATAGACTGCAAGCACGGGGTTGGCTAGACCAGGGCACCTTCCCCTTTGCAGACATTCACCGGAAGCTGCCTTGCACCTCTTTTCTAAATGCAGATACACTCGACGAGTTTGGAATTCGATGGCTAAATGGCTAGGTTGTGCACCGCTCAAGCCATCCCATTGGTCCGACAGTTACTGCAATGGGGATTGTTGGACAAAAACTAACAGTTTGGGAGGCCTCCCGAGGAGGACGATGGCCACGGTGGTCATCCTAACCACCTAGGAGATCTGGAAGGAACGTAACACCAGAATTTTTCATAACAGGTCATCCACTCCTCCGGACCTATTTGCAAAGATAGAGGAGGGCAGCGCTTGGACCGTCGCTGTGGCGAAGTGCTTGAGGCAATTTATTCTATGTAATTAAACTCCAAACCATGCACTGGACTATCGGATCTTTGTCATTTTGTGCTCTCTTCTCTAGTAATATAATAGCCATCCCTCATGCCTGTTCCTTCAAAAAAAGAGATAGAGAACAGTATCTCAAAATCTTATCAGTCACGCAGATTTGTTAGTTTGGACGAACCGTTCAGATTCTTCAGATGTATCGTAAAATCTGCCCTCTATATCTTCAACTCCAAGTAAGGTATATATGCCATGCTTTGCTTTAATTGGATTGCTTTGCTTTGTTCAAAAGAAACAAAGAATGGCTATCTTAAAAGGAAAAAAAGAATAAAGCATCCATGCTCGTCTGTGTCACTACTCCAGCTATATTGTCCCTCATCACCTAGCCATTACCCCCTAGAGGTACCCTCTCTTTCTCCCATACTAACACACCAATGTTTTTCCGTTTAAATGAAAATAGTGATCTCCAATTTTGAAGCACCAACATGGTATTTATTAGTAGGAAGCGGTGCTAATGGGTTTGATTTGTGGTGTTTCCCTTAATTTGCTGGTCTTCCACAGGGTAATTCAGCACGCGTCGGGAGGTAATTTTTTGCGTCATTGTTTTCTCTTTCACTAAGTCAAATTTTAATCATATTTCATTAAGTCAAATTTTAATCATATGAGCAAGATGATCATGAATCCCATCGTATAACTAAAGCATGGCTAAGCATAAATGATACCCAAGTTAGTACTAAAATATGTCCAACTAAAATTAACTCAACCTACGGTGTCCAAGGGTACATGTCATTTACAATTATCCAAGGAGGTACAATGACAATTATGTAATTAACTATTCCGGAAACTATTATTATACAACTAGCAATGCATGTTGATATAAAACAATATAATTTTATAAAATGGGTACAACATGATCCAAGGTCTACGACTTGCCTTCGTGGAAGATTTGAGTTGCTTCGAGCGTTGTGTCCAAGAATTCTTTGGAAATGCTGGAATCTATACGTGTGAAAAGAGCTAAATAAATAAAAAAAATCCAAATAAAATTCAAAAATTACCAAACTAGAACCAAAAGAAAGGTACTGAATTTAGATGAATTTATAAAATTGAATAACTCGAATCGGAGCTCGAATGAAGGAGAACAGGCTCTTAGAAGTTGAAAACACATAAAATGAAGAAATCAGGATTTTCGGAATTATTTTTCTAAAGGAAAATCACTTTATTGCGTCATGCTGACGTTAGTGACAGGATTTTGATTTTTGTCCAAAATAATTTTCAAAAGGAAATTTCTTTAGTCATTGACAGGTGGGCCCCCAAAGCAATGGACTCAGTCCACGGGTTTGGTTTTGGTCCACCGTGGACCAGGCTTGCGGAATAGTGCTTGCCATGCAAGCGATGACATGCATGCACACGCAGGCACTGATCGGGCAGCCACGTCAGTGAAGGAGGCGACGTGGCGCCTAGGTGGTATCACCACGTCAGCAAACGGCGACGGTTGCTCGGGCGGTGGTGCTCACGACGCTACGCGCCACGGCGAGCGTCGGTGAGGGCACTAGGAGATGGAGGAGGGTGAGGCGAACCCGAGGCGCACAGTCTCGGTGGCGTGGCTCAAAGGAGCGGCCGGCGGCGAGAGGAAGAAGTGGAGCCAACGGCGGTCAAAGGTGGCGCGGACGCCCTGGTGAACTTCGAGTGAAGGGGAGAGGGGCACGGGGTAGAACGCGTCCTTGCGAAGCTAATGGCGTAGATAACATCATCGGGGAGGCCTTGACGATGGCACTAGAGGCGGCGGAGCACACTACGTCCGGCAGTGGCAAAATAGGAAAAGCGACGAGAAAAGGGCGAGATAGAAGGGGAGAGTTGGGGGAATGGAAGATGGGGGCTAGGGGCGCTCGGTGTTTCTCTTTACAGAGGAGGAGGAAGACTGGGCGAGGACTTCAAGCGGGATGGGCGATGGCGTGGCATGTGCAGCGGCACGGGCACGACCAGTATTAGGCACAGGGAAAGTTGGCAGGGCATGGGGGGTTGGCGCGGGCACGACAGTCGAAGGGGATGGGTGGAGTGGCAGTGTCGAGGCGGTAGGTGTGGGCCAGCGGCAAAACAGGGCATGGGCACATGGCCGCACGGATGACATGGGCGGGAGGTGAGCAGGGGAGGGAGACGCCGATAGGTGGGGCCCACTTGTCGGCGAGAGAGGGAGGAAGGTGCGGGGCGGGCTAGCGAGCGAAGAGAAGGTTGGGGAAATGGGTCGAGCGAGCAGGAAGGGCTTTGGTCCGGGAGAGAAAATCGCCCCAAAGCAAAAAGAGATTTTCAATTGATTTTTGATTTACCGAAAAGACATCAATTGAAATAGGTTTTTAGAAAATAGTAAATAAAGCCCAAAAATTCTAGGAAAATATATAGAAAAGACATCAATTGAACTTAATAAAATTATTTACAACTTAACTTAGGCTTTTAATTTTGCAAATAAATTATTTTTAATTTTGGGAAAATAGGAAAACCCTTTTAAAATCCAAAAATTCAAGAAATTACTTGAAATATTCTTTTATTTGTTTTAAATCCAATAAAACCCAAGAAAATTCAATTAAACCAAATTTTGAATTAATTTAAGTTTGATTAATTCATATTAAATTGTTTTTATTTTCTAAAATTTCAAGTTAAGCTTTATCGATTCAATAAAAATAAAATGGTTATTTTTAAATCAAATTTTTTCAAAAAGCCCAGAAAATTGGGATGTTACAAATAGCCACTGGGTCCATGACATCAACAGACTGGGGGAAATAACATCTCAGCTCATCCAACAACTCCTAGATCTATGGGGAAGAATAAACCTAGTCAATTTGGACCCAAATAACTCGGATGAGATCACTTGGAAGCTAACCCTAGAGGGCAACTACAAAACGAAATCTGCATATGCGCTGCAGTTCCTCAACAACAATTGAGTATAAAATAGTAATCTGGAAAACCTCAGCACCCCCAAAATGCAAGTTCTTCGCTTTGGTAGCCATCCAAAACTGTCTCTGGACCTCAAATAGACTGCAAGCGTGGGGTTGGCCAAACCAGGGCACCTGCCCCCTTTGCAGACAATCACCGGAAGCTGCCTTGCACCTCTTTTCTGAATGCAAATACACTCGATGAGTTTGGAATTCGATGGCTGAATGGCTAGTTGTGCACCGCTCAAGCCATCCCACTGGTCTGACAGTTATTGCATTAGGGATTGTTGGACGAAAACTAACAGTTTGAGAGGCCTCCCGAGGAGGGCGACGGCAACGGTGGTTATCCTAGCCACCTGGGAGATCTGGAAGGAACGTAACGCCAGAATTTTTCATATATAATAGTCATCCACTCCTCTGCGCCTGTTTGGAAAGATAAAGGTGGAGGGCAGAGCTTGGACCTTTGCCGGGGCGAAGTGCTTGAGGCAATTTATTCTATGTAATTAAACACCAAACATTGTACTAGACTACCGATCGGATCTTTGTCATTTTGTGATCTCTTCTATATTAATATAATAGACATCCCTCCTGCCTGTTCCTTCAAAAAAAGAGAGAACAGTATGTCAAAATCTTATCAGTCACGCAGATTTGTTAGTTTGGACGAACCGCTAAGATTATTCAGATGTGTCGTAAAATCTGCCCTCTACATCTTCCACTCCAACTGCAAGTAAGGTACATATCCCGTGCTTTGCTTTAATGGGATTGCTTTGCTTTGTTCAAAAGAAACAAAGAATGGTTATGTTAAAAGGGAAAAAAAGAATAAAGCATCATGCTCATCTGTGTCACTTCCAGCTATATTCTCCCTCATCACCTAGCCATTACCCCCTAGAGGTACCTTCTCTTTCTCCCTTACTAACACACCAATGTTTTTCCGTTTAAATGAAAATAGTGATCTCCAATTTTGAAGCACCAACATGGTATTTCTTAGTAGGAAGCGGTGCTAATGGGTTAGATTTGTGGTGTTTCTCTTAATTTGCTGGTCTTCCACAGGGTAATTCAGCACGCATCGGGAGGTAATTGTTTTGCGTCATTGTTTTCTCTTTTAATTATATAGCTCTGGATCAAATGCAATGTTTATTAGAATTGTCTATTTTGTGCATTGGTCATGAGTTTATATGCATCATAACTACCATGCATGGATCCCACGTGTCACTACGAATAACTTCTATATGATAATAGAGGCACAACAAAATAAGATCTATGTATGGCCTCGTCAAGTAGAATTTGGTATACTCATTTATAGCTATCAGCCTCTATTGGCCAGATTATTGAACACCGTAGGTAAAATGAGCATCTCTTTTAGCTTTACCCTTTGGTTATCCTCAAATTACGAAAACAGACTAGATACTTTTGCAGAATAAATTAATTGTTATGAAGTGCCTTAAATGTATGGTGATATGCTAATTGTGGAAGTGGACTCATGCTCTATAAGATTTCATCTCGCTGATCAAGCTTGTTCATGCAAATCTGCAGTTTTGGTCAAGCATCCTACACAGTGGCAGATTCATGAATTTGGATATAGGCATGCATATACAACGGTGAAGGCTCACACAATAAATTCAAATTGCACATCTCTCTCTCACTCTCAAAAGAAAGAATCAAATTACACAAATGTGAAATGCAAATAGTTTAAAATATTTTGTTGTACATGAAAGGGAGATTACAATAGACTAATGGAAGGTTACCTTTCTGACTTTTGGTAAACCATGTCCAAGTTAAAAAAAGAATCATCTATTACTTGATTCAATATTCATTTTCACCATGTTCACCACATTTCAATACGCAAAATAAACCTCAAGCACAAAAGTGAATGAGTCAAGAAGGATTTATAAATAATATTCACCTCAATGGGCTTGGCTCCATAACTAATGTTTTTATGTTTAGGAAAAAAGTATTTTTTTCTCTTGAGCTTGGTTATGACACTTTTGAGACCAACATGTTTGACATGCATGTCCTTGTAGGAATTAGTGGCGATGATGGGTTAGATTTGTGGCGCCTCTCATAATTTGCTGGTCTTCATCTTATTTTGTTGGTCTTCTAAAGGGGGATTACACCATGCGTCGTGAGGTACGTAATGATTTGCGTCAATATTTTCAGTGTATGCATGCGTACTAGTTAGTTCTCTTTCAAATGTATAGATGAAGGTTGCATGCGATGTTTGTTAATATTATGGGTTCTTTTTGTGCATTAGGCATGAGTTATGCATTATATGATGTACGAGGGACACATATGGCTGTGTGAAAGAGGGCCTCAATTAGTATGTGAAACATTCCAGCCCACAGTTAATTTGATTAGAGAGGGAATATGTGTGACACACTGACACCACAGCCTAATTTGACGTAGCCCTGGCTCATACGCGTGGTGGTGCACTTAACAATCTCCAAGTTACCACTTAGACTCGCCATATAAGAGCTTCTTCGTTGTGTAGCCTCGTCAACGCATCACTAGTGCTTTGATAGCTGTACCATGTGAATTCGTGCTCAGGCGTGTACCATGTGGATGATGATTCGGGAGTACGGTGATGATGGATGTGCACTGGATGAGGATGGCGAGGGTACGATGTTGATGTTGTGTATTGCGGGTTGCATTGTTGACCTTTGATCCAGATCAAACACTAAAACAACCTTTGATCAACATCAAACACTCAAAACAAAGTATACAAAAGATGTAGTCCTGTGTTGGACCCGGATTTAGCCAATCCAGAATCCTCTGTGAATCAACTGTACTATTTACGGGGTAATTAGCTTAGTGACATCGTGTTAGAGCATAATCGGAGGAACGATACTCCGTTCGTCACGGGCTGGAAAATAACATCGCGAATATCGAAAAATTAGACGAATGACATCATGGCCAGTTACTTCCGTTTCCAGAATTTTTTAAATATAGAAACTGAGCTCAAAAAATTATCAATTTTTTTGTGGAGCCTCCCGACACAATTTAATTGTTTGTGTATTTTTTTCAAAACTTTATACATTCTGATTTTGTCTCTAAAATTCATTTAAGTATACTGTTTATAGGAATTTTCTAATATAATTTTTCCAGAATTTTACAAAATTAAGTAATGCAATTTCATAATGTCTACTATGTGAGGAGTCTAATATTTCATAATGTAAGGACATTATAAAATTGCATTAATTAATTTTGTAAATATTATAGAAAAATTACACAATCAAGTCTATGTGAGGAGCCTGAAAAAAAATCATAATGTTTGGACCTCATTTTCTATATTAGAAAATTCCTACAAACAGTATAATTAAATGAATTTTAGAGACAAAATCAGAACATATAAAGTTTTGAAAAAAAATACACAAGCAATTAAACTGTGTCGGGAGACTCCCCAAAAAAATTGATAATTTTTTGAGCTTAGTTTCTATATTTAAAAAATTCTGGAAACGAAAGTAACTGGTCAGAATGTCATTCGTCTAATTTTTCGATGTTTGCGATGTTATTTTCCAGCCCATGACGAGCGGAGTGTCGTTCCTCCGATTACGCTCTAACGCGATGTCACTGAGCTAATTTTTCCTACATTAATTTACAAAACATGAGAGTTCACATAGACCGCATCGGGTCAAGTTTGCGATAAGGCCGATCAGGCTAAATGGATACATTACATAAAAGCGGAAGTGGTAGCGGAAGCAAAACAGGAAGGCACATCTCACCACAAGCAAGCTACTGGGGTAACCTGTGTGTGGCTGATGTTACTCAAAGACTTGGATAATATTCTTGTGCGCAAGCACCGACTTAGCCAGCTAGACTAGGGTGAAACCTAGACTACTAAAGACTAATTTACTCTCCACCGTCTTCGTTGCCATCAACTTCTGGATCTTCGTAATACGTGTAGTGTCCTTGGTCCACAGGCTCTGAGGAATTTGGGGAGTGAGAGTGAGCACACGCAACAGTGCTCCACGAGCCAACATACATAATGCAATAATTATACATGCAGGGTTTAACATGGATGGCTCGGGTTCTTTTATTTGCTTAAAGGCAACATTTTGAATCACCATAAATAGAAATTCCTATGACTTAGCATTTTAGCCAAACCATATTCAATTAGAGAGATTAAAGGTGTGTAATATTTATAACGGTGCAGGTTCCATCCCCTGTTACATGGTTCCATCCACAGTATGCTTAATTTTGATTACTAGGGTTACATCCACCTTATTAACAACACTGGGTTACATCCACCTAGGAAAAATCCAAAATCAGGGTTACATCCACTCGATGAGTTCTCAAACTACTCACAAAGGTTTTTAAAATAGAACTAACTCGAGGAAGTTCCCATGCTCGCCCTTGACCGTGGGACGGCTGTTTGAACAGTTTATATTCTGCAGAGACTGTACACTTTACTCACAAGAGATAATCAGTTTGTTATGTTTCACACGTTTCCTTAGATATGTTAATCAAAGAGATCATCACAAAGCCTTTACAATGCATCTCCCAGTGTAAGTTACACCCACTAAGGTTTCATCTCAGGGTGGTTACGTCTACCACACCCAGACCCCATCTTGCGCCACATATCGGCTTGCACCAGTGACACGACCCGTGTCCACGATGGCTTAAAACCAGTGACATGACTCGTTGGTCACTCCAATGGTGCCACTGACACTGGTGGATACAAATTATTTAGCTAGGTCGACACCATTGTAGACTTGTAGTTGCACTGTTTTACATTGGAAGGTCATCACAGGATTAAGTCCATAAAGTTATCTAGGTGGTGCATACCACATACTAGCATTTCTCATGCTACATCCACGCTATCCATCATACCATCCATTTAGATGTGGTAACATCAAGTTATTAGGGTTTTGAGAGGCCTAAAATTATGTTATCTCAAATATACCAGTCATTCCCTACCCCCCCTGACTGCCCAAAACAAGTTTCATGTTTAAAAGATGATAATTAGGGCAATTAAAACCCTAACACTTAAGCAAGACTAGCATGACGCTTAAGTACAACACATAGCTAGTAATGATACCAATAAATTATCTAGAGTGACAAGGATCATGTGATTCTAATGTCAAGGGGTGGTGTAATAATACTAACACATCAAGTTGGCATGTAACTACCTTACAATTTGATAAACATTTGCATTAAGAATTAAGCACGCAATTTGATAATTTAAATAAATATAGATTTGCACAAATGTAGGTTCAATATGATCAAATGTTGACTTGCCTGGATCAAAAGCAAGTGGGTCTTGGAAGCCTTGTGCTTGCTCGAATGGGGGCTCTTCCATGCCTTTGAACTCTACTCGGACGATCATGCCGGAAAAAACAAAACCACTGCCAACAGAAAGATCTTGAATTTAGAAAATTTTAGAAACAAATTTCATCAAATTTGGGGCTAAAGCGAGTGAGAGCGGGCTCTCCAAATTTTGAATTTGGCTTAATTCCAGAAATAAACATAGGAGAGAGAATTTCTCTCTCTAACAAGTGGGGTCCACTGAACACTGATTCAATTTTTGTTTTAAATATTTTTCTGAAGAAAAACAATTCACTGACTATTAGGGCCCACTTGGTAGAGAAAGAAAGAGACAAAGAAAAGAGAGTATGATAGTGGGACCCGAATGTCATAGACTCACATAGAGCAACAACATATAGAGAAAACAGGGGAAGCTCGGGCGGCTCGGGAGTGGCGACTGCACCGACGAGTGGCGGCGTGGGGTGGCTGAAAAATGGGCAAAATGGAACCCCGTGGGGATTGTAGTCCATCGGGAGGCGACGGCGGCTTAGAGATGCTATGAGGCAACGGCGCGTGGCAACGACAAAGCGGTGGCGCGGTGACTAAGAAGGCGTGCACAAACGCTGCGCATGGGCACGGGGATGGTACAACACCGTTCGGGAAGACCAAAAATGGCGCTGGCGCCTTGGGCTCAGCGTGGCTCGATGGAGAAGGAGGGAAAGAAGGGGATAGTAGTGAGGGGTAGAGGGTGGCTTGGTGCTGGCCTTACATATGCAGGGGACGGATGTGGTCGTTGTGGCACCCCGAAGAACACAGCGTGTCACAATGCATGAACAGCGAAAGAAGAGTTGGAGCAGCCAAATCCAATGTAGAGCACGTCGATGTATTGGTCGTAGTTGATCATCCAACGTTGTAGTCATTCGTCTAGCATCCTCGTCGTAGATCGTCTCCTCCAGCAACCTCTAATGTTCCTTGTAAAGATCGTGGATCGTCCTTGAGCGCAACAGCAACCGTAGTAGCGTATCTACGGTATCCACACATCCAGAGAAGGAACACCATACACTGATGTGATAGCACCAACTCATACAGTAGGGCTCTTGAGAAGAAGGCGGCTAGGGTTTCGGCGGAGCAACTCACGTCACGTGTCTCGTATGTCCCAACAACCTCATACATCTCCTTATATAGTGCCCATGACGAATCCTATCTAAACACATTTGTTTGAACCCATTAAGTGTGTAACCTTACAGGTTCATGCATAGTCGGTTGTGACTTGGAAACACCTTTCCGACCACGAGTCGTTAGCGGTTCCTAGTAGGACATAACGATTCTCGATTACAGATAAATTATATCAGACGAACCTTAATGCAATATGATCTACGACCAAGTCCTTATCACTTACGACCAGCTTGTATCTCTATACAATCAGTTTGTATTCAGTCAAGACCAATTCGTAACTCCTTACGACAAGTTCACGACCAATTAGTGATTATGTTCGACCACTCTATGACCAGCTCGTATCTCTGTACGACTAGTCTGTATCTAATTGAACTGAATGACTTGCTCGTGTATTCTCTCTTTGCCTCACAATATCTGGTTGAACTCCATGTGAGATGTTTTGTCATCCATGGACTGTACAATACTTTCTCGATTAAGTGTCAGATGACTTCATGTGGTCGACTCTTTGACCACTAGTGGCATGGCCATGCACTTTCCTTATCCGACCACATCTAGGGGCCCAGAGATATCTCTCCTACTATGTTAGGAGGGATAAATCCCATATCCGACCAGTCACATCCCTTCGCATGTTTCATAGCATAACCGAAAGTTACCTTTATAACTACCTAGTTACGAAGTAGTGTTTGGTAACCCCTAAGTGCACTATTATATATGTAGGAAACCATACTGATTTCAGGTCTAAGGATTATACATCATCACTACTTGAGACCAACTGATGACATATAAAATGATAACAATCTCAATAGTATCTCAAGGTGGGTCAATCCAACACCAAGTTCTCTAACATATGTTCACATTATTGATTCAATATCCCTATATCCATGACCAGTGAAACATGGTCATCAATCAATACTTGTGCAAGTCGATAAGACACTAGTGTTTCGACTAGTGACATCCGACCAGAGATACATTCAGAATGACATCATATAAGATAAAGAGCTTCACCAACAAGTCACATACTTGTTAATCTTTATAAATGATGATTCATTCAAGGAACATAATAATATTTATTTAATAACTCATAAACATAGATGTGGTACAATCATCTCGACGATTACCTCTAGGGCATATCTTCAACAATCAGCAAAAACCATGCATTTTCCTTATCCGACCAAATCGAGGGGCCTAGAGATATCTCTCCTGTTATGTTAGGAGGTACAAATCCCATATTTCACCAGTCACATCCCTCCGTATGTTTCATAGCATACCCGAAAGCTACCTTTATAACTACCTAGTTACGGAGTAGCGTTTGGTAACCCCTAAGTGCACTATTATGCATGTAGGAAACCATGCTAATCTTAGGTCTAAAGATTATACATAATCATTTCTTGAGACCAACTGATGACATATAATCATAACAATCTCAATAGTCTCCCAAGGTGGGTCAATTCAACACCATGTTCTCTAACATGTGTTCGCCTTATTGATTCGATATCCCTGTATCCTTGACCGGTGAAACATGGTCATCAATCAATACATGTGCCGGTCAATAAGACACAAGTGTTCCGACTAGTGACATCTGACTAGGGATATATTTAGAATGACATCATATAACATAAAGAGCTTAACCAATAAGTCACATACTTGTTAATCTTTATCAATGATGATTCATTCAAGGAACATAATAATATTTATTCAATAACTCATAAACATAGATGTGGTACAATCATATCTATGATTGCCTTTAGGGCATATCACCAACATGCTCCGCAAGCCAACACAGAACACAATAATTATACGTGCAGGGTTTAACAAGGATGGCTCGTGTTCTTTTATTTGCTTAAAGGCAACATTTTGAATTACCATAATTAGAAATTCCTATGACTTAGCAATTTAACCAAACCAAATTCAATTAGCGAGAGTAAAGGTGTGCAATATTTATAACAATGCAGGTTCCATCCACCTATTACATGGTTCCATCCACTATATACTTAATTTTGATTAGGAAGAAGTCCATTCTACCCCCTCAAGTATCGACATACAGACACCTAACCCCCTGAACTAAAAAATCGGCCCTTTGACACCCCGAAGTTACAAAACCGGACAACCTACCACCTCTGGCTATTTCATGCGGTGGTTTTGCTGATGTGGCATCCGATCAGACCGGTTTCGCCAGGTCGGCTAGGTGAGTTGGCTTCTTTGGTACTTGGGCCCATCTGTAAGTGAGCCCACAGCAAATAGCCTTTTCTCTCTCCTTTATCCATTCACTCGGCCGACACAGCTCCCAGGCTCATTCTTGTTTGCTTCTTCTTCCTTTCTCTATTTTCCTCCATTGCTTCTCTCTCTCCATTTCTTCCTGCAAATTTTTGCTCCTGGCCGAAGCTCCCTCACGGCGCCTCCTCCCTCCGGCCATCGCCGCCGTTGCCAGCTGTGCTGTCGCCTCGGTCCCAGCCGTGTGCACTGCGTGCCACGCTGGTGGCCAGCGACTGGTGACCAGCGCTGCGTCACCGCGCTTGATGTGGTCGGCCATGGAGGAAATGGAAGAGATTTATGCTTCATGATTTATGCACGGGCACAAAGAGAAAAGCAGTGAGCGATTTATGTGCGTGCTGATGACTTGGTTCGGTGTAGTAGGGAGTAGCGTCCAGCTCCATCCTCACTTCCTTCTTTGCTTTTTCTCCATTCCTTCCTCTAGATCTTGCTCCTAGCACTTGCTCCGGCCGAAATGTGCCCATGGCGCCATCTCCTAGCCGACCAGCGTCCCCCGTCTCGCCCCTGCCTACCGCGCCTCCGGCCACCATCGGCTTGGCCCGGCCCATCCTAGCTGCTCCCTCTGCTCGGCCCGGCCCCCATGGCACTGCCGGTGTCACTGCTGCCTCCCAGCTCACCCATTAGTGCCGCTTGGCTCCCTCAAGCATCCCCTAGTTCACGCCTCCCTACTCCCGGGCGCTCGGCCCATATGCTCTTCTGGACTCGACCCCGCGTCACCTTGTGCGTGGCCCACTAGTGCTTGGTCGCCGGCGCCCGGCCCTCCCATGCGCTGATGTGGCCTGACTCGGCTCCCCCTTTTCTATTCTTTCCTGCTATTTTGCTTTACCTAATGTGATTTCGATTTTAAAGCTTAGCTTGATTTCTTCCTGATGTGTTGTTGGTTGATATTCATGCACATGAGAATGACGCTTTGATGTGGGGTGATGCTACCCATGCATGAAAATGATAGAGGTGGGCTTCTGGATGCTTGGTGAAGGCGCGCTACCGCTGGGCTACTGAGGAAGAAGAAGGTGCAGGTGGCGGCGGCGACGCCCGGAGGAGATGCGGCCAGGGAGCAAAGCTCTAGTGGGAGAAAAATGGAGAAATGGAGAAGGCACTAGGAAGGCTTCGGCCAAGAGGAAATCCCCAAGCGAAAATCACCTAGAGAAGTGAAGAAAGAGATTGAGAGAAAGCATTAGGGAAGAAGAACCAGAGAACCACTCAGCTGGAGGAAATGAGAGGAGAGAGAAAGCAAGGAATGGACTTAGGGGGAGAGAAACGCCACATCAGTTCCCCTCCAGGCGAAACCGGTCTGATCAGATGCCACATCAGCAAAACCACCGCACGAAACAGCCGGAGGGGGTAGGTTGTCCGGTTTTGTAACTTTGGGGTGTCAAAGGGTCGGTTTTTTAGTTCAGGGGGTTAGGTGTCCGCATGTCGATACTTGAGGGGGTAGAATGGACTTCTTCCTTTTGATTACTAGGGTTACATCCACCCAATTAACAACACTGGGTTCCATTCACCCTGGAAAAAAAAAATCCAAAATCAGGGTTACATCTACCCGACGAGTTTTCAACCCTCCCACAAAGGTTTTAAAAATAAAACTAACTCAAGTAAGTTCCCATGCCCGCCCTTTACTATGGGCATGACTGTTCAAACAGTTTATACTCTGCAAAGACTATGCACTTTACCCACAAGAGATAAACATCTTGTTATGTTTCACGCGTTTCTTTAGACATGTGAATCAAGGACATCATCACAAAGCCTTTACAATGCATCTCCAAGTGTAAGTTACACCCTCTAAGGTTTCATCTGAGGTTGGTTACGTCTACCACACCCAAACCCCCTCTTGTGCCACACAGCGGCTTACACCTGCGACACGACCTGTCTCCACGATGGCTTAAAACTAGCGACACAACTCGTGGGTCACTCCAATAATGCCACTCGCACTGGTGAATACAAATTATTTAGCCAGGTCGACACCATTATAGACTTGTGGTTGCACTGTTGTACATTGGGAGGTCATCATAGTATTAAGTCTTTAAAGTTATCTGGGCGGTGCATACCACATACCAGTATTTCTTGTGCTACATCTGCACCATCCATCATACCATCCACCCAAATGTGGTAACAACAAGTTATTAGGGTTGTGAGAGGCACAAAACTAGGTTATCTTAAATATACCAGTCATTGCCCCTGATAACTACCCAAGACAAGTTTTTGTTTAAAAGATGATGATTAGGGCAATTAATGCCCTGACACTTAAGCAGTACTAGCATGATGCTTAAGTACGACCCATAGCTAGTAATGATACCAATAAATTATCTAGGGTGACAAGGATCATGTGATTCAAATGTCAAGGGGTGGTGTAATAATACCAACACATCAAGTTGGCATGTAACTACCTTACAATTTGACATACATCATTTGCATAAAGAATTAAGCATGCAATTTGATAATTTAAATAAATATAGATTTGCACAAATGTAGGTTCAATATGATCAAATGTTGACTCACCTGGATCAAAAGCAAGTGGGTCTTGGAAGCCTTGTGCTTGCTCAAATGGGGGCTCTTCCGTGCCTTTGAAATTTACTCGGATGACCGCACTGGAAAATGAAAAAACAAAATGAGCAAAGCAAATAAATACAAAATAAAATTAAAATGAACTCCAAATTGAACAAAACCACTACCAATAGAAAGATCTTGAATTTAGAAAATTTTAAAAACAAATTTCATTAAATTTGGAGCTAAAACGAGCGAGAATGGGCTCTCCAAAGTTTGAATTTGGATTAATTCCATAAATAAACTGAGGAGAGAGAAATTCTATCCCTGACAGGTGAGGTCCACTGAATAGTGATTCAATTTATGTTTTAAATATTGTTTTGAAGAGAAACAATTCACAGACAATTGGGGCCCACTTGGTAGAGAAAGAAAGAGAGAAAGAAAAGAGAGTATGACAGTGGGACCTGAGTGTCATAGACTCACAGAGAGCAACAACACAGAGAGAAAAACAGGGGAAGCTTGGGCGACTCATGAGTGGTGGCGGCGCAGGGCGGCCAGAAAAATGGGCAAAATGGAACCCCGTGGGGGTTCCGGACCCATAGGTGGCGGCGGCAGTGCCGGAGATGCTTCGAGGCGACAGTGGCAGCACAATTAGTGGCGGCGGCGCACGGGCTGCGTGCGGCGATGACAAAGCGATGGCGCGCGGCGACGAAGACGGCATGTGCACAAGCTGCGCGCGGGTACGGGGGTGGTGCAGCACTGCTCGAGAAGACCGGAGAGTGGCCGAGGCGACGGGGCGATGGTGCTGGCGGTGGAGAAGAAGGCGACGGTGGTGGCGGTGGCGGCCCTCCACAACAATGAATCTACCGAATTGAGAGGGGCAAAAGGTGGACGATGATCGGGAATGCGTTGTGACACGGTCCACTTGGCGAAATACTCACCGGAGGCGATGCAACGGCGGGAGGGTTGTTTCGGCCTGTGGTGGTGAAGAAGGAGGTGCTAGCGGTTCTTGTGGACAAAAGGGGAAATCAAGAAGGGGGAAGGATCGTCAAGCTCCGGAACACGAGGTGACGCGGTGGCGGCGGAAAGGAGCTCACTGGAGTGGTGAAAATGGTGACGGCAGTGCGGCGGCAGGAAATGGCGCTGGCGCCTTAGGCTCAGCGTGACTCGATGGAGAAGGCGAAAAGAGGGGGGTGGCAGGGAGGGGTCGAGAGAGGTTTGGTGCCGGCCTTAAAATATGCGGGGGAGGGATGTGGCCGTTGTGGCACCCCAAAGAACGTAGTGTGTCACAAAGGCTTGAACAATGGCAATGGCGCAAGATCCTTGAACAACGGCAATGCGGCGGGCAAACACGTGGCGGGGAGAGAAGGGAAAGGCCGGGGGCAGCGGGCGCGGTGTAGACAGAGCCGGGTCGGACACGCGCGGCGCAGGCAAGGCGTGCATGGCGTCGTGAGCCATTCTTGCAGGCTGGGCCGGAGAAAGCCATTCTTGCAGGCTGGGCCGGAGAAAGAAGAGGGGGATGGGCTGAGCCTAGGGAGAAATGAAAATTTGAAATTTGAGGAAAAACAAGTTGAAAACTTGAATATGAACTATACTCAAATTTTCCCAAAATGGGTTATTACATGCTTTGAGCCTCTCCTCTTTATTAGTAATACAAGACGTGGATGTACAAATAGCCAACCATATCCCTATATTAATAGGGCAAGGAGGTCTACCGTGAAAGCTAAAGTAGCAATATGGGACTAAAAGGTGCAAACGGGTCTAGTGGGTCCTTGGGCCAGTTTGGGCTACACTTGAATTGTTACGTAGCATGTAGATGTACCAGATTTGTTTTTATCTCGAGGCACGAGGGTAGTAATCCTGGTTTACGTGCACAGAAATCATTTTGTTTTTGCTTGACCGGGTGACAGAATAAGAGATGCTATATAGATGAACTTTCAATAACAATTGCAGTTTATTCTAATACTTCTCTACTAAAAGCAGATATTAAATCTTAGCCATTATAACTCGGACCTGCGTAATAGATAAGGCTTTTTTTTTTTTTACTTTTCTCCCTTTATAAAAAATTTCCTCGGTGCCTAATTAGCGAGGTATAGACAGATAGACAGACATACAGACAAACACGCAGACAAGGGTATTATATGAATCCAGTTAAAAGATGACATTGTCAGATAGTTTTGCCTTGTTACATAAAGATGGAGCAAATGATCGGAAATGGCTCCCTGTTTTTTTTTTTTTTTGAAGAAACGGAAATGGCTCCCTGTTGCATGGAAATGCATTGGCTATATCTAGTTTACCGTAGGATGCAATGATGAACTTGAATTACAACATATAGCAGCTTTGCTCTGCTAGTAAGTATAACAACTCGACAGTTTCGTTGCTTACGCAGTTATGCTATTTGGTCTTGTAACCCAGTTGAGCTCACATAACTCAATTACCGTTAACTATTGCAGATAATTACGGCGGATAAAGTTGGCGTGGCCGTAGAAGAGATACTGGATTATTTAGAGGATACAGACGAAGCACATGGCATCTACTTTGATGGTTGGGAAGGATTGGGGGCATCTGCTGTCCTCAGAGCTGTAGCTGAACGCCTTAAGTTGGCCACATCTCCAAGATTGAAGTTTGAAAAGATTATATGCATCGATTGCTCAATGTGGAAAAGTAGAAGATCAATGCAGAGGAAAATTGCTGAGGAACTGAAGATTCCCTGGGCAAAGGATAATCTTGATAAGCAGGATGAAGAGGATGATTTCAATGGGATAGATGAAAGCTCCAGAGCCGAGACAAAAGAGGTCGCAAGAGCAATTAGTGACTTCCTAATGGGCCAAAGATTTCTAGCGATTTTTCATAATGGGAGTGATAATGAGATCGATATAACTAGCCTTGGTCTGCCCCTATCTCAATTGTATAAGGGCAACAAAATGTTGTGGACCTTCAGAGGGAGGTTACGGCTAAGTCCCAAAATACAAGACAGAGTGCAAAACACAGATGTATTTCTCTGTGCCCAGTTCCAGAATCAAGGGCTCCAGGAGCTTTGGTGGGACTTGTTATGTGAAGAGTCTAATGAAGTTGTTCTGTACACCAGTACGCATGGTGTCAACCTGAACCCAACAACAGTTGCCAAGTGTTGGTTGTATATATCAAAAC
Source organism: Phyllostachys edulis (assembly GCA_036346405.1). NCBI lineage: Eukaryota > Viridiplantae > Streptophyta > Magnoliopsida > Poales > Poaceae > Phyllostachys > Phyllostachys edulis. The sequence continues at coordinate 74,178,413 of CM070551.1, read as the reverse complement.
TGAACTGTATAGGCAGCCACAAAATTGACTATGATTGGAATGTTCATGCTTCTAACTGTTGGGTTTGTGATGGGATTATAAACGGTGGAAAGGACAACCAAGAATGGGGGGTTGGTGATGTCTTACGTCAAGAGATGCGGCAAGAATGGGATGATCCTGGACTTCACTACTTGATGGGGAATGCTGACCGCTGGATTTCAGCAACTTACTTGATTTCCAGTAATTACGGATTCCTACCAGTCTGGGTAGTGCCTCAAACAGTGTCATCCTTCTTCTTGTCATCTCAGCAACTTGATTCTGAAGAACAGTATGCATTTGAAAACTTGGAATATTTTGGTATGCTGAAGCTTGATCGTGCAAGTTTGTTGCGTAATTATAATGACATGTTTCAACATTCAGAGAACCTAAGAGTACTAAAACTCTCTGAGTGTACTTTCAGATTTGCTTCTCCTCCTTTCCTCTCTTGCCGCAGCCTGAGATTCCTCGGTCTTGATAACTGCCAAGACCTAAACATAGATGGAGGAGAGGCGGTGAAGTCCTGGACCTGTTTTCAATGCCTGTGGGTGCTGGACCTACGCGACACACAGTGGGTCTTATCCCAACAGATGATTGATGATATGGACAACCTGAGGGAGCTAAATGTGAAGGGAGCCGATCCTCGCAACATGATTCATGTTCGGAGATGGCAACGCAACATACAAAAGCTTCGATTAATCAAACCAACAGACAGCCACTCTGAGTCTGAGGCAACCACAGATGCAAAGGATTCGTTGGCATTCTCATTCTCACATATGGAAAAGATGGAGCTTTTGGACCTATCAGGCAACACTACCATGCAAGCTTTCCCAGACCTATCAAAGGCAAATAATCTTAAGATTGTCATTGTTGATGATTGTGTTGGTTTGGAACATGTCAGCTCTGGCAGCCTCCCTGCATCACTCGAGGCATTTAGCTTAGTCGCAGCAGCAGCAGCAAAAAAACCAGCGAAGATTTCAGAAATCTCACTACGTGGCTGTTCTCGATTGAACAACTTACTCTTGAGAGGATTGGCCAACCTGGAGGAGCTGGACCTTTCTGGTACGGCAGTGAAAACACTCGACCTGAATGCCATGGAAGCCCCACAACTCAAGCGATTATTTCTCCTGGGCTGTCAGTGGCTTCGTGCAATACTGTTCTCGGGTGATGGAAAGCCACGGTTGAACGAGGTACAGATAGGCACCACTGGAGTACATCTGAATACTGCCCGAGTTGATGATAAATTCTTTGAATCGCATATTGGTGTCACAGATGCAAGGCTCCTTCGGTCTCTGCAGCTGTTTGCAAGGCGGATGCACTATCTGCTTCTCTGTATATCTTCTACTACCCCTGACTGTAGCCAAGACGACATCAGCATCGGCCAGTATGAGCAAGAGCAACCAATAAATGGACAACTCGATGGATCAGCTGCAGCAGCGAACAGCACGTACAATGATATCTTTGACAGAGTCGCTGCGCTCCCAGCGGTGTGGCATTGCCCGCAGCTGCCCCTACCGCCAAAGCGCCAAGGAAGCTGCAAGGTGGAAATCATGAGCAGTAGCGAAATACAGGGAAGCGACAACAACTTGGCTTCTTTTGTGGACATTGCAGACTCCCTGTATGTGCACGACGGGTTCTGGAGCACTAGCATTCCTGGGTCAAATTGGGGTTGGGTCAAGTGGTGCCGCGTCGAGAGGTGCCTCGGTTTGGAGTCTGTCTTTACTCTTGGTGATGATCAGCAGATGGTCTTTTGCTGGCTGGAGACCCTTTGGGCATCCCACCTCCGATCGGCACTGTACATTTGGAGCAAAGGGTCCAGTCTCCCAAATGTTAATTCCTTCAAGCAATTGCAGTATGTACACCTGTATTCCTGCCCTATGCTCATCCATGTACTCCCCTTGTCTGATAACTTGCCTAGATTGGAGACTGTCGAGATCCTGTACTGTGACAATCTCAGACAGGTCTTCCCTTTGGACGCAAAGGGAATAGCAACCAACGGCGGTACCATCAATTTCCCACAGCTGAGGCACATCCACCTGCACGAGCTGCCCAAGCTGAAACAGATATGTGAGGGCAGAATAATGTCCGCACCCATGCTCAAGACCATCAAGATCAGGGGCTGCTGGAGCCTCAGGCACCTGCCGGCCGTTGCACGCGGGCGCGAGTGGCGGCCTATGGTGGACTGCGAGAAGGATTGGTGGGACAACCTAGAGTGGGATGCGAAGGACTATGGCCACCACCCCTCACTGTACGAGCCGCGCCACTCGCGGTACTATAAGAAGGCCCTGCCTAGAGTCTCCGTTCTCAGGTCAGCTCTACCCACTCATTCACCTCAATTTGTCCTGATGTAGCAGCCAGCAGGGTGGCCTTGCGCAATTGCACGGCTAGTAATATAATTCCATATATAGTTGCTTTGCCCTTAATATTGCAACTTTGTTTCTCATTTTATAAATAAATACCCGTCATTATTTTCTTGAGCATGTCGATTCCATCATTTTAATTTTCATCCAGCCTTTCTTGCATTCAATATTTAAACCTTCACTTGATCAAAGCAACGTTCTGTAGGAGTACCAAATAAAATGCCCTATCTGGAATGTAGCAATTCCACTTGAATTTGGCACAAGAGGAATCCTACGTTCCATGTAGTACCCAAACAGGCAAAAACAATTGTTATAAAACAAAAATCGAGATCTAATAGTCGCACAGAGAGATGCAGATTCTTACTGATAACAACTTGGTAAGAGAAGAATAACAAACACAAATTGTAAAGAGTCTCGAGATAGGCCTTTTTTGTAATATGGTAATTCACCTTTTAAAGTTCAAGGGTAAAAGTACGGGCTCTTGTCATCTTCATTCACACATGATATATCCTCCGCTTTGGAATCTTGTTATGATGTTCATCAATGCATGATGACATCTTTTGTCCCGAGCCTTCACTTGACAACAAGCAGATCATGATGTTATCCAAATTCTTCATAATCATGGATCTTAACCTATTTCACCATCTCGTGGAAATTGTTAGTCCCATAATTTCTGTTGTCAGTGATCACAAAAACTCACAATTAATACATAATGGAGGGTCTAAATCCTTCACACAGTGCCTATTATGTAAGCACCACCGAAAAAATGCAAGGGGTGGTTCCCTGTTAGGAATTACCCATCGCCCATCGGGGATGTCTAGCCAGTAATGAGGCAGGGATTGGGTAACTGGTCCAATTTTTTTAACGTGGGGGTCTGGTACTCTGGTAAGCTTGGTTTGGCCGAAAATCGGAAATTTTCAAATTGAAATTTGAATTGTTTGTGAAGTTAAAACAAAAAATACAAAAAAATGATGCAAAACCAAGGTTCGAACCTACAGCCTCCCTACCTCAATGATAAGGAAGTTTCCACTGGGGCACATGCATGTGCTTGCATATGGTTACAAATATCCTTTATATTTGAGAAAAAAATAGCAAATCCGATTTTCTTTTGCCGGTTCGAAATTTTACCGGGGGTGGTAGAACCGATTTTCGGTGAAAATTGACCGAAATTTTGAACCCTGAGATGAGGTGAAATGCCTTTACGGGAGTCCGTTAGGGAATATCCGGACGGCAATCCCTGACAGTGACCATCAAGGAAACCCACTGTGTATCCCTGACTGCTGTTCTAACCGTCAGGGAAAGGCACATGCTTTCCAAAAAAAGAAGCATAAAACTAAATGTGACATTGATTAAATACACATCAAAATTTACACAGTCAATATTAGAACACATTATAAAAAAAATAATTATACATCAAGTGACAGTCATCAAGAAAGATAAATAGTAAGCCAAATATTTAAGAAAGATAAACAGTAAGCCAAATATTTGACTACTTGGTGCTACAATCCATCTTCTTCTCTTGATCAAGCGCGTCTTGCCAAAATGATCAATAACCTGAAAACAAGTATTTTCAAAGAAATGCGAGATGAAGGAAAACTTGGATTCTGGTAACGACTGCACATAATGGCTGATCAAGGAGGTGGAAGGGTATATGTGAAAAGTGCAGTCTTTCGTCGGATGAAGGAAAACTATATTTGGCATGGTCCTCTTCTCTTCTATACAAGACTCACATCTTATAAGTTATATCTGCTTAATTTCCATCTGCAGGTAAATTCGGTACTGCTGCTGTTTCGCTCAGCTAAATCGACAAGCATGATAGTGATCCATTTAATGTTAATGAACTGCGCCGATCGTTCTGCTGCATGGAACCCGGATGAATAACTCATGAATTAGTTTGCACGTTCGGTGGATGTATAAGTTCCTCTATCTGGCTCAATATATGATTTATCGAGTATTTTGTGTTGGTTTGCAGTGTGCTACTGTACTGTGCCTGCGAGCATAGACTTTTTTTTTTAGGGAATGCATCATGCATGCACTGGTATTGTCCGGTGTGTTATTTGATTACCATGGGCTAAGTAAATTAACCTTCAGTACAGGCAAACTAATAAGTTTCATGTAATATATCGATGTGCTTGTCAATTGCAAACTACTTGGCATGCTACCAATATACATCTATATAGTCATCTATTTTTCTGAATGTTGTGAGATAATGTAACGTCCCGTTTTCGAAAACGGCAAATAGTAATTACTTTCGGTTCTTGGTTTTCAAAATGAATTTCAAATTAGCTTATGTTCTAAAAACTTCTAGCTTCTATCTAGCTCGGGTTTGTGTTTCAAACCTCTTCGCAATTCCAGAATTCAAAATTGAATTTGAATTTCTCTTTTCGGATTTTGGACCCTTTTTCAAACCTTGCCCTCCTCTCTTGTTTTGGGCTCAGCCCCATCCTTCCTTGGGCCGGCCCAGCTCACTCTCGGCTCAACTCCTCCTTGACCCAGCTTCCTCTTCCCCCTGCCTTTCTTCTCCCCTGGCAGCACCCACGCCGCCTGCAGTGCCCCCGTCTGCCGCTGCAACCCACGCCGCCTCCTGGGTCCGCCTGCCCCCTCTGCTGCCTCTACCTGCTCCCGTGGACTCCGGCTCCCCTCCACTGCCCGTCTGCCCGGCCCCATCACAAGCTCGCCCAGGCCGTGCAAGTCTTCGCCGCACCTGAGCAGCCCGTGCTCCCCCTCTGCCGCGCCTCGGGAGCACCCGAGCTCCCCATGCCGCCCTGCTCTGCGCTCGTGCACGAGCACTATGTCACCCGGCCTCCGAAGTCGTCGCCGCTCCCTCCTGTGTCAGTGCCGCCCATGCGCGCGCCCGCTGCTCCCATCGACGGCCATGCCGCCGTGCCTCGAGACCAAGCTCCGGCCCTCAACGGCTCCTTCCGCCCCTCTCCATCGGCTATAAGAAGCCCGGCACTTGCCCTTGCTTCTCCCCTCCCCACCTTCTTCCTCCTCGAAGCCGAGCCAAAAAACCCGCCGTCGCTCCCCTTTTGTTCTGGCCGCGCCGCCTCACCATCGAAACCGGTCCTCCGGTGAGCTTCTCACCCAGTCCGCCGCGTCACCACACGCACCCGGTGGCCTTCAAGCCATCCCCCACCACCATTCGTCTTCCCTGCCGCCGAGACAAGCCACCACCGCCGCCCCTTCTCCTACCCGGCCGTTGCGCCGGACCGCTTCGGGCAACCCCGAGCCACCCCGCTCGGCCCCACGTCACCCCCATGGCGGTCGCAACTCAGGCGCTTCTACCTCCTTCGGTCGCTACCCCGCCACCGAACCGCCAGACACCTCCGCTTCCTGCTGCCAAGATCCGCCGCCATTGCCGCCTATACTGTGCCTTATTGCACTGCTGCCGCCTCCAATGGGGTCCCCACCCTCCGTCGACCCCATTCCGCCATCTCGTCGACCGCTTCGCCTCCGCAAAGATCGCCACCGCCTCCCACGCCGCCCGCTTCTCCCTTTGCTCCCCCCCTCCTCTCTGCGCCGAAGAAAAATGAATGGGGAATGAACCGGGCGGGCCCCACCTGTCATTGGCTTAAGCCCCTCCCCTCTTCGGCTGCCAAATGGGTCCCATGAACAGTAACCCCCATGGACTAGGGCGCAGAGACTCGGTCCATGCACTGTTGGGTGCACCCATCCTCTCTCTCTCTCCCTTTTTCTTTTAATTTAATTCCTTTTCAACTTCGGAAGTCCCGTTCTCCCTCGTCGTAACTCCAAAAGTTATGAAATTTGTTTCTAAAAATTTGTAAGTTCAAGATCTTGCTAATGGCATAGGTCTTGTTTAATTTGGAGTTCATTTGTTATCTCTTTTGTATTTATTTGTTTTGTTTGCTTGTTTATGCCTTTTTCCAGTACGTTCGCCCGAATAGGATTTGAAGACATGGGAGATCTCCACTTCGATCAAGCATAAGACCCTCAAGACTCTCTTACCTATAGCCAAGGCGAGTCAATACTTTGATCATATTGATCCTACATTTTATGTAAATTATATTCATTTAAATTACCAAAATTGCATGCTTTAATTCTTTAATCAAATGTATGTTAAAACTTAAGGTAGTTAAATACCCATTTGATGATTAATTAATTATAACACCATTCTTTGACAATTGAATCCATTATTCCATGTCACTCTAGTAACTATATGGTAAATACTAGTTATAGGTTATACTTAAGCGACATGCTAGTCTTGCTTAAGTACCAGGACATTAAATGTCCCAATCATCATCTTTTAAAACATGAAAGTGGTTTTGGGCAGTCATTGTGGGGAAATGACTACGATGGTTGAGTTGATGTATTTTACTCCTCAAAAGTCCTAATAAATTGCTGTTACTGTTTGGACGAATGGTATGATGGATGGTATGTTGATGGGTGCTAATGCAGCCCAAGGTGGATAGAATGTGGAATGAACCGCCCAGATAACCCTAAGGACTTAATCCTGTGATGACCTCCCAATGTAAAACAGTGCAACCACAAGTCTGTAAAGTACAACCTAACTAAATAATTTATATCCACCAGTATGAGTTGCACCAGGTAGATGACCCGTGACACCGTAAGCCTACATGGCGAAGGGCGTCGGGGTGCACGATGAAAGTCATTACTATAGGATCATATGGCACAATCAGAGGGGGGGTGAATGATTGTACCGATTTCTTACTCACAAATTAGCCATCTTGCCGTGTGCTGGTTCTTCTCGCGACCTCTCCGAGGACCTCTTCAGAACCTCCTCGAGGACCTCTTCCAAGAAGACTTCTCACGCACAGCTTGAACAAAAACAATCTTGAGACAATGTCGAATAGATCTGATCTCTTATTTCTCAATCTTGTTCTGTGTCTACAAAGTGCTCTTCAAGCACCCCTCAAAGCTCTCAATTGAAAGACCTCTAAAACTCTACCGCAAAAGCTACATACCAAAGCAACGTAACAAAAACCCCCGTAAAAGCCCGTGAAAACACTTCCCCTTTGCCTTCTTTTATAGGCAGAGACCAATCCATGTCCTAAACGACACAGACACGAAATCATATCTCTTCTGAGAATCAAGGGACCCGAAACCCTTTCAAACACGGGTTTTCCAATATTTCTTTAAACATTCCAGTTATGGAACTGATTCCATATCTCCTCACACGTCGTAAGCCTTAAGGACTCCACCTCCCGAAGCTTCTCCGTACATCAGCAACCACCTTTGATCTCCACGTGCTCCAGCGCAAGCACGACCACCTCGTGACATCCTAGACCTCAGATTTCCCTATCCTAGTCTGGGTCCTCCTTGTCATCGACCATGATCGTCTTCACGCTCAACCTGCACATGCAAAGACCAAAGAACATATTTCAGGCACAAGTCTTCTAACTTGACCTATATCAATTCACGCACGCATACCACGCTTTCAAACATCAATAAACACTAACCAGATCAACCTTGAAGTCTACGACCACTTCAACAAAGTTTGCAACCAATTCCAATAGGTCTACGACCACCTCCAAGACGCCCACGATGTTTACGATCAGTTCTAGCATGATTACAACCACCTCCAAAACATCCACGACATCTACGACCACTCCCATCAAGTCTAGGACTCCAACATGATTACGACCTCCTCCAAAACATCCACGACATCTACGACCACTCCCATCAAGTCTAGGACCACTCACCTGCACCATAGCACTTGAAGCATACAGTATTGGAATGAATAGGGTGGTCTTGTGGAAACCTCCGGGTGGTCCTGTGAAGACCTCCGGGTGATCCTGCAAGACCTCGTGAAAAGACCTCGTGAGTGGTCCTGGAAGAACATCCTGAAAGACCTCTTGAGAGGTCCTGTGAAGACGTCCTAGGAGGTCCTGAAAAACCTCCTGAAAGATCTCTTGGAAGGTCCTACGAAGACGTCCTCAAAGACCTCTGGAGTGGTCTTTGAAAAACATCTGGGGTCGTCTTTGAAAATATCCAGAGTCGTCTTTGTAAATATCCAGGGACGTCTTTGAAAATCTTTAGGGCCATCTTTGTAAATATCTAGGGACGTCTTTGTAAATCTCCAGGGACGCCTTTGTAAATCTCCAGGGTCGTCTTTGTAAATATCCAGGGACGTCTTCTTGCAAAGACCACCTCTTTGCTACAGTATCTCGGAAGACCTCCTTACCAGGGAGATGTCCTGGACGATCCAGATAGCTCTAGGGGGAGGTCTTAGGTGGTCCAGATTGGTACACGTGGAAGTTCATGGGGATGTCCTGAGCGGTCCAGATAGATCCACGATGATGCTCCTGGGGAGGTCCCGGATGGACAAGATTGATCCTGGGGAGGTCTTGGATGGTCGCGATTGATGTGTGTTGGCGCTCCTTGGGAAAAGACCTAGATGGATCAGATTGATCCTGGGGAGGTCCTGGATGGTCCATATTGATGCGCGTTAGTTCTCCTAGACGGTTGCGATAGATGCGCGTTAGTTCTCCTGGATGGTTGCGATAGATGCGCATTAGTTCTCCTAGACGGTTGCGATTGATGCGCCCTAGTTCTTCCTTGGGGAGGTAGTGGGTGGTAGATAACACCTGGGGAGGTCCTGAATGGTTGCGATACGTCCACGCAAATGCTTCTCAGAAAGACCTTGAAGACCTCCGGCAAACCTGAAAAGACTTTAAACAAAACACCCAAACAGAACAATGGAACCTTCCAACAACCGCAAATTCTAGTACAATCCAAAGGTCAATTATTCAACAGTAAAAACCACGACCACGCCCCATGGTTGAACAATCTCCCCCTTGATGAATACATTGACAACACTTCAAAACAGAGAGAAGAATTTGCGAAAGGAAGGTTAAGGTTAGGAAGGTTTCAAAAACCGTGTGGATATCATGGGGATATGCTCATGATCTTAGGATGATGAAACAATTGGCAATGTTGCTTTTGGTTTGAAGTTTCAAGTGTTTTCGACAAACCTTCAGAACTGTCAGGTCATTGGCGGTCAGACCGGCATTTTGGGCGGTCAAACCGGCCATACTTCATTTGTTTTTCTGGTTCAGTCCCAGGGGTGGTCAGACCGGCCAGAACGGCGGTCTGACCGGTTTTTGTGCTGATTGTTGATTTAAGGTGGGAACTGATTTTGGGCTTTGTCACTTCCATGTTTGTTATTGCATATATGTTGCATATTGCATGTTTTGGCTAACGTGGGTCAAGTTGTGAAGAACTTGTTTCCGGATTCATGTTTGCTTGTCTATTGCTGTGCAGGTGGCTTCAAGGTCAACGACGGTCAACGGCGAGGAGTATCGGGACTAAGCTTGGAGAGCTGAGGTCCAGAACGATCAAGGATGCCAGGTGAGGTCAATGGATTCCAGCGTGGCGCAGAATGGACAAGGATGACCGAACGGGCAGTTCGGTGTGACTGGTTGATCAAGTGGTGCGGGGGTCGGTACAAGTGCCAAGGTGGTCCGGTGGGAACCGGATGGGAGAGACTTGCCGACACGATGAGAGCCGCTGGATCAACCTACACGTGGCGAAGATTGGATGTGTTTCGCACATTTCGGACTCGGTCTTCGTAAAAGATCGAGAAGGGGTATTTTGGTAATTTTACCAAATACCACCTTGGCGACCTAATGCCAACCCACGGCGCAAGACGGTGCGTCAAGAAGTGGATTAGGTCAAGAGAAGTGAAATCGACGCTTTAAAATGCGTGCGAATGTGTCCCGTTTGTTTGGGCCTTAATGGGAGCCCATTAGGTTAACTCTTCTAGAAGCTAGGCCTCTCATATAAATAGGGGTGGCTGCTGTCAAACAGCCTGCAAGCACTTCATTTACAAACCCTAGTTTTGTCTTAGGGCTTAGGGAGAAAGAGGAGAGGCTTAGGGCTTGATAGAGAGGAGTTGAGTTGTGTGCTCATGGATTGAGCTTTGCCCTCCATGGATGGAGTGGCTGTATACCCTCTCAAACTCAGATCAATATATGGATGATTCCCAAAGATGAGTCTCTTTTATGTTCATGCTCCATATTTGTGATCTTTGGTCTTTTCTTGATCCTTTGGCTTTTGGTTGCTTTCGTGCCCTCTTCTACCTTGCTATGACTTGTGAGATCATATCTAAGATCACCTAGATCATCAATCTCCCACGAGCAAGGTTTGGATCAAGTTTTCGTGTTTTGCTCGGTTTTGAACCAATCTACGTTCATTTGGAAAAATGTCAAAACTTTGACGTGGATCTACTCGATCTTCACTTGGAATAGGTCCCAGATATCCTTAGGGAGGTGTGTTCCAAATTTGGTCGAGTTTTATCGGGTACATCAAAAGTTAGAACGATTTTTGTTTTGGTTTGGTACGCCTCTGATTATTCGGATAGGGGCGGTCAGATCAAGACTTACAACACCGGTCAGACCGCACCCCAGTCTGACCGCCCATCTGGGTTTGAGTCCAATAGGTTATTTGTCGTGGGGATTTTGGTTCAGATTCAACATAAGTCTTCTGCTGCACTTAACTGTTGATCTTCATAGCTGTCATAGCTATTGGAGTGGTATTGTGTGGGATCTGAAAGAGGTGAAAATTAGGTAAGCTCATATTCACCCCCCTCTAGGCGCCTTTCCGGTCCTACAATTGGTATCAGAGCCGATTAGCTCTTCTCATAGATCTTAACCATTCTGAGGAGCCATGGCGTCTAACAAGTATTCCACCAAACCGCCTGTGTTTGATGGAGTCGATTTTTCATACTAGAAGGCTCGCATGCATGCCTACATCGAGGCTCAAGGGCACTCAATTTTGCTTAAGGTTAAAAACCCTTATGCAGTGCCAGCCAATGACGATGTGATCACACCTGATGTGGAGGCAAATAGCAAGACTCGGAATTTTCTGATTCAAGAGCTTAGTCGATCTGAGTTTGAGTGTGTCACTCACTTGATGTCTGCTCACGAGATCTGGAAGACCCTCGCTGACTACCATGAGGGCTCTACCGCGATCAAGGAAGTGAGACAGAACCAACTTAAGAAAGAATACTCAAAGATCGAACAAAGGCCTGGTGAATCTTTGGATGAGTTGCTAGGTAGGTTTTTAAAGATCATTCATGACTTGCGCGTTGTCGACCTTGTTTTCACTGAGTCTGAGAATGCACGCTAGTTCTTGGGTGCTCTTGATGTGAGAGTCTGGGGGATGAAGATCACTTCCATCAATGACAACACTGTCATGAGTGAGCTTACCATGGATAAGCTTTACTCGAGGTTGAAGTCACATGAGATTGATTTCGTCTCGCGTCTCCCCAAGACAGAGTCGATGGCTCTAGTGGTTGACCCATCTAAGGGTAGCTCTTCTGATACTTTTGATTGTGGCTCATCTGGTTTTTCATTGTCTGCTTTGCATTCTTTGAGCGATGAGTAGCTAGAGAAGCTACCTGAGGATGATCTAGCCCTCCTATCTACTAAATTCATAGGAGCCTACAACAAAGTGAGATTCAGGAAGAGAGGTGGCCCTATTATCTGCTTTGAGTGTGGTGAGCCAAACCACATTCGGGCCAAGTGCCCCAAGCTGAAGGGCAAGGAGGAGAAGGACTTCCGGAGACGTCCTCAAGCTCGGGATGCAAAAGCTAAGAAGCCGAACTATCGGAAGTTCGTCAACCGGGTACTTACCGCTCTTGAGAATGTTGATATGAGCGATGTGGACTCAGAGACGGAGGACGACGACGATGACTCTCATGGCAAGAAGAAGGATCAGGACTTCACTGGTATGTGCTTCATGGCTAAGGACAGCCATGGCGTCGACTCTTCCACTGACGACAACCTTTTTAGTGATCCCGATGAGGTACGTCCCTTACTTGCTAATATGAAACGTGCTTTAGCCTTTGCTGAAAAAAGACTGAATAAGCAAGAAAGAACGATTAGGAAACAGGATGACATGATTAATGACTTGAACCTAGAAGTTGATAGGCTCAAATCCATTAATTCTGCTGATGATTGTGATTCTTGCTCTAGCTTGATTAAGGAAGTAGCAAATCTAAAATCTACTCATTCCTCCATTGCTAATCAACTGAAAGATGCTTTTGATGAACTAGAAACTCTCAAGTCTAGTCCTACTTGCATGAATGCCGTTGCCCTTGATGTGACTGCTGTAGATGCTATTCCTTTACCCTATTCAAATTGTGCTTTACTTGAATTGAAATTGAATAGCGCTATAGAAGAATTGCAGAAATTTAATGCTAGTCACATATGTTCTCATTGTGAGGATAGTAGAATTAAAATGAAGGAGATGACTGAAATGGTCCTTCATTCTAAATCTGCTTCATGTGAAAACCGTGTTAAACTCACAATTGAGAATGATGCTTTAAACAAGACACTTGTAGAAAAGGCTAAAATTGAACAATCCATGTCCATGACTGCTTCCAAGAGAATTGTTGATTCTGCTTCTTGTAATTTGTGTGATGAAATTGGGCTTAATGTAGATAAGATACAAGAAGTATTTAGAATTAAGTTCAAAGAGCAGTTGAATAGGATTAGGGATAACTATTATGTGTCTTGTGAGACTTTGAAAGCCGAGGTAGCTCACTATAAAGAAAAGTCTGATAGGGTTAGCAAGTCAAATAAGTGTGCGTCATGTAATGAGCTAGCCAAACAAAATGATTACCTTAACAGGACTCTTGAGAGATTTACTGGTGGGCAGAAGAAACTCAACATGATTCTAGACAATTCTAAGGTGAGTGTGAACAATAGTGGTCTAGGATTTAATTCCTTATAGCATTCCAAGAATCACCCACCTAAGGTTATGAGAGCTGTTACTAGTGGTTTGTTTGAGGTAGAACCCCCTGAGCCATCTAAGATAGTTTTTAGATCTGCAGGTTTTGCCCAAACCCCTTCTGGCATGACAGATGTTTCTAAGTCAGCTGTTCAGACCTCTTAGAAGGTCAAGTATCACTGCACTTTTTGCAAGAAGGATGGCCACATCCTTGAGTTCTGCTTCCGTAGAACTAAGACTGAGAGGAATGTGAGAGTGCGCGCTTTGAGGTCCATTAGAGGAGTCCCTTCACCTGCGATAGTCTCTAGAGCCAGGCAGCCTGTCTTTCCTACTAAACATAGGCCTAGGTTCGTAGATGACTTCTTTAACTCTTTTGGTGGCTCTAGGCAACATTTTGGGTTAGGATATCATAAGGAGAAACCACGGGTAGCATCTAGACAGGGGGAGTACCGATCTTTTGGTAGATCGATTCGGAGAGGTTTAGGTGTTGCTCGTATTCAGTCTCATGATCTTCCCACTAACCATTTTACTGTTGCTTCTACTGTTGTTCCCAAGCATCGTGTGACTTAGTACTGGATTCCTAGATCTCTTATCACTAACCCCAGTACTGAGGCACAGATGTTTCCTGTTCGTGCTTTTTAGGTCCGTCGTGCGAGGAAGGAGGACATATGGCTTGTTGACTCCGGGTGTTCTCGATACATGACTGGAGATTCCAGATGGTTCTCCTCCCTCACACGTGCATCCGGCAACGAGTTGATTACATTTGGGGATGCTTCTACCGTGACCGTGACAGCCAAGGGCACAGTGCGCGTCAACAACAACTTCATGCTTAAGGACGTCGCTTTGGTAAGTAAGCTGAGGTATAATCTGCTTTCTGTTTCTCAGCTTCTTGATGAGGGTTTAGAAGTGAGGTTTAAGAGAGGTGAGTGTAAAGTTCTAGATTCCTCGGGTGAGCTTGTCTTTGAGAAGATCTTTTGTGCTAATTTTAGTATCTCTTCTGCTTCCATACCTAGATGTCTTGTGGCATCTGATTCACATGATTTAGTGTTGTGGCACCGTAGGCTTGGACACATAGGCTTTGACCATTTGACCAGAATCAGTAGCAAGGACTTGATTAGAGGATTGCCTAAGCTTAAGTCTATTAGAGACCTTGTGTGCTCTCCCTGTAGACATGGTAAGATGGTTTCTGCTTCTCATCCACCTCTTACTTTAGTGATGACCGATGGACCTGGCCAGCTCTTGCACTTAGACACTGTTGGCCACTCTAGAGTTCAGTCTGCAGGAGGGAAGTGGTATGTGCTTGTCATTGTGGATGACTACTCCAGGTATTCATGGGTATATTTTCTGGTTTCTAAGGATGAGGCTTTTGGGTTCTTTAGGGAGCTGGTTCTTAGACTTGCTGTTGACCTCCCTGGTGCTTTGAGAACTATTAGGAGTGACAATGGCACAGAGTTCAAGAACTCTTCCTTTGCCACTTTCTGTTCTGAGAGAGGTCTTGAGCACCAGTTTTCCTCTCCTAGAGTTCCCCAGCAGAATGGGGTTGTAGAAAGGAAGAACAGAACCCTTGTAGAGATGGCGAGGACCATGCTAGACGAGCATAGCACTCCTAGGAGGTTTTGGGCTGAGGCGATCTCTACTGCTTGCTATGTGTCAAATAGGGTATTCTTGAGATCTGTCATAGGCAAGACCTCTTATGAGCTGCGATTTGTTCATAGGCCTAAAGTTTCGAATTTTAAGATCTTTAGTTGCAAGTGCTTCATTCTTAAACATGGCAATTTGGATAAATTTGAATCTAGATGTTTTGATGGCATTTTTCTTGGATATCCTGCTCATTCTCGTGGCTATCGTGTATTTAATTTGGACACTAACAAAATTGTTGAGACTTGCGAAGTCACTTTTGATGAGGCTAGTCCTGGTACTAGACCCGATGCTGCAAGTACACAGGTTCTTGATATTCGAGAAAGCATCTTCGTCGATGATGACTCTGAGGATGAGGACCCAATCCATCCTCAAGTCCCTTCTGACATGGTTGCAGAGCCTGCTTCTACTACACCTGCTTCTGATGAGCAGCCTCTTCCGACCTTCACCGACGATCAGAGTGGCTCTGTTCCTGCCTCCACAGCCAGTGAGGTAGAGGCCACTTCAAAGACACCAGAGCTCCTCTTCAGATCCAAATGACAAAGATCCACCGAAAGCAGATTATTGGGGATCTTCATGAGCGAGTCACTCGCTCCAGGTTTATTTCTCCTGATTCTCATGCACATTCTTCTTTTGTTGCGTCTTTTGAACCCCGAGATGTCACCCATGCTTTATCTGATTCTTCTTGGGTCAATGCCATGCATGAAGAGCTTGAAAATTTTGATAGAAACAAAGTCTAGACCTTAGTTGAACCTCCAACTAATCAACACGTTATTGGAACAAAATGGATCTTTAAGAATAAGCAAAGTGAAGATGGATTGGTAGTTCGCAACAAGGCTAGACTTGTAGCTCAAGGTTATTTCCAGGTAGAAGGCTTAGACTTTGAAGAGACCTTTGCTCCTATAGCTAGATTGGAAGCCATTCGCATTTTGTTAGCCTTTGCGACATCTAAGTGCTTTAAGCTTTTTCAAATGGATGTCAAGAGTGCTTTCCTTAATGGTTTTATAGAAGAAGAGGTCTATGTCAAGCAACCCCCTAGTTTCGAAAATCGTAAATTCCCAAGCCATGTGTTTAAGATCTCTAAAGCCTTGTATGGATTGAAGCAAGCCCCTAGAGCTTGGTATGATAGGCTTAAGAGTTTCTTACTTGAAAATGAATTTAAAATGGGAATGGTAGATAAAACCTTGTTCACTCTCAGGCATGGCAGTGATTTTTTTGTTGGTTCAGATTTATGTGGATGATATCATATTCGGTGGTTCCTCTCATGCTTTGGTTTCCAGATTTCCAGATTCTATGAGCAGGGAATTCAAGATGAGTATGATGGGCAAGCTGACCTTCTTCCTTGGTCTTCAAGTCAAGCAACTCAAAGAAGGAACCTTCATTCATCAAAGCAAGTACACAAAGGACCTTCTTCGACGCTTCGACATGGGAAGCAGCAAGCCAATGTCTACTCCGATTGCCACTTCTACCGTGCTGGATCTTGATGAGGATGGAGAGCCTGTGGATCAGAAGGAGTACCGCAGCATGATCGGCTCCCTCCTCTACCTCACGGCGTCGAGACCGGACATACAGTTTGCTGTGTGTCTATGCGCTTGATATCAGGCTTCCCCTCGTGCCTCTCATTGTTAAGCTATGCGTCGCATATTCAGGTACCTCCAGGACACTCTTGACTTTGGACTCTGGTTTTCTTCTGATTCTGCTCTTTCCATTCGAGCTTTTTCTGATGCTGATTTTGCGGGGTGTAGAGTGGATAGGAAGAGCACTTCTGGCACATGTTATTTCTTAGGCACATCTCTTATCTCGTGGTCTTCTAGGAAGCAGTCCTCTGTTGCATAGTCCACTGCCAAGGTTGAGTATGTAGCTGCAGCGAGTAGTTGTTCTCAGGTTCTCTGGATCTTATCTACTCTGCGGGACTATGGGTTGTCTTTGGATAGTGTTCCTCTTTTCTGCGATAATACTAGTGCCATAAACATAGCCAAAAACCTAGTGCAACACTCTAGGACCAAACACATTGATATCAGGTATCACTTCCTTAGAGATCATGTTGTGCTTTACTTTGTAGAGTCTGAGCAGCAGGTTGCGGATATTTTTACTAAGGCTCTTGATTCTTCTCGATTTGCTTTCTTGCGGGGAGAATTGGGAGTTATTAGTCCTTTTGGCCTGTTTTGAGGGGGAGTTTGCTCTTTTGCATTCATTGTATCATATTGCATTCATATAACAAAATCCAAAAAGATGCATTGTAATATAACAATTCTGCTTATCTTTTAATTGATGAAGCTTTGCCTATTACCCTTTTGAGCTTTAGTATTTCAATTCTTGCTCAATGCCATGTCTAGTTCTTTGACTTGCTAGAATTATCATGCTTTAATATGTATAGCTAAGTCTTAGCTGAATAAGCTAGAACATTTGAAAAACTGCAATTTGTGGATCTTTTAGCTAGTTGCTCAATTAGTGCTCCTTTTGTGACACTGGCCCTGTCAAAATTGCTTTGTTAGCTCTTAAATCTAGTTTTGATCACTACTTGAGCTTCTTGTTCTGCTGAGAATTTATAACTGCTCTTGTGTAAAAAGAAAAATCGAATTGCAAGATTGTCTTTGTTAAAAATGTGCCAAACTACTCTCACGAGACTGCATGTCCAAGACATGAACTTGGGGATAGTTTGATGATCCAAACAATCTCATGGGGACTGCTTGTCAAAATTGACATGAACCTCAAGATTTGTCGCCTGGGTAGAAGCTTAGGAAGAGGTTGTGGATGGCTCCTAGTCCAGGATCTTCTTCACTAAGATATACCTTTTGGTCGAAGCTTAGGAAGAGTTTGTGGATAGCTCCTAGTCCAGGATCTCTTCACTAAGATAGACTATTAATCAACTTCAAAATTCATTGCAAATGAAAAATTGTTGAAAAATGGGCATTTGAGCTAAATTGAGCAAATTGATTTAATTCAGGACTTGTTTGTCTCCTTAAGTGGTCTTTACTAGTTGTTTGATCTTACAATGACATTTTGATATGGCCATTATCATTTTAGGATCACTGTTGATGAACTTGCCAAAATTGAAGCGTTGCTTAACTTGTTAAAATTCACTGCTTTATATTGAGCCTTCATGCTTAGCTTTATTATATATGTCTTAACATGATCTTGCTAGCGCTGTTAGGCTGATATGATGTTTGTGCAATGTTAGAAATGCTAGCTTGTTCTTTTGGGTAATCTCCAAAGCTTCTTGTACTCAAAATTGAATTTTTTTTAAAAAAAATGAAGCCACTCCATTGCATTCCATGCATGATCTTTCTTATGCTTCGTTCCCTCAATTTTCTTTTATTGTGAATTCTTGATGAATCCATTGTCAAAGGGGGAGAAGATAGAAGATATAGCAAAAATGATAAAAAAAAAGAGTGTGTTGGACGTAGGGGGAGAAGCAGTTTTGAGGATCATAGTGAGGGAGAGTTTTCTGAATTGCTTTCTTTTGGTTTTATTGCCAATTCTAAACTTGATTGCAATCTTTGGAACCTCACAATGATCAAAGGTCAAATAGAATAATTGTTCTTTCATATGGACCTTAAGTGAGATTTTGCAATTTTCTGGAAATTGAAGCCTTCTTGTCTTCTTTTGCCTTATCTCACTTGCTTGTGCTATTCTGGAGCCAGCTTGGTCATTTCCTTTGCTTTTTCTTGCATTTGGACCAAGTTGTGCCTTTGAGCGAAAACTACGAGTATTTTACTTTTCAAACCCCTAAACTCATTTTCTGAGAGATTGCCAATGTGTTCATCAAGGGGGAGATTGTGGATATGCTCATGATCTTAGGATGATGAAACAATTGGCAATGTTGCTTTTGGTTTGAAGTTTCAAGTGTTTTCGGCAAAACTTCAGAACTGTTAGGTCATTGGCGGTCAGACCGGCATTTTGGGCGGTCAGACTGGCCATACTTCATTTGTTTTTCTGGTTTAGTCCCAGGGGCGGTCAGACCGGCCAAAATGGCTGTCTGACCGGTTTTTGTGCTGATTGTTGATTTCAGGTGGGAACTGATTTTGGGCTTTGTCATTTCCATGTTTGTTATTGCATATGTGTTGTATATTGCATGTTTTGGCTAACGTGGGTCAAGTTGTGAAGAACTTGTTCCCGGATTCACGTTTGCTTGTCTATTGTTGTGCAGGTGGCTTGAAGGTCAACGACAGTCAACGGCGAGGAGGATCGAGACTAAGCTTGGAGAGCTGAGGTCCAAAACGATCAAGGATGCCAGGTGAGGTCAATGGATTCCAACGTGGCGCAGAATGGACAAGGATGACCGAACGGGCAGTTCGGTGCGACTGGTTGATCAAGCGGTGCGGGGGTTGGTACAAGTGCCAAGGTGGTCCGGTGGGAACCGAATGGGAGAGACTTGCCGACACGATGAGAGCCGCTGGATCAACCTACACGTGGCGAAGCATGGATGTATTTCGCACATTTCGGACTCGGTCTTCGGAAAAGATCGAGAAGGGGTATTTTGGTAATTTTACCAAATACCGCCTTGATGACCTAATGCCAACCCGCGGCGCAAGACGGTGCATCAAGAAGTGGATTAGGTCAAGAGAAGTGAAATCGACGTTTTAAAATGCGTGCGAATGTGTCTCGTTTGTTTGGACCTTAACGGGAGCCCATTAGGTTAACTCTTCTAGAAGCTAGGCCTCTCATATAAATAGGGGTGGCTGTTGTCAAACAGCCTCCAAGCACTTCATTTACAAACCCTAGTTTTGTCTTAGGGCTTAGGGAGAAAGAGGAGAGGCTTAGGGCTTGATAGAGAGGAGTTGAGTTGTGTGCTCATGGATTGAGCTTTGCCCTCCATGGATGGAGTGGCTGTATACCCTCTCAAACTCAGATCAATATATGGATGATTCCCAAAGATGAGTCTCTTTTGTGTTCATGCTCCATATTTGTGATCTTTGGTCTTTTCTTGATCCTTTGGCTTTTGGTTGCTTTCGTGCCCTCTTCTACCTTGCTATGACTTGTGGGATCATATCTAAGATCACCTAGATCATCAATCTCCCACGAGCAAGGTTTGGATCAAGTTTTCGTGTTTTGCTCGGTTTTGAACCAAGCTGCGTTCATTTGGAAAAAGGTCAAAACTTTGACTTGGATCTACTCGATCTTCACTTGGAATAGGTCCCAGATATCCTTAGGGAGGTGTGTTCCAAATTTGGTCGAGTTTGATCGGGTACATCAAAAGTTAGACCGATTTTCGTTTTGGTTTGGTTTTTCAGCTCGATTAGGGCGGGCCGCGGTCGGACTTACAACGCGTCGGTCGACCACACCCCGCCTAACAGCGCCTTTGCCACGGCCGACCGCCCATCAGGGTTTGAGTCCAGTAGGTTATTTGTCGTGGGGATTTTGGTTCAGATTCAACATAAGTCTTCTGCTGCACTTAACTGTTGATCTTCATAGCTGTCATAGCTATTGGAGTGATATCGTGTGGGATCTGAAAGAGGTGAAAATTAGGTAAGCTCCTATTCACCCCCCTCTAGGCGCCTTTCCGGTCCTACAAACTGCAAGACATCAAATCAAGGAACTTCATCACATTGAAAAACGTAAACTCCCCCTCAACACAAGCATAATTGTTCTCCATCTTTCTCCCCCTTTGGCAATGTACTTAGCAAGAACTTCCGAGAGAGAAGACATTAGAGAAAAGAGCAAGGACATTAAAAGATAAGAAGCTGTGTCGATTCTTTAAATCGGTTTAATAGATTAGCCAAGCCATCTTTTTTAGTAGAGCTTAACAAGATCATATAAAAACATGTATCATGTAGCAAAGTCAAAACAAGTTTGTAGAATGATTAAACAGTTTTAATTCAATGACATGGCATCTCAAACAATGACTAAACCGATTATAAGACCACAAAGAGATATCACCATGAAAGGTTAAAGCCTAACAGGAGGCAAACGTTAAATCTAGATGAGCTATCAGTCTCATGTTAACACCCTATTGCATCACATTCAAATCTTATGCATGTGGCATGCTTATAGCATACTTCTTTTCAAGGTGGCATGCTTGAAGCATACTTCTTCTCACTGGTGGCTTACTTGAAGCATACTTCTTTTCATTTGAGCACTTTTGTGTGCATACTTTTTTTTTCTTTTGAATACATAGATATGTATGGCATGCTTGAAGCATACATCTTTTCAAATATCTCTTTCTCATTTTTTTTATAACATGCCAAAATGAGTGAGCATCACGGGATTGCAATGAGAGACATACTTGCTTCAAATCCATGATTTAAAATAAGACTCACAAACAAGCTCATCCTTTTCAATGAACACCACAAAGTCATAACAATAATCAATCTAGTCAAAGAATTCAGCCATGTCAAGCTTTAGTTCTTATGTAGCAAATTAATTATAACCAGTAAAGATCAAGGCTACACAGCATATGAATAAATATGATAAAGAAAGCTCTACAACTTATTTGATTTCAATTGCTTTGACTTGATGATTTGATTGTCAAAACAAAGCTTCTGGACTTTTAAACCCAAACTCCCCCTCAGAATAAGCCCATAGGATGTAACACACCCAATTCACTTCTCAAAAGGGCAAACCGAGCAGAATCAAGCGGTTTAGTGAAAATATCAGCAACTTGAGACTCTGTATCAATAAAATGCAGAACAACATCTCCCTTTTCCACATGGTCTCTCAGAAAATGATACCGAATATCAATGTGTTTGGTTCTTGAATGTTGCATAGAATTTTTTGCAATACAAATAGCACTAGTGTTATCACAGAAGAGTAGAAGACTATCCAAATTTAAACCAAAATCCTTAAGAGTAGAAGTTATCCAAAGCAATTGAGAGCAACAAGAAGCAGCAGCAACATATTCAGCCTTAGTTGTGGAAAGTGCAACAGATAATTGTTTTCTAGAAGCCCATGACACAAGAGATGTGCCTAAAAAAGTGACAAGTGTCAAAAGTGCTCTTCCTATCAATTCTACAACCCTCAAAATCAGCATCTAAGAAAGCTCTAAGGGTAAGGCATGATGAAGAAGAATACCACAAGCCAAATTCCAAAGTTGACTGAAGATACCTGAAGATTTGTTTGACTGCTTGACGATGTGAAGCACGTGGGGAAGCTTGAAAACGAGCACATATACATACAGCAAAGTGAATGTCTGGCCTTGAAGCAGTGAGATACAGAAGTGAACCAATCATGCTTCTGTACTCTTTTTGATCAACAGACTCTCCATCCTCATCAGGGTCTAACATTGCTGTGGATCCCATTGGTGTGGAGATTGGTTTGCTTGTCCCCATGTCAAAACGTCGAAGGAGATCTGTTGTAGGTGTAAAAACCAAACACGAGTGAGGGGGTGGACGTCGGCCGTCTGACGGGCCATCGTCTACGAGGGTAAAAAATGACACAAGGATTTATACAGGTTCAGGGGTCCGAGAGGACCACCCTACTCCTGTCGGTGAGCCAACGGGGGGTTACCTCCGGAGAGGGAGCCCCCGAGGGCTCACCAATTTGAACACTTCTTTATTACTCAAGAGAGCCATCCCCTTGAAAGGAGGGATACATGGGGTATTTATAGGCTCCCAAGCTTGTACAAATGACCAAAATACCCCTTGGGGGATAGCTACACTACGAGTACAAGTGAGGGGTATTATAGTCTTTCATGAGTATAATCATTTCGTGATCTCAGATCGAGTCTTCTTCAAGGCGGACCCCATCAGTATGATAGATGAATTATTCTTACAACACTAGCCCCCCTGCCCCTTGGCGTTTTAGGGGAAACGTCGAAAGGGGTAGTCTTGAATTGTGCCTTTTATGTAGAGGTTGATATTCCAAAAAACTCCTGATGGTTCTGAACGGTAGTTGCATTCCGGCAGGCGAGGCTCCTCCGGTCTTGCGGGCGTCGCAGGGCACGCGGTGTTGCCGAGCACTTGGGAGCGGGCGCATGCAAGCTAAAAACTCCTTTGTGGGTCCCGCTGTCCTTTTACGCGACTGGATGAGACTTAGTCTTTGTGTTCTCTTTTGTTTACTTAAGGTGCCAGCAGCTTTGCTTTTTCCATGTGAGACATGCTATGGTGTTAATTCAGGAATCCAAGACATGTAGACCACGATATTTTTGTCTCGGGGAATCCAAGGCGAGATGCTTTCTTTATTTCAATCTTCTCTCTCATTCCTTCTTCTTTTCAAGTGAATGCAGATACTGCCTCCTCCCTGCCCCTAGCTCTCTGCCTGCCGGCCTCCTCCGAAGCCTCGGTCGCGGAGCCCCTCGCTGCTCTGTCGCACTGCCCGTATCTATCAGCCCTAGCCGTGGTCTCCACCGCCGCTTCCGCCCGTGATACCGACTCAGTGCTGCTCGCGGCCGCGCCGTCGGCCGCCCGGCTCTCCGTGCTGCGGTTGTAACGGCGTTGCGGGAGCCTCCAGTGGCTGTAGCTGCGCGCATGCGACCTGGCACCTGCCCCGCTCCTCCAGCAGGCCGGTCGCCTCCACGGCACGAAGGGGATACCCACGGCCGCCGACGCCAGCGCGCGCCATCTCCTGCCCTTCCGCTGCCCATGCCCCGCCATGACGACGCCGCCGCGTCGTCTTTGCTCGTCGGACACGGCGTCCATCGCGACCGATTTCACCGAGGCGAGATGGGGTCGTGGTGGCCGCCGCACCATGCGAGAGCCGCCGCCGCTAGGCCGGTGTCTTGCCGGGCGGCCGCTGTCGTCGAGCTCCGGCGTCGGTGCTGGAGTCGGGCGGGTCCGCACGGGCATCCAACCCGTTGTGCTACCGCTCGCTCAATTCGGCCCTGTCAACTTGCAGAGGTTTGTCTTATGAGTTACTTGTTTCGCTGTCGTTGATCACGAAAGTGGCATGGCCAATTAGGATGCTGATGATGTTGTTTTTTTATGTGAAGAAATCCTCTTTGGGCTCATGGAGAGGATCGCCAGTCAGGGGAATCACGCGAGAAGAAGGCGGAGGTGGAGAGGATTAAGAGGGAGCAGATATTGTGCTCCGTGGTTGGTGCTCAGGTAAGGAAAAAATGGGCTTGCGCATGCACCCATGCCCGGCTAGGAGCGGATGCCGACAAGGTGCTCGACAAAATGGCTAGCCTAGACGTCCATGAGGCTCGGCCGCTGGTCGTCGGCTGGGTGCAGGGTGCGAGGCATGGTCACGGGCGCAAGGCGTTTTCTCCTTTTTCCTTTTGCGTGGTATCTTGTGAATTTTGCTAGGGTGCTCCAGACTTGTTTCGGTGGTGCACGCCACCCGTTCGATGAAATGTCGCCCCCTCTATTGACGCATATTTCTTTCTCTTGTGTATGAACAGTGATCGCGGATGTGTTTTGCCTATGTGTATGTGTTAGTTTGCAACTGGAGCCTTGGAGGCCATTATCTAGTCGTTTGTGTGTAACTTGTGTTCGCTTGTTGACGATGAACAATAAGGCTCGAGAGCGAGGGCACGGGTGTGTGAGGGCATGCGAGGACCTCAGGCGCGAGGGTACGTGCGAGAGTTTTGTGAAGACCTCGGGCGCGAGGGTTTGGCAAAGGCCTCGGGCGCGAGGGTTTTGCGAAGGCCTCGAGCGCGAGGGTTTTGCGAAGGCCTCGGGCGCGAGGGTTTTGCGAAGTCCTCGGGCGTGAGGATTTGGCGAAGGCCTCGGGCGCGAGGGTTTTGCGAAGGCCTCGAGGGCTTCGGTCGTGAGGGCACACGCGAAGGCACACAAGGGCACGCGAGGGTGCGTGAGGGCACGCGCGAAGGCACACAAGGGCACGCGAGGGTGCGTGAGGGCTTCGAGCATGAGGGCATGCGCGAGGGCACACGAGGGCTTCGGGCGTGAGGGCACGCGCGAAGGCACGCAAGGGCACGCGAGGGTGCGTGAGGGCTTCGAGCATGAGGGCATGCGCGATGGCTCGATGTCGACGAAGGCGCGGTGACGGCCCTCGGCGATTACACAAAGTCATCGCGTAGGTGCCCCGAGGCCGGGACTCGTGCGGAGACGAGGTGGTAGGATTACTCAACACTAGCCCCCCTGCCCCTTGGGTGCCTGCAAGGACGCCCGAGGGGCAACGAAGAGTGCTGAGGTCTTGTATCTTGTTGATGAATATGCTTGGCCAAAGACTTAGCCAAATTCCAGCTTGACGGGAATGCAGGCACTCGAGACTTTGCCAAATTCTGACTCGGTGCAGCGTGAGGCATGAGAGCTGAGGAATATGCGCAAGGGCACCCGTGACTTAGCCAATGTTGGCTTGGTGGGTACGTGGGTGCCCAAAGACTTAAGCTTATTTTGTACTCCATATCGTGTGAGTGCTCCACGTGAGGGCAGGTACTAAATTGACGCTTCTCGTTGGCCTTTCGTGTGGGGTGGTTTTTGTTGCTCCATCCCTGAAGATGAAGTACTAAAAGCTGAGGCCCCCCACCGAGGCACAACCCTCAGGGCAGGGGGTGCATCCAAACGAAGCATGTGTAGGCAAAGTCATGGACGCAAGACCGCCCACCGGGCACACTGACCTTCTAGGCGGGCGCGACGGCGTAAGGCTTGTGTGTAGACGAAGTCGTGGACGCAGAGCCGTCGAGCTGAGGCATAGCCTTTGAGGCGGGCAATGCGTCGAAGCGAAGCCTAAGTAAGCGAAGTCTTGGACGCGAGGCCGCCGAGCCGAGGCTCGAAGGGAAGCCTATGTAGGCGAAGTCTTGGACGCGAGGCCGCCGAGCCGAGACATAGCCTTCGAGGCCGGCGGTGCGTCGAAGCGAAGCCTATGTATGCGAAATCTTGGACGCGAGGCCGCCGAGCCGAGGCATAGCCTTCGAGGCCGGCGGTGCGTCGAAGCGAAGCCTATGTAGGCGAAATCTTGGACACGAGGCCGCCGAGCCGAGGCATAGCCTTCGAGACCAGCGGTGCGTCGAAGGGAAGCCTAAGCAGGCGAAGTTGTCCTCCTCTTGCTCCACGGCTTGATGAGAGTTGTCGAAGTAGAACTCCTCAGAATGGTCGTGGTTCGAGCTAGAAACGTTGCAGTGACAGGTAGATAACACGAGCGTCTCTGCAAGAAAGAGAGAATGATCAACACTTATTTCTTGTAGCAAGATAACATTCGTTTGACATGAGCATTGATCGAAGTGTTGCCGAGGGACTAGTAGAGTCCCATCACTTTCAATACTAAGATCTCCGAGGTGATAGCCTTATGCGAGCATGATGGTCCTTGTTCAATATTCGAGTCAAGTCGACGGTACATGATTCGAGCTGCCAATGAGACTGAGTCATGGACATATCAAAGGGGTGGTAGCCCCCTAGTGGACTTGGAGGCACCCATGAGGCTAACTCATGTGTATCTTGAAGGTGTGCCCACAACACTAAATCATAGGCACATCGGAGGGGCGTCCACGAGACTAAGTCGTGGGGCACCGAATGGCCACTAGGGATGGTAGCCCCCCAGTGGACTTGGAGGCACCCATGAGGCTAACTCATGTGTATCTTGAAGGTGTGCCCACAACACTAAATCATAGGCACATCGGAGGGGTATCCACGAGACTAAGTCGTGGGGCACTGAATGGCCACTAGGGATGGTAGCCCCCCAGTGGACTTGGAGGCACCCATGAGGCTAACTCATGTGTATCTTGAAGGTGTGCCCACAACACTAAATCATAGGCACATCGGAGGGGCGTCCACGAGACTAAGTCGTGGGGCACTAAATGGCCACTAGGGATGGTAGCCCCCCAGTGGACTTGGAGGTGCCCATGAGGCTAACTCATGGGCACCCTGGACGTGTGCCCATGATAGTAAGTCATGGGCACACTGGTGGTGCCCACGAGGCTAAGTCGTGGGGCACCGAACTATGAGGGCAATGAAGCCCTTTTACCCCGTAGGTGATTTTTTGTGGTGATTGGGAATGTATGAGAATGGTTAACCCTTGCGAAGCAATGGAGCTATGCCTGCGGGGACCCGGAGGTCGTTCGGCACATGGCCTAGAGTCTAAGGGGGATGAGTCCTCAGCACATCCGTCAACTTGGTACTAGACCAAAGTTGTCGCTCATGCCCTAGATCTAGTAAGACACGAGCCGCCATGGTGGAGGCGACGGACGCCCAAGCCACCATGGACTTTTGTTTGGGGAGACCGTGGAGGTCGTACGCCCAACGCACCACGAGGGTGGTCGCTCATGCCCTAGGGCCAGTAGGACACGAACCGCCATGGTGGAGGTGACGGACGCCCAAGCCACCATGGACTTTTGTTAGGGGAGACCGCGGAGGTCGTGACCCTCACGCACCACGAGGGTGGTCGCCATGCCCTAGGGCGATGGGACCACGAACCGCCATGGTGGAGGCGATTGACGCCCAAGCCACCATGGACTTTGCTAGGGAGATCATGGAGGTCGTCGTCGCCCTCGCACCACGATGGTGAAATCCCTTGGGGGGAAAGTGTCTTGAGAGCCCATACGAGATTTATATGTTGAGACTGTCCCCTAACAATAGCGCGTTAGGGGGCAGTCCTCGTAGCGAGCCTTCATCGCTCGTGCCGCATGGACGTCATGCGTCCCAGGGGTGATGGTTGGCCTCAGAATCCTTAGCCTTCTGGCTGCGAGGGTGCCTTGAACTGCTCGCCCTTGGCTGGGCCTTGCATCGACTCGCACAAGGGAGGAGGACGCGCATGGGAACCCCAGGGCATGTATGATGTTGCCATCCCGAGGTGGATGGCCCTGATCTCTGACAAGAGTGCTCGGCTAGGGTGCCTTCAAAGAGTGGATGGGTCGTCCACGAGATCAATGCCCTCTGGAGCCGGAGGAGGTTTCGTGGACTTAGAGTATTTTTGGTAGGAGACATAGCCTTTCGTTGATTAACTACGTCCCCACGGACGGCGCCAATGTTGTAGGTGTAAAAACCAAACACGAGTGAGGGGTGGACGTCGGCCGTCTGATGGGCCATCGTCCACGAGGGTAAAAAATGACACGAGGATTTATACAGGTTTAGGGGTCCGAGAGGACCGCCCTACTCCTGTCGGTGAGCCAACGGGGGGTTACCTCCGGAGAGGGAGCCCCCGAGGGCTCACCAGTTTGAACACTTCTTTATTACTCAAGAGAGCCATCCCCTTGAAAGGAGGGATACATGGGGTATTTATGGGCTCCCAAGCTTGTACAAATGACCAAAATACCTCTTGGGGGATAGCTACACTATGAGTACAAGTGAGGGGTATTATAGTCTTTCATGAGTATAACTGCATTTCTGTTATCTGTATGCGAGTCTTCTTCAAGGCGGACCCCATCAGTATGATAGATGAATTATTCTTACAACAAGATCCTTGGTGTATTTGGTTTGATGAACAAAAATACCCTGCTTTGATTGCTTGATCTGAAAACCTAGGAAGAACGTGAGTTCTCCTATCATGCTCATCTCAAATTCCGTGCTCATAGTATCTGAAAACTTGGAAACAAGAGCATGAGAGGAACCACTAAAGATGATATCATCCACATAAATCTGAACAAGTAAAAGATCATTGCCATGCTTGAGTGTAAACAAAGTGTTGTCTACCTTGCCCATCTGAAAGTCATTACTCACCAAATATGATTTAAGCCTATCATACCATGCTCTTGGAGCTTGCTTTAAACCATATAAAGCTTTGGACAGTTTGTAGACATGATCAGGAGATTTCGAATTCTCAAATCCAGGTGGTTGTCTTACATAGACCTCTTCCTCAATAAAGCCATTAAGGAAGGCACTCTTAACATCTATTTAAAACAACATGAAACCTTTAGAAGTAGCAAAAGCTAAAAGAATTCTAATGGCTCTTCTCGCGACCTCTCCGAGGACCTCTCCAGAACCTCCTCGAGGACCTCTTCCAAGAAGACTTCTCACGCACAACTTGAACAAAAACAATCTTGAGACAATGTCGAATAGATCTGATCTCTTATTTCTCAATCTTGTTCTGTGTCTGCAAAGTGCTCTTCAAGCACCCCTCAAAGCTCTCAATTGAAAGACCTCTAAAACTCTACCGCAAAAGCTACGTACCAAAGCGACGTAACAAAAACCCCCGTAAAAGCCCGTGAAAACACTTCCCCTTTGCCTTCTTTTATAGGCAGAGACCAATCCGTATCCTAAACGACACGGACATGAAATCATATCTCTTTCGAGAATCAAGGGACCCGAAACCCTTCCAAACACGGGTTTTCCAATATTTCTTTAAACCTTCCAGTTATGGAACTCATTCCATATCTCCTCACACGTCGTAAGCCTTAAGGACTCCACCTCCCAAAGCTTCTCCGTGCATAAGCAACCACCTTTGATCTCCACATGCTCCAGCGCAAGCTCGACCACCTCATGACATCCTAGACCTCCTAGACCTCAGATTTCCCTATCCTAGTCCGGGTCCTCCTTGTCATCGATCATGATCGTCTTCACGCTCAACCTGCACATGCAAAGACCAAAGAACATATTCCAGGCACAAGTCTTCTAACTTGACCTATATCAATTCACGCATGCATACCATGCTTTCAAACATCAATAAACACTAACCAGATCAACCTTGAAGTCTACGACCACTTCAACAAAGTCTGCGACCAATTCCAGTAGGTCGACGACCACCTCCAAGATGTCCACGACTTTTATGATCAGTTCCACCATGATTATGACCACCTCCAAAACGTCCATGACGTCTACGACCACTCCAATCAAGTTTACGACCACTCACCTGCACCGTAGCACTTGAAGCATACAGTATTGAAATGAATAGGGTGGTCTTGTGGAAACCTCCGGGTGGTCCTGTGAAGACCTCCGGGTGATCCTGTAAGATGTCGTGAAAAGACCTCGTGAGTGGTCCTGGAAGAACATCCTGAAAGACCTCCTGAGAGGTCTTGTGAAGACATCTGGGAGGTCTTGAAAAACCTCCTGAAAGACCTCTTGGAAGGTCATGTGAAGACATCCTCAAAGACCTCTGGAGTGGTCTTTGAAAAACATCGGGAGTCGTCTTTGAAAATATCGAGCTGAGGGCTGTCGTTGTAAATATCCAGGGACGTCTTTGTAAATCTCCAGGGTCATCTTTGTAAATATCCAGGGACATCTTTGTAAATCTCCAGGGACATCTTTGTCAATCTCCAGGGTCGTCTTTGTAAATATCCAAGGACATCTTTTTGCAAAGACCACCTCCTTGCTACAGTATCTCGGAAGACCTCCTTACTAGGGAGATGTCCTAGACGATCCAGATAGCTCCAGGGGGAGGTCTTAGGTGGTCCAAATTGGTACACGTGGATGTTCAAGGGGAGGTTCTGAGCAGTCCAGATAGATCCACGTTGATGCTCCTAGGGAGGTCCTGGATGGTCGTGATTGACGCGTGTTGGCGCTCCTTGGGAAAAGACCTGGATGGATCAGATTGATCTTGGGGAGGTCCTGGACGGTCCAGATTGATGTGCGTTAGTTCTCCTGGAGAGGTCCTGGACGGACGCGATTGATGCGCGTTAGTTCTCCTGGACGGTTGCGATGGATGCGAGTTAGTTCTCCTGGATGGTTGCGATGGATGCGCATTAGTTCTCCTGGATGGTTGCGATTGATGCACGCTAGTTCTTCCTTGGGGAGGTTGTGGGTGGTAGATAACACCTGGGGAGGTCCTGGATGGTTGCGATACGTCCACGCGAATGCTTCTCAGAAAGACCTTGAAGACCTCCGGCAAACCTGAAAAGTCTTTAAACAAAACACCCAAACGGAACAACGGAGCCTTCCAACAACCGCAAATTCTAGTGCAATCAAAAGGTGATGAACCCTAAGGTTCTATTTGTTGGCCAGATCTTTCGATGAGAATGATAAGTTCGGTAGGCGTCGCTCAACCCTGACGATCCTAGCTACGAACATGCAAGGCTCGAAACCACGCAATCGCTGAACTGATTGACAAGTCGTTATCAACCGTGCACGAATACCGGTTGACTGACCACGAAAGGTCGATTCTCGCATACACCAAGAAGCACGCAAGAACAAGATAAAGCAATCTGAAATTGCAAATAAAGATTGAAATATTGAATTTGGGATTTTGATAGCGGTATTAAGGTTGGTCTAGTCGACACAAGCCAATACACGAAGTTGCAGCAATGCTAACTCTTAACTCAACAAAATCCAAGAAAACTAGAGGGGGTGTGGCCTCCTTAAATAGGGAACGAGGAGCCACAAAACTAAAGAACTAGCGGGGTGGTACTAACGGTCGCGGCTTACTGTTCACGTGAACAGTACCCACACCCCGGGTGGGCTACCGGCAGATGGGCCAAGTTCAGTATGATTAGAAAGCCCAATTTGGCCTAAACAAGTGATATGACGCCTTCTTTTTATGATTGCGATCAGTCCAGAAGGAATTTGGAGGCGAGGCTGGATCCGTTGGAAAGAGGCCGAAATAAGCTTTCCATCAAGTACTCGTGGGGCCTCCAACGGACTCAGTATGTGAAAGTTCGCTGCTTTTAAGTTGGTGCTTTGTCGATTACGAGGACGAACTGGATTCCAAAACTTATCTAGCATAAACTTGACACGTGGAGTAGCGGTCGTATCTGGCGGGTTGATGTCCTCATCATCCTCCCTTTCTTGCATTTGAGTCGTCCTCGACTCACGCTCATCCTCCAATAGCAAGGGAAGCTTTAAAACTTGTAGCAATGCAATCCCATCTTTCTGCAAAATGTTAGCAATAACAGGTGGCAAAGAAATAGATAAAGCTTTGGAAATTAAAGGTGATTGTGCATGCATGAAATCAGCAAACATATATTTTCTCATAGCATTTAGTTTGCAACTCAATTTGTCAGTATAAGTGAAGTATAAAGTAGAGTTATTCATTGCTCTGTGAATGGGCAGCACAGTAATTGAATTCAAAGTGCACAAGTCAGTCATATAATCATCTTTCAATTGAGCAATAGAAAATTCATCTAGCAAGGGTGACAAGATTTGTAGGTTCTTCCATAATCCAACATTTTTATTCAGACTGTCCATACTAGATGGTGCAATAAAAGGTGAATACATAGGCATTGGATGAGCACTAAATTTTATTTTCCTCTCAGATTGAACAAGATTCAGCACACAAGAATTGTTATCCAAAACAACAAGTTTCAATTCATCCATGTGAGCACAAGTTATGCATATTCGATAAACTAGAAATTGGTTGTCTATACCATATTCTCCAATTAATTTAAAATAGTAGGTGAAGGTGCTAGAAAGAGACTTTAGAGATAAAAGTTCAAAAACTTTCTCCATAGCACATTCCAAACTAACGGGCTCATTAAGCATGATATAGCACAAAGTATCAGCAGGGGATATTCTATCAAGTACTTCCTTATGTGTAATTAATTCAACATGTGCAAAATTATGAGATTTAAGATCAGCACATGCTTCGTTCAAGTCAACATAAGGAAAATCAAAAGATTGCACTATAGTAGGTATATACTCACAAGGTTGCTCTATGTCTTGCTGTAGCACCAAATCAGTAGGCAATTCAATTATTTCATCACATGGTGCACTCAAGTCAACAGGTAAATCATCAAGTTTATCACATGGTGCACTCAAATCAGCAAGCAAAACAGTCAAAGTATCACAGGATTCATGCAAATTCTTAATAAGACCAAATTCTGTAGCTAGGGAATTAATATCTGCTTTCTTAGCACTAGGTTCCCTTTGTTCAATGATACTAGGAATGAAATCATGGGTATTATTCTCTAGTTGATTGTTCAAATCAGTACCTTTGGTATTACCTTATAGGCTCGACTCAGATGATGTTGGTACTGGAGACGACGAGTAGTCACAAGCTTTCTCTTCTTTTTCTTGCTCTAGCTCAATTACCAATGAGCGAGCCGATGACGCCAGGCAGTGAGACTGAGTGTCGCTCATAGCAGCAGGGGTGGCAATCACGGTAGATGTAGCAGTAGAAAAAGCAACTGAAGATGATCTTGATACAGAAGTGTGTACCATGCACTTGTTTGTTTCTTGTACAGGTGAAGGTGTAGTGACGGTCGATGAAAGTGGACAACTAGTCTTGGATTGTCGTCCCTAAACTTCCTTTTCAATATTGCAAGCAAGACAAAACAAGCGAGTGACAGTTGAAGGTTTATAAACAAGTTTATCCTGAATGTAACCATTTAATCCTCCAAAAAATCTAGTCATTTTAGCATCTTCAGTTTCTTCTAAGCCACAACGAGAACAGGCAGTTTGCAATTCTTGATAGTACTCTTCTACAGTGTTACTACCTTGGCGTAAACGTTGTAATTTATTCAGCATATTACGAAAATAATATGGAGGCACAAATCTAGCTCTCATAATTCTCTTCATAGTATCCTAAGTCCTAGGTATGTGATTATGAGTATGATAGTATTCACTCCAACAAATAGATGCAAAATCATAAAACACATCGGTAACAGCCCTAACTTTTAGATGATAAGGAAATTCATGGTATGCAAATAATTGTTGTACAGCTAATTCCCATGTGAGATATGCATCAGGATCATAATACCCAGCAAAAAGGAGGTACAGTGAATTTAATTTTATGAGACGTACCATCACAATCATATACCTCCCGAGGTGAAGAAGCTTGTCTCCAGCGTGCATCTTCCTCGTTCACTAACTTGCACTCCCGTCCAATGGTTCGAAAAAGAGGTGGATATATCTTGCAATCATTCCGTGAACCTGCCATAGTTAGTAGAAAATAAGGAAACAAATCACAAGTATATGTCCCTATCAACTACTAGGTTCTGGAGGCTCAACCAAGTCGCTCACACTCAAGCTTATACCCAATTCTTACAAGTTCTTACCAATGCAGCAAGGAAGTGGTATAATCGGTGGCTGGTTCGTGATACTCTCACTTGCGATCAGCCCAACGATTGCGAGGAACGGCTTTTCTTGAGTCAAGAGGAAGTGGAGCTCGGAAGGCTAGTATGTAGCAAAGGAATAGCAATTATTCAATTCAAGATGCAAAATTGAAAAGTTCAAAGTACTAGTCACAAGTGCTGGTCCTAGTCTAAACCAAGCCTAGCTAGAGCAACTCGCAAGAACGACTAGTAGTAACAGCGGGCGGCCAAACTGAACAATCAACGCCAACGAGCAATGGATGACTATGCCAAACTGAACAAAGAGACAGCTCTAAAAATAATAAATTTTTTCTTTCTTCTTCTTTTTTTTTCTTCTCTGTTTTCTGGCTCTTCCTTTTTTTTTCTTTTCCAGCTCTTTCTCTGTTGGTTTTATAACTCAGAAGCAACCCAAGGCTTCACAGTGTATATTTATCCGGTCGGTTCCAACACAAGGCCAAAAGACACAAGATCAGAGGAAGCCCTACGGCGCGATGGCGAAAACTCGGCGTGGCGGCGGCGGCGGCCGTCGGAGCACGAGAGTGCGACGGCGGCTCAACAAGTCCGCGTCGGCGGCGGCGGCCGGGAGCACGGAGGAGTCCGTCTTGCGGTGGCGGCCGTGCTTGCGCATGCTTGGCAAGGCGGCGGCGATGGCACCGACGGCAGCGGCGGTGGTCTGGAGTCGGATCTGCGGCGGCGGCGGCGGCTGCCTAAGGTGGCCAGTGACCATGGCGCAGAGGCGATAGGGCCGGCGGCGTGCGGCGCACGCAGGGCGCGGAGCAAAGCCGAGACAGAGGCGGGCCGACAAAGGGCGGCGTCGGCGTCGGCAGCGATGGTAACCAGCTTTTCTCGAGCGCGCGCGGCGCGTCTTGATGCTGATGGCGGCTCAAGAAACAAAACCCAACGGCGCGGCAGTGGAGCTCGCGAAGCGCGCAGTCGGTGGAGGTTTCTAGAGGCGGGCGCGAGGCGGCGGAGCTGGTGCGCGGTGCCTCGGATCCAAGCGGCAGCGGCCCGTGAAGAACCCGATCTTCTATATGTATTTTTCTCTGTGTCTGCTAATGAACTTGATTGAATCTGCCGCTGCGCTTTGCCGTGCTGTGGATCAGCAGATTGGATCAGTGTATGAATGCCTGCTGCATTCGGTTGATGCGCGCGATGATCTTGTTGCTTGGTGATGGACAAGAACACACTTAGACGGCGACACAAGGGCAGGGCTCCAATGAAAGCACACGCGTGCGGCGGCGGTGGAGCCGATCTGCTAAATTTTTATTTGTGTATCTCCTCAAGCCGTAATGCCCTAATACAGACAGCACGCCTTTTCTCTTTTTGCGAAGAACGGATCTAGACGAATTGACAAGAAACCCTAAAACTAGACTAATCTAGACAAGAAACCAGCACAACGACTCGACGATGCAACGACAATTCAACAAAGCAAACTAAAAAGAACAAATTGCAAAGGCACAAATTGGCTTGGACAATGAACTAAACCTAATTTTTGATTTTCGGCTATATGGACTGTAGAAAAAAAATTCTCACCAATGAACTGTAGCTCTGATACCACCTGATGAACCCTAAGGTTCTATTTGTTGGCCCGATCTTTCGATGAGAACGATAAGTTTGGTAGGCGTCGCTCAACCCTGACGATCCTGGCTAGGAATACGC
Organism: Phyllostachys edulis; assembly: GCA_036346405.1. Lineage (NCBI taxonomy): Eukaryota > Viridiplantae > Streptophyta > Magnoliopsida > Poales > Poaceae > Phyllostachys > Phyllostachys edulis. The sequence goes on along the minus strand of CM070551.1, from coordinate 74,143,298 downwards.
AAGGCTCGAAACCACGCAATCGCTGAACTGATTGACAAGTCGTTATCAACCGTTCACGAATACCCGGTTGACCTGACCACGAAGTTCGATTCCTGCATACACCGAAGAAGCACGCAAGAACAAGATAAAGCAATCTGAAATTGCAAATAAAGTTTGAAATATTGAATTTAGGATTTTTGATAGTGGTATTAAGGTTGGTCTAGTCGACACAAGCCAATACACGAAGTTGCAGCAATGCTAACTCTTAACTCAACAAAATCCGAGAAAACTAGAGGGGGTGTGGCCTCCTTAAATAGGGAATGAGGAGCCACAAAACTAAAGAACTAGCGGGGTGGTACTAACGGTCGTGGCTTACTGTTCACGTGAACAGTACCCACACCCCGGGTGGGCCGCCAGCAGATGGGCCAAGTTCAGTATGATTACAAAGCCCAGTTTGGCCTAAACAAGTGATATGACGCCTTATTTTGATGATTGCGATCAGTCCGGAAGGAATTTGGAGGCGAGGCTAGATCCGTTGGAAAGAGGCCGAAATAAGCTTTCTATCAAGTACTCGTGGGCCTCCAACGGACTCCGTATGTGAAAGTTACGTCTGTTTTAAGTTTGTGCTGTTAGGCTGATTCTGGAGGACGAACTAGATTCCAAAACTTATCCAGCATGAACTTGATACGTGGAGTAGCGGTCGTATCTGGCAGGTTGATATCCTCATCAAAAGGTCAATTATTCAATAGTAAAAACCACGACCACGCCCCATGGTCCAACAATTACCATGACGCAAGAGGGGGTCTGGGTAAGGGTTAACAGGTCTACAAGAGTGTAACCCTTATCAGGAGAAACCTTAGCGGGTGTAACTAATACTGAGAGATGTATTGTAAAGGCCTTGTGGTGATCTCCCCTTGATTCATGTGTCTAAGGAAGCATGTGTACATATCAAGATGATTATCTCTTGTGGGTAAAGTGTACAATCTCTACAAAGTAATAAACAGTTTGAACAGTTGTGCCTACGGTCAAAGGCACACATGGGAACTTTACTTGAGTTAGTTCTATTTCAAAAACCTTTGTGGATGGTATGAAAAATGTGGTGGGCTCACCTAGCCCTGAGATTGGTTTTCCTTGAGTTTTCGAACTCAATGGTGTTAATAAGTGGAGGTAGCTCCAATCAAAAGAAGAATGCAGTATAGGTTCCAACGGAGGGGACCTCTACTGAAATAATTATTGCACAATTACTCTATTTAATAAAAATGCAATTTGGTTAAAATGCTAAGTGATAGGACTTTGTAATTATGATAATTGAAAATGTTGCTTTAGCAAATAAAAGAACCCGAGCCATCCTTGTTAAGCCTTGCATGTATATCATTGTATTATGTGTACTGGCCTGCGAGCACGGAAGTTGTGCTCATTCTCGCTCTTTCCCCTCAAAACCCTCATAAACATGAAATCCTGGAGATGACACATACCACAAGGATCCAGAAGTTGGAGGTCTAGGAGATGATGAAGCGTAGTTTAGTTTTTAGTTGTTCTAGTCTTGCCTCAGTCTAGTTGACTCTGCCGGTGCTTGCGTGCATCCTATATTATCTGAGTCTTTGGGTAATATCGAACGCACACGGGTTTCCCCAGTCGCTTGTCTATGGAGAGATGTGCTCTCACCCTTTTGCCTCCGTTGTCGCTTCCGCAACTTTTGTAATATAATCTTTGGCCTGTTCGGCCCTTATTGTAAAACCTGACCCAATGCGGTCTATGTAAACTCTGATGTGTTAATTAATGAATGGTATGGTTTAATCTACGCCATGTATGAATTGATTCAGTGATGTATCTGTGAGTGCTATCTACTGATCCAGGGAATAGCACAGTGTCTTTCACAGTGGATTTGGATTCTAGGAAATCCGGGTCCCGACAGATAATTAATGGAGTGGAAGCTTTCCTTAACACGATCATTAAGACGCAAAAGCTTGTTATGCCCAATAGCTACTTTAGTGACTTTAGTCTCATATTGCTTAGCTAAAGCTCAAGGCAAATAGTTTAGTTCCATATTGCTTAGTTAAAGCTCAAGGTAGATCTCATCTCCCTATAAATATAAGGGCTGGGGCTAGCTATCTTGTACATCAACATCCCACCAAGCAATAAAAGAGAGAAAGATGGTCAAGACCACACCTTGTGTCTTCATCAACTTTTATGGGCAACACGACAACAACTATAACATGTTATTAGCAAGGTGACTCGCGCGTAGACCATCTAGTATGTTGGCAATGGCACCACCATAAGCCCGCCGACGGTGAGATCAGTGCCTAGGTTTCATGCCACCAATGGTAAGCACAAGCCACGCCTACAACGCCACCTTGCCTCAGGCACAGTTCAAAAAACCGATTGAAAATGGCTGAAAATCAGTTTTACCGGTCTTATCGGCGCCCAATAGAAATCCAAACCTGTAAAAAAAATCGGTTTTGGATTAATTTCGCCCAATATAAAAGAAATTTGAAAGCATAACCAAGCATGTTTATGCATGCAGCCTGGTGGTAAAGTTCTTAGCATGGAAGGATGTCTTGAGTTCAAACCCTTAGAACAACACTACTTTTTAGTTTTTTTTCCATTTTAACTTCAAAAATTTCAAATTTTCATTTGAAAATTTTAGCCGAATTTTTCTGATTTCCAGCCCTACCGTTGGGTTTTTGAACGCTGGCCCGAGGTGCGCACCGTCATTGTCCTGTGGTGTTGGGATTTTCCTATTTGCGACGTGAACTTCCCTATCCTTTGATCACGTGCTGAGGTGTGGGTGGAGTTAGAACCAATCTAGGGCTTCTAGAAGCGTTGCTACCAAACCCATCTATCGAGTTGGAGGCGGCTAGTTGGTGGATTGCGAGGGCGGCGTGCTGCTGGTGGCTTTGTTGAGAGGAAAGGAACAGAGCGTGCTAGGGCAGAATGTACTATCTCGTTAAACCTTAGAGAATCTAATTGAATTAGAAAGGTATTTAATTGGAATTAATAGAGAAATTCAGAAATTAGAAGCAGGCTTTAGAACTTGGGCCAAAGGCCCATCGTGCCGTGGCCAGGGGGCGGTCGGCACTTAAGGGGAGCCAGGGAGGGTCGGCAGCCCTCCCCAAACTCTAACCGCCCTCTACCTTGCCTTGCCTTGCCTTGCTGCCTCCTCCCCCTTCGCCACCCCTATCCCCTGCTGCCACCTTCCTCCTGCCAAGTGCCGCCCTAGCAGCGCCCTCCTCCAGTGCCGCCCCTACTCCTCCCTGCCTCCCCATTGCCACCATAGCTGCTGGCCAAAAGGAGGAAGGCCAGATAGAGGTTCGGTCAGAGAAGGAGAAGGGGAAAGAGGAAAGGAGAAGAGGGAGGGAAGGGAGAAAGAGAAGGGTTTCCACGGGGTTTCATGATCGTCGTTGTGTTCTTCAAGGATAACATCTGATAATCCCTAGATGTATCATAGATTAATTGTTGTTCAATTTGTAGATTGATTGCTCCTTGGGAAGTGTGGTTTATGTAATCCCTAGTTTGTCGAGTTTCAACGCAAAACCTTGAAGGGACAATTAGAGAGGTTTCAATTCAGATTCAGAGTTTCGTCCAATTAGAAAATATGTAGGTAATTTCATTAGCTTCTCAGGAAGGTCTAGAACACAATAGTTGGACTTGTGAGAGAAAAGTTACGACCTCAGGAAGGTTGTTGTCTAGAAAACGGATGTTGTTGGCAGCTGTTAGGTAGATAGACTGTTTTCACCTAGTAATTGAAGTAATTTAATTTTGGTGATAACTTGTATAAGCTAGGTAATTTTGAGTAGATTACTGCTATCGTTCGTAACGTTTCAAGCTATATAAAAAGATACGAAATTGTGAAGTGGTCTGTCCTAACAGATTCTGGAGTAGTCTTCGAGGTTGGAAATGGGGTAATAAACGGTGGATTCATGCAACATCCTAATTTTTTGAGTTTCGAAACCTTTTTTAGTAGTTTAGTTCCTTGGAAAAATCCACCAATTTTATTTAAATTTAATAAAGCTTACATGGGACTTGTTAAGTCAAAACAATTTAATGTGACTAATCTGAACATCAATTAAATCGCAAATTATTTTATTTGACTTCTTTGTGCTTGGGAATATTTGTCAGATTTTTCTGGAAATGTTTTGAGTTCATTTGCTATTTTTTTACTTTGCCATTTGGATTTTTTGATATTTCTAAAATACAAAATCTATTTAAAATCTAGAAAATTCCTTTGGGCCGAATTGTTTTTGCGATGTCCATTTCTCCTGCTTCCAATCCATTTTCGCACATGGCCCATTTCCCTCTCTCTCTCTCTCTCTCCGCTCGCCTATGTCCTTGGCCCCACCTATTAGCCTCCCACATGTCGTTTCCGCCGCGAACTCGCCCGAGCCACCATCGCTGACGTGTGCACTCCACCCTGCACTATTCATTGTCTTCACCACCATCTCGCTCTCACACTCTGCCGCCAATCCGGTTTCTTGGCGTTTGCGCTAGGGACTCTCCCGGCCGCCACGCTATAAAGGGAGGGATAACCCTTGGCTTCCACATCCCAACTACACCGCCGCCGCTCAAAAGCCCTAACCATAGCCACTAGAATCGCTCGAGGAAGAAAAGCCGCCGTCGAAACCTTCGTCGCTATGTTCCTCCGCCATCATTGTACCTCGAGCCTCATTGTCACCACCGCCGGGATAGCTCCATTATGTGTACTTCATATGGACATGGCGGTAGTGGTCAATACAGCTGCACCCTCTGAATGCTCCCTAACTAAGTTAGCATACTCGCCAGGGTTGAGTTGAGGAGGCAGCCCAAATCGCAAGGACTAGATCTACACCGTCATCACCTCAAAGTCACTGGAGCATCACCGGAACCCAACTTCCATTGACGACCATGCGCCTCCGTCGCTTCGACCTTGCCGTCGGCCAACTCCGTCATCCCCTTGCGTCGGTGAGTACACCATCGAGTTCCTTGTCGCACCAGCTACCTAATGCACACCACTACTTGCTCCGCTGTGGCCCAGAACACCAGTGACCATCAGAACCCGAGCCACGCCACTGTCGAGTTGGCATGGATGCCATGTGTCAACCTCGTTAGTGCCACGTGAGCTTCACGCCCACACGTCCGCCAAGTCAGTGCTGCGTTAGCTCCACCAGCAAACACATCAGAAATAGTCCACGTGGACTTGGTCCATGATAGACCTACCCAATGACATATGGACCCCACATGTCAGGTCCACTGTCCATGCACCCGTGAGCCAACCCCATGGACCTAGTCCATAGACCGTGGGTCCCACCTGTCAGCCTCTATTCCCTATTTTATGGATTTTCTTTTAATTCCAAAATTTATTGCTAACATCATGCTGATGCAATATTTCGAGATTTCCTCTAGGAGGAAAATTCTGAAAAATTGAAATAGTGTTTTATTTCTCTTTTTCTTAAATTTAAATCTTCTGAGAGCCCGTTCTTCCTCATACGAACTCCGATTGAACTCATTCAAGTTTCTAAATTAGTCTAAATTCAAGCCCTACCTTCTTGAGATTTTTATTTTATTGTTACTCTATTTTGTATTTATTTGGGTTTTCGCTTTTGTTTACGAGTAGACGTTGTTACTTCAGAAGTTTTCGAGGAAGGATGAGTTGATCAAGCTCAAGACCAGTATCAAGACTTGTTTTAAGGCAAGTTGTACATTTGACCATGTTTAACCAAGTTTTTTTTCAAAACCACTTTGATTCAGATTATTGCATATTACTTCAAGTATTTTATTCTTTAAATGTTTTCGAATTAGATATTCACACATTTGATTATATCCACTTTGCTCATTGTATTACCATGATCTTTTGTCACCCTAGTTTGGTTAATTGTTAGTCGCTATTATTATAGCACCAATGTGGGTTGGCTAGACACGAATAGTTTGCTTAGCCATGCAACGGGTTATTGATATCATTTTGAGTTGCAAATCTAAACTTGACTAAGTAACTTTGTGAGACCCCGGGGTATTTAGCTTGTAATGCTTAGTCATCCACTTGACCCCAACATCACAAACAAAATATCCCACACCTCGGGACAATGTGTACCTCCCAGAAGTGTGGTACACACACCCTTTTACAAAATCATGCATCAATTCCATACAAACATAGAACCGAAGCAAGAACTAAACAAAGCAAAAGACATAAATAATAAAGTTATTACAAAAGGGGTCGACCGGCCAAATAACACGCTAATGAGCTAAATAAACACCGGAAGCAAAAGCCATAAGATGGTGATAAACAAAAGCCACGGTTTGCCACAACACCACAAGGCAACCGACCGGGCCGCCAACCTAGTCGTCAAAGTCGAAGTCGGTCTCACAATAGTCGATCCCTTGGGGATCAACCTCCTCTGCAACAATTAAGCAATGCAAATGAGTACAAAAATGTACTCACAAGACTTACAAGTAACAAGCCTATACATAGCTACAAGCAAGCTTAATCAAAAGAGAAGGCTCTAGGTTTATTTTCAGCATAAAGCAAGTTTTCATTTGCAATAATGTAATAGATTTAAAGCAATTTGACAATATGTTCTTTTTTCAAATAACAGCGATACAATAAATAATAACAATAAAGACAACCTAGAAGTGACTAACCCAATAGCCACCACAACAATAGCATGAATTCCCCATTCGTACCAACCCAACAAGTTTTAATTAAAGGTTATGGTCTAACTCTTGAAAGACCTCCCCAAGCGTGTCCATAACCAAGGACGAGACTATTCGAATAGATTTAACCCTGCAGGGGTGTACCAATGTACCCACACGTTAGACCGCCTTTTCGCCACATGATTTAGCACACTTCCTTTGGTATGCCGGCACGGCTAAGTCCTACGAGACGCTTTCCAATGGATTGTACTAATTAAGAGTCGCACGTATGGGGGTTAACCCTTAGTGAACCGCCGTTACGGGCTCCCACTAAGGACCCACACGTTGAGTCGAATGCACCGGCCCAGCCAAAGCAACTGCGGGTGCTCCTGGGTATGGAGAACCTAGAAAGGAACCCATCCCTCTCATCCCAAAACAAACATTTTTCTTACCACCAGCGACTCATTAATTAATACCTCCCAAAGTACTTAGTCAAGAGGGGTTCCCAATACCCTCGTGTGGTTAGCACGCAAGAATGCTCGATTTAGTGTAACAAGATGTTCGATCCTTGTTGACTTAGGCACCATTCCAACACACCACAAGATCACACCACAAGCCATTGTGCCCAAGTCCAAACATTTTAGTTTTAGTTTTATACTTTACAAAGTAACAAAGCACAACGTGCTGGACATAATGTAATAATAAGTTTTGTGTGATCAAAGTTATCGACTAAGTCGATAATTGCCCAATTCTACAGGTAGCTAAGCATTTCTAAGCATGACACCAAAAAGACAATAAAAGAGCATAATTCAACCACCGGGCTCTAATTCACCGGCGAGATTAATAACTTAATGTTAGTGGCAGGGGATGACAATTTAAGGGCAACCATGCAATAGGATTAGCTACCTCTAATCGACAAAATTAACTTTGACACAAAAGCATGCATACATACAATTTGCAAACAAAGTATTAGACTTTAAAAGTAATGGGATCAATATGATCAAATGGAAACAACTTCTTTCCTTGGTGGTAGCTTTCTTGCTGCAGAGGATCACTCTCGAACTCAACGAACTCGTCGAAACCTAACGAAAGAAACGAAAAGAACCGATAAGAACGAAGAACAATGAAAGGACTCAAAAACCAACTTCCACCAAAATCCATGAAATTTACACAGGAGGAAGAGCATGATGTTTAAGGAATTTAGCAACAAGAACCAATTGATTTGGATGCTCAATGCTAAAGTTATGGCCAAAACAATTTCAGCCGGTTGGAAAAATGCTGAAAAATTCATACCGGTTACTGTTTATCCGAAATTAAATCTTTGGCACAATTTTCCATAGAGGTGGTGCACCTGAAAGTTTTATGGTAAACAAAGCACCTCATGAGATGAACAACACAATTTGATTCACCTCATTTGGAGGTAGGATGCATTTTCTATGATTTTTCAAAGACATGAAAAGGTGCACAAGACAAATGCAACCACAGCAACCTTAGAAATAGTAGCATGCCTAAAACCTATTCTACAATTAAGAACACTAACAGAGGAAGCCAACAAGTTTGGTTTCACTCAAAAAGGAGCTACAGAGAAAAACTTATGCAATTTTCAAGTTAAATGAGTTTTTGGAGCAACAATTAAAGCTTAAACCTAAATAAATCCACCAACACATTTTCTGGAGCCGAACCAAGCTTCCAACCATTTTTAGATTAAAGCTTAGTTAAAACTAGAGCTAACAAAATTTGAATCAACTAAAACGGAGCTAAAACGAATTAGTTAAGCCAATTTGAAGTTTAACACAATTTTCTGTTCACAAATAATAGCTCTCGGGTTTTTCTTAAACTATCTCAAATCGGGTTTTTCTTGAACTTGACGGCGGAGCCGGCCTAGAACGATGGCGAGCTGGAGAGGAGCGACGGTGCAAAGCACGGCCAACTGACAACAGCAAGGATAGCTCCGCAGCGGTTCAGAGAAGCGGTGCCCAAGCAACTAGGGACTACAAGGGAGCTTCCTGAGCGCTAGAGAGGCTAGGAGAAGGACGGAGCAGCTCCGGCAACGAAGAGCAGTGCCGGCGCTGAGGAAGACGACGCGGAGAAGATGGCTTGAGCAAAAAGAGTAGGACCGCGTCATCGGGTTAGCTTCAATATAGCTCAGAGAAGGTCCATGAGCAAGTAATTAAAGAGAGGATCAGCTTACCGGTGATGAGGAAGAAAAGAGTTGAACTCGGCCGAAGGAGACCCAAACCCAAATTCAGGCGATTCCTGTGAATGCAATCCCAAATTAAGTTAGGGGAAACGATTGAGATGCTGAGGGGCGCGAAGTGACGCAAACATAAGTGAAAAAGAACCCTCGAAGCACCGTCGACGACGAAGAGCTTCACGGGCTGACAATGGCGATTGGGGATTCTCAGGTGTTTGAACTCAAGTAACCCGAGAGGAAGCTAGAGAAGAGCTGGAAAAAGGATCCAAGGAGGGCTTAAGGGCTATTTATAGCCGGGGAGCAAAGAAAGGGAGCAAGGCAAAGCTCCACGGGTGAGCCTGGTCCAAGCACTACCATGGGTGAGCCGAGGGGACGGGGCAGCAGGGCAACGCGACTTTGGGGGCGAAACAGTGACGCGCATTGAATGCTAGCAGCAAAGAGCCGTTGAAGGACGCCAAGGAGGTGACCCAGCACTGCGCTCTCCCCACGCCCTGCCATGGCGCTTGAGTGCGCCAGCTTGACCAGAGAAAGGGGAAGAACAGACCCCGCAGCGAAAAGCGACGGTTGGATAAAGATCCAACAGCTCACAAAGGAAGCCGCGATCGGGGTTCAGAATCGGCACACGCAACGTGGACGGTCCGATGGGGATCCGACGGTCCAAAAGCCACATGCGTTCAACAGGGCCGGGTCCGACGCGAAAGGGTTGGGTGGAATCAAGAAAAGTGGTTGGGCTCGAGTCTGACTCAGACCCAAGGAACAGGAACAAGACTTAGGGTTTGAAATTAAAGCTGAGTTTGGAAGAATTTTTAGAGGTAGCAAACTAACTCCAAAAATTCTGAAATTTTGACTGGAGGCTCCTCACTCCAGGATCAACCTTGCATAAAATGTCCAGATATTTTTATGCACAGCATTTTTCTCAAGAAATTCCTCAAGGTTAGTTCTAGGGTTTGACCAAAAGTCAAACTGGTTTGACTTGCCTCTTAAAATTATCAAACAATTTCTAAAAATTATGAAATTTTTCAGAGGAGTCACCCACAAGCCCTAGAACCAAGGAAAAATATTTTCAGAGGTTGAACACACAATTCTCAACAAGGATTGAAAAAGGGTCATGACTTTAGTCAATTGGAGATTTAAGTTTTTGAATTCCACAATTCATTTACAAGAATTACAAAAAAGTTCAAAAACAACAAGATGCAAGAAATATTTTAATTTCTTCTCATTTTCTTACATCTAAAGCACATACCCATATTTGGGATGTTACATTATGGAACTTTGTAAAAAAATTGTGTGTGTATGTTGTTACTCGTTGATGGCATGTGATGCACTTAACCAATAGAGTGGGAAAAGATTTAAACTGAGGTGAGTGGAAAGAATTGTGAAATGGTGGAACTTCATGCTTGGGAAAATATGAATCTTGGTAATTTGGTTAGAAATTGGGCAGTATCGCTTTGGTCAATTAAGGACTTAACTTTGTGCGCCATTGAACTAAACCATGGCTGTACGACCACATGCCTTGTATGGGACATGCCTGACTTAGTAAGCTACGAAATCTTGGCATGCCGTCTCCAGGTCCAACGATGTGCGTTAGACAAAATCACTCTGTTAGGGTTGGTACGACGGTAAAACACATCGGGAGGGTCAATTGTCAAGATAAAGTTTCGGAAAGGTTTTGTTATGATAGGTGCTAGCTACACCGGTTATATCTTATGGGTCAAGTGTACAAACCTCTGCAGAGTGTTAATCAATCTATTCGAATAGTCGCGTCCATGGTCATGGACATGCTCGGGGATTTCAGACGAGGGATAGATTTTCACTAAACAATTGGGAAGAGGCAGTTGTGTGATTTAAACTCATTTGGCTGTGTGAAAGAATTTGATTAGGCTTCATGTACTTTGTGAAAATAATTGTTAAACTATTATTGTTTATTCGTTTTAAACTACGCTTTCAATCTATTATTTGTATTCAATTGCAAATGTTGTTTTTTTGCAAAATAACCATAGAAGCCAATTCCTTTGGAATAAGCTATCATCTATAATTGCATTCTGTGGTACAACTTCTTAAGTACTCGGAGTACTCATTCTTGTTGCAATCATTCAGCTGAAGTGGAGGAGTCTTCGCTTGCTTTCAAGAATGAGTTTTACGAGGAGGGTGATCGCTATGTCTTGATCCCAGTCAGTTGCCTATGGCAAATCAATGGGTTCCCGCTGGAGTTGTTTTCATTCCGCTGTCGTATCTTTACTTAGTGTCAGCCCTGCGTGGCTTAATAAGTGTAAACTCGACCATAAGGTCACAACCATTATGTATTAATCAAATTAGTCGTTTATTCTTATATTCGTCTTGTGTGGAATGATATTCATCTATGTTGACACTGTGTGGACTAGCATGATCTTGGACTAGTGCGTTATACACAGAGGGTCCAGATTTGCATATTTGGGTCCCGAAAATTCAAAAGTTCATCATAACTAGGAAGTCGTAGATAATTTCAGGATTCCATAAAGTATATGGTTCGCTACATTTGGGCTACAGAAGTGAGATTTAGAGCCCTTTTTCCATTGGGACAATGGGTAGTGCATCTAGTAAAGTCAAAGTAAAGGCGTTGATTTTGCGTATAGATGAGGTGACGATTTGTGTAATATTTAGTGTTGTGATGGCATGTTTTTGAATGTATGTTAATTGTTTGTCTAGGGAGTGTTGCCTCAAGCACCATGTCGTCTTTACATTACCCAGCTCCAAGGAGTTAAAGAGGCAAGTGCTTGGTATAATGGTGAACAATGGGCGGTTGTTGTTGTCTTGTTGAACTATTATCATGTGATTTAATTATGCTTCGTTAAGTTTATTTACCTGGTATGGTAATGTTTATGAAGAGTAAGATTGTGTTAATGATGCAATTACCATGGGGATGACATGGTGAGATTATTTTGCCTAATGAACTATTGCATCATTCAATTGAATAAGGGTCAGTGCGGTGAGTACTGCCTTGATTATGGCTAGTCCGGCGTGCCTCATGTTAAAATCCTATAGAGGTAAGGACCCACCCTAACGAAGGTGGGGGGGAGTGTGTCACCGATGGGTGAACACTTTGCTATACCGGTATTAGCTGAAAGAGGTGCATCATGACATTTGCATACATGAGAGTTATTTTGATGAGATTTGAAAATGAGAATAATGAGGATGCATTAATTGTGTAATGAACTTGTTTATTTACTGTTGTATCTTGTACTTGTTGAGTTGTAGACTCACCCTTGCTTTATTGTATTTTAGGTGGACGTTGATGTCACCTCGCATGGGATGGAATAGCTCACATGGCACACTCGCTACCACTACAACTATCTGAAACACAATGTCATGGAACCTTTTACTTTAGCATTATGATTTTTTCTTTACGAACCATTAGACATGATAAATTATGTCTTGATTCCTTCATTCACTAGATTATTTATGGTTTATTACCTATTGATTCTTTATTCACTATTGCTATCTAATGCTTACGTGGTTGTATTTGATGTTTCTATTAAGACCCGTAGGCTGGTTTTATTCGTTATGTGTTTGCTGGAATTTATTGTAATATGTGGTTTAATTTAGTAGTTAACGTAGTTTAGTGGCATTCTGGGCTTAGTGTTGAGCCAGGGTGTTAAAGGGGGAGGGCTCGCACATGTGTGTGTGGTGTGCGTACACGGTGATGTTTGCGTATGTGTTTTTCTTGTAATCACCAAAAGAAGACACTACTACACAAAGGGTCATCACAGACGGTTTTTGAATCGTCTGAATTTATGTGTCTATGATAACAGGTGGTTATCATAGACGGTTTTTGAGTCGTCTGTGATAAGTCACCACACAGACGGTTTTATGGTATAAACCGTCTGTAAAGACCTACTATGATGGATGGTTATATGTACCAACCGTCTGTGATTGGAGACATATCACAGATGGTTGTTGGTGGTAGCCGTCTGTGATATCTGACATATCACAAACAGTTGTTGGTAGTATCCATCTATGATTGGATAGATATCATAGATGGTTAGTAAAAAACACCGTTTGTGATATCCGACATATCACAAACGGTTGATGGTGATAGCCATCTGTGATATCTGACATATCACAAACGGTAGTTGGTAGTAGCCGTCTGTGATTGGTAACATATCACAGACAGTTGATGGTGGTGGCCGTCTGTAATATCCGACATATCACAGATGGTTGTTCGTAGTAGCCGTCTGTGATTGGATACATATCACAGACAGTTGTTCGTGGTAGCCGCCTGTGATTGGATACATATCATAGACAGTTGGTGGTGGTAGCCGTCTATGATAGGTCGTTCTATACCTAAATATTTTTTTTGTTTTTCGGCTAGCCTCAGATAATGCTAGCCATGCCCTCTGAAAACAAGCAAGTAGAAAATAGATAAATCACAATTGATTTGATATAGAACAACTCAAAGTGATTCAAAACTCAATATCAATTACAAAAGAATGTTCATGTATGACAGCTAGAGTTACAATTGACTTACAACTCAAAGTGAATTACAAATGAACATGTATTAATCGGTGTCGCCGGAGTGAAACTCTCCATTCGAGTTAATGATCTCCCCCTTGATGAAGGCGGCGAGCCGTCCTCGAGCGTCCGAGAATTCGTCCAAATCAAATGTACTTAATTCGATTGTCATGCCCTGTCGCTAGGAGTAAAGTAGTAAGCATATATATTTAAATTGATAATTAGGAAATAATTATTGTGAGATTGACTGACAAACCTCTAGATCCTTCATTTTAGCACTCATGATTTCCTGCATATAACGACAAACGTAGAATGCACATATGTTGCCTTGTAGTTGCTGGTGGCACTGCAAAAATAGAATTTCATATATAGGTATAGTCAGTTCGAGAGGTCAGGTTATGAAGTGTGATATAGGATTATTGTATTGTAGCAGGTATCAAAAATCGCATCCTGTGTTGCAGTGTGGCGCTCGGTTAATTGTGTGTCCCTCCCCTGGCAACATAGGCGATGAACGACCTACGTGATTCGAAAAAGTTATCCTCGACCATTTCAAATGAAGGAAGACTACAATAGAATAAGTATGGAGGAAATGAGCATACTTGTCGAGTACTTTTTGCACAAGGGTGAAGTCGTGATGTTTGTTGACTAGGGAATCAAGGTATATTACCTTGTTCCACTTTGATACAATGTCTAAAAGGATCCAGTGCCACCTACTCATGTATGTCGCTATAGTCATTAAACCTAAGTTCGTGTTGCGTATAATGAACAAATGAAATTTGTATAGCAAGTAGTGAAGCACTTATCCCTGGTTGTAGGGCACCAGTATGTAGTCCTTGTCACGGTGAGCAAGTAACCCCTTCGTTATGTATTTCTTGACGTAGGATGTGTCTTGGTTGATGTATTGCTCAAAGATCAACTGTGGGTCAGGGAAACCCACCGGTTCTCGCGATCACCAGGCTTCTTGCATTATGTATCTATACATAAGTAATGAGTTATGACATTTATCGGTATTGCATGAATGTAGAACTTGATTGTACACACTTATAGTGTCCAGCGTCGTAGAAGTGAGGCGTTGAGGGCGTCGAGGTTGAATAGATCAAATAAGTCTTCGAAGCCCACGACGAAGTAGCCTGGCTTGTGGAGGAAATGGTTCTCCGTGTAGCTGATGGTGAATCTAGAAGGCTGGTTTTTCCTCCGCTTGTTGGTCGTCTCCATGTACCAAGCATGCAAAGTCATGCAACCCATTCCAAGGCAGGGTAATAGTGTGTCGGGGACCAATGGCATTCTGAGGGAGAACATCCTGGGCTTGTGAGACGCTTTAATTCTCTTCGATTTGGCCTTAGCACCTCACGTTCTATTTGTCTTCCTAGGAGACGGCTTGGCACGTTTTTCTTGTTTCTTCACCGCCGTCTCCATGGGAGCTGATACGGAGGCCTTCTGAAGCGGGGGTTGAGGTGGAGTCTCGAGGGATCTATTGGAGAGGCATGGTTGTGTTCCAATCGTGGCACTACTGGGTCCAGGGCGATGTCCCTCTTGGGCTACTGGACAAAAGTGTGCACTTCATCCCCTAGTGTTATGGTGTTTTCGTTCAGGGGCTTCTCCAGTGGGACGGCCATGAAATTGTCATATACAATGTCCACCTAGACCTTGGTGTAACTCTACGACAGCTAGGCACTGTACAGCACTATCCCTTCCTAGCATGGAAATGCCAACCCCTGCCCAGCCTCAATGGAAATGGACACAACCAGCCTCACTTGGAGCTTGAAGAGCGTGGGCTCCTACAAAACGATACAAAATTAGCTAAGGCGTCCTACAGGTCTATCTTTGTAGCATTCCAGAGATGTACATTTTCTTGATGTAATCAATAGGTAATTGGACATCGCCATGTTCAGGACATGGCGTGGACGCGTAGCTACTCTGATGCTGAGGGGGATTGGCTCCCAAAATCACGGGGGTGGCTTGCAACTGGTTGATGAGTTGATTTATTTGTTTCCGCAATGATGTTATCTGTCCTTGAAATTCTGCACGAATCTCCTCTTTCAACTGTTCATCGCACTCGGCCTTGGATCTCTTCCGACTCCTATACGCCTCATGTGGGAATCCCTACCTCCATGGTACGTAAACCCCAAGGCCTCGCATGCGACCCGAGTGCACCTTGTTTCCCAGGACCATGGATAGCATATCCCTCTCCCTGACTACTTCGAAGGAGACTTGGGAAGATTTGGTAGGCAATGTTTGCTGCAAGAGGCCGTCATGTTATTTTAGACCCTACGAAGTTATAGACTTATTAACAACTAGGTAGTTCGACATATCTTACCAAACGTTGGGACACTTTCTTGTCTGCCGGGTTTTTGAAAGAGATGGTGCCCGAAGATATGCTTGATGACCTCGCTCTTAACCAATTTCGAGAGCGCTCGTCTGTGATTTCGGCTAATGGCGGGGAGACCTCCCACCGTTCTGCCTCCTCGTCCTCCCTCGTCCATTGCGGGATTTTTCCCGCGTACCCAGTGGTGCCGAGTTTGTGGGGGTGAGTGTTTTTGTCTAGATAGTCTTCTGCACTGCACTTTGCTCCTGAAATTTGATCGTCGTCTTCATCCGCACAAAGGCATCCCATGTATCCCGCAACACGAATTTATACTTCGTGAAGAGTGTCCGACCCTTGTTCAGTATTCCGTGACAAGCGTGCTCCTGAAGGTCTTCCACGCTTTTCCCATTGCGAGCAACGCCTACCGTCGCACGAGTCCGTGGACTTCTACTAGGACGATCTCGAACGAGGCTAAAATTTCAACCCACATCTAGTTTCTCTCTACGCCCGTCAGAGACTTCCAGCTTGGGGTGGTGATAGGGACTTGTTCCCTTCCAAGTATCCCATAGGCGGTCCAGAATGCTGCTGTTGCTTTCTTAGGATGTGAGGGACCCCAATGTTAGTGACCCCCGTCATGGTCGTTCGGCCCTCAGGCATTTTCGATATTCCTCCGCCATCTCGCTTAGTGGCCCTTTTCTTCGGAGCGCCAGACGCATTCGGCGACAGCGACGCATAGTCCATCGGTGGCCCAGACGCATTCAGCGACGGCGGCGAAGACTGTGCGGATGCCATCTCTGAAGATACACACCCAAAGAACTAAATTTGCAGGATTCCAATGACTAAAATTTTAGTTTGTATTTTTCAGGGAGAATTTCTCCTTGGTAACATATTAAACAAGAGAATATGCTTGAAAGATAGGACATGAAAACATACAAAATCAGCATATTGCTCAGATTTAGAATGTTTTAAGTTTTCTCTAAGATGTATAGTTGCACAATCCTTTCTCAATACTAGATCAGACTATGAGCCCAGAATTTAATGCTCTACTGGTTATGTCAAGAATTATCTCAAAGAGCAAAGTTACTTTCAGTCAAAAAAAGGTTATATAATTAACAGTGCACAAGAATCACTTGATTAAAACATAAACCAATCAGTAGATTGAGGATTAATCACTTGATAGAATAAATAGATCACTAATTTCAGCAACGTGAGCCACTCGGCTAACAGGAGAAAGCCAATTGACTAACAAAGGAACAGCATGATCAGATCAATCACAGCCGAAAACAGAAAGCAACAGAGCCAAGCTATTAGATATAATCTGACAACAGTAAGCAATCCTAGTAGCTCAAGACAAATTTGTTATCAATTTAATTTCACAATATGACAAAAAAAACATCACTGAGCAGTAAACTGAACCCACAGTAGTACAATGCAATATCTCCTAGTACTAGAATTAATTCAAATTCAGATTTAGACTAGCACAGTGTCGGGACCCAAAAATACAATTATGGACCCTTTGTGTCTACTGCACTAGTCCAGGATCACACTAGTGCACACAGTGGTAACATCGATGAAATATGATTTCCATATACAAATATGACAAATAAATAGGTAAATAACAATAATTATCAGAGTAACGACCTTAAGGTCAAATCTTACAATTAATGCCTCAGAAGACGAATAGCTCAATTAAGCTGCAGAGGAAAGTAACGGAATAACTTCAGTAAAGCCCATCCATATGCCCACAGGCAATCGGCTGGGGTAGCGTGACCTAGTTCTCTACGATCCTTGAAGTAGACCTTGTTGACCGATGACTTCTCCACTTTATCTTAATGATTGCAGTAAGAATAAGTACTCCAAGTACTCAACAAGTTGTACCACAGAATGCAATTATACATGATGGCTTATTACAAAGAAATGGCTTCTATGGGTATTTTGCAACAAAGTAGTATTTGCAATTGAATATAAATAATAGATTTAAAGCATGGTTCAAAACAAATAAATAGTAATAGTTTAACAATTGTTTTCTCAAAGGACATAAAGCCTAATCAATTTCTTTCACACAACCATATGAATTGAACCACATATTTGTCCCTTCCCAAGTGTTTTTATGAAAATCTACCCCTCGTGTGAAATCCTCGAGCACATCCATGACCGCGGACGCGGCTATTTGAATAGATTATTTAACACTCTGCAGAGGTTGTACACTTTACCCACAAGATGCAATCAATTGGATCAGAGGTGATCACAACAAAACCTTTTCGAAACTTCATCTCAATAGTTGACACTCCCGATGTGTTTTACTGCCAGCACCAACCCTCACACAGAAAGTTACTGCCAGCACCAACTAATAATTAACCAAGCTAGGGTGACAAAAGATCATAATAATACACTAGGCAAGGTGGATATAATCAAATGGCATATAACTAAACCCAAAGCATTTAAATAAATACTTAAAGTAAAATGCAATAACTTAAATCAAAGTAATTTTTGAAAACTGGGTTCAACATGGTCAAAGGTACAACTTGCCTTGCTATAGCAATGATGTTCTTATTTTATCTTCGATCTTCTACTTCCTTGACATCCAGCTCCTTTGGACGATTCCGAGACTTCAACGTCTAACGAGAAAGAAAGCGCAAAACAAACAAAATTCAAAAGACAAAACAAATAAACTCTAAATTGAAATTGAATGTTATTGGAAGGTAGAGCTTGAATTAAGTTGAATTTCGAAACTTGAATGTGCTCAATCGAAGTTCGTATGAGAAAGAACGAGCTCTCGAAAGTTTGATCGTAAAGGAGAAACTGACAAATTGGGTCTACAGAATATTCCCAGAATATTCTATTTCATAAATATTGAAAAATGGCTGAGTGTATGACATGTGGGACCTACTGATATTTATGAATTTATATTATTAAAATAATTTCAAAAAATAGAATTAGGGGCTGACATGTGAACCACCGGTCTATGGATCAGGTCCAAAGAGAGATGCTAGTCCACGATGGACCAATCTCATGTAGAAGGGTTGTCCAAGAGTTGACTGACATGCGAGACCCGATGTAAGAGAGAGAAAAAGAATTAGGGTTTTGAGTTGAGTGGATGACATGTGGGGTCCACATGTTAGTGAGAGAGATAGATATATGGCTTAGGATAGGGGATGGCGTGTGGGACCCACTTGTCATTGGGACACTTTGCGCTGACGAGTGGGGCCAAGTTATCATAGATGGAGAGATAGAAAGATAGCAACTAGAGAAGCCTATGTTGGAGCATTGGTCCAGAGAAGGAACAAGAACAACAGAGAAACGAGGAAGAAAGCATAGGGCATAGCAGCGTGCTACCTGGTGGCAAAGAAGTGGAAAAGGATAATTGGGACAACATGTCAAAGAGGCAGAAGAAAACCAATGCAGCAGCAGAGAGACAGAACAGGGACAACCAAACAAAACGAAGACAACAAAGGGCAATAGAGAGCTCCAGGCTATTTCGGGCGCATGGTGTGGACAGCGAATGGAGGTGAGGCAGCGACGGCCAATGGGCAAAACGGAATAGCAACGATGAGGCGGGGATGGTGATGCGGTCAAAATAGCGAGAGATGGCACCATGCGCCGGCAGCGAGGCGAGGAAGCGACGGTGACGGCGGCTCCATGGTGGCATGACACTTCCGGTGAGGTTCTGCAAAAAGGGAGGGGAGCACGGTGTTGAACACGGCGACGCGAACTCAAAAGTGGTGGAGATGAAGGTAGGGGCTCAACGGTTGCAGAGTATTTGGCCAGAGAGGGTGATAGGCCTAAAGGAGAGAGAAAGCTTGATTCTCGGTGCATGGTGGATAAAACTTGAAACTAAAATATGGAAAAAATAGATTGACATGAAGGACACAAGACGACGCAATCGGATTTTGGAGAAACTCACCGAGGAAGCGGGGAACATGATGAACATGTTTTTGGCTTTATGGCTTGACATGGCCGACAGTGATTCGGTAGTCTTCGGGTGAAGGGAACGGAAGGTAGACGTAGAATGCGGCGAGGTGAACTCAATGGCGCAGACGGTTCGGCCGGGGGACGTCGGATGGCGGTGGAACTTGACGGAGAAGACCTTTGGTGGAGCTCGGTTCTTTTACAAATTGTGATGAAACGAGAGCGATTTGGAGGAAACAAAATCAGGGGATTGGAAGAGGAGATCAAGAGGATCAATATGATGTGGTTAGTTTGCTTTTATATGCACCGGAGAAGATCAAAAAATAGGAAATATTCGGTTGTGCACGGGAGCTCTCTGGACTTTGGACGGCTTGGAGAAGATGTACAGTACCTGGCCCACGTGATGGAGAGAGAAAATTCGGAATTTTGGAATTAAAGAAAAGGCCAAAAATCAAGGAGACCAAATAAATAGCAAACAAACTCAGAAAAAATGCAAGAAAATACCAAAAAATTCCTTAGAACACAAGGAAGGCAAATAAGACTGGTTTTGATTTAATTGATGTTTATATTAGTCAAATTAAATATTTTGAATTTAGGAAAATCCCAATTAAGCTTTATTAATTCAAATAAAATTGGTGAAATTTTCCAAGGACCTAAACTACTCAAAAGATTTTTGAAAGCTCAAATTTTGGGACATTACACACAGCACATAATATGCAAAGTAAAGCACTCCTGTAAATAGAAACAACTCACATAGCGGATGTTAATCGAAGCCACCGAGTAGAACCAGGCAAGGCACATCCAAAGACGATGTCTCAGAAAACCAAGTGCGAAGTACTAGCAATAATCGAGTAGTAAACCATGAGGTACAAGGAAATACCTACAAGCGTAGGAGGCCGGCAGAGGGAGGACGCCGGCGCGGGGAAGAGGACGGCGTAGGAAGGAGACCGGTAGAGGGAGGACGTAGGCACGGGAAAGAGGTCGGGGGCGCTCGGGTGGGGAGGAGAAAGGTCGAGGTAGCAAGTGAGGACTGAGGAGTAAGGGCAGAAACCCTAGCGGGGCCCTACTAATAAAGGAATATCACATATGGTTCTATTATGGAACTATCTGTAATACTTATCACAGACGGTTACATAATAGAACCATCTGTGATATGCGACCATATCACAGACAGTTCTATTTGAAACTGTCTGTGATTCGCAGCGTGGGAGGGCGGAAATTTTTGGACACGTGCGTGGGAGGCGAATTGTCTTGGCATCCCGCCATATCACAGATGGTTCTATTATGGAACCGTCTATGATAAGCAACCATATCACAGACGGTTTGTTCCACTAAACTGCCTATGGTAGTTTCTTCTATAGCTAACAAATATTCTGTTTTTCGGATACAATCACATAACAAGAAAGCATATACAATCACAGAGCAAGAAAGCAGATACAATGGAATAATTTCTTAATTACAAGCCTTGTTTCTTAATTACAATGGAACAATTTTCCAAATAGGTGTTCACCATGTGGGATCATTTCCACTTGGCTATGTCCTTCAAAAAAAATAGCCCTTCACGTTGATCGACGTGCATATAGCTAGCTTCCTCACTAGGTTCTTCCTCGAGCCAGATGTCGTCTCTGAAAGGACGCAACTCGTCAAATTGATTGTACTCTTCCTCATCCACGATATTCTCAACTCCGACAATCCTTCTTTTTCTATGAAGAACTACGTGGCGGTTCTTATTTGCTAGGTCTGTTACATAAAAACTTGAACAACTTGCTTAGTGGGTACAAATGGTTCGTCCTTGTATCCGACACGTTCGAGGTCCACAGTAGTGACGCCGTACTTATCGACCTTCACACCCTGTGGAAGTTTGACCCAATGAAACCAAAACAGGGGGATGTGGAAAAGTATGTAGTCGAGCTCCCAAATCTCCTCTACGAACCCATAGTACCCATGTTTCATTACGTTTGGCCCAGCAGTATTGAACTGCTCATGAAACGCATCTATGCAGACACCGTTGTTCTGGACTATGCTCTTCCTATCCTGAGCTGGCGTATAAAATGTGTATCCATTTATGTCATATCCTTGCTATGTCACAATTATGAATTTTTGCCCTTTTGCCAACTATAGCAGCATATCATCACTTGATGACCACCCTATGAATCGCACCTTTAACCATTCGTTGAACCGACAGTTGTGCTCTCTCATGATCCAAACCTCCGACCAGGCTGGATTCTGTTGGCATACCTGTCTTTGTGCTCGTCGATATACGGGAACACTTCGGTCATGTGTTGCAAGACCGTGAAATGGGCTTGAGCGTACGTATCCAGATCGGGAGTGATTGCTTTCCTTCTGATGGTCCCAATACCCTCCAGCCTTCCCTCATGATGAGATAGAGGCACACCTATCAGTCTCACCTAAGCCATGTAGTCGATGCAGAACTCAATGACCTCTTCGGTTGCATAACCTTTGATGATGTTGCCCTCCAGTCAAGATCGACCCCGTACATAGGACTTGAGAATTCCCATATACCTCTCGAACGGGTAGATATGACATAGGAACATAGGGCCGTATATCTTTATCTCTTTCACAAGGTGAACAATGAGATGGACCCTGATATCAAAAAATATCGGAGGGAAATACATCTCAAGATGACATAGAGTCATCACCACCTCGGCCTGTGGTGCATCTAGTCCTTCGGGATCGATGACCTTCTAAGTAATTGAGTTAAGAAATAACACAACCTCATGATTGCTACTTAGACCTTGTTCGACAAAATACTTCTAATTGCAACAGGAAGCATTTGTTGGAAATATGCCCTAGAGGCAATCATAGAGATGATTATATTTCGTTATGTTCATAACATTGGATAATATGTTATCTCGTTCCTAGAATAATATCGTAAATATTTATTATCAAGTATGTGACTTGATTGTGAAACTCTGTATTTCTGCGATAATTATTCGTAAACGTTCCGTAGTTGGAAACATATGAGAACACATATGAAAAGACTAGCATATGTATTGGTTGATGACTATGTTTCACAGGTCATAGATACAGAGATATCAAACCAATAATATGGACACATGTTAGAGAACATGGTGTTGGTTTGATCTACCTTGAGACACTGTTGAGATTGTTATGATTTCATGTGTCATCAGTTGGTTTCAAGCAATGATGATGTATAATCCTTAGACCTGAGATCAGCATGGTTTCCTACATGTGTAATATCACTCTTAGGGGTTGCTAAACGCTACTCGTAACTAGGTAGTTATAAAAGTAGCTTTCGGGTATGCTATGAAACATGCAGACGGATGTGACTGCTCGGATATGGGATTTGCCCCTCCTAACATAACAGGAGAGATGTCTCTCGGCCCCTCATTGTGGTCAGATAAAGAAAGTGCATGGCCATGCCACTAGTGGTCGAAGTGTTGACCACATGAAGTTATTCGACACTTAACCGAGAAAGTATTGAACAGTCCATGGATGACAAATTACCTCACCTGGAGTTCAACCAGATATCGTGAGGCAAAAGGAGAATACACAAGCAGGTCATTTGGTTCGACCAGATACGAGCTGGTCATATAAAGATATAGACTAGTCATAGACTAGTCGAACATGGTCTTGCACTGGTCGTATGGAGATACGAGCTGGTTGTAGACTAGTCGAAGCTGGTCGAAGCGGGTCGAAAACTGGCTGTATGGAGATACGAGCTGGACTTAGACTGGTCGAAGCTGGTCGTAGACTGGTCGAACATAATCACTAACAAGTCGTAAAGAGTTACAAACTGGTCGTAATTAAGTACTAATTGGTCATAAGGAGTTACGAACTGGTCGTAACTAAATATGGACTGGTCGTGACTAGATACAAGCTGGTCGTAAGTGATAAGGACCTAGTTGTAGATCATATTGCATTAAGGTTCGTCCAATATATTCTCTGTGTGTTTGGGAATCGTTATGTGCTGCTAGGTATTGCTAACGACTCGTGGTCGAAAAGGAGTTTCCGAGTCACAACCGATTATGCATGAACCTATAGGGTCACACACTTAAAGGGCTAGGATTTGATTTGGATGGTGATCCGAATTCTTGTAGGCCACGGGTTCCTAATGGGCCTCAAGTTCGAGACCCATTATGGATGCCTATATATAGAGGGACGGTGGCATGGGGTGAAGAGATCTTTTAAGAAGGAATTCCCGAAACCCTAATAGCCACACCTTCCTCAACCACGCCGCCGGTGCTAGCACTCTAGTGTGTGGTGTCCCTGCCCCGTATGTGTGGATACCTTGGAGGAGTTGTTGCAAAGCATCAACACTAGGACGATCCGCAACTCGTGACAATCTCAGGAGCAGGAGGAGAAGACGTGCGGTGAGTACGACTACGACTGCATCAACTCGCTACATCAACTCAACTTCTACTACGAGTCGACACATCTAGTGGTAATCTCGTGATCTATTACTAGCAGAGGTTCTTTGGTTGCGCGGTAGAATTTTTGATTTGTGCTATCCTAGCCTACCCGTAACCCAACAGTGGTATCAGAGCCATCTCGTCTAGTTTTAGATTCAGATTAGATGCATATTGTGATATGTGGGTGTCATAGATGTGATTTATTTCTGTTTTTGTTGGTCGTAGATTGTTTTTGGTGATGGTCGATATGATCGTCCATACGCGGTGGTCTCAAGATGGGTTCATGATCGTTATTCCATGATCGTGTTTTCATGGTCGTATCACGACTTGCCTCTACCGGTCAGTTTCCGCCATCGGGGCAGATAGTGGTCGTAAATCCATGGAGCACGCGAAGATCAATCTGGTTGATCAAATCGGAGTTGCGATCAAAAGGGTTATTGTGATTAATCTAATGCGATTTACATGGACAGAACAGTAGATTGGATCTACGTAGTCCGAAAAAATTTTGCAACAGGGGCTGCCGCCCTTGTGACCCCGCTCCGCTCACTGGTGAGCGGAACCGCCAAAAAAGACCTTGGTATATGGATAGGGCTACTGCCCTTCTGGTGTGAGTTGCCACCCCTGTGACTAAGATCTTAACTTGGTTTTTGGTATAGCTAGTTCATGCCATCCGTTAGATAGAATGTGATTTTATGCCTAACTTGTTTTTGTAGGATTTTGTGAATAGTATGACCCATGATGTATGAGATGCATGAGTGTGTGTAATGTTCATGAGCTGCGAGTCATGCTTATTGCAGCCCAAGGCTATCTATATTTGTATAACGGCCTGCGTGTTGACTTGTGATGCTTCTTCACTCCTTATAATTTATCACTAGTGCTATTAGGAGTAATAGCTTAGAGGGAGTACTTGGAGGTATTGGCCACTTGGAGACATGGCGAACAGGAAGCATGGTGATGGAGATCACCATGTGGAAGGGTCATACTATATCATGATGCAATGTGAATGCCTTTAAATTCCTGTTTATTTCTATGCATGTTATTTAGTTGCTTCGCATGCTCTTAACATGGTAGAAGTAAAATTCCCTCACATAATATTAAGTTAAATTAATGCCCTCCCAATTTACTGCACCATCCAAAGTCATGTATTTTAATGGTAGGTCTTGTCAAAGCAGAGTGCCATTAACTCTCCTTGACTAGATGGGTTTGTGTCGGACACTTACACGCTTAGCATTGGTTTAACTTGACAAGGTCATCATAACGGTTATGGACCTTGGGGCATAGGGTTAGGTGCCGAAGCATAGAGATGCTTCCCAACAATAAGAGTCATATAGAGATATGATTAGCAAAGGGTTTCTTACCAATTTCACTAATCTTCTAGCAGTGATGCCAAAGCTCACTAGTAGATTAACTGATTGTGGGTCTTGAATCACTAAATGTCATAAGAGGGATATGGTATTTAGTGGGAGTATCTTTATTAAATTGTTTAATAGAAGATACTTTTCTTGAACATATGTCTTAGTTTTGCATATTTTATGTTGTAGATCATGGCACCATCTGCTGTACCTACATCCAGTTTTGCTTTACGTTCGATACTTGATAAGGAAAAACTGAATGGAACAAATTTTGTGGATTGGTCCCATAACCTAAGAATTGTTCTTAGGCAAGATAAAAAGGAATATGTCCTAGAGGAACCAATTCCTGATGTGCCTGATGAAAATGCTGCTGAACTCTTAAAACAGCCTATAAAAAGGTATGTGACGAGTCCCTTAATGTTAGTTGTCTCATGCTTGCTGCTATGAACTCAGACCTTAAGAAGCAGTTTGAGAACATAGAGACCTACGATATGATCGTGGCGCTCAAAGGCATGTTTGAGACACAAGCAAGAACTAAGAGATATGAGATCTCAAAGAAGTTGTTTGGGATTAAGCTAGTTGAGGGTAGTCCGGTGAACCCATATGTGATCAAGATGGTTGGTTACACACAGAGCTTGGAAAAACTTGGTTTTCCACTTAGTCAAGAGTTGGCTACATATTTGATTCTTGCTTCGCTTCCTACAAGCTGTGGGCAATTCTGTTGGACCGAAAAGGTGACTAGAGGCGGGGTGAATAGGAGCACGCTCACTTTTTCACAAAAGATGGATTCAACACAAATGTCACTCCAATAGCTATGGAAGCTATGGAGATCAATATACCAGTACAGCGGAAGACTAGTATTGAATCCAATCCAAACCCCTAAGCAAAAGATCAAAACAGAATCAAATCAGGTGGCGCGGTCGGACCCGATGGTACAAGGGCGATCGGACCGGTGGCTTGGCGATCGACCGGCAGACTGGAGGTCGACCACCGGAGACCGTAATGCCCCGAGCAGTAAAATCAGCACAAAAAACGAAACACAAATTGACCTAACTTTTGATCTATGTGGTCAAACTCCACGAAACTTGACACACACCTTCTCAAATATATTGTGAACCTATTCCAATCAAGGATCACAGAAATCCAAGCTAAGGATCCTATATTTTTCAGTTTGAGCAAAGTAAGGTCAACAACCGAGTAAGAATCGAAATATGATCTAGAGACTTGCTCATGGGTAATTGATGATCAAGATGATCATAGATGGGTTCCCACAAGTCACAGCAAGTTAGATCAAGCCAAGAAACCAATCAAAAACTCGAGAATCAAAAAGGGCATCAAATCACCAAATAGAGAGACAAAGAGATAGTAGATTCATCTTGAGAGAAATCTCTTTGGATTGATTTGATTGAGTATTGGTTTACAGCCACTCCACCAATGGAGGACAAAGACTCAATACATGAGCATGAAATCCAATCAAACTCTCTAGAACCGTAACATCCACTAATCCTCTCCCTAAGCAAATAGGGTTTCAAAAACAATGAAAGGGTTGAAGGGGGTGCAGCCACCTCCCTCCTCTATTTATAGTGGAGGCTTAGACCTTCTAGAAGATTTAACCCTAATGGGCTCCCGTTAAGGCCCACATACAAACGGGTCACATACGCACGCGTTTTAAAGCACCGTCTTCATCTCTTGACCTAATCCACTTCAACTTGCGCCATCTTGCACTGTGACTTGGCAAAAGGTCACAAAGGCGATATTTGGTAGAATTACCAAAATACCCCTTATCGATCTTTTTGCAAAGACCGAGTCCCAACTGCGTGAAACACATCCATGCTTCACCACGTGTAGGTTGATCCTACGGCTCTCTTCATGTCGGCAAGTCTCTCCCATCCGGCTCCCACCGAAACCACCATGGCACTTGCACCGACCCCCGCACCGCTTGATCCAACCCGTCGCACCGAACTACCCGTTCGGTCATCCTTGTCCATTCCGCGCCATGCTTGAACCCATTGACCTCACCCGGCATCCCTGATCGTTCTGGACCTCAGCTCTCCAAGCCTAGTCCCGATCATCCTCGCCGTTGACCGTCGTTGACCTCCAAGCAACCTACACAAACATAGACCAAGAAATCGTTTCCGGGAACAAGTTCTTCGCAACTTGACCCACGTTAGTCAAAACATGCATCATGCAACACATATGCCATGAAACTCATGAACTTGACCTAACAAGCAAACATCGCCGCCACGAAGACGCATTTAACCACATCGAACCGGTCGACCGCCACCTTGGCGGCTCGACGCTCTGATCGCCGGTCGACCGCCACCAAAGGCTTCGACCGACCGATCATGACTTAGCCAAATTTCCAACCTGGAAAACTGAAACCTACTGGAATTTTCAAACCAATAGAACTTTTACCTGTAGGCTCCAAAAATTATGAGACCAAGTACAGAAGCACCTTCTCACTTGCCTACACCTTCTATTTTTGGCCCAGCTTCAAAATCCAAAATATTGCAGTGGCCGGTCTGACCGCTATGGCAAAGCCGGTCAGACCGCTCCATGGCCGGTCTGACCGCCAGCTTAGCCGGTCTGACCGCCAGCGACCATTTCAGGAAAACCAAGTCAAGGAATGGCCGGTCTGACCGCCAGAGGCCTGACAGAACTGAAACTTTGCCGAAAACACGTGATTCGACAAACCGTCAACGACATTGCCAATTGTAACATCATCCTAAGATCTCATGCATATCCCCATGATATCCACAATCTCCCCCTTGATGAACACATTGGCAATTTTCCACAAATGCGAATTTAGAGGTTTGAAAAGTAAAAACACGTCGTTTTCGTTCAAAGGCACAACTTGGTCCAAATGCAAGAAAAAGCAAAGGAAATGACCAAGCTGGCTCCAGAATAGTATCTGCAAGTGAGATACGGCAAAAGAAAGCACGAAAGCTTCAAATTCCAGAAAGGAGTCAAATTCTCACTTAAGGTCCATATGAAAGAACAATTGTTCGATATGACCTTTGATCATTGTGAGGATCAAGAATTGCAAATCAAGTTCAGAAATGACAATAAAACCATAAGAATGCAAATAAGAAACTCTCCCTCACTAAGATCCTCAAATTTTCAAAAATTCTCCAAGTAGCTCCCCCTTTTTCAAACATCTTCTCCCCAAACATCTTCTCCCCTTTACACAATTTTACATATCTTCTCCCCCTTTGACAACGGAGTCATCAAGGAATCACGCCTTCCTCTCGTCCAGAGATGACAAATGCAGAATGAGGAAAAAGCATAAGATGGAGCATGCATGAAATGCAATGGAGTGGCTTTATTTTATTTTTTTTTTGTATTTTTCAATTGTTGAGTACAAGAAGCTTTGGAGATTACCCAAAAGAACAAGCTAGCATTTCTAAAGTTGCACAAACAACATATCAAGCCTAACAGCGCTAGCAAGATCATAATAAGACATGTATAACAAAGCTAAGCAAGAAGGCTCAATATAAAGCAATGAATTTTAGCATTTTAAGCAAAGCTTCAAATCTAGCAAGTTCATCAACCGGGATCCTAAAATGATACTGGCCATGTCAAAATGTCAACGTGAGATCCAAAAGCTAACAATGACCACATTAAGAGACAAATAGGTCCTGAATTGAATCATTTTGCTCAAATTTCTCAAACGCCCATTTTTCAACTGTTTTTCATTTGCAATGAATATTGAAGTTGACTAATGATCTAACTTAGTGACAAGATCCTGGACTAGGAGCCATCCACAAACTCATCCTAAGCTTTGACCAAAAGTTGATTAAAGGTATATCTTAGTGAAGAAGATCCTAGACTAGGAGCCATCCACAAACTCTTCCTAAGCTTCTATCAGGGCGACAAATCTTGAGGTTCATGTTAGTTGTGACAAGCAGTCCCCATGAGATCGTCTGGATCATCAAACTATCTTCAAGTTCATGTCTTTGACATGTAGTCTCGTAAGAGTAGTTTGGCACAATTTAAGCATAAGACAATCTTGAAGATTGATTTTTCATTTTTCACAAGAGCAGTTTTAGATTCTCAAGAACACAAGGAGCTCAAGTAATGATCAAAGCTAGATTCAAGAGCTAACAAAGCAATTTTGACAGGGCCAATGTCACAAAAGGAGCACTAATTACGCAACTGGCTAAACAATTCACAAATTGTTAATTTCTTAGTTCAAGTTGTTTTTCAAGTTCTAGCTCATACAACAAAGACTTAGCTACACATGTGAAAGCATGATAATTCTAGCAAGTCAAAGAACTAGACATGGCATTGAGCAAGAATTGAAACACTAAAGCTCCAAAGGGTAATAAGCAAAGCTTCATCAATTTTAAAAGATAAGCGAAAAGCT
Source organism: Phyllostachys edulis (assembly GCA_036346405.1). NCBI lineage: Eukaryota > Viridiplantae > Streptophyta > Magnoliopsida > Poales > Poaceae > Phyllostachys > Phyllostachys edulis. The sequence goes on along the minus strand of CM070551.1, from coordinate 74,113,708 downwards.
TATATTACAATGCATCTTGTTTTTTTCATATGAGTGCAATATGATACAATGAGATGCAAGAAAAACTCAAAAATCCTAAAAAGATCAACAAGTTCAAAAGAAGATCAATAAAAGATCAAAAGAACAAGAAAAGATCTAACTCCCCCTCAAACCAACCCATAGGGATAAATTACCCCTAACTCACTTCTCAAGGTGGCAAACCTTGTTGGGTCTAAAGGCTTGGTGAGGATATCGGCTAACTGAGCCTCGGACTCCACAAAGTGCAGCACAATATCACCCTTCTCAACGTGATCTCTAAGGAAGTGATAGCGAATGTCTATGTGCTTGGTCCTAGAATGTTGCACTGGGTTTTTAGCAATGTTAATAGCAGAAGTGTTGTCACAGAAAAGAGAAATACTAGCAAAATTTAACCCAAAATCCTTAAGAGTGGAGACCATCCACAAAATCTGACTATAGCAACTAGCAGCAGCTACATATTCAGCTTCAGCAGTGGATTGTGCAACAGAAGACTGCTTCCTAGAAGACCAAGAGACAAGAGAAGTGCCTAAGAAATGACATGTGCCAGATGTGCTCTTCCTATCTAGCCTACAGCCCGCAAAATCAGAATCTGAAAACCCCCAAATGGACAGCGAAGATGAACAAGAATACCAAATACCATACTGAAGGGTAGAGTGTAAATACCTGAAGATGCGCTTAACGGCTTGGCAATGTGAAGTCCTCGGTGACGCCTGAAACCTTGCACAAAGGCAGACCGCAAAGTGGATGTCCGGTCTTGAGGCCGTCAGGTACAGAAGGGAGCCGATCATGCTGCGGTACTCGCGTTGATCCACGGCTTCTCCTTCCTCATCTGGATCTAGAGCAGTCGAAGTCGCCATGGGAGTGGCGATCGGCTTGCAATCACCCATCTCAAAACGCTTAAGCAAATCCTTGGTGTACTTCGTTTGATGGATGAAGATCCCTTCCTTGAATTGCTTGATTTGTAGCCCTAGAAAGTAATTGAGCTCGCCCATCATGCTCATCTCAAATTCCCTGGACATTGTCTCAGAAAAACTGGAAACAAGAGCATGAGAGGAACCACCAAAGATAATATCATCTACATAAATCTAAACAAGCAGGAAGTCATTGCCATGCCTAAGAATGAAAAGAGTCTCATCTACTTTTTCCATTTCAAAATCATTCTTAAGAAAGAAGGTCTTAAGTCTATCATACCAGGCTCTAGGGGCTTGCTTAAGACCATACAAGGCTTTAGATAGCTTAAAAACACGATCAGGGTGCTTGGGATTCTCAAAGCTAGGGGGTTGCCTAACATACACTTCCTCCTCTATAAAACCATTCAGAAAGGCACTCTTAACATCCATTTGATGCAACCTAAAACTTTTAGATGCAGCAAATGCAAGCAGAATGCGAATAGCTTCTAGTCTAGCAACAGGAGCGAAGGTCTCATCAAAATCTAACCCCTCAACCTGGCTAAAGCCTTGAGCTACTAATCTAGCCTTGTTTCTAACCACAGAACCATCCTTATTTTTTTTTTATTTTTGAACACCCAACGGGTTCCTATAACATTATGACCACTAGGAGGTTCTACAAGGTTCCAAACTTTATTTCTTTCAAAATTCTCTAACTCCTCATGCATGGCATTGACCCAACTAGCATCAGATAAAGCATGTGATATATCTTTGGGTTCAAAAGAAGCTACAAATGCAGAGTGAGAGAAAAGACTCGGATCATGATACCTGGAGCGAGTGACTCGCTCATGGAGATTACCAATCATCTGATCCGGAGGGTGTTGCTTCTGAATGTGCAAAGGAGCGCCTGGGGGAGATAGCGTCTCCTCGACCTCCGCAGGTACTGCTGACGACGAAGATGTAGCAGGAGCCTCAATTGGAGGTGAAGCAGTCGTTGCGGGTTCAGGAGCTTGGGCAGCTTGGACAGGAACATCAGCAACAGGTGGAGAAGCAGTGTCAAGTTCATCCCCATCTTCTTCAACAAAAATGCTCTCTGTCACCTGTAAGTCACCTAAAATATCGGATCTAGCTCTAGGGCTAGTCTCATCAAAAGTGACATTGCATGTCTCCTGGACAATGTTAGTTTCAACATTAAAAACCCGAAAACCCCTCGAATGAGCAGGATAACCTAGAAATAAACCATCACAAGTCCTTGATTCAAATTTATCTAGGTTTCCTGTCTTGAGAATAAAACACTTCGATCCAAAGACTCGAAAGTGAGAGACAGAGTTTTTCGCCAAAACGAAGCTCATATGAAGTCTTGCCCAAAGACGGTCTCAAAAAGACACGGTTTGAAATATGGCAAGCTGTAGCAATAGCTTCGGCCCAAAACCTCCTCAGTGTGCTATACTCATCTAGCATCGTTCTAGCCATCTCGACTAGAGTCCTGTTCTTCCTTTCCACAACGCCATTTTGTTGAGGGACGTGTGGAGAAGAGAAGCGATGCTCAAATACCGCTACAAAGACAAAAGAGGCAAAAGAAGCATTCTTGAACTCCGTACCATTGTCACTGCGGATCGCTCTCAAGGCACCAGGAAGCTCAGAAGCCAAACGAAGAACAAGGTCATGATAATGATCAAAAGCCTCATCCTTCGAAGAAAGAAAGGACACCCAAGAGTATCTCGAAAAATCATCGACTATGACAAGAATGTACGACTTGCCACCGACTGACCGAACCCTAGCAGGACCAATAGTATCCATATGAAGCAACTGTCCCGGTCCGTCAGTCATGACCATAGTCAATGACGGGTGTGAGGCGGCAACTTGCTTGCCATGCCTCTGAGCGCTTATCTGATATCCTTGATGACTTTGAGTTTAGGCAAACCTCTCATGAGATCAAGGCCGCTAACTCGTGTTAGATGATCAAAACCAATGTGCCCCAACCGTCGGTGCCAAAGCCAGATATCAGAAGAAGATGCAATCAAACACTTAAGAGATCCGGCAAGCGATTCAGAAAAATCAGCTCCAAAAATTCTACCAACTCTAGAAATCCCAAAAACGAGCTCACCAAAAGGATCAAGCACACGACAGCATTCTTTTTAAAAGCGAGTCTCATAGCCATCATCGAGAAGTCAGGAGACGTAAAGGAGATTATACCTTAGCTTGGACACAAGCGCGGCGTCCTGAGAATGAACTTGTCGTTCACCACGATCACTCCAGTTCCTTCAATGCGCCCTTGTGTATCATCTCCAAAGGTGATGAAATCATCACCAGCTGACCACGTGAAAGAGGTGAACCATCTTGAGTCTCCGGTCATGTGGCGTGAACACCGAGTCGATTTAACCATGTGTTCTTCCCCTTCCGCGGCAATCACGAAAATCAAGGAGTAAAGAACGATGTGTCTCAATCTCAAGTTAGTTAAAAGCGACTTGGGAACCCAAGATCTTGAGACACTCGCTCTGCGAGTAGTATGCAAAGCAGATGTGCTATCCTTGACTTTATTAGCAATTCTATTATGAGCAATGGTAACAGAAATATGAGATGCATCCTGTCTAGGAACATGGTGATGAGCATGTGCAGCAAATCCTAGACCGGGGTTCTTCTTTTGTACGTGACCATGTCACATAAAAGCTCTAGGTTGATTAGATGACATTCTATCAATATTTTTCTTAGCGTTCTTCAACCTACGCCAACAGAACTCAACCAAATGTCGCACTGTTGGGCTCGAGCCACTTGACTTGGTCGGACCAACTAACTGCACCGGGCTCGGTCGGGTTGGCGCGCGGCTTGTCAACCGTTGGATCTCCATCGTGCGGTCAACATTTGCGCGGAGCTGTGCAACCTCAATCTCGCACGAACCGTCGGATCAAAATCCAACGGTGGGCCTGTCGTCTCCTTCCTCTCGCTCGAGCACGTGCGGTCACCATGGCCTGCACCGCGACAGTGTGGGAGAGCAGTGCCTTGTCACCTCCCAACGGGTCTATCTTCGCGCATTGAATGCAGGTCAAGGCTTCTCCCTCAAAGTCGCCATGCTCACCTGCTCCCGTCGCTCAACTCGCGCAGGGGAGAGCGTGGACCGCAGCTCCTTCCCGAGCATCCGCCCATTCCCTCCTTTGCCCTCTTTGCTATTTAAGCTCCTCAAGCTCTTCCTTGCCTTCTGACGAGGATTAAAACATCTATGTATTATTTTAATATATAATAAAAGACCATACGTCTTCATGGTCGTAACCCCTAAGACTGACGACCTCCTTGGTCGTTAGTATTCCAGAGGTTACTTAATGGGTACCACAGTGGGATGAGGCTTTGTGCCTAATCCCGACCGTATAACCGCCGTAAAATTCTTGAATCGGTATTTCTTATCGTATGATGAATGGAACACGTGTTATCGTTCCAAACCATGCGATGGTACAACCCCGAGACATCGACTATTAACCACCCTACGGTTAAGCTTTTCACAAGCAACCGCAAGGAAGTTAGCACATTGCTAACTTCTCTACCGTTCCAAACCAGTCGTAACGCTTCACCGAGGACGTCTTCTAGGAGTAATCGCCACCTCTTCGAAGTTATTTAAAGGTGAAGCACGAGAGACAAGAAGGGAGACGATAGGCGACACACAAAACAAGGCCAAGGCAAAGATATGCCTGAAGCCTAAGCGGTGGAATTAGAAGCTAGATAATCACCTTAGACTCATATTCTAAGTCGATTGCTTGGTTAAACATTCCTCCATTCAATGTAATTCAGGGTAGTACTTAGCCACATCTTGTAAATCCAGTTCATATCAATAAAGAGCGACCCCATTCCATTCCGGGATATTCCACGTCATTTTCCTCGTTTATTTTAAGTAAGATCGGCGATTCGATCGTCGGCAATTTGGCGCCGTCTGTGGGGAAGAAGGCGTAAGTTTCTGAAGAAATTTTTTTTCGCTCAAGAAAATCCTCGCCCAAAAACTCGCAATCGCTCATGCGACTATGCGGAGTTTGGGATGAGAAAAATCGTTCGATTTGGCGGACTCGCCAACCTCGACATGGAAGGATGTATCCGCGCCATGGAAGAAAATGGCAGTCATCCTCCTCATCCTCCTCCGCCGGCTCGCCGTCGCCGGCGTTAGCGAGGTCGTCGGATGGATGAAGATCGCCGCCACTACCGGTGGCGCAACCAGAGAACCGCCGTTCCGACCAGATTCGAATGCGGAGGATCTCTCAAGCCCGCCTTTTCGGCCGTGAAAGCAGTGAAGAAGTTTCACCTCATCACCGGAAAACTATATACCATTGATGAAATCATGGTGAAAGATACTCTCCTTGACGGCAATTCCAGAGTCAACCGTCACTGTAACGGTGTCGATAAAACCTCCAGTGGTCGAGGCCATGTGGGGATGATCACACTCGACATCGATCGGCGGTTCATCGGATCGGAGAAGACCTCGAGAAGTGCTCATCTCCGACCGATCTCCATCGTGGAAAATTACGCGAAGCATCGACAAGCTCTCCATTAATTACGATGGAAGCTCATCGGAAGATCAATCTTTGGAAGCACGAGGTCAACGCGATCGGAGATGAAGATCAAGATGCCTGCGGTCCTACACTCTCTACCACGCCATCACGTGTTGTTAGAGATGATCCGGCCGTCAAGCACCAACTTCCGGAGGCAGCGGAACTAATCGGCGTCAATCGGTTAACTCGCTTTGCATTGCCCCACCCAGAGTGGTAGCGGATCGAACGAATCCGAAGGTCGGGGAAGGTTCAGACAGCGTACACCCACGACCAAGATGAACCACGAGACCTTCATAATCGCTGACAAAACTTGCGGCGTATTCAAAACATGTTAAATAATTCGATCTGCTCTAGCAGAACGCCTAATTTTGTATACAACTCGTAGGTCGGTATCCGAAATTCTCCAACAGACCATGCAGCGAACGGAAGCGTATCGAGAACAGAGGGGTTCAGGAAGTCAGACTAGGACTTCGTCCCAACGCTCCTCCCTCAGTAGGGGACAGCATGGTCATACCAGAGAGCAGTCGATACCAAGACCTCCTCGACGATTCCGACCAAGGAGTCACGAGGGGAGAAGGCTATTTCAAGAGGATACTCCCCCACTGCGTCGAGAAGAACCACCACTAGGACCTAACGATCTCCGACATCGTTTGAACCAAGTGGTGGTCGTGGACATCATATCAATGTCCACGACCGGATCGGTACACCGGAGTTCCAGCGTTCCAATCTTAGGGATCGGTCTCCGACCGATTACAATCCGGCACCTTCCCAGAGAAGACGCCATGAATCAATCACAGGTTGTCGAGCCTTCTCTGCTGGGCTCCAAGCTGTGCGTTGGCCTAGCCGATTCCGGCCAAGCCAACTTGGACAAATTCAATGGAACTCAAAACCCATTGGAATTTCTCCAAATATATACCACCGCTATCGAAATCTTTGGTGGCGATGAGAATGTAATGGCCAACTATTTACCCACCATGCTCGAAGGGTCCGCGGTCGTGGTTGTTAAACTTACGGTCGGATCCATATATACTTGGGAACAACTCTGTGATCTTCGATTGCCAACTTCGAGTGCGTCGACGATACAGGAAGGAGGACGATCTCCACGTAATCCGGCGAGGATCGATGAGACTTTACGTCAATATATCAAGAGGTTCACCAGGTTAAGTAACTCTATACCGAAGTCGCGAGAGTCCTCTGTTATTCAAAGCTTTTAAAAGCAGGTCTAAGGAATCGGCGGTTTCACGGAGGACATAGCAATGAACCCTCCAAGAACAACCGTTGAGCTTTTTGATATGGCGGACAAATATGCCCTTTGCTAGTGAAGCAATCGAGTGGTGTGAAGCCATCGATCGGAAGACAAGATTCCCCAGCCGATGCGGACAAACAGGAGAAAAAAGAACAAGAAGTCTCTCAAGAAGAAAAAGAACCGCAGACCGACGACAAAGAAGTCCTCGCCGTTCGCACAAGATCGGGAAGGGCAAGAAGGACTATGCTTGGTCGAAGCAAAGCAAAAGTTCCGACCAAAGGATTCAGACGAATAAGAAGTGGTGTCGGGCATGATCTGCGCTGCTGTGGTGTCTGGCGAAGAAACTGGAGGATTATTATGCGGTAAGGACCATTTCGACAATCTGAGAACATGGAGAAACGAGCTCCAAAAGGACAAGGATGGCGGCGAGGAGATGGAGTACCGGATCCCCAACACCGATCAACATGATTTTGGAGGATCTTCTTCATACGAGTCCAGACGTCATCTGAAGGCCATGGGCGGAGGTCAACCTCGTCGAATCTCCAAGCTGTAATCAAGCACTTTCGAAGTGGTCGGACACCGCAATTTCCTTGACAAAAAGACGATCGCACCATCCCATCGACTCGACCGGGTAGGTTCCCCATCGTCGTTGAACCAACTATTAATAATTGTCGGGTTAATCGGGTCTTAGTGGATGGGGGTAGTTCCTTGAATATATTATTTGTAGGAGCTTTAGAAGAAATGCAGTCCCCATGTCAAAGGTGAAACACATGAAATATGCTTTTCATGGCATAGTTAGGGTTCTACCGCTAAACCGATAGGACAAGTTTCCTTACCGGTGACGTTTGGAAAACCTGACAATTTCCGAACAGAGAAGATCCCGTTTGATGTAGTAAACTTCGAATCCGCATACAACGGAATCCTCGGTCGACCAGCATTAGCAAAATTCTTGATAGCCACGCATTACGGTTATCAAAGTTTGAAAATACCGGGGCCGAAGGGAGTCATCACAATTCGAGGAGATCAGAAAATGGCTTACGTATGCGATCGAAATCCTTTGCCTTTGGTTGATGAACTTCCGACCGAGAGAGGTTAATCCGTCTCCCATGCAGTCAAGCACTCGAAGCCAAAGATGGCGCCCAAACCATCCGACCGCACCAAGGAGGTACTACTCGACAAAAGCGCTTCTCGGACAAATACAAGTCGTCACATGGGTCGGACAACCAGATCCAACCGCGCAAAGATTACGATCGGGGCAAGACTCGACCCTAAATAGGAAGAGTCGCTCGTCTCCTTCCTCCGAGCAAATCAAGGCGTGTTTGCTTGGCAGCGTCCGATATGCAGAGTCCCCGAGGTGATCGAGCACGCTTGCTCTCGGCGATAAAAACCGATCAGCGAAACTACGGCGTTTTGCACCGATCGGAAGGAAGCAATCGATCGGAGATTGACAAGCTTCTCGAGCGGGATTTATTCGTGAAGTCAACCACCCACGGTGGCTTGCTAATCTGTAATGGTTAGGAAAAATAATGGGAAATGGCGAATGTGTATCGACTTCTACAGATCTTAATAAAGCTTGTCCGAAGGATGACTTTCCCCTTCCGCATTGATCAACTAGTAGACTCTACTTACGGGTGCGAGTTACTAAGTTTTTAGATGCGTATTCGAGGTACCACCAGTTAGTATGTGTAAAGAAGATGAGGAGAAAACTTCCTTCATCACCCCATATGGTACTTCTTGTTATATTAAGATGCCATTTGGTCTCAAAAATCTTTGGTGCAACTTTTCAAAGGTTGATGCAAAAACTTTTAGTCCACAAATCGGTTGGAATCTAGAAGCTTATGTTGACGATCCGTCGTAAAGACCACCAATTTGGCGACCACATTCCCGACTTACAAGAAACCTTTAACAACTTGAGAAGACATAACCTCAAGTTAAATCCGGAAAAGTGTGTGTTCGGAGTTTCTGCTGGAAAACTGCTTGGTTTCCTAGTTTCGGCTAGAGGTATTGAAGCTAATCCAGCAAAAATTGCGGCCATCGACCGGATCGCCCTCAGACCACGAAGAAGGAAGTCCAAAACTAATCGGGTCAGATGGCGTTAAGCCGTTCATAGCAAGATTAGGGAAAAAGGATTACCTTTCTTTAAACTTCTTCGAAACATGGGAGTTTCGAGTGGACTAAAGAGGCAAGCGATGCCTTTGAGGAACTCAAAAAGTACCTTACGAGTACCCCGGTCTTAGTTTCTCCGAGATCGGGAGAAACATTGCTAATTTACGTGGCGGCAACACCACGAGATAGTTAGCGGTGTCTTGGTTGTAGAAAGGAATAATATCCAACGACCGGTCTATTACGTGGCGAAGTCTTACATGGACCAAAGGAAAGATACCCACAGTACAAAAGTTGCTCTATGGCCTCCTTATGTCTTCAAGGAAGCTAAGGCACTACTTTCGAGCCCACAAAGTGGTCGTACCTCTGGATATCCCTTGGTCAAGTCCTTGGAAACAGGAATCATCGGGACGAATAGCCAAATGGGCGGTCGAGCTAGGGCGTTCGATCTCCATTTTATTTCACGAACAGACAATAAAGTCGAGCAATAGCGTAATTCATTGCGAATGGACAAACCTGAACCCACCCAAGGACCCGAGTACGAACACCACGACAGTGGACAATGTATTCGGCGGTTCCTTGATGTTACAAGGATCGAAATGGAGTGGTCTTGATATCCCATCTTGGCGAACACATCAAATCGCCATCCGGTTAAATTTTCCGCCACCAATAATGTGGCGAGAATATGAAGGTTTATTGGCGGGACTCGAGCGGCTCGTTAAGCTCGGATTCGCAGATTACTAGTGAAAGGCGATTCTCAACTAGTAGCGAATCAAGTGGGGAAAGAGTATCAATGCTCGAGTACCAAGATGTCATCTTATCTGGCGGAAGTACGAAAACTTGAAAAGCACTTCTTGGTTTCAGATCCAACATATTCCTAGAAAGGAAAACTTTCTGGCGCAACCGGTTAGCACGGATGGCCTCCACGAGGTCGACCGTCCCGGGAGTTTTTCTCGAGCAACTCAATTCACCCTCGGTAGTTGAGCCTTGAGAACATACATGATTCTTTGCAAGTTGAACAAACTAATCAAGGAAACATGGATGCTCCACAGTCGTTGACGATTGGCGCTGCACGATCACGGTAGAAGCTGGATGACATCGATCTACAATTATCTTGACATGACACAATTCGAGAAGATGATGTAGAGGCCGATCGTATATACACTAAAAGCCAAATCATACACTCTAATCGAGCGTATCTTGTATAAACGAGGATCTCATGGAGTGTTGATGAGATGCATATCTCAAGCGGATGGCATTAGATTGCTAACGAAATCCATGAAGGCGTCAGGAGCACACCATTCCTCTGAGACCCACAGTCGGTAAAGCCTTCCTAAGCAAGGCTATTCTTGCCAACCGCCTTCATGATGCAAAAGAGCTTGTGACGAAGTGTGTACAATGTCGGTTTCATAGTCGAACAAGTACATCGGCCGGCACAAGCCTTACAAACAATTCCTCTTTCTTGGCCTTTTGCAACTTTGGGACTAGACATTACGGGACCTTTCCCAAGAGCACCGGGGCTTGAATTCCTTTTCGTCATGATTGACACGTTTACAAAATGGATTGAAGCCGAGCGATTGTTAAAATAACAACCGAGGCCGCTAAGAGATTTCTCTTGAAAAATGTGATCACGCGATTTGGTGTACCCAACGTATCATCACGAGACAATGGTTCCCGATTCTCCGGCGATCAATTCCGGGAGTTCTGCGATGAACTTAGTGTCAAAATTCATTTTGCTTCATTGCACATCCGCAGAGCAGCGGAGCGATTGAGCGAGCTAATGGTATCCTTATGCGAGGATCAAGCGCCGAGTATTCGACCGATTAATCAAGCGGTCGGCGCTTGGGTTAAGAACTTCCCTCGTGTTATGGGCGTTCGAACCACGACCGATCGTGCGGCCGGTGAAACTCCATTCTTTTTGGTTTATGGTCTTTGAAGCCATGCTTCCTCGAACTCAAAATTGGCTCTGCTTTCGAATCGATCGTTTTGATTTAAAATGATCGAGAATGACGACGCGTCGATTTCCTTGAAAACAGCGAAACCAAGCCCTTATACGATCGGCAGATCTACCAACAAGCCATGCGAAGGTACCATAGTCGTAAGGTGCGACCTCGCAGACCTTCTGTCAGAGGTGATCTGGTTCTCGAGAAAAATTGAGCCAAACAAATGCAATAAACTTTCTCCTAAATGGGAAGGTCCTTACTCGTGGTCGAAGTAACCCGACCGTGTTCCGTCTGTTGGCTATGTCGATGGGCAAATTTTGTCAAATTCTTGGAACATCGATCAATTCGTAAGTTCTATGTTTAATTTTCATTCTTTCATTTCTTTCAATTTCAATTTCATTAAATTCATTAATTAATTAAGAAGTGCAACCTTGCTTATATATATACACCTACATTACGTCGTTTATTATTGTTAGTGCGGTCGGAGAAGACATTTTTCTCTCCGATATCCTTTATAAGGATCTCTGATACTCTATGGTCCTAGTCGTGAGCATTTTTTTTCAAATGATTCCCACGCGCGACTACACTTTTTTTTTAAGAAAATGAGTAATCAGAGCACCACACAACTACCTATCTCATGAATGATATGCTTACGATTTTGAAGATTATGCTTCATTATTTCACGATTCTGGTCTATTCTTGTCAGCTCTTTGGTGGGACACGGAAAGCCTCCTAGTCGAAGTCTCTCCTTTTTACGCGTGGTCACCTTGCTGGAAGGAGCTTCCTAGCGACGGTTCTTTTCTTCGATCCTCGCTACGGATCGGATCTGAAATTTGAACACGTTTCAAGAAATGTGTCGTATGCCTTCGTGTCTTAGCATTAGTTCAGACCAGTTATGGGACAATAGATATAAACAAAGTTCACTTATAATTTGTTGCATACATATTTGCATTTCTTCTTATGTCAAGTTTGACAAAGTCTTTTTCCGACCATATATAGTGTTTTTGATTGGTATTTCCATTATGACAAACAAAGATCTATAACTAGTCGAAATCATCTGTTGGTCTGACCACATTTGATTTCCTAATCTTTATGCGATCGATTTTGTCTTACATGTCCAAACATACCTTCAAAAACTCACATACATGGTTATGACCTCTTTTTATTCTCTTTCTTGGCTCACTTTGCTTGTGCAAGCGTTCTTCTACTATCAAGCGTTCGGGGCTAGGAAATATACAAGAATTTTAAAAAGTCAAGCAGGATAAACAAAAGCTTTGTCAATGACATAAAAGGTAAGTTTTCATAGATATTCAAATATTTTTACACTTGCGAGAACCTACTCTAAGAAATATTCCTGCCTAACTCTTGCTTGTCGAGATTAGACCTCCATCTCCTCTACAACTATATCTCAGAGTGGCACGAGTTCTTCCATGAACTTGGTCGCCTCCTCAGTGGGCGATTGAAGTCATCTTTAACAGCTTGGAGATCAATGGAGGGTCGGAAGCTTTCGCTTTGCCAAAGCAAAACTAACTCCACTGCAACACCTATTTTTTAGGGCACAGGCATAATTCGTCCGAGTAGTTTTGACCGAACTTTAAGATCCCCTAGAAGTTGACCCAAATAGTTCATTTTCTCTATTGGATCTCTTAAGATAGGCACGCTTGATCCTGATCCCAAATCAAAGATCATCTTGTTCAAAGTATGAATCTTTTCATCAATATTTTGAGCAAGAGCTGCCTCCTTATCCTGCTCAAATTTCAGAGTTTTCTTTACTCTGTTTAGCATTTGCGTTTGCTCTGCAAAAACAAATCAGTTAATGAACACAAGCATCATTGAAGGGAAAATCAAGTTTACGACATATTACCTTTATTTGTTTTGCTAAGTGTTTCATATTTGGTCGTTGCTTCAGCGATCAACCGGTCCTTAGCTGAACTTGCTTGACAAAAATGTGATCCTTAGCTTTTATTTCTTCTTCAAGAAAAGCTGTCTTGGCTTTCTTAGCCACAACCTCCTCTTTTATTTTCTCCAGATCTATCGAATGCGATAAGGGAGAATAATTGTAGAGGAGCAAAGTATTGAAGAAGAAACAGAAGTTTAAAAGGGAAAAGTTCTTACTTTCCAACTCGGAGTGCTTTTGCTCCAAGTCCTTAACTTTCATTTGGTCATCCTCCGATCACAACAAAGTTCTCGACCAAATGCTACACAATTAGCATTCTCTTTCTTAAGTTCCTTATAAACTTTGTAAAAAAGAGTTATGTAACTGGTCGTAGAATACTTACCCGAATTGCCTGGTCATTATAACCGGCAAAAATCAAATCAGGGTGCATCTTGAGCTGAGTATCCGATACTTTCTGCCACGCCTCATCAAGCTCCTTATCCTCGATGAATCGGGGACGAAAAGGGAACTTGTTAGGTTGGGAAGGGTTATCAGCAGATGATCGGAACCTGTTGAGACCTCTCAGAGGCATCTACCTCCACAGAAGGGGTTTCAATCACCAAAGGATCCAACTCAGCCGTTGCCCTTGTCACCTGCTCGGGGGCTTCTTCGACCACTACTTCCTCAGGAACTTTGTCCTGAGAAGTGCTCTGGTCGGGAACTTCCACAGGTGCCAGGTCCTCAGGAAGAACCTGGTCGGAAATGACCGGAACACCAGAAGACCTATGCAAACCGAAGATGGGAAGTTCAAAATATCAAATCATCAAGGAATTATTAAAGATACATACTTATCGATCACTTTCATTTGTACATACCTTGTTAATTTCGGGATTTGACTCTGAACGCGCAGAGAGATAAATCATGCCGCTAGCCTTCCTTTTCTTCTCTTCCAATTTTGTTGGTTACGGACCAAAGCGGGGTTTGTTGGAACCCTCACATCCTCCAACAAGATGTCGGAAGCTATGTCCTCGACCAGTTCGTCAAGGTCCACATTCCTGACTATCTGGTCGGAGGGAGTGGTTTCTTCAATCTCCAGATCAGTTGTTTCAGTAACAACCGTAAGGTCGTTGCACGACCACTCTGAGTCTCTGACCTCCATGATTACATTCTCGGGCCTTGAACTTATCCACCTAAATCAAAGAACAAATTTGATTAGGTGAAGAAATCCTTTATCTAAAAAATTTTCGTACATATATGACTCCAAAATGTTCTATTACCTCGAGGATTCATCTCCTTCAAGTGCCTCGAGGCACGACTCGGTCGGAACCAAGGTGGGGCGTTGATCCTCACCAGATTGTATGATTCGCAATCCGACCGATTTGCAAATATAGAAACACGATTGGAGATCTGGTGGAATATATGTATATACATGGTAAAAGGAATTTAATAAATTACCTTAAGCCTTGCAGTCTCCTTCAATAGGAGTTGCGGCTAAGATCTTGGGGCATTGACCTTTTCTCCGAGCTCCCCAAGCAGATCGGCTGACTCGTTCTCTAACTTCCCCAGGGGTAAGAACTTTAATAGAAGGAAGAATAGACAGATTTTAAGGTAATACATTTATCAAATCAAAATACCGATCGGAATTTATCTCAAAGACTTACCACCTTCTGAGGTAGCTTCATCACGATCAAGGCACCAGAGCAGGGAATGAGTCCGGAGCTTCAATGGGCTAATCTGGCGAAGGGTAAAATCCTTCACCACAGGCCACGAAGTCAAGCCCCGACTTCTCAAAGTCGTAGATGGCATCCGCCCATCTCTTGACTATCCCTGTCTTCTTTACGGTTTCCTTCCACTTGGAGTTTTCACTTGCTCTAGTTCCGACGAAGTAGAGGCCATCGTCTTTCGTAACCGTCATGTAAAACCAGTACTTTTTCCATGACGACCACGAAGATTTCGCGTACATGAAGATGTACTCATCGGCCTTCCCGTCATGAAGACGCAATGTGCATTCCCCAGAGGCGCCTCAGATTTTGCATGATTTTCCCATCACCATGCGGTAGAAATAACTAAAGAGCTTCAAGTTCGGTTGTATTCCCGGTATGCCTCGCACAAATATCGAAAATACTAATATTTGCGATCGAATTTGGGGCCAAATTCACCAATTCCACCCGTAATGTTCAAGAACGGAGGAGGAATTTGTGTACCGATAGTCTCGGCCCACATTCGATGTAGGCAAGAAAACAGGATTTCGCCATCTTCACGGCTCGGAAAATGCTCTCCGGTCGCGGTCTCCAATTAATCGATTCCTATCTGGGAGCATTCCCATCTTCTTCAAGGCCTCGAGTTTTTCTTGCCCAATTCGAAGGCAACCACTTTGTAATGTCTGCTCAGACATGGCGAAAATCCTCAAGAATGAGTAGCAAAAGTTGGAGACTTTGTGGTCGGAAGAACAGAAAAAAGACTCGGAGGATTTCTTGGCGAGAAGCTAAAGGGGATCGAAAGGGGATTCTGGAAGCATAAAAATTCTAAGAGCCCAGCGAGAGGAGATCTTATAACCTTCCGATACTTTCGAAGGATTTCTACAAAAGTCCAACTGACAAAAAGCTTCTTTTTGTTCAAACGGACAGAGGAACTCTTCGTTTCCCAAGGCAAGTTCTCAACTTTAAAGTGAACACAGACCACTTCGTATACCACGACATTAAATGGGAGTCGCCGTCTGATTTCATCGGGAAAAGGTATATACGACGACCGTTCATTTAAAGTTAGGGGCTAGGCGACGAGGATTAAAACATCTATGTATTATTTTAATATATAATAAAAGACCATACGTCTTCATGGTCATAACCCTAAGGCGGACGACCTCCACAGTCGTTAGTATTCGAAGGTTACTTATGGGTACCACAGTGGGATGAGGCTTTGTGCCTAATCCCGACCGATAACCGCTCGTAAAATTCTTGAATCGGTATTTCTTATCATATGATGAATGGAACACGTGTTATCGTTCCAAACCATGCGATGGTACAACCACGAGACATCGACTATTAACCACCCTACGGTTAAGCTTTTCACAAGCAACCGCAAGGAAGTTAGCACATTGCTAACTTCTCTACCGTCCAAACCGGTCGTAGCGCTTCACGAGGACGTCTTCTCCAGAGTAATCGCCACCTCTTCGAAGTTATTTAAAGGTGAAGCACGAGAGACAAGAAGGGAGGCGATAGGCGACACACAAAACAAGGCCAAGACAAAGATATGCACGAAGCCTAAGCGGTGGAATTAGAAGCTAGATAATCGACCTTAGACTCATATTCTAAGTCGATTGTCGGTTAACATTCCTCCATTCGATGTAATTCAGGGTAGTACTTAGCCACATCTTGTAAATCCAGTTCATATCAATAAAGAGCGACCCCCATTCCATTCCAGGATATTCCACGTCATTTTCCTCGTTTATTTTCGTAAGATCGGCGATTCGATCGTCGACACCTTCCTTTCAACCACCTTGAGCCTTGCCGAGCACCCTCGTTGCTTGGTTGAGCTCAATCCACAGAATCCCCAAATCGTCATTGTCGGCCGTGGAGCTCCCTCTTCATCGCCGGCGCTCCAGGGGTTCATTTGCAATTCCACTAGCGTCACTTCGCGCCCCTCTTCACCTTGAGCTTATCCCCTAATCCAATTTTGGTTTGCCTCAACAGGGAGCAACTAATTTTGGAGTTTCCCAAATTCGGCCGAGGTTCATCGTTTTCACCCTCGCCGCCGGTAAGCTCCTTCTCTCTTCAATTCTTTGCTCATGGACCATCCTTTTGAAGCTAATGTGATGACCCGGTCTTGCTCATTTTGCTCAGGCCGTCGTCTCCGTGTTATTGTCCTCAACGCCGGTGCGGCTCAACGTCGCCGGAGCTGCTCCGACCTTCCCGGTTCCTCCGCGTCCCTCAGGTAGCTTCGCCGTAGTCCCTAGATGCTTAGGAACTGCTTGATTGAACCGCTGCTGAGCTCTATTGCTGTTATCATCGTGACCGTGCTTGGCACCGCCGCTCCTCGCCGGCTCGCCGCCGTTCTAGGCCGGCTCAGCCGCAGTGGGTGGTACCGGCAGGTGCGCACGGCTATTGCGTAGCTCAGACCACCGTTGGTTTGCGCTACCGTGGCCAGAATCGCCGGCGATTCACCGTGGAACGCCGTCGGGTTCGTTGTCGGACGTGACCAGCACTGTAGCACCGTCATTAAGTCCTTAATGAATAGTTTAGCATTAAATGGCTGTCTTAACCGGTTAATGAGTCGCCGACGGGTGGGCCCGCGTGCTTAAACGCGCACTGTGCGTGTTCTTAGTGTGGACCGTCCGTTTTTAGATCAACGGCCGAGATTTCGCATGGACTGTGCGTACGTGGTGTGTTGCGTTGATTGTGAGCCGTCCATCTCGCGATCAATGGTCCACATTCGCGGCACCCTTCACGCGCGTGAGTTCAAACGCGGCGCGCGCGATTCAATCTGGACCATCGGATGCAACATCGACGGTCCGCATTCGTTGGATCCGCGCGGGCACGCTTGCGCTGTCCCGTTCGTCTTGGGCCGTGCGATGCCAGATCAACGGCCCACAAATTTCCACGTCGATTTAAGTTTAGGAATTTCCCAGGAGATTTATTTCTGAACTGAAAAAGGTAATAAACTTCAAAATTGCATAACTAATTCAATTTAGCTCCATTTGAGTTGATTCAAATTTTGTTAGCTCTGGTTTGAACTGAGCTTTAATCTAAAAATAGTTGGAAGCTTGGTTCAGCTCCAGAAAATGGTTTGATAAATTGGGTTAGAAATAGGCTTTAATTATTGTTCTAAAATTTTCATTTAACTTGTAAATTGCATGAGTAATTCTCTGTAGATCCTTTTTGAGTGAATCCAATTTTTTTGGCTTCCTCTATTAGTGTACTAAATGGTAGAATAGGTGTTAGGCATGCCACTATTTTTAAAACCTTTGTGGGTGCATTTTGTTTTGTGCTCTTTTCTTGTCTTTGAAAAAACATAGAAAATGCATCCTACCTCCAAATGAGGTGAATCCAATTGTGTTGTTCATCTCACAAGGTGCTTTGTTTACCATAAAAATCTCAGGTGCAACACCTCTTTGTAAAATTATGCTAAAGAATTTAATTAGGATAAACGATGAATAGGTTTGAATTTTTCAAAGATTTTTCGACTAAGCCTAATTGTTTTGGCCATAACTTTTGCATTGAGAATCCAAATCAATTGGTTCTTGTTGTTAAATTCCTTAAAAAGCATGCCCTTGCTGCTTTAAAATTTTTAGAGCATTTGGAGAAAGTTGGTTTTTGAGTCTTTTCGGTATTCTTCGTTCTTATCGGTTCTTTATCGCTTTTTTGTTAGGTGCCGACGAGTGCGTTGATCCCAAGAGTGTTCCTCTATAGCTTAGTGAGCAACTTCAGCAAGGCAAGCAGTTTGATCATACTTAAATCCCATTACTTTAAAAGTTAATACTTTGTTTACAACTTGTATGTATGCATGCTCTATTTTGTTGTTAAATGATTATCGATTAGTTGATCCTATAGATGCATACTCTGTAGGTAAATATTCAATCTCTACTACTAAGCCTAGGATTATCTTGCTGTGATTTTAGAGTTAGTTGGATGGACTCTTATCACTTAGTAGTTTACATTTTGATATTGCTTAGAAATGCCTGAATAGCGGTAGAATTGGGCGGTTGTGGACTTATGTCGATGACCTTGATCACCTAAAAACTATTATTCCATTATGCCCTGCACTTGTGCTTTGTTACTTTGTAAAGAAATAAAAATGAAAACAAAATTGTTATTGACTTAGGCATAATGGATGTTGGTGTGATCTCATGGTGTGTGGAATGGTGCCTAAGTCCCTAAGGACCGAGTTACTTGGGCCACTAAACTGAGCAATATTTGCATGCTAACCACACGAGGGGTATATGGGACCTCTCTTGACTTAGTACTTTGGCATGTGTTAGCTCCGAGTCGTAGGTGGTTGTGTGTGTGTGTTGTGTTGAAAAAGAAACTTGTGATATGTGTTGGGTGAGCGGGAGTGGAATCCGGTTAGGTTCTCCACACCGAAGGGCATTGTAGTTGTCCGAGAGCTTTACCCTACTGTGGTAGTTGACTTTCAGCTTTACAATGACTCTGTCTCAACGTATGGGTTTCTATCCATACGGGCGACTCGTAGTTAATACACAATATTGGAAATGTCTCGTGGGACTTAGCCGTGCCGGCATACCAAAGGAAGTGTGCTAAATCATGTGGTGAAAAGGTGGTCTGACGTGTGGGTACATTGGTATACCCCTGCAGGGTTAGATCTATTCGAATAGCCTCATCCTAGGTTATGGACATGCTTGGCAAGGTCGTGCAAGAACTAGACTACAACATTTAATTAAAACTTGTTGGGTGGTATGAATTGGGTAATTCATACTATTGTTGTGGTGACTATTGGGTTAGTCACTTCCAGGTTGTCTTTACTGTTGTTATTATTATTATTGTATCGCTGTTACTTTAACAATTAAAAATAGTTTGTCAAATTGCTTTAAATCTATTACATTATTGCAAATGTAAACTTGCTTTATGCTAAAATGAGCCTAAAGCCTTCCACTTAAATAAAGCTTGCATGTAGCTAATTATAGGCTGTTACCCTTACATGTCAGTCTTTTGAGTATATTTTTGTACTCATTTGCTTTGCTTAAATTTAATTGTTGTAGAGGAAGAAGTGGATCCCCAAGGGATGCACTTTTGTGAATGTCTCATGGTTTCGACAACTAGGTTGGTGGCTTGGTCGGTTGCCTTGTGGGCTAAAGGCAAACCGTATGGCTTTTGTTATTGCCATCTTATGGCTTTTGCTTCCGCTGTTTACTTTAGTTGTTTAGCTCTTTAGTTGTATTTGGTCGGTCGGCCCCTTTTGTAATAACTCTCTATTATGTATGTCGTTTGTTTAATCTAGTTCGTGCTTGAGTTCTATGTTTGTATGGAATTGATGCATGACTTTGTAAAAGGGTGTATGTACAGCACTTTTGGGATGTACATATTTTCCCAAGGCACGGGATATTTGGTTGGTGATGCTAGGGTCGATGGTACGAATAAGCATCGCAAGCCGAATACCCCAGGGACCTCACATGGTTCTCATTTCTGAGCCCGGGGAATGGATTATCAAAGGGTTAACTAAGGGAGAGATAGGTAACCCACTTTTGCCCACAAACTTATTTGAAACAAAGGAATGTGAAGCTCTGGTATACAATTACCAAGAAACGTACCAAGAACGATGTCCGTGCTTTTGAGCTTCCTCTGCTTTGTGGCGTGGTTCACACCCTTAAATGAACTGGACCGTCGGCTTTGGGGTGCCGCCGGTGGCTGGAACTCTAGATGCTGACTTGGCTGGTGCTGCGGCTTACTACTTCTTCGGGCATCTATTGACATAATGCCCCGTCTCATTGCAGTGAAAACAGGTCACTCCTGCTGCTGAGGAAGTCGGGTTCTTCTGCTGATACTGGCCTCCAGATGAATTGCTGTGGAAGCCGGAAGTGTTGGGACGCTGTGCCGGTGCTGGAGCTCTGGGTGTAGAAGACTGGAATCTTCCATGTTGAGGTGGCTGAGGCTAAGCGAAGCGAGGCTTGGGTTGCCCTCCAGCGTTGAACTTCTGAGCGGCTATCCTCCGCTTGCGGTTCTCCATCTCCAGGTGTTTGCCCTCCTAGCGAATTGCTTTGTTCACTAACTGTTGGAAGTCAGTGAAGTCCTAGGAGATAAGACAAATATAAAGTTCATCGTTCAGCCCTTCCAGGAATCTCTCCTGCCTGTCTTCATCCCTGGCCACGTCTTGTAGGGCGTAGCGAGCAAGTTGGTTGAACTTATGCAGATACTCGCTCACCGAGTGGTTGCCTTGGCGAAGCGAGTGGAATTCCTTCTTCTTCAACGTCATCATCCCTGCTGGGATGTGTGCATGACGGAAAGCTCACACAAACTCATCCCAGGTGATAGCTTGTGCGTTGGCATGGGCGATGCAGAAATTGTCCCACCATTCAGAAGCAGGACCATTGAGCTGGTGAGAGGCAAACAAGACTCTCCCACGATCCGTGCACTGAGCTATGTCCAGCTTCTTCCCGATGGCACGGAGCTAGTCGCCAGCATCCATGGGTTCGGTACTGCTTGAGAACGTCGGTGGACGCATCCTCATAAACTCTGACATTGTCACTCTCTGCGGAGGTGGAGGTGGAGGTGGAGCATGAGTTGCTGCTTGCACGTTCTGAACATTGTTGAGTGATTGGGCCAGCAAGTCTATTAGGTGCGTCTGATTAGCCATCATCTGGCGCCAATCAGGTCATTCTGCTGGTGGTGGTGGTGGTTGCTGAGTGGGGTTCTCCTGATGATCAGCATTTTCATTCCCTTGGCCCCTGGTGCTGCCACTCCCTGTGCGGGTGGTCACTATCTGCTGGATCCTCCAAAGGTTTAAAAGAGATGGAAAGAAAGATAGCTCTAAGGGGGATAAATCTAAATAGCCAAAGAACACACAAACACAAGATGAAGAACCAAATTTTTCTAAAATCTTTTATTCAATTATTTTATTTCTTGATTATGGCTACCACAAGGTTATCGATAGCTCATAGTTCGCATCTAATGAATACACTATGGAAACAACTAGGGGGTAACAGGGGTATAATCTGGCTCACTAGAGCTACCCTCGCCTGCCTTGTAGTGAGCCAGTTCTTCTACTACGACTTTCAGCCTTTCTTCTGCATCTTGCAAGTTGTCCTGAGTGGTACGCAGGTCCTCCAGAGTGTTCCCGTAGGCATAGTCCATTGCCTTAGCCAGGTCCACCTGGTGTGTAAGCTCGGGAGAGTCTGTACAGCTTTACCCACAAGAGATAGATTGATTTACATGTCGGCCGGGACACGCTTCTGAAGACGTGCGACTAAGCATCTATAACGAGGCTTTTACCCTACACTGTTTCAACGTAGTTGTATCCACTAAGGTTTCACTTCCTTTGGACTCACCGCTGGAAGCCCCCTCTTTCACCAAGTGGGAATAACAGTAAGTCACTCAGACACCCACACCTCAAGGTGACACAACCATGGTGAAATAATGTAGATTACTTAGCCAAGACTGTCCTATTTCAGACTTGTGGTGGTACGAGTTTGGCTTAACAATCCGCGGCTCATAGACCGGTCCTTATATGACTGGGCGACATCCAAAACAATCCCTGGGCCTCAACCATTCCTGAATTAAGCACATGCATAACCTGCACCCACCAACTATCCATTTCGCCCAAGTCCAAATCAGTTTTCATTTTGCTTTTCAAGTCAACATTTTCTGAAATCTCTATGGTAAAAACATTACCATAGACTCATTTTTAATTCAACATTGTTATTTTGGCTAAATTCCCCAAAATCAACATTTTCGGTCTAAGCATTGTCTAAGCATATTTTCCCAAATTTATTTTTACTAAGGTGACAAGGAAATGCCTATTCAAACATCAATATTGGCTATACAAAGGAAATAGAGTAACTAGGAATTTAAAATAACTGAATAGAATTATGTATGCAATAATAATTTAAAACAGAATTAAATAATTTGAAATAATAGGATCAACATGATCAATGGTATAACCTTCCTTGCTCAAAGTCCTCATAAACTAACTCCTCAGAAGGGTCGAGCTCTCCGGAGTCATTGAAATCTAAACACGAAAATATGACAAAATCAAATAAACACAAATAAATTCAACTAAAAATACAGATAAATTCCAAATTAAATAATTTTAGTCCTAGAAGGTAGATATTGAATTTATATGGATTAGAAACAATAATTGATGGATTTGGAGTTTGTGAGAGGGAGAACGAACATCTGGAAGTTTTGATGTCACAAGAACAAATAGAATTCCGAGTATTGTTCATTGCTTCAACTTCATGTGGTCGAAAGGAGATATGACTACCCTGGTCGAAGAGGTGTCGACTACATTGGTCGAAAGGAGAGCTAAGACCACACTGGTCGAAAGGAGAGCTATGACTACCCAAGGTGGCAGCAGCGGCGCTCGGGTACAAGCTCACCGGTGCTACGCGCCACGGTGAGCTATCTTGAAGGTTGTAAAAAGAAGGGAGATGTCGCTGAACCTTATGGGATACCTTGCGCGGCGGAGTACAACGGAGTGGCCATGATGAAGAAAAAAAAGGTGGCAGTGAGGTATGGGTTTCAATGGCGATGGTGCTCCGATGGTCCTCCGGCGAAGAAGAAGTGCGCCTGGGGTAGAACACGATGAGGCAAAGCACCTGGTGTGAACAACGACACGAGAGATCAATGGTCGGCAACTGTCGACGGTGCTAGTCTTTGGCGGCGAAGAACTTCGGCCGATTCGATGGATAGAAGCGGGCGAGTGGTCATGGGTGCGGGGAATGGGTGAGGCGAAATCGAAGGTTATCGAACACAGGAGCGAAGGTTCGAATTCTCTGAGTTCATACACTAGTCGGGATAGCTAGTATACATAGTCAAACAAAAGTGATAACACAAACATATCACCTATTTTATTAATAATAATTCAGAGTTTATTACAAAAGGGGCCTGAGGCCAAATAAAGTAAAACACAGCAGAAGCAGAATAGTAGTAGGCCACACGATTAGCCACAGGCAATAAATGCAGGGTGTAGGCCTAAGCATTTGGGTCCTCACCGTCACGATAGAAGTCTTCTCTGAATAAAGATTATTGAAGAAGAGTGAGCACAACTTCGTGCTCGCAAGTTACACCCACTAAGGAATTATAATGCATGCATAAGTAAACAAGTGTGATTGGCAGGGTTTATTTTGCATAAAGCAGCATTTTTAGTTTAAATACTGATATTAATTTCCAAGGCCATTTTTATACTATATCGAAAATCAGATTTTAAAATGACAGTTTTATAGTGTGGATAACATCCATGTTTGAATTGTGAAGGATACCCTCCTATCACATGGCTAACCGCCCAATTTTACCACAAGGATTATCCGTCCTAAAATCATCTGTTGAAATCATTTTTAAAACCAAAACCAAAGTCTAACTCAAAGTGGCTTTGCTAGCATGTCCATGACCGCGGACACCGCTATTCGAATAGTTTTCTACTCTGCAGAGTTTGTTAAGCTTTACCCACATGAGATAATTTTCTTTTGATGTCGGCCAATACACGCTTCCGTAGGTGTGCGACTAAGCAATTATCACGAGGCCGTTACAATGTTCTACCTCAAAGTATTTATGCCCGCTAAGGTTTCGCTTCCATTGGACTGGCCGTCCTCCGGGAGCCCCCTCTTGCGCCAGGTGGGACTACTGTCTGACCGACACCCATATAAACAACATAGCACAAATAACAATGAGGTATCACAAACTATTAAGCCAAATCCTGCCCAGACAAGACATATGGCGGTACGGTAAGGCATAGCAAGATGCGGCTCAAAGACCAGTTCTTAATTGACTTGGGCGTCTTCCAATTTAAACCCTGGGCCTTAATCCTAACCAGATCAAGCCCATGCATAAACCTGCATCCACCATTCATTTGTTTCGCCCAAGTCCAAACCATTTTTTGGTTTTATTTTATTAAAACCATCTTTATAAACTCTCTATGGTAAAACAATACCATAGTTCAAATTTAAACCAGTTTGTAATGATTTTGCTAAATACTCCCAAAATCACAATAATGGTCTAAGCATTGGCTAAGCATATGATTATTTTCCATATTAATTTATCTAATGGTTACAAGGAAATTACAATCAATATTCAAATTGGCCATACCAAAGGGATTGGAATAACTAAGTATTTAAACAAGGAATTAAAATAATTGAGTAAAAGTATGCATGTAGTAATAATTTAAAGACTGAATTAAATAACTTTAAATTACTGGGATCAATATGGTCAATGTTATAACTTGCCTTCATTGATGTCTTGGTACTCTAAGTCCTCTGAAGGATCGAACTCTCCTGAGTAAATCAAAGTCTATCTGTAAAATACGATAAATTCAATTAAAATTCAAATAAATTCAAAACAACAAATAAAACTAACTCCAAATCAAATAATTTTAGTTTAGATAGCTAGATCTTGATTTTATATAAATTTAGCAATTTGAATCACCTAAATCGGAGTTCGTATGAAGAAATACAAGCTCCTCGAAGTTTTAAATCCTAATTTAGATTTAAAGGAATTTATCGATTTATTTTCCTAAAGGAAAATCCAATTTATGACGTCAGCCCTCAAAATATTGAATTTTCGGCTGATTTGTTTTTAAACCGAAAATCCTTGAGACCTTGTTGGTGAGCCTGTGGTAACAATGGACCACGCCCACAGTTAGTCAAGGTCTCAGTGGACCCGGTGCATCGCCAAGATGCGCAGTCTTCTTGCGGCTTGTGTGATGTGGCGTGGCACCATGCAAGCACCACGTGGCGTGGCGCCTAGGTGGCGCTGGCCAACGTGGCCGAGCCACGTAAGCACGGTGAGCGGCGGCGCTAGGGTTCGGTCTCGTCGGCGCTTTGCACCACGGCGAGCCAAACGGAGGTGCAAAATGCGAGGAGGGAGTGATGAGGAACCAGATGCACTACCTCACAGTGGCGAAGTGCGAAGAGGTGGCCGGCGGCGAGGTCTTTAGCAGCGGCGGCGTGCGGTCGAAGGTGAAGTAGAGGTTCCGATGATCCTTGCGGCGAATGGGTGGGAGCACCGGCTTTGCGATGGAGTGGCGACGCTGTCGGTGTAGACAAAGGGGGCGGAGCGACTCCGGTGGCAGCGCAATTGAAGAAGATCCGAGCTTCAGTCAACGACGACGAACTCCAAAAATCGAGCACTAGTGAGGGATTAGGGAGAGGAGCTCTGAGGCGTTGGGATGAGGGCTTCAAGGCGCACCCGGGGCGTCTTTTTATAGGGCGAGGGTGGCACCGGTTCATCGTATCACCCAAGAAGGTCCGCGCGGCACGGCGGAGCAAAATGGGGGATTTAGGCTGGAGGAAAGGAAAAAGAGGGCCGTGTCGAAGGCGGAGTGAATCCACGAATTGAATGTGCACGACAATTAGGGAGATCGGTAGGATTGCTTTCGGTTTTGGAAAGGTTTTGAAAAGCGTCAATGGCGGGCGCGCGAGGAAGGAAAGTCGCGGGGAGAAGAAGGAAAGGGACGAAGGCACTACGGCGAAACGGTCCCACTTGCCGGTGATTAACGAGAAAGGAAAGAAGCGGTAGCGATGGCCATCCGATTTAGATCGTGGCCATCGCTCGTGAGAGGTTTGGACCGGTGCAAGAGGCGATCATGTCGGCCGTTCGAGACGATATCGAATTTCTTTGGGTGGTGGGTAACGAAGCGCAAATGGCGAGCCACGTGGGCTCTTGCGTCTTGGCGTGGAAAATACTTGGGTCAAAGAAGTTTAGGCCCAAACACTATTTGAAGATTTCTTTTGATTTTCTAATTGATTTTATTCAGATAATTCAAATAAGCTTTTAGAAATAGCAAATAAATTCCAAAAATTATGAGAAAATTCATAGAAATTCTCAAAGACATTTTGGACTTAAATAAAATAATTCCAACTATTATTTGGTAATAGATTTTGCAATTAAATTTGTTTTAGCTTTAAAATAATTAAGGAAAAGCTTTTAAAATTTCAAAAAATCCACAAAAATAATTAAGTTTAAATTTTCTCTGAAATTAAAATTTTGGGCTGTTACAA
Organism: Phyllostachys edulis; assembly: GCA_036346405.1. Taxonomy (NCBI): domain Eukaryota; kingdom Viridiplantae; phylum Streptophyta; class Magnoliopsida; order Poales; family Poaceae; genus Phyllostachys; species Phyllostachys edulis. The sequence continues at coordinate 74,087,446 of CM070551.1, read as the reverse complement.
AGGCTGTGCCCCCTTTATAGGGCAAGGAGTAGCCGGAACGTCGAGAACGTGCATGGGCGTTAATGGCTGATGCGGTGGCGACGAGTAAAGCGAGTAAAGATGGAGAAATGGTCGATTGAGTGTGGTAGTGAGTGAAAGGTGATCATTTAATTATTGGGCACGATAATTGGTGGCACTCTAACTCGGACAGAGGAAGACGAAGGAGAGGTCAAAGATGATAGGGGGGTCGGGCGGGAGATGAAGACAAAATGTTCGGACCGTCCGAACGGGTATGAGCGAGCGATTTGGACCGTCCGAAAGGCAAAAGGGCTGCGCGCACTTGAAAATGATTTGGGTCAGGTGAGATTCGGCCCAAAGGGCGTTTGGGGATTTTTTTTTTTATTGATTTTTTGATTTCAAATATTGAGTTAAATTATTTAGGCTTTAGAAAATAGCAAATAAAGTCCAACAATTGTAGAAAAATTCACATAAATTCCTAGAATTATTTGGAACTTAAATAAAATAATTCCAACTCATAATTGGTAATTAGTTTTGCAGAGAAATTATTTTGGTTTTGAAATAACTAGGGATAAGCTTTCAAGATTTCAGAAAGTTCCAATAAAATAATTAAATTTTATTTTTAACTGGAAATTAAAATTTGGGTTGTTACACTCCGCCTATTGCATTATCTGCTACTACTGCCCAGAAATTAAAATTTTAAGCTCATAGATTGTTTACCTTCAGAAGTTGAAGTTGATACCATCTTCCCTCCCAAACGTGTTGTCCATTTCCAATCAGTGCCGGCCAGTAAGGAAGAGGGTTATACAACAATGACCACCTTCTTCCACCTGAACCCAAGCCGCGACTCAGTTCTCAAACCATTGTCTCCGCAACCCTCCTTAGGCACATCGTGGCGAGGAGGTGGGAGGTCAGGGGAGGAGGCGGTGGCGGCGTCACAGGGGATGGTTAGGATGAAGAGGACGCGGTGCGGTGAACTCGAAACAGCGAAGCGGTGAGGGAAGGATGCATTCATCTCTGTCTCTTCTCCCTTCCCTCATGGTGCCTTCTCCCATCCCCAACGCCGCTTTGTGGCACTTTGCTCTCCCGCTTCTGGCGAGTCGCGTGTGTGAGGATAGGGCGCAAGATTGGAAGGAGTGGGATGGCAATGAATTTCAGTGTGCGCATGTGAAGAAGTGGGGTGGTAGCTGTTTCGGTGGTTACGGAAGAAGTCGAGGCATGGACACACTCGTGAGTCACGGGGAAGAAAGGGGTGGGACGATTTCCTGTTGTGTGGGGGTAAACCTCTTCTTTTATTAGTTAAGATAATATGGTTTGACACTTGCTTTTTTACATTTTTTGTGTTTCTCCTATTATTATTGAGTTCCAAAGAGGTCAAGCCTCCACTAGGGCGATTGGTTGTTTGTTAGACCCCAAATCGTAACTTCAGGGATCTCTTGTGTGAAATTGTGTCATTCCTTGGATCTGTGGGTAGCACACATAGATACATCATTGATTGATGCACGTACATCGCATTCACATCATAATAGTGTACTTTATTACATTAACGTGTCGTATAATAATTGTCTTACAAAAGGGCCAAGCAGTTAATATAGCATACGTAGTGCTTTAACACGTAAAGTAGGGATCTGGCGAGCGAAAAGCAAAAGGGGTGGATCCATTCACTCTGTCCTCATGCAAGTGACTGGGGTTCCCGACCTAAGCTCCTCCATCATCTTCACCATCTGGTCCAGATGCCACGAAGTAGGCATAGGGGTCTTGATCAAATGGCTCTAAATGTTATTTTATAAGCGAGCATGAGTACACAACCGTACTTGCGAGCCAACACACAGAATGCAATTATTATAGATGCAAGGCCAATCAAAGGAAAGTTCATGGTTCTTTTTGTTTATGCAAAGCTAAGTTTGAATTTGTATATTTAGTAAGCAAGTCCTAAGACCTAGCATTTTTAACTAACACAAGTTTTAACAAATTGAGTTTTGTTGTAAAATACTAGTGGAGGCTCCAACCTCCTATACCATTGAGTGGCTCCATCCACCCAATGCTCATAATCTTTCTTGGGTCACATCCCGTACTTCTCACTGGTTCTTAACCAGGCTATCTCAAACCTCTGGGCTCCAACCCATCTTTTCATTCCACCCATAAATTGTTTTATGAAAATGAAAGATAATTGAAGTAAGTTCTCGGCACCGCCCATGACCGTGAGCACAGCTATCTAGATAGTCTTTGGACTCTGCAGAGTTTGCACACTTTACCCACAAGAGACAATCAACTTATAATGTCCCTAACACACTTCCATAGGTGTGCGACTAAGTTGATTATCACAAGACCTTTACAATGACCCACCTCAACACAACCCCACCCGCTAAGGTTTTCACCTCCCTGAGCCACGCTCCTAGGAGGCCCCCTCTTGCGCTGTGTGGTTTCCCTATGGCTTCTACCCATACCCACGCCATAGACCCACCAATGGCAAAGCCACGCCGAGGTGAACAAATTAGTTAACTAGGCCGTACCAATTATAGACTTGTGATTGTACTATTTTTTACACGAGAGGTCGTACAAGAACTCAGTCCTTTATTGACTTGGGCGGTACTTCCCCATACCCACTCTGTCGTGCTCTTATCCGCACCCGCCACGCTTTCCAGCCGTCTAAGTTGGAATCTGTTTTTGGTTTTCTTTTATTTTGAAATACTTTTCTAGTCAACATACCAGCCAGGCTCCAACCTCGACTGCCCAAATCCAATTGCAAGTTTTAAATGATGTCGGGGCAAATCATTGCCCGCATACCAATGTACCTAAGCAAGGCTAAGCATGACACTTAGGTACGGACCTAGCAGCTAGTATGTATACCATTAGCCTAGGGTAACAAAGGATAGTGTCCAAGTTCAAGGATTGGGAGTTTATACACAATTATCATTAAGGTACTAGCTATGAGCTAAATCGACATATTTGTGTAAATCATAGCAATGCAATTTCATAGTTTAAAACAATATAATTGCAAAAAGTAGGTGCAAAATGATCAAAGTGTTGACTCGCCTTGTTCTAGGTCTTGCTCTACTTGATGTTCTTCAGGAGCTTCGGCGTCTATATACGTGAAAATAACCAAAGTCCAAATAAGCACAAAAAGATTCACTTAGCATTAAAAAAATTCAAATAAACTCCAAAATGGGTGTTTTCGGTTTGGTTGGTTAGGTTTTGAATTTAGATACATTTTGAAACAAAAATCGTTCGTTTTGGAGTTAAAATGAGTGAGAACGGACCGCCCGAAGTTCAACCCTAAATTAAATCCTGAAAAAGAAAAGGGAAGAGAGAGTCCTCTCTCTGACAGGTGGGGCCCTCGGGATTTCTTTTTCTTTTTGTTTTATTTTCTATTTGGAAAATGGACTAGTGAATGACAGGTGGGGCCCGACCATCATGGACTTGGTCAATGCAAACAGTGTATGGACCGGAGGTCCACCAACACTGTGTCAGCTCATCGGTGTGGTCTACCCTGTATACTTAAGTTATTGGGCCCACTTGTCATAGACTTAGTTACTCTTTTTTTCTAACCATTTTTACTTAACTATTCGGGCCCACATGTAATACTAATCTAACCCCTAACTAACCCCCAGTCTTAACGATGCCTTAGTGGCCACAGTAATTGCTAGCTACAGTAGTGGTCCTAATCGACCAAAGCGAGGAGCTCACAGGCGATTTCTTGTCGTGCTTGTCGCCGCCGGCGAGCGAAGCCACGGAGGCGGCCGAAGCCAAAATGGGTTCCGCTGGCGAGTGACCCTAGGGGCACCAATGGCATGGACCAAGACGCCCTGACAGCGATGCAACAGCGTTGAGGCGGCGACGTTGATGCTATGGCGGTTGCTACCACCCGATCGTTTTCTCAACGCACTAACAGCAGAAGGAGCATCACTAGGAGGAGGAACCTACCAAAGTGGCGTGGAAGCGAAGGAAGCGGCCGGAGGGTGGTTGGCGGTGTGGACCCGGTGGCGATGTGAGCTCTCACATGGCGGTGATGCCCTTCCGCAGAGTGAGATCGTGAGTGCCGAGATGTGCATGAGGAGGTGAGGGGTGCTCGGGGTGGAAGCAATTGGGCGGAGCTCACCGAGGAGGAAGGCGGTTTTGGCCGGAGGTGAAGGAGACAACGATGCGGTAGCGTTCTGTGAGCGAAAGGAAAATCAAATGTGGGGAAAAGGTTTCCCGGGCCCTAGAACACGATATAGCGTGAGCAGTGAGGAGGGCTTCTTGTAGTGGCGATGATGCAAGGGGTGGCCGGTGGTTTGGTGGCGAGAATGGAGCTCTCCGCCGGCTTCTTGGGCCCGGTGGAGAGGGCAAAGGATGGGAGAAGCGAGAGAGGAGGTGGCGAAACGCAGTCTTGCCTTTAAATAGGCAAGAGAGGATGGATTGGCCGATGGCCGGGGGGAGTGGCAGGATACCACAGCGTCAAGGCGGCGTGGGAGAAGCGGCTCGGAGCGGCGGTGGCATGATGTTCTTGGCCGAGAGCCAGTGGCGAGGACGGGCGTCATCTCCGTGCAGCTCTAGTGGAGCAGGCGCTGGTGTGGGGGTGGTGAGGACAGGGTAGGTGCGGCGGTTGGCACTTGGGCGTAGGAGAAGAGGGAGAGGGGTGGCGCTAGGTCGGGTGGCGTGGGCGCTGTAGGCCGATTGGGAGGCTGGGCCGCATGGGCAATGGGCCGAAGCCGGCTCAGCTGGAGGAAAAAAGGAGGGAAAGGAAAGGAGTAGAAAAAGAAAAAGGGAAAAAGGGAAAGGGGGAAAATAGAAGAAGGTGATGGCTAATTTCTGATGTTTGTTAAGAAATTACCATTTGACTTTTAAGCACTTGGAGGATTGGGTTTCGAACTTAGGTTTTCAACTCTCAGGTTTTAACTTCACATAATGTTTTAAAAGGCAATACCTTTAGTTTTCTTATGACCGGTTGTTTGCTTTCATAACATGTTCTAGAGAATGGGCGTAGTTAAAATAACTCCAAAAAGTATGCAAATAAGGCAACAACTGATAACACACAAAAAAGTTTTAAATATCCGTATTTTAACCACGGATTTTCAATACAAACTTTTGGGGTGTTACATCGTTCTCGTCTTGATCATGGTTCCGTAATCTTTTATTGAAAATTTTAAATTTTAAATTAAAATTCAAACCAAAAGTTCAGCGAAATTTTTGAATTTTCTGCTTATCAAAGAACAATTTTTATTATTTAATCCTTTCAAAATTTCTGCTTAGTCTTGGTAGTGGCGTTGCAAAACAAAACTGCATTGCAAGGTTTACCACGCTAGGATTGATAACATGGCAGTGTGTATTTGTCACACTACGGATTGTGGCGTGGCCAAAAAGGTCATGTTTGAAAAAAAAAAGTTACGGATGGTTTATTAATAAAATATTATTCAAATATGATTATTTAATAAAAAAATTCCTTATCAGAAAACTCGCACCCCTCTGAAATTCTTTTGGCATCCGAGATTTTTTTCCCTGGTCACGGTAACAACAAAGAGGTAGCTTGATAAAGTTTGGGTGCCCAAAACGCATAGATTCCCAAAAGCTTCATGATCAAGCTACCTATCGATTTTCCAGCTATATTCTCTTTTGGAGGGGAATATATGCTTGTCTTCGTAGCACTTGGGAAAGCTAGCCTGATCTCAAGTGATGCTCCGGCTCTGCGCATGGATCGGAGACACCCAAATCTGATATATCTCTATGCATCGACACACGTATCAATTGCTCATGCCACAGAGCTCACGAGGTATCGCTATATACATATTACATAGATGGTTCCCTCAAGCAGCAGCAGTGTTGTGAAGCTGGGCCCATGGGGATCAACAAGCGGCAGCCCGTGGGACGACGGCGGCGGCTACACCGGCATCCGCAGCATCACCATCCAGCACTCCTGGGGTTGGGGGGTCGAGACGATTAAGGTGAGGTACGATCTGTTCGGCGAGTCTGTGCTGGGCGAGAAGCACGGAGGAGGAGCCCAGAAATGGGAGCCCACGACCGACGAGGTACGTAGGGTAGGATTCGATTGTATATATAAACACACATCGCACGCAGCCACACAGCTAAATTAGACATAACATGCATGGAGGTAGATTGTGTTGGAAATCAATTCTAGCGGGAGGCTAGAAAATAGAGCAACAAGAGCACTAGTGTTCTCACGTCTATCTCATATATTGCAGTTTTATATTGATCTTCTCGTGTACTACAAGCTTGTTCTTAGAACACAGTGCATAAGTCTATTTATAGACTTTTACAAACTGACCTAACCTACTACGGACTCATACCAACAAGAGTATTTTAATACTCGTACAGTTACACTACATGCTGACTAGAATCTAGGTAATCCAATCACATTTACAGCTCCCGATCAAATCTAAATTCGCTTGCATGTCCTCTGCCGACTTAGCTCTACATACATGCAACTCATCACATCATTATATCTTGTCTCAACTAGAAACTTCAAGTGTCAATGGTAGCTAGGTGCCTGATCGTAATGCCAATAAAGAATGCCGACTTAAGGGATTGTCTATTTATGAGGTGACTGAAATTTTCTTAAGTATAAGTCATATTTTTTATCCATTAGATCAATATCTAATCATATGACACATTAATCTCTGCACAAATCCAATGGTCACAACAATTGATTTAAACTTAAAAAAATTTTAGTCGACTTAGAAATAGCAAATCCGCCGACTTAATCAACGTCGGTTCATGTAGCAAGCACATCATTAGTCAGATTCAATTTGACTCTTTCGTCTCAAGAGAATAAATTAATCTCTAACAGATCGCTCTGGAATTTCCGGACGAGTTCTTGACCGCCGTCATCGGCTCCTACGACGACGGAAAGAATATCCAGTCCCTGACTTTTAGGACCAACCGGAACAAGACGTTTGGACCGTTTGGGTCTGGTGGGCGTGGGCGTGGACAAAGGAAGTTCGAGTGCTCGGTGGAAGGAGGAAGGGGGGCCATCATTGGTTTCAGCGGGATGAGCGGCTGGTACCTCGACTCCATGGCGATCTACGTCGCCGTGCTGTGCCCTGCTGGCGAGTTCTTCGATGAGATGCAGAAGCAGGGGCTCGTGGCTTACCGGACGTCACCGCTATGCATGCCTCGACCGTCCAAGTAGGAGTTCGGAGTTTTTTTTTTCTCATTTAACATATTTTTAAGTGAAATAGAAAAAAAAAACAGTCCTCTTTAAATGTAAAATGGCAAAAATAGCATCCCTACGTGAGAAAACGATGTGACAGAGGACCTGCCCTGCACCCAGATAAAGTATTCCACCTGCCACTAATCCAGAGAGCGGCAAGTGCCATACACAGGCAATCTATCGCTCTCTGAATTAGCGACAGGTGGCCTACCGTGATCTGGGTACACAGCAGGCCGCCTACCGCCCGAATGACACACCGTCACATATTTTATCGGCTCCCTGCCATGGTGTTTTTCGTGATAGGAGTGACATTTTAACCATTTCCCTGGTGGAAGGCTATTTTTGATATTTTACTTACAAACGTGTTAAATGAGACAGAAAGAAAAAACTCCGCACAGGGCAGCTGGCATGCATGCAAGCATGCACTAAATAAACCACGCATGGTACACCCGCGGCCACAGTTTCCTCTGTCCGCAAAAAAACTTTCCAATATATAACATTCAGCCAAACAAATCACTGCCGGCAAAGTCTTTTGCCAACAGGTCATGTCTAGGTAGCAAAATCCAATTAATCAAAAGTCTGCTTTCAAGTGTATCCTGGTGGGATCAGTAGTTACACCAGTCCACCCGCGTCCTTAATTACAGTGTACTGGTCATCAACCCGGAATATGTTTTCAACGATATGTGTAGGTAAAATTATATTATCTAATTATCATATATTCCTAATTTATATATTTTGTGGCCACTTTTTCTTTGAGATTATTGTGGCCACTTCTGTTTCTAGTATTTCTAGTTACAAATTTATATATGTTTGGATATTATAATTGTTAGGATACAAAGCTCAAAGATATTATATACTAACTGAAAGTCGAGTCAACATCGTTCGGCCTGCCCCATGGCCTCAGCTTGGTCTCCATGTTGCTCGAGCTCCAACAAAGCTAGCGTCGCCGTCTATCGCCATGCCCAGCTTACACAATGCCCTCGGCTCTGCAGCGGAGTCTAGTCAAGCTTCGTTATGACCCTAGCGATTTGTAGGAAAGAATTCACTTTTCAACCTTAAATTATCGCTAGGGTCCAAAACCAACCTCTACCTCCAAAACCGTTTACTTTTAACCCTCAAATTATCGAAACCGATTCTAAACATCCTTTGACCCAAAACCACTATGGTTTTGACCAACGTCAACAAAATTGCTGGCGTGGCAATTTTTCTTATAGTACTTTAAAAAGTTTTTGCGTCACCCATGTGCCACATCATCACTTCTTCCTCCTGTCTCTTTCTCTCTCTTACCCTACATCTCTTATTCACCATGATCGCCGGCGACTCACTGCCATGAACGCGCACTGGATTCGTGGTATCTGAGTTGTTGTGGTGGTGAAAGATTTGGTTTATGGGAGATCAATTGGGTTCTCGGTGGAAGATTCGATTTTTTTTGCTTGTTTTATTCACACGGTCTCCCCAGATCTCAAATGCTCCCCTCGGTTCTTGATTCCTTTATTCTTGTCAATTTCATCCCCGCTTGCTTCTTTTTCTATAAATTTCATAAAGATTATTAAGCAAGCAAAGATTCTTCTCTTTGGATCAATCTCAGCACACTACTACATAAAGGGTCATCACAGACGATTTTAAACCATCATCACAGACGAATTCTAAACCGTCTGAATTTATGCGTCTGTGATAACAAATGATTATCACAGACGGTTTGTGAGACATTTGTGATAAGTCATATCTGAGCGGTTTTGGATCGGCCGCAGCAGAAGGCCTACTATCACAGACAGCTTCTACCAACAACCGTCTGTGATAAGCTGGCCATCACAGACGTTTATACGTACTAACCGTCTATGATTGGAGACATATCACAGACGGTTAGTCAAAAGAACCATCTGTGATATCACAGACGGCTGTGGTGATAGCCGTCTGTGATAGTAAACCTTCACCAGATGGTTTATACCACAAAACCGTCTATGATAGTGCGTTCTATATCTATTTTTTCAACTAGCATTAGGAAATGCTAGCCATGCCCTCTGTAACAAGCAAGCGGAAAACAAATAAATTACAGATAAGTGAATTACAACTCAAAATCAATAAAATAATATTCATGTATTGTAAGCTAGAGTTACAATTGAATTACAACTCAAAGTGAATTACAATTGAAACAATTATTTGAACATGTATTAAGCGGAGTGAAACTCTCCTTCGAGCTAATAATCTCCGTCATGATGAAGGTGGAGAGCCGATCCTCGAATGTCAGAGAATCCGTTCGGATCAATGTGCTTGATTTGATTGCCATGCCCTATCGTCGGGAGTAAAGTAGTAAGTATATATATTTAAATTGATAATTGGGAAATAATTATTTCAAGATTTATAAATATATATTTAAATTGATAATTGGGAAATAATTATTGCGAGATTGATAAACCTCTGCATCATTCGTCTTAGCACTCATGATTTCCTGCATATGACAGTAGACGTAGAATGCACATTGGTGGCCTTGTAGTTGCTGGTGGCACTGTAAAAATAGAATTACATATATAGGTATAGTCAGTTCAAGAGGCATTATTACGAAGTGTGATATAGGATTATTGTGTTGTGGCGAATGCGAAAATCGCGTCATGTGTCGTAGTGTGGCGCTCGATTCCTTGTGTCTCCTCTCCACGGCAACATAGGCGTTGAGCGACCTCGTGATTCTCGAGAGGCCATGTGGAGGCCCTTTCCATGTTGTGATAAATATTTGTGATATTTGCGATTTGTTGGTGAATGTTTGAGAGTTGTTGAAGTTCGTGAAGTTGAGTTTTGAGTTTCAACTAGGTTCCATGGGATGTTATGGTGCATGTTTTCACTAATGATTGTCAAGTCGCGGTACTTGTGCCAAGGAAGCGATTTCTTTGTCTTTGTTGACTCTGAGTTGACTTGATGGCCGATGATCATCGGCGCAGGATCGGGAACAATCTTAGAGAGCTTGGCGTCTAGAGCGATCATGGTGGTCGAGGAGATCATCGGGGATCAAGTTCGGTTATGAAGATGGAGTCTTCATAAAGATGGCGCGATTCCTTCATCAATATCCTTGGGTATAATTAGTCTCTGATATTCGTTCATTAACTCTAGATTGGTATGATTAGTTTCATTTGGAGTACTTAGTCTCTCGGGATACCCTTGGGTATACTTAGTTTCATATAAGTATTTCCTACTTCTAACAATATGGGTTTAATTGACTTTCTTTTGAAGTATTTCTTGTTTACTTGCCTTTGGGTTTATTGGATTTCATTTGATTACATTCAGGCGATCTTGGGTTCGATTGTATTCTGTGTAGTTAGGCGCTAAAGCCATGATGGAACAGCAGTCCAACACAAAGCAGGAACAAGATTGTCAGAACATTGAACAAGACAATTATCAGCACATTGAGCGAGATGGTTATCAGAACATTGAGCAAGAACAGGACCGAGGTTATCAGAATATTGAGCAAGGCGAGTCAATACTTTGATCATATTGCACCTACTTTTTGCAATTGTATTATTTTAAACTATGAAATTGCATTGCTATAATTTATACAACTATATTGGTTTAGCTCATAGTTAATGCCTTAATAATAATTGTGTATAAACTTCCAATCCTTAAATTTGGACACTACCTTTGTCACCCTAGAATTAATTGTTTACATACTAGTTAATAAGTCTATCTAAGTGTCATGCTTAGCCTTGCTTAGATACATTATCATTAGGGTAATAAATTGCCCGAGCATCATTCAACAACTTGAAAATGAAATTGGGCGATCAAAGTGGAGCCTAGGCCGGTATGTTGGACTAAATGTAATTTTAAAAATAAAAAAAACCCAAAAATAGATTTCGACTCGGGTGGCTAGAAAGAATGGTGGTCTTAGTGTACGAAACAAAGTAGATATGTGGATGTACCTTAGAGTCAATTAAGGACCAAATATTGTGATGACCTCTCATGTAAAAAGCAGTGCAACCATAAGTCTATAATGGATCTGACCTAGCTAACTAATTTGTTAGCCTTAGCGTAGCTTCACCATTGGTGGGAATGCGATTAATGGTAAAGAGGAAGAAGCCACGGGCCTGCCAAAGACAAATGGGAGACCTGCCCGTGGACGAGGCCCAGGGAGGTGATACCTAGCGGTGTGGGGTTGCGTTGAGGTGGGACATTGTAAAGGCCTTGTGATAATCAACTTAGTCGCACACCTATGGAAGTGTGTTAGGGACATTATAAGTTGAATTATCTTTTGTGGAGTAAAGGATACAAACTCTGCAAAGTAAGAAAACTATCTGGATAGTCGTGCTCACGGTCAAGGCGGTCTTTGAAAACTTGCTTGAACTAGCTTTCATTTTTATAAAACCATTTGTGGGTGGATTGAAAAGGTGAAATTTGGGGCCACGAGAATTGAAAAGAGTGCAGTCGAGACCCGATGGTAAGTATGGGAATGTGACCCCAAAAATGAAAATGAGCATTGAGTGGATGGAGCCACTCAATGGTATAGAGAAGACAAAATCATCACTAGTACTTTATAACAAAACTCGGTTTATAAAACACATGTTAGTTAAAATGCTAAGTCTCGTGAATTTCTACTATATAATCTAATTCAAACTTAGCTTTGTGAAAATAAAAGAACCATAAACCTCCCTTAATTAACCTTGCATATATAATAATTGCATTGTGTGTTGGCTCACGAAATGCGATTGTGTACTCATGCTCGATCTTTATATTCTTTTAGTCATGAAGTATAAAAGAAGGCTACATGGATAATTATGAGTATGTGTCAAAAGCTGAAGATCAAGAAGGCTAAGAACTAGGTTGTGAGCCCTCGATCGATTCTTAGGTGGGTATATCGTGAGGCTTCCACGTGTTATTGATTATTACGCTTCATTGCTATTCTTTGAAATGTATTTGGCCTATCTAGCCATTACGCAAGTCAAAAGCTTCAAGGTATTGTCGGTGTTTTAGGACCGAACTTACATAAAGATTGTTTGATTCGAGGGTTCCTCTAGGCTCAAAATCACACAAAGATAGAGACACGGGGATTTTTATACAGGTTCGGGCCTTCTCCTGGGAGAATAACAACCCTACTCCTGTGTATATGTATTGAGTATGCTAGATTACAAGATCGAGCCAGAAAACTAGAGTATTGTGCTTCTAATTGGCTCTGTCTCCCTTTGCCCTGATGATCCTTGCCTTTTATACCGTCTTTGGAGTGCGCCGTTGGATCTTCAATAAAAGGTCACTTAACGCTCGAGATCGTGGAGCCGTTACTGGAGGTTATTGTAGGAGTTAAAACATTCCCACGTCGCTAGGCAATTATCATCATAAAGGGAGTTAAAATCGTACCATTATCCTGGGGAATAACGGCGTAGTTTACTACCCATATCTTGAATATGGTGCGGAACATTCCTTATCGACTAGACCCATATGTGCGTGAGCCTTGTCGACTAGGGATTTGGTAAGTAGAAGGTCTTCTGACCGGTGGTGGTCGTAGGAAAGCTTACGACCACATACTGATCGTAGTAGAGCTTACGATCATGGGATAGTCGTAGAAAGACTTACAACTATGGAGTAGTCGTAGGAAGACCCATGACTATAGGGTGGTCGTAGAAGAACTTACGACCTCCAGCTTCTCCCTTATTAACATTTAAGGGGTATACTCAAGAGTTATGTGACATCATTATTACCCATAATATCGATTATAGATAAATGATTAAATGAGGATTGTTATATCCTCGTCATCTAGCCCTCGACTTAGCGAAAAATAGCTTACTTGAGGAAGGAAGCGATAGATGGTTAAGTAGAGAGGTGGTCGAAGGAAAAGACTCTTGACTAATGTTTCATTGACTAGAAATTTACTTAGTCAAGAAAGTTGTGGGATAACCTTGTGGCTTACAAGGTGGTTGTGGAAGATCTAATGGTCACTTAGTAGTTGTAGTTACGTGGTTGGAAGTAGAAACTTTTTAGGCTTTGTTATTACGTTTGACGAAAAAAGACTTGGTCAAGAAGGTAATTTAAGCGAGGTGTAAAAGCAGACTGACTTCCTCAAGCGGAACAAATTTAAGAATCCCAATCGACTTCCTCACCTTTGTCTATTGGAGCGGTTCAAGCGTTGGCAACGTTGGGTAGCCACGTCTTTTCAACTTCAGGCGTGCGATTATAAAGATTCACAGCGGTGAGGATAAGGTCTTTACCTTCCCCAAATTGCTCTTGCTGTTCAAACTTTGAATTCTCCGCCACCGACCAAATCAAGACTTCTTCTCGATCTCTCCACATCCAAATATTAGCCTTTTGGGAAAAAATGGTGGAGCCGTTTCGATGGGCTGAATCGGAGATGGGCGTGGTCAAAATCAAAGATTTGGTGGACTCAGAAGATCCAAAGCGGAGTTAGATGCGGTGGATTGAAATTGCTTAGGGCAACATTGGCCGTTGGGGAGATGGGGCAAATCCGTCTTCTAAGCGATTACGTGAGTCTGATGCCTTCGATTACTGCTCACCCTTTTCTTACATTGGTACTTGAATACTTCCAAGTGGAGTTGGTGAACCTCGTTCCCAATTCTATCACCATGTTAGGAGTATAGGTGTACCTTCTTGAAACCTACAGGGGATTCGGTGATCGTAGTTGTTCGATACTACTATGGAATGATTCGATTGGTGGAATGGCAGTGATTATAATCTGAAGCTCCTGACGAAGTCGAGGTACATTCGGATGTTTACGGTCATCGTGGGCTTTGGGTGGAAGAAGAGGTGGTTCTATTGGGAGATCACCAATGAGGACGACCTCTCCTTCATTGGAAAACTTCGAGAGATGGTTCCTTCATGGGATCGATTCCTAAGGATATTAGCGGTTGCCCCTTCATTCAAGCCATCATGATTTGAAGGAAGAGGGCTCACTAGATAATGCGTGTGGTGAAGGATTTCATCACCGCGCATCAACCCTCTGAAGAAGAGGTTTATCGGATGTGGAGTACTTGGGTTCCAGCGGACCCGACGAGGACTACGGAGGTAAGTAAACCTTAAGCTTTAGCCTTCTTTACTGTTGATTTCAAAATTGACTTTATTTAAGGTTCTCTTATCTTTGCAGGACCTCTCACAAGAGAGATTAACTCCAGAGTCAACCTTATCTGAGAAGCCCCGACCCATGTCGTGGCGCCTCCAATCCTCACTGACCTGTCTCTAAAGGACAAGTTTGAGTGCCTAAAGGTAATTGAAAGTTGATTTCGTCTTTAGGACTTTGTAGTCATAGGAGAACTTATGACTAAGTACTGATCGTAGGAAAGCTTACGATCAGGTTATGGTCGTAGAAAAGGTTACGACCAGAGGTTTGTCGTAGAAAAAGCTTACGACATGGTAAATAGTCGTAGAAGAACTTACGATCACTTTATAATATCTCTCTTCGACCTGCGAGAAAGTAGGCATGGAAAACCGTCGGAACTGACGAGGAGTCGAGCGATAGTCGTTGGAGTGCTCTGGTAGAAGCGACTTGTTTCTCCCTCTACCAAGAGGCGTCAGCTCGTGAAAGTCATGGACAAGGGATGCTCAAGTTCGAGCCCTACTGTTGAGAAAGCAGATGCTCCTCAGACCAGGAAGAGGAAGCCCACGCAAGTTGTTGACAAGGGCGGTGCGAGCTCAAGTTCCGCTACTCCGTCTGCACCTTTGGCTAATCTTGCTGCGGAAATAATCGCTGCAGAGGAAATAATCGCGGTAGGAATAGCTGAAATATTTAAACCCAAAGCCCCCAAGACCAAGGTACCCTTCTATTATGACAATAAAACCTTCACGGTTTACATCTCCAGCGGTTTTACCAGCGACTAGAAAAGGAGAAGCTGGAAGAGTTTCATGTCTTTAATGAAGGAGGCTAGCTTTGCACCGATAGTGCAGTGATTGAGGTGATGTTGCCCTTGAGGTGGTCGAGGCTGATCTCGATCGCCCGAGAGCCAAGGGTCCCAAGGAGGCGATGGTGCTCGATCAAGACCCGACTAGATGTTGTCGTGGCTGTTCCTCAACAAGTCTCAACCGGATGTGGTTGAGAAAAGTCGAAAAACCTCTCATAGGGAGGGTTGTTTCCAAACTTAAGATCACATCTGGTACTCGGAGGTATGCAAAAGAGACAAAAGTGTAAGGACAGCATTTACCTTTTGCTTTTTACCACCTGATTGTGTTTACCTTTTTATGGTCTTAGCGCGGCTCCTCTCATCTTCAAGGACGTTCCTTCCAAGGAACCTACTGCAATTTCTTCGGCAGGCGAAGGAACAACAGTGTCGGTGGTTGAAGGATCAACCACCGTCCAAATGGTGGAGGAGTGCTGGGTTGTAGCCAATGTTAGCTCGACGGTGGAAGCGATCGTAGGGTTAGAAGTAGCTACGACCACGGGGAGTGGTCGTAGAGGCGAGGTGGAGATGGTAGCGGCGAGATACGGCCATGGGGTGAAACATCCATTCACTATCTTTGGGAAGGAAGTTCTTTGTGGATGATCCTCCGGCCTCCAAGGTCAAGCTCTTGATGTCGTTACCTCCGAAGGAGGAGAAGGGTTCGAGCTCTTGGATCACTCCTTAGGGTTCTTCGCCCCTACCACCGTTGTGGGTTCCGGCACGTTCAGATCTCGTGATCGCGTTCCTCACCCTAAAGACATTCCCAACAGAGGGGATGTTTTCGATGACGAGCGTCTCGAAAGGGTATGGTGGAACCGAGTCGATGAGATCGATGAACTGAGGGACGCCACGAAGGTGGTATCTTCGTTTGCTCGGACCGCCATGAATGTAAGTACCCATAGCTTGGTATTTACATATATGTCTTTTCGCGCTCCTTACTGCCTTCCTCTATGAAGAATACGTTGGAACAAATTTTCACCGTTGCCGAATATCACAGGCAACTTGTCCAACTGCGACAAGACAAAGCGCTGCTCTGCGAGCAGGCGGAGAGGTTGTAAGTAATTGTTTCTCGTAGCCTTTATATGTTTCGACCACTTTCACAGTACTTGCAGGGTTTGTCGAAGAAGATCTTACGACTATGTACTAATCGTAGAAGAACTTACGACCAGGGTATTGTCGTAGAAGAACTTACGACTAGGAACTGATCGTAGAAGAAACTTACGACCAAGTCCTATGCTGAAGTTTACCCTTTTCCTTTGTAGGTTCAAGAGTGATGCGAAGAGCCTAGCTGATTCTCGACTCTGAAAAAGCGAGGCGAGCGAAAAAGCTAAGGGAGGAGAAAAGACCTCCGAAAGAAGCTTCAGGAGGCAGACTCTGCAAACCAAAAGTTGCAAGGACAACTAAGCAGTAAGTGCTGAATTTAAGACCGCTTTCGACCTCCTCTTCTTTTTTCTGAATCTTATTTCCTTTCAAATAAAGACCAAGAGGTCGAGAAGTGGGAGCAGCGTTACCTTAAAGACACTACAGCCCACACTGAAGAAGTTAAGAAGTTAGATTCTCAACTCGTTGGTAAGCAAATATTTACGTAATTGGTTGTGTTTTTCTTCTCAAGGTCGTTTTATTTGGTGGCCTTATTCTTTTTAGAACAAGTAGTACAAGTAAAAGCGACTCCATGAAACTACTGCAATTAGGAAGAAATGAAGGCTTTGAAGATCAATCTTCAAGACAGCGTTTCTCTTGAACAATGTACTCGGTGGGCTTCATCTTTGAGGGGATTACTCCTCGTGACAACACCTTGCACCTGCCCACTCGAGTGCTATTGGCGAACAAGTCGAGAACTTTGCAAGAGTGGTGACTACTCTAAGGGCTAATCCATTGGACTCGATAAAGGATCGACTCAAGTGGGAATAAGATTTGCCTTAGCAAAACTTAAATCTCATGATCGATCTAAGTCTGCGGCACTGTCGTGGCGACCGCTGCTACTGAAGCGAAGCGGAGGCGATTAATAGCGTTAATGCATCCGATCGCCGAGTTAGTCACGCAGGGTATGCAAATAAGATCCCCTTCGCTATAGTAGTTGTACTGGAGTCCTGTAAAGACAAGTTTTTTGTTGATGTTGATATATAATCATTCCTTTTTCCTGAAAAATCATCTTGTCGAGTAGTTAGTAACTCATAAGATAATGGATGGAAAAAAGAGCAAGACTAAGAATTGAAGTCAAGTTAATAACTTTATCCTAGCCCCGACTATTTGCTTGGTTTATTTAGATAAACACGAGTAAATAGTACTAAATGGAGTTTTCTAAAAAAGAGCGGTTTAGCTAACTTGTAGTTTTAGATCCGATTATCTTGCCTTTGGTCAAAAGAGTAGGAGCAGTCGACACTAGGAAGTTCCTTCTAGTGGGGCGGACCACATGCGAGAGAGGAAAGGATTTGACTAGGTGATGTTACTATCTCCGTCAGTTAATCAATTCAAAACGATCAACTTGAGTTAGATAAACTTACGGAGTTCCTTTAAAAATTTGTCTAACTTATTTCAATGCACTCAATATGTTAAGCTATGGTAGCAAGAGTTAGAAAGCGAGCGGCTAGGAAGTTCCTTCTAGTGAGCAGAATCACGTGTAGAGAGAAAGTCTTGACTAGATGCGGTGTTGCAACTTCCTCAGGCCAGTTAAAACAAATCGAGTTTATCGAGAGTAGTTGAGCAAATTTGAAAGTGTACTCTTGCTTAGTTTATTTTCCAAAAGATGAATGAAGAAATAAACTAAGGTACTA